>CM075694.1:21343610-22740610 GCA_037954015.1 Psophocarpus tetragonolobus
TCTTCTTCCTTTTCTTCTCCTTCTTCCACTTCTTCTAGTTACTCTCCTTCTTCTTCCTCTTCTTATCTTTCTTCCACCTCTCCTGCCTCCTCTTGTTCTTTTTCGTCCAGTTCTTCTTCATCCTCTCCTTTCCTTTCTTTTCTTCATCTTCATCTCCTTCTTCTTCTTCCTTTCCTTCGTCATATCCCTCTTTTTCTCCTTCTTCTGCTTCCACTTGCATTTTTACCTCTTGTTCTCCTTCTTCTACTTCTTCTCCATCATCCTCACTCCTTCAACTAGTTTTTCTTCTTCCTCTTGTTCACCTTCTTCCACTTCTACTACATCCACTTCTTCTTCTTCTTCCCTCTCTTCTCCTTCTTCCCCTTCTTCTGCCTACACTACTTCTTCTTCCTCCCCTTCTTCTTCTCCTACTTGTTCCACTTCTTCCTCATTCCCCTTTCCTTCCATTGCTTCTTCTTCCTCCTCTTTTTCTCATTCTTCCACTTCTTCTTCTTCTTCCTATTGGTCTCCTTCTTCCACTTCTTCTTCTTCATCTCCTTTCATTCCACTACTTCCTCATATTCCTCTTATTCTCTCCTTCTACCACTTCTTCTACTTCTACTTGTTGTTCTTCTTCATTTTCGTCTCCTTCTTCCTCTTGTTGTGCTTGCACTTCTTCCTCTTCCTCTTCCTCTTCTTCCACTTCTTCTCCTTCCACAACTTCTTTTTCTTTCCTTTCCGTCTTCTCCTTCCTCTTTTTCTCCATCCCCGACTTCTGTTGCTTCCCATTGTTGCTCTTCCTCTTGTTCTCCTTCCCCCAAATCTTATTCTTCCACTTCTTCTTCTTCTTCTTCCTCTTCTCGTCCAGATTCCACTTCTTCTGGTTCTTCTTCCCTTCCCTTCCCCTCCTTCTTCCTCTTCCTCTTTTTCTCCTTTTTCCAATTCTTCTTCTTCATCTCACCTCCTTCGACCACTTCTTCTTCCTCCTCTTGTTCACCTTCTTCACTTTCCACATCTTCTTCTTCTTCCTTTTCTTCTCCTTCTTCCACTTCTTCTAGTTACTCTCCTTCTTCTTCCTCTTCTTATCTTTCTTCCACCTCTCCTGCCTCCTCTTGTTCTTTTTCGTCCAGTTCTTCTTCATCCTCTCCTTTCCTTTCTTTTCTTCATCTTCATCTCCTTCTTCTTCTTCCTTTCCTTCATCATATCCCTCTTTTTCTCCTTCTTCTGCTTCCACTTGCATTTTTACCTCTTGTTCTCCTTCTTCTACTTCTTCTCCATCATCCTCACTCCTTCAACTAGTTTTTCTTCTTCCTCTTGTTCACCTTCTTCCACTTCTATTACATCCACTTCTTCTTCTTCTTCCCTCTCTTCTCCTTCTTCCCCTTCTTCTGCCTACACTACTTCTTCTTCCTCCCCTTCTTCTTCTCCTACTTGTTCCACTTCTTCCTCATTCCCCTTTCCTTCCATTGCTTCTTCTTCCTCCTCTTTTTCTCATTCTTCCACTTCTTCTTCTTCTTCCTATTGGTCTTCTTCTTCCACTTCTTCTTCTTCATCTTCTTTCATTCCACTACTTCCTCATATTCCTCTTATTCTCTCCTTCTACCACTTCTTCTACTTCTACTTGTTGTTCTTCTTCATTTTCGTCTCCTTCTTCCTCTTGTTGTGCTTACACTTCTTCCTCTTCCTCTTCCTCTTCTTCCATTTCTTCTCCTTCCACAACTTCTTTTTCTTTCCTTTCCGTCTTCTCCTTCCTCTTTTTCTCCATCCCCGACTTCTGTTGCTTCCCATTGTTGCTCTTCCTCTTGTTCTCCTTCCCCCAAATCTTATTCTTACACTTCTTCTTCTTCTTCCTCTTCTCGTCCAGATTCCACTTCTTCTGGTTCTTCTTCCCTTCCCTTCCCCTCCTTCTTCCTCTTCCTCTTTTTCTCCTTTTTCCAATTCTTCTTCTTCATCTCACCTCCTTCGACCACTTCTTCTTCCTCCTCTTGTTCACCTTCTTCACTTTCCACATCTTCTTCTTCTTCCTTTTCTTCTCCTTCTTCCACTTCTTCTAGTTACTCTCCTTCTTCTTCCTCTTCTTATCTTTCTTCCACCTCTCCTGCCTCCTCTTGTTCTTTTTCGTCCAGTTCTTCTTCATCCTCTCCTTTCCTTTGTTTTCTTCATCTTCATCTCCTTCATCTTCTTCCTTTCCTTCGTCATATCCCTCTTTTTCTCCTTCTTCTGCTTCCACTTGCATTTTTACCTCTTGTTCTCCTTCTTCTACTTCTTCTCCATCATCCTCACTCCTTCAACTAGTTTTTCTTCTTCCTCTTGTTCACCTTCTTCCACTTCTACTACATCCACTTGTTCTTCTTCTTCCCTCTCTTCTCCTTCTTCCCCTTCTTCTGCCTACACTACTTCTTCTTCCTCCCCTTCTTCTTCTCCTACTTGTTCCACTGCTTCCTCATTCCCCTTTCCTTCCATTGCTTCTTCTTCCTCCTCTTTTTCTCATCCTTCCACTTCTTTTTCTTCTTCCTATTGGTCTCCTTCTTCCACTTCTTCTTCTTCATCTCCTTTCATTCCACTACTTCCTCATATTCCTCTTATTCTCTCCTTCTACCACTTCTTCTACTTCTACTTGTTGTTCTTCTTAATTTTCGTCTCCTTCTTCCTCTTGTTGTGCTTACACTTCTTCCTCTTCCTCTTCCTCTTCTTCCACTTCTTCTCCTTCCACAACTTCTTTTTCTTTCCTTTCCGTCTTCTCCTTCCTCTTTTTCTCCATCCCCGACTTCTGTTGCTTCCCATTGTTGCTCTTCCTCTTGTTCTCCTTCCCCCAAATCTTATTCTTCCACTTCTTCTTCTTCTTCTTCCTCTTCTCGTCCAGATTCCACTTCTTCTGGTTCTTCTTCCCTTCCCTTCCCCTCCTTCTTCCTCTTCCTCTTTTTCTCCTTTTTCCAATTCTTCTTCTTCATCTCACCTCCTTCGACCACTTCTTCTTCCTCCTCTTGTTCACCTTCTTCACTTTCCACATCTTCTTCTTCTTCCTTTTCTTCTCCTTCTTCCACTTCTTCTAGTTACTCTCCCTCTTCTTCCTCTTCTTATCTTTCTTCCACTTCTCCTGCCTCCTCTTGTTCTTTTTCTTCCAGTTCTTCTTCATCCTCTCCTTTCCTTTCTTTTCTTCATCTTCATCTCCTTCTTCTTCTTCCTTTCCTTCGTCATATCCCTCTTTTTCTCCTTCTTCTGCTTCCACTTGCATTTTTACCTCTTGTTCTCCTTCTTCTACTTCTTCTCCATCATCCTCACTCCTTCAACTAGTTTTTCTTCTTCCTCTTGTTCACCTTCTTCCACTTCTACTACATCCACTTGTTCTTCTTCTTCCCTCTCTTCTCCTTCTTCCCCTTCTTCTGCCTACACTACTTCTTCTTCCTCCCCTTCTTCTTCTCCTACTTGTTCCACTTCTTCCTCATTCCCCTTTCCTTCCATTGCTTCTTCTTCCTCCTCTTTTTCTCATTCTTCCACTTCTTCTTCTTCTTCCTATTGGTCTCCTTCTTCCACTTCTTCTTCTTCATCTCCTTTCATTCCACTACTTCCTCATATTCCTCTTATTCTCTCCTTCTACCACTTCTTCTACTTCTACTTGTTGTTCTTCTTCATTTTCGTCTCCTTCTTCCTCTTGTTCTGCTTACACTTCTTCCTCTTTCGCTTCCTCTTCTTCCACTTCTTCTCCTTCCACAACTTCTTTTTCTTTCCTTTCCGTCTTCTCCTTCCTCTTTTTCTCCATCCCCGACTTCTGTTGCTTCCCATTGTTGCTCTTCCTCTTGTTCTCCTTCCCCCAAATCTTATTCTTACACTTCTTCTTCTTCTTCTTCTTCTCGTCCAGATTCCACTTCTTCTGGTTCTTCTTCCCTTCCCTTCCCCTCCTTCTTCCTCTTCCTCTTTTTCTCCTTTTTCCAATTCTTCTTCTTCATCTCACCTCCTTCGACTACTTCTTCTTCCTCCTCTTGTTCACCTTCTTCACTTTCCACATCTTCTTCTTCTTCCTTTTCTTCTCCTTCTTCCACTTCTTCTAGTTACTCTCCTTCTTCTTCCTCTTCTTATCTTTCTTCCACTTCTCCTGCCTCCTCTTGTTCTTTTTCTTCCAGTTCTTCTTCATCCTCTCCTTTCCTTTCTTTTCTTCATCTTCATCTCCTTCTTCTTCTTCCTTTCCTTCGTCATATCCCTCTTTTTCTCCTTCTTCTGCTTCCACTTGCATTTTTACCTCTTGTTCTCCTTCTTCTACTTCTTCTCCATCATCCTCACTCCTTCAACTAGTTTTTCTTCTTCCTCTTGTTCACCTTCTTCCACTTCTACTATATCCACTTGTTCTTCTTCTTCCCTCTCTTCTCCTTCTTCCCTTTCTTCTGCCTACACACACTACTTCTTCTTCCTCCCCTTCTTCTTCTCCTACTTGTTCCACTTCTTCCTCGTTCCCCTTTCCTTCCATTGCTTCTTCTTCCTCCTCTTTTTCTCATTCTTCCACTTCTTCTTCTTCTTCCTATTGGTCTCCTTCTTCCACTTCTTCTTCTTCATCTCCTTTCATTCCACTACTTCCTCATATTCCTCTTATTCTCTCCTTCTACCACTTCTTCTACTTCTACTTGTTGTTCTTCTTCATTTTCGTCTCCTTCTTCCTCTTGTTCTGCTTACACTTCTTCCTCTTCCTCTTCTTCCACTTCTTCTCCTTCCACAACTTCTTTTTCTTTCCTTTCCGTCTTCTCCTTCCTCTTTTTCTCCATCCCCGACTTCTGTTGCTTCCCATTGTTGCTCTTCCTCTTGTTCTCCTTCCCCCAAATCTTATTCTTACACTTCTTCTTCTTCTTCTTCCTCTTCTCGTCCAGATTCCACTTCTTCTGGTTCTTCTTCCCTTCCCTTCCCCTCCTTCTTCCTCTTCCTCTTTTTCTCCTTTTTCCAATTCTTCTTCTTCATCTCACCTCCTTCGACTACTTCTTCTTCCTCCTCTTGTTCACCTTCTTCACTTTCCACATCTTCTTCTTCTTCCTTTTCTTCTCCTTCTTCCACTTCTTCTAGTTACTCTCCTTCTTCTTCCTCTTCTTATCTTTCTTCCACTTCTCCTGCCTCCTCTTGTTCTTTTTCTTCCAGTTCTTCTTCATCCTCTCCTTTCCTTTCTTTTCTTCATCTTCATCTCCTTCTTCTTCTTCCTTTCCTTCGTCATATCCCTCTTTTTCTCCTTCTTCTGCTTCCACTTGCATTTTTACCTCTTGTTCTCCTTCTTCTACTTCTTCTCCATCATCCTCACTCCTTCAACTAGTTTTTCTTCTTCCTCTTGTTCACCTTCTTCCACTTCTACTACATCCACTTGTTCTTCTTCTTCCCTCTCTTCTCCTTCTTCCCTTTCTTCTGCCTACACACACTACTTCTTCTTCCTCCCCTTCTTCTTCTCCTACTTGTTCCACTTCTTCCTCGTTCCCCTTTCCTTCCATTGCTTCTTCTTCCTCCTCTTTTTCTCATTCTTCCACTTCTTCTTCTTCTTCCTATTGGTCTCCTTCTTCCACTTCTTCTTCTTCATCTCCTTTCATTCCACTACTTCCTCATATTCCTCTTATTCTCTCCTTCTACCACTTCTTCTACTTCTACTTGTTGTTCTTCTTCATTTTCGTCTCCTTCTTCCTCTTGTTCTGCTTACACTTCTTCCTCTTCCTCTTCTTCCACTTCTTCTCCTTCCACAACTTCTTTTTCTTTCCTTTCCGTCTTCTCCTTCCTCTTTTTCTCCATCCCCGACTTCTGTTGCTTCCCATTGTTGCTCTTCCTCTTGTTCTCCTTCCCCCAAATCTTATTCTTACACTTCTTCTTCTTCTTCTTCCTCTTCTCGTCCAGATTCCACTTCTTCTGGTTCTTCTTCCCTTCCCTTCCCCTCCTTCTTCCTCTTCCTCTTTTTCTCCTTTTTCCAATTCTTCTTCTTCATCTCACCTCCTTCGACTACTTCTTCTTCCTCCTCTTGTTCACCTTCTTCACTTTCCACATCTTCTTCTTCTTCCTTTTCTTCTCCTTCTTCCACTTCTTCTAGTTACTCTCCTTCTTCTTCCTCTTCTTATCTTTCTTCCACTTCTCCTGCCTCCTCTTGTTCTTTTTCTTCCAGTTCTTCTTCATCCTCTCCTTTCCTTTCTTTTCTTCATCTTCATCTCCTTCTTCTTCTTCCTTTCCTTCGTCATATCCCTCTTTTTCTCCTTCTTCTGCTTCCACTTGCATTTTTACCTCTTGTTCTCCTTCTTCTACTTCTTCTCCATCATCCTCACTCCTTCAACTAGTTTTTCTTCTTCCTCTTGTTCACCTTCTTCCACTTCTACTACATCCACTTGTTCTTCTTCTTCCCTCTCTTCTTCTTCTTCCCCTTCTTCTGCCTACACACACTACTTCTTCTTCCTCCCCTTCTTCTTCTCCTACTTGTTCCACTTCTTCCTCGTTCCCCTTTCCTTCCATTGCTTCTTCTTCCTCCTCTTTTTCTCATTCTTCCACTTCTTCTTCTTCCTCCTATTGGTCTCCTTCTTCCACTTCTTCTTCTTCATCTCCTTTCATTCCACTACTTCCTCATATTCCTCTTATTCTCTCCTTCTACCACTTCTTCTACTTCTACTTGTTGTTCTTCTTCATTTTCGTCTCCTTCTTCCTCTTGTTCTGCTTACACTTCTTCCTCTTCCTCTTCCTCTTCTTCCACTTCTTCTCCTTCCACAACTTCTTTTTCTTTCCTTTCCGTCTTCTCCTTCCTCTTTTTCTCCATCCCCGACTTCTGTTGCTTCCCATTGTTGCTCTTCCTCTTGTTCTCCTTCCCCCAAATCTTATTCTTACACTTCTTCTTCTTCTTCTTCCTCTTCTCGTCCAGATTCCACTTCTTCTGGTTCTTCTTCCCTTCCCTTCCCCTCCTTCTTCCTCTTCCTCTTTTTCTCCTTTTTCCAATTCTTCTTCTTCATCTCACCTCCTTCGACTACTTCTTCTTCCTCCTCTTGTTCACCTTCTTCACTTTCCACATCTTCTTCTTCTTCCTTTTCTTCTCCTTCTTCCACTTCTTCTAGTTACTCTCCTTCTTCTTCCTCTTCTTATCTTTCTTCCACTTCTCCTGCCTCCTCTTGTTCTTTTTCTTCCAGTTCTTCTTCATCCTCTCCTTTCCTTTCTTTTCTTCATCTTCATCTCCTTCTTCTTCTTCCTTTCCTTCGTCATATCCCTCTTTTTCTCCTTCTTCTGCTTCCACTTGCATTTTTACCTCTTGTTCTCCTTCTTCTACTTCTTCTCCATCATCCTCACTCCTTCAACTAGTTTTTCTTCTTCCTCTTGTTCACCTTCTTCCACTTCTACTACATCCACTTGTTCTTCTTCTTCCCTCTCTTCTCCTTCTTCCCCTTCTTCTGCCTACACACACTACTTCTTCTTCCTCCCCTTCTTCTTCTCCTACTTGTTCCACTTCTTCCTCGTTCC
Source organism: Psophocarpus tetragonolobus (assembly GCA_037954015.1). Lineage (NCBI taxonomy): Eukaryota > Viridiplantae > Streptophyta > Magnoliopsida > Fabales > Fabaceae > Psophocarpus > Psophocarpus tetragonolobus. The sequence continues at coordinate 21,351,036 of CM075694.1, forward strand.
CCTTTCCTTCCATTGCTTCTTCTTCCTCCTCTTTTTCTCATTCTTCCACTTCTTCTTCTTCCTCCTATTGGTCTCCTTCTTCCACTTCTTCTTCTTCATCTCCTTTCATTCCACTACTTCCTCATATTCCTCTTATTCTCTCCTTCTACCACTTCTTCTACTTCTACTTGTTGTTCTTCTTCATTTTCGTCTCCTTCTTCCTCTTGTTCTGCTTACACTTCTTCCTCTTCCTCTTCCTCTTCTTCCACTTCTTCTCCTTCCACAACTTCTTTTTCTTTCCTTTCCGTCTTCTCCTTCCTCTTTTTCTCCATCCCCGACTTCTGTTGCTTCCCATTGTTGCTCTTCCTCTTGTTCTCCTTCCCCCAAATCTTATTCTTACACTTCTTCTTCTTCTTCTTCCTCTTCTCGTCCAGATTCCACTTCTTCTGGTTCTTCTTCCCTTCCCTTCCCCTCCTTCTTCCTCTTCCTCTTTTTCTCCTTTTTCCAATTCTTCTTCTTCATCTCACCTCCTTCGACTACTTCTTCTTCCTCCTCTTGTTCACCTTCTTCACTTTCCACATCTTCTTCTTCTTCCTTTTCTTCTCCTTCTTCCACTTCTTCTAGTTACTCTCCTTCTTCTTCCTCTTCTTATCTTTCTTCCACTTCTCCTGCCTCCTCTTGTTCTTTTTCTTCCAGTTCTTCTTCATCCTCTCCTTTCCTTTCTTTTCTTCATCTTCATCTCCTTCTTCTTCTTCCTTTCCTTCGTCATATCCCTCTTTTTCTCCTTCTTCTGCTTCCACTTGCATTTTTACCTCTTGTTCTCCTTCTTCTACTTCTTCTCCATCATCCTCACTCCTTCAACTAGTTTTTCTTCTTCCTCTTGTTCACCTTCTTCCACTTCTACTACATCCACTTGTTCTTCTTCTTCCCTCTCTTCTCCTTCTTCCCCTTCTTCTGCCTACACACACTACTTCTTCTTCCTCCCCTTCTTCTTCTCCTACTTGTTCCACTTCTTCCTCGTTCCCCTTTCCTTCCATTGCTTCTTCTTCCTCCTCTTTTTCTCATTCTTCCACTTCTTCTTCTTCTTCCTATTGGTCTCCTTCTTCCACTTCTTCTTCTTCATCTCCTTTCATTCCACTACTTCCTCATATTCCTCTTATTCTCTCCTTCTACCACTTCTTCTACTTCTACTTGTTGTTCTTCTTCATTTTCGTCTCCTTCTTCCTCTTGTTCTGCTTACACTTCTTCCTCTTCCTCTTCTTCCACTTCTTCTCCTTCCACAACTTCTTTTTCTTTCCTTTCCGTCTTCTCCTTCCTCTTTTTCTCCATCCCCGACTTCTGTTGCTTCCCATTGTTGCTCTTCCTCTTGTTCTCCTTCCCCCAAATCTTATTCTTACACTTCTTCTTCTTCTTCTTCCTCTTCTCGTCCAGATTCCACTTCTTCTGGTTCTTCTTCCCTTCCCTTCCCCTCCTTCTTCCTCTTCCTCTTTTTCTCCTTTTTCCAATTCTTCTTCTTCATCTCACCTCCTTCGACTACTTCTTCTTCCTCCTCTTGTTCACCTTCTTCACTTTCCACATCTTCTTCTTCTTCCTTTTCTTCTCCTTCTTCCACTTCTTCTAGTTACTCTCCTTCTTCTTCCTCTTCTTATCTTTCTTCCACTTCTCCTGCCTCCTCTTGTTCTTTTTCTTCCAGTTCTTCTTCATCCTCTCCTTTCCTTTCTTTTCTTCATCTTCATCTCCTTCTTCTTCTTCCTTTCCTTCGTCATATCCCTCTTTTTCTCCTTCTTCTGCTTCCACTTGCATTTTTACCTCTTGTTCTCCTTCTTCTACTTCTTCTCCATCATCCTCACTCCTTCAACTAGTTTTTCTTCTTCCTCTTGTTCACCTTCTTCCACTTCTACTACATCCACTTGTTCTTCTTCTTCCCTCTCTTCTTCTTCTTCCCCTTCTTCTGCCTACACACACTACTTCTTCTTCCTCCCCTTCTTCTTCTCCTACTTGTTCCACTTCTTCCTCGTTCCCCTTTCCTTCCATTGCTTCTTCTTCCTCCTCTTTTTCTCATTCTTCCACTTCTTCTTCTTCCTCCTATTGGTCTCCTTCTTCCACTTCTTCTTCTTCATCTCCTTTCATTCCACTACTTCCTCATATTCCTCTTATTCTCTCCTTCTACCACTTCTTCTACTTCTACTTGTTGTTCTTCTTCATTTTCGTCTCCTTCTTCCTCTTGTTCTGCTTACACTTCTTCCTCTTCCTCTTCCTCTTCTTCCACTTCTTCTCCTTCCACAACTTCTTTTTCTTTCCTTTCCGTCTTCTCCTTCCTCTTTTTCTCCATCCCCGACTTCTGTTGCTTCCCATTGTTGCTCTTCCTCTTGTTCTCCTTCCCCCAAATCTTATTCTTACACTTCTTCTTCTTCTTCTTCCTCTTCTCGTCCAGATTCCACTTCTTCTGGTTCTTCTTCCCTTCCCTTCCCCTCCTTCTTCCTCTTCCTCTTTTTCTCCTTTTTCCAATTCTTCTTCTTCATCTCACCTCCTTCGACTACTTCTTCTTCCTCCTCTTGTTCACCTTCTTCACTTTCCACATCTTCTTCTTCTTCCTTTTCTTCTCCTTCTTCCACTTCTTCTAGTTACTCTCCTTCTTCTTCCTCTTCTTATCTTTCTTCCACTTCTCCTGCCTCCTCTTGTTCTTTTTCTTCCAGTTCTTCTTCATCCTCTCCTTTCCTTTCTTTTCTTCATCTTCATCTCCTTCTTCTTCTTCCTTTCCTTCGTCATATCCCTCTTTTTCTCCTTCTTCTGCTTCCACTTGCATTTTTACCTCTTGTTCTCCTTCTTCTACTTCTTCTCCATCATCCTCACTCCTTCAACTAGTTTTTCTTCTTCCTCTTGTTCACCTTCTTCCACTTCTACTACATCCACTTGTTCTTCTTCTTCCCTCTCTTCTCCTTCTTCCCCTTCTTCTGCCTACACACACTACTTCTTCTTCCTCCCCTTCTTCTTCTCCTACTTGTTCCACTTCTTCCTCGTTCCCCTTTCCTTCCATTGCTTCTTCTTCCTCCTCTTTTTCTCATTCTTCCACTTCTTCTTCTTCTTCCTATTGGTCTCCTTCTTCCACTTCTTCTTCTTCATCTCCTTTCATTCCACTACTTCCTCATATTCCTCTTATTCTCTCCTTCTACCACTTCTTCTACTTCTACTTGTTGTTCTTCTTCATTTTCGTCTCCTTCTTCCTCTTGTTCTGCTTACACTTCTTCCTCTTCCTCTTCCTCTTCTTCCACTTCTTCTCCTTCCACAACTTCTTTTTCTTTCCTTTCCGTCTTCTCCTTCCTCTTTTTCTCCATCCCCGACTTCTGTTGCTTCCCATTGTTGCTCTTCCTCTTGTTCTCCTTCCCCCAAATCTTATTCTTACACTTCTTCTTCTTCTTCTTCCTCTTCTCGTCCAGATTCCACTTCTTCTGGTTCTTCTTCCGCCCTTCCCCTCCTTCTTCCTCTTCCTCTTTTTCTCCTTTTTCCAATTCTTCTTCTTCATCTCACCTCCTTCGACTACTTCTTCTTCCTCCTCTTGTTCACCTTCTTCACTTTCCACATCTTCTTCTTCTTCCTTTTCTTCTCCTTCTTCCACTTCTTCTAGTTACTCTCCTTCTTCTTCCTCTTCTTATCTTTCTTCCACTTCTCCTGCCTCCTCTTGTTCTTTTTCTTCCAGTTCTTCTTCATCCTCTCCTTTCCTTTCTTTTCTTCATCTTCATCTCCTTCTTCTTCTTCCTTTCCTTCGTCATATCCCTCTTTTTCTCCTTCTTCTGCGTCCACTTGCATTTTTACCTCTTGTTCTCCTTCTTCTACTTCTTCTCCATCATCCTCACTCCTTCAACTAGTTTTTCTTCTTCCTCTTGTTCACCTTCTTCCACTTCTACTACATCCACTTGTTCTTCTTCTTCCCTCTCTTCTCCTTCTTCCCCTTCTTCTGCCTACACACACTACTTCTTCCTCCTCCCCTTCTTCTTCTCCTACTTGTTCCACTTCTTCCTCGTTCCCCTTTCCTTCCATTGCTTCTTCTTCCTCCTCTTTTTCTCATTCTTCCACTTCTTCTTCTTCTTCCTATTGGTCTCCTTCTTCCACTTCTTCTTCTTCATCTCCTTTCATTCCACTACTTCCTCATATTCCTCTTATTCTCTCCTTCTACCACTTCTTCTACTTCTACTTGTTGTTCTTCTTCATTTTCGTCTCCTTCTTCCTCTTGTTCTGCTTACACTTCTTCCTCTTCCTCTTCCTCTTCTTCCACTTCTTCTCCTTCCACAACTTCTTTTTCTTTCCTTTCCGTCTTCTCCTTCCTCTTTTTCTCCATCCCCGACTTCTGTTGCTTCCCATTGTTGCTCTTCCTCTTGTTCTCCTTCCCCCAAATCTTATTCTTACACTTCTTCTTCTTCTTCTTCCTCTTCTCGTCCAGATTCCACTTCTTCTGGTTCTTCTTCCCTTCCCTTCCCCTCCTTCTTCCTCTTCCTCTTTTTCTCCTTTTTCCAATTCTTCTTCTTCATCTCACCTCCTTCGACTACTTCTTCTTCCTCCTCTTGTTCACCTTCTTCACTTTCCACATCTTCTTCTTCTTCCTTTTCTTCTCCTTCTTCCACTTCTTCTAGTTACTCTCCTTCTTCTTCCTCTTCTTATCTTTCTTCCACTTCTCCTGCCTCCTCTTGTTCTTTTTCTTCCAGTTCTTCTTCATCCTCTCCTTTCCTTTCTTTTCTTCATCTTCATCTCCTTCTTCTTCTTCCTTTCCTTCGTCATATCCCTCTTTTTCTCCTTCTTCTGCGTCCACTTGCATTTTTACCTCTTGTTCTCCTTCTTCTACTTCTTCTCCATCATCCTCACTCCTTCAACTAGTTTTTCTTCTTCCTCTTGTTCACCTTCTTCCACTTCTACTACATCCACTTGTTCTTCTTCTTCCCTCTCTTCTCCTTCTTCCCCTTCTTCTGCCTACACACACTACTTCTTCCTCCTCCCCTTCTTCTTCTCCTACTTGTTCCACTTCTTCCTCGTTCCCCTTTCCTTCCATTGCTTCTTCTTCCTCCTCTTTTTCTCATTCTTCCACTTCTTCTTCTTCTTCCTATTGGTCTCCTTCTTCCACTTCTTCTTCTTCATCTCCTTTCATTCCACTACTTCCTCATATTCCTCTTATTCTATCCTTCTACCACTTCTTCTACTTCTACTTGTTGTTCTTCTTCATTTTCGTCTCCTTCTTCCTCTTGTTCTGCTTACACTTCTTCCTCTTCCTCTTCCTCTTCTTCCACTTCTTCTCCTTCCACAACTTCTTTTTCTTTCCTTTCCGTCTTCTCCTTCCTCTTTTTCTCCATCCCCGACTTCTGTTGCTTCCCATTGTTGCTCTTCCTCTTGTTCTCCTTCCCCCAAATCTTATTCTTACACTTCTTCTTCTTCTTCTTCCTCTTCTCGTCCAGATTCCACTTCTTCTGGTTCTTCTTCCCTTCCCTTCCCCTCCTTCTTCCTCTTCCTCTTTTTCTCCTTTTTCCAATTCTTCTTCTTCATCTCACCTCCTTCGACTACTTCTTCTTCCTCCTCTTGTTCACCTTCTTCACTTTCCACATCTTCTTCTTCTTCCTTTTCTTCTCCTTCTTCCACTTCTTCTAGTTACTCTCCTTCTTCTTCCTCTTCTTATCTTTCTTCCACTTCTCCTGCCTCCTCTTGTTCTTTTTCTTCCAGTTCTTCTTCATCCTCTCCTTTCCTTTCTTTTCTTCATCTTCATCTCCTTCTTCTTCTTCCTTTCCTTCGTCATATCCCTCTTTTTCTCCTTCTTCTGCTTCCACTTGCATTTTTACCTCTTGTTCTCCTTCTTCTACTTCTTCTCCATCATCCTCACTCCTTCAACTAGTTTTTCTTCTTCCTCTTGTTCACCTTCTTCCACTTCTACTACATCCACTTGTTCTTCTTCTTCCCTCTCTTCTCCTTCTTCCCCTTCTTCTGCCTACACACACTACTTCTTCTTCCTCCCCTTCTTCTTCTCCTACTTGTTCCACTTCTTCCTCGTTCCCCTTTCCTTCCACTGCTTCTTCTTCCTGCTCTTTTTCTCATTCTTCCACTTCTTCTTCTTCTTCCTATTGGTCTCCTTCTTCCACTTTTTCTTCTTCATCTCCTTTCATTCCACTACTTCCTCTTATTCCTCTTATTCTCTCCTTCTACCACTTCTTCTACTTCTACTTGTTGTTCTTCTTTATTTTCGTCTCCTTCTTCCTCTTGTTCTGCTTACACTTCTTCCTCTTCCTCTTCCTCTTCTTCCACTTCTTCTCCTTCCACAACTTCTGTTTCTTTCCTTTCCGTCTTCTCCTTCCTCTTTTTCTCCATCCCCGACTTCTGTTGCTTCCCATTGTTGCTCTTCCTCTTGTTCTCCTTCCCCCAAATCTTATTCTTACACTTCTTCTTCTTCTTCTTCTTCTTCTTCTTCTTCCTCTTCTCGTCCAGATTCCACTTCTTCTGGTTCTTCTTCCCTTCCCTTCCCCTCCTTCTTCCTCTTCCTCTTTTTCTCCTTTTTCCAATTCTTCTTCTTCATCTCACCTCCTTCGACTACTTCTTCTTCCTCCTCTTGTTCACCTTCTTCACTTTCCACATCTTCTTCTTCTTCCTTTTCTTCTCCTTCTTCCACTTCTTCTAGTTACTCTCCTTCTTCTTCCTCTTCTTATCTTTCTTCCACTTCTCATGCCTCCTCTTGTTCTTTTTCTTCCAGTTCTTCTTCATCCTCTCCTTTCCTTTCTTTTCTTCATCTTCGTCTCCTTCTTCTTCTTCCTTTCCTTCGTCATATCCCTCTTTTTCTCCTTCATCTGCTTCCACTTGCATTTTTGCCTCTTGTTCTCCTTCTTCTACTTCTTCTCCATCATCCTCACTCCTTCAACTGGTTTTTCTTCTTCCTCATGTTCACCTTCTTCCACTTCTACTACATCCACTTGTTCTTCTTCTTCCCTCTCTTCTCCTTCTTCCCCTTCTTCTGCCTACACTACTTCTTCTTCCTCCCCTTCTTCTTCTCCTACTTGTTCCACTTCTTCCTCATTCCCCTTTCCTTCCATTGCTTCTTCTTCCTCCTCTTTTTCTCATTCTTCCACTTCTTCTTCTTCTTCCTATTGGTCTCCTTCTTCCACTTCTTCTTCTTCATCTCCTTTCATTCCACTACTTCCTCATATTCCTCTTATTCTCTCCTTCTACCACTTGTTCTACTTCTACTTGTTGTTCTTCTTCATTTTTGTCTCCTTCTTCCTCTTGTTCTGCTTACACTTCTTCCTCTTCCTCTTCCTCTTCTTCCACTTCTTCTCCTTCCACAACTTCTTTTTCTTTCCTTTCCGTCTTCTCCTTCCTCTTTTTCTCCATCCCCGACTTCTGTTGCTTCCCATTGTTGCTCTTCCTCTTGTTCTCCTTCCCCCAAATCTTATTCTTACACTTCTTCTTCTTCTTCTTCCTCTTCTCGTCCAGATTCCACTTCTTCTGGTTCTTCTTCCCTTCCCTTCCCCTCCTTCTTCCTCTTCCTCTTTTTCTCCTTTTTCCAATTCTTCTTCTTCATCTCACCTCCTTCGACTACTTCTTCTTCCTCCTCTTGTTCACCTTGTTCACTTTCCACATCTTCTTCTTCTTCCTTTTCTTCTCTTTCTTCCACTTCTTCTAGTTACTCTCCTTCTTCTTCCTCTTCTTATCTTTCTTCCACTTCTCCTGCCTCCTCTTGTTCTTTTTCTTCCAGTTCTTCTTCATCCTCTCCTTTCCTTTCTTTTCTTCATCTTCATCTCCTTCTTCTTCTTCCTTTCCTTCGTCATATCCCTCTTTTTCTCCTTCTTCTGCTTCCACTTGCATTTTTACCTCTTGTTCTCCTTCTTCTACTTCTTCTCCATCATCCTCACTCCTTCAACTAGTTTTTCTTCTTCCTCTTGTTCACCTTCTTCCACTTCTACTACATCCACTTGTTCTTCTTCTTCCCTCTCTTCTCCTTCTTCCCCTTCTTCTGCCTACACTACTTCTTCTTCCTCCCCTTCTTCTTCTCCTACTTGTTCCACTTCTTCCTCGTTCCCCTTTCCTTCCATTGCTTCTTCTTCCTCCTCTTTTTCCCATTCTTCCACTTCTTCTTCTTCTTCCTATTGGTCTCCTTCTTCCACTTCTTCTTCTTCATCTCCTTTCATTCCACTACTTCCTCATATTCCTCTTATTCTCTCCTTCTACCACTTCTTCTACTTCTACTTGTTGTTCTTCTTTATTTTCGTCTCCTTCTTCCTCTTGTTCTGCTTACACTTCTTCCTCTTCCTCTTCCTCTTCTTCCACTTCTTCTCCTTCCACAACTTCTTTTTCTTTCCTTTCCGTCTTCTCCTTCCTCTTTTTCTCCATCTCCGACTTCTGTTGCTTCCCATTGTTGCTCTTCCTCTTGTTCTCCTTCCCCCAAATCTTATTCTTACACTTCTTCTTCTTCTTCTTCCTCTTCTCGTCCAGATTCCACTTCTTCTGGTTCTTCTTCCCTTCCCTTCCCCTCCTTCTTCCTCTTCCTCTTTTTCTCCTTTTTCCAATTCTTCTTCTTCATCTCACCTCCTTCGACTACTTCTTCTTCCTCCTCTTGTTCACCTTCTTCACTTTCCACATCTTCTTCTTCTTCCTTTTCTTCTCCTTCTTCCACTTCTTCTAGTTACTCTCCTTCTTCTTCCTCTTCTTATCTTTCTTCCACTTCTCCTGCCTCCTCTTGTTCTTTTTCTTCCAGTTCTTCTTCATCCTCTCCTTTCCTTTCTTTTCTTCATCTTCATCTCCTTCTTCTTCTTCCTTTCCTTCGTCATATCCCTCTTTTTCTCCTTCTTCTGCTTCCACTTGCATTTTTGCCTCTTGTTCTCCTTCTTCTACTTCTTCTCCATCATCCTCACTCCTTCAACTAGTTTTTCTTCTTCCTCTTGTTCACCTTCTTCCACTTCTACTACATCCACTTGTTCTTCTTCTTCCCTCTCTTCTCCTTCTTCCCCTTCTTCTGCCTACACTACTTCTTCTTCCTCCCCTTCTTCTTCTCCTACTTGTTCCACTTCTTCCTCATTCCCCTTTCCTTCCATTGCTTCTTCTTCCTCCTCTTTTTCTCATTCTTCCACTTCTTCTTCTTCTTCCTATTGGTCTCCTTCTTCCACTTCTTCTTCTTCACCTCCTTTCATTCCACTACTTCCTCATATTCCTCTTATTCTCTCCTTCTACCACTTGTTCTACTTCTACTTGTTGTTCTTCTTCATTTTTGTCTCCTTCTTCCTCTTGTTCTGCTTACACTTCTTCCTCTTCCTCTTCCTCTTCTTCCACTTATTCTCCTTCCACAACTTCTTTTTCTTTCCTTTCCGTCTTCTCCTTCCTCTTTTTCTCCATCCCCGACTTCTGTTGCTTCCCATTGTTGCTCTTCCTCTTGTTCTCCTTCCCCCAAATCTTATTCTTACACTTCTTCTTCTTCTTCTTCCTCTTCTCGTCCAGATTCCACTTCTTCTGGTTCTTCTTCCCTTCCCTTCCCCTCCTTCTTCCTCTTCCTCTTTTTCTCCTTTTTCCAATTCTTCTTCTTCATCTCACCTCCTTCGACTACTTCTTCTTCCTCCTCTTGTTCACCTTGTTCACTTTCCACATCTTCTTCTTCTTCCTTTTCTTCTCTTTCTTCCACTTCTTCTAGTTACTCTCCTTCTTCTTCCTCTTCTTATCTTTCTTCCACTTCTCCTGCCTCCTCTTGTTCTTTTTCTTCCAGTTCTTCTTCATCCTCTCCTTTCCTTTCTTTTCTTCATCTTCATCTCCTTCTTCTTCTTCCTTTCCTTCGTCATATCCCTCTTTTTCTCCTTCTTCTGCTTCCACTTGCATTTTTACCTCTTGTTCTCCTTCTTCTACTTCTTCTCCATCATCCTCACTCTTTCAACTAGTTTTTCTTCTTCCTCTTGTTCACCTTCTTCCACTTCTACTACATCCACTTGTTCTTCTTCTTCCCTCTCTTCTCCTTCTTCCCCTTCTTCTGCCTACACTACTTCTTCTTCCTCCCCTTCTTCTTCTCCTACTTGTTCCACTTCTTCCTCGTTCCCCTTTCCTTCCATTGCTTCTTCTTCCTCCTCTTTTTCCCATTCTTCCACTTCTTCTTCTTCTTCCTATTGGTCTCCTTCTTCCACTTCTTCTTCTTCATCTCCTTTCATTCCACTACTTCCTCATATTCCTCTTATTCTCTCCTTCTACCACTTCTTCTACTTCTACTTGTTGTTCTTCTTTATTTTCGTCTCCTTCTTCCTCTTGTTCTGCTTACATTTCTTCCTCTTCCTCTTCCTCTTCTTCCACTTATTCTCCTTCCACAACTTCTTTTTCTTTCCTTTCCGTCTTCTCCTTCCTCTTTTTCTCCATCCCCGACTTCTGTTGCTTCCCATTGTTGCTCTTCCTCTTGTTCTCCTTCCCCCAAATCTTATTCTTACACTTCTTCTTCTTCTTCTTCCTCTTCTCGTCCAGATTCCACTTCTTCTGGTTCTTCTTCCCTTCCCTTCCCCTCCTTCTTCCTCTTCCTCTTTTTCTCCTTTTTCCAATTCTTCTTCTTCATCTCACCTCCTTCGACTACTTCTTCTTCCTCCTCTTGTTCACCTTCTTCACTTTCCACATCTTCTTCTTCTTCCTTTTCTTCTCCTTCTTCCACTTCTTCTAGTTACTCTCCTTCTTCTTCCTCTTCTTATCTTTCTTCCACTTCTCCTGCCTCCTCTTGTTCTTTTTCTTCCAGTTCTTCTTCATCCTCTCCTTTCCTTTCTTTTCTTCATCTTCATCTCCTTCTTCTTCTTCCTTTCCTTCGTCATATCCCTCTTTTTCTCCTTCTTCTGCTTCCACTTGCATTTTTGCCTCTTGTTCTCCTTCTTCTACTTCTTCTCCATCATCCTCACTCCTTCAACTAGTTTTTCTTCTTCCTCTTGTTCACCTTCTTCCACTTCTACTACATCCACTTGTTCTTCTTCTTCCCTCTCTTCTCCTTCTTCCCCTTCTTCTGCCTACACTACTTCTTCTTCCTCCCCTTCTTCTTCTCCTACTTGTTCCACTTCTTCCTCATTCCCCTTTCCTTCCATTGCTTCTTCTTCCTCCTCTTTTTCTCATTCTTCCACTTCTTCTTCTTCTTCCTATTGGTCTCCTTCTTCCACTTCTTCTTCTTCATCTCCTTTCATTCCACTACTTCCTCATATTCCTCTTATTCTCTCCTTCTACCACTTGTTCTACTTCTACTTGTTGTTCTTCTTCATTTTTGTCTCCTTCTTCCTCTTGTTCTGCTTACACTTCTTCCTCTTCCTCTTCCTCTTCTTCCACTTATTCTCCTTCCACAACTTCTTTTTCTTTCCTTTCCGTCTTCTCCTTCCTCTTTTTCTCCATCCCCGACTTCTGTTGCTTCCCATTGTTGCTCTTCCTCTTGTTCTCCTTCCCCCAAATCTTATTCTTACACTTCTTCTTCTTCTTCTTCCTCTTCTCGTCCAGATTCCACTTCTTCTGGTTCTTCTTCCCTTCCCTTCCCCTCCTTCTTCCTCTTCCTCTTTTTCTCCTTTTTCCAATTCTTCTTCTTCATCTCACCTCCTTCGACTACTTCTTCTTCCTCCTCTTGTTCACCTTGTTCACTTTCCACATCTTCTTCTTCTTCCTTTTCTTCTCTTTCTTCCACTTCTTCTAGTTACTCTCCTTCTTCTTCCTCTTCTTATCTTTCTTCCACTTCTCCTGCCTCCTCTTGTTCTTTTTCTTCCAGTTCTTCTTCATCCTCTCCTTTCCTTTCTTTTCTTCATCTTCATCTCCTTCTTCTTCTTCCTTTCCTTCGTCATATCCCTCTTTTTCTCCTTCTTCTGCTTCCACTTGCATTTTTACCTCTTGTTCTCCTTCTTCTACTTCTTCTCCATCATCCTCACTCTTTCAACTAGTTTTTCTTCTTCCTCTTGTTCACCTTCTTCCACTTCTACTACATCCAATTGTTCTTCTTCTTCCCTCTCTTCTCCTTCTTCCCCTTCTTCTGCCTACACTACTTCTTCTTCCTCCCCTTCTTCTTCTCCTACTTGTTCCACTTCTTCCTCGTTCCCCTTTCCTTCCATTGCTTTTTCTTCCTCCTCTTTTTCCCATTCTTCCACTTCTTCTTCTTCTTCCTATTGGTCTCCTTCTTCCACTTCTTCTTCTTCATCTCCTTTCATTCCACTACTTCCTCATATTCCTCTTATTCTCTACTTCTACCACTTCTTCTACTTCTAGTTGTTGTTCTTCTTTATTTTCGTCTCCTTCTTCCTCTTGTTCTGCTTACATTTCTTCCTCTTCCTCTTCCACTTCTTCCACTTGTTCTCCTTCCACAACTTCTGTTTCTTTCCTTTCCGTCTTCTCCTTCCTCTTTTTCTCCATCCCCGACTTCTGTTGCTTCCCATTGTTGCTCTTCCTCTTGTTCTCCTTCCCCCAAATCTTATTCTTACACTTCTTCTTCTTCTTCCTCTTCTCGTCCAGATTCCACTTCTTCTGGTTCTTCTTCCCTTCCCTTCCCCTCCTTCTTCCTCTTCCTCTTTTTCTCCTTTTTCCAATTCTTCTTCTTCATCTCACCTCCTTCGACTACTTCTTCTTCCTCCTCTTGTTCACCTTCTTCACTTTCCACATCTTCTTCTTCTTCCTTTTCTTCTCCTGCTTCCACTTCTTCTAGTTACTCTCCTTCTTCTTCCTCTTCTTATCTTTCTTCCACTTCTCCTGCCTCCTCTTGTTCTTTTTCTTCCAGTTCTTCTTCATCCTCTCCTTTCCTTTCTTTTCTTCATCTTCATCTCCTTCTTCTTCTTCCTTTCCTTCGTCATATCCCTCTTTTTCTCCTTCTTCTGCTTCCACTTGCATTTTTACCTCTTGTTCTCCTTCTTCTACTTCTTCTCCATCATCCTCACTCCTTCAACTAGTTTTTCTTCTTCCTCTTGTTCACCTTCTTCCACTTCTACTACATCCACTTGTTCTTCTTCTTCCCTCTCTTCTCCTTCTTCCCCTTCTTCTGCCTACACTACTTCTTCTTCCTCCCCTTCTTCTTCTCCTACTTGTTCCACTTCTTCCTCATTCCCCTTTCCTTCCATTGCTTCTTCTTCCTCCTCTTTTTCTCATTCTTCCAATTCTTCTTCTTCTTCCTATTGGTCTCCTTCCTCCACTTCTTCTTCTTCATCTCCTTTCATTCCACTACTTCATCATATTCCTCTTATTCTCTCCTTCTACCACTTCTTCTACTTCCACTTGTTGTTCTTCTTCATTTTCGTCTCCTTCTTCCTCTTGTTCTGCTTACACTTCTTCCTCTTCCTCTTCCTCTTCTTCCACTTCTTCTCCTTCCACAACTTCTTTTTCTTTCCTTTCCGTCTTCTCCTTCCTCTTTTTCTCCATCTCCGACTTCTGTTGCTTCCCATTGTTGCTCTTCCTCTTGTTCTCCTTCCCCCAAATCTTATTCTTACACTTCTTCTTCTTCTTCTTCCTCTTCTCGTCCAGATTCCACTTCTTCTGGTTCTTCTTCCCTTCCCTTCCCCTCCTTCTTCCTCTTCCTCTTTTTCTCCTTTTTCCAATTCTTCTTCTTCATCTCACCTCCTTCGACTACTTCTTCTTCCTCCTCTTGTTCACCTTCTTCACTTTCCACATCTTCTTCTTCTTCCTTTTGTTCTCCTTGTTCCACTTCTTCTAGTTACTCTCCTTCTTCTTCCTCTTCTTATCTTTCTTCCACTTCTCCTGCCTCCTCTTGTTCTTTTTCTTCCAGTTCTTCTTCATCCTCTCCTTTCCTTTCTTTTCTTCATCTTCATCTCCTTCTTCTTCTTCCTTTCCTTCGTCATATCCCTCTTTTTCTCCTTCTTCTGCTTCCACTTGCATTTTTACCTCTTGTTCTCCTTCTTCTACTTCTTCTCCATCATCCTCACTCTTTCAACTAGTTTTTCTTCTTCCTCTTGTTCACCTTCTTCCACTTCTACTACATCCACTTGTTCTTCTTCTTCCCTCTCTTCTCCTTCTTCCCCTTCTTCTGCCTACACTACTTCTTCTTCCTCCCCTTCTTCTTCTCCTACTTGTTCCACTTCTTCCTCGTTCCCCTTTCCTTCCATTGCTTCTTCTTCCTCCTCTTTTTCCCATTCTTCCACTTCTTCTTCTTCTTCCTATTGGTCTCCTTCTTCCACTTCTCCTTCTTCATCTCCTTTCATTCCACTACTTCCTCATATTCCTCTTATTCTCTCCTTCTACCACTTCTTCTACTTCTACTTGTTGTTCTTCTTCATTTTCGTCTCCTTCTTCCTCTTGTTCTGCTTACACTTCTTCCTCTTCCTCTTCCTCTTCTTCCACTTCTTCTCCTTCCACAACTTCTTTTTCTTTCCTTTCCGTCTTCTCCTTCCTCTTTTTCTCCATCCCCGACTTCTGTTGCTTCCCATTGTTGCTCTTCCTCTTGTTCTCCTTCCCCCAAATCTTATTCTTACACTTCTTCTTCTTCTTCTTCCTCCTCTCGTCCAGATTCCACTTCTTCTGGTTCTTCTTCGCTTCCCTTCCCCTCCTTTTTCCAATTCTTCTTCTTCATCTCACCTCCTTCGACTACTTCTTCCTCCTCTTGTTCACCTTCTTCACTTTCCACATCTTCATCTTCTTCTTCTTCCTTTTCTTCTCCTTCTTCCACTTCTGCTAGTTACTCTCCTTCTTCTTCCTCTTCTTATCTTTCTGCCACTTCTCCTGCCTCCTCTTGTTCTTTTTCTTCCAGTTCTTCTTCATCCTCTCCTTTCCTTTCTTTTCTTCATCTTCATCTCCTTCTTCTTCTTCCTTTCCTTCGTCATATCCCTCTTTTTCTCCTTCTTCTTCTTGCACTTGCATTTTTGCCTCTTGTTCTCCTTCTTCTACTTCTTCTCCATCATCCTCACTCCTTCAACTAGTTTTTCTTCTTCCTCTTGTTCACCTTCTTCCACTTCTACTACATCCACTTGTTCTTCTTCTTCCCTCTCTTCTCCTTCTTCCCCTTCTTATGCCTACACTACTTCTTCTTCCTCCCCTTCTTCTTCTCCTACTTGTTCCACTTCTTCCTCCTTCCCCTTTCCTTCCATTGCTTCTTCTTCCTCCTCTTTTTCTCATTCTTCCACTTCTTCTTCTTCTTCCTATTGGTCTCCTTCTTCCACTTCTTCTTCTTCATCTCCTTTCATTCCACTACTCCCTCATAATCCTCTTATTCTCTCCTTCTACCACTTCTTCTACTTCTACTTGTTGTTCTTCTTCATTTTCGTCTCCTTCTTCCTCTTGTTCTGCTTACACTTCTTCCTCTTCCTCTTCCTCTTCTTCCACTTCTTCTCCTTCCACAACTTCTTTTTCTTTCCTTTCCGTCTTCTCCTTCCTCTTTTTCTCCATCCCCGACTTCTGTTGCTTCCCATTGTTGCTCTTCCTCTTGTTCTCCTTCCCCCAAATCTTATTCTTACACTTCTTCTTCTTCTTCCTCTTCTCGTCCAGATTCCACTTCTTCTGGTTCTTCTTCCCTTCCCTTCCCCTCCTTCTTCCTCTTCCTCTTTTTCTCCTTTTTCCAATTCTTCTTCTTCATCTCACCTCCTTCCACTACTTCTTCTTCCTCCTCTTGTTCACCTTCTTCACTTTCCACATCTTCTTCTTCTTCCTTTTCTTCTCCTTCTTCCACTTCTTCTAGTTACTCTCCTTCTTCTTCCTCTTCTTATCTTTCTTCCACTTCTCCTGCCTCCTCTTGTTCTTTTTCTTCAAGTTCTTCTTCATCCTCTCCTTTCCTTTCTTTTCTTCATCTTCATCTCCTTCTTCTTCTTCCTTTCCTTCGTCATATCCCTCTTTTTCTCCTTCTTCTGCTTCCACTTGCATTTTTGCCTCTTGTTCTCCTTCTTCTACTTCTTCTCCATCATCCTCACTCCTTCAACTAGTTTTTCTTCTTCCTCTTGTTCACCTTCTTCCACTTCTACTACATCCACTTGTTCTTCTTCTTCCCTCTCTTCTCCTTCTTCCCCTTCTTCTGCCTACACTACTTCTTCTTCCTCCCCTTCTTCTTCTCCTACTTGTTCCACTTCTTCCTCATTCCCCTTTCCTTCCATTGCTTCTTCTTCCTCCTCTTTTTCTCATTCTTCCACTTCTTCTTCTTCTTCCTATTGGTCTCCTTCTTCCACTTCTTCTTCTTCATCTCCTTTCATTCCACTACTTCCTCATATTCCTCTTATTCTCTCCTTCTACCACTTCTTCTACTTCTACTTGTTGTTCTTCTTCATTTTCGTCTCCTTCTTCCTCTTGTTCTGCTTACACTTCTTCCTCTTCCTCTTCCTCTTCTTCCACTTCTTCTCCTTCCACAACTTCTTTTTCTTTCCTTTTCGTCTTCTCCTTCCTCTTTTTCTCCATCCCCGACTTCTGTTGCTTCCCATTGTTGCTCTTCCTCTTGTTCTCCTTCCCCCAAATCTTATTCTTACACTTCTTCTTCTTCTTTTTCCTCCTCTCGTCCAGATTCCACTTCTTCTGGTTCTTCTTCCCTTCCCTTCCCCTCCTTTTTCCAATTCTTCTTCTTCATCTCACCTCCTTCGACTACTTCTTCTTCCTCCTCTTGTTCACCTTCTTCACTTTCCACATCTTCATCTTCTTCTTCTTCCTTTTCTTCTCCTTCTTCCACTTCTTCTAGTTACTCTCCTTCTTCTTCCTCTTCTTATCTTTCTTCCACTTCTCCTGCCTCCTCTTGTTCTTTTTCTTCCAGTTCTTCTTCATCCTCTCCTTTCCTTTCTTTTCTTCATCTTCATCTCCTTCTTCTTCTTCCTTTCCTTCGTCATATCCCTCTTTTTCTCCTTCTTCTGTTCCACTTGCATTTTTGCCTCTTGTTCTACTTCTTCTCCATCATCCTCACTCCTTCAACTAGTTTTTCTTCTTCCTCTTGTTCACCTTCTTCCACTTCTACTACATCCACTTGTTCTTCTTCTTCCCTCTCTTCTCCTTCTTCCCCTTCTTCTGCCTACACTACTTCTTCTTCCTCCCCTTCTTCTTTTCCTACTTGTTCCACTTCTTCCTCATTCCCCTTTCCTTCCATTGCTTCTTCTTCCTCCTCTTTTTCTCATTCTTCCACTTCTTCTTCTTCTTCCTATTGGTCTCCTTCTTCCACTTCTTCTTCTTCATCTCCTTTCATTCCACTACTTCATCATATTCCTCTTATTCTCTCCTTCTACCACTTCTTCTACTTCTACTTGTTGTTCTTCTTCATTTTCGTCTCCTTCTTCCTCTTGTTCTGCTTACACTTCTTCCTCTTCCTCTTCCTCTTCTTCCACTTCTTCTCCTTCCACAACTTCTTTTTCTTTCCTTTCCGTCTTCTCCTTCCTCTTTTTCTCCATCCCCGACTTTTGTTGCTTCCCATTGTTGCTCTTCCTCTTGTTCTCCTTCCCCCAAATCTTATTCTTACACTTCTTCTTCTTCTTCTTCCTCCTCTCGTCCAGATTCCACTTCTTCTGGTTCTTCTTCCCTTCCCTTCCCCTCCTTCTTCCTCTTCCTCTTTTTCTCCTTTTTCCAATTCTTCTTCTTCATCTCACCTCCTTCGACTACTTCTTCTTCCTCCTCTTGTTCACCTTCTTCACTTTCCACATCTTCTTCTTCTTCCTTTTCTTCTCCTTCTTCCACTTCTTCTAGTTACTCTCCTTCTTCTTCCTCTTCTTATCTTTCTGCCACTTCTCCTGCCTCCTCTTGTTCTTTTTCTTCCAGTTCTTCTTCATCCTCTCCTTTCCTTTCTTTTCTTCATCTTCATCTCCTTCTTCTTCTTCCTTTCCTTCGTCATATCCCTCTTTTTCTCCTTCTTCTGCTTCCACTTGCATTTTTGCCTCTTGTTCTACTTCTTCTCCATCATCCTCACTCCTTCAACTAGTTTTTCTTCTTCCTCTTGTTCACCTTCTTCCACTTCTACTACATCCACTTGTTCTTCTTCTTCCCTCTCTTCTCCTTCTTCCCCTTCTTATGCCTACACTACTTCTTCTTCCTCCCCTTCTTCTTCTCCTACTTGTTCCACTTCTTCCTCCTTCCCCTTTCCTTCCATTGCTTCTTCTTCCTCCTCTTTTTCTCATTCTTCCACTTCTTCTTCTTCTTCCTATTGGTCTCCTTCTTCCACTTCTTCTTCTTCATCTCCTTTCATTCCACTACTCCCTCATAATCCTCTTATTCTCTCCTTCTACCACTTCTTCTACTTCTACTTGTTGTTCTTCTTCATTTTCGTCTCCTTCTTCCTCTTGTTCTGCTTACACTTCTTCCTCTTCCTCTTCCTCTTCTTCCACTTCTTCTCCTTCCACAACTTCTTTTTCTTTCCTTTCCGTCTTCTCCTTCCTCTTTTTCTCCATCCCCGACTTCTGTTGCTTCCCATTGTTGCTCTTCCTCTTGTTCTCCTTCCCCCAAATCTTATTCTTACACTTCTTCTTCTTCTTCCTCTTCTCGCCCAGATTCCACTTCTTCTGGTTCTTCTTCCCTTCCCTTCCCCTCCTTCTTCCTCTTCCTCTTTTTCTCCTTTTTCCAATTCTTCTTCTTCATCTCACCTCCTTCCACTACTTCTTCTTCCTCCTCTTGTTCACCTTCTTCACTTTCCACATCTTCTTCTTCTTCCTTTTCTTCTCCTTCTTCCACTTCTTCTAGTTACTCTCCTTCTTCTTCCTCTTCTTATCTTTCTTCCACTTCTCCTGCCTCCTCTTGTTCTTTTTCTTCAAGTTCTTCTTCATCCTCTCCTTTCCTTTCTTTTCTTCATCTGCATCTCCTTCTTCTTCTTCCTTTCCTTCGTCATATCCCTCTTTTTCTCCTTCTTCTGCTTCCACTTGCATTTTTGCCTCTTGTTCTCCTTCTTCTACTTCTTCTCCATCATCCTCACTCCTTCAACTAGTTTTTCTTCTTCCTCTTGTTCACCTTCTTCCACTTCTACTACATCCACTTGTTCTTCTTCTTCCCTCTCTTCTCCTTCTTCCCCTTCTTCTGCCTACACTACTTCTTCTTCCTCCCCTTCTTCTTCTCCTACTTGTTCCACTTCTTCCTCATTCCCCTTTCCTTCCATTGCTTCTTCTTCCTCCTCTTTTTCTCATTCTTCCACTTCTTCTTCTTCTTCCTATTGGTCTCCTTCTTCCACTTCTTCTTCTTCATCTCCTTTCATTCCACTACTTCCTCATATTCCTCTTATTCTCTCCTTCTACCACTTCTTCTACTTCTACTTGTTGTTCTTCTTCATTTTCGTCTCCTTCTTCCTCTTGTTCTGCTTACACTTCTTCCTCTTCCTCTTCCTCTTCTTCCACTTCTTCTCCTTCCACAACTTCTTTTTCTTTCCTTTTCGTCTTCTCCTTCCTCTTTTTCTCCATCCCCGACTTCTGTTGCTTCCCATTGTTGCTCTTCCTCTTGTTCTCCTTCCCCCAAATCTTATTCTTACACTTCTTCTTCTTCTTTTTCCTCCTCTCGTCCAGATTCCACTTCTTCTGGTTCTTCTTCCCTTCCCTTCCCCTCCTTTTTCCAATTCTTCTTCTTCATCTCACCTCCTTCGACTACTTCTTCTTCCTCCTCTTGTTCACCTTCTTCACTTTCCACATCTTCATCTTCTTCTTCTTCCTTTTCTTCTCCTTCTTCCACTTCTTCTAGTTACTCTCCTTCTTCTTCCTCTTCTTATCTTTCTTCCACTTCTCCTGCCTCCTCTTGTTCTTTTTCTTCCAGTTCTTCTTCATCCTCTCCTTTCCTTTCTTTTCTTCATCTTCATCTCCTTCTTCTTCTTCCTTTCCTTCGTCATATCCCTCTTTTTCTCCTTCTTCTGTTCCACTTGCATTTTTGCCTCTTGTTCTACTTCTTCTCCATCATCCTCACTCCTTCAACTAGTTTTTCTTCTTCCTCTTGTTCACCTTCTTCCACTTCTACTACATCCACTTGTTCTTCTTCTTCCCTCTCTTCTCCTTCTTCCCCTTCTTCTGCCTACACTACTTCTTCTTCCTCCCCTTCTTCTTTTCCTACTTGTTCCACTTCTTCCTCATTCCCCTTTCCTTCCATTGCTTCTTCTTCCTCCTCTTTTTCTCATTCTTCCACTTCTTCTTCTTCTTCCTATTGGTCTCCTTCTTCCACTTCTTCTTCTTCATCTCCTTTCATTCCACTACTTCATCATATTCCTCTTATTCTCTCCTTCTACCACTTCTTCTACTTCTACTTGTTGTTCTTCTTCATTTTCGTCTCCTTCTTCCTCTTGTTCTGCTTACACTTCTTCCTCTTCCTCTTCCTCTTCTTCCACTTCTTCTCCTTCCACAACTTCTTTTTCTTTCCTTTCCGTCTTCTCCTTCCTCTTTTTCTCCATCCCCGACTTTTGTTGCTTCCCATTGTTGCTCTTCCTCTTGTTCTCCTTCCCCCAAATCTTATTCTTACACTTCTTCTTCTTCTTCTTCCTCCTCTCGTCCAGATTCCACTTCTTCTGGTTCTTCTTCCCTTCCCTTCCCCTCCTTCTTCCTCTTCCTCTTTTTCTCCTTTTTCCAATTCTTCTTCTTCATCTCACCTCCTTCGACTACTTCTTCTTCCTCCTCTTGTTCACCTTCTTCACTTTCCACATCTTCTTCTTCTTCCTTTTCTTCTCCTTCTTCCACTTCTTCTAGTTACTCTCCTTCTTCTTCCTCTTCTTATCTTTCTGCCACTTCTCCTGCCTCCTCTTGTTCTTTTTCTTCCAGTTCTTCTTCATCCTCTCCTTTCCTTTCTTTTCTTCATCTTCATCTCCTTCTTCTTCTTCCTTTCCTTCGTCATATCCCTCTTTTTCTCCTTCTTCTGCTTCCACTTGCATTTTTGCCTCTTGTTCTACTTCTTCTCCATCATCCTCACTCCTTCAACTAGTTTTTCTTCTTCCTCTTGTTCACCTTCTTCCACTTCTACTACATCCACTTGTTCTTCTTCTTCCCTCTCTTCTCCTTCTTCCCCTTCTTATGCCTACACTACTTCTTCTTCCTCCCCTTCTTCTTCTCCTACTTGTTCCACTTCTTCCTCCTTCCCCTTTCCTTCCATTGCTTCTTCTTCCTCCTCTTTTTCTCATTCTTCCACTTCTTCTTCTTCTTCCTATTGGTCTCCTTCTTCCACTTCTTCTTCTTCATCTCCTTTCATTCCACTACTCCCTCATAATCCTCTTATTCTCTCCTTCTACCACTTCTTCTACTTCTACTTGTTGTTCTTCTTCATTTTCGTCTCCTTCTTCCTCTTGTTCTGCTTACACTTCTTCCTCTTCCTCTTCCTCTTCTTCCACTTCTTCTCCTTCCACAACTTCTTTTTCTTTCCTTTCCGTCTTCTCCTTCCTCTTTTTCTCCATCCCCGACTTCTGTTGCTTCCCATTGTTGCTCTTCCTCTTGTTCTCCTTCCCCCAAATCTTATTCTTACACTTCTTCTTCTTCTTCCTCTTCTCGCCCAGATTCCACTTCTTCTGGTTCTTCTTCCCTTCCCTTCCCCTCCTTCTTCCTCTTCCTCTTTTTCTCCTTTTTCCAATTCTTCTTCTTCATCTCACCTCCTTCCACTACTTCTTCTTCCTCCTCTTGTTCACCTTCTTCACTTTCCACATCTTCTTCTTCTTCCTTTTCTTCTCCTTCTTCCACTTCTTCTAGTTACTCTCCTTCTTCTTCCTCTTCTTATCTTTCTTCCACTTCTCCTGCCTCCTCTTGTTCTTTTTCTTCAAGTTCTTCTTCATCCTCTCCTTTCCTTTCTTTTCTTCATCTGCATCTCCTTCTTCTTCTTCCTTTCCTTCGTCATATCCCTCTTTTTCTCCTTCTTCTGCTTCCACTTGCATTTTTGCCTCTTGTTCTCCTTCTTCTACTTCTTCTCCATCATCCTCACTCCTTCAACTAGTTTTTCTTCTTCCTCTTGTTCACCTTCTTCCACTTCTACTACATCCACTTGTTCTTCTTCTTCCCTCTCTTCTCCTTCTTCCCCTTCTTCTGCCTACACTACTTCTTCTTCCTCCCCTTCTTCTTCTCCTACTTGTTCCACTTCTTCCTCATTCCCCTTTCCTTCCATTGCTTCTTCTTCCTCCTCTTTTTCTCATTCTTCCACTTCTTCTTCTTCTTCCTATTGGTCTCCTTCTTCCACTTCTTCTTCTTCATCTCCTTTCATTCCACTACTTCCTCATATTCCTCTTATTCTCTCCTTCTACCACTTCTTCTACTTCTACTTGTTGTTCTTCTTCATTTTCGTCTCCTTCTTCCTCTTGTTCTGCTTACACTTCTTCCTCTTCCTCTTCCTCTTCTTCCACTTCTTCTCCTTCCACAACTTCTTTTTCTTTCCTTTTCGTCTTCTCCTTCCTCTTTTTCTCCATCCCCGACTTCTGTTGCTTCCCATTGTTGCTCTTCCTCTTGTTCTCCTTCCCCCAAATCTTATTCTTACACTTCTTCTTCTTCTTTTTCCTCCTCTCGTCCAGATTCCACTTCTTCTGGTTCTTCTTCCCTTCCCTTCCCCTCCTTTTTCCAATTCTTCTTCTTCATCTCACCTCCTTCGACTACTTCTTCTTCCTCCTCTTGTTCACCTTCTTCACTTTCCACATCTTCATCTTCTTCTTCTTCCTTTTCTTCTCCTTCTTCCACTTCTTCTAGTTACTCTCCTTCTTCTTCCTCTTCTTATCTTTCTTCCACTTCTCCTGCCTCCTCTTGTTCTTTTTCTTCCAGTTCTTCTTCATCCTCTCCTTTCCTTTCTTTTCTTCATCTTCATCTCCTTCTTCTTCTTCCTTTCCTTCGTCATATCCCTCTTTTTCTCCTTCTTCTGTTCCACTTGCATTTTTGCCTCTTGTTCTACTTCTTCTCCATCATCCTCACTCCTTCAACTAGTTTTTCTTCTTCCTCTTGTTCACCTTCTTCCACTTCTACTACATCCACTTGTTCTTCTTCTTCCCTCTCTTCTCCTTCTTCCCCTTCTTCTGCCTACACTACTTCTTCTTCCTCCCCTTCTTCTTTTCCTACTTGTTCCACTTCTTCCTCATTCCTCTTTCCTTCCATTGCTTCTTCTTCCTCCTCTTTTTCTCATTCTTCCACTTCTTCTTCTTCTTCCTATTGGTCTCCTTCTTCCACTTCTTCTTCTTCATCTCCTTTCATTCCACTACTTCATCATATTCCTCTTATTCTCTCCTTCTACCACTTCTTCTACTTCTACTTGTTGTTCTTCTTCATTTTCGTCTCCTTCTTCCTCTTGTTCTGCTTACACTTCTTCCTCTTCCTCTTCCTCTTCTTCCACTTCTTCTCCTTCCACAACTTCTTTTTCTTTCCTTTCCGTCTTCTCCTTCCTCTTTTTCTCCATCCCCGACTTTTGTTGCTTCCCATTGTTGCTCTTCCTCTTGTTCTCCTTCCCCCAAATCTTATTCTTACACTTCTTCTTCTTCTTCTTCCTCCTCTCGTCCAGATTCCACTTCTTCTGGTTCTTCTTCCCTTCCCTTCCCCTCCTTCTTCCTCTTCCTCTTTTTCTCCTTTTTCCAATTCTTCTTCTTCATCTCACCTCCTTCGACTACTTCTTCTTCCTCCTCTTGTTCACCTTCTTCACTTTCCACATCTTCTTCTTCTTCCTTTTCTTCTCCTTCTTCCACTTCTTCTAGTTACTCTCCTTCTTCTTCCTCTTCTTATCTTTCTGCCACTTCTCCTGCCTCCTCTTGTTCTTTTTCTTCCAGTTCTTCTTCATCCTCTCCTTTCCTTTCTTTTCTTCATCTTCATCTCCTTCTTCTTCTTCCTTTCCTTCGTCATATCCCTCTTTTTCTCCTTCTTCTGCTTCCACTTGCATTTTTGCCTCTTGTTCTACTTCTTCTCCATCATCCTCACTCCTTCAACTAGTTTTTCTTCTTCCTCTTGTTCACCTTCTTCCACTTCTACTACATCCACTTGTTCTTCTTCTTCCCTCTCTTCTCCTTCTTCCCCTTCTTCTGCCTACACTACTTCTTCTTCCTCCCCTTCTTCTTCTCCTACTTGTTCCACTTCTTCCTCATTCCCCTTTCCTTCCATTGCTTCTTCTTCCTCCTCTTTTTCTCATTCTTCCACTTCTCCTTCTTCCACTTCTTCTTCTTCATCTCCTTTCATTCCACTACTTCCTCATATTCCTCTTATTCTCTCCTTCTACCACTTCTTCTACTTCTACTTGTTGTTCTTCTTCATTTTCGTCTCCTTCTTCCTCTTGTTCTGCTTACACTTCTTCCTCTTCCTCTTCCTCTTCCTCTTCTTCCACTTCTTCTCCTTCCACAACTTCTTTTTCTTTCCTTTCCGTCTTCTCCTTCCTCTTTTTCTCCATCCCCGACTTCTGTTGCTTCCCATTGTTGCTCTTCCTCTTGTTCTCCTTCCCCCAAATCTTATTCTTACACTTCTTCTTCTTCTTCTTCCTCTTCTCGTCCAGATTCCACTTCTTCTGGTTCTTCTTCCCTTCCCTTCCCCTCCTTCTTCCTCTTCCTCTTTTTCTCCTTTTTCCAATTCTTCTTCTTCATCTCACCTCCTTCGACTACTTCTTCTTCCTCCTCTTGTTCACCTTCTTCACTTTCCACATCTTCTTCTTCTTCCTTTTCTTCTCCTTCTTCCACTTCTTCTAGTTACTCTCCTTCTTCTTCCTCTTCTTATCTTTCTTCCACTTCTCCTGCCTCCTCTTGTTCTTTTTCTTCCAGTTCTTCTTCATCCTCTCCTTTCCTTTCTTTTCTTCATCTTCATCTCCTTCTTCTTCTTCCTTTCGTTCGTCATATCCCTCTTTTTCTCCTTCTTCTGCTTCCACTTGCATTTTTGCCTCTTGTTCTACTTCTTCTCAATCATCCTCACTCCTTCAACTAGTTCTTCTTCTTCCTCTTGTTCACCTTTTTCCACTTCTACTACATCCACTTGTTCTTCTTCTTCCTCCCCTTCTTCTTCTCCTCCTTGTTCCACTTCTTCCTCATTACCCTTTCCTTCCATTGCTTCTTCTTCCTCCTCTTTTTCTCATTCTTCCACTTCTTCTTCTTCTTCCTATTGGTCTCCTTCTTCCACTTGCACTTCTTCCTTTTCTTCTCGTTCTTCCACTTCTTCTTCTTCTCCTTCTGCCACCTCTTCTTCCTCTTCCTGTTCTCCTTCTTCCACTTCTTCTTCTTCATCTCCTTTCATTCCACTACTTCCTCCTATTCCTCTTATTCTCTCCTTCTACCACTTCTTCTACTTCTACTTGTTGTTCTTCTTCATTTTCGTCTCCTTCTTTCGCTTCTTCTGCTTACACTTCTTCTTCTTCCATTTCTTATCCTTCCACAACTTCTTCTTTCCTTTCCGTCTTCTCCTTCCTTTTTTTCTCCATCCCCGACTTCTGTTGCTTCCCATTGTTGCTCTTCCTCTTCTTTTCCTTCTACCATATCTTATGCTTACACTTCTTCTTCTTCTTCCTCTTCTCCTCCAGATTCCACTTCTTTTGCTTCTTCTTCCCTTCTCTTCCCCGCCTTCTTCCTTTTCCTCCTTTTCTCCTTGTTCCAATTCTTCTTCTTCATCTTACCTCCTTCCACTACTTCTTCTTCCTCCTCTTGTTCACTTTCTTCACTTTCCACATCTTCTTCTTCTTCCTTTTCTTCTCCTTCTTCTAGTTACCCTCCTTCTTCTTCCTCTTCTTACCTTTCTTCCACTTCTCCTGCCTCCTCTTGTTCTCTTTCTTCCACTTCTTCTTCATCCTCTCCTTTCCTTTCTTTTCTTCGTCTTCATCTCCTTCTTCTTCTTCCTTTCCTTCGTCATATCCCTCTTTTTCTCCTTCTTCTGCTCCCACTTGCATTTCTACCTCTTGTTCTCCTTCTTCCACTTCTTCTCCATCATCCACACTCCTTCAACTACTTCTTCTTCTTCCTCTTGTTCACCTTCTTCCACTTGTACTACATCCACTTGTTCTTCTTCTTCCCTCTCTTCTCCTTCTTCCCCTTCTTCTGCCTACACTACTTCTTCTTCCTCCCCTTCTTCTTCTCCTCGTGGTTCTACTTTTTCTTCTTTCCCCTTTCCTTCCATTGCTTCTTCTTCCTCCTCTTTTTCTCATTCTTCCACTTCTTCCTATTGCTCTCCTTCTTCCACTTGCATTTCTTCCCTCTCTTCTTGTTCTTCCACTTCTTCTTCTTCCTCTTCTTCTCCTTTTGCCACCTGTTCTTCCTCCTCCCGTTATCCTTCCTCCACTTCTTCTTCATCTTCTTTCATTCCACTACTTCCTCCTATTCCCCTTACTCTCTCCTTCTACCACTTCTTCTACTTCTACTTGTTGTTCTTCTCCATTTTGCTCTCCTTCTTCCGCTTCTTGTGCTTACACTTCTTCTTATTCTTCCTCTTGTTCCATTTCTTCTCCTTCCACAACTTCTTTTCTTTCCTTTCCGTCTTCTCCTTCCCCCATATCTTATGCTTACACTTCTTCTTCTTCTTCCTCTTCTCCTCCAGATTCCACTTCTTCTACTTCTTTTTCCCTTCCCTTCCCCTCCTTCTTCCTTTTCCTCCTTTTCTCCTTGTTCCAATTCTTCTTCTTCATCTCACCTCCTTCCACTAGTTCTTCTTCCTCCTCTTGTTCACCTTCTTCAACTTCTTCACTTTCCACATCTTCTTCTGCTTCCTTTTCTTCTCCTTTTTCCACTTCTTCTAGTTACTCTCCTTCTTCTTCCTCTTCTTATATTCTTCGACTTCTCCTGCCTCCTCTTGTTCTCTTTCTTCCACTTCTTCTTCATCCTCTCCTTTGCTTTCTTTTCTTCCTCTTCATCTCCTTCTTCTTCTTCCTTTCCTTCGTCATATGCCTCTTTTTCTCCTTCTTCTACTTCCACTTGCATTTCTACCTCTTGTTCTCCTTCCTCCACTTTTCCATCATCCTCACTCCTTCAACTACTTCTTCTTCTTCCTCTTGTTCACCTTTTTCCACTTCTACTACATCCACTTGTTCTTCTTCTTCCTCCCCTTCTTCTTCTCCTCCTTGTTCCACTTCTTCCTCATTACCCTTTCCTTCCATTGCTTCTTCTTCCTCCTCTTTTTCTCATTCTTCCACTTCTTCTTCTTCTTCCTATTGGTCTCCTTCTTCCACTTGCACTTCTTCCTTTTCTTCTCGTTCTTCCACTTCTTCTTCTTCTCCTTCTGCCACCTCTTCTTCCTCTTCCTGTTCTCCTTCTTCCACTTCTTCTTCTTCATCTCCTTTCATTCCACTACTTCCTCCTATTCCTCTTATTCTCTCCTTCTACCACTTCTTCTACTTCTACTTGTTGTTCTTCTTCATTTTCGTCTCCTTCTTTCGCTTCTTCTGCTTACACTTCTTCTTCTTCCATTTCTTATCCTTCCACAACTTCTTCTTTCCTTTCCGTCTTCTCCTTCCTTTTTTTCTCCATCCCCGACTTCTGTTGCTTCCCATTGTTGCTCTTCCTCTTCTTTTCCTTCTACCATATCTTATGCTTACACTTCTTCTTCTTCTTCCTCTTCTCCTCCAGATTCCACTTCTTTTGCTTCTTCTTCCCTTCTCTTCCCCGCCTTCTTCCTTTTCCTCCTTTTCTCCTTGTTCCAATTCTTCTTCTTCATCTTACCTCCTTCCACTACTTCTTCTTCCTCCTCTTGTTCACTTTCTTCACTTTCCACATCTTCTTCTTCTTCCTTTTCTTCTCCTTCTTCTAGTTACCCTCCTTCTTCTTCCTCTTCTTACCTTTCTTCCACTTCTCCTGCCTCCTCTTGTTCTCTTTCTTCCACTTCTTCTTCATCCTCTCCTTTCCTTTCTTTTCTTCGTCTTCATCTCCTTCTTCTTCTTCCTTTCCTTCGTCATATCCCTCTTTTTCTCCTTCTTCTGCTCCCACTTGCATTTCTACCTCTTGTTCTCCTTCTTCCACTTCTTCTCCATCATCCACACTCCTTCAACTACTTCTTCTTCTTCCTCTTGTTCACCTTCTTCCACTTGTACTACATCCACTTGTTCTTCTTCTTCCCTCTCTTCTCCTTCTTCCCCTTCTTCTGCCTACACTACTTCTTCTTCCTCCCCTTCTTCTTCTCCTCGTGGTTCTACTTTTTCTTCTTTCCCCTTTCCTTCCATTGCTTCTTCTTCCTCCTCTTTTTCTCATTCTTCCACTTCTTCCTATTGCTCTCCTTCTTCCACTTGCATTTCTTCCCTCTCTTCTTGTTCTTCCACTTCTTCTTCTTCCTCTTCTTCTCTTTTTGCCACCTGTTCTTCCTCCTCCCGTTATCCTTCCTCCACTTCTTCTTCATCTTCTTTCATTCCACTACTTCCTCCTATTCCCCTTACTCTCTCCTTCTACCACTTCTTCTACTTCTACTTGTTGTTCTTCTCCATTTTGCTCTCCTTCTTCCGCTTCTTGTGCTTACACTTCTTCTTATTCTTCCTCTTGTTCCATTTCTTCTCCTTCCACAACTTCTTTTCTTTCCTTTCCGTCTTCTCCTTCCCCCATATCTTATGCTTACACTTCTTCTTCTTCTTCCTCTTCTCCTCCAGATTCCACTTCTTCTACTTCTTTTTCCCTTCCCTTCCCCTCCTTCTTCCTTTTCCTCCTTTTCTCCTTGTTCCAATTCTTCTTCTTCATCTCACCTCCTTCCACTAGTTCTTCTTCCTCCTCTTGTTCACCTTCTTCAACTTCTTCACTTTCCACATCTTCTTCTGCTTCCTTTTCTTCTCCTTTTTCCACTTCTTCTAGTTACTCTCCTTCTTCTTCCTCTTCTTATATTCTTCGACTTCTCCTGCCTCCTCTTGTTCTCTTTCTTCCACTTCTTCTTCATCCTCTCCTTTGCTTTCTTTTCTTCCTCTTCATCTCCTTCTTCTTCTTCCTTTCCTTCGTCATATGCCTCTTTTTCTCCTTCTTCTACTTCCACTTGCATTTCTACCTCTTGTTCTCCTTCCTCCACTTTTCCATCATCCTCACTCCTTCAACTACTTCTTCTTCTTCCTCTTGTTCACCTTTTTCCACTTCTACTACATCCACTTGTTCTTCTTCTTCCTCCCCTTCTTCTTCTCCTCCTTGTTCCACTTCTTCCTCATTACCCTTTCCTTCCATTGCTTCTTCTTCCTCCTCTTTTTCTCATTCTTCCACTTCTTCTTCTTCTTCCTATTGGTCTCCTTCTTCCACTTGCACTTCTTCCTTTTCTTCTCGTTCTTCCACTTCTTCTTCTTCTCCTTCTGCCACCTCTTCTTCCTCTTCCTGTTCTCCTTCTTCCACTTCTTCTTCTTCATCTCCTTTCATTCCACTACTTCCTCCTATTCCTCTTATTCTCTCCTTCTACCACTTCTTCTACTTCTACTTGTTGTTCTTCTTCATTTTCGTCTCCTTCTTTCGCTTCTTCTGCTTACACTTCTTCTTCTTCCATTTCTTATCCTTCCACAACTTCTTCTTTCCTTTCCGTCTTCTCCTTCCTTTTTTTCTCCATCCCCGACTTCTGTTGCTTCCCATTGTTGCTCTTCCTCTTCTTTTCCTTCTCCCATATCTTATGCTTACACTTCTTCTTCTTCTTCCTCTTCTCCTCCAGATTCCACTTCTTTTGCTTCTTCTTCCCTTCTCTTCCCCGCCTTCTTCCTTTTCCTCCTTTTCTCCTTGTTCCAATTCTTCTTCTTCATCTTACCTCCTTCCACTACTTCTTCTTCCTCCTCTTGTTCACTTTCTTCACTTTCCACATCTTCTTCTTCTTCCTTTTCTTCTCCTTCTTCTAGTTACCCTCCTTCTTCTTCCTCTTCTTACCTTTCTTCCACTTCTCCTGCCTCCTCTCGTTCTCTTTCTTCCACTTCTTCTTCATCCTCTCCTTTCCTTTCTTTTCTTCCTCTTCATCTCCTTCTTCTTCTTCCTTTCCTTCATCATATCCCTCTTTTTCTCCTTCTTCTGCTCCCACTTGCATTTCTACCTCTTGTTCTCCTTCTTCCACTTCTTCTCCATCATCCACACTCCTTCAACTACTTCTTCTTCTTCCTCTTGTTCACCTTCTTCCACTTGTACTACATCCACTTGTTCTTCTTCTTCCCTCTCTTCTCCTTCTTCCCCTTCTTCTGCCTACACTACTTCTTCTTCCTCCCCTTCTTCTTCTCCTCGTGGTTCTACTTTTTCTTCTTTCCCCTTTCCTTCCATTGCTTCTTCTTCCTCCTCTTTTTCTCATTCTTCCACTTCTTCCTATTGCTCTCCTTCTTCCACTTGCATTTCTTCCCTCTCTTCTTGTTCTTCCACTTCTTCTTCTTCCTCTTCTTCTCCTTTTGCCACCTGTTCTTCCTCCTCCCGTTATCCTTCCTCCACTTCTTCTTCATCTTCTTTCATTCCACTACTTCCTCCTATTCCCCTTACTCTCTCCTTCTACCACTTCTTCTACTTCTACTTGTTGTTCTTCTCCATTTTGCTCTCCTTCTTCCGCTTCTTGTGCTTACACTTCTTCTTATTCTTCCTCTTGTTCCATTTCTTCTCCTTCCACAACTTCTTTTCTTTCCTTTCCGTCTTCTCCTTCCCCCATATCTTATGCTTACACTTCTTCTTCTTCTTCCTCTTCTCCTCCAGATTCCACTTCTTCTACTTCTTTTTCCCTTCCCTTCCCCTCCTTCTTCCTTTTCCTCCTTTTCTCCTTGTTCCAATTCTTCTTCTTCATCTCACCTCCTTCCACTAGTTCTTCTTCCTCCTCTTGTTCACCTTCTTCAACTTCTTCACTTTCCACATCTTCTTCTGCTTCCTTTTCTTCTCCTTTTTCCACTTCTTCTAGTTACTCTCCTTCTTCTTCCTCTTCTTATATTCTTCGACTTCTCCTGCCTCCTCTTGTTCTCTTTCTTCCACTTCTTCTTCATCCTCTCCTTTGCTTTCTTTTCTTCCTCTTCATCTCCTTCTTCTTCTTCCTTTCCTTCGTCATATGCCTCTTTTTCTCCTTCTTCTACTTCCACTTGCATTTCTACCTCTTGTTCTCCTTCCTCCACTTTTCCATCATCCTCACTCCTTCAACTACTTCTTCTTCTTCCTCTTGTTCACCTTTTTCCACTTCTACTACATCCACTTGTTCTTCTTCTTCCTCCCCTTCTTCTTCTCCTCCTTGTTCCACTTCTTCCTCATTACCCTTTCCTTCCATTGCTTCTTCTTCCTCCTCTTTTTCTCATTCTTCCACTTCTTCTTCTTCTTCCTATTGGTCTCCTTCTTCCACTTGCACTTCTTCCTTTTCTTCTCGTTCTTCCACTTCTTCTTCTTCTCCTTCTGCCACCTCTTCTTCCTCTTCCTGTTCTCCTTCTTCCACTTCTTCTTCTTCATCTCCTTTCATTCCACTACTTCCTCCTATTCCTCTTATTCTCTCCTTCTACCACTTCTTCTACTTCTACTTGTTGTTCTTCTTCATTTTCGTCTCCTTCTTTCGCTTCTTCTGCTTACACTTCTTCTTCTTCCATTTCTTATCCTTCCACAACTTCTTCTTTCCTTTCCGTCTTCTCCTTCCTTTTTTTCTCCATCCCCGACTTCTGTTGCTTCCCATTGTTGCTCTTCCTCTTCTTTTCCTTCTACCATATCTTATGCTTACACTTCTTCTTCTTCTTCCTCTTCTCCTCCAGATTCCACTTCTTTTGCTTCTTCTTCCCTTCTCTTCCCCGCCTTCTTCCTTTTCCTCCTTTTCTCCTTGTTCCAATTCTTCTTCTTCATCTTACCTCCTTCCACTACTTCTTCTTCCTCCTCTTGTTCACTTTCTTCACTTTCCACATCTTCTTCTTCTTCCTTTTCTTCTCCTTCTTCTAGTTACCCTCCTTCTTCTTCCTCTTCTTACCTTTCTTCCACTTCTCCTGCCTCCTCTCGTTCTCTTTCTTCCACTTCTTCTTCATCCTCTCCTTTCCTTTCTTTTCTTCCTCTTCATCTCCTTCTTCTTCTTCCTTTCCTTCGTCATATCCCTCTTTTTCTCCTTCTTCTGCTCCCACTTGCATTTCTACCTCTTGTTCTCCTTCTTCCACTTCTTCTCCATCATCCACACTCCTTCAACTACTTCTTCTTCTTCCTCTTGTTCACCTTCTTCCACTTGTACTACATCCACTTGTTCTTCTTCTTCCCTCTCTTCTCCTTCTTCCCCTTCTTCTGCCTACACTACTTCTTCTTCCTCCCCTTCTTCTTCTCCTCGTGGTTCTACTTTTTCTTCTTTCCCCTTTCCTTCCATTGCTTCTTCTTCCTCCTCTTTTTCTCATTCTTCCACTTCTTCCTATTGCTCTCCTTCTTCCACTTGCATTTCTTCCCTCTCTTCTTGTTCTTCCACTTCTTCTTCTTCCTCTTCTTCTCCTTTTGCCACCTGTTCTTCCTCCTCCCGTTATCCTTCCTCCACTTCTTCTTCATCTTCTTTCATTCCACTACTTCCTCCTATTCCCCTTACTCTCTCCTTCTACCACTTCTTCTACTTCTACTTGTTGTTCTTCTCCATTTTGCTCTCCTTCTT
The DNA here is from genome assembly GCA_037954015.1 of Psophocarpus tetragonolobus. Lineage (NCBI taxonomy): Eukaryota > Viridiplantae > Streptophyta > Magnoliopsida > Fabales > Fabaceae > Psophocarpus > Psophocarpus tetragonolobus. The sequence goes on from CM075694.1 coordinate 21,383,267, forward strand.
CCGCTTCTTGTGCTTACACTTCTTCTTATTCTTCCTCTTGTTCCATTTCTTCTCCTTCCACAACTTCTTTTCTTTCCTTTCCGTCTTCTCCTTCCCCCATATCTTATGCTTACACTTCTTCTTCTTCTTCCTCTTCTCCTCCAGATTCCACTTCTTCTACTTCTTTTTCCCTTCCCTTCCCCTCCTTCTTCCTTTTCCTCCTTTTCTCCTTGTTCCAATTCTTCTTCTTCATCTCACCTCCTTCCACTAGTTCTTCTTCCTCCTCTTGTTCACCTTCTTCAACTTCTTCACTTTCCACATCTTCTTCTGCTTCCTTTTCTTCTCCTTTTTCCACTTCTTCTAGTTACTCTCCTTCTTCTTCCTCTTCTTATATTCTTCGACTTCTCCTGCCTCCTCTTGTTCTCTTTCTTCCACTTCTTCTTCATCCTCTCCTTTGCTTTCTTTTCTTCCTCTTCATCTCCTTCTTCTTCTTCCTTTCCTTCGTCATATGCCTCTTTTTCTCCTTCTTCTACTTCCACTTGCATTTCTACCTCTTGTTCTCCTTCCTCCACTTTTCCATCATCCTCACTCCTTCAACTACTTCTTCTTCTTCCTCTTGTTCACCTTTTTCCACTTCTACTACATCCACTTGTTCTTCTTCTTCCTCCCCTTCTTCTTCTCCTCCTTGTTCCACTTCTTCCTCATTACCCTTTCCTTCCATTGCTTCTTCTTCCTCCTCTTTTTCTCATTCTTCCACTTCTTCTTCTTCTTCCTATTGGTCTCCTTCTTCCACTTGCACTTCTTCCTTTTCTTCTCGTTCTTCCACTTCTTCTTCTTCTCCTTCTGCCACCTCTTCTTCCTCTTCCTGTTCTCCTTCTTCCACTTCTTCTTCTTCATCTCCTTTCATTCCACTACTTCCTCCTATTCCTCTTATTCTCTCCTTCTACCACTTCTTCTACTTCTACTTGTTGTTCTTCTTCATTTTCGTCTCCTTCTTTCGCTTCTTCTGCTTACACTTCTTCTTCTTCCATTTCTTATCCTTCCACAACTTCTTCTTTCCTTTCCGTCTTCTCCTTCCTTTTTTTCTCCATCCCCGACTTCTGTTGCTTCCCATTGTTGCTCTTCCTCTTCTTTTCCTTCTACCATATCTTATGCTTACACTTCTTCTTCTTCTTCCTCTTCTCCTCCAGATTCCACTTCTTTTGCTTCTTCTTCCCTTCTCTTCCCCGCCTTCTTCCTTTTCCTCCTTTTCTCCTTGTTCCAATTCTTCTTCTTCATCTTACCTCCTTCCACTACTTCTTCTTCCTCCTCTTGTTCACTTTCTTCACTTTCCACATCTTCTTCTTCTTCCTTTTCTTCTCCTTCTTCTAGTTACCCTCCTTCTTCTTCCTCTTCTTACCTTTCTTCCACTTCTCCTGCCTCCTCTTGTTCTCTTTCTTCCACTTCTTCTTCATCCTCTCCTTTCCTTTCTTTTCTTCCTCTTCATCTCCTTCTTCTTCTTCCTTTCCTTCGTCATATCCCTCTTTTTCTCCTTCTTCTGCTTCCACTTGCATTTTTGCCTCTTGTTCTCCTTTTTCCACTTCTTCTCCATCAGCCCCACTCCTTCAACTACTTCTTCTTCTTCCTCTTGTTCATCTTCTTCAACTTCTACTACATCCACTTATTCTTCTTCTTCCCTCTCTTCTCCTTCTTGCCCTTCTTCTGCCTACACTACTTGTTCTTCTTCCCCTTCTTCTTCTTTTCCTTGTTCCACTTCTTCTTCATTCCCCTTTCCTTCCATTGCTTCTTCTTCCTCCTCCTTTTCTCATTCTTCCACTTCTTCTTCTTCCTATTGTTCTCCTTCTTCCACTTGCACTTCTTCCTTCTCTTCTCATTCTTCCACTTCTTCTTCTTCCTCTTCTTCTCCTTCTACCACCTCTTCTGCCTCCTCCTGTTCTCCTTCTTCCACTTCTTCTTCTCCATCTCCTATCATTCCACTACTTACTCCAATATCTCTTATTCTCTCCTACTACCACTTCTTCTACTTCTACTTGTTGTTGTTCTTCATTTTCGTCTCCTTCTTCCGCTTCTTCTGCTTACACTTCTTCTTCTTCCTCTTCTTCCATTTCTTCTCCTTCCACAACTTCTTCTTCTTTCCTTTCCGTCTTCTCCTTCCTCTTTTTCTCCATCCCCCACTTTTGTTGCTTCCCATTGTTACTCTTCCTCTTCTTCTCCTTCCCCCAAATCTTATGCTTACACTTCTTCTTCTTCTTCCTCTTCTCCTCTAGTTTCCTTCCATTGCTTATTCTTCCTCCTCTTTTTCTCATTCTTCCACTTGTTCTTCTTCTTCCTATTGTTCTCCTTCTTACACTAGCACTTCTTCCTTTTCTTCTCGTTCTGCCACTTCTTCTTCTTCTCCTTCTGCCACCTCTTCTCCCTCCTCCCGTTCTCCTTCTTCCACTTCTTCTTCTTCATCTCCTTTCATTCCACTACTTCCTCCTATTTCTCTTATGCTCTCCTTCTACCACTTCTTCGACTTCTACTTGTTGTTCTTCTTCATTTTCGTCTCCTTCTTCTGTTCTTCTTCTTACACTTCTTCTTGTTCCTCTTCTTCCATTTCTTCTCCTTCCACAACTTCTTCTTTCCTTTCCGTCTTCTCCTTCCTCTTTTTCTCCATCCCCCACTTCTGCTGCTTCCCATTGTTACTCTTCGTCGTCTTCTCCTTACCCCAAACCTTATGCTTACTCTTCTTCTTCTTCTTCTTCCTCTTCTCCTCCAGATTCCACTTCTTTTGCTTCTTCTTCCCTTCCCTTCCCCTTCTTATTCCTTTTCCTCCTTTTCTCCTTGTTCCAATTCTTCGTCTTCATCTCACCTCCTTCCACTACTTCTTCTTCCTCCTCTTGTTCACCTTGTTCACCTTCTTCAACTTCTTCACTTTCCACATCTTCTTCTTCCTTTTCTTCTCCTTCTTCCACTTCTTCTAGTTACTCTCTTTCTTCTTCCTCTTCTTATCTTTCTTCCACTTCTCCTGCCCCCTCTTGTTCTCATTCTTCCACTTCTTCTTCATCGTTTCCTTGCCTTTCTTTTCTTCCTCTTCATCTCCTTCTTCTTTTTCCTTTCCTTTGTCCTATCCCTCTTTTTCTCCTTCTTCTGATTCCACTTGCATTTCGACCTCTTGTTCTCCTTCTTCCACTTCTTCTCCATCATCCCCACTCCTTCAACTACTTCTTCTTCTTCCTCTTGTTCACCTTCTTCAACTTCTACTACATCCACTTGTTCTTCTTCTTCCCTCTCTTCTCCTTCTTGGCCTTCTTCTGCCTACACTACTTTTTCTTCTTCCCCTTCTTCTTCTCTTCCTTGTTCCACTTCTTCTTTGTTCCCCTTTCCTTCCATTGCTTCTTCTTCCTCCTCTTTTTCTCATTCTTCCACTTCTTCTTCTTCCTATTGTTCTCCTTCTTCCACTTGTACTTCTTCCTTTTCTTCTCGTTCTTCTACTTCTTGTTCTTCCTCTTCTTCTCCTTCTGCCACCTCTTCTTCCTCCTCCCGTTCTCCTTCTAGAACTTCTTCTTCTTCATCTCCTTTCATTCCACTACTTCCTCCTATTCCTCTTATTCTCTCCTTCTACCACTTCTTCCACTTCTACTGGTTGTTCTTCTTCATTTTGGTCTCCTTCTTCCGCTTCTTCTGCTTACACTTCTTCTTCTTCCTCTTCTTCCATTTCTTCTCCTTCCACAACTTCTTGTTCTTTCCTTTACGTCTTCTCCTTCCTTTTTTTCTCCATCCCCCACTTTTGTGGCTTCCCATTGTTGCTCTTCCTCTTCTTCTCCTTCCCCCAAATCTTATGCTTACACTTCTTCTTCTTCTTCCTCTTCTCCTGCAGATTCCACTTCTTCTGCTTCTTCTTCCCTTCCCTTCCCCTCCTTCTTCCTTTTCCTCGTTTTCTCCTTGTTCCAATTCTTCTTCTTCATCTCACCTCCTTCCACTACTTCTTCTTCCTCCTCTTGTTCACCTTCTTCAACTTCTTCACTTTCCACATCTTCTTCTTCTTCCTTTTCTTCTCCTTCTTCTCCTTCTTCTAGTTACTCTCCTTCTTCTTCCTCTTCTTCCTCTTCTTATTTTTCTTCCACTTCTCCTGCCTCCTCTTGTTCTCTTTCTTCCACATCTTCTTCATCCTCTCCTTTCCTTTCTTTTCTTCCTCTTGATCTCCTTCTTCTTCTTCCTTTCCTTCGTGATATCCCTCTTTTTCTCCTTCTTCTTCTTCCACTTGCATTTCTACCTCTTGTTCTCCTTTTTCCACTTCTTCTCCATCAGCCCCACTCCTTCAACTACTTCTTCTTCTTCCTCTTGTTCATCTTCTTCAACTTCTACTACATCCACTTGTTCTTCTTCTTCCCTCTCTTCTCCTTCTTGCCCTTCTTCTGCCTACACTACTTCTTCTTCTTCCCCTTCTTCTTCTCTTCCTTGTTCCACTTCTTCTTCATTCCCCTTTCCTTCCATTGCTTCTTCTTCCTCCTCCTTTTCTCATTCTTCCACTTCTTCTTCTTCCTATTGTTCTCCTTCTTCCACTTGCACTTCTTCCTTCTCTTCTCATTATTCCACTTCTTCTTCTTCCTCTTCTTCTCCTTCTACCACCTCTTCTGCCTCCTCCCGTTCTCCTTCTTCCACTTCTTCTTCTCCATCTCCTATCATTCCACTACTTACTCCTATTCCTCTTATTCTCTACTACCACTTCTTCTACTTCTCCTGGTTGTTCTTCTTCATTTTCGTCTCCTTCTTCCGCTTCTTCTGCTTACACTTCTTCTTCTTCTTCTTCTTCCATTTCTTCTCCTTCCACAACTTCTTCTTCTTTCCTTTCCGTCTTCTCCTTCCTCTTTTTCTCCATCCCCCACTTTTGTTGCTTCCCATTGTTACTCTTCCTCTTCTTCTCCTTCCCCCAAATCTTATGCTTACACTTCTTCTTCTTCTTCCTCTTCTCCTCAAGATTCCTTCCATTGCTTAGTCTTCCCCCTCTTTTTCTCATTCTTCCACTTGTTCTTCTTCTTCCTATTGTTCTTCTTCTTACACTAGCACTTCTTCCTTTTCTTCTCGTTCTGCCACTTCTTCTTCTTCTCCTTCTGCCACCTCTTCTCCCTCCTCCCGTTCTCCTTCTTCCACTTTTTCTTCTTCATCTCCTTTCATTCCACTACTTCCTCCTATTCCTCTTATTCTCTCCTTCTACCACTTCTTCGACTTCTACTTGTTGTTCTTCTTCATTTTCGTCTCCTTCTTCCGTTCTTCTTCTTACACTTGTTCTTCTTGCTCTTCTTCCATATCTTCTCCTTCCACAACTTCTTCTTTCCTTTCCGTCTTCTCCTTCCTCTTTTTCTCCATCCCCCACTTTTGTTGCTTCCCATTGTTGCTCTTCCTCGTCTTCTCCTTACCCCAAACCTTATGCTTACTCTTCTTCTTCTTCTTCTTCCTCTTCTCCTCCAGATTCCACTTCTTTTGCTTCTTCTTCCCTTCCCTTGCCCTTCTTCTTCCTTTTCCTCCTTTTCTCCTTGTTCCAATTCTTCGTCTTCATCTCACCTCCTTCCACTACTTCTTCTTCCTCCTCTTGTTCACCTTCTCCAACTTCTTCACTTTCCACATCTTCTTCTTCTTCGTTTTCTTCTCCTTCTTCCACTTCTTCTAGTTACTCTCTTTCTTCTTCCTCTTCTTATCTTTCTTCCACTTCTCCTGCCCCCTCTTGTTCTCTTTCTTCCACTTCTTCTTCATCGTTTCCTTGCCTTTCTTTTCTTCCTCTTCATCTCCTTCTTCTTCTTCCTTTCCTTTGTCCTATCCCTCTTTTTCTCCTTCTTCTGATTCCACTTGCATTTCTACCTCTTGTTCTCCTTCTTCCACTTCTTCTCCATCACCCCCACTCCTTCAACTACTTCTTCTTCTTCCTCTTGTTCACCTTCTTCAACTTCTACTACATCCACTTGTTCTTCTTCTTCCCTCTCTTCTCCTTCTTGCCCTTCTTCTGCCTACACTACTTCTTCTTCTTCCCCTTCTTCTTCTCTTCCATGTTCCACTTCTTCTTCATTCCCCTTTCCTTCCATTGCTTCTTCTTCCTCCTCTTTTTCTCATTCTTCCACTTCTTCTTCTTCCTGTTGGTCTCCTTCTTCCACTTGCACTTCTTCCTTTTCTTCTCGTTCTTCTACTTCTTGTTCTTCCTCTTCTTCTCCTTCTGCCACCTCTTCTTCCTCCTCCCGTTCTCCGTCTAGAACTTCTTCTTCTTCATCTCCTGTCATTCCACTACTTCCTCCTACTCCTCTTATTCTCTCCTTCTACCACTTCTTCCACTTCTACTTGTTGTTCTTCTTCATTTTGGTCTCCTTCTTCCGCTTCTTCTGCTTACACTTCTTCTTCTTCCTCTTCTTCCATTTCTTCTCCTTCCACAACTTCTTCTTCTTTCCTTTCCGTCTTCTCCTTCCTTTTTTTCTCCATCCCCCACTTTTGTGGCTTCCCATTGTTGCTCTTCCTCTTCTTCTCCTTCCCTCAAACCTTATGCTTACTCTTCTTCTTCTTCTTCCTCTTCTCCTCCAGATTCCACTTCTTCTGCTTCTTCTTCCCTTCCCTTCCCCTCCTTCTTCCTTTTCCTCCTTTTCTCCTGGTTCCAATTCTTCTTCTTCATCTCACCTCCTTCCACTACGTTTTCTTCCTCCTTTTGTTAACCTTCTTCAATTTCTTCACTTTCCACATCTTCTTCTTCTTCCTTTTCTTCTCCTTCTTCCACTTCTTCGAGTTACTCTCCTTCTTCTTCCTCTTCTTATCTTTTTTCCACTTCTGTTGCCTCCTCTTTTTCTCTTTCTTCCAATTCTTCTTCATCCTCTCCTTTCCTTTCTTTTCTTCCTCTTCATCTCCTTCTTCTTCTTCCCTTCCTTCGTGATATCCCTCTTTTTCTCCTTCTTCTGCTTCCACTTGCATTTCTACCTCTTGTTCTCCGTCTTCCACTTCTTCTCCATCATCACCACTCCTTCAACTATTTCTTCTTCTTCCTCTTGTTCACCTTCTTCCACTTCTACTACATCCACTTGTTCTTCTTCTTCCCTCTCTTCGCCTTCTTGCCCTTCTTCTGCCTACACTACTTCTTCTTCCTCCCCTTCTTCTTGTCCTGCTTGTTGCATTTCGTCTTCATCCCCTTTCCTTCCATTGCTTCTTCTTCCTCCTCTTTTTCTCATTCTTCCACTTCTTCTTCTTCCTATTGTTCTCCTTCTCCCACGTGCACTTCTTCCTTTTCTTCTCGTTCTTCCGCTTCTTCTTCTTCCTCTTTTTCTCCTTCTGCCACCTCTCCTCCCTCCTCCCGTTCTCCTTCTTCCACTTCTTCTTCTTCATCTCCTTCCATTCCACTACTTCCTCCTATTCCTCTTATTCTCTCCGTCTACCACTTCTTCTACTTCTACTTGTTGTTCTTCTTCATTTTCGTCTCTTTTTTCCGCTTCTTCTGCTTACACTTCTTCTTCTTCTTCCTCTTTGTTCCACTCCTTCTTCATCCCCTTTCCTTCCATTGCTTCTTCTTCCTCCTCTTTTTCTCATTCTTCCACTTCTTCTTCTTCTTCCTCTTCTTCTCCGTCTGCCACCTCTTCTCCTCCTCACGTTCTCCTTCTTCCACTTCTTCTTTTTCATCTCGTTTCATTCCACTACTTCCTCCTATTCGTCTTATTCTCTCCTTCTACCACTTTTTCTACTTCTACTTGTTGTTCTTCTTCATTTTCGTCTCCTTCTTTCGCTTCTTCTGCTTACACTTCTTCTTCTTTCCTTTCTGTCTTCTCCTTCCTCTTTTTTTCCATCCCCCACTTCTGTTGCTTCCCATTGTTGCTCTTCTTGTTCTTCTCCTTCCCCCAAATCTTATGCTTACACTTCTTATTCTTCTTCCTCTTCTCCTCCAGCTTCCACTTCTTCCGCGTCTTCTTCCCTTCCCTTCCCCTCCTTCTTCCTTTTCCTCCTTTTCTCCTTGTTCCAATTCTTCTTCTTCATCTAACCTGCTTACACTACTTCTTCGTCCTCCTCTTGTTGCTTCCCATTGTTGCTCTTCCTCTTGTTCACCTTCTTCCACTTTTACTACATCCACTTCTTCTTCTTCTTCCCTCTCTTCTCCTTCTTGCCCTTCTTCTGCCTGCACTACTTCTTCTTCCTCCCCTTCTTCTTCTCCTCCTTGTTCCACTCCTTCTTCATCCCCTTTCCTTCCATTGCTTCTTCTTCCTCCTCTTTTTCTCATTCTTCCACTTCTTCTTCTTCTTCCTCTTCTTCTCCTTCTGCCACCTCTTCTCCTCCTCCCGTTCTCCTTCTTCCACTTCTTCTTTTTCATCTCGTTTCATTCCACTACTTCCTCCTATTCTTCGTATTCTCTCCTTCTACCACTGCTTGTACTTCTACTTGTTGTTCTTCTTCATTTTCGTCTCCTTCTTTCGCTTCTTCTGCTTACACTTCTTCTTCTTCCTCTTCTTCCATTTCTTCTCCTACCACAACTTCTTCTTCTTTCCTTTCCGTCTTCCCCTTCCTCTTTTTCTCCATCCACCACTTCTGGTGCTTCCCATTGTTGCTCTTCTTGTTCTTCTCCTTCCCCCAAATCTTATGCTTACACTTCTTCTTCTTCTTCCTCTTCTCCTGCAGCTTCCAGTTCTTCTGCTTCTTCTTCCTTTCCCTTCCCCTCCTTGTTCCTTTTCCTCCTTTTCTCCTTGTTCCAATTCTTCTTCTTCATCTAACCTGCTTCCACTACTTCTTCTTCCTCCTCTTGTTCACCTTCTTCAACTTCTTCACTTTCCACATCTTCTTCTTCTTCCTATTCTTCTCCTTCTTCCACTTCTTCTTCATCCTCTCCTCTTCATCTCCTTCTTCTTCTTCCCTTCCTTCGTCATATCCCTCTTTTTCTCCTTCTTCAGCTTCCACTTGCATTTCTACATCTTGTTCTCGTTCTTCCACTTCCTCTCCACCATTCCCACTCCTTCAACTAGTTCTTCTTATTCCTCTTGTTCACCTTCTTCCACTTCTACTACATTCACTTGTGTTTCTTCTTCCCTCTCTTCTCCTTCTTGCCCTTCTTCTGCCTACACTACTTCTTCTTCCTCCCGTTCTTCTTCTCCTCATTGTTCCACTTCTTTTTCATCCCTTTTCCTTCCATTGCTTCTTCTTCCTCCTCTTTTTCTCATTCTTCCACTTCTTCTTCTTCTTCCTATTGTTCTCCTTCTTCCACTTGCAGTTCTTCCTTTTCTTCTTGTTCTTCCACTTCTTCTTATTCATGTCATTTCATTCCACTACTTCCTCCTATTCCACTTATTCTCTCCTTCTACCACTTCTTCTACTTCTACTTATTGTTCTTCTTCATTTTCGTCTCCTTCTTCCGCTTCTCCTGCTTACACTTCTTCTTCCTCTTCTCCTGCAGATTCAACTTCTTCTGCTTCTTCTTACCTTCCCTTCCCCTCCTTCTTCCTTTTCCACCTTTTCTCCTTGTTCCAATTCTTCTTCTTCATCTCACCTCCTTCCACTACTTCTTCTTCCTCCTCTTCTTCACCTTCTTCAAGTTCTTCACTTTCCACATCTTCTTCTTCTTGCTTTTCTTCTCCTTCGTCCACTTCTTCTAGTTACACTCCTTCTTCTTCCTCTTCTTATCTTTCTTCCACTTCTCCTGCCTCCTCTTGTTCTCTTTCTTTCAGTTCTTCTTCATCCTCTCCTTTCCTTTCTTTCTTCCTCTTCATCTCCTTCTTCTTCTTCCTTTCCTTCGTCATATCCCTCTTTTTCTCCTTCTTCTGCTTCCACTTGCATTTCTACCTCTTATTCTCCTTCTTCCGCTTCTTCTCCATCATCCTCACTCCTTCAACTACTTCTTCTTCTTCCTCTTGTTCACCTTTTTCCACTTCTACTACATCCACTTGTTCTTCTTCTTCCTACCCTTCTTCTTCTCCTCCTTGTCCACTCCTTCTTCATCCCGTTTCCTTCCATTGCTTCTTCTTCCTCCTCTTTTTTCTCATTCTTCCACTTTCTCTTCTTCTTACTATTGTTCTCCTTCTTCCACTAGCAGTTCTTCCTTTTCTTCTCGTTCTTCCACTTCTTTTTCTTCATGTCCACTCATTCCACTACTTCCTCCTATTCCACTTATTCTCTCCTTCTACCACTTCTTCTACTTCTACTTATTGTTCCTCTTCATTTTCGTCTCCTTCTTCCGCTTCTTCTGCTTACACTTCTTTTTTTTCCTCTTCTTCCATTTCTTCTCCTTCCACAACTTCTTATTTCATTTCCGTCTTCTCCTTCCTCTTTTTCTCCATCCCCCACTTCTGTTGTTCAAATTCTTGCTCTTCCTCTTCTTCTCCTTCCCCCAAATCTTATGCTTACACTTCTTCTTCTTCCTCCTCTTCTCCTCCAGGTTCCACTTCTTTTGCTTCTTCTTCCCTTCCCTTCCCTTTCTTCTGCCTTTTCCTCCTTTCCTCCTTGTTCCAATTCTTCTTCTTCATCTCACCTCCTTCCACTACTTCTTCTTTCTCCTCTTGTTCACCTTCTTCAACTACTTCACTTTCCACATCTTCTTCTTCTTGGTTTTCTTCTCCTTCCTCCACTTCTTCTAGTTACTCTCCTTCTTCTTCCTCTTCTTATCTTTCTTCCACTTCTCCTGCCTCCTCTTGTTCTCTTTCTTCCACTTCTTCTTCAACCCTTCCTTTCCTTTCTTTTCTTCCTCTTCATCTCCTTCTTCTTCTTCCTTTCCTTCGTCATATCCCTCTTTTTCTCCTTCTTCTGCTTCCACTTGCATTTCTACCTCTTGTTGTCCTTCATCCACTTCTTGTCCATAAGCCCCACTCTTTCAACTACTTCTTCTTCTTCCTCTTATTCTCATTCTTCCACCTCTACTACATCCACTTATTCTTCTTCTCCTTCTTCGCCTTCTTCGGCCTGCACTACTTCTTCTTCCTCCCCTTCTTCTTCTCCTCCTTGTTCCAAATCTTCTTCTTCCTCCTTTTTTTCTCATTCTTCAACTTCTTCTTCTTCCTATTGTTCTACTTCTCCCACTTGGACTTCTTCCTTTTCTTCTCGTTCTTCCACTTCTTCTTCTTCCTCTTTTTCTCCTTCTGCCACCTCTCCTCCCTCCTCCTGTTCTCCTTCTTCCACTTCTTCTTCTTCATCTCCTTTCATTCCACTACTTCCTCCTATTCCTCTTATTCTCTCCTTCTACCACTTCTTCTACTTCTACTTGTTGTTCTTCTTCATTTTCGTCTCCTTCCTCCACTTCTTCTGCTCACACTTCTTCTTCCTCTTCTTCCATGTCTTCTCCTTCCACAACTTCTTCTGCTTTCCTTTCCGTCTTCTCCTTCCTCTTTTTGTCCATCCCCCACTTTTGTTGCTTCCCATTGTTGCTCTTCCTCTTCTTCTCCTTCCCCTAAATCTTATGCTTACACTTGTTCTTCTTCCTCTTCTCCTCCAGATTCCACTTCTTCTGCTTCTTCTTCCCTTCCCTTCCTTCTTCCTTTTCCTCCTTTTCTCGTTGTTCCAATTCTTCTTCCTCCTCTTGTTCAGCTTCTTCTTTCCACATCTTCTTCTTCTTCCTTTTCTTCTCCTTGTTCCACTTCTTCTAGTTACTCTCCTTCTTCTTCCTCTTCTTATCTTTCTTCCACTTCTCCTGTCTCCTCTTGTTCTCTTTCTTCCACTTCTTCTTCATCTTCTCCTTTCCTTTCTTTTCTTCCTCTTCATCTCCTTCTTCTTCTTCTTCTTCCTTTCCTTCGTCATATTCCTTTTTTTCTGCTTCTTCTGCTTCCACTTGCATTTCTACCTGTTGTTCTCCTTCTTCCACTTCTACTACATCCTCTTGTTCTTCTTCATTTTCGTCTCCTTCCCCCAAATATTCTGCTTACACTTCTTCTTCTTCTTGTTCTTCCATTTCTTATCCTTCCACAACTTCTTCTTCTTTCCTTTACGTCTTCTCCTTCCTGTTTTTCTCCATCCCCCACTTCTGTTGCTTCCCATTGTTGCTCTTCCTCTTCTTCTCCTTCCCCCAAATCTTATGCTTACAATTCTTCTTCCTCTTCCTCTTCTCCTCCAGATTCCACTTCTTCTGCTTCTTCTTCCCTTCCCTTCCCCTCCTTCTTCCTTTTCCTCCTTTTCTCCTTGTTCAAATTCTTCTTCTTCATCTGACCTCCTTCCACTACTTCTTCTTCCTCCTCTTGTTCACCTTCTTCACTTTCCACATCTTCTTCTTCTTCCTTTTCTTCTCCTTCTTCCGTTTCTTCTAGTTACTCTCCTTCTTCTTCCTCTTCTTATCTTTCTTCCACTTCTCCTGCCTCCTCTTGTTCTCTTTCTTCCACTTCTTCTTCATCCTCTCCTTCCCTTTCTTTTCTTCCTCTTCATCTCCTTCTTCTTCTTCATCTCCTTCTTCCACTTCTTGTCCATCATCCCCACTCCTTCAACTACTTCTTCTTCTTCCTATTGTTCACCTTCTTCCACTTCTACTACATCCACTTGTTCTTCTTTTTCCTTCTCTTCTCCTTCTTGCCCTTCTTCTGCCTACACTACTTCTTTTTCCTCCTCTTCTTCTTCTCCTCCATGTTCCACTCCTTCTTCATCCCCTTTTCTTCCATTGCTTCTTCTTCCTCCTCTTTTTCTCATTCTTCCACTTGTTCTTCTTCCTCCTCTTCTTCTCCTTCTTGCCCTTCTTCTGCCCACACTACTTCTTCTTCCTCCCCTTCTTCTTCCTATTGTTCTCCTTCTTCCACTTGCACTTCTTCCTTTTCTTGTCGTTCTTCCACTTCTTCTTCTTCCTCTTCTTCTCCTTCTGCCACCTCTACTCCCTCCTCCCGTTCTCCTTCATCCACTTCTTCTTCTTCGTCTCCTTTCATTCCACTACTTCCTGCTATTCCTCTTATTCTCTCCTTCAACCAGTTCTTCTACTTCTACTTGTTGTTCTTCTTCATTTTCATCTCCTTCTTCCGCTTCTTCTGCTTACACTTCTTCTTCTTCCTCTTCTTCCATTTCTTCTTCTTTCCTTTCCGTCTTCTCCTTCCTCTTTTTCTCCATCCCCCACTTCTGTTGCTTCCCATTGTTGCTCTTCCTCTTGTTCTCCTTCCCCCAAATCTTATGCTTACACTTCTTCTCCTTCTTCCTCTTTTCCTCCAGCTTCCACTTCTTCTGCTTCTTCTTCCTTTTCCTCCTTTTCTCGTTGTTCCACTTCTTCTTCTGCATCTCACCTCCTTCCACTACTTCTTCTTCCTCCTCTTGTTCACCTTCTTCACTTTCCACATCTTCTTCTGCGTCCTTTTCTCCTCCTTCTTCCACTTCTTCTAGTTACACTTCTCCTTCTTCCTCTTCTTCCATTTCCTCTGCTTCTTCCACTTCTTCTAGTTACTCTACTTCTTCTTCCTCTTCTTATCTGTCTTCCACTTTTCCTGCCTCCTCTTGTTCTCCTTCTTCCACTTCTTATTATTCATTTCCTTTCATTCCACTACTTCCTCCTATTCCTGTTATTCTCTCCTTCTACCACATCTTCTACTTTTACTTGTTCTTCTTCTTCATTTTCGTCTCCTTCCTCCGCTTCTTCTGCTCACACTTCTTCTTCTTCCTCATCTTCCATGTCTTCTCCTTCCACAACTTCTTCTGCTTTCCTTTCCGTCTTCTCCTTCCTCTTTTTCTCCATCACCCACTTCTGTTGCTTCCCATTGTTGCTCTTCCTCTTCTTCTCCTTCCCCCAAATCTTATGGTTACACTTCTTTTTCTTCATCCTCTTCTCCTCCAGATTCCACTTCTTCTGGTTCTTCTTCCCTTCCCTTCCCCTCATTCTTCCTTTTCCTCCTTTTCTCCTTGTTCCAATTCTTCTTCTTCATCTCACCTCCTTCCACTACTTCTTCTTCCTCCTCTTGTTCACCTTCTTCACTTTCCACATCTTCTTCTTCTTCCTTTTCCTTCTTTCATCGCTTCTAGTTACTCTCCTTCTTCTTCCGCTTCTTATCATTCTTCCACTTCTCCTGCCTCCTCTTGTTCTCTTTCTTCCACTTCTTCTTCATCCTCTCATTTCCTTTCTTTTCTTCCTCTTCATCTGCTTCTTCTTCTTCCTTTAGTTCGTCATATCCCTCTTTTTCTCCTTCTTCTGCTTCCACTTGCATTTCTACCTCCATTCTCCTTCTTCCACTTCTTCTCCATCATCCCCACTCCTTCAACTACATCTTCTTCTTCCTCTTGTTCACCTTCTTCCACTTCTTCTCATTCATCCCCACTCCTTCAACTACTTCTTCTTCTTCCTCTTGTTCACCTTCTTCCACCTCTAATACATCCACTTGTTCTTCTTCTTCCCTCTCTTCTCCTTCTTGCCGTTCTTCTGCCTACACTACTTCTTCCTCCCCTTCTTCTTCTCCTCCTTGTTCCACTTCTTCTTCATCCCTTTTCCTTCCATTGCTTCTTCTTCCTCCTCTTTTTCTCATTGTTCCATTTCTTCTTCTTCTTCCTATTGTTCTCCTTCTTCACTTGAAGTTCTTCCTTTTCTTCTCGTTCTTCCACTTCTTGTTCTTCCTCTTCTTCTCCTTCTGCCACCTCTTCTCCCTCCGGCCGTTCTCCTTCTTCCACTTCTTCTTCTTCATCTCCTTTCATTCCACTAGTTCCTCCTATTCCTCGTATTCTCTCCTTCTACCACTTCTTCTAATTCTACTTGTTGTTCTTCTTCATTTTCGTCTCCTTCTTCCGCTTCTTCTGCTTACACTTCTTCTTCTTCCATTTCTTCTCCTTCCACAACTTCTTCTTCTTTCCTTTCTAACTTCCCCTTCCTCTTTTTCTCCATCCCCCACTACTGTTGCTTCCCATTAATGCTCTTCCTCTTCTTCTCCTTCCCCCAAATCTTATGCTTACACTTCTTCTTCTTCTTCCTCTTCTCCTCCAGATTTCATTTCTTCTGGTTCTTCTTCCCTTCGCTTCCCCTCCTTCTTCCTTTTCCTCCTTTTCTCCTTGTTCCAATTCTTCTTCTTCATCTCACCTCCTTCCACTATTTCTTCTTCCTCCTCTTGGTCTTCTTCCTCTTGTTCACCTTCTTCCACCTCTAATACATCCACTTGTTCTTCTTCTTCCCTCTTTTCTCCTTCTTGTCGTTCTTCTGCCCACACTACTTCTTCTTCCTCCCTTTCTTCTTCTCCTCATTGTTCCACTTCTTCTTCATCCCTTTTCCTTCCATTGCTTCTTCTTCCTCCTCTTTTTCTCATTCTTCCACTTCTTCTTCTTCTTCCTATTGTTCTCGTTCTTCCACTTGAAGTTCTTCCTTTTCTTCTCGTTCTTCCACTTCTTGCTCTTCCTCTTCTTCTCCTTCTGCCACCTCTTCACCCTCCTCCCGTTCTCCTTCTTCCACTTCTTCTTCTTCATCTCCTTCCATTCAACTACTTCCTCCTATTCCTCTTATTCTCTCCTTCTACCACTTCTTCTATGTCTACTTGTTGTTCTTCTTCATTTTCGTCTCCTTCTTCCGCTTCTTCTGCTTATAGTTCTTCTTCTTCCTCTTCTTCCATTTCTTCTCCTTCCACAACTTCTTCTTCTTTCCTTTCTGTTTTCCCCTTCCTCTTTTTCTCCATCCCCCACTTCTGTTGCTTCCCATTGTTGCGCTTCCTGTTCTTCTGCTTCCCCCAAATCTTATGCTTACACTTCTTCTTCTTCTTCCTCTTGTCTCCAGATTCCACTTCTTTTGCTTTTTCTTCCCTTCCCTTCCCCTCCTTCTTCCTTTTCCTCCTTTTCTCCTTGTTCCAAGTCTTCTTCTTCATCTAACGTCCTTCCACTACTTCTTCTTCCTCCTCTTGTTCACCTTCTTCAACTTCTTCACTTTCCACATGTTCTTCTTCTTCCTTTTCTTCTCCTTCTTTCACTTCTTCTAGTTATTCTCCTTCTTCTTCCTCTTCTTATCTTTCTTCCACTTCTCCTGCCTCCTCTCGTTCTCTTTCTTCCACTTCTTCTTCATCCTCTCCTTTCCTTTCTTTTCTTCCTCTTCATCTCCTTGTTCTTCTTCCTTTCCTTCGTCATATCCCTCTTTTTCTCGTTCTTCATCTTCCACCTGCATTTCTACCTCTTGTTCTCCTTCTTCCACTTCATCTCCATCATCCCCATTCCTTCAACTACTTCTTCTTCTTCCTCTTGTTCACCTTCTTCCACCTCTACTACATCCACTTCTTTTCCTTCCAAAACTTCTTCTTCTTTCCTTTCCGTCTTCTCCTTCCGCTTTATCTCCACCCCCCACTACTGTTGCTTCCCATTGTTTCTCTTCCTCTTCTTCTCCTGCCCCTAAATCTTATGCTTACACTTCTTCTTCTTCTTCCTCTTCTCCTCCAGATTCCACTTCTTCTGCTTCTTCTTCCCTTCCCTTCCCTTCCTTCTTCCTTTTCCTCCTTTTCTCCTCGTTCCAATTCTTCTTCTTCATCTCACCTCCTTCCACTACTTCTTCTTCCTCCTCTTGTTCACCTTCTTCAACTTCTTCGCTTTCCACATCTTCTTCTTCTTCCCTCTCTTCTCTTCTTGCCCTTCTTCTGCTTATACTACTTCTTCTTCCTCCCCTTCTTCTTCTCCTCCTTGTTCCACTTCTTCTTCATCCCCTTTCCTTCCATTGCTTCTTCTTCCTCGTCTTTTTCTCATTCTTCAACTTCTTCTTCTTCTTCCTATTGTTCTCCCTCTTCCACTTGCACTTCTTCCTTTTCTTCTTGGTTTTCCACTTCTTCTTCTTCCTCTTCTTCTCCTTCTGCCCCCTCCTCTCACTCCTCCCGTTCTCCTTCTTCCACTTCTTCTTCTTCATCTCCTTTCATTCCACTACTTCCTCCTATTCCTCTTATTCTCTCCTTCTACCACTTCTTCTACTTCTCCTTGTTGTGCTTCTTCATTTTCGTCTCCTTCTTCCGCTTCTTCTGCTTACACTTCTTCTTCTTCCTCTTCTTCCATTTCTTCTCCTTCCACAACTTCTTCTTCTTCTTTCCTTTCCGTCTTCTCCTAACTCTTTTTCTCCATCCCCCACTTCTGTTGCTTCCCATTGTTGCTTTTCCTCTTCTTCTCCTTCCCCCAAATCTTATGCTTACACTTCTTCTTCTTCTTCCTCTTCTCCTCCAGCTTCCACTTCTTCTGCTTCTTCTTCCCTTCCCTTCCCGTCCTTCTTCCTTTTCCTCCTTTTTTCCTTGTTCCAAGTCTTCTTCTTCATCTCACCTCCTTCCACTGCTTCTTCTTCCTCCTCTTGTTCACCTTCTTCAACTTCTTCACCTTCCACATCTTCTTCTTCTACCCTTTCTTCTCCTTCTTCCACTTCTTCTAGTTACTCTCCTTCTTCTTCCTCTTCTTATCTTTCTTCCACTTCTCCTCCCTCCTCTTGTTCTCTTTCTTCCGCTTCTTCTTCATCCTCTCCTTTCCATTCTTTTCTTCCTCTTCATCTCCTTCTTCTTCTTCCTTTCCTTCGTCATATCCCTCTTTTTCTCCTTCTTCTGCTTCCACTTCCATTTCTACCTCTTGTTCTCCTTCTTCCACTTGTTCTCCATCATCCCCACTCCTTCAACTAACTCTTCTTCTTCCTCTTGTTCACCTTCTTCCACTTCTACTACATCCACTTGTTCTTCTTCTTCCCTCTCTTCTCCTTCTTGCCCTTCTTCTGCCTACACTACTTCTTCTTCCTCCCCTTGTTCTTCTCCTCCTTGTTCCACTTCTTCTTCATCCCCTTTCCTTCAATTGCTTCTTTTTCCTCCTCTTTTTCTTATTCTTCCACTTCTTTGTCTTCTTCCTATTGTTTCCCTCTTCCACTTGCACTTCTTCCTTTTCTTCTCGTTCTTCCACTTCTTCTTCTTCCTCTTCTTCTCCTTCTGCCACCTCTTCTCACTCCTCCCGTTCTCCTTCCTCCACTTCTTATTCTTTATCTCCTTTCATTCCACTACTTCCTCCTATTCCCCTCTTATTCTCTCCTTCTACCACTTTGATAGAAATCCAAAGGGGTTGGATTCGTTTTGCGGATCTATCTAGGTTGGAAGGTAATAAGTTAACAAAACAATGAGAATTGGGTAAACAAGAAAATGGAAAGGATGAAAATGGTTTAACGAAAAGATAGATGACGCCACTTCCAAGGATGGAAGATAAGTCATATGACGCTACAAGGGTGGTGATTTACCCTTGATAAGTCTAGGAGAACGCCACAAGGAAAAATTCCTTGATAAGTTCTAAAGAGAAATTCATCTCTCACAAAAGGGTAAAACCCAACTATAATTTCACTAATTCACTGGTTGTCCTTTGAGTACAATTCAACCCCTATTTATAAAACTAGGTGACTGTTCAAAATCATAATTCTCAAAAGAAAAATTAAATACTCCATTATCACGCAATTATCACATATGATTAATTGCATGTTACATTAATTCCTAAATTAATGAAACGTTACAAAAAATGAAAAGTCATTGTCTTCGACATTCACATCACACTTCTTCTACTTCTACTTGTTGTTCTTCTTCATTTCCGTCTCCTTCTTCTGCTTTTCTGCTTACACTTCTTCTTCTTCTTCTTCTTCCATTTCTTCTCCTTCCACAACTTCTTCTTTCCTTTCCGTCTTCTCCTTCCGCTTTTTCTCCATCCCCCACTACTGTTGCTTCCCATTGTTGCTCTTCCTCTTCTTCTCCTGCCCCTAAATCTTATGCTTACACTTCTTCTTCTTCTTCCTCTTCTCCTCCAGATTCCACTTCTTCTGCTTCTTCTTCCCTTCCCTTCCCATCCTTCTTCCTTTTCCTCCTTTTCTCCTCGTTCCAATTCTTCTTCTTCATCTCACCTCCTTCCACTACTTCTTCTTCCTCCACTTGTTCACCTTCTTCAACTTCTTCACTTTCCACATCTTCTTCTTCTTCCCTTCCCTTCCCATCCTTCTTCCTTTTCCTCCTTTTCTCCTCGTTCCAATTCTTCTTCTTCATCTCACCTCCTTCCACTACTTCTTCTTCCTCCACTTGTTCACCTTCTTCAACTTCTTCACTTTCCACATCTTCTTCTTCTTCCCTCTCTTCTCTTTCTTGCCCTTCTTCTGCTTATACTACTTCTTCTTCCTCCCCTTCTTCTTCTCCTCCTTGTTCCACTTCTTCTTCATCCCCTTTCCTTCCATTGCTTCTTCCTCCTCCTCTTTTTCTCATTCTTCTACTTCTTATTCTTCTTCCTATTGTTCTCCTTCTTCCACTTGCACTTCTTCCTTTTCTTCTTGGTCTTCCACTTCTTCTTCTTCCTTTTCTTCTCCTTCTGCCACCTCTTCTCACTCCTCCCGTTTTCCTTCTTCCACTTCTTGTTCTTCATCTCCTTTCATTCCACTACTTCCTCCTATTCCTCTTATTCTCTCCTTCTACCACTTCTTCTACTTCTACTTGTTGTTCTTCTTCATTTTCGTCTCCTTCTTCTGCTTCTTCTGCTTACACTTCTTCTTCTTCCTCTTCTTCCATTTCTTCTCCTTCCACAACTTCTTCTTCTTTCCTTTCCATCTTCTCCTTCCTCTTTTTCTCCATGCCCCACTTCTGTTGCTTCCCATTGTTGCCCTTCCTCTTCTTCTCCTGCCCCACTTCTGTTGCTTCCCATTGTTGCCCTTCCTCTTCTTCTCCTGCCCCTAAATCTTATGCTTACACTTCTTCTTCTTCTTCCTCTTCTCCTCCAGCTTCCACTTCTTCCGCTTCTTCTTCCCTTTCCTTCCCCTCCTTCTTCCTTTTCCTCCTTTTTTCCTTGTTCCAGGTCTTCTTCTTCATCTCACCTCCTTCCACTGCTTCTTCTTCCTCCTCTTGTTCACCTTCTTCAACTTCTTCACCTTCCACATCTTCTTCTTCTACCTTTTCTTCTCCTTCTTCCACTTCTTCTAGTTACTCTCCTTCTTCTACCTCTTCTTATCTTTCTTCCACTTCTCCTGCCTCCTCTTGTTCTCTTTCTTCTGCTTCTTCTTCATCCTTTCCTTTCCATTCTTTTCTTCCTCTTCATCTCCTTCTTCTTCTTCCTTTCCTTTGTATTATCCCTCTTTTTCTCCTTCTTCTGCTTCCAGTTGCATTTCTACCTCTTGTTCTCCTTCTTCGACTTCTTCTCCATCATCCCCACTCCTTCAACTACTTCTTCTTCTTCTTCTTGTTCACCTTCTTCCACTTCTACTACATCCACTTGTTCTTCTTCTTCCCTCTCTTCTCCTTCCTCTTTTTCTCCATCCCCCACTTCTGTTGCTTCCCATTGTTGCTCTTCCTCTTCTTCTCCTTCCCCAAAATCTTATGCTTACACTTCTCCTTCTTCTTCCTCTTCTCCTCCAGATTCCACTTCCTCTTCTTGTCTTTCTTCCACTTCTCCTGCCTCCTCTTGTTCTCTTTCTTCCACTTCTTCTTCTTCTTCCTATTGTTCTCCTTCTTCCACTTGAAGTTCTTCCTTTTCTTCTCGTTCTTCCACTTCTTGTTCTTCCTCTTCTTCTCCTTCTGCCACCTCTTCTCGCTCCTCGCGTTCTCCTTCTTCCACTTCTTCTTCTTCATCTCCTTTCATCCCACTATTTCCTCCTATTCCTCTTATTCTCTCCTTCTACCACTTCTTCTACTTCTACTTGTTGTTCTTCTTCATTTTCGTCTCCTTCTTCCGATTCTTCTGCTTACACTTCTTCTTCTTCCTCTTCTTCCTCTTCTTCCATTTCTTCTCCTTCCACAACTTTTTCTTCTTCCTCTTCTTCCATTTCTTCTCCTTCCACAACTTCTTCTTCTTTCCTTTCTGTCTTCTCCTTCCTCTTTTTCTCCATCCCTTACTTCTGTTGCTTCCCATTGTTGCTCTTCCTCTTCTTCTCCTTCCCCCAAATCTTATGCTTACACTTCTTCTTCTTCTTCCTCTTCTCCTCCAGATTCCACTTCTTCTGCTTCTTCCTCCCTTCCCTTCCCCTCCTTCTTCCTTTTCCTCCTTTTCTCCTTGTTCCAATTCTTCTTCTTCATCTCACCTCCTTCCTCTACTTCTTCTTCCTCTTCTTGTTCACCTTCTTCACTTTCCACATCTTCTTCTTCTTCCTTTTCTTCTCCTTCTTCCACTTCTTCTAGTTACTCTCCTTCTTCTTCCTCTTCTTATCTTTCTTCCACTTCTCCTGCCTCTTCTTGTTCCCTTTCTTCCACTTCTTCTTCATCCTCTCCTTTCCTTTCTTTTCTTCCTCTTCATCTCCTTCTTCTTCTTCCTTTCCTTCGTCAGATCCCTTTTTTTCTCCTTCTTCTGCTTCCACTTGCATTTCTACCTTTTGTTCTCCTTCTTCCGCTTCTTCTCAATCATCCCCACTCCTTCAACTACTTCTTCTACTTCCTGTTGTTCACCTTCTTCCACCTCTACTACATCCACTTGTTCTTCTTCTTCCCTTTCTTCTCCTTCTTGCCCTTCTTCTGCCTACACTACTTCTTCTTCCTCCCCTTCCTCTTCTCCTCCTTGTTCCACTTCTTCTTAATCCCTTTTCCTGCCATTGCTTCTTCTTCCTCCTCTTTTTCTCACTCTTCCACTTCTTTTTCTTCTTCCTATTGTTCTCGTTCTTCCACTTGCACTTCTTCCTTTTCTTCTCGTTCTTCCACTTCTTCTTCTTCCTCTTCTTCTCCTTCTGCCACCTCTTCTTCTCCTTCTGCCACCTCTTCTTCCTCCTCCCATTCTCGTTTTTCCACTTATTCTTCATCTCCTTTCATTCCACTACTTCCTCCTATTCCTCTTATTCTCTCCCTCTGCCACTTCTTCTACTTCTACTTGTTGTTCTTCTTCATTTTTGTCTCCTTTTTCTGCTTCTTCTGCTTACACTTCTTCTTCTTCCTCTTCTTCCATTTCTTCTCCTTCCACAACTTCTTCTTCTTTCCTTTCCGTCTTCTCCTTCCTCTTTTTCTCCATCCCCGACTTCTGTTGCTTCCCATTGTTGCTCTTCCTCTTGTTCTCCTTCCCCCAAATCTTATGCTTACACTTCTTCTTCTTCTTCCTCTTCTCCTCCAGATTCCACTTCTTCTGCTTCTTCTTCTGATGTGAATGCCGAAGACAATGACTTTTCTTTTTTGTAACGTTTCATTAATTTAGGAATTAATGTAACATGCAATTAATCATATGTGATAATTGCGTGATAATGGAGTATTTAATTTTTCTTTTGGGAGTTATGATTTTGAACAGCCACCTAGTTCTATAAATAGGGGTTGAATTGTACTCAAAGGAAAAAAAACCATTGAATTAGTGAAATTATATTTGGGTTTTACCCTTTTGTGAGAGATGAATTTCTCTTTAGAACTTATCAAGGAATTTTTTCCTTGTGGCGTTCTCTTAGACTTATCAAGGGTAAATCACCACCCTTGTGGCGTCATATGACTTATCTTCCATCCTTGGAAGTGGCGTCATCTATCTTTTCGTTAAACCATTTTCATCCTTTCCATTTTCTTGTTTACCCAATTTTCATTGTTTTGTTAACTTATTACCTTCCAACCTAGATAGATCCGCAAAACGAATCCAACCCCTCTGGATTTCTATCAGTTGGTATCAGAGCTTCGGCTCTAGGTTTGAAACTATGGTGGATATTTTTTATACAAGGTGTTTAATCGAAGGTCATTTGTGTTTATTTGCAGTTGATGGAGGAAGCTGTAGCAACGTCGTGAGCGAAAGATTGGTGAATAAACTCAACTTATCGACGAGTCTTCATCCTAGACAAACTAAGTTTAAATTCACTGTTGGAAAATTCGTGGATGAAGTGACATGCGATATTGCTCCCATGGACTCATGTCATTTTCTTTTAGGGAGATCTTGGCTAAAGGATAAAAAGATTAATCTTGAAAAATTTTCAGTTTCTTTGGTGCATGAAGGACGCAAGCTTAATTTGAAATTTCTGTCACCAAGCCAAGTTTGTGATGATCAACTTAAGTTGAAGGAGAAAATAGAAAAAGAGAGAGAAGAAAAGAGAAAAATAGAAAAAGAAAAGAGTGAAGAAGAAGAGAGAGAAAAGGAAAGAGAAAGACAGAAAAAGAACTATAAAACTTTAACTGCTATTGATTTTTCTTCTTCTCTTGATATTATAACTGCACAGGATCATGAGTATACAACGCACAAATGGTCATGGGTAAGGAAGAAAAATATTGATATCACTCCTAGAGCGTCATTGTACATCGAGTCCACTGATGAAATTCAAACTCATGAGAAAAATTTTCAAGTCTGGGTTTGGGAACCAAAAAGGAAAACTTCTTTGATGCATGAATTTTTACAAGTTACATTTGATCCTGGAGGTTGATTTTGTTTATTTTAAATTATAAGTGAATAAAATTGATAGGAAAATAAAGTCATAGATTCGAGGACGAATCTTTTCGAAGAAGGAGGGAATGATGTGAATGCCGAAGACAATGACTTTTCTTTTTTGTAACGTTTCATTAATTTAGGAATTAATGTAACATGCAATTAATCATATGTGATAATTGCGTGATAATGGAGTATTTAATTTTTCTTTTGGGAGTTATGATTTTGAACAGCCACCTAGTTCTATAAATAGGGGTTGAATTGTACTCAAAGGAAAAAAAACCATTGAATTAGTGAAATTATATTTGGGTTTTACCCTTTTGTGAGAGATGAATTTCTCTTTAGAACTTATCAAGGAATTTTTTCCTTGTGGCGTTCTCTTAGACTTATCAAGGGTAAATCACCACCCTTGTGGCGTCATATGACTTATCTTCCATCCTTGGAAGTGGCGTCATCTATCTTTTCGTTAAACCATTTTCATCCTTTCCATTTTCTTGTTTACCCAATTTTCATTGTTTTGTTAACTTATTACCTTCCAACCTAGATAGATCCGCAAAACGAATCCAACCCCTCTGGATTTCTATCATCTTCCCTTCCCTTCCCCTCCTTCTTGCTGTTCCTCCTTTTCTCCTTGTTCCAATTCTTCTTCTTCATCTGACCTCCTTCCACTACTTCTTCTTCCTCCTCTGGTTCACCTTCTTCAACTTCTTCACTTTCCACATGTTCTTCTTCTTCCTTTTCTTCTCCTTCTTCCACTTCTTCTAGTTAGTCCACTTCTCCTGCCTCCTCTTGTTTTCTTTCTTCCACTTCTTCTTCTTCTTCCTATTGTTCTATTTCTTCCACTTGCACTCCTTCCTTTTCTTCTCGTTGTTCCACTTCTTCTTCTTCCTCTTCTTCTCCTTCTGCCACCTTTCTCCCTCCTCTCGTTCTCCTTCTTCCACTTCTTCTTCTTTCCTTTCCGTCTTCTCCTTCCTCTTTTTCTCGATCCCCCACTTCTGTTGCTTCCCATTGTTGCTCTTCCTCTTGTTCTCCTTCCCCCAAATCTTATGCTTACACTTCTTCTTCTTCTTCCTATTCTCCTCCAGATTCCACTTCTTCTGCTTCTTCTTCCCTTCCCTTCCCCTCCTTCTTCCTTTTCCTCCTTTTCTCCTTGTTCCAATTCTTCTTCTACATGTCACCTCCTTCCACTACTTCTTCTTCTTCCTCTTGTTCACCTTCTTTCACTTCTACTACATCCACTTGTTCTTCTTCTTCCCTGTCTTCTCCTTCTTGCCCTTCTTCTGCCTACACTACTTCTTCTTCTCCTCCTTGGTCGACTTCTTCTTCATCCCCTTTCCTTCCATTGCTTCTTCTTCCTCCTCTTTTTCTCATTCTTTCACTTCTTCTTCTTCTTCCTATTGTTCTCCTTCTTCCACTTGCACTTATTCCTTTTCTTCTCGTTCTTCCACTTCTTCTTCTTCCTCTTCTTCTCCTTCTGCCACCTCTTCTCCCTCCTCCAGTTCTCCTTCTTCCACTTCTTCTTCTTCATCTCCTTTCATTCCACTACTTCCTCTTATTCCTCTTATTCTCCCCTTCTACCACTTCTTCTACTTCTACTTGTTGTTCTTCTTCATTTTCGTCTCCTTCTTCCTCTTGTTCTGCTTACACTTCTTCCTCTTCCTCTTCTTCCACTTCTTCTCCTTCCACAACTTCTTTTTTCTTTCCTTTCCGTCTTCTCCTTCCTCTTTTTCTCCATCCCCGACTTCTGTTGCTTCCCATTGTTGCTCTTCCTCTTGTTCTCCTTCCCCCAAATCTTATTCTTACACTTCTTCTTCTTCTTCCTCTTCTCGTCCAGATTCCACTTCTTCTGGTTCTTCTTCCCTTCCCTTCCCCTCCTTCTTCCTCTTCCTCTTTTTCTCCTTTTTCCAATTCTTCTTCTTCATCTCACCTCCTTCAACTACTTCTTCTTCCTCCTCTTGTTCACCTTCTTCACTTTCCACATCTTCTTCTTCTTCCTTTTCTTCTCCTTCTTCCACTTCTTCTAGTTACTCTCCTTCTTCTTCCTCTCTTATCTTTCTTCCACTTCTCCTGCCTCCTCCTGTTCTTTTTCTTCCAGTTCTTCTTCATCCTCTCCTTTCCTTTCTTTTCTTCATCTTCATCTCCTTCTTCTTCTTCCTTTCCTTCGTCATATCCCTCTTTTTCTCCTTCTTCTGCTTCCACTTGCATTTTTACCTCTTGTTCTCCTTCTTCTACTTCTTCTCCATCATCCTCACTCCTTCAACTAGTTTTTCTTCTTCCTCTTGTTCACCTTCTTCCACTTCTACTACATCCACTTGTTCTTCTTCTTCCCTCTCTTCTCCTTCTTCCCCTTCTTCTGCCTACACTACTTCTTCTTCCTCCCCTTCTTCTTCTCCTACTTGTTCCACTTCTTCCTCATTCCCCTTTCCTTCCATTGCTTCTTCTTCCTCCTCTTTTTCTCATTCTTCCACTTCTTCTTCTTCTTCCCATTGGTCTCCTTCTTCCACTTCTTCTTCTTCATCTCCTTTCATTCCACTACTTCCTCATATTCCTCTTATTCTCTCCTTCTACCACTTCTTCTACTTCTACTTGTTGTTCTTCTTCATTTTCGTCTCCTTCTTCCTCTTGTTCTGCTTACACTTCTTCCTCTTCCTCTTCCTCTTCTTCCACTTCTTCTCCTTCCATAACTTCTTTTTCTTTCCTTTCCGTCTTCTCCTTCCTCTTTTTCTCCATCCCCGACTTCTATTGCTTCCCATTGTTGCTCTTCCTCTTGTTCTCCTTCCCCCAAATCTTATTCTTACACTTCTTCTTCTTCTTCCTCTTCTCGTCCAGATTCCACTTCTTCTGGTTCTTCTTCCCTTCCCTTCCCCTCCTTCTTCCTCTTCCTCTTTTTCTCCTTTTTCCAATTCTTCTTCTTCATCTCACCTCCTTCGACTACTTCTTCTTCCTCCTCTTGTTCACCTTCTTCACTTTCCACATCTTCTTCTTCTTCCTTTTCTTCTCCTTCTTCCACTTCTTCTAGTTACTCTCCTTCTTCTTCCTCTTCTTATCTTTCTTCCACTTCTCCTGCCTCCTCTTGTTCTTTTTCTTCCAGTTCTTCTTCATCCTCTCGTTTCCTTTCTTTTCTTCATCTTCATCTCCATCTTCTTCTTCCTTTCCTTCGTCATATCCCTCTTTTTCTCCTTCTTCTGCTTCCACTTGCATTTTTACCTCTTGTTCTCCTTCTTCTACTTCTTCTCCATCATCCTCACTCCTTTAACTAGTTTTTCTTCTTCCTCTTGTTCACCTTCTTCCACTCCTACTACATCCACTTGTTCTTCTTCTTCCCTCTCTTCTCCTTCTTCCCCTTCTTCTGCCTACACTACTTCTTCTTCCTCCCCTTCTTCTTCTCCTACTTCTTCCACTTCTTCCTCATTCCCCTTTTCTTCCATTGCTTCTTCTTCCTCCTCTTTTTCTCATTCTTCCACTTCTTCTTCTTCTTCCTATTGGTCTCCTTCTTCCACTTCTTCTTCTTCATCCCCTTTCATTCCACTACTTCCTCATATTCCTCTTATTCTCTCCTTCTACCACTTCTTCTACTTCTACTTGTTGTTCTTCTTCATTTTCGTCTCCTTCTTCCTCTTGTTCTGCTTACACTTCTTCCTCTTCCTCTTCCTCTTCTTCCACTTCTTCTCCTTCCACAACTTCTTTTTCTTTCCTTTCCGTCTTCTCCTTCCTCTTTTTCTCCATCCCCGACTTCTGTTGCTTCCCATTGTTGCTCTTCCTCTTGTTCTCCTTCCCCCAAATCTTATTCTTACACTTCTTCTTCTTCTTCCTCTTTTCGTCCAGATTCCACTTCTTCTGGTTCTTCTTCCCTTCCCTTCCCCTCCTTCTTCCTCTTCCTCTTTTTCTCCTTTTTCCAATTCTTCTTCTTCATCTCACCTCCTTCGACTACTTCTTCTTCCTCCTCTTGTTCACCTTCTTCACTTTCCACATCTTCTTCTTCTTCCTTTTCTTCTCCTTCTTCCACTTCTTCTAGTTACTCTCCTTCTTCTTCCTCTTCTTATCTTTCTTCCACTTCTCCTGCCTCCTCTTGTTCTTTTTCTTCCAGTTCTTCTTCATCCTCTCCTTTCCTTTCTTTTCTTCATCTTCATCTCCTTCTTCTTCTTCCTTTCCTTCGTCATATCCCTCTTTTTCTCCTTCTTCTGCTTCCACTTGCATTTTTACCTCTTGTTCTCCTTCTTCTACTTCTTCTCCATCATCCTCACTCCTTCAACTAGTTTTTCTTCTTCCTCTTGTTCACCTTCTTCCACTTCTACTACATCCACTTGTTCTTCTTCTTCCCTCTCTTCTCCTTCTTCCCCTTCTTCTGCCTACACTACTTCTTCTTCCTCCCCTGCTTCTTCTCCTACTTGTTCCACTTCTTCCTCATTCCCCTTTCCTTCCATTGCTTCTTCTTCCTCCTCTTTTTCTCATTCTTCCACTTCTTCTTCTTCTTCCCATTGGTCTCCTTCTTCCACTTCTTCTTCTTCATCTCCTTTCATTCCACTACTTCCTCATATTCCTCTTATTCTCTCCTTCTACCACTTCTTCTACTTCTACTTGTTGTTCTTCTTCATTTTCGTCTCCTTCTTCCTCTTGTTCTGCTTACACTTCTTCCTCTTCCTCTTCCTCTTCTTCCACTTCTTCTCCTTCCATAACTTCTTTTTCTTTCCTTTCCGTCTTCTCCTTCCTCTTTTTCTCCATCCCCGACTTCTATTGCTTCCCATTGTTGCTCTTCCTCTTGTTCTCCTTCCCCCAAATCTTATTCTTACACTTCTTCTTCTTCTTCCTCTTCTCGTCCAGATTCCACTTCTTCTGGTTCTTCTTCCCTTCCCTTCCCCTCCTTCTTCCTCTTCCTCTTTTTCTCCTTTTTCCAATTCTTCTTCTTCATCTCACCTCCTTCGACTACTTCTTCTTCCTCCTCTTGTTCACCTTCTTCACTTTCCACATCTTCTTCTTCTTCCTTTTCTTCTCCTTCTTCCACTTCTTCTAGTTACTCTCCTTCTTCTTCCTCTTCTTATCTTTCTTCCACTTCTCCTGCCTCCTCTTGTTCTTTTTCTTCCAGTTCTTCTTCATCCTCTCGTTTCCTTTCTTTTCTTCATCTTCATCTCCATCTTCTTCTTCCTTTCCTTCGTCATATCCCTCTTTTTCTCCTTCTTCTGCTTCCACTTGCATTTTTACCTCTTGTTCTCCTTCTTCTACTTCTTCTCCATCATCCTCACTCCTTTAACTAGTTTTTCTTCTTCCTCTTGTTCACCTTCTTCCACTTCTAATACATCCACTTGTTCTTCTTCTTCCCTCTCTTCTCCTTCTTCCCCTTCTTCTGCCTACACTACTTCTTCTTCCTCCCCTTCTTCTTCTCCTACTTCTTCCACTTCTTCCTCATTCCCCTTTCCTTCCATTGCTTCTTCTTCCTCCTCTTTTTCTCATTCTTCCACTTCTTCTTCTTCTTCCCATTGGTCTCCTTCTTCCACTTCTTCTTCTTCATCTCTTTTCATTCCACTACTTCCTCATATTCCTCTTATTCTCTCTTTCTACCACTTCTTCTACTTCTACTTGTTGTTCTTCTTCATTTTCGTCTCCTTCTTCCTCTTGTTCTGCTTACACTTCTTCCTCTTCCTCTTCCTCTTCTTCCACTTCTTCTCCTTCCATAACTTCTTTTTCTTTCCTTTCCGTCTTCTCCTTCCTCTTTTTCTCCATCCCCGACTTCTCTTGCTTCCCATTGTTGCTCTTCCTCTTGTTCTCCTTCCCCCAAATCTTATTCTTACACTTCTTCTTCTTCTTCCTCTTCTCGTCCAGATTCCACTTCTTCTGGTTCTTCTTCCCTTCCCTTCCCCTCCTTCTTCCTCTTCCTCTTTTTCTCCTTT
Source organism: Psophocarpus tetragonolobus (assembly GCA_037954015.1). Lineage (NCBI taxonomy): Eukaryota > Viridiplantae > Streptophyta > Magnoliopsida > Fabales > Fabaceae > Psophocarpus > Psophocarpus tetragonolobus. The sequence continues at coordinate 21,412,297 of CM075694.1, forward strand.
TTCCAATTCTTCTTCTTCATCTCACCTCCTTCGACTACTTCTTCTTCCTCCTCTTGTTCACCTTCTTCACTTTCCACATCTTCTTCTTCTTCCTTTTCTTCTCCTTCTTCCACTTCTTCTAGTTACTCTCCTTCTTCTTCCTCTTCTTATCTTTCTTCCACTTCTCCTGCCTCCTCTTGTTCTTTTTGTTCCAGTTCATCTTCATCCTCTCCTTTCCTTTCTTTTCTTCATCTTCATCTCCTTCTTCTTCTTCCTTTCCTTCGTCATATCCCTCTTTTTCTCCTTCTTCTGCTTCCACTTGCATTTTTACCTCTTGTTCTCCTTCTTCTACTTCTTCTCCATCATCCTCACTCCTTCAACTAGTTTTTCTTCTTCCTCTTGTTCACCTTCTTCCACTTCTACTACATCCACTTGTTCTTCTTCTTCCCTCTCTTCTCCTTCTTCCCCTTCTTCTGCCTACACTACTTCTTCTTCCTCCCCTTCTTCTTGTCGTCCTTGTTCCACTTCTTCTTCATCGCCTTTCCTTCCATTGCTTCTTCTTCCTCCTCTTTTGGTCATTCATCCACTTCTTCTTCTTCTTCCTATTGTTCTCCTTCTTCCACTTGCACTTCTTCCTTTTCTTCTCGTTCTTCCACTTCTTCTTCATCCTCTCCTTTCCTTTCTTTTCTTCCTCTTCATCTCCTTCTTCTTCTTCCTTTCCTTCGTCATATCCCTCTTTTTCTCCTTCTTCTGCTTCCCCTTGCATTTCTACCGCTTTTTGTCCTTCTTCCACTTCTTCTCCATCATCCCCTCTCCTTCAACTACTTCTTCTTCTTCCTCTTGTTCACCTTCTTCCCCCTCTACTACATCCACTTGTTCTTCTTCTTCCCTCTCTTCTCCTTCTTGCCCTTCTTCGTCCTATTCTACTTCTTCTTCCTCTTCTTCTTCTCCTTCTTGTTCCACTTCTTCTTCATCCCCTTTCCTTCCATTGCTTCTTCTTCCTCCTCTTTTTCTCTTTCTTCCATTTCCTCTTCTTCTTCTTATTGTTCTCCTTCTTCCACTTGCACTTCTTCCTTTTCTTCTCGTTCTTCGACTTCTTCTTCTTCCTCTTCTTCTCTTTCTCCCACCTCTTCTTCCTCCTCCGTTCTCCTTCTTCCACTTCTTCTTCTTCACCTCCTTTCATTCCATTACTTCCTCCTATTCCTCTTATTCTCTCCTGCTACCACTTCTTCTACTTTTACTTGGTGTTCTTCTTCAATTTCGTCTCCTTCTTCCGCTTCTTCTGCTTACACTTCTTCTTCTTCCTCTTCTTCCATTTCTCCTCCTTCCATAACTTCTTCTTTGCTTTTCGTCTTCTCCTTCCTCTTTTTCTCCATCCCCCACTTCTGTTGCTTCCCATTGTTACTCTTCCTCTTCTTGTCCTTCCCCCAAATCTTATGCTTACACTTCTTCTTCTTCTTCCTCCTCTCCTCCAGATTCCACCTCTTCTGCTTCTTCTTCCCTTCCCTTCCCTTCCCCTCCTTCTTTCTTTTCCTCCTTTTGCCCTTTTTCCAATTCTTCTTCTTCATCTCACCTCCTTCAACTACTTCTTCTTCCTCCTCTTGTTCATCTTCTCCACTTTCCACATCTTCTTCATCTTCCTCTTCATCTCCTTCTTCCACTTCTTCTGGTTACTCTCCTTTCTTCTTCCTCTTCTTGTACTTCTGCCACCTCTTCTCCCTGCTCCCGTTCTCCTCCTTCCACTTCTTCTTCTTCATCTCCTTTCATTCCACTACTTCGTCCGATTCCTCTTATTCTCTCCTTCTACCACTTCTTCTACTTCTACCTGTTGTTCTTTTTCATTTTCGTCTCCTTCTTCCGCTTCTTCTAATTAGAATTCTTCTTTCTCTTCTTCCATTTCTTCTCCTTCCACAACGTCTTCTTCTTTCCTTTCCATCTTCTCCTTCCTCTTTTTCTCCATCCCCCACTTCTGTTGCTTCCCATTGTTGCTCTTCCTCTTCTTCTCCTTCCCCCAAATCCTACGCTTACACTTCTTCGTCTTCTTCCTCTTCTCCTCCAGATTGCACTTCTTCTGCTTCTTCTTCCCTTCTTCCGTTTCTTCTTCCTTTTCTTCCTTTTCTCCTTGTTCCAATTCTTCTTCTTCATCTCACCTCCTTCCACTAATTCTTCTTCCTCCTCTTGTTCACCTTCTTCAACTTCTTCACTTTCCACATCTTCTTCTTCTTCCTTTTGTTCTCCTTCTTCCACTTCTTCTAGTTACTCTCCTTCTTCTTCCTCTTCTTATCTTTCTTCCACTTCTCCTGTCTCCTCTTGTTCTCTTTCTTCCACTTCTTCTTCATCCTCTCCTTTTCTTCCTTTTCTTCCTCTTCATCTCCTTCTTCTTCTTCCTTTCCTTCGTCATATCCCTCTTTTTCTCCTTCTTCTGCTTCCACTTGCACTTCTACCTCTTGTTCTCCTTCTTCCACTTCTTCTCCATCATCCCCACTCCTTCAACTACTTCTTCTTCTTCCTCTTGTTCACCTTCTTCCACTTCTACTACATCCACTTTTTCTTCCTCTACTATCTCTGCTCCTTCTTGCGCTTCTTCTGCCTACACTACTTCTTCTTCCTCCCCTTCTTCTTCTCCTCGTTGTTCCAATTCTTGTTCATCCCCTTTCCTTCCATTGCTTCTTCTTCCTCCTCTTTTTCTCATTCTTCCACTTCTTCTTCTTCTTCCTATTGTTCGCCTTGTTCCACTTGCACTTCTTCCTTTTCTTCTCGTTCTTCCACTTCTACTTCTTCCTCTTCTTCTTCTTCTGCCACCTCTTCTCCCCCCTCCCGTTCTCCTTCTTCCACTTCTTCTTCTTCATCTCCTTTCATTCCACTACTTCCTCCTATTCCTCTTATTCTCTCCTTCTACCACTTCTTCATCTTCCTTTTCTTCTCCTTCTACCACTTCTTCTAGTTACTCTCCTTCTTCTTCCTCTTGTTCTCCTTCTTCAACTTCTTCTCCATCATCCCCACTCCTTCAACTACTTCTTCTTCCTCTTGTTCACCTTCTTCCACTTCTACTACATCCACTTGTTCTTCTTCTTCCCTCTCTTCTCCTTCTTGCCCTTCTTCTGCCTACACTACTTCTTCTTCCTCCCCTTCTTCTTCTCTTCCTCTTTCCACTTCTTCTTCATACCCTTCCCTTCCATTTCTTCTTCTTCCTCCTCTTTTTCTCATTCTTCCACTTCTTCTTCTTCTTGCAATTGTTCTCCTTCTTCCACTTGCACTTCTTCCTTTTCTTCTCCTTCTTCCACTTCTTCTTCTTCCTCTTCTTCTCCTTCTGCCACCTCTTCTCCCTCCTCCCGTTCTCCTTCTTCCACTTCTTCTTCTTCATCTCCTTTCATTCCACTACTTCCCCCTATTCCTCTTATTCTCTCCTTCTACCACTTCTTCTACTTCTACTTGTTGTTCCCCTTCGCTTCTTCTGCTTACACTTCTTCTTCTTCCTCTTTTTCCATTTCTTCTCCTTCCACAACTTCTTCTTTCCTTAACGTCTTCTCCTTCCTCTTTTTCTCCATCCCCCACTTCTGTTGCTTCCCATTGTTACTCTTCCTCTTCTTCTCCTTCCCCCAAATCTTATGCTTACACTTCTTCATCTTCTTGCTCTTCTCCTCCAGCTTCCACTTCTTCTGCTTCTTCTTCCCTTCCCTTCCTCTCCTTCTTCCTTTTCCTCCTTTTCTCCTTGTTCCAATTCTTCTTCTTCATCTCACCTCCTTCCATTACTTCTTCTTCCTCCTCTTGTTCACCTTCTTCAACTTCTTCACTTTCCACATCTTCTTCTTCTTCCTTTTCTTCTCCTTCTTCCACTTCTTCTAGTTAGTCTCCTTCTTCTTCCTCTTCTTATCATTCATCCACTTATCCTGCCTCCTCTTGTTCTCCTTCTTCCACTTCTTCTTCATCATCTCCTTTCCTTTCTTTTCTTCCTCTTCATCTCCTTGTTCTTCTTCCTTTCCTTCGTGATATCCCTTTTTTTCTCCTTCTTCTGCTTCCACTTGCATTTCAACCTCTTGTTCTCCTTCCTCCACTTCTTCTCCATCATCCCCACTCCTTCAACTACTTCTTCTTCTACCTCTTGTTCACCTTCTTCCACTTCTACTACATCCACTTGTTCTTCTTCGTCCCTCTCTTCTCCTTCTTGCCCTTCTTCTGCCTACACTACTTCTTCTTCCTCCCCTTCTTCTTCCTATTGTTCTCCTTCTTCCACTTGCACTTCTTCCTTTTCTTGTCGTTCTTCCACTTCTTCTTCTTCCTCTTCTTCTCCTTCTGCCACCTCTACTCCCTCCTCCCGTTCTCCTTCTTCCTCTTCTTCTTCTTCATCTCCTTTCATTCCACTAGTTCCTCCTATTCCTCTTATTCTCTATTTCTAGCACTTCTTCCACTTCTACTTGTTGTTCTTCTTCATTTTCGTTTCCTTCTTCCGCTTCTTCTGCTTACGCTTCTTCTTCTTCCTCTTCTTCCATTTCTTCTCCTTCCACAACTTCTTCTTCTTTCCTTTCCGTCTTCTCCTTCCTCTTCTTCTCCATCCCCCACTTCTGTTGCTTCCCATTGTTGCTCTTCCTCTTCTTCTCCGTCCCCCAAATCTTATGCTTACACTTCTTCTTCTTCTTCCTCTTCTCCTCCAGATTCCACTTCTTCTTCCCTTCCCATCCCTTCCCCTCCTTCTTCCTTTTCCTACTTTTCTCTTTGTTCCAATTCTTCTTCTTCATCTCACCTCCTTGCACTACTTATTCTTGCTCCTCTTGTTCACCTTCTTCACCTTCCACATCTTCTTCATCTTCCTTTTCTTCCCCTTGTTTCACTTCTTCTAGTTACTCTCCTTCTTCTTCCTCTTCTTATCTTTGATCCACTTCTCCTGCCTCCTCTTGTTCTCTTTCTTCCACTTCTTCTTCATCCTCTTCTTTCCTTTCTTTTCTTCCTCTTCATCACCTTCTTCTTCTTCCTTTCCTTCGTCATATCCCTCTTTTTCTCCTTCTTCTGCTTCCACTTGCATTTCTACCTCTTGTTCTCCTTCTTCCACTTCTTCTCCATCATCCACACTCCTTCAACTACTTCTTCTTCTTCCTCTTGTTCACCTTCTTCCACTTGTACTACATCCACTTGTTCTTCTTCTTCCCTCTCTTCTCCTTCTTCCCCTTTTTCTGCCTACACTACTTCTTCTTCCTCGCCTTCTTCTTCTCCTCGTGGTTCTACTTCTTCTTCTTTCCCTTTTCCTTCCATTGCTTCTTCTTCCTCCTCTTTTTCTCATTCTTCCACTTCTTCCTATTGTTCTCCTTCTTCCACTTGCATTTCTTCCTTCTCTTCTCGTTCTTCCACTTCTTCTTCTTCCTCTTCTTCTCCTTTTGCCACCTGTTCTTCCTCCTCCCGTTATCCTTCCTCCACTTCTTCTTCATCTTCTTTCATTCCACTACTTCCTCCTATTCCCCTTATTCTCTCCTTCTACCACTTCTTCTACTTCTACTTGTTGTTCTTCTCCATTTTGCTCTCCTTCTTCCGCTTCTTGTGCTTACACTTCTTCTTATTCTTCCTCTTGTTCCATTTCTTCTCCTTCCACAACTTCTTTTCTTTCCTTTCCGTCTTCTCCTTCCCCCATATCTTATGCTTACACTTCTTCTTCTTCTTCCTCTTCTCCTCCAGATTCCACTTCTTCTACTTCTTTTTCCCTTCCCTTCCCCTCCTTCTTCCTTTTCCTCCTTTTCTCCTTGTTCCAATTCTTCTTCTTCATCTCACCTCCTTCCACTAGTTCTTCTTCCTCCTCTTGTTCACCTTCTTCAACTTCTTCACTTTCCACATCTTCTTCTGCTTCCTTTTCTTCTCCTTTTTCCACTTCTTCTAGTTACTCTCCTTCTTCTACCTCTTCTTATATTCTTCGACCTCTCCTGCCTCCTCTTGTTCTCTTTCTTCCACTTCTTCTTCATCCTCTCCTTTGCTTTCTTTTCTTCCTCTTCATCTCCTTCTTCTTCTTCCTTTCCTTCGTCATATGCCTCTTTTTCTCCTTCTTCTACTTCCACTTGCATTTCTACCTCTTGTTCTCCTTCCTCCACTTTTCCATCATCCCCACCTCTTCAACTACTTCTTCTTCTTCCTCTTGTTCACCTTCTTCCACATCTATTACATCCACTTGTTTTTCTTCTTCCCTCTCTTCTCATTGTTGCCTTTCTTCTGCCTACACTACTTCTTCTTCCTCCCCTTCTTCTTCTCCTCCTTGTTCCACTTCTTCTTCATCCCCTTTCCTTCATTGCTTCTTCTTCCTCCTCTTTTTCTCATTCTTCCACTTTTTCTTCTTCCTCCTATTGTTCTCCTTCTTCCACTTACACTTCTTCCTTTTCTTCTCGTTCTTCCACTTCTTCTTCTTCTCCTTCTGCCACCTCTTCTCCCTCCTCCCGTTCTCCTTCTTCCACTTCTTCTTCTTCATCTCCTTTCATTCCACTACTTCCTCCTATTCTTCTTATTCTCTCCTTCTACCACTTCTTCTTGTCTTCCTTGTTCCACTCCTTCTTCATCCGCTTTCCTTCCATTGCCTCTTCTTCCTCCTCTTTTTCTCATTCTTCCACTTCTTCTTCTTCTTCCTATTGTTCTCCTTCTTCCACTTGCATTTCTTCCTTCTCTTCTCGTTCTTCCACTTATTCTTCTTCCTCTTCGTCTCCTTTTGCCACCTCTTCTTCCTCCTCCCGTTATCCTTCTTCCACTTCTTCTTCATCTCCTTTCATTCCACTACTTCCTCCTATTCCTCTTATTCTCTCCTTCTACAACTTCTTCTACTTCTACTTGTTGTTCTTCTCCATTTCCGTCTCCTTCTTCCGCTTCTTCTGCTTACATTTCTTCTTATTCTTCCTCTTCTTCCATTTCTTCTACTTCCACAACTTCTTTTCTTTCCTTTCCGTATTCTCCTTCCCTCATATCTTATGCTTACACTTCTTCTTCTTCTTCCCCTTCTCCTCCAGATGCGACTTCTTCTACTTCTTCTTCCCTTCCCTTCCCCTCCTTTTTCCTTTTCCTCCTTTTCTCCTTGTTCCAATTCTTCTTCTTCATCTCACCTCCTTCCACTACTTCTTCCTCCTCTTGTTCACCTTCTTCAACTTCTTCACTTTCCACATCTTCTTCTGCTTCCTTTTCTTCTCCCTTTTCCACTTTTTCTAGTTACTCTCCTTCTTCTTACTCTTCTTATTTTCTTCCACTTTTCCTGCCTCCTCTTGTTCTCTTTGTTCCACTTCCTCTTCATCCTCTCCTTTCCTTTCATTTCTTCCTATTAATCTCCTTCTTCTTCTTCCTTTCCTTCCTCATATCCCTCTTTTTCTCCTTCTTCTGCTTCCACTTGCATGTCTACCTCTTGTTCTCCTTCTTCCACTTCTTCTCCATCATCCCCACTCCTTCAACTACTACTTCTTCTTCCTCTTGTTCACCTTCTTCCACTTCTACTACATCCACTTGTTCTTCTTCTTCCCTCTCTTCTCCTTCTTGCCCTTCTTCTCCCTACACTACTTCTTCTTCCTCCCCTTCGTCTTCTCCTACTTGTTCCACTTCTTCCTCATTCCCATTTCCTTGCATTGCTTCTTCTTCCTCCTCTTTTTCTCATTCTTCCACTTCTTCTTCTTCTTCCTATTGGTCTCCTTCTTCCACTTGCACTTCTTCCTTTTCTTCTCGTTCTTCCACTTCTTCTTCTTCCTCTTCTTCTCCTTCTGCCACCTCTTCTTCCTCATCCTGTTCTCCTTCTTCCACTTCTACTTCTTCATCTCCTTTCATTTCACTACTTCCTCCTATTCCTCTTATTCTCTCCTTCTACCACTTCTTCTACTTCTACTTGTTGTTCTTCTTCATTTTCGTCTCGTTTTTTCGCTTCTTCTGCTTACACTTCTTCTTCTTCTTCTTCCATTTCTTATCCTTCTACAACTTCTTCTTCTTTCCTTTCCGTCTTCTCCTTCCTCTTTTTCTCCATCCCCGACTTCTGTTGCTTCCCATTGTTGCTCTTTCTCTTCTTCTCCTTCTACCATATCTTATGCTTACACTTCTTCTTCTTCTTCCTCTTCTCCTCCAGATTCCACTTCTTCTGCTTCTTCTTCGCTTCCCTTCCCCTCCTTCTTCCTCTTCCTCCTTTTCTCCTTGTTCCAATTCTTCTTCTTCATCTCACCTCCTTCCACTACTTCTTCTTCCTCCTCTTGTTTACCTTGTTCACTTTCCACATCTTCTTCTTCTTCCTTTTCTTCTCCTTCTTCCACTTCTTCTAGTTACTCTCCTTCTTCTTTCTCTTCTTATCTTTCTTCCACTTCTCCTGCCTCCTCTTGTTCTCTTTCTTCCACTTCTTCTTCATCCTCTTCTTTCCTTTCTTTTCTTCCTCTTCATCTCCTTCTTCTTCTTCCTTTCCTTCGTCATATACCTCTTTTTCTCCTTCTTCTACTTCCACTTGCATTTCTACCTCTTATTCTCCTTCTTCCACTTCTTCTCCATCATCCCCACTCCTTCAACTACTTCTTCTTCTTCCTCTTTTTCACCTTCTTCCACTTCTACTACATCCACTTGTTCTTCTTTTTCCCTCTCTTCTCCTTCTTGCCCTTCTTCTGCCTACACTACTTCTTTTTCCACCCCTTCTTCTTGTCCTCCTTGTTCCACTCCTTCTGCATCCCCATTCCTTCCATTGCTTCTTCTTCCTCCTCTTTTTCTCATTCTTCCACTTCTTCTTCTTCTTCCTCTTCTTCTCCTTCTGCCACCTCTTTTCCTCCTCGCGTTCTCCTTCGTCCACTTCTTCTTCGTCTCCTTTCATTCCACTACTTCCTGCTATTCCTCTAATTCTCTGCTTCTACCACTTCTTCTACTTCTACGTGTTGTTCTTCTTCATTTTCGTCTCCCTCTTCCACTTCCTCTGCTTACACTTCTTCTTCTTCCTCTTCTTCCATTTCTTCTGCTTTCACAACTTCTTCTTCTTTCCTTTCCGTCTTCTCCTTCCTGTTTTTCTCCATCCCCCACTTCTGTTGCTTCCCATTGTTGCTCTTCCTCTTCTTCTCCTTCCCCCAAAATCTTATGCTTACACTTCTTCTTCCTCTTGTCCTCCAGACTCCACTTCTTCACCTCCTTCCACTACTTGTTCTTCCTCCTCTTGTTCACCTTCTTCACTTTCCACATCTTCTTCTTCTTCCTTTTCTTCTCATTGTTCGACTTCTTCTTCATTCCCCTTTCCGTCCATTGCTTCTTCTTCCTCCTCTTTTTCTCATTCTTACGCTTCTTCTTCTTCTTCCTGTTGTTCTCGTTCTTCCACTTGCACTTCTGCCTTTTCTTCTCGTTCTTCCACTTCTTCTTCTTCCTATTCTACTCCTTCTGCCACCTCTTTTTCCTCCTCCTGTTCTCCTTCTTCTACTTCTTCTTGTTCATCTCCTTTCATCCATTACTTCCTCCTATTCCTGTTATTCTCTCATTCTACCACTTCTTCTACTTCTACTTGTTGTTCTTCTCCATTTTCGTCTCCTTCTTCCACTTCTTCTGCTTACACTTGTTCTTGTTCCTCTTCTTCTATTTCTTCTCCTTCCATAACTTTTTCTTTCCTTTCCATCTTCTCTTTCCTCTTTTTCTCCATCCCCCACTTCTGTTGCTTCCCATTGTTGCTCTTCCTCTTCTTCTCCTTCCCCCAAATATTATGCTTACACTTCTTCTTCTTCTTCCTCTTCTCCTCCAGATTCCACTTCTTCTGCTTCTTCTTCCCTTCCCTTCCCTTCCCCTCCTTCTTCCATTTCCTCCTTTTCTCCTTGTTCCAATTCTTCTTCTTCATCTCACCTCCTTCCACTACTTCTTCTTCCTCCTTTTCTTCTCCTTCTTCCACTTCTTCTAGTTACTCTCCTTCATCTTCCTCTTCTTATCTTTCTTCAACTTCTCCTACCTCCTCTTGTTCTCTTTCTTCCACTTCTTCTTCATCCTCTCCTCTCCTTTCTTTTCTTCCTCTTCATCTCCTTCTTCTTCTTCCTTTCCTTCGTCATATCCCTCTTTTCTCCTTCTCCTGCTTCCACTTGCATTTCTACCCCTTGTTCTCCTTCTTCCACTTCTTCTCCATCATCCCCACTCCTTCAACTACTTCTTCTTCTTCCTCTTGTTCGCCTTCTTCCACTTCTACTCCATCCACTTGTTCTCCTTCTTCCCTCTCTTCTCCTTCTTGCCCTTCTTCTTCCTACACTACTTCTTCTTCCTCCCCTTCTTCTTCTCCTCCTTGTTCCACTTCTTCTTCATCCGCTTTCCTTCCATTGCTTCTTGTTCCTCCTCTTTTTCTCATTCTTGCACTTCTTCTTCTTCTTCCTATTGTTCTCCTTCTTCCACTTGCATTTCTTCCTTTTCTTCTCGTTCTTCCACTTCTTCTTCTTCATCTCCTTTCATTCCACTACTTCCTGCTATTCGTCTTATTCTCTGATTCTACCACTTCTTCTACTTCTACTTATTGTTCTTCTTCATTTTCGTCTCCTTCTTCCGCTTCTTCTGCTTACACTTCTTCTTCTTCGTCTTCTTCCGCTTCTTCTGCTTACACTTCTTCCTTTTCTTCTCGTTCTTCCACTTCTTCTTCTTCCTCTTCTTCTCCTTCTGCTACCTCTTCTTCCTCTTCCCGTTCTCCTTCTTCCACTTCTTCTTCTTCATCTCCTTTCATTCCACTACTTCCTCCTATTCTTCTTATTCTCTCCTTCTACCACTTCTTCTACTTCTACTTATTGTTTTTCTTCATTTCCATCTCCTTTTTCCGCTTCTTCTCCTTATACTTCTTCTTCTTCCTCTTCGTCCATTTCTTCTCCTTCCACAACTTCTTCTTCTTTCCTTTCCGTCTTTTCCTTCCTCTTTTTCTCCATCCCCCACTTCTGTTGCTTCCCATTGTTGCTCTTCCTCTTCTTCTCCTTCCCCCAAATCTTATGCTTACACTTCCTCTTCTTCATCCTCTTCTCCTCCAGATTCCACTTCTTCTGCTTCTTCTTCCCTTCCCTTCCCTTCCGGTCCTTTTTCCTTTTCCACCTTTTCTCCTTGTTCCAATTCTTCTTCTTCATCTCACCTCCTTCCACTACTTCTTCTTCCTCCTCCATTTCACCTTCTTAACTTTCCACATCTTTTTCTTCTTCCTTTTCTTCTCCTTCTTCCACTTCTGCTTGTTACTCTCCTTCTTCTTCCTCTTCTTATCTTTCTCCCACTTCTCCTGCCCCTCTTGTTCTCTTTCTTGCACTTCTTCTTCATCCTCTCCTTTCCTTTCTTTTCTTCCTCTTCATTTCCTTCTTCTTCTTCCTTTCCTTCGTCATATACCTCTTTTTCTCCTTCTTCTGCTTCCGCTTGCATGTCTACCTCTTGTCCTCCTTCTTCCACTCTTTCTCCATCATCCCCACTCCTTCAACTACTTCTTTTTCTTCCTCTTGTTCACCTTCTTCCACTTCTACTACATCCACTTGTTCCTCTTCTTCCATCTCTTCTGCTTCTTGCCCTTCTTTTGCCTACACTACCTCTTCTTCCTCCCCTTCTTCTTCTCCTCCTTGTTCACCTTGTTCTTCATTCCCCTTTCCTTCCATTGCTTCTTCTTCGTCCTCTTTTTCTCATTCTTCCACTTCTTCTTCTTCTTCCTATTGTTCTCCTTCTTCCACTTGCACTTCTTCCTTTTCTTCTCGTTCTTCCACTTCTTCTTCTTCCTCTTCTTCTCCTTTTGCTACCTCTTCTTCCTCTTCCCCTTCTCCTTCTTCCACTTCTTCTTCTTCATCTCCTTTCATTCCACTACTTCCTCCTATTCCTCTTATTCTCTCCTTCTACCACTTCTTCTACTTCTACTTATTGTTTTTCTTCATTTCCATCTCCTTTTTCCGCTTCTTCTCCTTATACTTCTTCTTCTTCCTCTTCGTCCATTTCTTTTCCTTCCACAACTTCTTCTTCTTTCCTTTCCGTCTTTTCCTTCCTCTTTTTCTCCATCCCCCACTTCTGTTGCTTCCCATTGTTGCTCTTCCTCTTCTTCTCCTTCCCCCAAATCTTATGCTTACACTTCTTCTTCTGCTTCCTCTTCTCCTCCAGATTCCACTTCTTCTGCTTCTACTTCCCTACCGTTCCCTTCCGGTCCTTCTTCCTTTTCCTCCTTGTCTCCTTGTTCGACTTCTTCTTCATCCCCTTTCCTTCCATTGCTTCTTCTTCCTCCTCTTTTTCTCATTCTTCAACTTCTTCTTCTTCTTCCTAGTGTTCTCCTTCTTCCACTTGCACTTCTTCCTTTTCTTCTCGTTCTTCCACTTCTTCTTCCTCCTCCTCTTCTCCTTCTGCCACCTCTTCTCCCTCCTCCCGTTCTCCTTCTTCCACTTCTTCTTCTTCATCTTCCACTTCTTCATTCCCCTTTCATTCCACTACTTCCTCCTATTCCTCTTATTCTCTCCTTCTACCACTTCTTCTACTTTTACTTGTTGTTCTTCTTCCTCTTCTTCCATTTCTTCTCCTTCCACAACTTCTACTTCTTTCCTTTCCGTCTTCTCCTTCCTCTTTTTCTTCATCCCCCACTTCTGTTGGTTCCTATTGTTGCTCTTACTCTTCTTCTCCTTCCCCCAAATCTTATGCTTACACTTCTTCTTCTTCTTCCTCTTCTCCTCCAGATTCCACTTCTTCTGCTTCTTCTTCCCTTCCCTTCCCCTCCTTCTTCCTTTTCCTCCTTTTCTCCTTGTTCCAATTCTTCTTCTTCATCTCACCTCCTTCCACTACTTCTTCTTCCTCCTCTTGGTCACCTTCTTAACATTCCACATCTTCTTCTTCTTCCTTTTCTTCTCCTTCTTCCACTTCTTCTAGTTACTCTCCTTCTTCTTCCTCTTCTTATCTTTCTTCAACTTCTCCTGCCTCCTCTTGTTCTCTTTCTTCCACTTCTTCTTCATCCTCTCCTTTCCTTTCTTTTCTTCCTCTTCATCTCCTTCTTCTTCTTCCTTTCCTTCATCATACCCCTCTTGATGAGGACATCAAGCTTGAAGGACTTGGAGGACCTATGACAAAGGCAAGGACAAGAAGAGCTAAGGAAGCTATTCAACAAGTATTGGCAGCCCTTTTGCAAAAAGAGTAAAACATTGAAGAAATAAAGTTTAAAATTGTTAATTGTCTCAGGACTGAAGAGAGCAATGCTTGACCTTAATGGAAGAGAAGTTTGAAATAAATTAAACTCATTTTCTTGGAGTTTACTTAGTTAATGGTGGGCAACCAGAATTGTCTAATTAAAGTTGCAGCCACCTAGGTTATCAATTATAATTAGTATACATGTTTAATTTACTTTGGCAGTTACACTTTGTTATTAAGCTGCCCATTGTTAGTTTTTATTATTTTGTAACTTCAGCTGAATTTAGAAAGCCACTAAACCTACACAAGCTGAGTTTATTAGGCATATAAATTTGGGCAAGACTGAGATGTAAGGCAGAATATTTTGGAAATAAAAAAACTAGTTGAGTTTTCTCTCCTTTGGGTTCTTGACAATCCAAAATCTTTTGAGATTTATCAAAGGTAATTCACCCCTTTGTGTGTGTAATCTTGTAGACATATCTTCCATCCTTGGAAGTGTGGAGTCTATCAATTCCAATTCCATTTTCTGTCTTTTCCATTCATACTCAATTCTGGCCAGCAAACTGTATAACAGGAAAGTGCTACACTATTCAAAAACTCGTTTAATTGTTGAATTTCAAAAACTTTTAATTTTCATTCTGTGTCTAAAAGTTTGATAGTAATTCTATTCAGTTAATTTTTTTTTGCAATTGTTTGCATTCCATGTTGATTAATTTTGTTAACGCGGCAAGCTAAATTCCTAGGGTCCTTTCAGAATCCTAAACTGACAGCGGATTCATATCATTTGGTATCAGAGCTTAGGTTTCTAGGAATTGCAAGGCTGCACTCCGGGTAATTTTTTTTCCTTGATTCTTATCATCAATAATATTACCTTAATTGTCAATCAGTTAGGATGAACCATTGCAAAAGTTAAACCCTTAAAAAAATCTGAGATTCTACAAAAAAAAAAATAAATAAAGGAAGAGGAATTTTGAAAATCTGAAGAAAAAAAAAATATAGAGAAAAAAAAGAAGCAAAACAAAGAATGCAAATGTGTTTAAAAAAAATATATATATATAAAATTGGCTGAATGGTTCATGCTAGAAATTCTTCATTTTGAAGGTAATATTGTGTTTGATTTGAAAGAAAAATTACTGAACCTTGTTTGTTTACATTTCTGAAATTTTGGGCTGCACTTCTTGGTTACAAATTGTGTCAATTCCACTCTGTTTTGGCTTCACATATACTGCACATTCTTGCTGGATTTTGCTGCACTTGTTAGTTTCATTTTAAGCCAAAATTTTATCCTCTGTTTGTGTCTTTACCTGTTAAAATTGGCTGCACAATTTTCTACTCAAAATTCTGGTTGTGGCTGTTTGTACCTTTGTTTTTGTGTGCCCAGTTTTTGTCCATTTCTTTTCGTACTTCCTTTGTTTTCATTTTGAGACAAATTGCTTCTGTCTTGTTGGTGTAAAAAAAAAAAAAAAATCCAGTGTTGTCCTAGTATTTGTTGCTTTCGTTGGGTTTCATTTTAGTCATTTTTGTTAGTTTTCTTGTGTCTTATTTGCCTGCACACAAGTTGGTGTTTGTCTTTGAGTTTTTCTCTTTTGGTTGTTAAGAACTTAAGGAGGAATAAAGAGGAGAAAGGCAAGAGAGTTTCATTATAGTAAAAGCCAATTTTTTTTTTTTAGCGCAAACACTTGAGTGGGTGAGAACATTTTCAAACACCACATACATACTTTTTCTTGTGACATTTGACCTGTTTATTTATCATGGCGGAAATAAATAATAACAATGATCTTCAGCTTCAAATTGTTGCACTATCCCAGCATTTAGAGAGATTGATGAAGCAACAACAAGATGAGTTCCATGAGAGGTTGGATCAGTTGGAGAATAGAACCCCACCAGTAGGAGGAGGAGGAGGAGGAAGGCCAAATAGAAATGAAGGAAGAATAGAAGGAGTGAAGTTGAATGTGCCTCCTTTCAAGGGTAGGAGTGATCCTGAGGCATACTTGGAGTGGGAGTTAAAAATTGAGCATGTGTTCTCTTGCAACAATTATAGTGAGGAGCAAAAGGTGAGACTTGCAGCTGCTGAATTTTCAGATTATGCTTTGATTTGGTGGAATAAGTTGCAAAGGGAGAGGATTAGAGATGAAGAGCCTATGGTGGACACTTGGACTGAAATGAAGAGGCTCATGAGGAAGCGGTATGTACCTTCTAGCTTCCATAGAGACTTAAAATTGAAACTTCAAAAATTGTCTCAAGGAAGCAAGGGAGTGGAGGAGTACTATAAGGAGATGGAGGTGATTATCATCCAAGCAAAAATTGAAGAAGATCCTGAGGTAACTATGGCTCGCTTCCTTAGTGGCTTAAATCATGATATTAGAGATGTTGTTGAGTTGCAGGAATTTGTAGAAATGGAGGATCTGTTGCATAAGGCCATTCAGGTAGAACAACAGTTAAAAAGAAAAAGTTCAACAAGAAGGAGTTCTACCAATTTTAATAATTCCAATTGGAAGGATAGGAGGAAAGAAGGAGCTGCCTCATCTAGTAATACAACACCTTCTAGCCATGGAAAAGCCCCTCAAAAGAAAGATGATAATCCACCTAAAAAGACTAGAGAAGTGAAGTGTTTCAAGTGCTTGGGCATGGGTCATTATGCCTATGAGTGCCCACAAACAAGATTGTTCTTCTCAAAGATAATGGGGAATACACAAGCCAATCAGAAGCTAGTGGTGGAGAAGAAGAGGAGAGTGATGGAGAATTGGCGGCTAATGAAGGAGAGTTGTACATGATTAGGAGACTGTTGGGAAGTCAAGTCAAGGCCGAAGATGCATCTCAAAGGGAGAACATCTTTCACACAAGATGTTCAGTCAATGGTAATGTTTGTTTGGTAATTATTGATGGAGGGAGTTGTACCAATGTGGTGAGTTCAAGATTAGTGTCAAAGATGAACATGGACACTACACCGCATCCTAGACCATATAAACTCCAATGGCTTAGTGAAGGAGAAGAAGTTAAAGTGAAACAGCAAGCAGAGGTTCCTTTCTCCATTGGGAAGTATCAAGATAAGGTTTTATGTGATGTGGTTCCCATGGAGGCCAGCCATATCCTTTTAGGGAGGTCGTGGCAGTATGATACCAAAGCCATTCATGATGGTTTCACTAATAAAATTTCCTTCATGTATCAGGATAAAAAGGTGGTTCTTAAGCCTTTGTCTCCTAAAGAGGTATGTGAGGATCAATTAAAAATGAGAGAAAAGTTAGCAAATGAGAGAAAGAGTGAAACACCTGAGAGGAAAAAGAGTGAAACACCTGAAAGAAAAAAGAGAGAAAATAATAAGAGTGAAACACTTGAGGGCAAGCAGCTGTGTTTAGCAAGAGAAAGGGAGGTAAGGAGGGTGCTTTGCGCAAGACAACCCCTCTACTTATTGCTTTGTCAAAATCAAATTTTGTATGCTAACCAGTTTGACAAGTTTGAATTGCCTTCTTGTATTGAGTCTCTTTTGCAGGATTTTGAGGATGTGTTTCCAGCAAATGTACCTGATGGCTTGCCACCTGTGAGGGGAATTGAGCATCACATTGATCTCATTCCAGGAGCTTCTTTGCCTAATCGTCCAGCTTATAGGAGCAACCCACAGGAGACCAAAGAGATCGAAAGGCAAGTTAAAGGGTGGGTAAGAGACAGCATGAGTCCATGTGCTGTACCTGTGATTCTAGTACCCAAGAAGGATGGTTCATGGAGGATGTGTTCTGATTGTAGAGCCATAAACAACATCACATCAAATATAGACATCCAATTCCCAGGTTAGATGATCTTCTTGATGAACTATATGGTGCATGTGTGTTTTCTAAAATTGATCTGAAAAGTGGCTATAATCAGATTAGGATTAGAGAAGGAGATGAATGGAAAACTGCTTTTAAGACTAAATATGGATTGTATGAGTGGCTGGTTATGCCCTTTGGTTTGAAAAATGCACCTAGTACTTTCATGAGATTAATGAATCATGTCTTAAGAGAGTTTATTGGAAAATTTGTTGTGGTGTACTTTGATGATATTCTGATCTATAGCACTAGTCTTGAATTGCATGTTGAACATTTGCGAGCTGTTATGAATGTGCTTAGAAAAGAACAATTGTATGCCAATTTGGACAAATGCATTTTTTGTACTGATCATGTAATATTCCTAGGCTTTGTTGTTAATGCTAAAGGGGTACAGGTTGATGTGGAAAAGGTTAAGGCCATCCAAGAATGGCCTACACCTAAAACCGTGAGTGAGGTGAGGGGATTTCATGGTTTAGCAAGTTTCTACAGGAGATTTGTTAAAGATTTTAGTACTGTGGCTGCACCTCTAAATGAAATTGTTAAAAAAAATGTGGGTTTTAAATGGGGAGAGAAACAAGAAGAGGCCTTTGCTGCCCTTAAGCATAAGCTTGTTAATGCACCTATTCTTGCCATGCCTAATTTTGCAAAATCATTTGAAATTGAATGTGATGCATCAAATGTGGGTATTGGGGCTGTTTTATTGCAAGATGGTCATCCAATTGCTTATTTCAGTGAAAAGTTAAGTGGGGCTGCCCTTAACTATTCTACTTATGATAAGGAATTATATGCGTTGGTGAGGGCTTTAAAAACATGGCAGCATTATCTGTTACCCAAGGAATTTGTCATTCATAGCGACCATGAGTCTTTAAAATATTTAAAGGGTCAAGGTAAGCTTAATAAGAGGCATGCTAAGTGGGTAGAATTTTTAGAACAATTTCCATATGTTATCAAGCATAAAAAGGGAAAAGGGAACGTAGTGGCTGATGCGCTTTCTAGGAGGCATACATTACTTTCTATGCTTGAGACTAAATTGTTTGGTCTTGAATCTTTGAAAGATATGTATAAACATGATGTGGATTTTGCTGAAATATTTGTTGCGTGTGAAAAGCTTTCTGAAAATGGATACTATAGGCATAATGGATTTTTGTTTAAAGCCAATAAATTGTATGTGCCTAAATGTTCCATTAGAGAGTTGCTTGTAAGTGAATCACATGATGGGGGTTTGATGGGTCATTTTGGGGTTCAAAAGACTTTGGAAATTTTGCAAGAGCATTTCTTTTGGCCTCACATGAAACGATATGTGCATAAGTTTTGTGACCACTGCATTGTGTGTAAAAAGGCCAAATCTAAGGTTAAGCCTCATGGATTGTATACTCCTTTGCCTGTTCCTGAATATCCTTGGACTGACATTTCTATGGACTTTGTTTTGGGGTTGCCTAAAACAAAGAATGGAAAGGATTCTGTGTTTGTTGTTGTTGATAGGTTTTCTAAGATGGCACATTTCATTCCTTGCAAAAAGGTGGATGATGCTAGCCATGTGGCTGATTTATTTTTCAAGGAAATAGTGAGACTTCATGGACTGCCAAGGAGCATTGTGAGTGATAGGGATGCAAAATTCCTTAGTCACTTTTGGAGGACCTTGTGGGGTAAAATTGGTACTAAATTGCTGTTTTCTACTACTTGCCACCCACAAACTGATGGTCAAACTGAGGTAGTCAATAGGACTTTAGGCACATTGCTTAGGACTGTTTTAAAGAAAAATCTTAAGTCTTGGGAAGCATGTTTGCCTCATGTTGAGTTTGCTTATAATAGGGTTGTCCATAGCACGACTAATTGTTCTCCGTTTGAAATTGTGTATGGGTTCAATCCTTTGACTCATCTTGATTTGTTGTCCATGCCTAACATTTCTATGTTTAAGCATAATGAAGCACAAGCTAAAGCTGAGTGTGTGAAGAAGCTGCATGAGCAAGTGAAGGCTCAAATTGAAAAGAAAAATGAGAGTTATGCAAGGCAAGCTAACAAGGGTAGGAAGAAGGTCGTGTTCCAACCTGGTGATTGGGTTTGGGTACACATGAGAAAGGAAAGGTTCCCTAAACAAAGAAAGTCAAAACTCCAACCAAGGGGAGATGGTCCTTTCCAAGTTCTAGAAAAGATCAATGACAATGCCTATAAGATTGATCTTCCAGATGAGTATAATGTTAGTGCTACTTTTAATGTGTCTGATTTAACTCTCTTTGATGCAGATGAAGATGCTATTGATTTGGGGACAAATCCTCTTCAAGAGGGGGGGAGTGATGAGGACATCAAGCTTGAAGGACTTGGAGGACCTATGACAAAGGCAAGGACAAGAAGAACTAAGGAAGCTATTCAACAAGTATTGGCAGCCCTTTTGCAAAAAGAGTCAAACATTGAAGAAATAAAGTTTAAAATTGTTAATTGTCTCAGACTGAAGAGAGCAATGCTTGACCTTAATGGAAGAGAAGTTTGAAATAAATTAAACTCATTTTCTTGGAGTTTACTTAGTTAATGGTGGGCAACCAGAATTGTCTAATTAAAGTTGCAGCCACCTAGGTTATCAATTATAATTAGTATACATGTTTAATTTACTTTGGCAGTTACACTTTGTTATTAAGCTGCCCATTATTAGTTTTTATTATTTTGTAAGTTCAGCTGAATTTAGAAAGCCACTAAACCTACACAAGCTGAGTTTATTAGGCATATAAATTTGGGCAAGACTGAGATGTAAGGCAGAATATTTTGGAAATAAAAAAACTAGTTGAGTTTTCTCTCCTTTGGGTTCTTGACAATCCAAAATCTTTTGAGATTTATCAAAGGTAATTCACCCCTTTGTGTGTGTAATCTCGTAGACATATCTTCCATCCTTGGAAGTGTGGAGTCTATCAATTCCAATTCCATTTTCTGTCTTTTCCATTCATACTCAATTCTGGCCAGCAAACTGTATAACAGGAAAGTGCTACACTATTCAAAAACTCGTTTAATTGTTGAATTTCAAAAACTTTTAATTTCCATTCTGTGTCTAAAAGTTTGATAGTAATTCTATTCAGTTTATTTTTTTTTGCAATTATTTGCATTCCATGTTGATTAATTTTGTTAACGCGGCAAGCTAGATTCCTAGGGTCCTTTCAGAATCCTAAACTGACAGCGGATTCATATCACCTCTTTTTCTCCTTCTTCTGCTTCCACTTGGATTTCTACCTCTTGTTCTCCTTCTTCCACTTCTTCTCCATCATCCCCACTCCTTCAACTACTTCTTCTTCTTCCTCTTGTTCGCCTTCTTCCACTTCTACTACATCCACTTGTTCTTCTTCTTCCCTCTCTTCTCCTTCTTGCCCTTCTTCTGCCTACACTACTTCTTCTTCGTCCCCTTCTTCTTCCCCTCCTTGTTCCACTTCTTCTTCATCCGCTCTCCTTCCATTGCTTCTTATTCCTCCTCTTTTTCTCATTCTTGCACTTCTTCTTCTTCTTCCTATTGTTCTCCTTCTTCCACTTGCATTTCTTCCTTTTCTTCTCGTTCTTCCACTTCTTCTTCTTCATCTCCTTTCATTCCACTACTTCCTCCTATTCGTCTTATTCTTTGCTTCTACCACTTCTTGTAATTCTACTTGTTGTTCTTCTTCATTTTCGTCTCCTTCTTCCGCTTCTTCTGCTTACACTTCTTCTTCTTCGTCTTCTTCCATTTCTTATCCTTCCACAACTTCTTCTTCTTTCCTTTCCGTCTTCTCCTTCCTCTTTTTCTCCATCCCCCACTCTGTTGCTTCCCATTGTTGCTTTTCCTCTTGTTCTGCTTCCCCCAAATCTTATGCTTACACTTCTTCTTCTTCCGCTTCTCCACCAAATTTCCGTTCTTCTGCTTCTTCTTCCCTTCCCTTCCCTTCCCCTCCTTCTTCCTTTTCCTTCTTTTCTCCTTGTTCCAATTCTTCTTCTTTATCTCACCTCCTTCTACTACTTCTTCTTCTTCCTCTTGTTCACTGTCTTCACTTTCCATATCTTCTTCTTCTTCCTTTTCTTCTCCTTCTTCCACTTCTTCTAGTTACTCTCCTTCTTCTTCCTCTTCTTATCTTTCTTCCACTTCTCCTGCCTCCTCTTGTTCTCTTTCTTCCACTTCTTCTTCATCCTTTCCTTTCCTTTCTTTTCTTCTTCTTCATCTCCTTCTTCTTCTTCCTTTCCTTCGTCATATCCCTCTTTTTCTCCTTCTTCTGCTTCCACTTGCACGTCTACCTCTTGTCCTCCTTCTTCCACTGTTCTCCATCATCCCCACTCCTTCCACTACTTCTTCTTCTTCCTCTTGTTCACCTTCTTCCACTTCTACTACATCCACTTGTTCTTCTTCTTCCCTCTCTTCTCCTTCGTGCCCTTCTTCTGCCTATACTACTTCTTCTTCCTCCGCTTCTTCTTCGCCTCCTTGTTCCACTTCTTCTTGATCCCCTTTCCTTCCATTGCTTCTTCTTCCTCCTCTTTTTCTCATTCTTCCACTTCTTCTTCTTATTGTTCTTCTTCTTCCACTTGCACTTCTTCCTTTTCTTCTCGTTCTTCCCCTTCTTCTTCTTCCTCTTCTTCTCCTTGTGCCACCACTTCTCCCTCCTCCCGTCTCCTTCTTCCACTTCTTCTTCTTCATCTCCTTTCATTCCACTACTTCTACCACTTCTTCTACTTCTACTTGTTGTTCTTCTTCATTTTCGTCTCCTTCTTCCGCTTCCTCTGCGTACGCCTCTTTTTCTTCCATTTCTTCTCCTTCCACTTCTTCTTTCCTTTTCGTCTTCTCCTTACTTTTTTCTCCATCCCCCACTTCTGTTGCTTCCCATTGTTGCTCTTCCTCTTCTTCTCCTTCCCCCAAATCTTATGCTTACACTTCTTCCTCTTCTCCCCCAGATTCCACTTCTTCAGGTTCTTCTTCCGTTCGCTTCCCCTCCTTCTTCCTCTTGCTCCTTTTCTCCTTGTTCCAATTCTTCTTCTTCATCTCACCTCCTTCCACTACTTCTTGTTCCCCCTCTTGTTCACCTTCTTCACTTTCCACATCTTCTTCTTCTTCCTTTTCTTCTCCTTCTTCCTTTTCTTCTCCTTCTTCCACTTCTTCTAGTTACTCTCCTTCTTCTTCCTCTTCTTATCTTTCTTCCACTTCTCCTGCCTCCTCTTGTTATCTTTCCTGCACTTCTTCTTCATCCTATCCTTTCCTTTCTTTTCTTCCTATTAATCTCCTCCTTCTTCTTCCTTTCCTTCCTCATATCCCTCTTTTTCTCCTTCTTCTGCTTCCACTTACATGTCTACCTCTTGTTCTCCTTCTTCCACTCCTTCTCCATCATCCCCACTCCTTCAACTACTTATTTTTCTTCCTCTTGTTCACCTTCTTCCACTTCTACTACATCCACTTGTTCTTCTTCTTCCCTCTCTTCTCCATCTTGCCCTTCTTCTGCCTACACTACTTCTTCTTCCTCCCCTTCTTCTTCTCCTCCTTGTTCCACTTCTTCTTCATCCCCTTTCCTTCCATTGCTTCTTCTTCCTCCTCTTTTTCTCATTCTTCCACTTCTTCTTCTTCTTCCTATTGTTCTCCTTCTTCCACTTCTTCTTGCACTTCTTCTCCTTCTTCCTATTGTTCTCCTTCCCCTAAATCTTATGCTTACACTTCTTCTTCTTCTTCCTCTTCTCCTCCAGATTCCACTTCTTCTGCTTCTTCTTCCTTTCCTTCTTCCTTTTCCTCCTTTTCTCCTTGTTCCAATTCTTCTTCTTCATCTCACCTCCTTCCACTACTTCTTCTTCCTCCTCCTGTTCACCTGCTTCAACTTCTTCAATTTCCACATCTTCTTCTTCTTCCTTTTCTTCTCCTTGTTCCACTTCTTCTAGTTACTCGCCTTTTTCTTCGTCTAATTATCTTTCATCCACTTTTCCTGCCGCCTCTTGTTCTCCTTCTTCCACTTCTTCTTCATCCGTTCCTTTCCTTTGTTTTCTTCCTCTTCATCTCCTTCTTCTTCTTCCTTTCCTTTAGCATATCCCTCTTTTTCTCCTTCTTCTGCTTCCACTTGCATTTCTACCTCTTGTTCTCCTTCTTCCACTTCTTCTCCATCATCCCCACTCTTTCAACTACTTGTTCTTCTTCCTCTTGTTCACCTTCTTCCACTTCTACTACATCCACTTGTTCTTCTTCTTCCCTCTCTTCTCCTTCTTGCCCTTCTTCTGCTTACAATACTTCTTCTTCCTCCCCTTCTTCTTCTCGTCCTTGTTCCACTTCTTCTTCATTCCCCTTTCCTTCCATTTCTTCTTCTTCGTCCGGTTTTTCTCATTCTTCCACTTCTTCTGCTTCTTCCTATTGTTCTCCTTCTTCCACTTGCACTTCTTCCTTTTCTTCTCGTTCTTCCACTTCTTCTTCTTCATCTTCTTCTCCTTCTGCTACCTCTTCTTCCTCCTCCCGTTCTCCTTCTTCCACTTCTTATTCTTCATCTCCTTTCATTCCACTACTTCCTGCTATTCCTCTTATTCTCTCCTTCTACCACTTCTTCTACTTCTACTTGTTGTTCTTCATTTTCGTCTCCTTCTTCCGCTTCTTCTGCTTACACTTCTTCTTCTTCCTCTTGTTCCATTTCTTCTCCTTCCATAACTTCTTCTTCTTTCCTTTCTATCTTCTCCTTCCTCTTTTTCTCCATCCCCCACTTCTGTTGCTTCCCGTTGTTCCTCTTCCTCTTCTTCTCCTTCCCCCAAATCTTATGCTTACACTTCTTCTTCTTCCTCCTCTTCTCCTCCAGATTCCACTTCTTCTTCTTCTTCCCTTCCTTTCCCCTCCTTCTTCCTTTTCCTCCTTTTCTCCTTGTTCCAATTCTTCTTCTTCATCTCACCTCCTTCCACTACTTCTTCTTCCTCCTCTTGTTCAACTTCTTCAACTTCTTCACTTTCCACATCTTCTTCTTCTTCCTTTTCTTCTCCTTCTTCCTCTTCTGCTAGTTACTCGCCTTCTTCTTCCTCTTCTTATCTTTCATCCACTTCTCCTGCCTCCTCTTGTTCTCTTTCTTCCACTTCTTCTTCATCCTCTCTTTTCCTTTCTTTTCTTCCTCTTCTTCTTCCTTTCCTTTGTCATATCCCTCTTTTTCTCCTTCTTTGATTCCACTTGCATTTCTACCTCTTATTCTCCTTCTTCCACTTCTTCTCCATCATCCCCACTCCTTCAACTACTTCTTCTTCTTCCTCTTGTTCACCTTCTTCTACTTCTACTACATCCACTTGTTCTTCTTCTTCCCTCTCTTCTCCTTCTTGCCCTTCTTCTGCCTATACTACTTCTTCTTCCTCCACTTCTTATTCTTCATCTCCTTTCATTCCACTACTGCCTCCTATTCCTCTTATTCTCTCCTTCTACCACTTCTTCTACTTCTACTTGTTGTTCTTCTTCATTTTCGTCTCCTTCTTCTGCTTTTCTACTTACACTTCTTCTGCTTTTCTACTTACACTTCTTCTTCTTCCATTTCTTCTCCTTCCACAACTTCTTCTTCTTTCCTTTTCGTCTTCTCCTTCCGCTTTTTCTCCATCCCCCACTACTGTTGCTTCCCATTGTTGCTCTTCCTCTTCTTCTCCTGCCCCTAAATCTTATGCTTACACTTCTGCTTCTTCTTCCCTTCCCTTCCCCTCCTTCTTCCTTTTCCTCCTTTTCTCCTCGTTCCAATTCTTCTTCTTCATCTCACCTCCTTCCACTACTTCTTCTTCCTCCTCTTGTTCACCTTCTTTAACTTCTTCACTTTCCACATCTTCTTCTTCTTCCCTATCTTCTCTTTCTTGCCCTTCTTCTGCTTACACTACTTCTTCTTCCTCCCCTTCTTCTTCTCCTCCTTGTTCCACTTCTTCTTCATCCCCTTTCCTTCCATTGCTTCTTCTTCCTCCTCTTTTTCTCATTCTTCCACTTCTTCTTCTTCTTCCTATTATTCTCCTTCTTCCACTTGCACTTCTTCCTTTTCTTCTTGGGCTTCCACTTCTTCTTCTTCCTCTTCTTCTCCTTCTGCCACCTCTTCTCACTCCTCCCGTTTTCCTTCTTCCACTTCTTCTTCTTCATCTCCTTTGATTCCACTACTTCCTCCTATTCCTCTTATTCTCTCCTTCTACCACTTCTTCTACTTCTACTTGTTGTTCTTCTTTATTTTCGTCTCCTTCTTCTGCTTCTTCGGCTTACACTTCTTTTTCCATTTATTCTCCTTCCACAACTTCTTCTTCTTTCCTTTCCGTCTTCTCCTTCCTCTTTTTCTCCATCCCCCACTTATGTTGCTTCCCATTGTTGCTCTTCCTCTTCTTCTCCTGCCCCCAAATCTTATGCTTACACTTCTTCTTCTTCTTCCTCTTCTCCTCCAGCTTCCACTTCTTCTGCTTCTTCTTCCCATCCCTTCCCCTCCTTCTTCCTTTTCCTCCTTTTCTCCTTGTTCCAAGTCCTCTTCTTCATCTCACCTCCTTCCATTACTTCTTCCTCCTCTTGTTCACCTTCTTCAACTTCTTCACCTTCCACATCTTCTTCTTCTACCATTTCTTCTCCTTCTTCCACTTCTTCTAGCTACTCTCCTTCTTCTTCGTCTTATTATCTTTCTTCCACTTCTCCTGCCTCCTCTTGTTCTCTTTCTTCCGCTTCTTCTTCATCCTCTCCTTTCCATTCTTTTCTTCGTCATATCCCTATTTTTCTCCTTCTTCTGCTTCCACTTGCATTTCTACCTCTTGTTCTCCTTCTTCCACTTCTTCTCCATCATCCCTACTCCTTCAACTACTTCTTCTTCTTCCTCTTGTTCACCATCTTCCATTTCTACTACATCTACTTGTTCTTCTTCTTCCCTCTCTTCTCCTTCTTGCCCTTCTTCTGCCTACACTACTTCTTCTTCCTCCCCTTCTTCTTCTCCTCCTTGTTCCACTTCTTCTTCATCCCCTTTCCTTCCATTGCTTTTTCTTCCTCCTCTTTTTCTCATTCTTCCACTTCTTCTTCTTCTTCCTGTTGTTCTCGTTCTTCCACTTTCACTTCTTCCTTTTCTTCTCGTTCTTCCACTTCTTCTTCTTCTTCCTCTTCTTCTCCTTCTGCCACCTTTTCTCCCTCCTCCCGTTCTCCTTCTTCCACTTCTTCTTCTTCATCTGCTATCATTCCACTACTTCCTCCTATTCCTCTTATTCTCTCCTTCTACCACTTCTTTTACTTCTACTTGTTGTTCTTATTCATTTTCGTCTCCTTCTTCCGCTTCTTCTGCTTACACTTCTTCTTCTTCCTCTTCTTCCATTTCTTCTCCTTCCACAACTTCTTCTCCTTTCCTTTCCGTCTTCTCCTTCCTCTTTTTCTCCATCCCCCACTTATGTTGCTTCCCATTGTTGCTCTTCCTCTTCTTCTCCTGCCCCCAAATCTTATGCTTACACTTCTTCTTCTTCTTCCTCTTCTCCTCCAGCTTCCACTTCTTCTGCTTCTTCTTCCCAACCCTTCCCCTCCTTCTTCCTTTTCCTCCTTTTCTCCTTGTTCCAAGTCCTCTTCTTCATCTCACCTCCTTCCATTACTTCTTCCTCCTCTTGTTCACCTTTTTCAACTTCTTCACCTTCCACATCTTCTTCTTCTACCATTTCTTCTCCTTCTTCCACTTCTTCTAGCTACTCTCCTTCTTCTTCGTCTTCTTATCTTTCTTCCACTTCTCCTGCCTCCTCTTGTTCTCTTTCTTCCGCTTCTTCTTCATCCTCTCTTTTCCATTCTTTTCTTCGTCATATCCCTATTTTTCTCCTTCTTCTGCTTCCACTTGCATTTCTACCTCTTGTTCTCCTTCTTCCACTTCTTCTCCATCATCCCTACTCCTTCAACTACTTCTTCTTCTTCCTCTTGTTCACCATCTTCCATTTCTACTACATCTACTTGTTCTTCTTCTTCCCTCTCTTCTCCTTCTTGCCCTTCTTCTGCCTACACTACTTCTTCTTCCTCCCCTTCTTCTTCTCCTCCTTGTTCCACTTCTTCTTCATCCCCTTTCCTTCCATTGCTTTTTCTTCCTCCTCTTTTTCTCATTCTTCCACTTCTTCTTCTTCTTCCTGTTATTCTCCTTCTGCCACTTCCACATCTTCCTTTTCTTCTCGTTCTTCCACTTCTTCTTCTTCTGCCACCTTGATAGAAATCCAGAGGGGTTGGATTCGTTTTGCGGATCTATCTAGGTTGGAAGGTAATAAGTTAACAAAACAATGAGAATTGGGTAAACAAGAAAATGGAAAGGATGAAAATGGTTTAACGAAAAGATAGATGACGCCACTTCCAAGGATGGAAGATAAGTCATATGACGCCACAAGGGTGGTGATTTACCCTTGATAAGTCTAGGAGAACGCCACAAGGAAAAATTCCTTGATAAGTTCTAAAGAGAAATTCATCTCTCACAAAAGGGTAAAACCCAAATATAATTTCACTAATTCAATGATTGTCCTTTGAGTACAATTCAACCCCTATTTATAGAACTAGGTGGCTGTTCAAAATCATAACTCCCAAAAGAAAAATTAAATACTCCATTATCACGCAATTATCACATATGATTAATTGCATGTTACATTAATTCCTAAATTAATGAAACGTTACAAAAATGAAAAGTCATTGTCTTCGGCATTCACATCATTCCCTCCTTCTTCGAAAAGATTCGTCCTCGAATCTATGACTTTTTTTTTTCCTATCAATTTTATTCACTTATAATTTAAAATAAACAACATCAACCTCCAGGATCAAATGTAACTTGTAAAAATTCATGCATCAAAGAAGTTTTCCTTTTTGGTTTCCAAACCCAAACATTGGAATCAAGAGGAATTCTTCTTTTAAAATAGACTTGTGCATTTTCTTCAGGAGTTTTAACCTCAACAATGCACTGAATGTACAGTGACTTTGGAAAAGGGATATCCACATTTTTCTTCCTCAAATATGTCAATTTGTGGGTTGTATTGTCATCGTCCTGTGCATTCAAAATACCAATAAAAGAAGAAAAATCATTAGCAGTTTTTATTTTAACGTTCTTTTTCTCTCTTTCTCTTTCCTTTTCTCTCTCTTCCTCTTCACTCCTTTCTATTTCTATTTTTCTCTTTTCTTCTCTTTCTTTTTCTATTTTCTCCTTCAACTTATGTTGATTATCACAAACTTCACTTGGTGTCAGAAATTTCAAATTAAGTTTGCGGCCTTCATGCACCAAAGAAACTGAAAGTCTTTCAGAATTTATCCTTTTACCCTGCAACCAAGGTCTCCCTAAAAGAAAATGACATGAGTCCATGGGAGCAATATCGCATGTCACTTCCTCCACATATTTTCCAATAGTGAATCTAAACTTAGTTTGCCTAGGATGAAGACTCATTGGTAAGTTGAGTTTACTCACCAATCTTTCGCTCACGACGTTGTCACAACTTCCTCCATCAACTGCAAATAAACACAAATGACCTTCGATTAAACACCTTGTATAAAAAATATTCACCATAATTCCAAACCTAGAGCCGAAGCTCTGATACCAACTGATAGAAATCCAGAGGGGTTGGATTCGTTTTGCGGATCTATCTAGGTTGGAAGGTAATAAGTTAACAAAACAATGAGAATTGGGTAAACAAGAAAATGGAAAGGATGAAAATGGTTTAACGAAAAGATAGATGACGCCACTTCCAAGGATGGAAGATAAGTCATATGACGCCACAAGGGTGGTGATTTACCCTTGATAAGTCTAGGAGAACGCCACAAGGAAAAATTCCTTGATAAGTTCTAAAGAGAAATTCATCTCTCACAAAAGGGTAAAACCCAAATATAATTTCACTAATTCAATGATTGTCCTTTGAGTACAATTCAACCCCTATTTATAGAACTAGGTGGCTGTTCAAAATCATAACTCCCAAAAGAAAAATTAAATACTCCATTATCACGCAATTATCACATATGATTAATTGCATGTTACATTAATTCCTAAATTAATGAAACGTTACAAAAATGAAAAGTCATTGTCTTCGGCATTCACATCACACCTCTTCTCCCTCCTCCCGTTCTCCTTCTTCCACTTCTTCTTCTTCATCTCCTTTCATTCCACTACTTCCTCCTATTCCTCTTATTCTCTCCTTCCACAACTTCTTCTTCTTTCCTTTCCGTCTTCTCCATCTTCCTTTTCCTCCTTTTCTCCTTGTTCCAATTCTTTTTCTTCATCTCACCTCCTTCCACTACTTCTTCTTCCTCCTCTTCTTCACCTTCTTCAAATTCTTCACTTTCCACATCTTCTTCTTCTTCCTTTTCTTCCCCTTCTTCCCCTTCTTCTAGTTACTCTCTTTCTTCTTCCTCTACTTTTCTTTTTTCCACTTCTCCTTCCTCCTCTTGTTCTCTTTCTTCTATTTCTTCTTCATCCTCTCCTTTCCTTTCTTTTCTTCCTCTTCATCTCCATCTTCCTCTTCCTTTCCTTCGTCATATCCCTCTTTTTCTCCTTCTTCTGCTTCCACTTGCAGTTCTACCTCTTGTTCTACTTGTTACACTTCTTCTCCATCATCCCCACTCCTTCAACTACTTTTTCTTCTTCCTCTTGTTCACCTTCTTCCACTTCTACTACATCCACTTGTTCTTCTTCTTCCCTCTCTCGTCCTTCTTGCCCTTCTTCTGCCTACACTACTTCTTCTTCCTGCCCTTCTTGTTCTCCTCCTTGTTCCACTTCTTCTTAATCCCCTTTCCTTCCATTGCTTCTTCTTCCTCCTCTTTTTCTCATTCTTCCACTTGTTCTTCTTCTTCCTATTGTTCTCCTTCTTCCATTTGCACTTCTTCCTTCACTTCTCGTTCTTCCACTTTTTCTTCTTCCTCTTCTTCTCCTTCTGCCACGTCTTCTTTCTCCTCCCGTTCTTCTTCTTCCACTTCTTCTTCTTCATCTCCTTTCATTCCACTACTTCCTCCTATTCCTGTTATTCTCTGCTTCTACCACTTCTGCTACTTCTACTTGTTGTTCTTCTTCATTTTCGTCTCCTTCTTCCGCTTCTTCTGCTTACACTTCTTCTTCTTCCTCTTCTTCCATTTCTTCTCCTTCCACAACTTCTTCTTCTTTCCTTTCCGTCGTCTCCTTCCTCTTTTTCTCCATCCCCCACTTCTGTTGCTTCCCATTGTTGCTCTTCCTCTTCTTCTCCTTCCCCCAAATCTTATGCTTACACTTCTTCTTCTTCTTCCTCTTCTCCTCCAGATTCCATTTCTTCTCCTTCCATAACTTCTTATTCTTTCCTTTCCTTCTTCTCCTTCTTCCTTTTCCTCCTTTTCTCTTTGTTCCAATTCTTCTTCTTCATCTCACCTCCTTCCACTACTTCTTCTTCCTCCTCTTCTTCACCTTCTTCACTTTCAACATCTTCTTCTTCTTCCTTTTCTTCTCCTTCTTCCACTTCTTCTAGTTACTCTCCTTCTTCTTCCTCTTCTTATCTTTCTTCCATTTCTCCTGCCTCCTCTTGTTCTCCTTCTTGCACTTTTCACCATCATCCCCACTCCTTCAACTACCTCTTCTTCTTCCTCTTGTTAACCTTCCACCTCTAATACATCCATTTGTTCTTCTTCTTCCCTCTTTTCTCGTTCTTGCCCTTCTTCTGCCTACACTACTTCTTCTTCCTCCCCTTCTTCTTCTCCTCCTTGTTCCACTTCTTCTTCACCCCCTTTCCTTCGATTGCTTCTTCTTCCTCCTTTTTTCTCATTCTTCCACTTCTTCTTCTTCCTCTTCTTCTCCTTTTGCCACCTCTTCTCCCTCCTCCCGTTCTCCTTCTTCCACTTCCTCTTCTTCATTCCACTTCTCCTGCCTCCTCTTGTTCTCTTTCTTCCACTTCTTCTTCATCCTCTCCTTTCCTTTCTTTTCTTCCACTTCTTCTCCATCATCGCCACTAATTCAACTACTTCTTCTTCTTCCCCTTGTTCAACTTCTTCTACTTCTACTACATCCACTTGTTCTTCTTCTTCCCTCTCTTCTCCTTCTTGCCCTTCTTCTGCCTACACTACTTCTTCTTCGTCCCCTTCTTCTTGCTCCTATTTTTCTCATTCTTCCTCTTCTTCTTCTTCTTCCTATTGTTCTCCCTCTTCCACTTGCACTTCTTCCTTTTCTTCTCGTTCTTCCACTTCTTCTTCTTCCTCTTCTTCTCCTTCTGCCACCTCTTCTCATTCCTCCCGTTCTCCTTCTTCCATTCTTCTTCTTCATCTCCTTTCATTCCACTACGTCTACCACTTCTTCTACTTCTACTTCTTGTTCTTCTTCATTTTCGTCTCCTTCTTCTGCTTCTTCTGCTTACACTTCTTCTTGTTCCTTTTCTTCCATTTCTTCTCCTTCCACAACTTCTTCTTCTTTCCTTTCCGTTTTCTCATTCCTCTTTTTCCCTATCCCCCACTTCTGTTGCTTTCCATTGTTGCTCTTCCTCTTCTTCTCCTTCCCACAAATCTTATGCTTACACTTCTTCTTCTTCTTCCTCTTCTCCTCCAGATTGCACTTCTTCTGCTTCTTATTCCCTTCCCTTCCCCTTCTTCTTCCTGTTCCTCCTTTTCTCCTTGTTCCAATTCTTCTTCTTCATCTCACCTCCTTCCAATACTTCTTCTTCATCCTCTTGTTCACCTTCTTCAGCTTCTTCACTTTCCACATCTTCTTCTGCTTCCTTTTCTTCTCCTTCTTCTACTTCTTCTAGTTACTCTCCTTCTTCTTCCTCTTCTTATCTTTCATCCACTTCTCCTGCCTCCTCTTGTTCTCTTTCTTCCACTTCTTCTTCATCCTCTCCTTTCCTTTCTTTTCTTCCTCTTCATCTCCTTCTTCTTCTTCCTTTCCTTCGTCATATCCCTCTTTTTCTCCTTCTTCTGCTTCCACTTGCATTTCTACCTCTTGTTCTCCTTCTTCCACTTCTACTACATCCACTTGTTCTTCTTCTTCCCTCTCTTCTCCTTCTTCCCCTTCTTCTGCCTACAGTACTTCTTCTTCCTCCCCTTCTTCTTCTCCTCCTTGTTCTACTTCTCCTTCTTTCCCCTTTCCTTCCATTGCTTCTTCTTCCTCCTCTTTTTCTCATTCTTCCACTTCTTCTTCCTATTGTTCTCCTTCTTCCACTTGCATTTCTTCCTTCTCTTCTCGTTCTTCCACTTATTCTTCTTCCTCTTCTTCTCCTTTTTCCACCTCTTTTTCCTCCTCCCGTTATCCTTCTTCCACTTCTTCTTCATCTCCTTTCATTCCACTACTTCCTCCTATTCCTCTTATTCTCTCCTTCTACAACTTCTTCTACTTCTACTTGTTGTTCTTCTCCATTTTCGTCTCCTTCTTCCGCTTCTTCTGCTTACACTTCTTCTTATTCTTCCTCTTCTTCCATTTCTTCTCCTTCCACAACTTCTTTTCTTTCCTTTCCGTATTCTCCTTCCCCCATATCTTATGCTTACACTTCTTCTTCTTCTTCCCCTTCTCCTCCAGATGCGACTTCTTCTACTTCTTCTTCCCTTCCCTTCCCCTCCTTCTTCCTTTTCCTCCTTTTCTCCTTGTTCCAATTCTTCTTCTTCATCTCACCTCCTTCCACTACTTCTTCCTCCTCTTGTTCACCTTCTTCAACTTCTTCACTTTCCACATCTTCTTCTGCTTCCTTTTCTTCTCCTTTTTCCACTTTTTCTAGTTACTCTCCTTCTTACTCTTCTTATTTTCTTCCACTTTTCCTGCCTCCTCTTGTTCTCTTTCTTCCACTTCCTCTTCATCCTCTCCTTTCCTTTCTTTTATTCCTCTTCATCTCCTTCTTCTTCTTCCTTTCCTTCGTCATATGCCTCTTTTTCTCCTTCTTCTACTTCCACTTGCATTTCTACCTCTTGTTCTCCTTCCTCTGCTTCTTCTCCATCGTCCCCACGTCTTCAACTACTTCTTCTTTTTCCTCTTGTTCACCTTCTTCCACTTCTACTACATCCACTTGTTCTTCTTCTTCCCTCTCTTCTCCTTCTTCTGCCTACACTACTTCTTCTTCCTCCCCTTCTTCTTCTCCTACTTGTTCCACTTCTTCCTCATTCCCATTTCCTTCCATTGCTTCTTCTTCCTCCTTTTTTTCTCATTCTTCCACTTCTTCTTCTTCTTCCTATTGGTCTCCTTCTTCCACTTGCACTTCTTCCTTTTCTTCTCGTTCTTCCACTTCTTCTTCTTCCTCTTCTTCTCCTTCTGCCACCTCTTCTTCCTCATCCTGTTCTCCTTCTTCCACTTCTTCTTCTTCATCTCCTTTCATTCCACTACTTCCTCCTATTCCTCTTATTCTCTCCTTCTACCACTTCTTCTACTTCTACTTGTTGTTCTTCTTCATTTTCGTCTCATTTTTTCGCTTCTTCTGCTTACACTTCTTCTTCTTCTTCTTCAATTTCTTATCCTTCCACAACTTCTTCTTCTTTCCTTTCCGTCTTCT
The DNA here is from genome assembly GCA_037954015.1 of Psophocarpus tetragonolobus. Lineage (NCBI taxonomy): Eukaryota > Viridiplantae > Streptophyta > Magnoliopsida > Fabales > Fabaceae > Psophocarpus > Psophocarpus tetragonolobus. The sequence goes on from CM075694.1 coordinate 21,445,464, forward strand.
CCTTCCTCTTTTTCTCCATCCCCGACTTCTGTTGCTTCCCATTGTTACTCTTCCTCTTCTTCTCCTTCTACCATATCTTATGCTTACACTCCTTCTTCTTCTTCCTCTTCTCCTCCAGATTCCACTTCTTCTGCTTCTTCTTCCCTTCCCTTCCCCTCCTTCTTCCTTTTCCTCCTTTTCTCCTTGTTCCAATTCTTCTTCTTCATCTCACCTCCTTCCACTACTTCTTCTTCCTCCTCTTGTTTACCTTCTTCACTTTCCACATCTTCTTCTTCTTCCTTTTCTTCTCCTTCTTCCACTTCTTCTAGTTACTCTCCTTCTTCTTCCTCTTCTTATCTTTCTTCCACTTCTCCTGCCTCCTCTTGTTCTCTTTCTTCCACTTCTTCTTCATCCTCTCCTTTCCTTTCTTTTCTTCCTCTTCATCTCCTTCTTCTTCTTCCTTTCCTTCGTCATATCCCTCTTTTTCTCCTTCTTCTGCTTCCACTTGCATTTCTACCCCTTGTTCTCCTTCTTCCACTTCTTCTCTATCATCCCCACTCCTTCAACTACTTCTTCTTCTTCCTCTTGTTCGCCTTCTTCCACTTCTACTACATCCACTTGTTCTTCTTCTTCCCTCTCTTCTCCTTCTTGCCCTTCTTCTGCCTACACTACTTCTTCTTCTCCTCCTTGTTCCACTTCTCCTTCCATTGCTTCCTGTTCCTCCTCTTTTTCTCATTCTTGCACTTCTTCTTCTTCTTCCTATTGTTCTCCTTCTTCCACTTGCATTTCTTCCTTTTCTTCTCGTTCTTCCACTTGTTCTTCTTCATCTCCTTTCGTTCCACTACTTCCTCCTATTCGTCTTATTCTCTGCTTCTACCACTTCTTCTTCTTCTACTTATTGTTCTTCTTCATTTTCGTCTCCTTCTTCCACTTCTTCTGCTTACACTTCTTCTTCTTCGTCTTCTTCCATTTCTTCTCCTTCCACAACTTCTTCTTCTTTCCTTTCCGTCTTCTCCTTCCTCTTTTTCTCCATCCCCCACTTCTGTTGCTTCCCATTGTTGCTCTTCCTCTTGTTCTGCTTCCCCCAAATCTTATGCTTACACTTTTTCTTCTTCTTCCTCTTCTTCACCAAATTGCAGTTCTTCTGCTTCGTCTTCCCTTCCCTTCCCTTCCCCTCCTTCTTCCTTTTCCTCCTTTTCTCCTTGTTCCAATTCTTCTTCTTCATCTCACCTCCTTCCACGACTTCTTCTTCCTCCTCCTGTTCACCATCTTCACTTCCACATCTTCTTCTTCTTCCTTTTCTTCTCCTTCTTCCACTTCTTCTAGTTACTCTCCTTATTCTTCCTCTTCTTATCTTTCTTCCACTTCTCCTGCCTCCTCTTGTTATCTTTCCTGCACTTCTTCTTCATCCTTTCCATTCCTTTCTTTTCTTCCTATTAATCTCCTTCTTCTTCTTCCTTTCCTTCCTCATATCCCTCTTTTTCTCCTTCTTCTGCTTCCACTTGCATGTCTACCTCTTGTTCTCCTTCTTCCACTCCTTCTCCATCATCCCCACTACTTCAACTACTTCTTCTTCTTCCTCTTGTTCACCTTCTTCTACTTCTACTACATCCACTTGTTCTTCTTCTTCCCTCTCTTCTCCTTCTTGCCCTTCTTCTGCCTATACTACTTCTTCTTCCTCCCTTCTTCTTCTCCTCCTTGTTCCACTTCTCTTCATCCCCCTTCCTTCCATTGCTTCTTCTTCCTCCTCTTTTTCTCAATCTTCCACTTCTTCTTCTTCTTCTTCCTATTGTTCTCCTTCTTCCACTTTTACTTCTTCCTTTTCTTCTTGGTCTTCCACATCTTCTTCTTCCTCTTCTTCTCCTTCTGCCACCTCTTCTCACTCCTCCCGTTCTCCTTCTTCCACTTCTTATTCTTCATCTCCTTTTATTCCACTACTTCCTCCTATTCCTCTTATTCTCTCCTTCTACCACTTCTTCTACTTCTACTTGTTGTTCTTCTTCATTTTCGTCTCCTTCTTCTGCTCTTCTACTTACACTTCTTCTTCTTCCTCTTCTTCCATTTCTTCTCCTTCCACAACTTCTTCTTCTTTCCTTTCCGTCTTCTCCTTCCGCTTTTTCTCCATCCCCCACTACTGTTGCTTCCCATTGTTGCTCTTCCTCTTCTTCTCCTGCCCCTAAATCTTATGCTTACACTTCTTCTTCTTCTTCCTCTTCTCGTCTAGATTCCACTTCTTCTGCTTCTTCTTCCCTTCCCTTCCCCTCCTTCTTCCTTTTCATCCTTTTCTCCTCGTTCCAATTCTTCTTCTTCATCTCACCTCCTTCCACTACTTCTTCTTCCTCCTCTTGTTCACCTTCTTCAACTTCTTCACTTTCCACATCTTCTTCTTCTTCCCTATCTTCTCTTTCTTGCCCTTCTTCTGCTTATACTACTTCTTCTTCCTCCCCTTCTTCTTCTCCTCCTTGTTCCACTTCTACTACATCCACTTGTTCTTCTTCCTCTTGTTCACCTTCTTCCACTTCTACTACATCCACTTGTTCTTCTTCTTCCCTCTCTTCTCCTTCTTGCCCTTCTTCTGCCTATACTACTTCTTCTTCCTCCCTTCTTCTTCTCCTCCTTGTTCCACTTCTTCTTCATCCCCCTTCCTTCCATTGCTTCTTCTTCCTCCTCTTTTTCTCATTCTTCCACTTCTTCTTCTTCTTCCTATTGTTCTCCTTCTTCCACTTTTACTTCTTCCTTTTCTTCTTGGTCTTCCACATCTTCTTCTTCCTCTTCTTCTCCTTCTGCCACCTCTTCTCACTCCTCCCGTTCTCCTTCTTCCACTTCTTATTCTTCATCTCCTTTCATTCCACTACTTCCTCCTATTCCTCTTATTCTCTCCTTCTACCACTTCTTCTACTTCTACTTGTTGTTCTTCTTCATTTTCGTCTCCTTCTTCTGCTTCTTCGGCTTACACTTCTTTTTCCATTTATTCTCCTCCCACAACTTCTTCTTCTTTCCTTTCCGTCTTCTCCTTCCTCTTTTTCTCCATCCCCGACTTCTGTTGCTTCCCATTGTTACTCTTCCTCTTCTTCTCCTTCTACCATATCTTATGCTTACACTCCTTCTTCTTCTTCCTCTTCTCCTCCAGATTCCACTTCTTCTGCTTCTTCTTCCCTTCCCTTCCCCTCCTTCTTCCTTTTCCTCCTTTTCTCCTTGTTCCAATTCTTCTTCTTCATCTCACCTCCTTCCACTACTTCTTCTTCCTCCTCTTGTTTACCTTCTTCACTTTCCACATCTTCTTCTTCTTCCTTTTCTTCTCCTTCTTCCACTTCTTCTAGTTACTCTCCTTCTTCTTCCTCTTCTTATCTTTCTTCCACTTCTCCTGCCTCCTCTTGTTCTCTTTCTTCCACTTCTTCTTCATCCTCTCCTTTCCTTTCTTTTCTTCCTCTTCATCTCCTTCTTCTTCTTCCTTTCCTTCGTCATATCCCTCTTTTTCTCCTTCTTCTGCTTCCACTTGCATTTCTACCCCTTGTTCTCCTTCTTCCACTTCTTCTCTATCATCCCCACTCCTTCAACTACTTCTTCTTCTTCCTCTTGTTCGCCTTCTTCCACTTCTACTACATCCACTTGTTCTTCTTCTTCCCTCTCTTCTCCTTCTTGCCCTTCTTCTGCCTACACTACTTCTTCTTCTCCTCCTTGTTCCACTTCTCCTTCCATTGCTTCCTGTTCCTCCTCTTTTTCTCATTCTTGCACTTCTTCTTCTTCTTCCTATTGTTCTCCTTCTTCCACTTGCATTTCTTCCTTTTCTTCTCGTTCTTCCACTTGTTCTTCTTCATCTCCTTTCGTTCCACTACTTCCTCCTATTCGTCTTATTCTCTGCTTCTACCACTTCTTCTTCTTCTACTTATTGTTCTTCTTCATTTTCGTCTCCTTCTTCCACTTCTTCTGCTTACACTTCTTCTTCTTCGTCTTCTTCCATTGCTTCTCCTTCCACAACTTCTTCTTCTTTCCTTTCCGTCTTCTCCTTCCTCTTTTTCTCCATCCCCCACTTCTGTTGCTTCCCATTGTTGCTCTTCCTCTTGTTCTGCTTCCCCCAAATCTTATGCTTACACTTTTTCTTCTTCTTCCTCTTCTTCACCAAATTGCAGTTCTTCTGCTTCGTCTTCCCTTCCCTTCCCTTCCCCTCCTTCTTCCTTTTCCTCCTTTTCTCCTTGTTCCAATTCTTCTTCTTCATCTCACCTCCTTCCACTACTTCTTCTTCCTCCTCCTGTTCACCATCTTCACTTCCACATCTTCTTCTTCTTCCTTTTCTTCTCCTTCTTCCACTTCTTCTAGTTACTCTCCTTATTCTTCCTCTTCTTATCTTTCTTCCACTTCTCCTGCCTCCTCTTGTTATCTTTCCTGCACTTCTTCTTCATCCTTTCCATTCCTTTCTTTTCTTCCTATTAATCTCCTTCTTCTTCTTCCTTTCCTTCCTCATATCCCTCTTTTTCTCCTTCTTCTGCTTCCACTTGCATGTCTACCTCTTGTTCTCCTTCTTCCACTCCTTCTCCATCATCCCCACTACTTCAACTACTTCTTCTTCTTCCTCTTGTTCACCTTCTTCTACTTCTACTACATCCACTTGTTCTTCTTCTTCCCTCTCTTCTCCTTCTTGCCCTTCTTCTGCCTATACTACTTCTTCTTCCTCCCTTCTTCTTCTCCTCCTTGTTCCACTTCTCTTCATCCCCCTTCCTTCCATTGCTTCTTCTTCCTCCTCTTTTTCTCAATCTTCCACTTCTTCTTCTTCTTCTTCCTATTGTTCTCCTTCTTCCACTTTTACTTCTTCCTTTTCTTCTTGGTCTTCCACATCTTCTTCTTCCTCTTCTTCTCCTTCTGCCACCTCTTCTCACTCCTCCCGTTCTCCTTCTTCCACTTCTTATTCTTCATCTCCTTTTATTCCACTACTTCCTCCTATTCCTCTTATTCTCTCCTTCTACCACTTCTTCTACTTCTACTTGTTGTTCTTCTTCATTTTCGTCTCCTTCTTCTGCTCTTCTACTTACACTTCTTCTTCTTCCTCTTCTTCCATTTCTTCTCCTTCCACAACTTCTTCTTCTTTCCTTTCCGTCTTCTCCTTCCGCTTTTTCTCCATCCCCCACTACTGTTGCTTCCCATTGTTGCTCTTCCTCTTCTTCTCCTGCCCCTAAATCTTATGCTTACACTTCTTCTTCTTCTTCCTCTTCTCGTCTAGATTCCACTTCTTCTGCTTCTTCTTCCCTTCCCTTCCCCTCCTTCTTCCTTTTCATCCTTTTCTCCTCGTTCCAATTCTTCTTCTTCATCTCACCTCCTTCCACTACTTCTTCTTCCTCCTCTTGTTCACCTTCTTCAACTTCTTCACTTTCCACATCTTCTTCTTCTTCCCTATCTTCTCTTTCTTGCCCTTCTTCTGCTTATACTACTTCTTCTTCCTCCCCTTCTTCTTCTCCTCCTTGTTCCACTTCTACTACATCCACTTGTTCTTCTTCTTCCTCTTCTTCTTCTTCATCTCCTTTCATTCCACTACTTCCTCCTATTCCTCTTATTCTCTCCTTCTACCACTTCTTCTACTTCTACTTGTTGTTCTTCTTCATTTTCGTCTCTTTTTTCCGCTTCTTCTGCTTACACTTCTTCTTCTTTCCTTTCTGTCTTCTCCTTCCTCTTTTTCTCCATCCCCCACTTCTGTTGCTTCCCATTGTTGCTCTTCTTGTTCTTCTCCTTCCCCCAAATCTTATGCTTACACTTCTTCTTCTTCTTCCTCTTCTCCTCCAGCTTCCACTTCTTCCGCGTCTTCTTCCCTTCCCTTCCCTCCTTCTTCCTTTTCCTCCTTTTCGCCTTGTTCCAATTCTTCTTCTTCATCTAACCTACTTCTCCGTCCTCCTCTTGTTGCTTCCCATTGTTGCTCTTCCTCTTGTTCACCTTCTTCCACTTTTACTACATCCAGTTCTCCTTCTTCTTCCCTCTCTTCTCCTTCTTGCCCTTCTTCTACCTACACTACTTCTTCTTCCTCCCCTTCTTCTTCTCCTCCTTGTTCCACTCCTTCTTCATCCCCTTTCCTTCCATTGCTTCTTTTTCCTCTTCTTTTTCTCATTCTTCCACTTCTTTTTCTTCTTCCTCTTCTTCTCCTTCTGCCACCTCTTCTCCTCCTCCCGTTCTCCTTCTTCCACTTCTTCTTTTTCATCTCGTTTCATTCCACTACTTCCTCCTATTCCTCGTATTTTCTCCTTCTACCCCTTCTTCTACTTCTACTTGTTGTTCTTCTTCATTTTTGTCTCCTTCTTTCGCTTCTTCTGCTTACACTTCTTCTTCTTCCTCTTCTTCCATTTCTTCTCCTCCCACAACTTCTTCTTCTTTCCTTTCCGTCTTCTCCTTCCTCTTTTTCTCGATCCCCCACTTTTGGTGCTTCCCATTGTTGCTCTTCTTGTTCTTCTCCTTCCCCCAAATCTTATGCTTACACTTCTTCTTCTTCTTCCTCTTCTCCTCCAGCTTCCAGTTCTTCTGCTTCTTCTTCCATTCCCTTCCCCTCCTTGTTCCTTTTCCTCCTTTTCTCCTTGTTCCAATTCTTCTTCATCATCTAACCTGCTTCCACTACTTCTTCTTCCTCCTCTTGTTCACCTTCTTCAACTTCTTCACTTTCCACATCTTCTTCTTCTTCCTTTTCTTCTCCTTGTTCCACTTCTTCTTCATCCTCTCCTTTCCTTTCTTTTCTTCCTCTTCATCTCCTTCTTCTTCTTCCCTTCCTTCGTCATATCCCCCTTTTTCTCATTCTTCAGCTTCCACTTGCATTTCTACATCTTGTTCTCCTTCTTCCACTTCCTCTCCATCATCCCCACTCCTTCAACTAGTTCTTCTTATTCCTCTTGTTCACTTTCTTCCACTTCTACTACATTCACTTGTTCTTCTTCTTCCCTCTCTTCTCCTTCTTGCCCTTCTTCTGCCTACACTACTTCTTCTTCCTCCCCTTCTTCTTCTCCTCATTGTTCCACTTCTTCTTCATCCCTTTTCCTTCCATTGCTTCTTCTTCCTCCTCTTTTTCTCATTCTTCCACGTCTTCTTCTTCTTCCTATTGTTCTCCTACTTCCACTTGCAGTTCTTCCACTTCTTCTTATTCATGTCGTTTCATTCCACTACTTCCTTCTATTCCACTTATTCTCCCCTTCAACCACTTCTTCTACTTCTACTTATTGTTCTTCTTCATTTTCGTCTCCTTCTTCCGCTTCTTCTGCTTACACTTGTTTTTCTTCCTCTTCTTCCATTTCTTCTCCATCCACAACTTCTTCTTCATTGCTTTCCGCCTTCTCCTTCCTCTTTTTCTCCATCCCCTACTTCTGTTGCTTCCCATTGTTGCTCTTCCTCTTCTTCTCCTTCCCCCAAATCTTATGCTTACACTTCTTCTTCCTCTTCTCCTGCAGATTCAACTTCTTCTGCTTCTTCTTACCTTCCCTTCCCCTCCTTCTTCCTTTTCCACCTTTTCTCCTTGTTCCAATTCTTCTTCTTCATCTCACCTCCTTCCACTACTTCTTCTTCCTCCTCTTGTTCACCTTCTTCAACTTCTTCACTTTCCACATCTTCTTCTTCTTGCTTTTCTTCTCCCTCATCCACTACTTCTAGTTACACTCCTTCTTCTTCCTCTTCTTATCTTTCTTCCACTTCTCCTGCCTCCTCTTGTTCTCTTTCTTCCACTTCTTTTTCATCCTCTCCTTTCCTTTCTTTTCTTCCTCTTCATCTCCTTTTCTTCTTCCTTTTCTTCGTCATATCCCTCTTTTTCTCCTTCTTCTGCTTCCACTTGCATTTCTACATCTTGTTCTCCTTCTTCCGCTTCTTCTCCATCATCCTCACTCCTTCAACTACTTCTTCTTCTTCCTCTTGTTCACCTTCTTCCACTTCTACTACATCCACTTGTTCTTCTTCTTCCTACCCTTCTTCTTCTCCTCCTTGTTCCACTCCTTCTTCATCCCCTTTCGTACCATTGCTTCTTCTTCCTCCTCTTTTTCTCATTCTTCCACTTCCTCTTCTTCTTACTATTGTTCTCCTTCTTCCACTTGCAGTTCTTCCTTTTCTTCTCGTTCTTCCACTTCTTTTTCTTCATGTCCTTTCATTCCACTACTTCCTCCTATTCCACTTATTCTCTCCTTCTACCACTTCTTCTACTTCTACTTATTGTTCCTCTTCATTTTCGTCTCCTTCTTCCGATTCTTCTGCTTAGACTTCTTCTTCTTCCTCTTCTTCCATTTCTTCTCCTTCCACAATTTCTTATTTCCTTTCCGTCTTCTCCTTCCTCTTTTTCTCCATCCCCCACTTCTGTTGCTTCCCATTGTTGCTTTTCCTCGTCTTCTCCTTCCCCCAAATCTTATGCTTACTCTTCTTCTTCTTCTTCTTCTTCTTCTTCTTCTTCTCCTCCAGATTCCACTTCCTCTGCTTCTTCTTCCCTTCCCTTCCCCTCCCCTCTTCCTTCCTTTTCCTCCTTTTCTCCTTGTTCCAATTCTTCTTCTTCATCTCACCTCCTTCCACTACTTCTTCTTCCTCCTCTTGTTCACCTTCTTCAACTTCTTCACTTTTCACATCTTGTTGTGCTTCCTTTTCTTCTCCTTCTTCCACTTCTTCTAGTTACTCTCCTTCTTCTTCCTCTTCTTATTATTTTTCCACTTCTCCTGCGTCCTCTTGTTCTCTTTCTTCCACTTCTTCTTCATCATCTCCTTTCCTTTCTTTTCTTCCTCTTCATCTCCTTCTTCTTCTTCCTTTCCTTCGTCATATCCCTCTTTTTCTCATTCTTCTGCTTCCACTTGCCTTTCTACCTCTTGTTTTCCTTCCTCCACTTCTTCTCCATCATCACCACTCCTTCAACTACTTCTACTACATCCACTTGTTCTTCTTCCTCCCTCTCTTATCCTTCTTTCCCTTCTTCTGCCTACACTACTTCTTCTTCCTCCCCTTCTTCTTCTCCTTCTTGTTCCATTTCGTCTTCATCCCTTTCCTTCCATGGCTTCTTCTTCCTCCTCTTTTTCTCATTCTTCCACTTCTTCTTCTTCCTCCTCTTTTTCTCATTCTTCCACTTCTTCTTCTTCTTCCTATTGTTCTCCTTCTCCCACTTGTACTTCTTCCTTTTCTTCTCGTTCTTCCACTTTTTCTTCTTCCTCTTCTTCTCCTTCTACCACCTCTTCTCCCTCCTCCCGTTCTCCTTCTTCCACTTCTTCTTCTTCGTCTCCTTTCATTCCACTACTTCCTCCTATTCCACTTATTCTCTCCTTCTACCACTTCTTCTACTTCTACTTGTTGTTCCTCTTCATTTTCGTCTCCTTCTTCGGCTTCTTCTGCTAACACTTCTTCTTCTTCCATTTCTTCTGCTTCCATAACTTCTTCTTCTTTCCTTTCTGTCTTCTCCGTCCTTTTTTTCTCCATCCCCCATTCTTGCTGCTTCCCATTCTTGCTCTTCCTTTCTTCTCCTTCCCCCAAATCTTATGCTTACACTTCTTCTTCTTCCTCCTCTTCTCCTCCAGGTTCCACTTCTTTTGCTTCTTCTTCCCTTCCCTTCCCCTTCTTCTGCCTTTTCCTCCTTTTCTCCTTGTTCCAATTCTTCTTCTTCATCTCACCTCCTTCCACTACTTCTTCTTCCTCCTCTTGTTCACCTTCTTCAACTTCTTCACTTTCCAGATCTTCTTCTTCTTACTTTTCTTTTCCTTCCTCCACTTCTTCTAGTTACTCTCCTTCTTCTTCCTCTTCTTATCTTTCTTCCACTTCTCCTGCCTCCTCTTGTTCTCTTTCTTCCACTTCTTCTTCATCCTTTCCTTTCCTTTCTTTTCTTCCTCTTCATCTCCTTCTTCTTCTTCCTTTCCTTCGTCATATCCCTCTTTTTCTCCTTCTTCTGCTTCCATTTGCATTTCTACCTCTTGTTCTCCTTCATCCACTTCTAGTCCATAAGCCCCACTCTTTCAACTACTTCGTCTTCTTCCTCTTATTCTCATTCTTCCACCTCTACTACATCCACTTGTTCTTCTTCTCCTTCTTGGCCTTCTTCTGCCTGCACTACTTCTTCTTCCTCCCCTTCTTCTTTTCCTCCTTGTTCCACTTCTTCTTCATTCCCCTTTCTTTCCATTGCTTCTTCTTCCTCCTCTTTTTCTCATTCTTCAACTTCTTCTTCTTCCTATTGTTCTACTTCTCCCACTTGTACTTCTTCCTTTTCTTCTCGTTGTTCCACTTCTTCTTCTTCCTCTTTTTCTCCTTCTGCCACCTCTCCTCCCTCCTCCTGTTCTCCTTCTTCCACTTCTTCTTCTTCATCTCCTTTCATTCCACTACTTCCTCTTATTCCTCTTATTCTCTCCTTCTTCCACTTCTTCTACTTCTACTTGTTGTTCTTCTTCATTTTCGTCTCCTTCCTCCGCTTCTTCTGCTCACACTTCTTCTTCTTCCTATTCTTCCATGTCTTCTCCTTCCACAACTTCTTCTGCTTTCCTTTCCGTCTTCTCCTTCCTCTTTTTGTCCATCCCCCGCTTTTGTTGCTTCCCATTGTTGCTCTTCCTCTTCTTCTCCTTCCCCTAAATCTTATGCTTACACTTCTTCCTCTTCCTCTTCCTCTTGTTCACCTTCTTCCACTTCTACTACATCCACTTGTTCTTCTTCTCTTTCTTGCCCTTCTTCTGCCTACACTACTTCTTCTTCCTCCCCTTCTTCTTCTCCTCCTTCTTCAACTACCACTTCTTCTACTTCTACTTGTTGTTCTTCTTCATTTTCGTCTCCTTCTTCCGCTTCTTCTGCTTACACTTCTTCTTATTCCTGTTCTTCCATTTCTTCTCCTTCCACAACTTCTCTTCTTTCTTTTCCGTCTTCTCGTTCCTCTTTTTCTCCATCCCCCACTTCTGTTGCTTCCCATTGTTGCTCTTCCTCTTCGTCTCCTTCCCCCAAATCTTATGCTTACACTTCTTCTTCTTCTTCCTCTTCTCCTCCAGATTTGACTTCTTCTGCTTCTTCTTCCCTTCCCTTCCCCTCCTTCTTCCTTTTCCTCCTTTTCTCCTTGTTCCAATTCTTCTTCTTCATCTCTCCTCCTCCCACTACTTTTTCTTCCTCCTTTTGTTCACCTTCTTCAACTTCTCCACTTTCCACATCTTCTTCTTCTTCCTTTTCTTCTCCTTCTTCCACTTCTTCTAGTTACTCTCCTTCTTCTTCCTCTTCTTATCTTTCTTCCACTTCTCCTGCCTCCTCTTGTTCTCTTTCTTCCACTTCTTCTTCATCTCCTTCTTCTTCTTTCTTTCCTTCGTCATATCCCTCTTTTTCTCCTTCTTCTGCTTCCACTTGCATTTCTACCTCTTGTTCTCCTTCATCCACTTCTTGTCCACAAGCCCCACTCTTTCAACTACTTCTTCTTCTTCCTCTTATTCTCATTCTTCCACCTCTACTATATCCACTTGTTCTTCTTCTCCTTCTTGGCCTTCTTGTGCCTGCACTACTTCTTCTTCCTCCCCTTCTACTTCTCCTCCTTGTTCCACTTATTCTTAATTCCCCTTTCTTTCCATTGCTTCTTCTTCCTCCTCTTTTTCTCATTCTTCCACTTCTTCTTCTTCTTCCTATTGTGCTCCTTCTTCCACTTGCACTTCTTTCTTTTCTTCTTGTTCTTACACTTCTTCTCCTTCTGCCACCTCTTCTTCCTCCTCCCGTTCTCCTTCTTCCACTTCTTCTTCTTCATCTCCTTTCATTCCATTACTTCCTCCTATTCCTCTTATTCTCTCCTTCTACCACTTCTTCTACTACTTGTTATTCTTCTTCATTTTCGTCTCCTCCTTCCGCTTCTTCTGCTTACACTTCTTCTTCTTCCATTTCTTCTCCTTCCACAACTTCTTCTTCTTTCCTTTCCGTCTTCTTCTTCCTCTTCTCCTCCAGATTCCACTTGTTCTGCTTCTTCTTCCGTTCCCTTCCCCTCCTTCTTCCTTTTCCTCCTTTTCTCCTTGTTCCAATCCTTCTTCTTCATCTCACCTCCTTCCACCACTTCTTCTTCCTCCTCTTGTTCACCTTCTTCAACTTCTTCACTTTCCACATCTTCTTCTTCTTCCTTTTCTTCTCCTTCTTCCACTTCTTCTAGTTACTCTCCTTCTTCTTCCTCTTCTTATCTTTCTTCCACTTCTCCTACCTCCTCTTGTTCTCTTTCTTCCACTTCTTCTTCATCCTCTCCTTTCCTTTGTTTTCTTCCTCTTCATCTTCTTCTTCTACTTCCACTTGCATTTCTACCTCTTGTTCTCCTTCTTCCACTTCTTCTCCATCATCCCCACTCCTTCAACTACTTCCTCTTCTTCCTCTTGTTCACCTTCTTCCACTTCTACTACATCCACTCGTTCTTCTTCTTCCCACTCTTCTCCTTCTTGCCCTTCTTCTGCATACACTACTTCTTCTTCTTCCCCTTCTTCTTCTCCTCCTTGTTCCACTTCTTCTTCATCCCCTTCCCTTCCATTGCTTCTTCTTCCTCCTCTTTTTCTCATTCTTCTACTTCTTCTTCTTCTTCCTATTGTTCTCCTTCTTCCACTTGTAGTTATTCCTTTTCTTCTCGTTCTTCCACTTCTTCTTCTTCATGTCCTTTCATTCCACTACTTCCTCCTATTCCACTTATTCTCTCCTTCTACCACTTCTTCTACTTCAACTTATTGTTCTTCTTGATTTTCGTCTCCTTCTTCCGCTTCTTCTGCTTACACTTCTTCTTCCTCTTCTCCTCCAGATTCCACTTCTTCTGCTTCTTCTTCCCTTCTCTTCCCCTCCTTCTTCCTTTTCCTCCTTTTCTCCTTGTGCAATTCTTCTTCTTCATCTCGCCTCCTTCCACTACTTCTTCTTCCTCCTCTTGTTCACCTTCTTCACTTTCCACATCTTCTTCTTCTTCCTTTTCTTCTCCTTCTTTCACTTCTTCTAGTGACTCTCCTTCTTCTTCCTCTTCTTATCTTTCTTCCATTTTTCCTGCCTCCTCTTGTTCTCTTTCTTCCACTTCTTCTTCATCCTCTCCTTTCCTTTCTTTTCTTGCTCTTCATCTCCTTCTTCTTCTTCCTTTCCATCGTCATATCCCTCTCTTTCTCCTTCTTCTGCTTCCACTTGCATTTCTACCTCGTGTTCTCCTTCTTCCACTTCTTCTCCATCATCCCCATTCCTTCAACTACTTATTCTTCTTCCTCTTGTTCACCTTCTTCCACTTCTACTACATCCACTTGTTCTTCTTCTTCCCTCTCTTTTCCTTCTTTCCCTTCTTCTGCCTACATTACTTCTTCTTCCTCCGCTTCTTCTTCGCCTCCTTGTTCCACTTCTTCTTCATCCCCTTTCCTTCCGTTGCTTCTTCTTCCTCCTCTTTTTCTCATTCTTCCACTTCTTCTTCTTATTGTTCTCCTTCTTCGACTTGCACTTCTTCCTTTTCTTCTCGTTCTTCCACTTCTTCTTCTTCCTCTTCTTCTCCTTCTGCCACCACTTCTCCCTCCTCCCGTTCTCCTTCTTCCACTTCTTCTTCTTCATCTCCTTTCATTCCACTACTTCTACCACTTCTTCTACTTCTACTTGTTGTTCTTCTTCATTTTCGTCTCCTTCTTCCGCTTCCTCTGCTTACGCCTCTTTTTCTTCCATTTCTTTTCCTTTCACTTTTTCTTTCCTTTTCATCTTCTCCTTCCTCTTTTTCTCCATCCTCCACTTCTGTTGCTTCCCATTGTTGCTCTTCCTCTTCTTCTCCTTCCCCCAAATCTTATGCTTACACTTCTTCCTCTTCTTCCTCCTCTCCCCCAGATTCCACTTCTTCTACTTCTTCTTCCCTTCCCTTCCCGTCCTTCTTCCTCTTCCTCCTTTTCTCCTTGTTCCAATTCTTCTTCTTCATCTCACCTCCTTCCACTATTTCTTCTTCTTCCTCTTGTTCACCTTCTTCACTTTCCACATCTTCTTCTTCTTCCTTTTCTTCTCCTTCTTCCACTTCTTCGTGTCCTCTTCTTATCTTTCTTCCACTTCTCGTACCTCCTCTTGTTCACTTTCTTCCACTTCTTCTTCATCCTCTCCTTTCCTTTCTTTTCTTCCGATTAATCTCCTTCTTCTTCTTCCTTTCCTTCCTCATATCCCTCTTTTTCTCCTTCTTCTGCTTCCACTTGCATGTCTACCTCTTGTCCTCCTTCTTCCACTCTTTCTCCATCATCCCCACTCCTTCAACTACTTCTTTTTCTTCCTCTTGTTCACCTTCTTCCACTTCTACTACATCCACTTGTTCTTCTTCTTCCCTCTCTTCTCCTTCTTGCCCTTCTTCTGCCTACACTACTTCTTCTTCCTCCCCTTCTTCTCGTCCTTGTTCCACTTCTTCTTCATTCCCTTTTCCTTCCATTGCTTCTTCTTCGTCCTCTTTTTCTCATTCTTCCACTTCTTCTTCTTCTTCCTATTGTTCTCCTTCTTCCACTTGCACTTCTTCCTGTTCTTCTCGTTCTTCCACTTCTTCTTCTTCCTCTTTTTCTCCTTCTGCTACCTCTTCTTCCTCCTCCCGTTCTCCTTCTTCCACTTCTTCTTCTTCATCTCCTTTCATTCCACTACTTCCTGCTATTCCTCTTATTCTCTCCTTCTACCACTTCTTCTACTTCTACTTGTTGTTCTTCATTTTCGTCTCCTTCTTCCGCTTCTTCTCTGCTTACACTTCTTCTTCTTCCTCTTCTTCTATTTCTTCTCCTTCCACAACTTCTTCTTTCCTTTTTGTCTTCTCCTTCCTCTTTTTCTCCACCCCCCACTTCTGTTGCTTCCCGTTGTTTCTCTTCCTCTTCTTCTCCGTCCCCCAAATCTTATGCTTACACTTCTTCTTCTTCTTCCTCTTGTCTTCCAGATTCCACTTCTTCTGCTTCTTCTTCCCTTCCTTTCCCCTCCTTCTTCCTTTTCCTCCTTTTCTCCTTGTTCCAATTCTTCTTCTTCATCTCACCTCCTACCACTACTTCTTCTTCCTCCTCTTGTTCACCTTCTTCAACTTCTTCACTTTCCACATCTTCTTTTTCTTCTTCCTTTTCTTCTCCTTCTTCCACTTCTTCTAGTTACTCGCCTTCTTCTTCCTCTTCTTATCTTTCATCCACTTCTCCTGCCTCCTCTTGTTCTCTTTCTTCCACTTCTTCTTCATCCTCTCTTTTCCTTTCTTTTCTTCCTCTTCTTCTTCCTTTCCTTCATCATATCCCTCTTTTTCTCCTTCTTCTGCTTCCACTTGCATTTCTACCTCTTGTTCTCCTTCTTCCACTTCTATTCCATCATCCCCACTCCTTCAACTACTTCTTCTTCTTCCTCTTGTTCACCTTCTTCCACTTCTATTACATCCACTTGTTCTTCTTCTTCCCTCTCTTCTCCTTCTTCCCCTTCTTCTGCCTACACTACTTCTTCTTCCTCCCCTTCTTCTTCTCCTCCTTGTTCTACTTCTTCTTCTTTCCCCTTTCTTTCCATTGTTTCTTCTTCCTTCTCTTTTTCTCATTCTTCCACTTGCACTTCTTCCTTTTCTTCTCGTTCTTCCACTTCTTCTTCTTCCTCTTCTTCTCCTTCTACCACCTCTTCTTCCTCTTCCCTTTCTCCTTCTACCACTTCTTCTACTTCTACTTCTACTTGTTCTTCTTCTTCATTTTCGTCTGCTTCTTCCGCTTCTTCTGCTTACACTTCTTCTTCTTCCTCTTCTTCCATTTCTTTTGCTTCCACAACTTCTTCTTCTTTCCTTTCTGTCTTCTCCTTCCTCTTTTTCTCCATCCCCCACTTCTCTTGCTTCCCATTGTTACTCTTCCTCTTCTTCTCCTTCCCCCAAATCTTATGCTTACACTTCTTCCTCTTCTCCTCCAGCTTCCACTTCTTAACTTCTTCTTCCTTTCCCTTCCCCTCCTTCTTCCTTTTCCTCCTTCTTTCCTTATTCCAAGTCTTCTTCTTCATCTAACCTCCTTCCACTACTTCTTCTGCCTCCTCTTGTTCACCTTCTTCAACTTCTTCACTTTCCACATCTTCTTCTTCTTCCTCTTCTTCTCCTTCTTCCACTTCTTCTAGTTACTCGCCTTCTTCTTCCTCTTCTTATCTTTCATCCACTTCTCCTGCCTCCTCTTGTTCTCTTTCTTCCACTTCTTCTTCATCCTCTCCATTCCTTTCTTTTCTTCCTCTTCATCTCATTCTTCTTCTTCCTTTCCTTCGCCATATCGCTCTTTTTCTCCTTCTTCTACTTCCACTTGCATTTCTACCTCTTGTTCTCCTTCTTCCACTTCTTCTCCATCATCCCCACTCCTTCAACTACTTCTTCTTCTTCTTCCTGTTCACCTTCTTCCACTTCTACTACATCCACTTATTCTTCTTCTTCCCTCTCTTCTCCTTCTTCCCCTTCTTTTACCTACACTACTTCTTCTTCTCCTCCTTGTTCCACTTCTTCTTCATCCCCTTTCCTTCCATTGCTTCTTCTTCCCCCTCTTTTTCTCATTCTTCCACTTCTTCTTCTTCTTCCTATTGTTCTCCCTCTTCCCCTTGCACTTCTTCCTTTTCTTCTCGTTCTTCCACTTCTTCTTCTTCTGCCCCTTCCTCTCACCCCTCCCATTCTCCTTCTTCCACTTCTTCTTCTTCATCTCCTTTCATTCCACTACTTCCTCCTATTCCTCTTATTCTCTCCTTTTACCACTTCTTCTACTTCTACTTGTTGTTCTTCTTCATTTTCGTCTCCTTCTTTCGCTTCTTCTGCTTACACTTCTTCTTATTCCTCTTCTTCCATTTCTTCTCCTTCCACTACTTCTTCTTCTTTCCTTTCTGTCTTCTCCTTCCTCTTTTTCTCCATCCCCCACTTCTATTGCTTTCCATTGTTGCTCTTCCTCTTCTTCTCCTTCCCCCATATCTTATGCTTACACTGCTTCTTCTTCTTCTTCTTCTCCTCCAGATTCCACTTCTTCTGCTTCTTCTTCCCTTCCCTTCCCATCCTTCTTCGTTTTCCTCCTTTTCTCCTTGTTCCAATTCTTCTTCTTCATCTCACCTCCTTCCCCTACTTCTTCTTCCTCCTCTTGTTCACCTTCTTCAACTTCTTCACTTTCCACATCTTCTTCTTCTTCCTTTTCTTCTCCTTCTTCCACTTCTTCTAGTTACTCTCCTTCTTCTTCCTCTTCTTATCTTTCTTCCAGTTCTCGTGCCTCCTCTTGTTCTCTTTCTTCCACTTCTTCTTCATCCTCTCCTTTCCTTTCTTTTCTTCTTCTTCATCTCTTTCTTCTTCTTCCTTTCCTTCGTCATATCCCTCTTTTTCTCCTTCTTCTACTTCCACTTGAATTTCTACCTCTTGTTCTCCTTCTTCCACTTCTTCTCCATCATCCCTACTCCTTCAACTACTTCTTCTTCTTCCTCTTGTTCACCTTCTTCCACTTCTACTACATCCACTTGTTCTTCTTCTTCCCTCTCTTCTACTTCTTGCCCTTCTTCTGCCTACACGTCTTCGTCAACCTCCCCTTCTTCTTCTCCTCCTTGTTCCACCTTTTCTTCATCCCCTTTCATTCCATTGCTTCTTCTACCTCCTCTTTTTCTCATTCTTCCACTTCTTCTTCTTCTTCCTATTGTTCTCCTTCTTCCACTTGCACTTCTTCCTTTTCTTCTCGTTCTTCCACTTCTTCTTCTTCCTCTTCTTCTCTTTCTGCCACCTCTTCTCCCTCCTCCCGTTCTCCTTCGTCCACTTCTTCTTCTTCATATCCTTTCTGATGTGAATGCCGAAGACAATGACTTTTCCTTTTTTGTAACGTTTCATTAATTTAGGAATTAATGTAACATGCAATTAATCATATGTAATAATTGCGTGATAATGAAGTATTTAATTTTTCTTTTAGGAGTTATGATTTTGAACAGCCACCTAGTTCTATAAATAGGGGTTGAATTGTACTCAAAGGACAACCATTGAATTAATGAAATTATATTTGGGTTTTACCCTTTTGTGAGAGATGAATTTCTCTTTAGAACTTATCAAGGAATTTTTCCTTGTGGCGTTCTCCTAGACTTATCAAGGGTAAATCACTACCCTTGTGGCGTCATATGACTTATCTTCCATCATTGGAAGTGGTGTCATTTATCCCTTCGTTAAACCATTTTCATCCTTTCCATTTTCTTCTTTACCCAATTCTCATTGTTTTGTTAACTTATTACCTTCCAACCTAGATGATCTGCAAAACGAATTCAACCCCTCTGGATTTCTATCAGTTGGTATCAGAGCTTCGACTCTAGGTTTGGAACTATGGTGGATATTTTTTATACAAGATGTTTAATCGAAGGTCATTTGTGTTTATTTGTAGTTGATTAAGAAAGTTATAGCAACGTGGTGAGCGAAAGATTGGTGAATAAACTTAACTTACCAACGAGTCTTCATCCTAGGCAAACTAAGTTTAGATTCACTATTGGAAAATATGTGGAGGAAGTGACATGCGATATTGCTCCCATGGACTCATATCATTTTCTTTTAGGGAAACCTTGGTTGTAGGGTAAAAGGATAAATTCTGAATTTAATGCATGAATTTTTACAAGTTATATTTGATCCTGGAGGTTGATTTTGTTTATTTTAAATTATAAGTGAATAAAATTCATAGGAAAATAAAGTCATAGATTCAAGGACGAATCTTTTCGAAGAATGAGGGAATGATGTGAATGCCGAAGACAATGACTTTTCATTTTTTGTAACGTTCGTTAATTTAGGAATTAATGTAACATGCAATTAGTCATATGTGATAATTGCGTGATAATGAAGTATTTAATTTTTCTTTTACGAGTTATGATTTTGAACAGCCACCTAGTTCTATAAATAGGGGTTGAATTGTACTCAAAGGACAACCATTGAATTAATGAAATTATATTTGGGTTTTACCCTTTTGTGAGAGATGAATTTCTCTTTAGAACTTATCAAGGAATTTTTCCTTGTGGCGTTCTCCTAGACTTATCAAGGGTAAATCACCACCCTTGTGGCGTCATATGACTTATCTTCCATCCTTGGAAGTGGCGTCATCTATCTTTACGTTAAACCATTTTCATCCTTTCCATTTTCTTGTTTATCCAATTTTCATTGTTTTGTTAACTTATTACCTTACAACCTAGATACATCCGCAAAACGAATCCAACCCCTCTGGATTTCTATCACTTTCATTCCACTACTTCCTCCTATTCCTCTTATTCTCTCCTTACTTCTACTTGTTCTTCTTCTTCATTTTCGTCTCCTTCTTCCGCTTCTTCTGCTTCCACTTCTTCTTCTTCATCTCCTTTCATTCCACTACTTCTACCACTTCTTCTACCTCTACTTGTTGTTCTTCTTCATTTTCGTCTCCTTTTTCCGCTTCTTCTGCCTACACTTCTTCTTCTTCCTCTTCTCCCATTTCTTCTCCTTCCACAACTTCTTCTTCTTTCCTTTCTGTCTTTTCCTTCCTCTTTTTCTCCATCCCCCACTTCTGTTGCTTCCAATTGTTGTTCTTCCTCTTCTTCTCCTTCCCCCAAATCTTATGCTTACACTTCTTCTTCTTCTTCCGCGTCTCCTCCAGATTCCACCTCTTCTGCTTCTTCTTCCCTTCCCTTCCCTTCCCCTCCTTCTTCCTTTTCCTCCTTTTCTCCTTGTTCCAATTCTTCTTCTTCATCTCACCTCCTTCCACTACTTCTTCCTCATCTTGTTAACCGTCTTCACCTTCTTCACTTTCCACATCTTCTTCATCTTCCTTTACTTCTCCTTCTTCCAATTCTTCTAGTTACTCTCCTTCTTCTTCCTCTTTTTATCTTTCTTCCACTTCTACTGCCTCCTCTTGTTCTCTTTCTTCCTTCATCCTCTCCTTTCCTTTCTTTTCTTCCACTTCATCTCTTCTTCTTCTTCCTTTCCTTCGTCATATCACTCTTTTTCTCCTTCTTCTGCTTCCACTTGCATTTCTTGATATGAATCCGCTGTCAGTTTAGGATTCTGAAAGGACCCTAGGAATTTAGCTTGCCGCGTTAACAAAATTAATCAACATGGAATGCAAACAATTGCAAAAAAATAAACTGAATAGAATTACTATCAAACTTTTAGACACATAATGGAAATTAAAAGTTTTTTAAATTCAACAATTAAATGAGTTTTTGAATAGTGTAGCACTTTCCTGTTATAGAGTTTGCTGGCCAGAATTGAGTATGAATGGAAAAGACAGAAAATGGAATTGGAATTGATAGACTCCATACTTCCAAGGATGGAAGATATGTCTACGAGATTACACACACAAAGGGGTGAATTACCTTTGATAAATCTCAAAAGATTTTGGATTGTCATGAACCCAAAGGAGAGAAAACTCAACTAGTTTTTTATTTCCAAAATATTCTCCTTACATCTCAGTCTTGCCCAAATTTATATGCCTAATAAACTCAGCTTGTGTAGGTTTAGTGGCTTTCTAAATTCAGCTGAAGTTACAAAATAATAAAAACTAATAATGGGCAGCTTAATAACAAAGTGTAACTGCCAAAGTAAATTAAACACGTATACTAATTATAATTGATAACCTAGGTGGCTGCAACTTTAATTAGACAATTCTGGTTGCCCACCATTAACTAAGTAAACTCCAAGAAAATGAGTTTAATTTATTTCAAACTTCTCTTCCATTAAGGTCAAGTATTGCTCTCTTTAGTCCTGAGACAATTAACAATTTTAAACTTTATTTCTTCAATGTTTGGCTCTTTTTGCAAAAGGGCTGCCAATACTTGTTGAATAGATTCCTTAGCTCTTCTTGTCCCCTCCCTTGTCATAGGTCCTCCAAGTCCTTCAAGCTTGATGTCCTCATCACTCCCCCCCCTCTTGAAGAGGATTTGTCCCCAAATCAATAGCATCTTCATCTGGGAATTGGATGTCTATATTTGATGGTGATGTTGTTTATGGCTCTACAATCAGAACACATCCTCCATGAGCCATCCGTCTTGGGTACTAGAATCACAGGTACAGCACATGGACTCATGCTGTCTCTTACCCATCCTTTGCTCATGAGCTCAGTAACTTGCCTTTCGATCTCTTTGGTCTCCTGTGGGTTGCTCCTATATGCTGGACGATTGGGCAAAGAAGCTCCTGGAATGAGATCAATGTGATGCTCAATTCCCCTCACAGGTGGCAAGCCATCAGGTACATTTGCTGGAAACATATCCTTAAAATCCTGCAAAAGAGACTCAATACAAGAAGGCAATTCAAACTTGTCAAACTGGTTAGCATACAAAATTTGATTTTGACAAAGCAATAAGTAGAGGAGCTGTCTTTCGCAAAGCACCCTCCTTACCTCCCTTTCTCTTGCTAAACACAGTTGCTTGCCCTCAAGTGTTTCACTCTTATTCTTTTCTCTCTTTTTTCTTTCAAGTGTTTCACTTTTTTCCCTCTCAGGTGTTTCACTCTTTCTCTCATTTGCTAAATTTTCTCTCATTTTTAATTGATCCTCACATACCTCTTTAGGAGACAAAGGCTTGAGAACCACCTTTTTATCCTGATACATAAAGGAAATTTTATTAGTGAAACCATCATGAATGGCTTTGGTATCATACTGCCACGGCCTCCCTAAAAGGATATGGCTGGCCTCCATGGGAACCACATCACATAAAACCTTATCTTGATACTTCCCAATGGAGAAAGGAACCTCTGCTTGCTGTTTCACTTTAACTTCTTCTCCTTCATTAAGCCATTGGAGTTTATATGGTCTAGGATGCGGTGTAGTGTCCATGTTCATCTTTGACACTAATCTTGAACTCACCACATTGGTACAACTCCCTCCATCAATAATTACCAAACAAACATTACCATTGACTGAACATCTTGTGTGAAAGATGTTCTCCCTTTGAGATGCATCTTCGGCCTTGACTTGACTTCCCAACAGTCTCCTAATCATGTACAACTCTCCTTCATTAGCCGCCAATTCTCCATCACTCACCTCTTCTTCTCCTCCACTAGCTTCTGATTGGCTTGTGTATTCCCCATTATCTTTGAGAAGAACAATCTTCTTTGTGGGACACTCATAGGCATAATGACCCATGCCCAAGCACTTGAAACACTTCACTTCTCTAGTCTTTTTAGGTGGATTATCATCTTTCTTTTGAGGGGCTTTTCCATGCCTAGAAGGTGTTGTATTACTAGATGAGGCAGCTCCTTCTTTCCTCCTATCCTTCCAATTGGAATTATTAAAATTGGTAGAACTCCTTCTTGTTGCACTTTTTCTTTTTAACTGTTGTTATACCTGAATGGCCTTATGCAACAGATCCTCCATTTCTACAAATTCCTGCAACTCAACAACATCTCTAATATCATGATTTAAGCCACTAAGGAAGCGAGCCATAGTTACCTCAGGATCTTCTTCAATTTTTGCTTGGATGATAAACACCTCCATCTCCTTATAGTACTCCTCCACTCCCTTGCTTCCTTGAGACAATTTTTGAAGTTTCAATTTTAAGTCTATATGGAAGCTAGAAGGTACATACCGCTTCCTCATGAGCCTCTTCATTTCAGTCCAAGTGTCCACCATAGGCTCTTCATCTCTAATCCTCTCCCTTTGCAACTTGTTCCACCAAATCAAAGCATAATCTGAAAATTCAGCAGCTGCAAGTCTCACCTTTTGCTCCTCACTATAATTGTTGCAAGAGAACACATGCTCAATTTTTAACTCCCACTCCAAGTATGCCTCAGGATCACTCCTACCCTTGAAAGGAGGCACATTCAACTTCACTCCTTCTATTCTTCCTTCATTTCTATTTGGCCTTCCTCCTCCTCCTGCTGGTGGGGTTCTATTCTCCAACTGATCCAACCTCTCATGGAACTCATCTTGTTGTTGCTTCATCAATCTCTCTAAATGCTGAGACAGTGCAACAATTTGAAGTTGAAGATCATTGTTATTATTTCTTTCCGCCATGATAAACAAACAGGTCAAATGTCTCAAGAAAAAGTATGTATGTGGTGTTTGAAAATGTTCTCACCCACTCAAGTGTTTGCGCTAAAAAAATATTGGCTTTTACTATAATGAAACTCTCTTGCCTTTTTTCCTCTCTATTCCTCCTTAAGTTCTTAACAGACCAAAAAGAGAATAAATTCAAAGACAACACCAACCTGTGTGCAGCCCAAATAACTCAAGAAAAGCTAACAACAATGACTCAAATGAAACACAAAGAAGACCACAAACAAATAGGACAACAACCAGAATTTTGACACCAACAAAGGGTTGAAATTTTGGCTTAAAATGAAGCCAATAGGTGTAGCAAAATTCAGGGAATGATGCGCAACACAGGTGCAACAAAACAGAATGGAAATTGAACAATTTGCAACCAAGAAGTGCAGCCAAAAATTCAGAATTGTATACTAACAAGGTGCAGTATTTTCTTCCTCAATTCAAACACAATATTACCTTAAGAATGAGTTTAAAATTATTCTAATAACATGAACCATTCAGCCCAATTTTTTTTTATTTTTTTTAACTCAATTTTTGCATGCTTTCTTTCACTTCTATTTTTTTTTTTTAAATTCAGAATTGTTTTAAGGACCTAACTTTTGCAATGGTTCAGTCAAAGAAATAACAATAAGGTAATATTATGATATGATGAAAATTAAGGACAGAAATTACCCAGAACAGTAGCCTTGCAATTCCTAGAAACCGGAGCTCTGATACCAAATGATATGAATCCGCTGTCAGTTTAGGATTCTGAAAGGACCCTAGGAATTTAGCTTGCCGCGTTAACAAAATTAATCAACATGGAATGCAAACAATTGCAAAAAAATAAACTGAATAGAATTACTATCAAACTTTTAGACACATAATGGAAATTAAAAGTTTTTTAAATTCAACAATTAAACGAGTTTTTGAATAGTGTAGCACTTTCCTGTTATAGAGTTTGCTGGCCAGAATTGAGTATGAATGGAAAAGACAGAAAATGGAATTGGAATTGATAGACTCCACACTTCCAAGGATGGAAGATATGTCTACGAGATTACACACACAAATGGGTGAATTACCTTTGATAAATCTCAAAAGATTTTGGATTGTCAAGAACCCAAAGGAGAGAAAACTCAACTAGTTTTTTATTTCCAAAATATTCTCCTTACATCTCAGTTTTGCCCAAATTTATATGCCTAATAAACTCAGCTTGTGTAGGTTTAGTGGCTTTCTAAATTCAGCTGAAGTTACAAAATAATAAAAACTAATAATGGGCAGCTTAATAACAAAGTGTAACTGCCAAAGTAAATTAAACACGTATACTAATTATAATTGATAACCTAGGTGGCTGCAACTTTAATTAGACAATTCTGGTTGCCCACCATTAACTAAGTAAACTCCAAGAAAATGAGTTTAATTTATTTCAAACTTCTCTTCCATTAAGGTCAAGTATTGCTCTCTTCAGTCCTGAGACAATTAACAATTTTAAACTTTATTTCTTCAATGTTTGGCTCTTTTTGCAAAAGGGCTGCCAATACTTGTTGAATAGCTTTCTTAGCTCTTCTTGTCCTTGCCCTTGTCATAGGTCCTCCAAGTCCTTCAAGCTTGATGTCCTCATCATTTCTACCTCTTCTTCTCCTTCTTCCACTTCTTCTCCATCATCCCCACTCCTTCAACTACTTCTTCTTCTTCCTCTTGTTCACCTTCTTCCACTTCTACTACATCCACTTGTTCTTCTTCTTCCCTCTCTTCTCCTTCTTGCCCTCCTTCTGCCTACACTACTTCTTCTTCCTCCCCTTCTTCTTCTCCTCCTTGTTCCACTTGTTCTTCATCCCCTTTCCTTCCATTGCTTTTTCTTCTTCCTCTTTTTCTCATTCTTCCACTTCTTCTTCTTCTTCCTATTGTTCTCCTTCTTCCACTTTCACTTCTTCCTTTTCTTCTCGTTCTTCCACTTCTTCTTCTTCCTCTTCTTCTCCTTCTGCCACCTCTTCTCCCTCCTCCCGTTCTCCTTCTTCCATTACCTCTTCTTCATTTCCTTTCATTCCACTACTTGCACTTCCTATTCCTCTTATTCTCTCCTTCAACCACTTCTTCTACTTCTACTTGTTGTTCTTCTTCATTTTCGTCTCCTTCTTCAGCTTCTTCTGCTTACACTTCCTCTTCTTCCCTTACCTTCCCCTCCTTCTTCCTTTTCCTCCCTTTCTCCTTGTTCCAATTCTTCTTCTTCATCTCACCTCCTTCCACTACTTCTTCTTCCTCCTCTTGTTCACCTTCCTCACTTTCCACATCTTTTTCTTCTTCCTTTTCTTCTCCTTCTTTTACTTCTTCTAGTTACTCTCCTTCTTATTCCTCTTCTTATCTTTCTTCCACTTCTCCTACCTCCTCTTGTTCTCTTTCTTCCACTTCTTCTTCATCCTCTCCTTTCCTTTCTTTTCTTCCTCTTCATCTCCTTCTTCTTCTTCCTTTCCTTCGTCATATCCCTCTTTTTCTCCTTCTTCTGCTTCCACTTGCATGTCTACCTCTTGTCCTCCTTCTTCCACTGCTTCTCCATCATCCCCACTGCTTCAACAACTTCTTCTTCTTCCTCTTGTTCACCTTCTTCCACTTCTTCTTCTTCCTCTTGTTCACCTTCTTCCACTTCTACTACATCCACTTGTTCTTCTTCCTCCCTCTCTTCTCCTTCTTGCCCTTCTTCTGCTTACACTACTTCTTCTTCCTCCGCTTCTTCTTCGCCTCCTTGTTCCACTTCTTCTTCATCCCCTTTCCTTCCATTGCTTCTTCTTCCTCCTCTTTTTCTCATTCTTCCACTTCTTCTTCTTATTGTTCTCCTTCTTCGACATGCACTTCTTCCTTTTCTTCTCATTCTTCAACTTCTTCTTCTTCCTCTTCTTCTCCTTCTGCCACCACTTCTCCCTCCTCCCGTTCTCCTTCTTCCACTTCTTATTCTTCATCTCCTTTCATTCCACTACTTCTACCACTTCTTCTACTTCTACTTGTTGTTCTTCTTCATTTTCGTCTCCTTCTTCCGCTTCCTCTGCTTACGCCTCTTTTTCCTCCATTTCTTCTCCTTCCACTTTTTCTTTCCTTTCCGTCTTCTCCTTCCTCTTTTTCTCCATTCCCCACTTTTGTTGCTTCCCATTGTTGCTCTTCCTCTTCTTCTCCTTCCCCCAAATCTTATGCTTACACTTTTTCCTCTTCTTCCTCCTCTCCCCCAGATTCCACTTCTTCTAGTTCTTCTTCCCTTCCCTTCCCCTCCTTCTTCCTCTTCCTCCTTTTCTCCTTGTTCCAATTCTTCTTCTTCATCTCACCTCCTTCCACTACTTCTTCTTCCTCCTCTTGTTCACCTTCTCCACTTTCCACATCTTCTTCTTCTTCCTTTTCTTCTCCTTCTTCCACTTCTTCTCATTACTCTCCTTCTTCTTCCTCTTCTTATCTTTCTTCCACTTCTCCTGCCTCCTCTTGTTCTCTTTCTTCCACTTCTTCTTCATCCTCTCCTTTCCTTTCTTTTCTTCCTCTTCATCTCCTTCTTCTTCTTCCTTTCCTTCCTCATATCCCTCTTTTTCTCCTTCTTCTGCTTCCATTTGCATGTCTACCTCTTGTCCTCCTTCTTCCACTCCTTCTCCATCATCCCCACTCCTTCAACTACTTTTTTTTCTTCCTCTTGTTCACCTTCTTCCACTTCTACTACATCCACTTGTTCTTCTTCTTCCCTCTCTTCTCCTTCTTGCCCTTCTTCTGCCTACACTACTTCTTCTTCCTCCCCTTCTTCTTCTCCTCCTTGTTCCAGTTCTTCTTCATCCCCTTTCCTTCCATTGCTTCTTCTTCCTCCTCTTTTTGTCATTCTTGCACTTCTTCTTCTTCTTCCTATTGTTCTCCTTCTTCCACTTGTAGTTCTTCCTTTTCTTCTCGTTCTTCCACTTCTTCTTCCTCCTCCTGTTCTTCTTCTGCCACCTCTACTTCCTCCTCCCGTTCTCCTTCTTCCACTTCTTCTTCTTCATCTCCTTTCATTCCATTACTTCCTCCTATTCCTCTTATTCTCTCCCTCTACCACTTCTTCTACTTCTACTTGTTGTTCTTCTTCAATTTCGTCTCCTTCTTCCGCTTCTTCTGCTTACACTTCTTCTTCTTCCTCTTCTTCCATATCTTCTACTTCCACAACTTCTTCTTCTGTCCTTTCTGTCTTCTCCTTCCTTTTTTCTCCATCCCTCACTTCTGGTGCTTCCCATTGTTGCTCTTCCTCTTCTTCTCCTTCCCCCAAATCTTATGCTTACACTTCTTCTTCTTCTTCCTCTTCTCCTCCAGATTCCACTTCTTTTGCTTCTTCTTCCCTTCCCTTCCCCTCCTTCTTCCTTTTCCTCCTTTTCTCCTTGTTCCAATTCTTCTTCTTCATCTCACCTCCTTCCACTACTCTTTCTTCCTCCTCTTGTTCACCTTCTTCAACATCTTCACTTTCCACATCTTCTTCTTCCTTTTCTTCTCCTTCTTCCACTTCTTCTAGTTACTCTCCTTCTTCTTCCTCTTTTTATGTTTCGTCCACTTCTCCTGCCTCCTCTTGTTCTCTTTCTTCCATTTCTTCTTCATCCTCTCCTTGCCTTTCTTTTCTTCCTCTTCATCTCCTACTTCCTCTTCCTTTCCTTCGTCATATCCCTCTCTTTCTCCTTCTTCTGCTTCCACTTGCATTTTTACCTCTTGTTCTCCTTCTTCCACTTCTTCTCCATCATCCCCTCTCCTTCAACTACTTCTTCTTCTTCCTCTTGTTCACCTTCTTCCACCTCTACTACATCCTCTTGTTCTTCTTCTTCCCTCTCTTCTCCTTCTTGCCCTTCTTCTGCCTACACTACTTCTTCTTCCTCCCCTTCTTCTTCTCCTCCTTGTTCCACTTCTTCTTCATTCCCCTTTCCTTCCATTGCTTCTTCCTCCTCCTTTTTTTCTGATTCTTCCACTTCTTCTTCTTCTTCTTCCTATTGTTCTCCTTCTTCCACTTGCACTTGTTCCTTTTCTTCTCGTTCTTCCACTTCTTCCTCTTCTTCTCCTTCTGCCACCTCTTCTGCCACCTCTTCTGCCTCCTCCCGTTCTCCGTCTTCAACTTCTTCTTCTTCATCTCCTTTCATTCCACTACTTCCTCCTATTCCTCTTATTCTCTCCTTCTACCACTCCGACTTCTTCTTGTTGTTCTTCTTCATTTTCGTCTCCTTCTTCCGCTTCTTCTGCTTACACTTCTTCTTCCTCTTCTTCCATTTATTCTCCTTCCACAACTTCTTCTTCTTTCCTTTCCGTCTTCTACTTCCTCTTTTTCTCCATCCCCCACTTCTGTTGCTTTCCATTGTTGCTCTTCCTCTTCTTCTCCTTCCCCAAAATCTTATGCTTACACTTCTTCTTCTTCTTCCTCTTCTCCTATAGATTCCACTTCTTCTGCTTCTTCTTCCTTTCCATTCCCCTCCTTCTTCCTTTTCCTCCTTTTCTCCTTGTTCCAATTCTTCTTCTTCATCTCACCTCCTTCCACTACTTCTTCTTCCTCCTCTTGTTCACCTTCTTCAACTTCTTCAGTTTTCGCATCTTCTTCTTCTTCCTTTTCTTCTACTTCTTCCACTTCTTCTAGTTACTCTCCTTCTTCTTCCTCTTCTTATCCTTCTTCCACTTCTCCTGCCTCCTCTTGTTCTCTTTCTTCCACTTCTTCTTCATCCCCTCCTTTCCTTTCTTTTCTTCGTCTTCATCTCCTTCTTCTTCTTCTTTTCCTTCCTCATATCCCTCTTTTTCTCCTTTTTCTACTTCCACTTGCATTTCTACCTCTTGTTCTCCTTCTTCCACTTCTTCTCCATCATCCCCACTACTTCAACTACTTCTTCTTCCTCTTGTTCACCTTCTTCCACTTCTACTACATCCACTGTTTCTTCTTCTTCCCTCTCTTCTCCTCTTGCCCTTCTTCTGCCTACACTACTTCTTCTTCCTCCCCTTCTTCTTATCCTCCTTGTTCCACTTCTTCTTCATTCCCCTTTCCTTCCATTGCTTCTTCTTCCTCCTCATTTTCTCATTCGTCCACTTCTTCACCTTCTTCCTATTGTTCTCTTTCCTCCCCTTCTTCTTCTCCTCCTTGTTCCACTTCTTCTTCATCCCCTTTCCTTCCATTGCTTGTTCTTCCTCCTCTTTTTGTTATTCTTCCACTTCTTCTTCTTCTTCCAATTGTTCTCCTTCTTCCACTTGCACTTCTTCCTTTTCTTCTTGTTCTTCCACTTCTTCTTCTTCATCTCCTTTCATTCCACTACTTCCTCCTATTCCTCTTATTCTCTCCTTCTACCACTTCTTCTACTTCTACTTCTTGTTCTTCTTCATTTTCATCTTCTTCTTCCGCTTCTTTTGCTTACACTTCTTGTTCTTCCTGTTCTTCCATTTTTTCTCCATCCCCCACTTCTGTTGCTTCCCATTGTTGCTCTTCCTCTTCTTCTCCTTCCCCCAAATCTTATGCTTACACTTCTTCTTCTTCTTCCTCTTCTCCTCCAGATTCCACTTCTTCTGCTTCTTCTTCCCTTCCCTTCCCCTCCTTCTTCTTCCTTTTCCTTCTTTTCTCCTTGTTCCAATTCTTCTTCTTCATCTCACTTCCTTCCACTACTTCTTCTTCCTCCTCTTGTTCACCTTCTTCACTTTCCACATCTTCTTCTGCTTCCTTTTCTTCCCCTTCTTCCACGTCTTCTAGTTACTCTCATTCTTCTTCCTCTTCTTATCTTTCTTCCACTTCTCCTGCCTCTTCTTGTTGTCTTTCTTCCACTTCTTCTTCATCCTCTCCTTTCCTTTATTTTCTTCCTCTTCATCTCCTTCTTCTTTTTCCTTTCCTTCGTCATATCCCTCTTTTTCTCCTTCTTCTGCTTCCACTTGCATTTGTACCTCTTGTTATCCTTCTTCCACTTCATCTCCGTCATCCCCACTCCTTCAACTACTTCTTCTTCTTCCGTTTGTTCACCTTCTTCCACTTCTACTACATCCATTTTTTCTTCTTCTTCGCTCTCTTCTCCTTCTTGCCCTTCTTCTGCCTACACTACTTCTTCTTCCTCCCCTTCTTCTTCTCCCCCTTGTTCCACTTCTTCTTCATCCCTTTTCCTTCCATTGCTTCTTCTTCCTCCTCTTTTTCTCATTCTTCCACTTCTTCTTCTTCTTCCTATTGTTCTCCTTCTTCCACTTGCACTTCTTCCTTTTCTTCTCGTTCTTCCACTTCTACTTCTTCCTCTTGTTCTCCTTCTGCCACCTCTTCTCGCCCCTCCCGTTCTCCTTCTTCGACTTCTTCTTCTTCATCTCCTTTCATTCCACCGCTTCCTCTTATTCCTCTTATTCTCTCCTTCTACCACTTCTTATACTTCTACGTGTTGTTCTTCTTCATTTTCGTCTCATTCTTTCGCTTCTTCTGCTTACACTTCTTCTTCTTCCTCTTCTTCCATTTCTTCTCTGTCCACAACTTCTTCTTCTTTCCTTTCCATCTTTTCCTTCCTCTTTTTCTCCATCCCCCACTTCTGTTGCTTCCCATTGTTGCTCTTCCTCCTCTTCTCCTTCCCCCAAATCTTATGCTTACACTTCTTCTTCTTCTTCCTATTCTCCTCCAGATTCCACTTCTTCTGCTTCTTCTTCCCTTCCCTTCCCCTCCTTCTTCCTTTTCCTCTTTTTCTCCTTGTTCCAATTCTTCTTCTTCATCTCACCTGCTTCCACTACTTCTTGTTCCTCCTCTTGTCCACCTTCTTCAACTTCTTCACTTTCCACATCTTCTTCTTCTTCCTTTTCTTCTCCTCCTGCCACTTCTTCTAGTTACACTGCTTCTTCTTCCTCTTCTTATCTTTCTTCCACTTCTCCTGCCTCCTCTTGTTCTCTTTCTTCCACTTCTTCTTCATCCTCTCCTTTCTTTTCTTTTCTTCCTCTTCATCTCCTTCTTCTGCTTCCTTTCCATCGTCATATTCCTCCTTTTCTCCTTGTTCGAATTCTTCTTCTTCATCTCACCTCCTTCCATTACTTCTTCTTACTCCTCTTGTTCACCTTCTTCAAGTTCTTCACTTTCCACATCTTCTTCTTCTTCCTTTTCTTCTCCTTCCTTTTCTTCTCCTTCTTCTTCCTCTTCTTATCTTTCTTCCACTTCTCCTGCCTCCTCTTGTTCTCTTTCTTCCATTTCTCCTTCTTCTGCTTCCACTTGCATTTCTACCTGATATGAATGCCGAAGACAATGACTTTTCATTTTTTGTAACGTTTCATTAATTTAGGAATTAATGTAACTTGCAATTAATCATGTGTGATAATTGCGTGATAATAGAGTATTTAATTTTTCTTTTGGGAGTTACGATTTTGAACAGTTACCTAATTCTATAAATAGGGGCTGAATTGTGTACTCTAAAGAGAACCATTGAATTAGTGAAATTATATTTAGGTTTTACCCTTTTGTGAGAGATGAATTTCTCTTTAGAACTTATCAAGGAATTTTTCCTTGTGGCGTTCTCTTAGACTTATCAATGGTAAATCACCACCCTTGTGGCGTCATATGACTTATCTTCCATCCTTGGAAGTGGCGTCATTTATCCCTTCGTTAAACCATTTTCATCCTTTCCATTTTCTTGTTTACCCAATTCTCATTGTTTTGTTAACTTATTACTTTCCAACCTAGATAGATCTGCAAAACGAATTCAGCCCCTCTGGATTTCTATCATTTGGTATCAGAGCTTAGGTTTCTAGGAATTGCAAGGCTGCACTCCGGGTAATTTTTTTCCTTGATTCTTATCATCAATAATATTACCTTAATTGTCAATCAGTTAGGATGAACCATTGCAAAAGTTAAGCCCTTAAAAAAATCTGAGATTCTAAAAAAAAAAAAAAAAAAAAAGGAAGAGGAATTTTGAAAATATGAAGAAAAAAAAAAAGAAGCAAAACAAAGAATGCAAATGTGTTTAAAAAAATATATATATATAAAATTGGCTGAATGGTTCATGCTAGAAATTCTTCATTTTGAAGGTAATATTGTGTTTGATTTGAAAGAAAAATTAGTGCACCTTGTTTGTTTACATTTCTGAAATTTTGGGTTGCACTTCTTGGTTACAAATTGTGTCAATTCCACTCTGTTTTGGCTTCACATATACTGCACATGCTTGCTGGATTTTGCTGCACTTGTTAGTTTCATTTTAAGCCAAAATTTTATCCTCTGTTTGTGTCTTTACCTGTTAAAATTGGCTGCACAATTTTCTACTCAAAATTCTGGTTGTGGCTGTTTGTACCTTTGTTTTTGTGTGCCCAGTTTTTGTCCATTTCTTTTCGTACTTCCTTTGTTTTCATTTTGAGATAAATTTCTTCTGTCTTGTTGGTGTAAAAAAAAAATAAAAAAAATTCCAGTGTTGTCCTAATATTTGTTGCTTTCGTTGGGTTTCATTTTAGTCATTTTTGTTAGTTTTCTTGTGTCTTATTTGCCTGCACACAAGTTGGTGTTTGTCTTTGAGTTTTTCTCTTTTGGTTGTTAAGAACTTAAGGAGGAATAAAGAGGAAAAAGGCAAGAGAGTTTCATTATAGTAAAAGCCAATTTTTTTTTTTTTAGCGCAAACACTTGAGTGGGTGAGAACATTTTCAAACACCACATACATACTTTTTCTTGTGACATTTGACCTGTTTATTTATCATGGCGGAAAGAAATAATAACAATGATCTTCAGCTTCAAATTGTTGCACTATCCCAGCATTTAGAGAGATTGATGAAGCAACAACAAGATGAGTTCCATGAGAGGTTGGATCAGTTGGAGAATAGAACCCTACCAGTAGGAGGAGGAGGAGGAGGAAGGCCAAATAGAAATGAAGGAAGAATAGAAGGAGTGAAGTTGAATGTGCCTCCTTTCAAGGGTAGGAGTGATCCTGAGGCATACTTGGAGTGGGAGTTAAAAATTGAGCATGTGTTCTCTTGCAACAATTATAGTGAGGAGCAAAAGGTGAGACTTGCAACTACTGAATTTTCAGATTATGCTTTGATTTGGTGGAACAAGTTGCAAAGGGAGAGGATTAGAGATGAAGAGCCTATGGTGGACACTTGGACTGAAATGAAGAGGCTCATGAGGAAGCGGTATGTACCTTCTAGCTTCCATAGAGACTTAAAATTGAAACTTCAAAAATTGTCTCAAGGAAGCAAGGGAGTGGAGGAGTACTATAAGGAGATGGAGGTGATTATCATCCAAGCAAAAATTGAAGAAGATCCTGAGGTAACTATGGCTCGCTTCCTTAGTGGCTTAAATCATGATATTAGAGATGTTGTTGAGTTGCAGGAATTTGTAGAAATGGAGGATCTGTTGCATAAGGCCATTCAGGTAGAACAATAGTTAAAAAGAAAAAGTGCAACAAGAAGGAGTTCTACCAATTTTAATAATTCCAATTGGAAGGATAGGAGGAAAGAAGGAGCTGCCTCATCTAGTAATACAACACCTTCTAGCCATGGAAAAGCCCCTCAAAAGAAAGATGATAATCCACCTAAATGAGTGTCCACAAAGAAGATTGTTCTTCTCAAAGATAATGGGGAATACTGTTGTACATGAAGAATTGGCGGCTAATGAAGGAGAGTTGTACATGATTAGGAGACTGTTGGGAAGTCAAGTCAAGGCCGAAGATGCATCTCAAAGGGAGAACATCTTTCACACAAGATGTTCAGTCAATGGTAATGTTTGTTTGGTAATTATTGATGGAGGGAGTTGTACCAATGTGGTGAGTTCAAGATTAGTGTCAAAGATGAACATGGACACTACACCGCATCCTAGACCATATAAACTCCAATGGCTTAGTGAAGGAGAAGAAGTTAAAGTGAAACAGCAAGCAGAGGTTCCTTTCTCCATTGGGAAGTATCAAGATAAGGTTTTATGTGATGTGGTTCCCATGGAGGCTAGCCATATTCTTTTAGGGAGGCCGTGGCAGTATGATACCAAAGCCATTCATGATGGTTTCACTAATAAAATTTCCTTTATGTATCAGGATAAAAAGGTGGTTCTCAAGCCTTTGTCTCCTAAAGAGGTATGTGAGGATCAATTAAAAATGAGAGAAAATTTAGCAAATGAGAGAAAGAGTGAAACACCTGAGAGGAAAAAGAGTGAAACACCTGAAAGAAAAAAGAGAGAAAAGAATAAGAGTGAAACACTTGACGGCAAGCAGCTGTGTTTAGCAAGAGAAAGGGAGGTAAGGAGGGTGCTTTGCGCAAGACAGCCCCTCTACTTATTGCTTTGTCAAAATCAAATTTTGTATGCTAACCAGTTTGACAAGTTTGAATTGCCTTCTTGTATTGAGTCTCTTTTGCAGGATTTTGAGGATGTGTTTCCAGCAAATGTACCTGATGGCTTGCCACCTATGAGGGGAATTGAGCATCACATTGATCTCATTCCAGGAGCTTCTTTGCCCAATCATCCAGCTTATAGGAGCAACCCACAGGAGACCAAAGAGATCGAAAGGCAAGTTACTGAGCTCATGAGCAAAGGGTGGGTAAGAGACAGCATGAGTCCATGTGTTGTACCTGTGATTCTAGTAGCGAAGAAGGATGGCTCATGGAGGATGTGTTCTGATTATAGAGCCATAAACAACATCACCATCAAATATAGACATCCAATTCCCAGATGAAGATGCTATTGATTTGGGGACAAATCCTCTTCAAGAGGGGGGGAGTGATGAGGACATGCAACTTGAAGGACTTGGAGGACCTATCACAAGGGACTGAACAGAGCAATACTTGACCTTAATAGAAGAGAAGTTTGGAATAAATTAAACTCATTTTCTTGGAGTTTACTTAGTTAATGGTGGGCAACCAGAATTGTCTAATTAAAGTTGCAGCCACCTAGGTTATCAATTCTAATTAGTATACGTGTTTAATTTACTTTGACAGTTACACTTTGTTATTAAGCTGCCCATTATTAGTTTTTATTATTTTGTAACTTCACCTGAATTTAGAAAGCCACTAAACCTACACAAGCTGAGTTTATTAGGCATATAAATTTGGGCAAGACTGAGATGTAAGGCAGAATATTTTGGAAATAAAACAACTAGTTGAGTTTTCTCTCCTTTGGGTTCTTGGCAATCCAAAATCTTTTTGAGATTTATCAAAGGTAATTCACCCCTTTGTGTGTGCAATCTCGTAGACATATCTTCCATCCTTGGAAGTGTGGAGTCTATCAATTCCAATTCCATTTTCTGTCTTTTCCATTCATACTCAAGTCTGCCCATTAAACTCTATGACAGGAAAGTCCTACACTATCGAAAACTCGTTTAATCGTTGAATTTCAATAACTTTTAATTTCCATTCTGTGTCTAAAAGTTTGATAGTAATTCTATTTAGTTTATTTTTTTGCAATTGTTTGCATTCCACGTTGATTAATTTTGTTAACGCAGCAAGCTAAATTCCTAGGGTCCTTTCAGAATCCTAAACTGACAGTGGATCCATATCATTTGGTATCAGAGCTTCGGCTCTAAGTTTGAAACTATGGTGGATATTTTTTATACAAGGTGTTTAATCGAAGGTCATTTGTGTTTATTTGCAGTTGATGGAGGAAGCTGCAGCAACGTCGTGAGCGAAAGATTGGTGAATAAACTCAACTTATCGACGAGTCTTCATCCTAGACAAACTAAGTTTAAATTCACTGTTGGAAAATTCGTGGATGAAGTGACATGCGATATTGCTCCCATGGACTCATGTCATTTTCTTTTAGGGAGATGTTGGCTAAAGGATAAAAAGATTAATCTTGAAAAATTTTCAGTTTCTTTGGTGCATGAAGGACGCAAGCTTAATTTGAAATTTCTGGCACCAAGCCAAGTTTGTGATGATCAACTTAAGTTGAAGGAGAAAATAGAAAAAGAGAGAGAAGAAAAGAGAAAAATAGAAAAAGAAAAGAGTGAAGAAGAAGAGAGAGAAAAGGAAAGAGAAAGACAGAAAAAGAACTATAAAACTTTAACTGCTATTGATTTTTCTTCTTCTCTTGATATTATAAATGCACAGGATCATGAGTATACAACACACAAATGGTCATGGGTAAGGAAGAAAAATATTGATATCACTCCTAGAGCGTCATTGTACATCGAGTCCACTGTTGAAATTCAAACTCATGAGAAAAATTTTCAAGTCTGGGTCTGGGCACCAAAAAGGAGAAATTCTTTGATGCATGATTTTTTACAAGTTGTATTTGATCCTGGAGGTTGTTTTGTTCGTTATAAGTGAATAAAATTTGTAGGAAAATAAAGTCATAGATTCGGGGACGAATCTTTTCGAAGAAGGAGGGATGATATGAATGCCGAAGACAATGACTTTTCATTTTTTGTAACGTTTCATTAATTTAGGAATTAATGTAACTTGCAATTAATCATGTGTGATAATTGCGTGATAATAGAGTATTTAATTTTTC
Source organism: Psophocarpus tetragonolobus (assembly GCA_037954015.1). Taxonomy (NCBI): domain Eukaryota; kingdom Viridiplantae; phylum Streptophyta; class Magnoliopsida; order Fabales; family Fabaceae; genus Psophocarpus; species Psophocarpus tetragonolobus. Next base: position 21,481,650 of record CM075694.1, read on the forward strand.
TTTTGGGAGTTACGATTTTGAACAGTCACCTAATTCTATAAATAGGGGCTGAATTGTACTCTAAAGAGAACCATTGAATTAGTGAAATTATATTTAGGTTTTACCCTTTTGTGAGAGATGAATTTCTCTTTAGAACTTATCAAGGAATTTTTCCTTGTGGCTTCTCTTAGACTTATCAAGGGTAAATCACCACCCTTGTGGCGTCATATGACTTATCTTCCATCCTTGGAAGTGGCGTCATTTATCCCTTCGTTAAACCATTTTCATCCTTTCCATTTTCTTGTTTACCCAATTCTCATTATTCTGTTAACTTATTACTTTCCAACCTAGATAGATCTGCAAAACGAATTCCCATTCTCCTTCCACAACTTCTTCTTCTTTCCTTTCCGTCTTCTCCTTCCTCTTTTTCTCCAACCCCCACTTCTGTTGCTTCCCATTGTTGCTCTTCCTCTTCTTCTCCTTTCCCCAAATCTTATGCTTACACTTCTTCTTCTTCTTCCTCTTCTCCTCTAGATTCCACTTCTTCTGCTTCTTCTTCCCTTCCCTTCCCCTCCTTCTTCCTTTTCCTCCTTTTCTACTTGGTCCAATTCTTCGTCTTCATCTCACCTCCTTCCACTACTTCTTCTTCCTCCTCTTGTTCACCTTCTTCACTTTCCACATCTTCTTCTTCTTCCTTTTCTGCTCCTTCTTCCACTTCTTCTAGTTACTCTCCTTCTTCTTCCTCTTCTTATCTTTCTTCCACTTCTCCTGCCTCCTCTTGTTCTCTTTCTTCCACTTCTTCTTCATCCTCTCCTTTCCTCTGTTTTCTTCCTCTTCATCTCCTTCTTCTTCTTCCTTTCCTTCGTCATATCCCTCTTTTTCTCCTTCTTCTGCTTCCAGTTACATTTCTACCTCTTGTTCTCCTTCTTCCACTTCTTCTCCATCATCCCCACTCTTTAAACTACTTCTTCTTCTTCCTCTTGTTCACCTTCTTCCACTTCTACTACATCCACTTGTTCTTCTTCTTCCCACTCTTCTCCTTCTTGCCCTTCTTATGCATACACTACTTCTTTTTCCCCTTCTTCTTCTCCTCCTTGTTCCACTTCTTCGTCATCCTCTTTCCTTCCATTGCTTCTTCTAACTCCTCTTTTTCTTATCCTTCCACTTCTTCTTCTTCTTCCTATTGTTCTCCTTCTTCCACTTGCACTTCTTCCATTTCTTCTCCTTCTTCTCGTTTTTCCACTTCTTCTTCTTCCTCTTCTTCTCCTTCTGCCACCTCTTCTCCCTCCTCCCGTTGTCCTTCTTCCACTTCTTCTTCTTCATCTCCTTTCATTCCACTACTTCCTCCTATTCCTCTTATTCTCTCCTTCTACCACTTCTTCTACTTCTTCTTGTTGTTCTTCTTCATTTTCGTCTCCTTCTTCCGCTTCTTCTGCTTACACTTCTTGATGCATGCCTCCCTTGATCTTTTTCCTTGAGGTTCCAAGCACCATGAAATGGATGATGGAGGGGAAAGAAAATGGAGGTGGGGCGCCACTCTGAAAGAGAGATAAGCCAAAGTGTTTAGGTTTGCCACAAGGGAAGGAACCCTTGATAAAAACCAACTAGGAAGAGGTTCCTCAAGAGAGAGGATCCTCAAGACCTTTTACTAAGAATGTGCTCACAAAGAGACTATTTTCATTCAACTTTAAAGGTGAAATTTTACAATGAGGGGGAATGAGTATATATAGCCCAATGGGAGAGCTTGGGCACACTTTTCTAGGCAATGTGGGACTTAGGCTTAATTAGGATTAAAACTAATTAACCCAAGTCTTAGGCCTTAAGTGAGGCACCCAAGTTCACCCCCAATGGGTGCAATTAGCATATCTTAATGTGAATGGGCTAGTCCAAAATCATGTCTTAACTTATGCACCCATTATAAGCTTACTCCTCCTTTTTAACTAAAGACACCTATACCTTATAAACTAAGAAGATGGCCGAAAATACATGGCCTTAAGGGAATTAAAAATACTTTCCTATTTATCTAATTAAAATAAAATATTTACAAGCTAAAAATAACGAAGACTATGGCTTCGAATCTTCAATGAGCTTTTGTCCATGCCATGCCTTCCTTGAGTCCTCCTAGCCATGATGCATGCTAGGTTAGATTGCATCACTTCTTGTTCTTCCTCTTCTTCCATTTCTTCTCCTTCCACAACTTCTTCTTCTTTCCTTTCCGTCTTCTCCTTCCTCTTTTTCTTCATCCCCCACGTTTGTTGCTTCCCATTGCTGCTCTTCCTCTTCTTCTCCTTCCCCCAAATCTTATGCTTACACTTCTTCTTCTTCTTCCTCTTTTCCTCCAGATTCCACTTCTCTGCTTCTTCTTCCCTTCCCTTCCTTTCCCTTCCTTCTTCCTTTTCCTCCTTTTCTCCTTGTTCCAATTCTTCTTCTTCATCTCACCTCCTTCCACTACTTCTTCTTCCTCCTCTTGTTCACATTCTTCAACTTCTTCACTTTCCACATCTTCTTCTTCCTTTCCTTCTCCTTCTTCTTCCTCTTCTTATCTTTCTTCCACTTCTCCTGCCTCCTCTTGTTCTATTTCTTCCACTTCTTCTTCATCCTCTTCTTTCCTTTCTTTTCTTCCTCTTCATCTCCTTCTTCTGCTTCCTTTCCTTCGTCATAATCTTCTTTTTCTCCTTCTTCTGCTTCCACTTGCATTTCTACCTCTTGTTCTCCTTCTTCCACTTCTTCTCCATCATCCCCACTTTTTCGACTACTTCTTCTTCTTCCTCTTGTTCACCTTCTTCCACTTCTACTACATCCACTCGTTCTTCTTCTTCCCACTCTTCTCCTTCTTGCCCTTCTTCTGCATACACTACTTCTTCTTCTTCCCCTTCTTCTTCTCCTCCTTGTTCCACTTCTTCGTCATCCCCTTTCCTTCTATTGCTTCTTCCTCTTCTTCTCCTTCTACCACCTCTTCTCCCTCCTCCCGTTCTCCTTCTTCCACTTCTTCTTCTTCATCTCCTTTCATTCCACTACTTCCTCCTATTTCTGTTATTCACTCCTTCTACCACTTCTTCTACTTCTACTTGTTGTTCTTCTTCATTTTCGTCTCCTTCTTCCTCTTCTTCCATTTCTTCTCCTTCCACAACTTCTTCTTCTTCTTTCCTTTCCGTCTTCTCCTTCTGCCACCTCTTCTCCCTCCTCCCGTTCTCCTTCTTCAACTTCTTCTTCTTCATCTCCTTTCATTCCATTACTTCCTCCTATTCCTCTTATTCTCTCCTTCTACCACTTCCACTTCTACTTGTTGTTCTTCTTCATTTCCGTCTCCTTCTTCCGCTTCTTCTGCTTACACTTCTTCTTCTTCCTCTTCTTCCATTTCTTCTCCTTCCACAACTTCTTCTTCTTTCCTTTCCGTCTTCTCCTTGCTCTTTTTCTCCATCCCCCATTCTGTTGCTTCCCATTGTTGCTCTTCCTCTTCTTCTCCTTCCCCCAAATCTTATGCTTACACTTCTTCTTCTTCTTCCTCTTCTCCTCCAGATTCCACTTCTTCTGCTTCTTCTTCCCTTCCCTTCCCCGCCTTCTTCCTTTTCCTCCTTTTCTCCTTGTTCCAATTCTTCTTCTTTATATCACGTCCTTCCACTACTTCTTCTTCCTCCTCTTGTTCACCTTCTTCAAATTCTTCACTTTCCACATCTTCTTCTTCTTCCTTTTCTTCTCCTTCTTCCACTTCTCCTGCCTCCTCTTGTTCTCTTTCTTCCACTTCTTCTTCATCCTCCCCTTTCTTTTCTTTTCTTCCTCTTCATCTCCTTCTTCTTCTCCCTTTCCTTCGTCATATCCCTCTTTTTCTCCTTCTTCTGCTTCCACTTGCATTTCTATATCTTGTTCTCCTTCATCCACTTCTTGTCCATCATCCCCACTCCTTCAACTACTTCTTCTACCTCCTCTTATTCACCTTATTCCACCTCTACTACATCCACTTCTATTGCTTCCCATTGTTGCTTTTCCTCTTCTTCTCCTTCCCCCAAATCTTATGCTTACACTTCTTCTTCTTCTTCCTTTTCTCCTCCAGATTCCACTTCTTCTGCTTCTTCTTCCCTTCCCTTCCCCTCCTTCTTCCTTTTCCTCCTTTTTTCCTTGTTCCAATTCTTCTTTTTTATCTCACCTCCTTCCACTACTTCTTCTTCCTCCTCTTGTTCACCTTCTTCAACTTCTTAACTTTCCACATCTTCGTCTTCCTCCCCTTCTTCTCCTCCTTGTTGCACTTCTGCTTCATCCCCTTTCCTTCCATTGCTTCTTCTTCCTCCTCTTTTTCTCATTCTTCCACTTCTTCTTCTTCTTTCTATTGTTCTCCTTCTTCCACTTGCACTTCTTCCTTTTCTTCTCGTTCTTCAACTTCTTCTTCCTCTTCTTCTCCTTCTGCCACCTCGTCTCCCTCCTCCCGTTCTCTTTCTTCCACTTCTTCTTCTTCATCTCCTTTCATTCCACTTCTTCATCCTATTCCTCTTATTCTCTCCTTCTACCACTTCTTCTACTTCTACTTGTTGTTCTTCTTCATTTTCGTCTCCTTCTTCCGCTTCTTCTGCTTACACTTCTTCTTCTTCCTCTTCTTCCATTTCTCCTCCTTCCACAACTTCTTCTTCTTTGCTTTCCCTCTTCTCCTTCCTCTTTTTCTCCATGCCCCACTTTTGTTGGTTCCCATTGTTGCTCTTCCTATTCTTCTCCTTCCCCAAATCTTATGCTTACAGTTCTTCTTCTTCTTCCTCTTCTCCTCTAGATTCCACTTCTTCTGCTTCTTTTTCCGTTCCCTTCCCCTCCTTCTTCCTTTTCCTCCTATTCTCCTTGTTCCAATTCTTCTCCATCATCCCCACTCCTTCAACTACTTCTTCTTCTTCCTCTTGTTCACCTTCTTCCACCTCTACTACATCCACTTCTTCTTCTTCTTCGCTCTCTTCTCCTTCTTGCCCTTTTTCTGCCTACACTACTTCTTCTTCCTCCCTTTCTTCTTCTCCTCCATGTTCCACTTCTTTTTCATCCCTTTTCCTTCCATTGCTTCTTCTTCCTCCTCTTTTTCTCATGCTTCCACTTCTTCTTCTTCTTCCTTTTGTTCTCCTTCTTCCACTTGAAGTTCTTCCTTTTCTTCTCGTTCTTCCAGTTCTTGTTCTTCCTCTTCTTCTCCTTCTGTCACCTTTTCTCGCTCCTCCCGTTCTCCTTCTTCCACTTCTTCTTCTTCATCTCCTTTCATTCCACTACGTCCTCCTATTCCTCTTATTCTGTCCTTCTACCACTTCTGCTACTTCTACTTGTTGTTCTTCTTCATTTTCGTCTCCTTCTTCCGCTTCTTCTGCTTACACTTCTTCTTCTTCCATGTCTTCTCCTTCCACAACTTCTTCTTCTTTCCTTTTCGTCTTCTCCTTCCTCTTTTTCTCCATCCCCCACTTCAGTTGCTTCCCATTGTTACTCTTCCTCTTCTTCACCTTCCTCCAAATCTTATGCTTACACTTTTTCTTCTTCTTCCTCTTCTCCTCTAGATTCCACTTCTTCAGCTTCTTCTTGCCTTCCCTTCCCTTCCCCTTCTTCTTCCTTTTCCTCCTTTTCTCCTTGTTCCAATTCATCTTCTTCATCTCATCTCCTTCCACTACTTCTTCTTCCCCCTCTTGTTCACCTTTTTCACTTTCCACATCTTCTTCTTCTTCCTTTTCTTCTCCTTCTTCCACTTCTTCTAGTTATTCTTCCTCTTCTTATCTTTCTTCCACTTCTCCTGCCTTCTCTTGTTCTCTTTCTTCCACTTCTTCTTCATCCTCTCCTTTCCTTTCTTTTCTTCCTCTTCATCTCCTTCTTTTTCTTCCTTTCCTTCGTCATATCCCTCTTTTTCTCCTTCTTCTGCTTCCACTTGCATTTCTACCTCTTGTTCTCCTTCTTTCAGTTTTCTCCATCATCCCCACTCCTTCAACTACCTCTTCTTCTTCCTCTTGTTCACCTTCTTCCACCTCTAATACATCCACTTGTTCTTCTTTTTCCTTCTCTTCTCGTTCTTGCCCTTCTTCTGCCTACACTACTTCTTCTTCCTCCCCTTCTTCTTCTCCTCCTTGTTCCACTTCTTCTTCATCCCCTTTCCTTCCATTCCTTCTTCTTCCTCGTTTTTTCTCATTCTTCCACTTCTTCTTCTTCTTCTTCCTATTGTTCTCTTTCTTCCCCTTGCACTGCTTCCTTTTCTTCTCGTTCTTCCACTTCTTCTTCTTCCTCTTCTTCTCCTTCTGCCACATCTTCTCCCTCCTCCCGTTCTCCTTCTTCCACTTCTTCTTCTTCATTTCCTTTCGTTCCACTACTTCCTCCTATTCCTCTTATTCTCTCCTTCTACCACTTCTTCTACTTGTTGTTCTTCTTCATTTTCGTCTCCTTCTACCACTTCTTTTACTTGTTGTTCTTCTACATCTTCATCTCCTTCTTCTTCTTCCTTTCCTTTGTCATATCCCTCTTTTTCTCCTTTTTCTGCTTCTACTTGTATTTCTACCTCTTGTTCTCCTTCTTCCACTTCTTCTCCATCATCCTCACTCCTTCAACTAGTTTTTCTTCTTCCTCTTGTTCACCTTCTTCCACTTCTACTACATCCACTTGTTCTTCTTCTTCCCTCTCTTCTCCTTCTTCCCCTTCTTCTGCCTACACTACTTCTTCTTCCTCCTCTTCTTCTTCTCCCCCTTGTTCCACTTCTTCTTCATCCCCTTTCCTTCAATTGCTTCTTCTTCCTCCTCTTTTTCTCATTCCTCCACTTCTTCTTCTTCTTCCTATTGTTCTCCTTCTTCCACTTGCACTATTTCTTCCTTTTCTTCTCGTTCTTCCACTTCTTCTTCGTCCCTTTCTTCTCCTTCTGCCACCTCTTCGCCCTCCTCCCGTTCTCCTTCTTCCACTTCTTCTTCGTCCCTTTCTTCTCCTTCTGCCACCTCTTCGCCCTCCTCCCGTTCTCCTTCTTCCACTTCTTCTTCTTGATCTCCTTTCATTCCACTACTTCTACCACTCCTTCTACTTCTACTTGTTGTTTTTCTTCAACTTCTTCACTTTCCACATCTTCTTCTTCTTCCTTTTCTTCTCCTTCTTCCACTTCTTCTAGTTACTCTCCTTCTTCTTCCTCTTCTTATCTTTCTTCCACTTCTCCTGCCTCCTCTTTTTCTCTTTCTTCCACTTCTTCTTCATCCTCTCCTTTCCTTTCTTTTCTTCCTCTTCATCTCCTTCTTCTTCTTCCTTTCCTTCGTCATATCCCTCTTTTTCTCCTTCTTCTGCTTCCCCTTGCATTTCTACCTCTTTTTCTCCTTCTTCCACTTCTTCTCCATCATCCCCTCTCCTTCAACTACTTCTTCTTCTTCCTCTTGTTCACCTTCTTCCCCCTCTACTACATCCACTTGTTCTTCTTCTTCCCTCTCTTCTCCTTCTTGCCTTTCTTCTTCCTACTCTACTTCTTCTTCCTCCCCTTCTTCTTTTCCTCCTTGTTCCACTTCTTCTTCATCCCCTTTCCTTCCATTGCTTCTTCTTCCTCCTCCTCTTCTCATTTTTCCACTTGTTCTTCTTCCTCCCCTTCTCCTTTTGCCACCTTTTCTCCCTCCTCCAGTTCTCCGTCTTCCACTTCTTCTTCTTCATCTCCTTTCATTCCACTACTTCCCCCTATTCCTCTTATTCTCTCCTTCTACCACTTCTTCTACTTCTACTTGTTGTTCTTCCTCATTTTCGTCTCCTTCTTCTGCTTCTTTTGCTTACACTTCTTCTTCTTCCTCTTCTTCCATTTCTTCTCCTTCCACAACTTCTTCTTCTTCCTCTTTTTGTCCAACCCCTACTTCTGTTGCTTCCCATTGTTGCTCTTGCTCTTCTTCTCCTTCCCCCAAATCTTATGCTTACACTTCTTCTTCTTCTTCCTCTTCTCCTCTAGATTACACTTCTTCTACTTCTACTTCTTCTTCCCTTCCCTTCCCCTCCTTCTTCCATTTCCTCCTTTTCTCCTTGTTCCAATTCTTCTTCTTCATCTCACCTTTTCCCACTACTTCTTCTTCCTCCTCTTGTTCATCTTCTTCACTTTCCACATGTTCTTCTTCTTCCTTTTCTTCTCCTTCTTCCACTTCTTCTAGTTACTCTCCTTGTTCTTCCTCTTCTTATCTTTCTTCCACTTCTCCTGCCTCCTCTTGTTCTCTTTCTTCCACTCCTTCTTCATCCTCTCCTTTCCTTTCTTTTCTTCCTCTTCATCTCCTTCTTCTTCCTCCTTTCCTTCATCATATCCCTCTTTTTCTCCTTCTTCTGCTTCCACTTGCATTTCTACCTCTTGTTCTCCTTCTTCCACTCCTTCTCTATCATCCCCACTAACTCAACTACTTCTTCTTCTTCCTCTTGTTCACCTTCTTCTACTTCTACTACATCCACTTGTTCTTCTTCTTCCCTCTCTTCTCCTTCTTGCCCTTCTTCTGCCTACACTACTTCTTCTTCGTCCCCTTCTTCTTCTCCTCCTTGTTCCCCTTCTTCTTCATCCCCTTTCCCTCCATTGCTTCTTCTTCCTCCTATTTTTCTCATTCTTCCACTTCTTCTTCTTCTTCCTATTGTTCTCCCTCTTCCATTTGCACTTCTTCCTTTTCTTCTCATTCTTCCACTTCTTCTTCTTACTCTTCTTCTCCTTCTGCCACCTCTTCTCACTCCTCCCGTTATCCTTCTTCCATTCTTCTTCTTCATCTCCTTTCATTCCACTACTTCCTCCTATCCCTCTTATTCTCTCCTTCTACCACTTCTTCTACTTCTACTTGTTGTTCTTCTTCATTTTCGTCTCCTTCTTCCACTTCTTCTGCTTACACTTCTTCGTCTTCCTCTTCTTCCATTTCTTCTCCTTCCACAACTTCTTCTTCTTTCCTTTCAGTCTTCTCCTTCTTCTTTTTCTCCAAACCCCGCTTCTGTTGCTTTCCATTGTTGCTCTTCCTCTTCTTCTCCTTCCCCCAAATCTTATGCTTACACTTCTTCTTCTTCTTCCTCTTCTCCTCTGGATTCCACTTCTTCTGCTTCTTCTTCCCTTCCCTTCCCTTCCCCTCTTTCTTCCTTTTCCTCCTTTTCTCCTTGTTCTAATTCTTCTTCTTCATCTCACCTTCTTCCATTACTTCTTTTTCCTCCTCTTGTTCACCTTCTTCAAGTTCTTCACTTTCCACATCTTCTTCTTCTTCCTTTTCTTCTCCTTCTTCCACTTGTTGTAGTTACTCTCCTTCTTCTTCCTCTTCTTATCTTTCTTCCACTTCTCCTGGCTCCTCTTGTTCTCTTTCTTCAACTTCTTCTTCATCCTCTCCTTTCCTTTCTTTTCTTCCTCTTCATCTCCTTCTTCTTCTTCCTTTCCTTCGTCATATCCCTCTTTTTCTCCTTCTTCTGCTTCCAGTTGCATTTCTACCTCTGCTTCTCCTTCTTCAACTTCTTCTCCATCATCCCCACTAATTCAACTACTTCGTCTTCTTCCTCTTGTTCACCTTCTTGTACTTCTACTATATCCACTTGTTCTTCTTCTTCCCTCTCTTCTCCTTCTTGCCCTTCTTCTCCCTACACTACTTCTTCTTCGTTCCCTTCTTCTTCTCCTCCTTGTTCCACTTCTTCTTCATCCCCTTTCCATCCATTTCTTCTTCTTCCTCCTCTTTTTCTCATCCTTCCACTTCTTCTTCTTCTTCCTATTGTTCTCCTTCTTCCACTTGCACTTCTTCCTTTTCTTCTCGTTCTTCCACTTCTTCTTCCTCTTCTTCTCCTTCTGCCGCCTCTTCTCCCTCCTCCCGTTCTCCTTCTTTCACTTCTTCTTCTTCATCTCCTTTCATTCCACTACTTCCTCCTATTCCTCTTATTCTCTCCTTCTACCACTTCTTCTGCTTCTACTTGTTGTTCCCCTTCGCTTCTTCTGCTTACACTTCTTCTTCTTCCTCTTTTTCCATTTCTTCTCCTTCCATAACTTCTTCTTTCCTTAACGTCTTCTGCTTCCTCTTTTTCTCCATTCCCCACTTCTGCTGCTTCCCATTGTTGCTCTTCCTCCGCTTCTCCTTCCCCCAAATCTTATGCTTACACTTCTTCTTCTTCTTCCTCTTCTCCTCCAGCTTCCACTTCTTCTGCTTCTTCTTCCCTTCCCTTCCTCTCCTTCTTCCTTTTCCTCCTTTTCTCCTTGTTCCAATTCTTCTTCTTCATCTCACCTCCTTCCACTACTTCTTCTTCCTCCTCTTGTTCACCTTCTTCAACTTCTTCACCTTCCACATCTTCTTCTTCTTCCTTTTCTTCTCCTTCTTCCACTTCTTCTAGTTAGTCTCCTTCTTCTTCCTCTTCTTATCATTCATCCACTTCTCCTGCCTCCTCTTGTTCTCCTTCTTCCAGTTCTTCTTCATCATCTCCTTTCCTTTGTTTTCTTCCTCTTCACCTCCTTCTTCTTCTTCCTTTCCTTCGTGATATCCCTCTTTTTCTCCTTCTTCTGCTTCCACTTGCATTTCAACCTCTTGTTCTCGTTCCTCCACTTCTTCTCCATCATCCCCACTCCATCAACTACCTCTTCTTCTTCCTCTTATTCACCTTCTTCCACTTCTACTACATCCACTTGTTCTTCTTCTTCCCTCTCTTCTCCTTCTTCCCCTTCTTCTGCCTACACTACTTCTTCTTCCTCCCCTTCTACTTCCTATTGTTCTCCTTCTTCCACTTGCACTTCTTCCTTTTCTTGTGGTTCTTCCACTTCTTCTTCTTCCTCTTCTTCTCCTTCTGCCACCTCTACTCCCTCCTCCCGTTCTCCTTCTTCCTCTTCTTGTTGTTCATCTCCTTTCATTCCACTAGTTCCTCCTATTCCTCTTATTCTCTATTTCTACCACTTCTTCCACTTCTACTTGTTGTTCTTCTTCATTTTCGTCTCCTTCTTCCGCTTCTTCTGCTTACACTTCTTCTTCTTCCTCTTCTTCCATTTCTTTTCCTTCCACAACTTCTTCTTCTTTCCTTTCCGTCTTCTCCTTCCTCTTCTTCTCCATCACCCACTTCTGTTGCTTCCCATTGTTGCTCTTCCTCTTCTTCTCCGTCCCCCAAATCTTATGCTTACACTTCTTCTTCTTCTTCCTCTTCTCCTCCAGATTCCACTTCTTCTGCTTCTTATTCCCTTCCCTTCCCCTCATTCTTCCTTTTCCTCCTTTCCTCCTTGTTCCAATTCTTCTTCTTCATCTCACCTCCTTCCACTACTTCTTCTTCCTCCTCTTGTTCACCTTCTTCACTTTCCACATCTTCTTCATCTTCCTTTTCTTCCCCTTCTTTCACTTCTTTTAGTTACTCTCCTTCTTCTTCCTCTTCTTACATTTCATCCACTTCTCCTGCCTCCTCTTGTTCTCTTTCTTCCACTTCTTCTTCATCCTCTTCTTTCCTTTCTTTTCTTCCTCTTCATCACCTTCTTCTTCTTCCTTTCCTTCGTCATATCCCTCTTTTTCTCCTTCTTCTGCTTCCACTTGCATTTCTACCTCTTGTTCTCCTTCTTCCACTTCTTCTCCATTATCCACACTCCTTCAACTACTTCTTCTTCTTCCTCTTGTTCACCTTCTTCCACTTGTACTACATCCACTTGTTCTTCTTCTTCCCTCTCTTCTCCTTCTTCCCCTTCTTCTGCCTACACTACTTCTTCTTCCTCCCCTTCTTCTTCTCCTCGTGGTTCTACTTCTTCTTCTTTCCCCTTTCCTTTCATTGCTTCTTCTTCCTCCTCTTTTTCTCATTCTTCCACTTCTTCCTATTGTTCTCCTGCTTCCACTTGCATTTCTTCCTTCTCTTCTCGTTCTTCCACTTCTTCTTCTTCCTCTTCTTCTCCTTTTGCCACCTGTTCTTCCTCCTCCCGTTATCCTTCCTCCACTTCTTCTTCATCTTCTTTCATTCCACTACTTCCTCCTATTCCCCTTATTCTCTCCTTCTACCACTTCTTCTACTTCTACTTGTTGTTCTTCTCCATTTTGCTCTCCTTCTTCCGCTTCTTGTGCTTACACTTCTTCTTATTCTTCCTCTTCTTCCATTTCTTCTCCTTCCACAACTTCTTTTCTTTCCTTTCCGTCTTCTCCTTCCCCCATATCTTATGCTTACACTTCTTCTTCTTCTTCCTCTTCTCCTCCAGATTCCACTTCTTCTACTTCTTCTTCCCTTCCCTTCCCCTTCTTCTTCCTTTTCCTCCTTTTCTCCTTGTTCCAATTCTTCTTCTTCATCTCACCTTCTTCCACTACTTCTTCTTCCTCCTCTTGTTCACCTTCTTCAACTTCTTCACTTTCCACATCTTCTTCTGCTTCCTTTTCTTCTCCTTTTTCCACTTCTTCTAGTTACTCTCCTTCTTCTTCCTCTTCTTATATTCTTCGACTTCTCCTGCCTCCTCTTGTTCTCTTTCTTCCACTTCTTCTTCATCCTCTCCTTTGCTTTCTTTTCTTCCTCTTCATCGCCTTCTTCTTCTTCCTTTCCTTCGTCATATGCCTCTTTTTCTCCTTCTTCTACTTCCACTTGCATTTCTACCTCTTGTTCTCCTTCCTCCACTTTTCCATCATCCCAACCTCTTCAACTACTTCTTCTTCTTCCTCTTGTTTACCTTCTTCCACTTCTACTATGTCCACTTGCTCTTCTTCTTCCCTCTCTTCTCCTTGTTCCCCTTCTTCTGCCTACACTACTTCTTCTTCCTCCCCTTCTTCTTCTCCTCCTTGTTCCACTAATTCCTCATTACCCTTTTCTTCCATTGCTTCTTCTTCCTCCTCTTTTTTTCATTCTTCCACTTCTTCTTCTTCATCTCCTTTCATTCCACTACTTCCTCCTATTCCTCTTATTCTCTCCTTCTACCACTTCTTCTACTTCTACTTGTTGTTGTTCTTCATTTTCGTCTCCTTCTTTCGCTTCTTCTGCTTACACTTCTTCTTCTTCCATTTCTTATCCTTCCACAACTTCTTCTTCTTTCCTTTCCGTTTTTTCCTTCCTTTTTTTCTCCATCCCCGACTTCTGTTGCTTCCCATTGTTGCTCTTCCTCTTCTTTTCCTTCTACCATATCTTATGCTTACACTTCTTCTTCTTCTTCCTCTTCTCCTCCAGATTCCACTTCTTTTGCTTCTTCTTCCCTTCTCTTCCCCTCCTTCTTCCTTTTCCTCCTTTTCTCCTTGTTCCAATTCTTCTTCTTCATCTCACCTCCTTCCACTACTTCTTCTTCCTCCTCTTGTTCACTTTCTTCACTTTCCACATCTTCTTCTTCTTCCTTTTCTTCTCCTTCTTCTAGTTATCCTCCTTCTTCTTCCTCTTCTTACCTTTCTTCCACTTCTCCTGCCTCCTCTTGTTCTCTTTCTTCCACTTCTTCTTCATCCTCTCCTTTCCTTTCTTTTCTTCCTCTTCATCTCCTTCTTCTTCTTCCTTTCCTTCGTCATATCCCTTTTTTTCTCCTTCTTCTGCTTCCACTTGCATTTCCACCTCTTGTTCTCCTTCTTCTACTTCTTCTCCATCATCCCCACTCCTTCAACTACTTCTTCTTCTTCCTCTTGTTCACCTTCTTCCACATCTATTACATGCACTTGTTCTTCTTCTTCCCTCTCTTCTCATTGTTGCCTTTCTTCTGCCTACACTACTTCTTCTTCCTCCCCTTCTTCTTCTCCTCCTTGTTCCACTTCTTCTTCATCCCCTTTCCTTTCATTGCTTCTTCTTCCTCCTCTTTTTCTCATTCTTCCACTTTTTCTTCTTCCTCCTATTGTTCTCCTTCTTCCACTTACAGTTCTTCCTTTTCTTCTCATTCTTCCACTTCTTCTTCTTCTCCTTCTGCCACCTCTTCTCCCTCCTCCTGTTCTCCTTCTTCCACTTCTTCTTCTTCATCTCCTTTCATTCCACTACTTCCTCCTATTCCTCTTATTCTCTCCTTCTACCACTTCTTCTTGTGATGTGAATGCCGAAGAGAATGACTTTTCATTTTTTGTAACGTTTCATTAATTTAGGAATTAATGTAACATGCAATTAATCATATGTGATAATTGCGTGATAATGGAGTATTTAATTTTTCTTTTGAGAGTTATGATTTTGAACAGTCACCTAGTTCTATAAATAGGGGTTGAATTGTACTCAAAGGAGAACCATTGAATTAGTAAAATTATATTTGGGTTTTACCCTTTTGTGAGAGATGAATTTCTCTTTAGAACTTATCAAGGAATTTTTCCTTGTGGCGTTCTCCTACACTTATCAAGGGTAAATCACCACCCTTGTGGTGTCATATGACTTATCTTCCATCCTTGGAAGTAGCGTCATCTATCTTTTCGTTAAACCATTTTCATCCTTTCCATTTTCTTGTTTACCCAATTCTCATTGTTTTGTTAACTTATTACCTTCCAACCTAGATAGATTCGCAAAACGAATCCAACCCCTTTGGATTTATATCAGTCTGATATAAATTCAGAGGGGTTGGATTCGTTTTGTAGATCTATCTAGGTTGGAAGGTAATAAGTTAGCAAAACAATGAGAATTGGGTAAACAATAAAATGGAAAGGATGAAAATGGTTTAACAAAGGGATAAATGACGCCACTTCCAAGGATGGAAGATAAGTCATATGACGCCACAAGGGTGGTGATTTATCCTTGATAAGTCTAAGAGAATGCCACAAGGAAAAATTCTTTGATAAGTTCTAAAGAGAAATTCATCTCTCACAAAAGGGTAAAACCCAAATATAATTTCACTAATTCAATGGTTCTCCTTAGAGTACAATTCAACCTCTATTTATAGAATTAGGTGACGGTTCAAAATCGTAACTCCCAAAAGAAAAATTAAATACTCTATTATCACGCAATTATCACACATGATTAATTGCATGTTACATTAATTCCTAAATTAATGAAACGTTACAAAAAATGAAAAGTCATTGTCTTCGGCATTCACATCATTCCCTCCTTCTTCGAAAAGATTCGTCCCCGAATCTATGACTTTATTTTCCTACAAATTTTATTCACTTATAACGAACAAAACAACCTCCAGGATCAAATACAACTTGTAAAAAATCATGCATCAAAGAATTTCTCCTTTTTGGTGTCCAAACCCAGACTTGAAAATTTTTCTCATGAGTTTGAATTTCAACAGTGGACTCGATGTACAATAACGCTCTAGGAGTGATATCAATATTTTTCTTCCTTACCCATGACCATTTGTGGGTTGTATACTCATGATCCTGTGCATTTATAATATCAAGAGAAGAAGAAAAATCAATAGCAGTTAAAATTTTATAGTTCTTTTTCTGTCTTTCTCTTTCCTTTTCTCTCTCTTCCTCTTCACTCTTTTCTTTTTCTATTTTTTCTCTTTTCTTCTCTCTCTTTTTCTATTTTCTCCTTCAACTTAAGTTGATCCTCACAAACTTGGCTTGGTGCTAGAAATTTCAAATTAAGCTTGCGTCCTTCATGCACCAAAGAAACTGAAAATTTTTCAGGATTAATCTTTTTATCCTTCAGCCAAGATCTCCCTAAAAGAAAATGACATGAGTCCATGGGATCAATATCGCATGTCACTTCATCCACGAATTTTCCAACACTGAATTTAAACTTAGTTTGTCTAGGATGAAGACTCGTCGATAAGTTGAGTTTATTCACCAATCTTTCGCTCACAACGTTGCTACAACTTCCTCCATCAACTGCAAATAAACACAAATGACCTTCGATTAAACACCTTGTATAAAAAATATCCACCATAATTCCAAACCTAGAGCCGAAGCTCTGATACCAACTAATATAAATCCAAAGGGGTTGGATTCGTTTTGCGAATCTATAACAAAACAATGAGAATTGGGTAAACAAGAAAATGGAAAGGATGAAAATGGTTTAACGAAAAGGTAGATGACGCCACTTCCAAGGATGGAAGATAAGTCATATGACGCCACAAGGGTGGTGATTTACCCTTGATAAGTGTAGGAGAACGCCACAAGGAAAAATTCCTTGATAAGTTCTAAAGAGAAATTCATCTCTCACAAAAGGGTAAAACCCAAATATAATTTCACTAATTCAATGGTTCTCCTTTGAGTACAATTCAACCCCTATTTATAGAACTAGGTGACTGTTCAAAATCATAACTCTCAAAAGAAAAATTAAATACTCCATTATCACGCAATTATCACATATGATTAATTGCATGTTACATTAATTCCTAAATTAATGAAACGTTACAAAAAATGAAAAGTCATTGTCAAGCATTCACATCATCTTGTCTTCCTTGTTCCACTTCTTCTTTATCCCCTTTCCTTCCAATGCTTCTTATTCCTCCTCTTTTTGTCATTCTTCCACTTCTTCTTCTTCTTCCTATTGTTCTCCTTCTTCCACTTGCACTTCTTCCTTTTCTTCTCGTTCTTCCACTTCTTCTTCTTCCTCTTCTTCTCCTTCTCCTACCTCTTCTTCCTCCTCCCGTTCTCCTTCTTCCACTTCTTCTTCTTCATCTCCTTTCATTCCACTACTTCCTCCTATTCCTCTTAGTATCTCCTTCTACCACTTCTTCGACTTCTACTTGTTGTTCTTCTTCATTTTTGTCTCCTTCTTCTGCTTCTTCTGCTTACACTTCTTCTTCTTCCTCTTCTTCCATTTCTTCTCCCTCCACAACTTCTTCTTCTTTCCTTTCCGTCTTCTCCTTCCTCTTTTTCTCCATCCCCCACTTCTGTTGCTTCCCATTGTTGCTCTTCTTCTTCTTCTTCCTTCCACTACTTCTTCTTCCTCCTCTTGTTCACCTTCTTCAACTTCTTCACTTTCCACATCTTCTTCTTCTTCCTTTTCTTCTCCTTCTTCCACTTCTTCCAGTTACTCTCCTTCTTCTTCCTCTTCTTATCTTTCTTCCACTTCTCCTGCCTCCTCTTGTTCTCTTTCTTCCACTTCTTCTTCATCCTCTCCTTTCCTTTCCTTTCTTCCTCTTCATCTCCTTCTTCTTCTTCCTTTCCTTCGTCATATCCCTCTTTTTCTCCTTCTTCTGCTTCCACTTGCATTTCTACCTCTTGTTCTCCTTCTTCCACTTCTTCTCCATCATCCCCACTCCTTCAACTACTTCTTCTTCTTCCTCTTGTTCACCTTCTTCCACTTCTACTACATCCACTTGTTCTTCTTCTTCCCTCTCTTCTCCTTCTTGCCCTATTTCTGCCTACACTACTTCTTCTTCCTCCCCTTCTTCTCCTCCTTGTTCCACTTCTTCTTCATTCCCCTTTCCTTCCATTGCTTCTTCTTCCTCCTCGTTTTCTCATTCTTCCACTTCTTCTTCTTCTTCCTATTGTTCTCCTTCTTCCACTTGCACTTCTTCCTTTTCTTCTCGTTCTTCCACTTCTTCTTCTTCATCTCCTTTCATTCCACTACTTCCTCCTATTCCTCTTATTCTCTCCTTCTACCACTTCTTCTACTTCTACTTGTTGTTCTCCTTCATTTTCGTCCCCTTTTTTCGCTTTTTCTGCTTACACTTCTTCTTCTTCTTCTTCCATTTCTTATCCTTCCACAACTTCTTCTTCTTTCCTTTCCGTCTTCTCCTTCCTCTTTTTCTCCATCCCCGACTGTTGCTTCCCATTGTTGCTCTTCCTCTTCTTCTCCTTCTACCATATCTTATGCTTACACTTCTTCTTCTTCTTCCTCTTCTCCTCCAGATTCCACTTCCTCTACTTCTTCTTCCTTTCCCTTCCACTCCTTCTTCCTTTTCCTCCTTTTCTCCCTGTTCAAATTCTTCTTCTTCATCTCACCTCCTTCCACTACTTCTTCTTCCTCCTCTTGTTCACCTTCTTCACTTTCCACATCTTCTTCTTCTTCCACTTCTTCTAGTTAATCTCCTTCTTCTTCCTCTACTTATCTTTCTTCCACTTCTCCTGCCTCCTCTTGTTCTCTTTCTTCCACTTCTTCTTCATCCTCTCCTTTCCTTTCTTTTCTTCCTCTTCATCTCCTTCTTATCTTTCTTTCCTTCATGATATCCGTCTTTTTCTCCTTCTTCTGCTTCCACTTGCATTTCTACCTCTTGTTCTCCTTCTTCCACTTCTTCTCCATCATCCCCACTCCTTCAACTACTTCTTCTTCTTCACTTGTTCACCTTCTACCTCCTCTACTACATCCACTTGTTATTCTTCTTCCCTCTCTTCTCCTTCTTGCCCTTCTTCTGCCTACACTACTTCTTCTTCCTCCCCTTCTTCTTCTCCTCCTTGTTCCACTTCTTCTTCATTCCCCTTTCCTTCCATTGCTTGTTCTTCCTCCTCTTTTTCTCATTCTTCAACTTCTTCTTCTTCCTATTGCTCTCATTCTTCCACTTGCACCTCTTCCTTTTCTTCTCGTTCTTCCACTTCTTCTTCTTCCTCTTCTTCTCCTTCTGCCACCTCATCTTCCTCCTCCCGTTCTCCTTTGTCCACTTCTTCTTCTTCATCTCCTTTCATTCCACTACTTCCTCCTATTCCTCTTATTCTCTCCTTCTACCATTTCTTCTACTTCTCCTTGTTGTTCCGCTTCATTTTTGTCTCCTTCTTCCGCTTCTTCTGCTTACACTTCTTCTTCTTCCTCTTCTTCCATTTCTTCTCCTTCCACAACTTCTTCTTCTTTCCTTTCCGTCTTCTCCTTCCTCTTTTTCTCCATCCCCCACTTTTGTTGCTTTCCATTGTTACTCTTCCTCTTCTTCTCCTTCCCCCAAATGCTTACAGTTCTTCTTCTTCTTGCTGTTCTCCTCCAGATTCCTTCCATTGCTTATTCTTCGTCCTCTTTTTCTCATTCTTCCACTTGTTCTTCTTCTTCCTATTGTTCTCTTTCTTCCAGTTGCACTTCTTCCTTCTCTTCTCGTTCTTCCACTTCTTCTTCTTCCTCTTCTTCTCCTTCTGCCACCTCTTGTTCCTCCTCCCGTTCTCCTTCTTCCACTTCTTCTTCTTCATCTCCTTTCATTCCATTACTTAATCCTATTCCTCTTCTTCTCTCCTTCTACCACTTCTTCTACTTCTACTTGTTGTTCTTCTTCATTTTCGTCTCCTTCTTCTGCTTCTTCTGCTTACACTTCTTCTTCTTCCTCTTCTTCCTTTTCTTCTCCTTCCACAACTTCTTCTTCTTTCCTTTCCGTCTTCTCCTTCCTCTTTTTCTCCATTCCCCACTTCTGTTGCTTCCCGTTGTTGCTCTTCCTCTTCTTCTCCTTCCCCCAAATCG
This sequence comes from Psophocarpus tetragonolobus, assembly GCA_037954015.1. Taxonomy (NCBI): domain Eukaryota; kingdom Viridiplantae; phylum Streptophyta; class Magnoliopsida; order Fabales; family Fabaceae; genus Psophocarpus; species Psophocarpus tetragonolobus. The sequence goes on from CM075694.1 coordinate 21,500,721, forward strand.
TATGTTTACACTTCTTCTTCCTCCCCTTCTTCTTCTCCTCCTTGTTCCACTTCTTCTTCATCCCCTGTCCTTCCATTGCTTCTTCTTCCTCCTCTTCTTCTCATTTTTCCACTTCTTCTTCTTCTTCCTATTGTTCTCCTTCTTCCACTTGCACTTCTTCCTTTTCTTTTCGTTCTTCCACTTCTTCTTCTTCCTATTGTTCTCCTTCTTCCACTTGCACTTCTTCCTTTTCTTCTCGTTCTTCCACTTCTTCTTCTTCTCCTTCTGCCACCTCTTCTCCCTCCTCCCGTTATCCTTCTTCCACTTCTTCTTTTTCATCTCCTTTCATTCCACTACTTCCTCCTATTCCTCTGATTCTTTCCTTCTACCATTTCTTCTACTTCTACTTGTTGTTCTTCTTCATTTTTGTCACCTCCTTCCACTACTTCTTCCTCCTCCTCTTGTTCACCTTCTTCACTTTCCACATCTTCTTCTTCTTCCTTTTCTTCTCCTTCTTCCACTTCTTCTAGTTACTCTCCTTCTTTTTCCTCTTCTTATCTTTCTTCCACTTCTCCTGCCTCCTCTTGTTCTCTTTCTTCCGCTTCTTCTTCATCCTCTCCTTTCCTTTCTTTTCTTCCTCTTCATCTCCTTCTTCATCTTCCTTTCCTTCATCATATTCCTCTTTTTCTATTTCTTCTCCTTCCACTTGCATTTCTACCTCTTGTTCTCCTTCTTCCACTTCTTCTCCATCATCCTCACTCCTTCAACTACTTCTTCTTCTACCTCTTGTTCACCTTCTTCCACTTCTACTACATCCACCTGTTCTTCTTCTTCCGTCTCTTTTCCTTCTTGCCTTTCTTCTGCCTACACTACTTCTTCCTCCTCCCCTTCTTCTTCTCCTCCTTGTTCCACTTCTTCTTCCTTTGCTTCCATTGCTTCTTCTTCCTTCTCTTTTTATCATTTTTCCATTTCTTCTTCTTCTTCCTATTGTTCTCCTTCTTCCCCTAGCACTTCTTCCTTTTCTTCTTGTTCTGCCACTTCTTCTTCTTGTCCTTCTGCCACCTCTTCTCCCTCCTCCCGCTCTCCTTCTTCCTTCCACTTCTTCTTCTTCATCTCCTTTCATTCCACTACTTCCTCCTATTCCTCCCATTCTTTCCTTCTACCACTTCTTCTACTTCTACTTGTTGTTCTTCTTCATTTTCGTCTCCTTCTTCCGCTTCTTCTGCTTACACTTCTTCTTCTTCCTCTTCTTCCGTTTCTTCTCCTTCGACAGCTTGTTGTTCTTTCCTTTACTTCTTCTCCTTCCTTTTTTTCTCCATCCCCCACTTTTGTGGCTTCCCATTGTTGCTCTTCCTCTTCTTCTCCTTCCCCCAAATCTTATGCTTACACTTCTTCTTCTTCTTCCTCTTCTCCTCCAGATTCCACTTCTTCTGCTTCTTGTTCCCTTCCCTTCCCCTCCTTCTTCCTTTTCCTCCTTTTCTCCTTGTTCCAATTCTTCTTCTTCATCTCACCTCCTTCCACTACTTCTTCTTCCTCCTCTTGTTCACCTTCTTCAACTTCTTCACTTTCCACATCTTCTTCTTCTTCCTTTTCTTCTCCTTCTTCCACTTCTTCTAGTTACTCTCCTTCTTCTTCCTCTACATTCTTTCTTCCACTACTCCTGCCTCCTCTTGTTCTCTTTCTTCCACTTCTTCTTCATCCTCACCTTTCCTTTCTTTTTTTCCTCTTCATCTTCTTCTTCTTCTTCCTTTCCTTCGTCATATCCCTCTCTTTCTCATTCTTCCACTTCTTCTCCATCATCCCTACTCCTTCAACTACTTCTTCTTCTTCACTTGTTCACCTTCTACCACCTCTACTACATCCACTTGTTATTCTTCTTCCCTCTCTTCTCCTTCTTGCCCTTCTTCTGCCTACACTACTTCTTCTTCCTCCCCTTCTTCTTCTCCTCCTTGTTCCACTTCTTCTTCATTCCCCTTTCCTCCATTGGTTGTTCTTCCTCCTCTTTTTCTCATTCTTCAACTTCTTCTTCTTCTTCCTATTGCTCTCCTTCTTCCACTTGCACTTCTTCCTTTTCTTCTCGTTCTTCCACTTCTTCTTCTTCCTCTTCTTCTCCTTCTGCCACCTCTTCTTCCTCCTCCTGTTCTCCTTCGTCCACTTCTTCTTCTTCATCTCCTTTCATTCCACTACTTCCTCCTATTCCTCTTATTCTCTCCTTCTACCACTTCTTCTACTTCTACTTGTTGTTCTGCTTCATTTTCGTCTCCTTCTTCCGCTTCTTCTGCTTACACTTCTTCTTTTTCCTCTTCTTCCATTTCTTCTCCTTCCACAACTTCTTCTTCTTTCCTTTCCGTCTTCTCCTTCCTCTTTTTCTCCATCCCCCACTTCTGTTGCTTCCCATTGTTACTCTTCCTCTTCTTCTCCTTCCCCCAAATCTTATGCTTACACTTCTTCTTCTTCTTCCTCTTCTCCTCTAGATTCCTTCCATTGCTTATTCTTCCTCCTCTTTTTCTCATTCTTCCACTTGTTCTTCCTCTTCCTATTGTTCTCCTTCTTACACTTGAACTTCTTCCTTTTCTTCTTGTTCTTCCACTTCTTCTTATTCCTCTTCTTCTCCTTCTGCCACCTCTTCTCCTTCCTCCCGTTCTCCTTCTTCCACTTCTTCTTCTTCATGTCCTTTCATTCCACTACTTCCTCCTATTCCTCTTATTCTCTCCTTCTTCCACTTCTTCTTCTTCATGTCCTTTCATTCCACTACTTCCTCCTATTCCTCTTATTCTCTCCTTCTACCACTTCTTCTACTTCTACTTGTTGTTCTTCTTCATTTTCGTCTCCTTCTTCCGCTTCTTCTGCTTACACTTGTTCTTCTTCCTCTTCTTCCATTTCTTCTACTTCCACAACTTCTTGTTCTTTCCTTTACGTCTTCTCCTTCCTTTTTTTCTCCATCCCCCACTTTTGTGGCTTCCCATTGTTGCTTTCCTCTTCTTCTCCTTCCCCCAAATCTTATGCTTAAACTTCTTCTTCTTCTTCCTCTTCTCCTCCAGATTCCACTTCTTTTGCTTCTTCTTCCCTTCCCTTCCCCTCTTTCTTCCTTTTCCTCCTTTTCTCCTTGTTCCACTTCTTCTTCTTCCTATTGTTCTCCTTCTTCCACTTGCACTTCTTCCTTTTCTTCTCGTGCTTCCACTTCTTCTTCTTCCTATTGTTCTCCTTCTTCCACTTGCATTTCTTCCTTTTCTTCTCGTTCTTCCACTTCTTCTTCTTCCTAAATTTCTCCTTCTTCCACTTGCATTTCTTCCTTTTCTTCTCGTTCTTCCACTTCTTCTTCTTCTCCTTCTGCCACCTCTTCTCCCTCCTCCCGTTATCCTTCTTCCACTTCTTCTTTTTCATCTCCTTTCATTCCACTACTTCCTCCTATTCCTCTGATTCTTCCCTTCTACCACTTCTTCTACTTCTACTTGTTGTTCTTCTTGATTTTTGTCACCTCCTTCCACTACTTCTTCCTCCTCCTCTTGTTCACCTTCTTTACTTTCCACATCTTCTTCTTCTTCCTTTTCTTCTCCTTCTTCCACTTCTTCTAGTTACTCTCCTTCTTTTTCCGCTTCTTATCTTTCTTCCACTTCTCCTGCCTCCTCTTGTTCTCTTTCTTCCGCTTCTTCTTCATCCTCTCCTTTCCTTTCTTTTCTTCCTCTTCATCTCCTTCTTCATCTTCCTTTCCTTCGTCATATTCCTCTTTTTCTATTTCTTCTCCTTCCACTTGCATTTCTACCTCTTGTTCTCCTTCTTCCACTTCTTCTCCATCATCCTCACTCCTTCAACTACTTCTTCTTCTACCTCTTGTTCACCTTCTTCCACTTCTACTATATCCACCTGTTCTTCTTCTTCCGTCTCTTTTCCTTCTTGCCTTTCTTCTGCCTACACTACTTCTTCCTCCTCCCCTTCTTCTTCTCCTCCTTGTTCCACTTCTTCTTCCTTTCCTTCCATTGCTTCTTCTTCCTTCTCTTTTTATCATTTTTCCATTTCTTCTTCTTCTTCCTATTGTTCTCCTTCTTCCCCTAGCACTTCTTCCTTTTCTTCTTGTTCTGCCACTTCTTCTTCTTGTCCTTCTGCCACCTCTTCTCCCTCCTCCCGTTCTCCTTCTTCCACTTCTTCTTCTTCATCTCCTTTCATTCCACTACTTCCTCCTATTCCTCTTATTCTCTCCTTCTACCACTTCTTCTACTTCTACTTGTTGTTCTTCTTCATTTTCGTCTCCTTCTTCCGCTTCTTCTGCTTACAGTTTTTCTTCTTCCTCTTCTTCCATTTCTTCTCCTTCCACAACTTCTTCTTCTTTCCTTTCCGTCTTCTCCTTCCTGTTTTTCTCCATCCCCCACTTCTGTTGGTTCCCATTGTTACTCTTCCTCTTCTTATCCTTCCCCCAAATCTTATGCTTACACTTCTTCTTCTTCTTCCTCTAGATTCCTTCCATTGCTTATTCTTCCTCCTCTTTTTCTCATTCTTCCACTTGTTCTTCCTCTTCCTATTGTTCTCCTTCTTACACTTGAACTTCTTCCTTTTCTTCTTGTTCTTCCACTTCTTCTTCTTCCTCTTCTTCTCCTTCTGCCACCTCTTCTCCCTCCTCCCGTTCTCCTTCTTCCACTTCTTTTTCTTCATGTCCTTTCATTCCACTACTTCCTCCTATTCCTCTTATTCTCTCCTTCTACCACTTCTCCTCCTTCTTCCACTTCTTCTTTATTCCCCCTTCCTTCCATTGCTTCTTCTTCCTCCTCTTTTTCTCATTCTTCCACTTCTTCTTCTTCTTCCTATTGTTCTCCTTCTTCCACTTGCACTTCTTGCTTTTCTTCTCGTTCTTCCAGTTCCTCTCTTTCTGCCACCTCTTTTCCCTCCTCCCGTTCTCCTTCTTCCACTTCTTTTTCTTCATGTCCTTTCATTCCACTACTTCCTCCTATTCCTCTTATTCTCTCCTTCTACCACTTCTTCTACTTCTACTTGTTGTTCTTCTTCATTTTCGTCTCCTTCTTCTGCTTCTTCTGCTTACACTTCTTCTTCTTCCTCTTCTTCCATTTCTTCTCCTTCCACAACTTCTTGTTCTTTCCTTTACGTCTTCTCCTTACTTTTTTTCTCCATCCCCCACTTTTGTTGCTTCCCATTGTTGCTCTTCCTCTTCTTATCCTTCTGCCACCTCTTCTCCATCCTCCCGTTCTCCTTCTTCCACTTCTTCTTCTTCATGTCCTTTCATTCCACTACTTCCTCCTATTCCTCTTATTCTCTCCTTCTACCACTTCTCCTCCTTCTTCCACTTCTTCTTTATTCCCCCTTCCTTCCATTGCTTCTTCTTCCTCCTCTTTTTCTCATTCTTCCACTTCTTCTTCTTCTTCCTATTGTTCTCCTTCTTCCACGTGCACTTCTTGCTTTTCTTCTCGTTCTTCCAGTTCCTCTCTTTCTGCCACCTCTTCTTCCTCCTCCCGTTCTCCTTCTTCCACTTCTTCTTCTTCATCTCCTTTCATTCCCTTACTTCCTCCTATTCCTCTTATTCTCTCCTTCTACCACTTCTTCTACTTCTACTTGTTGTTCTTCTTCATTTTCATCTTCTTCTTCCGCTTCTTTTGCTTACACTTCTTCTTCTTCCTCTTCTTCCATTTTTTCTCCTTCCACAACTTCTTCTTCTTTCCTTTCTATCTTCTCTTTCCTCTCTTTCTCCATCCCCCACTTCTGTTGCTTCCCATTGTTGCTCTTCCTCTTCTTCTCCTTCCCCCAAATCTTATGCTTACACTTCTTCTTCTTCTTCCTCTTCTCCTCCAGATTCCACTTCTTCCACTTCTTCTTCCTCCCCTTCTTCTTGTCCTCCTTCTTCCACTTCTTCTTTATTCCCCATTCCTTCCATTGCTTCTTCTTCCTCCTCTTTTTCTCATTCTTCCACTTCTTCTTCTTCTTCCTATTGTTCTCCTTCTTCCACTTGCACTTCTTGCTTTTCTTCTCGTTCTTTCACTTCCTCTCTTTCTGCCACCTCTTCTTCCTCCTCCCGTTCTCCTTCTTCCACTTCTTCTTCTTCATCTCCTTTCATTCCCTTACTTCCTCCTATTCCTCTTATTCTCTCCTTCTACCACTTCTTCTACTTCTACTTGTTGTTCTTCTTCATTTTCGTCTCCTTCTTCCGCTTCTTCTGCCTAAACTTCTTCTTCTTCCTCTTCTTCTCCTTCCACAACTTCTTCTTCTCTGCTTTCCGTCTTCTCCTTCCTCTTTTTCTCCATCCCCCACTTCTGTTCTTCCCATTGTTGCTCTTCGTTTTCTTTTCCTTCCCCCAAATCTTATGCTTACACTTCTTCTTCTTCTTCCTCTTCTCCTCCAGATTCCACTTCTTCTGCTTCTTCTTCCCTTCCCTTCCGCTCCTTCTTCCTTTTCCTCCTTTTCTCCTTGTTCCAATTCTTCTTCTTCATCTCACGTCCTTGCACTACTTTTTCTTCCTCCTCTTGTTCACCTTCTTCAACTTCTCCACTTTCCACATCTTCTTCTTCTTCCTTTTCTTCTGCTTCTTCCACTTCTTCTAGTTACTCTCCTTCCTCTTCCTCTTCTTATCTTTCTTCCACTTCTCTTGCCTCCTCTTGTTCTCTTTCTTCCACTTCTTCTTCTTCATCCTCTCCTTTCCTTTCTTTTCTTCTTCTTCATCTCCTCCTTCTTCTTCCTTTCCTTCATGATATCCCTCTTTTTCTCCTTCTTCTGCTTCCACTTGCATTTCTACCTCTTGTTCTCCTTCTTCCACTTCTTCTCCATCATCCCCACTCCTTCAACTACTTCTTCTTCTTCCTCTTGCTCACCTTCTTCCACTTTTACTACATCCACTTCTTCTTCTTCTTCCTCTTCTCCTCCAGATTCCACTTCTTCTGCTTCTTCTTTCCTTCCCTTCCCCTCCTTCTTCCTTTTCCTCCTTTTCTCCTTCTTCCAATTCTTCTTCTTCATCTCACCTCCTTCTACTACTTCTTCTTCCTCCTCTTGCTCACCTTCTTCAACTTCTTCACTTTCCACATCTTCTTCTTCTTCCTTTTCTTCTCCTTCATCCACTTCTTCTAGTTACTCTCCTTCTTCTTCCTTTTTTATCTTTCTTCCAGTTCTCCTGCCTCCTCTTGTTCTCTTTCTTCCACTTCTTCTTCATCCTGTCTCTTCCTTTCTTTTCTTCCTCTTCATCTCCTTCTTTTTCTTCCTTTCCTTCGTCATATCCCTCTTTTTCTCCTTGTTCTGCTTCCACTTGCATTTCTACCTCTGGTTCTCCTTCTTCCACTTCTTTTCCATCATCCCCACTCCTTCAACTACTTCCTCTTCCTCCTCTTGTTCACCTTCTTCCACTTTTACTACATCCACTTCTTCTTCTTCTTCCCTCTTTTCTCCTTCTTGCCATTCTTCTGCCTACACTACTTCTTCTTCCTCCCCTTCTTCTTCTCCTCCTTGTTCCGCTCCTTCTTAATCCCGTTTCCTTCCATTGCTTCTACTTCCTCCTCTTTTTCTCATTCTTCCACTTCTTCTTCTTCCTATTGTTCTCCTTCTTCCACTTGCACTTCTTCCTCTTCTTCTCGTTCTTCCACTTCTTCTACTTCCTTTTCTTCTCGTTCTGCACCTCTTCTCTTCCTCGCGTTCTCCTTCTTCCACTTCTTCTTCTTCATCTCGTTTCATTCCACTACTTCCTCCTATTCTTCTTATTCTGTCCTTCTACCACTTCTTCTACTTCTACTTATTGTTCTTCTTCATTTTTGTCTCCTTCTTCCGCTTCTTCTGCTTCCACTTCTTCTTCTTCCTCTTCTTCAATTTCTTCTCCTTCAACAACTTCTTCTTCTTTCCTTTCCGTCTTCTCCTTCCTCTTTTTCTCCATCCCCCACTTCTGTTGCTTCCCATTGTTGCTCTTCCTCTTCTTCTCCTTCCCCCAAATCTTATGCTTACACTTCTTCTTCTTCTTCCTCTTCTCCTCCAGCTTCCACTTCTTCTGCTTCTTCTTCCCTTCCCTTCCCCTCCTTCTTCCTTTTCCTCCTTTTCTCCTTGTTCCAATTCTTCTTCTTCATCTCACCTCCTTCCATTACGTCTTCTTCCTCCTCTTGTTCACCTTCTTTAAGTTCTTCACTTTCCACATCTTCTTCTTCTTCCTTTCTTCTCCTTCTTCCACTTCTTCTAGTTACTCTCCTTCTTCTTCCTCTTCTTATCTTTCTTCCACTTCTCTGGCCTCCTCTTGTTCTCTTTCTTCCACTTCTTCTTCATCCTCTCGTTTCCTTTCTTTTCTTCTTCCATTTCTTCTCCTTCCACAACTTCTTCTTCTTTCCTTTCCGTCTTCTCCTTCCTCTTTTTCTCTATCCCCCACTTCTGTTGCTTCCCATTGTTGCTCTTCCTCTTCTTCTCCTTCCCCCAAATCTTATCCTTACACTTCTTCTTCTTCTTCCTCTTCTCCTCCAACTTCCACTTCTTCTGCTTTTTCTTGCCTTCCCTTCCCCTCCTTCTTCCTTTTCCTCCTTTTCTCCTTCTTCCAATTCTTCTTCTTCATCTCACCTCTTTCCATTACTTCTTCTTCCTCCTCTTGTTCACCTTCTTCAACTTCTTCATTTTCCACATCTTCTCCTTCTTCCTTTTCTTCTCCTTGTTCCACTTCTTCTAGTTACTCTCCTTCTCCTTCCTCTTCTTATCTTTCTTCCACTTCTCCTGCCTCCTCTTGTTCTCTTTCTTCCACTTCTCCTGCTTCCTCTTGTTCTCTTTCTTCCACTTGTTCTTCTTCTTCCCTCTCTTCTCCTTCTTGCCCTTCTTCTGCCTGCACTACTTCTTCTTCCTCCCTTTCTTCTTCTCCTCCTTCTTCCACTTCTTCTTTATTCCCCCTTCCTTCCATTGCTTCTTCTTCCTCCTCTTTTTCTCATTCTTCCACTTCTTCTTCTTCTTCCTATTGTTCTCCTTCTTCCACTTGCACTTCTTGCTTTTCTTCTCGTTCTTCCACTTCTTCTCTTTCTGCCACCTATTCTTCCTCCTCCTGTTCTCCTTCTTCCACTTCTTCTTCTTCATCTCCTTTCATTCCACTACTTCCTCCTATTCCTCTTATTCTCTCCTTCTACCACTTCTTCTACTTCTACTTGTTGTTCTTCTTCATTTTCGTCTCCTTCTTCCGCTTCTTCTGCCTAAACTTCTTCTTCTTCTTCCTCTTCTCCTCCAGATTCCACTTCTTCTGCTTCTTCTTCTTCCCTTCCCTTCCCCTCCCTCTTCCTTTTCTTCCTTTTCTCCTTGTTCCAATTCTTCTTCTTCATCTCACCTCCTTCCACTACTTCTTCTGCCTCCTCTTGTTCACCTTCTTCACATTCCACATCTTCTTCTTCTTGCTTTTCTTCTCCTTCTTCCGCTTCTTCTAGTTACTCTGCTTCTTCTTCCTCTTCTTATCTTTCTTCCACTTCTCCTGCCTCCTCTTGTTCTCTTTCTTCCACTTCTTCTTCTTCCTGTTGTTCTCCTTCTTCCACTTGCACTTCTTCCTTTTCCTCTCGTTTTTCCACTTCTTCTTCTTCCTCTTCTTCTCCTTCTGCCACCTCTTCTCCCTCCTCCCCTTCTCCGTCTTCCACTTCTTCTTCTTCATCTCCTTTCATTCCACTACTTCCTCCTATTCCACTTATCCTCTCCTTCTACTACTTGTTGTTCTTCTTCATTTTCGTCTCCTTCTTCCGCTTCTTCTGCTTACACTTCTTCTTTTTCCATTTCTTTTCCTTCCACAACTACTTCTTCTTTCCTTTCCGTGTTCTCCTTCCTCTTTTTCTCCAACCCCCACTTCTGTTGCTTCCCATTGTTCCTCTTCCTCTTCTTCTCCTTCCCCCAAATCTTATGCTTACACTTCTTCTTCTTCTTCCTCTTCTCCTCTAGATTCCACTTCTTCTGCTTCTTCTTCCCTTCCCTTTGCCTCCTTCTTCCTTTTCCTCCTTTTCTACTTGGTCCAATTCTTCTTCTTCATCTCACCTCCTTCCACTACTTCTTCTTCCTCCTCTTGTTCACCTTCTTCACTTTCCACATCTTCTTCTTCTTCCTTTTCTTCTCCTTCTTCCACTTCTTCTAGTTACTCTCCTTCTTCTTCCTCTTCTTATCTTTCTTCCACTTCTCCTGCTCCTCTTGTTCTCTTTCTTCCACTTCTTCTTCATCCTCTCCTTTCCTTTGTTTTCTTCCTCTTCATCTCCTTCTTCTTCTTCCTTTCCTTCGTCATAGCCTTCTTTTTCTCCTTCTTCTGCTTCCACTTGCATTTCTACCTCTTGTTCTCCTTCTTCCACTTCTTCTCCATCATCCCCACTCTTTAAACTACTACTTCTTCTTCCTCTTGTTCACCTTCTTCCACTTCTACTACATCCACTTGTTCTTCTTCTTCCCACTCTTCTCCTTCTTGCCCTTCTTATGCATACACTACTTCTTCTTTTTCCCCTTCTTGTTCTCCTCCTTGTTCCACTTCTTCGTCATCCCCTTTCCTTCCATTGCTTCTTCTAACTCCTCTTTTTCTTATCCTTCCACTTCTTCTTCTTCTTCCTATTGTTCTCCTTCTTCCACTTGCACTTCTTCCATTTCTTCTCCTTCTTCTCGTTTTTCCACTTCTTCTTCTTCCTCTTCTTCTCCTTCTACCACCTCTTCTCCCTCCTCCCGTTGTCCTTCTTCCACTTCTTCTTCTTCATCTCCTTTCATTCCATTACTTCCTCCTATTCCTCTTATTCTCTCCTTCTACCACTTCTTCTACTTCTTCTTGTTGTTCTTCTTCATTTTCGTCTCCTTCTTCCGCTTCTTCTGCTTACACTTCTTGATGCATGCCTCCCTTTATCTTTTTCCTTGAGGGTCCAAGCACCATGAAATGGATGATGGAGGGGAAAGAAAATGGAGGTGGGGCGCCACTCTCAAAGAGAGATAAGCCAAAGTGTTTAGGTTTGCCACAAGGGAAGGAACCCTTGATAAAACCAACTAGGAAGAGGTTCCTCACGAGAGAGGATCCTCAAGACCTTTTACTAAGAATGTGCTCACAAAGAGACTATTTTCATTCAACTTCAAAGGTGAAATTTTACAATGAGGGGGAATGAGTATATATAGCCCAATGGGAGAGCTTGGGCACACTTTTCTAGGCAACGTGGGACTTGGGCTTAATTAGGATTAAAACTAATTAACCCAAGTCTTAGGCCTTAAGTGAGGCACCTAAGTTCACCCCCTATGGGTGCAATTAGCATATCTTAATGTGAATGGGCTAGCCCAAAATCATGTCTTAACTTATGCACCCATTATAAGCTTCTTCCTCCTTTTTAACTAAAGACACCTATACCTTATAAACTAAGAAGATGGCCGGAAATACATGGCCTTAAGGGAATTAAAAATATTTTCCTATTTATGTAATTAAAATAAAATATTTACAAGCTAAAAATAACAAAGACTATGGCTTCGAATCTTCAATGAGCTTTTGTCCATACCATGCCTTCCTTGAGTCCTCCTAGCCATGATCCATGCTAGGTGAGATTGCATCACTTCTTGTTCTTCCTCTTCTTCCATTTCTTCTCCTTCCACAACTTCTTCTTCTTTCCTTTCCGTCTTCTCCTTCCTCTTTTTCTCCATCCCCCACGTTTGTTGCTTCCCATTGCTGCTCTTCCTCTTCTTCTCCTTCCCCCAAATCTTATGCTTACACTTCTTCTTCTTCTTCCTCTTTTCCTCCAGATTCCACTTCTCTGCTTCTTCTTCCCCCCCCTTCCTTTCCCTTCCTTCTTCTTTTCCTCCTTTTCTCCTTGTTCCAATTCTTCTTCTTCATCTCACCTCCTTCCACTACTTCTTCTTCTTCCTCTTGTTCACCTTCTTCAACTTCTTCACTTTCCACATCTTCTTCTTCTTCCTTTCCTTCTCCTTCTTCTTCCTCTTCTTATTTTCTTCCACTTCTCCTGCCTCCTCTTGTTCTATTTCTTCCACTTCTTCTTCATCCTCTCCTTTCCTTTCTTTTCTTCCTCTTCATCTCCTTCTTCCACTTCTTCTTCTTCATCTCCTTTGATTCCACTACTTCCTCCTATTCCTCTTATTCACTCCTTCTACCACTTCTTCTACTTCTACTTGTTGTTCTTCTTCATTTTTGTCTCCTTCTTCCTCTTCTTCCATTTCTTCTCCTTCCACAACTTCTTCTTCTTCTTTCCTTTCCGACTTCTCCTTCTTCCCTCCTCCTGTTCTCCTTCTTTGACTTCTTCTTCTTCATCTCCTTTCATTCCATTACTTCCTCCTATTCCTCTTATTCTCTCCTTCTACCACTTCTTCTGCTTACACTTCTCCTTCTTCCTCTTCTTCCATTTCTTCTCCTTCCACAACTTCTTCTTCTTTCCTTTCCGTCTTCTCCTTGCTCTTTTTCTCCATCTCCCATTCTGTTGCTTCCCATTGTTGCTCTTCCTCTTCTTCTCCTTCCCCCAAATCTTATGCTTACACTTCTTCTTCTTCTTTCTCTTCTCCTCCAGATTCCACTTCTTCTGCTTCTTCTTCCCTTCCCTTCCCCTCCTTCTTCCTTTTCCTCCTTTTCTCCTTGTTCCAATTCTTCTTCTTTATCTCATGTCCTTCCACTACTTCTTCTTCCTCCTCTTGTTCACCTTCTTCAAATTCTTCACTTTCCGCATCTTCTTCTTCTTCCTCTTCTCCTTCAGCTTCCACGTCTTTTGCTTCTTCTTCCCTTCCCTTCCCCTCCTTCTTCCTTTTCCTCCTTTTCTCCTTGTTCCAAGTCTTCTTCTTCATCTCACATCCTTGCACTACTTCTTCTTCCTCCTCTTGTTCACTTCTTCAACTTCTTCACTTTCCACATCATCTTCTTCCACTTCTTCTAGTTACTCTCCTTCTTCTTCCTCTTTTTATCTTTCTTCCACTTCTCCTGCCTCCTCTTGTTCTCTTTCTTCCACTTCTTCTTCATCCTCTCCTTTCCTTTCTTTTCTTCCTCTTCATCTCTTTCTTCTTCTTCCTATCGTTCGTCATATCCATCTTTTTCTCTTTCTTCTGCTTCCACTTGCATTTCTACCTCTTGTTCTCCTTCTTCCACTTCTTCTTCTTCGTCATCATCCCCACTCCTTCAACTACTTCTTCTTCTTCTTGCTCTGGTTCACCTTCTTCCACTTCTACTACATCCACTTGTTCTACTTCTTCCCTCTCTTCTCCTTCTTGCCCTTCTTCTGCCTACCCTACTTCTTCTTCCTCCCCTTCTTCTTCTCTTCCTTGTTCCACTTCTTCTTCATCCGCTTTCCTTCCATTGCTTCTTCATCCTCCTCTTTTTCTCATTCTTCCACTTCTTCTTCTTCCTATTGTTCTCCTTCTTCCACTTGCACTTCTTCATTTTCTTCTCGTTCTTCCACTTCTTCTTCTTCCTCTTCTTCTCCTTCTGCCACCTCTTCTCCCTCCTCCCGTTCTCCTGCTCCCACTTCTTCTTCTTCATCTCCTTTCATTCCACTATTTCCTCCTATTCCTCTTATTCTTTATTTCTACCACTTCTTCTACTTCTACTTGTTGTTGTTCTTCATTTTTGACTCCTTCTTCTGCTTCTTCTGCATACACTTCTTGTTCTTCCTCTTCTTGCATTTCTTCTCCTTCCACAACTTCTCCTTGTTTCCTTTCCGTCTTCTCCTTCCTCTTTTTCGCCATCCCCTACTTTTGTTGCGTCCCATTGTTGCTCTTCCTCCTCTTCTCCTTCCCACAAATCTTATGCTTACACTTCTTCTTCTTCTTCCTCTTCTTTTCCAGATTCCACTTCTTCTGCTTCTTCCCTTCCCTTCCCTTCCCCTCCTTTTTCCTTTTCCTCCTTTTCCTCCTTTTCTCCTTGTTCCAATTAGTCGTCTTCATCTCACCTCCTTCCACTACTTCTTCTTCCTCCTCTTGTTCACCTTTTTTAACTTCTTCACTTTCCACATCTTCTTCTTCTTCCTTTTCTTCTCCTTCTACCACTTCTTCTCCATCATCCCCACTCTTTCAACTACTTCTTCTTCTTCCTCATGTTCACCTTCTTCCACATCTACTACATCCACTTGTTCTTCTTCTTCCCTCTCTTCTCCTTCTTTCCCTTCTTCTGCCTACACTACTTCTTCTTTCTCCCGTTCTTGTTCTCCTCCTTGTTCCACTTCTTCTTCATCCCATTTCCTTCCATTGCTTCTTCTTCCTCCTCTTTTTCTCATTCTTCTACTTCTTCTTCTTCTTCCTATTGTTCTCCTTCTTCCACCTACACTTCTTCCTTTTCTTCTCGTTCTTCCACTTCTTCTTTTTCCTCTTCTTCTCTACTGCCACCTCTTCTTCCTCCTCCCGTTCTCCTTCTTCCACCTCTTCTTCTTCATCTCCTTTCATTCCACTACTTCCTCCTATTCCTCTTCTTCTCCCCCTCTACTACTTCTTCTACTTCTACTTCTTGTTCTTTTTCATTTTCGTCTCCTTCTTCTGCTTCTTCTGCTTACAATTCTTCTCCTTCCACAACTTCTTCTTCTTTCCTTTCCGTCTTTTCCTTCCACTTTTTCTCCATCCCCTACTTCTGTTGCTTCCCATTGATGCTTTTCCTTTTCTTCTCCTTCCCCCAAATCTTATGCTTACACTTCTTCTTCTTCTTCCTCTTCTCCTCCAGATTCCACTTCTTCTGCTTCTTCTTCCCTTCCCTTCCCCTCCTTCTTCCTTTTCCTCCTTTTCTCCTTCTTCCAATTCTTCTTCTTCATCTCACCTCCTTCTACTACTTCTTCTTCCTCCTCTTGTTCACCTTCTTCAACTTCTTCACTTTCCACATCTTCTTCTTCTTCCTTTCTTCTCCTTCATCCACTTCTTCTAGTTACTCTCCTTCCTCTTCCTTTTCTTATCTTTCTTCCACTTCTATTGCCTCCTCTTGTTCTCTTTCTTCCATTTCTTCTTCATCCTCTCCTTTCCTTTCTTTTCTTCCTCTTCATCGCCTTCTTCTTCTTCCTTTCCTTCTTCATATCCCTCTTTTTCTCCATCTTCTGCTTCCACTTGCATTTCTACCTTTTGTTCTCCTTCTTCCACTTCTTCTCCATCATCCCCACTCCTTCAACTATTTCTTCTTCTTTGTTCACCTTCTTCCACCTCTACTACATCCACTTGTTGTTCTTCTTCCCTCTCTTCTCCTTCTTGCCCTTCTTCTGCCTACACTACTTCTTCTTCCTCCCCTTCTTGTTCTCCTCCTTGTTCCACTTCTTCTTCATCCCATTTCCTTCCATTGCTTCTTCTTCCTCCTCTTTTTCTCATTCTTCCCCTTCTTCTTCTTCTTCCTATTGTTCTCCTTCTTCCACCTGCACTTCTTCCTTTTCTTCTCGTTCTTCCACTTCTTCTTTTTCCTCTTCTTCTCTACTGCCACCTCTTCTTCCTCCTCCCGTTCTCCTTCTTCCACTTCTTCTTCTTCATCTCCTTTCATTCCACTACTTCCTCCTATTCCTCTAATTCTCTCCTTCTACCACTTCCTCTACTTCTACTTGTTGTTCTTCTTCATTTTCGTCTCCTTCTTCTGCTTCTTCTGCTTACGCTTCTTCTCCTTCCATAACTTCTTCTGCTTTCCTTTTTGTCTTCTCCTTCCTCTTTTGCTTCATCCCCCAATTCTGTTGCTTCCCATTGTTGCTCTTCCTCTTCTTCTCCTTCCCCCAAATCTTATGCTTACACTTCTTCTTCTTCTTCCTCTTCTCCTCCAGATTGCACTTCTTCTGCTTCTTCTTCCCTTCCCTTCCCCTCCTTCTTCCTGTTCCTCATTTTCTCCTTGTTCCAATTCTTCTTCTTCATCTCACCTCCTTCCACTACTTCTTATTCATCCTCCTGTTCACCTTCTTCAACTTATTCACTTTCCATATCTTCCTCTTCTTCCTTTTCTTCTCCTTCTTCCACTTCTTCTAGTTACTCTCCTTCTTCTTCCTCTTCTTATATTTCATCCACTTCTCCTGCCTCCTCTTGTTCTCTTTCTTCCACTTCTTCTTCATACTCTACTTTCCTTTCTTTTCTTCCTCTTCATCGCCTTCTTCTTCTTCCTTTCCTTCGTCATATCCCTCTTTTTCTCCATCTTCTGCTTCCACTTGCATTTCTACCTTTTGTTCTCCTTCTTCCACTTCTTCTCCATCATCCCCACTCCTTCAACTATTTCTTCTTCTTTGTTCACCTTCTTCCACCTCTACTACATCCACTTGTTGTTCTTCTTCCCTCTCTTCTCCTTCTTGCACTTCTTCTGCCTACACTACTTCTTCTTCCTCCCCTTCTTGTTCTCCTCCTTGTTCCACTTCTTCTTCATCCCATTTCCTTCCATTGCTTCTTCTTCCTCCTCTTTTTCTCATTCTTCCCCTTCTTCTTCTTCTTCCTATTGTTCTCCTTCTTCCACCTGCACTTCTTCCTTTTCTTCTCGTTCTTCCACTTCTTCTTTTTCCTCTTCTTCTCTACTGCCACCTCTTCTTCCTCCTCCCGTTCTCCTTCTTCCACTTCTTCTTCTTCATCTCCTTTCATTCCACTACTTCCTCCTATTCCTCTAATTCTCTCCTTCTACCACTTCCTCTACTTCTACTTGTTGTTCTTCTTCATTTTCGTCTCCTTCTTCTGCTTCTTCTGCTTACGCTTCTTCTCCTTCCATAACTTCTTCTGCTTTCCTTTTCGTCTTCTCCTTCCTCTTTTGCTTCATCCCCCAATTCTGTTGCTTCCCATTGTTGCTCTTCCTCTTGTTCTCCTTCCCCCAAATCTTATGCTTACCATTCTTCTTCTTCTTCCTCTTCTCCTCCAGATTGCACTTCTTCTGCTTCTTCTTCCCTTCCCTTCCCCTCCTTCTTCCTGTTCCTCCTTTTCTCCTTGTTCCAATTCTTCTTCTTCATCTCACCTCATTCCACTACTTCTTATTCATCCTCCTGTTCACCTTCTTCAACTTATTCACTTTCCATATCTTCTTCTTCTTCCTTTTCTTCTCCTTCTTCCACTTCTTCTAGTTACTCTCCTTCTTCTTGCTCTTCTTATATTTCATCCACTTCTCCTGCCTCCTCTTGTTCTCTTTCTTCCACTTCTTCTTCATCCTCTCCTTTCCTTTCTTTTCTTCCTCTTCATCTCCTTCTTCTTCTTCCTTTCCCTTGTCATATCCCTCTTTTTCTCCTTCTTCTGCTTCCACTTGCATTTCTACCTCTTGTTCTCCTTCTTCCACTTCTTCTCCATCATCCACACTCCTTCAACTACTTCTTCTTCTTCCTCTTGTTCACCTTCTTCCACTTCTACTACATCCACTTGTTCTTCGTCTTCCCCTTCTTCTCCTTCTTCCCCTTCTTCTGCCTACACTACTTCTTCTTCCTCCCCTTCTTCTTCTTCTCCTTGTTCTACTTCTTCTTCTTCCCCTTTCCTTCCATTGCTTCTTCTTCCTCCTCTTTTTCTCATTCTTCCACTTCTTCTTCCTATTGTTCTCCTTCTTCCACTTGCATTTCTTCCTTCTCTTCTCGTTCTTCCACTTCTTCTTCTTCCTCTTCTTCTCCTTTTGCCACTCCTTCTTCCACTTACATGGAATTCCCCAATCCATAGTCTCTGATAGAGATGTGAAGTTCCTTAGCCACTTTTGGAAAACATTGTGGGCAAGGCTAGGAACTAAACTCTTATTTTCTACCATATGTCACCCCCAAACTGATGGGCAGACTGAGGTAGTAAATAGATCTCTATCTACTATGCTTAGGACACTTCTTCGAGGAAATCACAAGTCTTGGGATGAATACCTACCCCATATTGAGTTTGCATACAACCGGGTGGTTCAAAGGACCACCAAGCATTCTCCCTTTGAAGTTGTTTATGGCTTCAACCCCCTTACTCCTCTTGATATCTTGCCCTTACCCTTCCCTTCTTCTGTTCACAAAGAAGGAATAGTAAGAGCGGATTTTGTTAAAAAATTACATGAAAGGGTAAAGGCCAACATTGAACATCATTCAAAGGAGTATGCTAGTAAAGCCAATAGGGGCAGGAAAGAAATTATCTTCAATGAAGGGGATTGGGTATGGCTTCATTTGAGGAAGGATCGCTTCCCTACTCAAAGGAAGTCCAAGCTTAGCCCCCAAGGAGATGGTCCTTTTCAAGTCCTCAAGAGAGTGAACAACAATGCATACATATTAGATCTCCCTGAGGACTATGGTGTCAGTACTACCTTTAATGTTTGTGATTTGATCCCTTTTGTAGGTACTGATGAAGAAGAGGAGGACCTATCAGATTTGAGGTCAAATCCTTCCCAAGGGGGAGGGGATGATGCATTCTCCCAAAGCAAGGGCCCTATCACTAGGGCCATGGCTAGAAGAATAGAAGAAGACATGGCTAGAGTAGAGGGAGGAAGATCTCACCTCCATATGACCATCAAGTTATGCAAGCCATGACTTATTTACTTGTAATTTTTATTTTAGGAACCTAGGATTTTATTTTGGACATGTATTAGTCCATTTAATTTTCTAGGAGGTGTCTTAGTAATAAGAAGGGGTAAGATTAGCTTTTGGGCCTTTATTTAGGAAATAAGGGGGTAGTTTGATAACTACACCCTCTTTTGCTAAATAAAACCCAAAACTAATAAAGGAGTAATCCTGGCCCTTGGATGAGGTAGCTTGGGCACCAATTCTCATCTAAAGGAGGGTATTGATTGGACTTTGGGCTTCAATCCTCCTCCCTTGGATGACTCCTTTTAATCCTAGCCCTTCATTTCCTTCATGACTTGTCCAAGAGGTTAGCTCCCTCTATAAAAAGGTTCTCCTTCACACACTTGTATTTTTTACACTTGATTGAATGAAAAAACCTTGAGTTGGCCAAAATTCTCTTAGTGTCCACCCTTCTCTCTTTGAGAATTCCTTAGGTTTTTATCAAGGGTTCCATCCCTTGTGGCAAACTTTCCCTCTTAGGCTTATCTTACCTTAAGTGGCACCTAAAACCACCTCACTTCTTACCTCTCCACAAACCATTTCACCAAAGAAGAAAACCTCTAGAAAAAGATCAAGGGAGGCATGCATCACTCTTCCTCTTCTCCTCCAGATTCCACTTCTTCTGCTTCTTCTTCCCTTCCCTTCCCCTCCTTCTTCCTTTTCCTCCTTTTCTCCTTGTTCGAATTCTTCTTCTTCATCTGACCTCCTTCCACTACTTCTTCTTCCTCCTCTTGTTCACCTTCTTCACTTTCCACATCTTCTTCTTCTTCCTTTTCTTCTCCTTCTTCCGTTTCTTCTAGTTACTCTCCTTCCTCTTCCTCTTCTTATCTTTCTTCCTCTTCTCCTACCTCCTCTTGTTCTCTTTCTTCCACTTCTTCTTCATCCTCTCCTTTGCTTTCTTTTCTTCCTCTTCATCTCCTTCTTCTTCTTCCTTTCCTTCGTCATATACCTCTTTTTCTCCTTCTTCTGCTTTCACTTGCATTTCTACCTCTTGTTCTCCTTCTTCCACTTCTTGTCCATCATCCCCACTCCTTCAACTACTACTTCTTCTTCCCCTTGTTCACCTTCTTCCACTTCTACTACATCCACTTGTTCTTCTTTTTCCTTCTCTTCTCCTTCTTGCCCTTCTTCTGCCTACACTACTTCTTTTTCCTCCCCTTCTTCTTCTCCTCCATGTTCCACTCCTTCTTCATCCCCTTTCCTTCCATTGCTTCTTCTTCCTCCTCTTTTTCTCATTCTTCCACTTCTTCTTCTTCTTCCTCTTCTTCTCCTTCTGCCACCTTTTTTCCTCCTCCCGTTCTCCTTCATCCACTTCTTCTTCTTCGTCTCCTTTCATTCCACTACTTCCTACTATTCCTCTTATTCTCTCCTTCAACCGCTTCTTCTACTTGTACTTGTTGTTCTTCTTCATTTTCGTCTCCTTCTTCCGCTTCTTCTGCTTACACTTCTTCTTCTTCCTCTTCTTCCATTTCTTCTTCTTTCCTTTCCATCTTCTCCTTCCTCTTTTTCTCCATCCCCCACTTCTGTTGCTTCCCATTGTTGCTCTTCCTCTTCTTCTCCTTCCCCTAAATCTTATGCTTACACTTCTTCTCCTTCTTCCTCTTTTCCTCCAGCTTCCACTTCTTCTGCTTCTTCTTCCTTTTCCTCCTTTTGTCGTTGTTCCACTTCTTGTTCTTCATCTCACCTCCTTCCACTACTTCTTCTTCCTCCTCTTGTTCACCTTCTTTACTTTCCACATCTTCTTCTTCTTCCTTTTCTTCTCCTTCTTCCACTTCTTCTAGTTACTCTCCTTCTTCTTCCTCTTCTTATCTTTCTTCCACTTCTCCTGCCTCCTCTTGTTCTCTTTCTTCCACTTGCACTTCTTCCTTTTCTTCTCGTTCTTCCACTTCTTCTTCTTCCTCTTTTTCTCTTTTTCTCTTTTTACCACCTCTCCTCCCTCCTCCCATTCTCCTTCTTCCACTTCTTCTTCTTCATCTCCTTTCATTCCACTTCTTCCTCCTATTCCTCTTATTCTCTCCTTCTACCACTTCTTCTACTTCTACTTATTGTTCTTCTTCATTTTCGTCTCCTTTTTCCGCTTTTTCTGCTTACACTTCTTCTTCTTCTTCCTCTTCTTCCGTTTCCTCTCCTTCCACAACTTTTACTTCTTTCCTTTCTGTCTTCTCCTTCCTCTTTTTCTACATCCCCCACTTCTGTTTCTTCCCATTGTTGCTCTTCCTCTTCTTCTCCTTCCCCCAAATCTTATGCTTACACTTCTTCTTCTTCTTCCTCTTCTCCTCCAGATTCCACTTCTTCTGCTTGTTCTTCCCTTCCCTTCCCCTCCTTCCTCCTTTTCCTCCTTTTCTCCTTATTCCAATTCTTCTTATTCATCTCACCTCCTTCCACTACTTCTTCTTCCTCCTCTTGTTCACCTTCTTCACTTTCCACATCTTCGACTTCTTCTTCATTCCCCTTTCCGTCCATCGCTTCTTCTTCCTCCTCTTTTTCTGATTCTTACACTTCTTCTTCTTCTTCCTGTTGTTCTCCTTCTACCACTTCCACTTCTTCCTGTTCTACTCGTTCTTCCACTTCTTCTTCTTCCTATTCTTCTCCTTCCCCCAAATCTTATGCTTACACTTCTTCTTCTTCTTCTTCCTCTTCTCCTCCAGATTCCACTTCTTCTGCTTGTTCTTCCCTTCCCTTCCCCTCCTTCCTCCATTTCCTCCTTTTCTCCTTATTCCAATTCTTCTTCTTCATCTCACCTCCTTCCACTACTTCTTCTTCCTCCTCTTGTTCACCTTCTTCACTTTCCACATCTTCGACTTCTTCTTCATTCCCCTTTCTGTCCATTGCTTCTTCTTCCTCCTCTTTTTCTCATTCTTACACTTCTTCTTCTTCTTCCTGTTGTTCTCCTTCTTCCACTTGCACTTCTTCCTTTTCTTCTCGTTCTTCCTCTTCTTCTTCTTCCTATTCTTCTCCTTCTGCCACCTCTTCTTCCTCCTCCCGTTCTCCTTCTTCTACTTCTTCTTGTTCATCTCCTTTCATTCCATTACTTCCTCCTATTCCTCTTATTCTCTCCTTCTACCACTGCTTCTACTTCTACTTGTTGTTCTTCTTCATTTTCGTCTCCTTCTTCAGCTTCTTCCGCTTACACTTCTTCTTGTTCCTCTTCTTCCATTTCTTCTCCTTCCACAACTTTTTCTTTCCTTTCCATCTTCTGTTTCCTCTTTTTCTCCATCCTCCACTTCTGTTGCTTCCTATTGTTGCTCTTCCTCTTCTTCTCCTTCCCCCAAATATTATGCCTACAATTCTTCTTCTTCTTCCTCTTCTACTCCAGCTTCCACTTCTTCTGCTTCTTCTTCCCTTCCCTTTCCCTCCTTCTTCCTTTTCCACCTTTTCTCCTTGTTCCAATTCTTCTTCTTCATCTCACCTCCTTCCGCTACTTCTTCTTCCTCCTATTGTTCACCTTCTTCAACTTCTTCACTTTCCACATCTTCTTCTTCTTGCTTTTCTTCTCCTTCATCCACTTCTTCTAGTTACACTCCTTCTTCTTCCTCTTCTTATCTTTCTTCCACTTCTTCAGCCTCCTCTTGTTCTCTTTCTTCCACTTCTTCTTCATCCTCTCCTTTCCTTTCTTTTCTTCCTCTTCATCTCCTTCTTCTACCTCCTTTCCTTCTTCATATCCATCTTTTTCTCCTTCTTCTGCTTCCACTTGCATTTCTACCTCTTGTTCTCCTTCTTCCACTTCTTCTCCATCATCCCCACTCCTTCAACTACTTCTTCTTCTTCCTCTTGTTCACCTCCTTCCACTTCTACTACATCCACTTGTTCTTCTTCTTCCCTCTTTTCTCCTTCTTGCCCTTCTTCTGCCTACACTACTTCTTCTTCCTACCCTTCTTCTTCTCCTCCTTGTTCCACTTCTTCTTCATCCCGTTTCCTTCCATTGGTTCTTCTTCCCCCTCTTTTTCTCATTCTTCCACTTCTTCTTCTTCTTCCTATTGTTCTCTTTCTTCCAGTTGCAGTTCTTCCTTTTCTTCTCGTTCTTCCACTTCTTCTTCTTCCTCTTCTTCTCCTTCTGCCACCTCTTCTCCCTCCTCCCGTTCTCCTTCTTCCACTTCTTCTTCTTCATCTCCTTTCATTCCACTACTTCCTCCTATTCCTCTTATTCTTTCCTTATACCACTTCTTCTACTTCTACTTGTTGTTCTTCTTCATTTTCGTCTCCTTCTTCCGCTTCTTCTGCATACACTTGCTCTTCTTCCACTTCTTCCTTTTCTTCTCATTCTTCCACTTCTTCTTCTTCCTCTTCTTCTCCTTCTACCACCTCTTCTCCCTCCTCCCATTCTCCTTCTTCCACTACTTCTTCTTCATTTCCTTTCATTCCACTACTTGCACTTCCTATTCCTCTTATTCTCTCCTTCAACCGCTTCTTCTACTTCTACTTGTTGTTCTTCTTCATTTTCGTCTCCTTCTTCCGCTTCTTCTGCTTACACTTCCTGTTCTTCCCTTCCCTGCCCCTCCTTCTTCCTTTTCCTCTTTTTCTCCTTGTTCCAATTCTTCTTCTTCATCTCACCTCCTTCCACTACTTCTTCTTCCTCCTCTTGTTCACCTTCTTCAACTTCTTCACTTTCCACATCTTCTTCTTCCTTTTCTTCTCCTTCTTCCACTTCTTCTAGTTACTCTCCTTCTTCTTCCTCTTCTTATGTTTCGTCCACTTCTCCTGCCTCCTCTTATTCTCTTTCTTCCACTTCTTCTTCATCTTCTCCTTTCCTTTCTTTTCTTCCTCTTCATCTCCTACTTCCTCTTCCTTTCCTTCGTCATATCCCTCTCTTTCTCCTTCTTCTTCTTCCACTTGCATTTCTACCTCTTGTTCTCCTTCTTCCACTTCTTCTCCATCATCCCCTCTCCTTCAACTACTTCTTCTTCTCCTTCTTGTTCACCTTCTTCCACCTCTACTACATCCTCTTGTTCTTCTTCTTCCCTCTCTTCTCCTTCTTGCCCTTCTTCTGCCTACACTACTTCTTCTTCCTCCCCTTCTTCTTCTCCTCCTTGTTCCACTTCTTCTTCATTCCCCTTTCCTTCCATTGCTTCTTCCTCCTCCTTTTTTTCAAATTCTTCCACTTCTTCTTCTTCTTCTTCCTATTGTTCTCCTTCTTCCACTTACACTTCTTCCTTTTCTTCTCGTTCTTCCACTTCTTCCTCTTCTTCTCCTTCTACCACCTCTTCTCCCTCCTCCCGTTCTCCTTCTTTGACTTCTTCTTCTTCATCTCCTTTCATTCCACTACTTCCTCCTATTCCTCTTATTCTCTCCTTCTACCACTCCGACTTCTGCTTGTTGTTCTTCTTCATTTTCGTCTCCTTCTTCCGCTTCATCTGCTTACACTTCTTCTTCCTCTTCTTCCATTTATTCTCCTTCCACAACTTCTTCTTCTTTCCTTTCCGTCTTCTCCTTCCTCTTTTTCTCCATCCCCCACTTCTGTTGCTTCCCATTGTTGCTCTTCCTCTTCTTCTCCTTCCCCAAAATCTTATGCTTACACTTCTTCTTCTTCTTCCTCTTCTCCTCTAGATTCCACTTCTTCTGCTTCTTCTTGCTTTCACTTCCCCTCCTTCTTCCTTTTCCTCCTTTTCTCCTTGTTCCAATTCTTCTTCTTCATCTCACCTCCTTCCACTACTTCTTCTTCCTCCTCTTGTTCACCTTCTTCACTTTCCACATCTTCTTCTTCTTCCTTTTCTTCTCCTTCTTCCACTTCTTCTAGTTACTCTCCTTCTTCTTCCTCTTCTTATCTTTCTTCCACTTCTCCTGCCTCCTCTTGTTCTCTTTCTTCCACTTCTTCATCCTTTCCTTTCCTTTCTTTTCTTCCTCTTCATCTCCATCTTCTTCTTTCTTTCCTTCGTCATATCCCTCTTTTTCTCCTTCTTCTGCTTCCACATGCATTTCTACCTCTTGTTCTCCTTCTTCCATTTCTTCTCCATCATCCCCACTCCTTCAACTACTTCTTCTTCTTCCTCTTGTTCACCTTCTTCCACTTCTACTACATCCACTTGTTCTTCTTCTTCCCTCTCTTCTCCTTCTTGCCCTTCTTCTGCCTACACTACTTCTTCTTCCTCCCCTTCTTCTTCTCCTCCTTGTTCCACTTCTTCTTCATTCCCCTTTCCTTCCATTGCTTCTTCTTCCTCCTCTTTTTCTCATTCTTCCACTTCTTCTTCTTCTTCCTCTTGTTCTCTTTCTTCCACTTGCACTTCTTCCTTTTCTTCTCGTTCTTCCACTTCTTCCTGTTCTTCTCCTTCTGCCACCTCTTCTCCCTCCTTCCGTTCTCCTTCTTCCACTTCTTCTTCTTCATCTCCTTTCACTCCACTACTTCCTCCTATTCCTCTTATTCTCTCCTTCTACCACTTCTTCTACTTCTACTTGTTGTTCTTCTTCATTATTGTCTCCTTCTTCCGCTTCTTCTGCTTGCACTTCTTCTTCTTCCTCTCCTTCCATTTCTTCTCCTTCCACAACTTCTTCTTCTTTCCTTTCCGTCTTCTCCTTCCTCTTTTTCTCCATCCCCCACTTGTGTTGCTTCCCATTGTTCCCCCAAATCTTATGCTTACACTTCTTCTTCTTCTTCCTCTTCTTTTCCAGATTCCACTTCTTTTGCTTCTTCTGCCCTTCCCTTCCCCTCCTTCTTCCTTTTCCTCTTTTTCTCCTTGTTCCAATTCTTCTTCTTCATCTCACCTCCTTCCACTACCTCTTCTTCCTCCTCTTGTTCACCTTCTTCAACTTCTTCAGTTTTCACATCTTCTTCTTCTTCCTTTTCTTCTCCTTCTTGCACTTCTTCTAGTTACTCTCATTCTTCTTCCTCTTCTTATATTTCTTCCACTTCTCCTGCCTCTTCTTGTTGTCTTTCTTCCACTTCTTCTTCATCCTCTCCTTTCCTTTATTTTCTTCCTCTTCATCTCCTTTTTCTTCTTCCTTTCCTTCGTCATATCCCTCTTTTTCTCCTTCTTCTGCTTCCACCTGCATTTCTACCTGTTGTTCTCCTTCTTCCACTTCTTCTCCATCATCCCCACTCCTTCAACTACTTCTTCTTCTTCCTCTTGTTCACCTTCTTCCACTTGTACTACATCCACTTTTTCTTCTTCTTCGCTCTCTTCTCCTTCTTGCCCTTCTTCTGCCTACACTACTTCTTCTTCCTCCCCTTCTTCTTCTTCATCCCCTTTCCTTCCATTGCTTCTTCTTCCTCCTCTTTTTCTCATTCTTCCACCTCTTCTTCTTCTTCCTATTGTTCTCCTTCTTCCACTTGCACTTCTTCCTTTTCTTCTCGTTCTTCCACTTCTTCTTCTTCCTCTTCTTCTCCTTCTGCCACTTCTTCTCCCTCCTCCAGTTCTCCTTCTTCCACTTCTTCTTCTGCATCTCCTTTCATTCCACTACTTCCGCCTATTCCTCTTATTCTCTCCTTCTACCACTTCTTCTACTTCTACTTGTTGTTCTTTTTCATTTTTGTCTCCTTCTTCCGCTTCTTCTGCTTACACTTCATCTTGCTCTTCTTCCATTTCTTCTACTTCCACAACTTCTTCTTCTTTCCTTTCTTTCTTCTGCTTCCACTTTTTCTCCATCCCCCACTTCTTTTGCTTCCCATTGTTGCTCTTCCTCTTGTTCTCCATCCCCCAAATCTTACGCTTATACTTCTTCTTCTTCTTCTTCTTCTCCTCCAGATTGCACTTCTTCTGCTTCTTCTTCCCTTCCCTTCTGCTTCTTCTTCCTTTTCTACCTTTTCTCCTTTTTCCAATTCTTCTTCTTCATCTCACCTCCTTCCACTACTTCTTCTTTCTCCTCTTGTTCACCTTCTTCAAGTTCTTCACTTTCCACATCTTCTTCTTCTTCCTTTTCTTCTCCTTCTTCCACTTCTCCTAGTTACTCTCCTTCTTCTTCCTCTTCTTATCTTTCTTCCACTTCTCCTGCCTCCTCTTGTTCCCTTTCTTCCATTTCTCCTTCTTCTGCTTCCACTTGCATTTCTACCTCTTGTTCTCCTTCTTCCACTTCTTTTCCATCATCCCCACTCCTTCAACTACTTCTTCTTCTTCCTGTTGTTCCCCTTCTTCCACTTTTACTACATCCACTTCTTCTTCTTCTTCCCTCTTTTCTCCATGTTGCCATTCTTCTGCCTACACCACTTCTTCATCCCCTTCTTCTTCTCCTCCTTGTTCTACTCCTTCTTCATCCCGTTTCCTTCCATTGCTTCTTCTTCCTCCTCTTTTTCTCATTCTTCGACTTCTTCTTCTTCTTCCTCTTCTTCTCCTTCTGCCACCTCTTCTCTTCCCGACTTCTTCTTCTTCTTCCTCTTCTTCTCCTTCTGCCACCTCTTCTCTTCCTCGCGTTCTCCTTCTTCCACTTCTTCTTCTTCATCTCGTTTCATTCCACTTCTTCCTCCTATTCCTTTTATTCTCTCCTTCTACCACTTCTTCTACTTCTACTTGTTGTTCTTCTTCATTTTCGTCTTCTTCTTTCGCTTCTTCTACTTACACTTCTTCTTCTTTCTCTTCTTCCATTTCTTCTCCTTCCACAACTTCTTCTTCTTTCCTTTCCGTCTTCTCCTTCCTCTTTTTCTCCAACCCCCACTTCTGTTGCTTCCCATTGTTGGTCTTCCTGTTCTTCTCCTTCCCCCAAATCTTATGCTTACACTTCTTCTTCTTCTTCCTCTTCTCCTCCAGATTCCACTTCTTCTGCTTCTTCTTCCCTTCCCTTCCCCTCCTTCTTCCTTTTCCTCCTTTTCTCCTGGTTCCAATTCTTCTTCTTCATCTCACCTGCTTCCACTACTTCTTGTTCCTCCTCTTGTCCACCTTCTTCAACTTCTTCACTTTCCACATATTCTTCTTCTTCCTTTTCTTCTCCTTCTTCCACTTCTTCTACTTCCTCTTCTTATCTTTCTTCCACTTCTCCTGTCTCCTCTTGTTATCTTTCTTCCACTTGTTCTTCATCCTCTCCTTTCCTTTCTTTTCTTCCTCTTCATCTCCTTCTTCTGCTTCCTTTCCATCGTAATATTCGTCCTTTTCTCCTTGTTCCAATTCTTCTTCTTCATCTCACCTCCTTCCATTACTTCTTCTTCCTCCTCTTGTTCACCTTCTTCAAGTTCTTCACTTTCCACATCTTCTTCTTCTTCCTTTTCTTCTCCTTCTTCCACTTCTTCTAGTTACTCTCCTTCTTCTCCCTCTTCTTATCTTTCTTCCACTTCTCCTGCCTCCTCTTGTTCCCTTTCTTCCATTTCTCCTTCTTCCACTTCTTTTCCATCATCCCCACTCCTTCAACTACTTCTTGTTCTTCCTTTTCTTCTCCTTCTTCCACTTCTTCTAGTTACTCTCCTTCTTCTTCCTCTTCTTATCTTTCTTCCACTTCTCCTGCCTCCTCTTGTTCTCTTTCTTCCATTTCTTCTTCATCCTCTCCTTTCCTTTCTTTTATTCCTCTTCATCTCCTTCTTCTTCTTCCATGCCTTCGTTTTCTTCATTTTCGTCTCCTTCTTCCGCTTCTTCTGCTTACACTTCCTCTTCTTCCTCTTCTTCCATTTCTTCTCCTTCCAGACCTTCTTCTTCTTTCCTTTCCGTCTTCTCCTTCGACAACTTCTTCTTCTTTCCTTTCCGTCTTCTCCTTCCCACTTCTGTTGCTTCCCATTGTTGCTCTTCCTCTTCTTCTCCTTCCCCCAAATCTTATGCTTAGACTTCTTCTTCTTCTTCCTCTTCTCCTCTAGATTCCACTTCTTCTACTTCTTCTTCGTCCTCTTGTTCACGTTCTTCACTTTCCACATCTTCTTCCTTTTCTTATCTTTCTTCCACTTCTCCTGCCTCCTCTTGTTCTCTTTCTTCCACTTCTTCTTCATCCTCTCCTTTCCTTTCTTTTCTTCCTCTTCATCTCCTTCTTCTTCTTCCTTTCCTTCGTCATATCCCTCTTTTTCTCCTTCTTCTGCTTCCACTTGCATTTCTACCTCTTGTTCTCCTTCTTCTCCATCATCCCACTAATTCAACTACTTCTTCTTCTTCCTCTTGTTCACCTTCTTCTACTTCTACTACATCCACTTGTTCTTCTTCTTCCTTCTCTTCTGCTTCTTGCCCTTCTTCTCCCTAGACTACTTCTTCTTCGTCCCCTTCTTCTTCTCCTCCTTGTTCCACTTCTTCTTCATCCCCTTTCCTTCCAATTCTTCTTCTTCCTCCTATTTTTCTCATTCTTCCACTTCTTCTTCTTCTTCCTATTGTTCTTCCTCTTCCACTTGCACTTCTTCCTTTTCTTCTCGTTCTTCCACTTCTTCTTCTTCCTCTTCTTCTCCTTCTGCCACCTCCTCTCACTCCTCCCGTTCTCCTTCTTCCATTCTTCTTCTTCATCTCCTTTCATTCAAACACTTCCTCCTATTCCTCTTATTCTCTCCTTCTACCACTTCTTCTACTTCTACTTGTTGTTCTTCTTCATTTTCGTCTCCTTCTTCCGCTTCTTCTGCTTACACTTCTTCTTCTTGCTCTTCTTCCATTTCTTCTCCTTCCACAATTTCTTCTTTCCTTTCCGTCTTCTCCTTCCTCTTTTTCTCCATCCCCCAAATCTTATGCTTACACTTCTTCTTCTTCTTCCTCTTCTCCTCCAAATTCCACTTCTTCTGCTTCTTCTTCCTTTCCCTTCCCCTTCTTCTTCCTTTTCCTCCTTTTCTCCTTGTTCCAATTCTTCTTGTTCATCTCACCTCCTTCAACTACTTCTTCTTCCTCCTCTTGTTCACCTTCTTCAACTTCTTCACTTTCCACATCTTCTTCTTCTTCCTTTTGTTCTCCTTCTTCCACTTCTTCTACTTACTCTCCTTCTTCTTCCTCTACTTTTATTTCTTCCACTTCTCATGCCTCCTCTTGTTCTCTTTCTTCCACTTCTTCTTCATCCTCTCCTTTCCTTTCTTTTCTTCCTCTTCATCTCCTTCTTCTTCTTCCTTTCCTTCGTCATATCCCTCTCTTTCTCCTTCTTCTGCTTCCACTTGCATTTCTACCTCTTGTTCTCCTTCTTCCACTTCTTCTCCATCATCCCCACTCCTTCAACTACTTCTTCTTCTTCCTCTTGTTCACCTTCTTCCACTTCTACTACCTTGTTCTTCTTCTTCCCTCTCTTCTCCTTCTTGCCCTTCTTCTGCCTACACTACTTCTTCTTCCTCCCCTTCTTCTTCTCCTCCTTCTTCCACTTCTTCTTCATCCCCCTTCTTTCCATTGCTTCTTCTTCCTCCTCTTTTTCTAATTCTTGCACTTCTTCTTCTTCTTCCTATTGTTCTCCTTCTTCCTTTTCTTCTCGTTCTTCCACTTTTTCTTCTTCTCCTTCTGCCACCTCTTCTCCCTCCTCCCGTTCTCCTTCTTCGACTTCTTCTTCTTCATCTCCTTTCATTCGACTACTTCCTCCTATTCCTCTTATTCTCTCCTTCTACCACTTCTTCTACTTCTACTTGTTGTTCTTTTTCATTTTCGTCTCCTTCTTCTGCTTACACTTCTTCTTCTTCCTCTTCTTCCATGTCTTCTCCTTCCACAACTTCTTCTTCTTTCCTTTTCGTCTTCTCCTTCCTCTTTTTCTCCATCCCCCACTTCTTCTGCATCATCCTTACTCCTTCAACTACTTCTTCTTCTACCTCTTGTTCACCTTCTTCGACTTCTACTACATCCACCTGTTCTTCTTCTTACGTCTCTTTTCCTTCTTGCCTTTCCTCTTCCTACACTACTTCTTCCTCCTCCCCTTCTTCTTCTCCTCCTTGTTCCACTTCTTCTTCCTTTCCTTCCATTGCTTCTTCTTCCTTCTCTTTTTCTCATTCTTCCACTTCTTCTTCTTCTTCCTATTGTTCTCCTTCTTCCACTAGCACTTCTTCCTTTTCTTCTCGTTCTGCCACTTCTTCTTCTTCTCCTTCTGCCACCTCTTCTCCTTCCGCCCGTTCTCCTTCTTCCACTTCTTCTTCTTCATCTCCTTTCATTCCACTACTTCCTCCTATTCCTCTTATTCTCTCCTTCTACCACTTCTTCGACTTCTACTTGTTGTTCTTCTTCATTTTCGTCTCCTTCTTCCGCTTCTTCTGCTTACACTTCTTCTTCTTCCTCTTCTTCCATTTCTTCTCCTTCCACAACTTCTTCTTTCCTTTCCGTCTTCTCCTTCCTCTTTTTCTCCATCCCCCACTTCTGTTGGTTCCCATTGTTGCTCTTCCTCGTCTTCTCCTTCCCCCAAACCTTATGCTTACTCTTCTTCTTCTTCTTCCTCTTCTCCTCCAGATTCCACTTCTTTTGCTTCTTCTTCCCCTCCCTTCCCCTTCTTCTTCCTTTTCCTCCTTTTCTCCTTGTTCCAATTCTTCGTCTTCATCTCACCTCCTTCCACTACTTCTTCTTCCTCCTCTTGTTCACCTTCTTCATTTTCCACATCTTCTTCTTCATCCTTTTCTTCTCCTTCTTCCACTTCTTCTAGTTACTCTCTTTCTTCTTCCTCTTCTTATCTTTCTTCCACTTCTCCTGCCCCCTTTGTTCTCTTTCTTCCACTTCTTCTTCATCTTTTCCTTGCCTTTCTTTTCTTCCTCTTCATCTCCTTCTTCTTCTTCCTTTCCTTTGTCCTATCCCTCTTTTTCTCCTTCTTCTGATTCCACTTGCATTTCTACCTCTTGTTCTCCTTCTTCCGCTTCTTCTCCATCATCCCCACTCCTTCAACTACTTCTTCTTCTTTGTTCACCTTCTTCCACTTCTGCTACATCCACTTGTTCTTCTTCTTCCCTCTTTTCTCCTTCTTGCCCTTCTTCTGCCTACACTACTTCTTCTTCCTCCCCTTCTTCTTCTCCTCATTGTTCCGCTTCTTCTTCATCCCTTTTCCTTCCATTGCTTCTTCTTCCTCCTCTTTTTCTCATTCTTCCACTTCTTCTTCTTCTTCCTATTGTTCTCCTTCTTCCACTTGCAGTTCTTCCTTTTCTTCTTGTTCTTCCACTTCTTCTTATTCATGTCATTTCATTCCACTACTTCCTCCTATTCCACTTATTCTCTCCTTCTACCACTTCTTCTACTTCTACTTATTGTTCTTCTTCATTTTCGTCTCCTTCTTCCACTTCTTCTGGTTACACTTGTTTTTCTTCCTCTTCTTCCATTTCTTCTCCATCCACAACTTCTTCTTCATTGCTTTTCGCCTTCTCCTTCCTCTTTTTCTCCATCCCCTACTTCTGTTGCTTCCCATTGTTGCTCTTCCTCTTCTTCTCCTTCCCCCAAATCTTATGCTTACACTTCTTCTTCCTCTTCTCCCCCAGCTTCCACTTCTTCTTCTTCTTCTTCCCTTCCCTTCCCCTACTTCTTCCTTTTCCTCCTTTTCTCCTTGTTCCAATTCTTCTTCTTCATCTCACCTCCTTCCACTACTTCTTATTCCTCCTCTTGTTCACCTTCTTCAACTTCTTCACTTTCGACATCTTCTTCTTCTTCCTTTTCTTCTCCTTCTTCCACATCTTCTAGTTACTCTCCTTCTTCTTCCTCTTCTTATCTTTGTTCCACTTCTCCTGCCTCCTCTTGTTCTCTTTCTTCCACTTCTTCTTCATCCTCTCCTTTCCTTTCTTTTCTAACTCTTCATTTCCTTCTTCTACCTCCGTTCCTTCTTCATATCCATCTTTTTCTCCTTCTTCTGCTTCCACTTGCATTTCTACCTCTTGTTCTCCTTCTTCTACTTCTTCTCCATCATCCGCAATCCTTCAACTACTTCTTCTTCTTCCTCTTGTTCACCTTCTTCCACTTCTGCTACATCCACTTGTTCTTCTTCTTCCCTCTTTTCTCCTTCTTGCCCTTCTTCTGCCTACACTACTTCTTCTTGCTCCCCTTCTTCTTCTCCTCCTTGTTCCACTTCTTCTTCATCCCGTTTCCTTCCATTGGTTCTTCTTCCTCCTCTTTTTCTCATTCTTCCACTTCTTCTTCTTCTTCCTATTGTTCTCCTTCTTCCACTTGCACTTCTTCCTTTTCTTCTAGTTCTTCCACTTCTTCTTCTTCCTCTTCTTCTCCTTCTGCCACCTCTTCTCCGTCCTCCCTTTCTCCTTCTGCCACTTCTTCTTCTTCATGTCCTTTCATTCCACTACTTCCTCCTATTCCTCTTATTCTCTCCTTCTACCACTTCTTCGACTTCTACTTGTTGTTCTTCGTTTTCATCTCCTTCTTCCGCTTCTTCTGCTTACACTTCTTCTTCTTCCTCTTCTTCCATTTCTTCTCCCTCCACAACTTCTTATTTCATTTCCGTCTTCTCCTTCCTCTTTTTCTCCATCCCCCACTTCTATTGCTTCCCATTGTTGCTCTTCCTCGTCTTCTCCTTCCCCCAAATCTTATGCTTACTCTTCTTCTTCTTCTTCTTCTTCTTCTCCTCCAGATTCCACTTCCTCTGCTTCTTCTTCCCTTCCCTTCCCCTTCCCTTCTTCTTCCTTTTCCTCCTTTTCTCCTTGTTCCAATTCTTCTTCTTCATCTCACCTCCTTCCACTACTTCTTCTTCCTCCTCTTGTTCACCTTCTTCAACTTCTTCACTTTGCACATCTTCTTCTTCTTCCTTTTCTTCTCCTTCTTCCACTTCTTCTAGTTACTCTCCTTCTTCTTCCTCTTCTTATGATTTTTCCACTTCTCCTGCCTCCTCTTGTTCTCTTTCTTCAACTTCTTCTTCATGGTCTCCTTTCCTTTCTTTTCTTCCTCTTCATCTCCTTCTTCTTCTTCCTTTCGTTCGTCATATCCCTCTTTTTCTCATTCTTCTGCTTCCACTTGCCTTTCTACCTCTTGTTCTCCTTCCTAGACTTCTTCTCCATCATCACCACTCCTTCAACTACTTCTTCTTCTTCCTCTTCTTCACCTTCTTCCACTTCTACTACATCCACTTGTTCTTCTTCTTCCCTCTCTTATCCTTCTTTCCCTTCTTCTGCCTACACTACTTCTTCTTCCTCCCCTTCTTCTTCTCCTTCTTGTTCCATTTCGTCTTCATCCCCTTTCCTCCCATGGCTTCTTCTTCCTCCTCTTTTTCTCATTCTTCCACTTCTTCTTCTTCCTCCTCTTTTTCTCATTCTTCCACTTCTTCTTCTTCTTCCTATTGTTCTCCTTCTCCCACTTGTACTTCTTCCTTTTCTTCTCGTTCTTCCATTTCTTCTTCTTCCTCTTCTTCTCCTTCTACCAACTTTTCTCCCTCCTCCCGTTCTCCTTTTTCCACTTCTTCTTCTTCATCTCCTTTCATTTCACTACTTCCTCCTATTCCTCTTATTCTCTCCTTCTACCACTCCTTCTACTTCTACTTGTTGTTCCTCTTCATTTTCGTCTCCTTCTTCGGTTTCTTCTGCTAACACATCTTCTTCTTCCGTTTCTTCTGCTTCCACAACTTCTTCTTCTTTCCTTTCTGTCTTCTCTGTCCTTTTTTTCTCCATCCCCCACTTCTGTTGCTTCCCATTCTTGCTCTTCCTCTTCTTCTCCTTCCCCCAAATCTTATGCTTACACTTCTTCTTCTTCCTCCTCTTCTCCTCTAGGTTCCACTTCTTTTGCTTCTTCTTCCCTTCCCTTCCCCTTCTTCTGCCTTTTCCTCCTTTTCTCATTGTTCCAATTCTTCTTCTTCATCTCACCTCCTTCCACTACTTCTTCTTCCTCCTCTTGTTCACCTTCTTCAACTTCTTCACTTTCCACATCTTCTTCTTCTTGCTTTTCTTCTCCTTTTCTTCTCCTTCTTCCCCTTCTTTTACCTACACTACTTCTTCTTCTCCTCCTTGTTCCACTTCTTCTTCATCCCCTTTCCTTCCATTGCTTCTTCTTCCTCCTCTTTTTCTCATTCTTCCACTTCTTCTTCTTCTTCCTATTGTTCTCCCTCTTCCACTTGCACTTCTTCCTTTTCTTCTTGTTCTTCCACTTCTTCTTCTTCCTCTTCTTCTCCTTCTGCCCCTTCCTCTCACTCCTCCCGTTCTCCTTCTTCCACTTCTTCTTCTTCATCTCCTTTCATTCCACTACTTCCTCCTATTCCTCTTATTCTCTGCTTCTACCACTTCTTCTACTTCTACTTGTTGTTCTTCTTCATTTTCGTCTCCTTCTTCCGCTTCTTCTGCTTACACTTCTTCTTATTCCCCTTCTTCTATTTCTTCTCCTTCCACTACTTCTTCTTCTTTCCTTTCCGTCTTCTCCTTCCTCCTTTTCTCCATCCCCCACTTCTATTGCTTCCCATTGTTGCTCTTCCTCTTCTTCTCCTTCCCCCACATCTTCTTCTTCTTCTTCTTCTCCTCCAGATTCCACTTCTTCTGCTTCTTCTTCCCTTCCCTTCCCATCCTTCTTCGTTTTCCTCCTTTTCTCCTTGTTCCAATTCTTCTTCTTCATCTCACCTCCTTCCACTACTTCTTCTTCCTCCTCTTGTTCACCTTCTTCAACTTCTTCACTTTCCACATCTTCTGCTTCTTCCTTTTCTTCCCCTTCTTCCACTTCTTCTAGTTACACTCCTTCTTCTTCCTCTTCTTATCTTTCTTCCAGTTCTTGTGCCTCCTCTTGTTCTCTTTCTTCCACTTCTTCTTCATCCTCTCCTTTCCTTTCTTTTCTTCTTCTTCATCTCTTTCTTCTTCTTCCTTTCCTTCGTCATATCCCTCTTTTTCTCCTTCTTCTACTTCCACTTGAATTTCTACCTCTTGTTCTCCTTCTTCCACTTCTTCTCCATCATCCCTACTCCTTCAACTACTTCTTCTTCTTCCTCTTGTTCACCTTCTTCCACTTCTACTACATCCACTTGTTCTTCTTCTTCCCTCTCTTCTACTTCTTGCCCTTCTTCTGCCTACACCACTTCGTCAACCTCCCCTTCTTCTTCTCCTCCTTGTTCCACTTTTTCTTCATCCCCTTTCGTTCCATTGCTTCTTCTACCTCCTCTTTTTCTCATTCTTCCACTTCTTCTTCTTCTTCCTATTGTTCTCCTTCTTCCACTTGCACTTCTTCCTTTTCTTCTCGTTCTTCCACTTCTTCTTCTTCCTCTTCTTCTCTTTCTGCCACCTCTTCTCCCTCCTCTCGTTCTCCTTCTTCCACTTCTTCTTCTTCATATCCTTGCTGATGTGAATGCCGAAGACAATGACTTTTCATTTTTTGTAACGTTTCATTAATTTAGGAATTAATGTAACATGCAATTAATCATATGTGATAATTGCGTGATAATGAAGTATTTAATTTTTCTTTTAGGATTTATGATTTTGAACAACCACCTAGTTCTATAAATAAGGGTTGAATTGTACTCAAAGGACAACCATTGAATTAATGAAATTATATTTGGGTTTTACCCTTTTGTGAGAGATGAATTTCTCTTTAGAACTTATCAAGGAATTTTTCCTTGTGGCGTTCTGCTAGACTTATCAAGGGTAAATCACTACCCTTGTGGCGTCATATGACTTATCTTCCATCATTGGAAGTGGTGTCATTTATCCCCTTGTTAAACCATTTTCATCCTTTCCATTTTCTTGTTTACCCAATTCTCATTGTTTTGTTAACTTATTACCTTCCAACCTAGATAGATCTGCAAAACGAATTCAACCCCTCTGGATTTCTATCAGTTGGTATCAGAGCTTCGGCTCTAGGTTTGGAACTATGGTGGATATTTTTTATACAAGATGTTTAATCGAAGGCCATTTGTGTTTCTTTGCAGTTGATGAAGAAAGTTATAGCAACATGGTGAGCGAAAGATTGGTGAATAAACTTAACTTACCAACGAGTCTTCATCCTAGGCAAACTAAGTTTAGATTCACTATTGGAAAATATGTGGAGGAAGTGACATGCGATATTGCTCCCATGGACTCATGTCATTTTCTTTTAGGGAAACCTTGGTTGTAGGGTAAAAGGATAAATTCTGAATTTAATGCATGAATTTTTACAAGTTACATTTGATCCTGGAGGTTGATTTTGTTTATTTTAAATTATAAGTGAATAAAATTGATAGGAAAATAAAGTCATAGATTCGAGGACGAATCTTTTCGAAGAAGGAGGGAATGATGTGAATGCTGAAGACAATGACTTTTCATTTTTTGTAACGTTTCATTAATTTAGGAATTAATGTAACATGCAATTAATCATATGTGATAATTGCGTGATAGTGAAGTATTTAATTTTTCTTTTAGGAGTTATGATTTTGAACAGCCACCTAGTTCTATAAATAGGGTTTTACCCTATTTGGGTTTTACCATTGAATTAATTGTACTCAAAGGACAACCATTGAATTAATGAAATTATATTTGGGTTTTACCCTTTTGTGAGAGATGAATTTCTCTTTAGAACTTATCAAGGAATTTTTCCTTGTGGCGTTCTCCTAGACTTATCAAGGGTAAATCACCACCCTTGTGGCGTCATATGACTTATCTTCCATCCTTGGAAGTGGCGTCATCTATCTTTTCGTTAAACCATTTTCATCCTTTCCATTTTCTTGTTTATCCAATTTTCATTGTTTTGTTAACTTATTACCTTCCAACCTAGATAGATCCGCAAAACGAATCCAACCCCTCTGGATTTCTATCACTTTCATTCCACTACTTCCTCCTATTCCTCTTATTCTCTCCTTCTACCACTTCTTCTACTTCTACTTGTTCTTCTTCTTCATTTTCGTCTCCTTTTTCCGCTTCTTCTGCTTCCACTTCTTCTTCTTCATCTCCTTTCATTCCACTACTTCTACCACTTCTTCTACCTCTACTTGTTGTTCTTCTTCATTTTCGTCTCCTTTTTCCGCTTCTTCTGCTTACACTTCTTCTTCTTCCTCTTCTTCCATTTCTTCTCCTTCCACAACTTCTTCTTCTTTCCTTTCCGTCTTCTCCTTCCTCTTTTTCTCCATCCCCTACTTCTGTTGCTTCCCATTGTTGTTCTTCCTCTTCTTCTCCTTCCCCCAAATCTTATGCTTACACTTCTTCTTCTTCTTCTTCCTCTTCTCCTCCAGATTCCACTTCTTCTGCTTCTTCTTCCCTTCCCTACCCCTCCTTCTTCCTTTTCTCCTTG
Organism: Psophocarpus tetragonolobus; assembly: GCA_037954015.1. Taxonomy (NCBI): domain Eukaryota; kingdom Viridiplantae; phylum Streptophyta; class Magnoliopsida; order Fabales; family Fabaceae; genus Psophocarpus; species Psophocarpus tetragonolobus. The sequence goes on from CM075694.1 coordinate 21,537,973, forward strand.
TTCCAATTTTTCTTCTTCATCTCACCTCCTTCCACTACTTCTTCTGCCTCCTCTTGTTCACCTTCTTCACATTCCACATCTTCTTCTTCTTCCTTTTTTTCTCCTTCTTCCAATTCTTCTAGTTACTCTCCTTCTTCTTCGTCTTCTTATCTTTCTTCCACTTCTCCTGCCTCCTCTTGTTCTCTTTCTTCCACTTCTTCTTCATCCTCTCCTTTCCTTTCTTTTCTTCCTCTTCATCTCCTTCTTCTTCTTCCTTTCCTTCGTCATATCCCTCTTTTTCTCCTTCTTCTGCTTCCACTTGCATTTCTACCTCTCTTCTCCTTCTTCCACTTCTTCTCCATCATCCCCACTTCTTCAACTACTTCTTCTTCTTCCTCTTGTTCACCTTCTTCCACTTCTACTACATCCACTTCTTCTTCTTCCCTCTCTTCTCCTTCTTGCCCTTCTTCTGCCTACACTACTTCTTCTTCTCCTCCTTGTTCCACTTCTTCTTCATCCCCTTTCCTTCCATTTCTTTTTCTTCTTCCTCTTTTTCTCATTCTTCCACTTCTTCTTCTTCTTCCTATTGTTCTCCTTCTTGGACTTTCACTTCTTCCTTTTCTTCTCGTTCTTCCACTTCTTCTTCTTCCTCTTCTTCTCCTTCTGCTACCTCTTCTTCTTCTTCCTCTTCCCGTTCTCCTTCTTCCAGTTCTTCTTCTTCATCTCCTTCTTCTTCTTCCTTTCCTTCGTCATATCCCTCTTTTTCTCCTTCTTCTGCTTTCACTTGCATTTCTACCTATTTTTCTCATTCTTCCACATCTTCTCCATCATCCCCACTCCTTCAACTACTTCTTCTTCTTCCTCTTGTTCACCTTCTTCCACCTCTACTATATCCACTTGTTCTTCTTCCTCCCTCTCTTCTCCTTCTTGCCCTTCTTCTGCCTACACGACTTCTTCTTCCTCCCGTTCTTCTTTTCCTCCTTGTTCCACTTCTCCTGCCTCCTCTTGTTCTCTTTCTTCCACTTGTTCTTCATCCTCTCCTTTCCTTTCTTTTCTTCCTGTTCATCTCATTCTTCTTCTTCCTTTCCTTCGTCATATCGCTCTTTTTCGCCTTCTTCTGCTTCCACTTACATTTCTACCTCTTGTTCTCCTTCTTCCACTTCTTCTCCATCTCCCCACTCCTTCAACTACTTCTTCTTCTTCCTCTTGTTCACCTTCTTCCACTTCTACTACATCCACTTGTTCTTCTTCTTCCCTCTCTTCTCCTTCTTCCCCTTCTTTTACCTACACTACTTCTTCTTCTCCTCCTTGTTCCACTTCTTCTTCATCCCCTTTCCTTCCATTGCTTCTTCTTCCTCCTCTTTTTCTCATTCTTCCACTTCTTGTTCTTCTTCTTATTGTTCTCCTTCTTCCACTTGCACTTGTTCCTTTTCTTCTCGTTCTACCACTTCTTCTTCCTCTTCTTCTCCTTCTGCCACCTCTTCTCCCTCCTCCTGTTCTCCTGCATCCACTTCTTCTTCTTCATCTCCTTTCATTCCACTACTTCCTCCTATTCATCTTATTCTGTCCTTCTACCACTTCTTCTACTTCTACTTGTTGTTCTTCTTCATTTTCGTCTCCTTCTTCCGCTTCTTCTGCTTACACTTCTTCTTGTTCCTCTTCTTCCATTTCTTTTCCTTCCACAACTTCTTCTTCTTTACTTTCCATCTTCGCCTTCCTCTTTTTCTCCATCCCCTACTTCTGTTGCTTCCCATTGATGCTCTTCCTCTTCTTCTCCTTCCCCCAAATCTTATGCTTACACTTCTTCTTCTTTTCCCTCGTCTCCTCCAGATTCCACCTCTTCTGCTTCTTCTTCCCTTCCCTTCCCTTCCCTTCCCCTCCTTCTTCCTTTTCCTCCTTTTCTCCTTGTTCCAATTCTTCTTCTTCATCTCACCTCCTTCCACTAATTCTTCCTCATCTTGTTCACCGTCTTCACCTTCTTCACTTTTCACATCTTCTTCTTCTTCCTTTACTTCTCCTTCTTCCAATTCTTCTAGTTACTCTCCTCCTTCTTCCTCTTCCTATCTTTCTTCCACTTCTCCTGCCTCCTCTTGTTCTCTTTCTTCCTTCATCCTCTCCTTTCCTTTCTTTTCTTCCACTTCATCTCCTTCTTCTTCTTCCTTTCCTTCGTCATATCACTCTTTTTCTCCTTCTTCTGCTTCCACTTGCATTTCTACCTCTTCTTCTCCTTCTTCCACTTCTTCTCCATCATCCCCACTCCTTCAACTAGTTCTTCTTCTTCCTCTTGTTCACCCTCTTCCACTTCTACTACATCCACTTGTTCTTCTTCTTCCCTCTCTTCTCCTTCTTGCCCTCCTTCTGCCTACACTACTTCTTCTTCCTCCCCTTGTTCTTCTCCTCCTTGTTCCACTTCTTCTTCATCCCCTTTCCTTCCATTGCTTTTTCTTCTTCCTCTTTTTCTCATTCTTCCACTTCTTCTTCTTCTTCCTATTGTTCTCCTTCTTCGACTTTCACTTCTTCCTTTTCTTCTCGTTCTTCCACTTCTTCTTCTTCCTCTTCTTCTCCTTCTGCCACCTCTTCTCCCTCCTCCCGTTCTCCTTCTTCCACTACCTATTCTTCATTTCCTTTCATTCCATTACTTGCACTTCCTATTCCTCTTATTCTCTCCTTCAACCACTTCTTCTACTTCTACTTGTTGTTCTTCTTCATTTTCGTCTCCTTCTTCAGCTTCTTCTGCTTACACTTCCTCTTCTTCCCTTACCTTCCCATCCTTCTTCCTTTTCCTTCTTTTCTCCTTGTTCCAATTCTTCTTCTTCATCTCACCTCCTTCCACTACTTCTTCTTCCTCCTCTTGTTCACCTTCCTCACTTTCCACATCTTTTTCTTCTGCCTTTTCTTCTCCTTCTTCCACTTCTTCTAGTTACTCTCCTTCTTCTTTCTCTTCTTATCTTTCTTCTACTTCTCCTGCCTCCTCTTGTTCTCTTTCTTCCACTTCTTCTTCATCCTCTCCTTTCCTTTCTTTTCTTCCTCTTAATCTCCTTCTTCTTCTTCTTTCCTTCGTCATATCCCTCTTTTTCTCCTTCTTCTGCTTCCACTTGCATGTCTACCTCTTGTCCTCCTTCTTCCACTGCTTCTCCATCATCCCCACTCCTTCAACTACTTCTTCTTCTTCCTCTTGTTCAGCTTCTTCCACTTCTACTACATCCACTTGTTCTTCTTCCTCCCTCTCTTCTCCTTCTTGCCCTTCTTCTGCCTACACTACTTCTTCTTCCTCCGCTTCTTCTTCGCCTCCTTCTTCCACTTCTTCTTCTTATTGTTCTCCTTCTTCGACATGCACTTCTTCCTTTTCTTCTCATTCTTCCACTTCTTCTTCTTCCTCTTCTTCTCCTTCTGCCACCACTTCTCCCTCCTCCTGTTCTCCTGTTTTCACTTCTTCTTCTTCATCTCCTTTCATTCCACTACTTCTACCACTTCTTCTACTTCTACTTGTTGTTCTTCTTCATTTTCGTCTCCTTCTTCCGCTTCCTCTGCTTACGTGATGAGGACATCAAGCTTGAAGGACTTAGAGGACCTATGACAAGGGCTAGGACAAGAAGAGCTAAGAAAGCTATTCAACAAGTATTGGCATCCCTTTTGCAAAAAGAGCCAAACATTGAAGAAATAAAGTTTAAAATTGTTAATTGTCTCAGGACTGAAGAGAGCAATACTTGACCTTAATGGAAGAGAAGTTTGAAATAAATTAAACTCATTTTCTTAGAGTTTACTTAGTTAATGGTGGGCAACCAGAATTGTCTAATTAAAGTTGCAGCCACCTAGGTTATCAATTATAATTAGTATACGTGTTTAATTAACTTTGGCAGTTACACTTTGTTATTAAGCTGTCAATTATTAGTTTTTATTATTTTGTAACTTCAGCTGAATTTAGAAAGCCACTAAACCTACACAAGCTGAGTTTATTAGGCATATAAATTTGGGCAAGACTGAGATGTAAGGCAGAATATTTTGGAAATAAAAAAACTAGTGGAGTTTTCTCTCCTTTGGGTTCTTGACAATCCAAAATCTTTTTGAGATTTATCAAAGGTAATTCACCCCTTTCTGTGTGCAATCTCGTAGACATATCTTCCATCCTTGGATGTGTGGAGTCTATCAATTCCAATTCCATTTTCTGTCTTTTCCATTCATACTCAATTCTGCCCATTAAACTCTATGACAGGAAAGTCCTACACTATCGAAAACTCGTTTAATCGTTGAATTTCAATAACTTTTAATTTCCATTCTGTGTCTAAAAGTTTGATAGTAATTCTATTTAGTTTATTTTTTTGCAAACGTTTGCATTCCACGTTGATTAATTTTGTTAACGCAGCAAGCTAAATTCCTAGGGTCCTTTCAGAATCCTAAACTGACAGTGGATTCATATCATTTGGTATCAGAGCTCCGGTTTCTAGGAATTGCAAGGCTGCTGTTCTGGGTAATTTCTGTCCTTAATTTTCATCATATCATAATATTACCTTATTGTTATTTCTTTGACTGAACCATTGCAAAAGTTAGGTCCTTAAAACAATTCTGAATTTTTAAAAAAAAAAAAAGAAGTGAAAGAAAGCATGCAAAAATTGAGTTAAAAAAAAAATTGGGCTGAATGGTTCATGTTATTAGAAAAATTTTAAGCTCATTCTTAAGGTAATATTGTGTTTGAATTGAGGAAGAAAATACTGCACCTTGTTAGTATACAATTCTGAATTTTGCTGCACCTATTAGTTTCATTTTAAGCCAAAATTTTATCCTCTGTTTGTGTCTTTACCTGTTAAAATTGGCTGCACAATTTTCTACTCAAAATTCTGGTTGTGGCTGTTTGTACCTTTGTTTTTGTGTGCCCAGTTTTTGTCCATTTCTTTTCGTACTTCTTTTTGTTTTCATTTTGAGAAAAATTTCTTCTGTCTTGTTGGTGTTAAAAAAAAAAATCAGTTGTTGTCCTAGTATTTGTTGCTTTCGTTGGGTGTCATTTTAGTCATTTTTGTTAGTTTTCTTGTGTCTTATTTGCCTGCACACAGGTTGGTGTTTGTCTTTGAGTTTTTCTCTTTTGGTTTGTTAAGAACTTAAGGAGGAATAAAGAAGAAAAAGGCAAGAGAGTTTCATTATAGTAAAAGCCATTTTTTTTAGCGCAAACACTTGAGTGGGTGAGAACATTTTCAAACACCACATACATACTTTTTCTTGTGACATTTGACCTGTTTGTTTATCATGGCAGAAAGAAATAATAACAATGATCTTCAGCTTCAAATTGCTGCATTATCTCAGCATTTAGAGAGATTGATGAAGCAACAACAAGATGAATTCCATGAGAGGTTGGACCAATTGGAGAATAGGACCCTACCAGCAGGAGGAGGAGGAAGGCCAAATAGAAATGAAGGAAGAATAGAAGGAGTAAAGTTGAATGTGCCTCCTTTCAAGGGTAGGAGTGATCCTGATGCATACTTGGAGTGGGAGTTAAAAATTGAGCATGTGTTCTCTTGCAACAATTATAGTGAGGAGCAAAAGGTGAGACTTGCAGCTGCTGAATTTTCTGATTATGCACTCATTTGGTGGAATAAGTTGCAAAGGGAGAGGATTAGATAGGATGTGTTCTGATTGTAGAGCCATAAACAACATCACCATCAAGTATAGGCATCCAATTCCCAGATGAAGATGCTATTGATTTAGGGACAAATCCTCTTCAAGAGGGGGGGAGTGATGAGGACATCAAGCTTGAAGGACTTAGAGGACCTATGACAAGGGCAAGGACAAGAAGAGCTAAGAAAGCTATTCAACAAGTATTGGCAGCCCTTTTGCAAAAAGAGCCAAACATTGAAGAAATAAAGTTTAAAATTGTTAATTGTCTCAGGACTGAAGAGAGCAATACTTGACCTTAATGGAAGAGAAGTTTGAAATAAATTAAACTCATTTTCTTAGAGTTTACTTAGTTAATGGTGGGCAACCAGAATTGTCTAATTAAAGTTGCAGCCACCTAGGTTATCAATTATAATTAGTATACGTGTTTAATTTACTTTGGCAGTTACACTTTGTTATTAAGCTGTCAATTATTAGTTTTTATTATTTTGTAACTTCAGCTGAATTTAGAAAGCCACTAAACCTACACAAGCTGAGTTTATTAGGCATATAAATTTGGGCAAGACTGAGATGTAAGGCAGAATATTTTGGAAATAAAAAAACTAGTGGAGTTTTCTCTCCTTTGGGTTCTTGACAATCCAAAATCTTTTTGAGATTGATCAAAGGTAATTCACCCCTTTCTGTGTGCAATCTCGTAGACATATCTTCCATCCTTGGAAGTGTGGAGTCTATCAATTCCAATTCCATTTTCTGTCTTTTCCATTCATACTCAATTCTGCCCATTAAACTCTATGACAGGAAAGTCCTACACTATCGAAAACTCGTTTAATCGTTGAATTTCAATAACTTTTAATTTCCATTCTGTGTCTAAAAGTTTGATAGTAATTCTATTTAGTTTATTTTTTTGCAATTGTTTGCATTCCAAGTTGATTAATTTTGTTAACGCAGCAAGCTAAATTCCTAGGGTCCTTTCAGAATCCTAAACTGACAGTGGATTCATATCATTACGCCTCTTTTTCCTCCATTTCTTCTCCTTCCACTTTTTCTTTCCTTTTCGTCTTCTCCTTCCTCTTTTTCTCCATCCCTCACTTCTGTTGCTTCCCATTGTTGCTCTTCCTCTTCTTCTCCTTCCCCCAAATCTTATGCTTACACTTCTTCCTCTTTTTCCTCCTCTCCCCCAGATTCCACTTCTTCTAGTTCTTCTTCCCTTCCGTTCCCCTCATTCTTCCTCTTCCTCCTTTTCTCCTTGTTCCAATTCTTCTTCTTCATCTCACCTCCTTCCACTACTTCTTCTTCCTCCTCTTGTTCACCTTATTCACTTTCCACATCTTCTTCTTCTTCCTTTTCTTCTCCTTCTTCCACTTCTTCTCATTACTCTCCTTCTTCTTCCTCTTCTTATCTTTCTTCCACTTCTCCTGCCTCCTCTTGTTCTCTTTCTTCCACTTCTTCTTCATCCTCTCCTCTCCTTTCTTTTCTTCCGATTAATCTCCTTCTTCTGCTTCCACTTGCAAGTCTACCTCTTGTCCTCCTTCCTTCTTCCACTCCTTCTCCATCATCCCCACTCCTTCAACTACTTCTTTTTCTTCCTCTTGTTCACCTTCTTCCACTTCTACTACATCCACTTGTTCTTCTTCTTCCCTCTCTTCTCCTTCTTGCCCTTCTTCTACCTACACTACTTCTTCTTCCTCCCCTTCTTCTTCTCCTCCTTGTTCCACTTCTTCTTCATCCCCTTTCCTTCCATTGCTTCTTCTTCCTCCCCTTTTTCTCATTCTTGCACTTCTTCTTCTTCTTCCTATTGTTCTCCTTCTTCCACTTGCAGTTCTTCCTTTTCTTCTCGTTCTTCCACTTCTTCTTCCTCCCCCTCTTCTCCTTCTGCCACCTCTTCTTCCTCCTCCCGTTCTCCTTCTTCCACTTCTTCTTCTTCATCTCCTTTCATTCCACTACTTCCTCCTATTCCTCTTATTCTCTCCTTCTACCACTTCTTCTACTTCTACTTGTTGTTCTTCTTCATTTTCGTCTGCTTCTTCCGCTTCTTCTGCGTACACTTCTTCCTCTTCCTATTCTTCCATTTCTTCTCCTTCCACAACTTCTTCTTCTTTCCTTTCTGTCTTCTTCTTCCTCTTTTTCTCCATCGCCCACTTTTGTTGCTTCCCATTGTTGCTCTTCCTCTTCTTCTCCTTCCCCACATCTTATGCTTACACTTCTTCTTCGTCTTCCTCCTCTCGTCCATATTCCACTTCTTCTGCTTCTTCTTCCCTTCCCTTCCCCTCCTTCTTCCTTTCCCTCCTTTTCTCCTTGTTCCAATTCTTCTTCTTCATCTCACCTCCTTCCACTACTTCTTCTTCCTCCTCTTGTTCACCTTCTTCACTTTCCACATCTTCTTCTTCTTCCTTTTCTTCTCCTTCTTCCACTTCTTCTAGTTATTCTCCTTCTTCTTCCTCTTTTTATCTTTCTTCCACTTCTCCTGCCTCCTCTTGTTCCCTTTCTTCCGCTTCTTCTTCATCCTCTCCTTTCCTTTCTTCTCTTCCTCTTCATCTCCTTCTTCTTCTTCCTTTCCTTCGTCATATCCCTCTTTTTCTCCTTCTTCTTCTTCCTCTTGCTCACATTCTTCCACTTCTACTACATCCACTTGTTCTACTTTTTCCCTCTCTTCTCCTTCTTGCCCTTCTTCTGCCTACACTACTTCTTTTTCCTCGCCTTCTTCTTCTCCTCCTTGTTCCACTCCTTCTTCATCCCCTTTCCTTCCATTGCTTCTTCTTCCTCCTCTTTTCCTCATTCTTCCACTTCTTCTTCTTCTTCCTCTTCTTCTCCTTCTGCCACCTCTTTTCCTCCTTCCGTTCTCCTTCGTCCACTTCTTCTTCTTCATCTCCTTTCATTCCACTACTTCCTCCTATTCCTCTTAGTCTCTCCTTCTACCACTTCTTCTACTTCTACATGTTGTTTTTCTTCATTTTCGCCTCCTTCTTCCTCTTCTTCCATTTCTTCTCCTTCCACAACTTCTTCTTCTTTCCTTTCCGTCTTCTCCTTCCTCTTTTTCTCCATCCCCCACTTCTGTTGCTTCCCATTGTTGCTCTTCCTCTTCTTCTCCTTCCCCCAAATCTTATGCTTACACTTCTTCTTTTTCTTCTTCTTCTCCTCCAGCTTCCACTTCTTCTGCTTCTTCTTCCCTTCCCTTCCCCTCCTTCTTCCTTTTCCTCCTTTTCTCCTTGTTCCAATTCTTCTTCTTCATCTCACCTCCTTCCATTACTTCTTATTCCTCCTCTTGTTCACCTTCTTCAACTTCTTCATTTTCCACACCTTCTTCTTCTTCCTTTTCTTCTCCTTCTTCCACTTCTTCTAGTTACTCTCCTTCTTCTTCCTCTACTTTTCTTTCTTCCACTTCTCCTGCCTCCTCTTGTTCTCTTTCTTCCATTTCTTCTTCATCCTCTCCTTTCCTTTCTTTTCTTCCTCTTCATCTCCTTCTTCTTCTTCCTTTCTTCGTCATATCCCTCTCTTTCTCCTTCTTCGGCTTTCACTTGCATTTCTACCTCTTGTTCTCCTTCTTCCACTTCTTCTCCATCATCCCCACTCCTTCAACTACTTCTTCTTCTTCCTCTTATTCACCTTCTTCCACCTCTACTACATCCACTTCTTATTCTTCTTCCCACTCTTGTCCTTCTTGCCTTTCTTCTTTCTACACTACTTCTTCTTCCTCCCGTTCTTCTTCTCCTCCTTGTTCCCCTTCTTCTTGATTCCCCTTTCCTTCCATTGCTTCTTCTTCCTCCTCTTTTTCTCATTCTTCCACTTCTTCTTCTTCTTCCTATTGTTCTCCTTCTTCAACTTGCACTTCTTCCTTTTGTTCTCGTTCTTCCACTTCTTCTTCTTCCTCTTCTTCTTCTTCTGCCACCTCTTCTTCCTCCTCCTGTTCTCCTTCTTCCACTTCTTCTTCTTCATCTCCTTTTATTCCTTTACTTCCTCCTATTCCTCTTATTCTCTCCCTCTACCACTTCTTCTACTTCTACTTGTGGTTCTTCTTCAATTTCGTCTCCTTCTTCCGCTTCTTCTGCTTACACTTCTTCTTCTTCCTCTTCTTCCATATGTTCTACTTCCACAACTTCTTCTTCTTTCCTTTCCGTCTTATCCTTCCTTTTTTCTCCATCCCTCACTTCTGTTGCTTCCCATTGTTGCTCTTCCTCTTCTTCTCCTTCCCCCAAATCTTATGCTTACACTTCTTCTTCTTCTTCCTCTTCTCCTCCAGATTCCACTTCTTCTGCTTCTTCTTCCCTTCCCTTCCCTTCATCTCACCTCCTTCCACTACTTCTTCTTCCTCCTCTTCTTCACCTTCTTCACTTTCCACATGTTCTTCTTCTTCCTTTTCTTCTCCTTCTTCCACCTCTTCTTGTTACTCTCCTTCTTCTTCCTCTGCTTATCTTTCTTGCACTTCTCCTGCCTCCTGATGTTCTCTTTCTTCCACTTCTTCTTGATCCTTTCCTTTCCTTTCTTTTCTTCCTCTTAATCTCCTTCTTCTTCTTCCTTTCCTTCGTCATATCCCTCTTTTCCTCCTTCTTCTGCTTCCACTTGCATTTCTACCTCTTGTTCTCCTTCTTGCACTTTTCTCCATCATCCCCACTCCTTCAACTACCTCTTCTTCTTCCTCTTGTTCACCTTCTTCCACCTCTAATACATCCACTTGTTCTTCTTTTTCCCTCTCTTCTCGTTCTTGCCCTTCTTCTGCCTACACTACTTCTTCTTCCTCCTCTTCTTCTTCTCCCCCTTGTTCCACTTCTTCTTCATCCCCTTTCCTTCAATTGCTTCTTCTTCATCCTTTCCTTTCCTTTCTTTTCTTCCTCTTAATCTCCTTCTTCTTCTTCCTTTCCTTCGTCATATCCCTCTTTTCCTCCTTCTTCTGCTTCCACTTGCATTTCTACCTCTTGTTCTCCTTCTTGCACTTTTCTCCATCATCCCCACTCCTTCAACTACCTCTTCTTCTTCCTCTTGTTCACCTTCTTCCACCTCTAATACATCCACTTGTTCTTCTTTTTCCCTCTCTTCTCGTTCTTGCCCTTCTTCTGCCTACACTACTTCTTCTTCCTCCTCTTCTTCTTCTCCCCCTTGTTCCACTTCTTCTTCATCCCCTTTCCTTCAATTGCTTCTTCTTCCTCCTCTTTTTCTCATTCCTCCACTTCTTCTTCTTCTTCCTATTGTTCTCGTTCTTCCACTTGCACTATTTCTTCCTTTTCTTCTCGTTCTTCCACTTCTTCTTCGTCCCTTTCTTCTCCTTCTGCCACCTCTTCTCCCTCCTCCCCTTCTCCTTCTTCCACTTCTTCTTCTTCATCTCCTTTCATTCCACTACTTCCACCACTCCTTCTACTTCTACTTGTTGTTTTTCTTCAACTTCTTCACTTTCCACATCTTCTTCTTCTTCCTTTTGTTCTCCTTCTTCCACTTCTTCTAGTTTCTCTCCTTCTTCTTCCTCTTCTTATCTTTCTTCCACTTCTCCTGCCTCCTCTTGTTCTCTTTCTTCCACTTCTTCTTCATCCTCTCCTTTCCTTTCTTTTCTTCCTCGTCATCTCCTTCTTCTTCTTCCTTTCCTTCATCATATCCCTCTTTTTCTCCTTCTTTTGCTTCCCCTTGCATTTCTACCTCTTTTTCTCCTTCTTCCACTTCTTCTCCATCATCCCCTCTCCTTCAACTACTTCTTCTTCTTCCTCTTGTTCACCTTCTTCCCCCTCTACTACATCCACTTGTTCTTCTTCTTCCCTCTCTTCTCCTTCTTGCCCTTCTTCTTCCTACTCTACTTCTTCTTCCTCCCCTTCTTCTTCTCCTCCTTGTTCCACTTCTTCTTCATCCCCTTTCCTTCCGTTCCTTCTTCTTCCTCCTCTTTTTCTCTTTCTTCCACTTCCTCTTCTTCTTTGTATTGTTCTCCTTCTTCCACTTGCACTTCTTCCTTTTCTTCTCGTTCTTCCACTTTTTCTTCTTCCTCTTCTTCTCCTTCTTCCACCTCTTCTTCCTCCTCCCGTTCTCCTTCTTCCACTTCTTCTTCTTCATCTCCTTTCATTCCATTACGTCCTCCTATTCCTCTTATTCTCTCCTGCTACTACTTCTTCTGCTTTTACTTGTTGTTCTTCTTCATTTTCGTCTCCTTCTTCCGCTTCTTCTGCTTACACTTCTTCTTCTTCCTCTTCTTCCATTTCTCCTCCTTCCACAACTTCTTATTCTTTGCTTTCCGTCTTCTCCTTCCTCCTTTTCTCCATCCCCCACTTCTGTTGCTTCCCATTGTTGCTCTTCCTCTTCTTGTCCTTCCCCCAAATCTTATGCTTACACTTCTTCTTCTTCTTCCTCCTCTCCTTCAGATTCCACCTCTTCTGCTTCCTCTTCCCTTCCCTTCCCTTCCCCTCCTTCTTCCTTTCCCTCCTTTTGTCCTTTTTCCAATTCTTCTTCTTCATCTCACCTCCTTCAACTACTTCTTCTTCCTCCTCTTGTTCACCTTTTTCACTTTCCACATCTTCTTCATCTTCCTCTTCTTCTCCTTCTTCCACTTCTTCTGGTTACTCTCCTTTCTTCTTCCTCTTCTTCTACTTCTGCCACCTCTTCTCCCTGCTCCCGTTCTCCTCCTTCCAATTCTTCTTCTTCATCTCCTTTCATTCCACTACTTCCTCCGATTCCTCTTATTCTCTCCTTCTACCACTTCTTCTACTTCTACTTGTTGTTCTTCTTTATTTTCGTCTCCTTCTTCCGCTTCTTCTGCTTAGAATTCTTCTTTCTCTTCTTCCATTTTTTCTCCTTCCACAACGTCTTCTTCTTTCCTTTCCATCTTCTCCTTCCTCTTTTTCTCCATCCCCCACTTCTGTTGCTTCCCATTGTTGCTTTTCCTCTTCTTCTCCTTCTACCATATCTTATGCTTACACTTCTTCTTCTTCTTCCTCTTCTCCTCCAGATTGCAGTTCTTCTGCTTCTTCTTCCCTTCTCTTCCGTTTCTTCTTCCTCTTCTTCCTTTTCTCCTTGTTCCAATTCTTCTTGTTCATCTCACCTCCTTCCACTACTTCTTCTGCCTCCTCTTGTTCACCTTCTTCAACTTCTTCACTTTCCACATCTTCTTCTTCTTCCTTTTCTTCTCCTTCTTCCACTTCTTCTAGTTACTCTCCTTCTTCTACCTCTTCTTATCTTTCTTCCACTTCTCCTGTCTCCTCTTGTTCTCTTTCTTCCACTTCTTCTTCATCCTCTCCTTTTCTTCCTTTTCTTCCTCTTCATCTCCTTCTTCTTCTTCCTTTCCTTCGTCATATACCTCTTTTTCTCCTTCTTCTGCTTCCACTTGCACTTCTACCTCTTGTTCTCCTTCTTCCACTTCTTCTTCTTCCTCTTCTTCTCCTTCTGCCACCTCTTCTCACTCCTCCCGTTCTCCTTCTTCCACCTTCTTCATCTCCTTTCATTCCACTACTTCCTCCTGTTCCTCTAATTCTCTCCTTCTACCACTTCTTCTACTTCTACTTGTTGTTCTTCTTCATTTTCGTCTCCTTCTTCCGCTTCTTCTGCTTACACTTCTTCTTCTTCCTCTTCTTCCATTTCTTCTCCTTCCACAACTTCTTGTTTCCTTTCTGTCTTCTCCTTCCTCTTCTTCTCCTTCCCCCAAATCTTATGCTTACACTTCTTCTTCTTCTTCCTCTTCTCCTCCAGATTGCAGTTCTTCTGCTTCTTCTTCCCTTCTCTTCCGTTTCTTCTTCCTCTTCTTCCTTTTCTCCTTGTTCCAATTCTTCTTGTTCATCTCACCTCCTTCCACTACTTCTTCTGCCTCCTCTTGTTCACCTTCTTCACGTTCTTCACTTTCCACATCTTCTTCTTCTTCCTTTTCTTCTCCTTCTTCCACTTCTTCTAGTTACTATCCTTCTTCTTCCTCTTCTTATCTTTCTTCCACTTCTCCTGCCTCCTCTTGTTGTCTTTCTTCCACTTCTTCTTCATCCTCTCCTTTCCTTTCTTTTCTTCCTCTTCGTCTCCTTCATCTTCTTCCTTTCCTTCGTCATATCCCTCTTTTTCTCCTTCTTTTGCTTCCACTTGCATTTCTACCTCTTGTTCGCCTTTTTCCACTTCTTCTTCATCATCCCCACTCCTTCAACTACTTCTTCTTCTTCCTCTTGTTCACCTTCTTCCACTTCTAATACATCCACTTATTCTTCTTCTTCCCTCTCTTCTCCTTCTTGCCCTTCTTCTGCCTACACCACTTCTTCTTCCTCCCCTACTTCTTTTCCTCCTTGTTCCACTTCTTCTTCATACCCTTTCCTTCCATTGCTTCTTCTTCCTCCTCTTTTTCTCATTCTTCCACTTCTACTTCTTGTTCCTGTTGTTCTCCTTCTTCCACTTGCACTTCTTCCTTTTCTTCTCATTTTTCCACTTCTTCTTCTTCCTCCTCTTCTCCTTCTGCCACCTTTTCTCCCTCCTTCAGTTCTCCGTCTTCCACTTCTTGTTCTTCATCTCCTTTCATTCCACTACTTCCCCCTATTCCTCTTATTCTCTCCTTCTACCACTTCTTCTACTTCTACTTGTTGTTCTTCTTCATTTTCATCTCCTTCTTCCGCTTCTTCTGCTTACACTTCTTCTTCTTCCTCTTCTTCCATTTCTTCTCCTTCCACAACTTCTTCTTCTTTCCTTTCCGTCTTCTCCTTCCTCTTTTTCTCCAATCCCTACTTCTGTTGCTTCCTATTGTTGCTCTTGCTCTTCTTCTCCTTCCCCCAAATCTTATGCTTACACTTCTTCTTCTTCTTCCTCTTCTCCTCTAGATTCCACTTCTTCTGCTTCTTCTTCCCTTCCCTTCCCCTCGTTCTTCCATTTCCTCCTTTTCTCCTTGTTCCAATTCTTCTTCTTCATCTCACCTTCTTCCACTACTTCTTCTTTCTCCTCTTGTTCACCTTCTTCAAGTTCTTCACTTTCCACATCTTCTTCTTCTTCCATTTCTTCTCCTTCTTCCACTTCTTGTAGTTACTCTCCTTCTTCTTCCTCTTCTTATCTTTCTTCCACTTCTCGTGGCTCCTCTTGTTCTCTTTCTTCAACTTCTTCTTCATCCTCTCCTTTTGATGCATTCTCCCCAAGCAAGGGCCCTATCACTAGGGCCATGGCTAGAAGAATAGAAGAAGACATGGCTAGAGTAGAGGGAGGAAGATCTCACCTCCATATGACCATCAAGTTATGCAAGCCATGACTTATTTACTTGTAATTTTTATTTTAGGAACCTAGGATTTTATTTTGGACATGTATTAGTCCATTTAATTTTCTAGGAGGTGTCTTAGTAATAAGAAGGGGTAAGATTAGCTTTTGGGCCTTTATTTAGGAAATAAGGGGGTAGTTTGATAACTACACCCCTTTTTGCTAAATAAAACCCAAAACTAATAAAGGAGTAATCTTGGCCCTTGGATGAGGTAGCTTGGGCACCAATTCTCATCTAAAGAAGGGTATTGATTGGACTTTGGGCTTCAATCCTCCTCCCTTGGATGACTCCTTTTAATCCTAGCCCTTCATTTCCTTCATGACTTGTCCAAGAGGTTAGCTCCCTCTATAAAAAGGTGCTCCTTCACACTCTTGTATTTTTTACACTTGATTGAATGGAAAAACCTTGAGTTGGCCAAAATTCTCTTAGTGTCCACCCTTCTCTCTTTGAGAATTCCTTAGGTTTTTATCAAGGGTTCCATCCCTTGTGGCAAACTTTCCCTCTTAGGCTTATCTTACCTTAAGTGGCGCCTAAAACCACCTCACTTCTTACCTCTCCACAAACCATTTCACCAAAGAAGAAAACCTCTAGAAAAAGATCAAGGGAGGCATGCATCATTTGGTATCTAGAGCATTGGTTCTAGAGGTCTAAACTCTCTTCCTATCTCATTTATTTTTTCTTTTCTGTTTTCTTATTTTATTTTATCTTTAATTTCCGCAATTTTTTCTAGCTTTCCATTATTGTTTATCATTTCCATTTATGTCTTGAGTTTATTGTTTTGAGTTAGAGTTTATTTGCACCATTTATTTTTTGCTTGATGCAATTTATATTGTTCTTTTCTTTGCATCTACGTCTCTCCCATATTCATTAATTTCCGCTTAAGCTTTGAGTTGGGTGCTTTCTTGCTTGAATTTTGGTTTTGAGAATTTCTTGCTAAAAATCCATGCCGTTGTGGTGAATTCCACAACCTTGTGGTCAAGAAATTTAGACCAAATTCTTGTGTTTCCTTGCACCTAGTTGCCTTGTTTTTGCTTTATTTTTAGCTTTTATTTTTCACTTTTATACTCTTGTGTAGTTGTCTATAAGTCATGTTTATAGTTTCCCATTTTGTCTATTAATTCCTTTTAAGTTTAGCCTCTTTTGTTTTTACAAAAAAAAATTTGAAACTTCTTAAATTGAGCAACATAGAGGGTTATGCCTCATGTCTAAGTCTCTTTAGAAGTTCATGTGCTTTTAGTTTCAAGCATATTCTTAAAAAAAAAATTCAAAAATAGTTGCTCAATTTCCTTTGTCTTTATTTTCCTTATACGTATAATTTGTAGCTCATTTGTGTGGTAAAGGTAGTTCTTGTTTGTGGGTGCTTTCACTTAAGCTATAAGTTTGGTATTTGTGTTCAACAAATTACTAAAATCTTAACAAAGCTTGAGTCCAGTGGCACACCAAACTACTAAACCATTAACACATCTATAGCTACTTTGCATTTTGAAGTCATTTCTAGTAGTACCTAAATTGTTGCTTTTAATTTTCTTTATTGTTCCAAGCACATAACTCTTTTTTATCAAGCACTAAATTCACAATCAATTTAGGTGCATCTAGTAAATATTCAAAAAAAAAACAAGAAAACAAAGTCTAAAATAAAATACAAAAAAAAAAACAACGAAGGATTAAAAAAAAAAAAAAAAAGAGAACAAACAAAAGAAAAGAAAGTTTGAAAAAAATTCATTTGATGTACCTAACCTAAAATTAGCAAGTGCTTCAACTTTGAACTTGGAACCTTAAAAGAAATTTTATTACTTTTGGTACACTAGAACTTGATATTTGTTTACCTTTTAGTTGTTGCTTGTCTTTTAAATCATCTTTCTAGTTTGTCTTATATACTCTTACCATTTGGTTAAGTGTCCTTTTGATTGTGTTATCTTTTATTGTTTTTTGAGTTTCTATTCGCACCTCCCGTTGCTACTTTTGGTTTCTTTGGTTTGTGTGTTAGTGTCACTTTTGGGAGAAAGCTTGAAAAAGGAGCTTACCACAAGGGTAGCATATTTTGGAAGGTTGGACTAAGAGCCTAAGGGATCACCTCAAAAGGAAATACACCTAGCCGTGAAGACTTTGATTTGAGGGAGCATTTGGAGAATCATTTTTTGAAGACTTTACTTTTTCTTTAATTTGGGTGTATTAATTTTTTAGTTGGGAGTTTGAGTGCCCTTAAGGCCCTCCCTTTGGTTGTAATAAAATTTAATCAATTTTTTAGTTTCTCGAAAATTAGGTGAAGAAGGAAGAAGTGGTACACTTCCTTCAACACCTTAGGAGCTCGCTTTAGATCCCTTCTCTTTTGAATTTTTGCTTTAAAATTCTTGCTTTATTTTTCTTATTCAAAGCGCTTAGAAGGCTAAAGAGTTCCAAAGACTCATCAAGCCATTTTAGGCAAGAAAACACAAAAAGAGAGGAGTGTTTGTTTGTGAAAATTTTTTAGCCACCTTTTTCCTCTTAGAAATTCAAGCACAATGACATCACACACCCACTCTAGTGCTCATAGTTATTCATCAAACAAGAGTGTAAACCAAAGAAATATTTCTAAAGATTACACTCTAGAAAAATTAAACATGGACTTTAGGGAGTGGATGACAAAAGAACAAGAGAGAAGAGAAGAAAAAAGGAGAGAAAAAGAGTCCAAGGAGAAAAGAAAAATAAAAGAAAGAGAGGAAGAAAAGAGAGAAAAAAGAGAGAAGGAAGAGAGAAGAATAAGAGAAAGGAGAGAAGATGAAGAAAGGAGAGAAAGAAAAGAAAGAGAAAGAAGAAAAGAGAAAGAAGAAGAAAAAAGAAAGCATGGGAATGGTGAGAATTACAAAATGAAAGGGATAGTCTTAGGTTCCCCATCTAGACATACCCATAGGAGTGAAACTGAGGAAGAATACTACAATCATCCTAGGAGAAACTCCCATTCATCCATGCATAATAATGGGGCCCCTCCAAGGGAGCCCAAAATTGATCTCCCCCCATTTCATGGGAGGGAAGATGTGGAAGCCTACCTTGATTGGGAAATCAAGGTAGAACAACTCTTCACTTGCCATGAGGTAAGAGAAGAAAGAAAGGTTCCAATGGCAACCCTTAGCTTCCAAGGGCATGCCATGCATTGGTGGGTTGGGTTAACCAATGAGAGAATCCGCACCAATATGCCTTCCATAAGATATTGGAATGATCTTAGAAGTGCTCTAAGAAGAAGGCATATTCCCTCTTGGTATGAAAGAGATCTTTTGGATAGACTCCAAAGGCTAAGGAAAACCAACCTTAGTATAGAAGAGTATAGACAAAAGATGGAACTTCTTATCTTGAGGGCGGGTATCATTGAGGAACCCAAGGCCACTATGGCAAGGTTTTTGTGTGGGTTGAGCCCCGAAATTCGTGATAAGGTGGAGCTCTTCTCATACAATTCCCTTGATGAGTTAGTTCAACTTTGCATCAAGGTGGAAAATCAACTTAGAAGGAAAACTTTTAAAAAGGATAACCCACCTTATGTAAAGAGGGACCAACCTACGGGGAACTCTTTCAAGAGTTACCCAAAGAGGAACATCCCAAGCACTTCAAAGAGTATAAAACATCACATATAGAGAGAAAAACCCCTACTACTAACTCTCACGAGAAAGTTAGTAGTATCAAATGCTTTAAATGTCTTGGGAGAGGCCACATTGCCTCTCAATGCCCTACTAAGAGAAACATCATCATGAGGGCCCAAGATGTTTATAGTAGTGAGTCTAGCTCACACTCCTCTAGTGAGAGCGAAGGAGAAGGGGTTCATGCATACCAATCTGATTGTGATGAAACCGCTTATGCATGTGAGGGAGACCACTTAATGATAAGAAGACTTCTTGGAAGCCAACCTTTGAAAGTGTCCTCATCTCAAAGGGAGAACATATTCCACACTCGCTGTAAGGTCAATGACAAAATATGTTCTCTCATTGTGGATAGTGGGTCATGCTGCAATTGTTGTAGCTCAAGGTTGGTGGAAAAGCTAGCCTTGACCCCACTTCCCCACCCTAAGCCTTACAAGCTTCAATGGCTCAATGAGCAAGGGGAAATGGAGGTCAATGAGCAAGTCAAGGTTCCAATTTCCATTGGGTCTTATAAAGATGAGATCCTGTGTGACATAGTCCCAATGGAAGCTGGCCATATCTTGCTAGGAAGACCATGGCAATTTGATAAGAAAGCCATACACCATGGTCATTCCAATAACATCATCCTCACTCATAAGGATAAGCGTATTAAGTTGTGTCCTCTAACACCTTCACAAGTGGCGGAGGACCAACTCATCATGAAACATAAGAGAGATGAGGAGAAAAAAAAAAGCAAAGCTTTACCCCTAAAGCTTGAAAGGGGTAAAGAGGTTGAGTTGGAAGTTGGTGCCCCTTCCAAGAAAGTCATTAGTAAAGGGAGTTTATTTGCGACAAAATTGGAATTAAAGGAAGCCCCCTTAACTAACAGACCTTTCTATCTCCTCCTTTGCAAAGAGGCATCCCCCATTTCTTCCCCCTCCACTTTTTTCCCTTCTAGTTCTAGCACTGCCATAGAATTTGGACCTGAGAACCTACCTCAAGAGGTTCAAGAGCTTTTAAAGGAGTTTGGTGATATATTCCCTAATGAAGTTCCCAAAGGACTTCCTCCAATTAGGGGTATAGAATACCAAATAGACTTGGTACCTGGGGCTAGCCTGCCTAATAGGCCTGCTTATAGGACTAATCCCATGGAGACCAAGGAGATTGAATCTCAAGTCCAAGAACTATTGGAGAAGGGTTGGGTTCAAGAGAGCCTAAGCCCTTGTGCTGTGCCAGTTTTGTTGGTGCCTAAGAAGAATGGCCAATGGAGGATGTGCATTGATTGTCGAGCAATTAATAACATCACCATCAAATATAGGCACCCTATCCCTAGGCTTGATGACATGCTTGATGAATTGCATGGGGCCCAATTATTTTTAAAAATTGATCTTAAGAGTGGTTATCACCAAATCCGCATCAAGGAAGGTGATGAGTGGAAAACCGCTTTTAAGACCAAGTTTGGGCTGTATGAGTGGTTGGTAATGCCCTTTGGGCTTACCAATGCCCCAAGCACCTTCATGAGGCTTATGAATCATGTCCTTAGGGATTGCTTAGGAAAATTTTGTGTTGTTTATTTTGATGACATCTTAGTGTATAGCAAGAGCCTAGATGAACATGTAGGCCATCTTAGGCGTGTCTTTTGCATTCTTAGGTCACACCAACTCTATGGAAATCTTGAAAAATGTAATTTTTGTGTGGAGAGTGTGGTGTTCTTAGGTTTTATAGTTAATAAAAATGGGGTTCAAGTAGACCCCGACAAAATCAAAGCCATCCAAGAATGGCCCACCCCAAAAAGTGTGACTGAGATCAAGAGTTTTCATGGTCTCGCGAGCTTTTACAGGCGCTTTGTGCCTAACTTCTCCACACTTTTCTCACCAATCAATGATTTGGTGAAGAAGGATACTCCTTTCCTTTGGGGTGAAAAACAACAAAAAGCCTTTGAACTTATCAAAGAGAAACTGACCCATGCACCAGTTTTAGCTCTTCCTGACTTTTCTAAAACTTTTGAGCTAGAGTGTGATGCATCGGGAGTGGGTGTGGGAGCTGTGTTGTTACAAGGTGGTCATCCCGTGGCTTATTTTAGTGAAAAACTCAATGGAGCCGCCTTAAACTACCCCACCTATGATAAAGAGTTTTACTCTTTGATAAGGGCCCTTCAAACTTGGGAACATTATCTTGTACCCAAGGAGTTCATCATTCATAGTGACCATGAGTCACTTAAGTATTTGAAGGGTCAAGGCAAGCTTAATAAAAGGCATGCTAAATGGGTAGAATTTCTTGAGACTTTCCCTTATATCATCAAATACAAGAAAGGAAAACATAATGTGGTGGCTGATGCTTTGTCTCGTAGACATACCCTTTACACCATCTTAAGTGCAAAGATTCTTGGATTTGATAATATTAGAGAAATGTATCTTTCTGATAAGGATTTTGGATCCATTTATGCTGCCTCTACATTTGCATGTAAAACCCAAAATGGGTTCTTTGTGAGTGAGGGGTACCTTTTCAAAGGTAGCAGACTTTGTGTACCCCAAGGATCTATGAGAAATCTGTTGACAAAAGAGAGCCATGAGGGTGGGCTCATGGGGCATTTTGGAATTAACAAAACTCTTCTGCTTTTACAAGAAAAATTCTTTTGGCCCCATATGAAGAAAGACGTCTATAGACATTGTCGTAGATGCATTGCTTGCTTGCAAGCTAAGTCTAAGACAATGGCTCATGGATTGTACACACCTTTACCTGCTCCTTCTGCACCTTGGCTGGATATTAGTATGGATTTCATCCTTGGCGTGCCTCGAACCCAACGAGGTGCAGACTCTATCTTTGTAGTGGTAGATAGATTTTCAAAAATGGCTCACTTTATACCATGCCACAAGATAGATGATGCGAGCAACATTGCGAGACTTTTCTTTAAAGAAGTTGTCCGTTTACATGGAATTCCCCAATCCATAGTCTCTGATAGAGATGTGAAGTTCCTTAGCCACTTTTGGAAAACATTGTGGGCAAGGCTAGGAACTAAACTCTTATTTTCTACCATATGTCACCCCCAAACTGATGGGCAGACTGAGGTAGTAAATAGATCTCTATCTACTATGCTTAGGACACTTCTTCGAGGAAATCACAAGTCTTGGGATGAATACCTACCCCATATTGAGTTTGCATACAACCGGGTGGTTCAAAGGACCACCAAGCATTCTCCCTTTGAAGTTGTTTATGGCTTCAACCCCCTTACTCCTCTTGATATCTTGCCCTTACCCTTCCCTTCTTCTGTTCACAAAGAAGGAATAGTAAGAGCGGATTTTGTTAAAAAATTACATGAAAGGGTAAAGGCCAACATTGAACATCATTCAAAGGAGTATGCTAGTAAAGCCAATAGGGGCAGGAAAGAAATTATCTTCAATAAAGGGGATTGGGTATGGCTTCATTTGAGGAAGGATCGCTTCCCTACTCAAAGGAAGTCCAAGCTTAGCCCCCGAGGAGATGGTCCCTTTCAAGTCCTCAAGAGAGTGAACAACAATGCATACATATTAGATCTCCCTGAGGACTATGGTGTCAGTACTACCTTTAATGTTTGTGATTTGATCCCTTTTGTAGGTACTGATGAAGAAGAGGAGGACCTATCAGATTTGAGGTCAAATCCTTCCCAAGGGGGAGGGGATGATGCATTCTCCCCAAGCAAGGACCCTATCACTAGGGCCATGGCTAGAAGAATAGAAGAAGACATGGCTAGAGTAGAGGGAGGAAGATCTCACCTCCATATGACCATCAAGTTATGCAAGCCATGACTTATTTACTTGTAATTTTTATTTTAGGAACCTAGGATTTTATTTTGGACATGTATTAGTCCATTTAATTTTCTAGGAGGTGTCTTAGTAATAAGAAGGGGTAAGATTAGCTTTTGGGCCTTTATTTAGGAACTAAGGGGGTAGTTTGATAACTACACTCTCTTTTGCTAAATAAAACCCAAAACTAATAAAGGAGTAATCTTGGCCCTTGGATGAGGTAGTTTGGGCACCAATTCTCATCTAAAGGAGGGTATTGATTGGACTTTGGGCTTCAATCCTCCTCCCTTGGATGACTCCTTTTAATCCTAGCCCTTCATTTCCTTCATGACTTGTCCAAGAGGTTAGCTCCCTCTATAAAAAGGTGCTCCTTCACACTCTTGTATTTTTTACACTTGATTGAATGGAAAAACCTTGAGTTGGCCAAAATTCTCTTAGTGTCCACCCTTCTCTCTTTGAGAATTCCTTAGGTTTTTATCAAGGGTTCCATCCCTTGTGGCAAACTTTCCCTCTTAGGCTTATCTTACCTTAAGTGGCGCCTAAAACCACCTCACTTCTTACCTCTCCACAAACCATTTCACCAAAGAAGAAAACCTCTAGAAAAAGATCAAGGGAGGCATGCATCACCTTTCCTTTCTTTTCTTCCTCTTCATCTCCTTCTTCTTCTTCCTTTCCTTCGTCATATCCCTCTTTTTCTCCTTCTTCTGCTTCCAGTTGCATTGCTACCTCTAGTTCTCCTTCTTCCACTTCTTCTCCATCATCCCCACTAATTCAACTACTTCGTCTTCTTCCTCTTGTTCACCTTCTTGTACTTCTACTATATCCACTTGTTCTTCTTCTTCCCTCTCTTCTCCTTCTTGCCCTTCTTCTCCCTACACTACTTCTTCTTCGTCCCCTTCTTCTTCTCCTCCTTGTTCCAGTTCTTCTTCATCCCCTTTCCTTCCATTTCTTCTTCTTCCTCCTCTTTTTCTCATTCTTCCACTTCTTCTTCTTCTTCCTATTGTTCTCCTTCTTCCACTTGCACTTCTTCCTTTTCTTCTGGTTCTTCCACTTCTTCTTCTTCCTCTTCTTCTCCTTCTGCCACCTCTTCTCCCTCCTCCCGTTCTCCTTCTTCCACATTTTCTTCTTCATCTCCTTTCATTCCACTACTTCCTCCTATTCCTCTTATTCTCTCCTTCTACCACTTCTTCTACTTCTACTTGTTGTTCCCCTTCGCTTCTTCTGCTTACACTTCTTCTTCTTCCTCTTTTTCCATTTCTTCTCCTTCCACAACTTCTTCTTTCCTTAACGTCTTCTCCTTCCTCTTTTTCTCCATCCCCCACTTCTTTTGCTTCCCATTGTTGCTCTTCCTCTTCTTCTCCTTCCCCCAAATCTTATGCTTACACTTCTTCTCCTTCTTCCCCTTCTTCCCCTTCTTCTGCCTACACTACTGCTTCTTCCTCCCCTTCTTCTTCTCCTCGTGGTTCTACTTCTTCTTCTTTCCCCTTTCCTTCCATTGCTTCTTCTTCCTCCTCTTTTTCTCATTCTTCCACTTCTTCCTATTGTTCTCCTTCTTCCACTTGCATTTCTTCCTTCTCTTCTCGTTCTTCCACTTCTTCTTCTTCCTCTTCTTCTGCTTTTGCCACCTGTTCTTCCTCCTCCCGTTAGTCTCTCCTTCTACCACTTCTTCGACTTCTACTTGTTGTTCTTCTTCATTTTCGTCTCCTTCTTCTGCTTCTTCTGCTTACACTTCTTCTTCTTCCTCTTCTTCCATTTCTTCTCCCTCCACAACTTCTTCTTCTTTCCTTTCCGTCTTCTCCTTCCTCTTTTTCTCCATCCCCCACTTCTGTTGCTTCCCATTGTTGCTCTTCCTCTTCTTCTCCTTCCCCCAAATCTTATGCTTACACTTCTTCTTCTTCTTCCTCTTCTCTTCCAGATTCCACTTCTTCTGCTTCTTCTTCCCTTCCCTTCCCCTCCTTCTTCCTTTTCCTCCTTTTCTCGTTGTTCCAATTCTTCTTCTTCATCTCACCTCCTTCCACTACCTCCTCTTCCTCCTCTTGTTCACCTTCTTCAAGTTCTTCACTTTCCACATCTTCTTCTTCTTCCTTTTCTTCTCCTTCTTCCACTTCTTCCAGTTACTCTCCTTCTTCTTCCTCTTCTTATCTTTCTTCCACTTCTCCTGCCTCCTCTTGTTCTCTTTCTTCCACTTCTTCTTCATCCTCTCCTTTCCTTTCTTTTCTTCCTCTTCACCTCCTTCTTCTTCTTCCTTTCCTTCGTCATATCCCTCTTTTTCTCCTTCTTCTGCTTCCACTTGCATTTCTACCTCTTGTTCTCCTTCTTCCACTTCTTCTCCATCATCCCCACTCCTTCAACTACTTCTTCTTCTTCCTCTTGTTCACCTTCTTCCACTTCTACTACATCCATTTGTTCTTCTTCTTCCCTCTCTTCTCCTTCTTGCCCTATTTCTGCCTACCCTACTTCTTCTTCCTCCCCTTCTTCTTCTCCTCCTTGTTCCACTTCTTCTTCATTCCCCTTTCCTTCCATTGCTTCTTCTTCCTCCTCGTTTTCTCATTCTTCCACTTCTTCTTCTTCTTCCTATTGTTCTCCTTCTTCCACTTGCACTTCTTCCTTTTCTTCTCGTTCTTCCACTTCTTCTTCTTCCTCTTCTTCTCCTTCTGCCACCTCTTCTTACTCCTCCCGTTCTCCTTCTTCCACTTCTTCCACTTCTTCTTCTTCATCTCCTTTCATTCCAGTACTTCCTCCTATTCCTCTTATTCTCTCCTTCTACCACTTCTTCTACTTCTACTTGTTGTTCTCCTTCATTTTCGTCTCCTTTTTTTGCTTTTTCTGCTTACACTTCTTCTTCTTCTTCTTCCATTTCTTATCCTTCCACAACTTCTTGTTCTTTCCTTTCCGTCTTCTCCTTCCTCTTTTTCTCCATCCCCGACTTCTGTTGCTTCCCATTGTTGCTCTTCCTCTTCTTCTCCTTACACTTCTTCTTCTTCTTCCTCTTCTCCTCCAGATTCCACTTCTTCTACTTCTTCTTCCTTTCCCTTCCCCTCCTTCTTCCTTTTCCTCCTTTTCTCCTTGTTCAAATTCTTCTTCTTCATCTCACCTCCTTCCACTACTTCTTCTTCCTCCTCTTGTTCACCTTCTTCACTTTCCACATCTTCTTCTTCTTCCACTTCTTCTCGTTACTCTCCTTCTTCTTCCTCTTCTTATCTTTCTTCCACTTCTCCTGCCTTCTCTTGTTCTCTTTCTTCCACTTCTCCTGCCTCCTCCTGTTCTCTTTCTTCCACTTCTTCTTCATCCTCTCCTTTCCTTTCTTTTCTTCCTCTTCATCTCCTTCTTCTTCTTCCTTTCCTTCGTCATATCCCTCTTTTTCTCCTTCTTCTGCTTCCAGTTGCATTGCTACCTCTAGTTCTCCTTCTTCCACTTCTTCTCCATCATCCCCACTAATTCAACTACTTCGTCTTCTTCCTCTTGTTCACCTTCTTGTACTTCTACTATATCCACTTGTTCTTCTTCTTCCCTCTCTTCTCCTTCTTGCCCTTCTTCTCCCTACACTACTTCTTCTTCCTCCCCTTCTTCTTCTCCTCCTTGTTCCACTTCTTCTTCATTCCCCTTTCCTTCCATTGCTTCTTCTTCCTCCTCTTTTTCTCATTCTTCCACTTCTTCTTCTTCTTCCTCTTCTTCTCCTTCTGCCACCTTTTTTCCTCCTCCCGTTCTCCTTCGTCCACTTCTTCTTCTTTGTCTCCTTTAATTCCACTACTTCCTGCTATTCCTCTTATTCTCTCCTTCTACCACTTCTTCTGCTTGTTGTTCTTCTTCATCTTCATCTCCTTCTTCTTCTTTCTTTCCTTCGTCATATCCCTCTTTTTCTCCTTCTTCTGCTTCCACTTGCATTTCTACCTCTTGTTCTCCTTCTTCCACTTCTTCTCCATGATCCCCACTCCTTCAACTACTTCTTCTTCTTAACTTGTTCACCTTCTTCCACCTCTACTACATCCACTTCGTCTTCTTCTTCCCTTTCTTCTCCTTCTTGCCCTTCTTATGCCTACACTACTTCTTCTTCCTCTTCTTCTTCTTCTCCTCCTTGTTCCACTTCTTCTTCATCCCTTTCCTTCCATTGCTTCTTCTTCCTCCTCTTTTTCTCATTCTTCCACTTCTTCTTCTTCTTCCTATTGTTCTCCTTCTTCCACTTGCACTATTTTTTCCTTTTCTTCTCGTTCTTCCACTTCTTCTTCTTCCTCTTCTTCTCCTTCTGCCACCTCTTCTCCCTCCTTCCGTTCTCCTTCTTCCAGTTCTTCTTCTTCATCTGCTTTCATTCCACTACTTCTACCAATTCTTCTACTTCTACTTGTTGTTCTTCTTCATTTTCGTCTCCTTCTTCCGCTTCTTCTGCTTACACTTCTTCTTCTTCCTCTTCTTCCATTTCTTCTCCTTCCACAACTTCTTCTTCTTTCCTTTCCGTCTTCTCCTTCCTCTTTTTCTCCATCCCCGACCTTTGTTGCTTCCCATTGTTGCTCTTCCTCTTCTTCTCCTTCCGCCAAATCTTCTGCTTACACTTCTTCTTCTTCTTCCTCTTCTCCTCCAGATTCCACTTCTTCTGCTTCTTCTTCCCTTCCCTTCCCCTCCTTCTTCCTTTTCCTCCTTTTCTCCTTGTTCCAATTCTTCTTCTTCATCTCACCTCCTTCCACTACTTCTTCTTCCTCCTCTTGTTCACCTTCTCGAACTTCTTCACTTTCCACATCTTCTTCTTCTTCCTTTTCTTCTCCTTCTTCCACTTCTTCTAGTTACTCTCCTTCTTCTTCCTCTACATTCTTTCTTCCACTTCTCCTGCCTCGTCTTGTTCGCTTTTTTCCACTTCTTCTTCATCCTCTCCTTTCCTTTCTTTTCTTCCTCTTCATCTTCTTCTTCTTCTTCCTTTCCTTCGTCATATCCCTCTCTTTCTCCTTCTTCCACTTCTTCTCCATCATCCCCACTCCTTCAACTACCTCTTCTTGTTCACCTTCTACCACCTCTACTACATCCACTTGTTATTCTGCTTCCCTCTCTTCTCCTTCTTGCCCTTCTTCAGCCTACACTACTTCTTCTTCCTCCCCTTCTTCTTCTCCTCCTTGTTCCACTTCTTTTTCATTCCCCTTTCCTTCCATTGCTTGTTCTTCCTCCTCTTTTTCTCATTCTTCCACTTCTTCTTCTTCTTCCTATTGCTCTCCTTCTTCCACTCTTCTTCTTCCTCTTCTTCCATTTCTTCTCCTTCCACAACTTCTTCTTCTTTCCTTTCCGTCTTCTCCTTCCTCTTTTTCTCCATCCCCCACTTCTGTTGCTTCCCATTGTTACTATTCCTCTTCTTCTCCTTCCCCCAAATGCTTACAGTTCTTCTTCTTCTTGCTCTTCTCCTCCAGATTCCTTCCATTGCTTATTCTTCCTCCTCTTTTTCTCATTCTTCCACTTGTTCTTCTTCTTCCTATTGTTCTCTTTCTTCCACTTCCACTTCTTCCTTCTCTTCTCGTTCTTCCACTTCTTCTTCTTCCTCTTCTTCTCCGTCTGCCACTTCTTGTTCCTCCTCCCGTTCTCCTTCTCCCACTTCTTCTTCTTCATCTCCTTTCATTCCATTACTTCCTCCTATTCCTCTTATTCTCTCGTTCTACCACTTCTTCTACTTCTACTTGTTCTTCTTCTTCATTTTCGTCTCCTTCTTCTGCTTCTTCCGCTTACACTTCTTCTTCTTCCTCTTGTTCCGCTTCTCCCACTTCTACTACATTCACTTGTTCTACTTTTTCCCTCTCTTCTCCTTCTTGCCCTTCTTCTGCCTACACTACTTCTTCTTCCTCCCCTTCTTCTTGTCCTCCTTGTTCCACTTCTTCTTCATCCCCTTTCCTTCCATTGCTTCTTCTTCCTATTGTTCTCCTTCTTCCACTTGCACTTCTTCCTTTTCTTCTCGTTCTTCCACTTCTTCTTCTTCTCCTTCTGCCACCTCTTCTCCCTCCTCCTGTTATCCTTCTTCCACTTCTTCTTTTTCATCTCCTTTCATTCCACTACTTCCTCCTATTCCTCGCATTCTTTCCTTCTACCACTTCTTGTACTTCTACTTGTTGTTCTTCTTTTTTTTCGTCACCTCCTTCCACTACTTCTTCCTCCTCCTCTTGTTCACCTTCTTCACTTTCCACATCTTCTTCTTCTTCCTTTTCTTCTCCTTCTTCCACTTCTTCTAGTTACTCTCCTTCTTTTTCCTCTTCTTATCTTTCTTCCACTTCTCGTGCCTCCTCTTGTTCTCTTTCTTCCGCTTCTTCTTCATCCTCTCCTTTCGTTTCTTTTCTTCCTCTTCATCTCCTTCTTCATCTTCCTTTCCTTCGTCATATTCCTCTTTTTCTATTTCTTCTCCTTCCACTTGCATTTCTACCTCTTGTTCTCCTTCTTCCACTTCTTCTCCATCATCCTTACTCCTTCAACTACTTCTTCTTCTACCTCTTGTTCACCTTCTTCCACTTCTACTACATCCACCTGTTCTTCTTCTTCCTATTGTTCTCCTTCTTCCCCTAGCACTTCTTCCTTTTCTTCTCCTTCTGCCACCTTTTCTCCCTCCTCCCGTTCTCCTTCTTCCACTTCTTCTTCTTCATCTCCTTTCATTCCACTACTTCCTCCTATTCCTCTCATTCTTTCCTTCTACCACCTCTTCTACGTCTACTTGTTGTTCTTCTTCATTTTCATCTCCTTCTTCCGCTTCTTCTGCTTACACTTCTTCTTCTTCCTCTTCTTCCATTTCTTCTCCTTCGACAACTTGTTGTTCTTTCCTTTACGTCTTCTCCTTCCTTTTTTTCTCCATCCCCCACTTTTGTGGCTTCCCATTGTTGCTCTTCCTCTTCTTCTCCTTCCCCCAAATCTTATGCTTACACTTCTTCTTCTTCGTCCTCTTCTCCTCCAGATTCCACCTCTTCTGCTTCTTCTTCCCTTCCCTTCCCCTCTTTCTTCCTTTTCCTCCTTTTCTCCTTGTTCCAATTCTTCTTCTTCATCTCACCTCCTTCCACTACTTCTTCTTCCTCCTCTTGTTCACCTTCTTCAACTTCTTCACTTTCCACATATTCTTCTTCTTCCTTTTCTTCTCCTTCTTCCACTTCTTCTAGTTACTCTCCTTCTTCTTCCTCTTCTTCCTCTTCTTATTCTTCTTCCACTTCTCCTGCCTCCTCTTGTTCTCTTTCTTCCACATCTTCTTCATCCTCTCCTTTCCTTTCTTTTCTTCCTCTTGATCTCCTTCTTCTTCTTCCTTTCCTTCGTGATATCCCTCTTTTTCTCCTTCTTCTTCTTCCACTTGCATTTCTACCTCTTGTTCTCCTTCTTCCACTTCTTCTCCATCAGCCCCACTCCTTCAACTACTTCTTCTTCTTCCTCTTGTTCACCTTCTTAAACTTCTACTACATCCACTTGTTCTTCTTCTTCGCTCTCTTCTCCTTCTTGCCCTTCTTCTGCCTACACTACTTCTTCTTCCTCCCCTTCTTCTTCTCCTCCTTGTTCCACTTCTTCTTCATCCCCTTTCCTTCCATTGCTTCTTCTTCCCCCTCTTTTTCTCATTCTTCCACTTCTTCTTCTTCTTCCAATTGTTCTTCTTCTTCCACTTGCACTTCTTCCTTCTCTTCTCATTCTTCCACTTCTTCTTCTTCCTCTTCTTCTCCTTTTGCCACCTCTTGTTCCTCCTCCTGTTCTCCCTCTTCCACTTCTTCTTCTTCATCCCCTTTCATTCCACTACTTCCTCCTATTCCTCTTATTCTCTCTTTCTACCACTTCTTCTACTTCTACTTATTGTTCTTCTTCATTTTTGTCTCCTTCTTCTGCTTACACTTCTTCTTCTTCCTCTTCTTCCATTTCTTCTCCTTCCACAACTTCTTCTTGTTTCCTTTCCGTCTTCTCCTTCCTCTTTTTCTCCATCCCCCACTTCTGTTGCTTCCCATTGTTACTCTTCCTCTTCTTCTCCTTCCCCCAAATCTTATGCTTACACTTCTTCTTCTTCTTCCTCTTCTCCTCTAGATTCCTTCCATTGCTTATTCTTCCTCCTCTTTTTCTCATTCTTCCACTTGTTCTTCTTCTTCCTATTGTTCTCCTTCTTACGCTTGAACTTCTTCCTTTTCTTCTTGTTCTTCCACTTCTTCTTCTTCCTCTTCTTCTCCTTCTGCCACCTCTTCTCCCTCCTCCCGTTCTCCTTCTTCCACTTCTTCTTCTTCATGTCCTTTCATTCCACTACTTCCTCCTATTCCTCTTATTCTCTCCTTCTACCACTTCTTCTACTTCTACTTCTTGTTCTTCTTCATTTTCGTCTCCTTCTTCCGCTTCTTCTGCTTACACTTCTTCTTCTTCCTCTTCTTCCATTTCTTCTCCTTCCACAACTTCTTCTTTCCTTTCCGTCTTCTCCTTCCTGTTTTTCTCCATCCCCCACTTTTGTTGCTTCCCATTCTTGCTCTTCCGCTTCTTCTCCTTCCCCCAAATCTTATGCTTACACTTCTTCTTCTTCTTCCTCTTCTCCTCTAGATTCCTTCCATTGCTTATTCTTCCTCCTCCTTTTCTCATTCTTCCACTTGTTCTTCTTCTTCCTATTGTTCTCCTTCTTACACTTGAACTTCTTCCTTTTCTTCTCGTTCTTCCACTTCTTCTTCTTCCTCTTCTTATCATTTTTCCACTTCTCCTGCCTCCTCTTGTTCTCTTTCTTCCACTTCTTCTTCATCATCTCCTTTCCTTTCTTTTCTTCCTCTTCATCTCCTTCTTCTTCTTCCTTTCCTTCGTCATATCCCTCTTTTTGTCATTCTTCTGCTTCCACTTGCCTTTCTACCTCTTGTTCTCCTTCCTCAACTTCTTCTCCATCATCACCACTCCTTCAACTACTTCTTCTTCAACTCACCTCTTTCCATTACTTCTTCTTCCTCCTCTTGTTCACCTTCTTCAACTTCTTCATTTTCCACATTTTCTTCTTCTTCCTTTTCTTCTCCTTCTTCCACTTCTTCTAGTTACTCTCCTTCTTCTTCCTCTTCTTATCTTTCTTCCACTTCTCCTGCCTCCGCTTGTTCTCTTTCTTCCACTTCTTCTTCATCCTCTCCCTTCCTTTCTTTTCTTCCTCTTCATCTCCTTCTTTTCCTTCCTTTCCTTCGTCATATCCCACTTTTTCTCCTTTTTCTGCTTCCACTTGCATTTCTACCTCTGGTTCTCCTTCTTCCACTTCTTTTCCATCATCCCCACTCCTTCAACTACTTCCTCTTCGTCCTCTTGTTCACCTTCTTCCACTTTTACTACATCCACTTCTTCTTCTTCTTCCCTCTTTTCTCCTTCTTGCCATTCTTCTGCCTACACTACTTCTTCTTCCTCCCCTTCTTCTTCTCCTCCTTGTTCCGCTCCTTCTTCATCCCGTTTCCTTCTATTGCTTCTACTTTCTCATCTTTTTCTCATTCTTCCTCTTCTTCTTCCTATTGTTCTCCTTCTTCCACTTGCACTTCTTCCTCTTCTTCTCGTTCTTCCACTTCTTCTTCTTCCTTTTCTTCTCCTTCTGCCACCTTCCTATTGTTCTTCGTCTTCCACTTGCACTTCTTCCTTTTCTTCTCGTTCTTCCACTTCTTCTTCTTCATTTTCTTCTCCTTCTTCCACTTCTTCTAGTTACTCTCCTTCTTCTTCCTGTTCTTATCTTTCTTCCACTTCCCCTGCCTCCTCTTGTTCTCTTTCTTCCACTTCTTCTTCATCCTCTCATTTCCTTTCTTTTCTTCCTCTTCATATCGCTTCTTCTTCGTTTCCTTCGTCATATCCCTCTTTTTCTCGTTCTTCTGCTTCCACTTGCATTTCTACCTCTTGTTCTCCTTCTTCCACTTCTTCTCCATCATCCCCACTCCTTCAACTACTTCTTCTTCTTCCTCTTGTTCACCTTCTTTCACCTCTAATACATCCACTTGTTCTTCTTCTTCCCTCTCTTCTCCATCTTGCCGTTCTTCTGCCTACACTACTTCTTCTTCCTCCCCTTCTTCTCCTCCTCCTTGTTCCACTTCTTCTTCATCCCGTTTCCTTCCATCGCTTCTTCTTCCTCCTCTTTTTCTCATTCTTCCTCTTCTTCCTATTGTTCTCCTTCTTCCACTTGCACTTCTTCCTTTTCTTCTCGTTCTTCCACTTCTTCTTCTTCTCCTTCAGCCACCTCTTATCACTCCTCCCGTTCTCCTTCTTCCACTTCTTCTTCTTCATCTCCTTTCATTCAACTACTTCCTCCTATTCCTCTTATTCTCTCCTTCTACCACTTCTTCTACTTCTACTTGTTGTTCTTCATTTTCGTCTCCTTCTTCCGCTTCTTCTGCTTAAACTTCTTCTTCTTCCTCTTCTTCCATTTCTTCCCCTTCCACAACTTCTTCTTCTTTCCTTTCCGTCTTCTCCTTCCTTTTTTTCTCCATGCTTCTTCTCCTTCCCCCAAATCTTATGCTTACACTTCTTCTTCTTCTTCCTCTTCTCCTCCAGATTCCACTTCTTCTGCTTCTTCGTCCCTTCCCTTCCCCTGCTTCTTCCTCTTCCTCCTTTTCTTCTTGTTCCAATTCTTCTTCTTCATCTCACCTCCTTCCACTACTTCTTCTTCCTCCTCTTGTTCACCTTCTACAACTTCTTCATTTTCCACATCTTCTTCTTCTTCCTTTTCTTCTCCTTCTTCCACTTCTTCTAGTTACTCTCCTTCTTCTTCCTTTTCTTGTTCTTCATCCACTTCTCCGGCCTCCTCTTGTTCTCTTTCTTCCACATCTTCTTCATCCTCTCCTTTCCTTTCTTTTCTTCCTCTTCATCTCCTTCTTCTTGTTCCTTTCCTTCGTCATATCCATCTTTTTCTCCGTCTTCTGCTTCCACCGGCATTTCTACCTTTTGTTCTCCTTCTTCCACTTCTTCTCCATCATCCCCACTCCTTCAACTACTTCTTCTTCTTCCTCTTGTTCACCTTCTTCCACTTCTACTACATCCACTTGTTGTTCTTCTTCCCTCTCTTTTCCTTTTTGCCCTTCTTCTGCCTACACTACTTATTCTTCCTCCCCTTCTTCTTCTCCTCCTTGTTCAACTTCTTCTTCATCCCGTTTCCTTCCATTGCTTCTTCTTCCCCTTCTTTTTCTCCTTCTTCCACTTGCACTTCTTCCTTTTCTTCTCGTTCTTCCTCTTCTTCTTCTTCCTCTTCTTCTCCTTTTGCCACCTCTTCTTCCTCCTCCTGTTCTCCTTCTTCCACTTCTTCTTCTTCATCTCCTTTCATTCCACTACTTCCTCCTATTCCTCTTATTCTCTCTTTCTACCACTTCTTCTACTTCTACTTGTTGTTCTTCTTCATTTTCATCTCCTTCTTCCGCTTCTTCTGCTTACACTTCTTCTCCTTCCAGAACTTCTTCTTCTTTCCTTTCCGTCTTCTCCTTCCTCTTTTGCTCCATCCCCCACTTCTGTTGCTTCCCATTGTTGCTCTTCCTCTTCTTCTCTTTCCCCCAAATCTTATGCTTACACTTCTTCTTCTTCTTCCTCTTCTCCTCCAGATTCCACTTCTTCTACTTCTTCTTCCCTTCCCTTCCCCTCCTTCTTCCTTTTCCTCCTTTTCTCCTTGTTCCAATTCTTCTTCTTCATCTCACCTCGTTCCACTACTTCTTCTTCCTCCTCTTGTTCACCTTTTTCACTTTCCACATCTTCGTCTTCTTCCTTTTCTTCTCCTTCTTCCACTTCTTCTAGTTACTCTCCTTCTTCTTCCTTTTCTTATCTTTCTTCCACTTCTCCTGCCTCCTCTTGTTCTCTTTCTTCCACTTCTTCTTCATCCTCTCCTTTCCTTTCTTTTCTTCCTCTTCATCTCCTTCTTCTTCTTCCTTTCCTTCGTCATATCCCTCTTTTTCTCCTTCTTCTGCTTCCAATTGCATTTCTACCTCTTGTTCTCTTTTTTCCACTTCTTCTCTATCATCCCCACTCCTTCAACTACTTCTTCTTCTTGCTCTTGTTCACCTTCTTCAACTTCTACTACATCCACTTGTTCTTCTTCTTCCCTCTCTTCTCCTTCTCGCCCTTCTCCTGCCTACACTACTTCTTCTTCCTCCCCTTCTTCTTCTCCTAGTTGTTCCACTTCTTCTTCATCCCTTTTCTTTCGATTGCTTCTTCTTCCTCCTCTTTTCTCTCATTCTTCCACTTCTTCTTCTTCTTCCTATTGTTGTCCTTCTTCCACTTGCACTACTTCTTCCTTTTCTTCTCTTTCTTCCACTTCTTCTTCTTCCTCTTCCTCTTCTTCTCCTTCTGCTACCTCTTCTCCCTCCTCCCGTTCTCCTTCTTCCACTACTTCTTCTTCATCTCCTTTCATTCCACTTCAACCTCCTATTCCTCTTATTCTCTCCTTCTACCACTTCTTCTACTTCTACTTGTTGTTCTTCATTTTTGACTCCTTCTTCCGCTTCTTCTGTTTACACTTCTTCTTCTTCCTCTTCTTCCATTTCTTCTCCTTCCACAACTTCTTCTTCTTTCCTTTCCGTCTTTTCCTTCCTCTTTTTCTCCATCCCCCACTTCTGTTACTCCCGATTGTTGCTCTTCCTCTTCTTCTCCTTCCCCCAAATCTTATGCTTACACTTCTTCTTCTTCTTCCTCTTCTCCTTCAGCTTCCACGTCTTTTGCTTCTTCTTCCCTTCCCTTCGCCTCCTTCTTCCTTTTCCTCCTTTTCTCCTTGCTCCAAGTCTTCTTCTTCATCTCACATCCTTGCACTACTTCTTCTTCCTCCTCTTGTTCACTTCTTCAACTTCTTCACTTTCCACATCATCTTCTTCCACTTCTTCTACTTACTCTCCTTCTTCTTCCTCTACTTATCTTTCTTCCACTTCTCCTGCCTCCTCTTGTTCTCTTTCTTCCACTTCTTCTTCATCCTCTCCTTTCCTTTCTTTTCTTCATCTTCAT
Organism: Psophocarpus tetragonolobus; assembly: GCA_037954015.1. NCBI lineage: Eukaryota > Viridiplantae > Streptophyta > Magnoliopsida > Fabales > Fabaceae > Psophocarpus > Psophocarpus tetragonolobus. The sequence goes on from CM075694.1 coordinate 21,572,979, forward strand.
CTCCTTCTTCTTGTTCCTATCGTTCGTCATATCCCTCTTTTTCTATTTCTTCTGCTTCCACTTGCATTTCTACCTCCTGTTCTCCTTCTTCCACTTCTTCTTCTTCGTCATCATCCCCACTCCTTCAACTACTTCTTCTTCTTCTTCCTCTTGTTCAACTTCTCCCAGTTCTACTACATCCACTTGTTCTACTTGTTCCCTGTCTTCCCCTTCTTGCCCTTCTTCTGCCTACCCTACTTCTTCTTCCTCACCTTCTTCTTCTCCTCCTTGTTCCACTTCTTCTTCATCCCCTTTCCTTCCATTGCTTCTTCTTCCTCCTCTTTTTCTCATTCCTCCACTTCTTCTTCTTCTTCCTATTGTTCTCCTTCTTCCACTTGCACTTCTTCCTTTTCTTCTCGTTTTTCCACTTCTCCTTCTTCAACTTCTTCTTCTTCATCTCTTTTCATTCCACTACTTCCTCCTATTCCTCTTATTCTCTCCTTCTAGCATTTCTTCTTCTTCATCTCCTTTCATTCCACTACTTCCTCCTATTCCTCTTATTCTCTCCTTCTAGCATTTCTTCTACTTCTACTTGTTATTCTTCTTCATTTTCATCTCGTTCTTCCGCTTCTTCTACTTGCACTTCTTCTTCTTCCTCTTCTTCCATTTCTTCTCCTTCCACAACTTCTTCTTCTTTCCTTTCCGTCTTCTCCTTCCTCTTTTTCTCCATCCCCCACTTCTCTTGCTTCCCATTATTGCTCTTCCTCTTCTTCTCCTTCCCCCAAATCTTATGGTTACACTTCCTCTTCTTCTTCGTCTTCTCCTCCAGCTTCCACTTCTTCTGCGTCTTCTTTCCTTCCCTTCCCCTCCTTCTTCCTTTTCGTCCTTTTCTCCTTGTTCCAATTCTTCTTCATCATCTCACCTCCTTCCACCACTTCTTCTTCCTCCTCTTGTTGACTTTCTTAAACTTCTTCACTTTCCACATCTTCTTCTTCTTCCTTTTCTTCTCCTTCTTCCACTTCTTCTAGTTACTCTCCTTCTTCTTCCTCTGCTTATCTTTCTTCCACTTCTCCTGCCTCCTCTTATTCTCTTTCTTCCACTTCTTCTTCATCCTCTCCTTTCCTTTCTTTTCTTCCTCTTCATCTCCTTCTTCTTCTTCCTTTCCTTCGTCATATCCCTCTTTTTCTCCTTCTTCTGCTTCCACTTGCATTTCTAAATCTTGTTCTCCTTCTTCCACTTCTTCTCGATCATCCCCACTCCTTCAACTACTTCTTCTTCTTCTTCCTCTTGTTCCGCTTCTCCCACTTCTACTACATTCACTTGTTCTACTTTTTCCCTCTCTTCTCCTTCTTGCCCTTCTTCTGCCTACACTACTTCTTCTTCCTCCCCTTCTTCTTGTCCTCCTTGTTCCACTTCTTCTTCATCCCCTTTCCTTCCATTGCTTCTTCTTCGTCCTCTTTTTCTCATTCTTCCACTACTTCTTCTTCTTCCTATTGTTCTCCTTCTTCCACTTGCACTTCTTCCTTTTCTTCTCTTTCTTCCACTTCTTCTTCTTCCTCTTCTTCTCCTTCTGCCACCTCTTCTGCCTCCTCCCGTTCTCCTTCTTCCATTTCTTGTTCTTCATCTCCTTTCATTCCATTACTTCCTCCTATTCCTCTTATTCTCTCCTTCTACCACTTCTTCTACTTCTACTTGTTGTTCTGCTTCATTTTCGTGTCCTTCTTCCGCTTCTTCTGCTTACACTTCTTCTTCTTCCTCTTCTTCCATTTCTTCTCCTTCCACAACTTCTTCTTTCCTTTCCGTCTTCTCCTTCCTCTTTTTCTCCATCCCCCACTTTTGTTGCTTCCCATTCTTGCTCTTCCGCTTCTTCTCCTTCCCCCAAATCTTAGGCTTACACTTCTTCTTCTTCTTCCTCTTCTCCTCTAGATTCCTTCCATTGCTTATTCTTCCTCCTCTTTTTCTCATTCTTCCACTTGTTCTTCTTCTTCCTATTGTTCTCCTTCTTACACTTGAACTTCTTCCTTTTCTTCTCGTTCTTCCACTTCTTCTTCTTCCTCTTCTTATCATTTTTCCACTTCTCCTGCCTCCTCTTGTTCTCTTTCTTCCACTTCTTCTTCATCATCTCCTTTCCTTTCTTTTCTTCCTCTTCATCTCCTTCTTCTTCTTCCTTTCCTTCGTCATATCCCTCTTTTTGTCATTCTTCTGCTTCCACTTGCCTTTCTACCTCTTGTTCTCCTTCCTCAACTTCTTCTCCATCATCACCACTCCTTCAACTACTTCTTCTTCAACTCACCTCTTTCCATTACTTCTTCTTCCTCCTCTTGTTCACCTTCTTTAACTTCTTCATTTTCCACATTTTCTTCTTCTTCCTTTTCTTCTCCTTCTTCCACTTCTTCTAGTTACTCTCCTTCTTCTTCCTCTTCTTATCTTTCTTCCACTTCTCCTGCCTCCGCTTGTTCTCTTTCTTCCACTTCTTCTTCATCCTCTCCCTTCCTTTCTTTTCTTCCTCTTCATCTCCTTCTTTTTCTTCCTTTCCTTCGTCATATCCCTCTTTTTCTCCTTTTTCTGCTTCCACTTGCATTTCTACCTCTGGTTCTCCTTCTTCCACTTCTTTTCCATCATCCCCACTCCTTCAACTACTTCCTCTTCGACCTCTTGTTCACCTTCTTCCACTTTTACTACATCCACTTCTTCTTCTTCTTCCCTCTTTTCTCCTTCTTGCCATTCTTCTGCCTACACTACTTCTTCTTCCTCCCCTTCTTCTTCTCCTCCTTGTTCCGCTCCTTCCTCATCCCGTTTCCTTCTATTGCTTCTACTTTCTCATCTTTTTCTTATTCTTCCACTTCTTCTTCTTCCTATTGTTCTCCTTCTTCCACTTGCACTTCTTCCTCTTCTTCTCGTTCTTCCACTTCTTCTTCTTCCTTTTCTTCTCCTTCTGCCACCTTCCTATTGTTCTTCGTCTTCCACTTGCACTTCTTCCTTTTCTTCTCGTTCTTCCACTTCTTCTTCTTCATTTTCTTCTCCTTCTTCCACTTCTTCTAGTTACTCTCCTTCTTCTTCCTGTTCTTATCTTTCTTCCACTTCCCCTGCTTCCTCTTGTTCTCTTTCTTCCACTTCTTCTTCATCCTCTCATTTCCTTTCTTTTCTTCCTCTTCATATCGCTTCTTCTTCGTTTCCTTCGTCATATCCCTCTTTTTCTCGTTCTTCTGCTTCCACTTGCATTTCTACCTCTTGTTCTCCTTCTTCCACTTCTTCTCCATCATCCCCACTCCTTCAACTACTTCTTCTTCTTCCTCTTGTTCACCTTCTTTCACCTCTAATACATCCACTTGTTCTTCTTCTTCCCTCTCTTCTCCATCTTGCCGTTCTTCTGCCTACACTACTTCTTCTTCCTCCCCTTCTTCTCCTCCTCCTTGTTCCACTTCTTCTTCATCCCGTTTCCTTCCATCGCTTCTTCTTCCTCCTCTTTTTCTCATTCTTCCTCTTCTTCCTATTGTTCTCCTTCTTCCACTTGCACTTCTTCCTTTTCTTCTCGTTCTTCCACTTCTTCTTCTTCTCCTTCAGCCACCTCTTATCACTCCTCCCGTTCTCCTTCTTCCACTTCTTCTTCTTCATCTCCTTTCATTCAACTACTTCCTCCTATTCCTCTTATTGTCTCCTTCTACCACTTCTTCTACTTCTACTTGTTGTTCTTCATTTTCGTCTCCTTCTTCCGCTTCTTCTGCTTAAACTTCTTCTTCTTCTTCCTCTTCTTCCATTTCTTCCCCTTCCACAACTTCTTCTTCTTTCCTTTCCGTCTTCTCCTTCCTTTTTTTCACCATGCTTCTTCTCCTTCCCCCAAATCTTATGCTTACACTTCTTCTTCTTCTTCCTCTTCTCCTCCAGATTCCACTTCTTCTGCTTCTTCGTCCCTTCCCTTCCCCTGCTTCTTCCTCTTCCTCCTTTTCTTCTTGTTCCAATTCTTCTTCTTCAGCTCACCTCCTTCCACTACTTCTTCTTCCTCCTCTTGTTCACCTTCTACAACTTCTTCATTTTCCACATCTTCTTCTTCTTCCTTTTCTTCTCCTTCTTCCACTTCTTCTAGTTACTCTCCTTCTTCTTCCTTTTCTTGTTCTTCATCCACTTCTCCGGCCTCCTCTTGTTCTCTTTCTTCCACATCTTCTTCATCCTCTCCTTTCCTTTCTTTTCTTCCTCTTCATCTCCTTCTTCTTCTTCCTTTCCTTCGTCATATCCATCTTTTTCTCCGTCTTCTGCTTCCGCCGACATTTCTACCTCTTGTTCTCCTTCTTCCACTTCTTCTCCATCATCCCCACTCCTTCAACTACTTCTTCTTCTTCCTCTTGTTCACCTTCTTCCACTTCTACTACATCCACTTGTTGTTCTTCTTCCCTCTCTTTTCCTTTTTGCCCTTCTTCTGCCTACACTACTTATTCTTCCTCCACTTCTTCTTCTCCTCCTTGTTCAACTTCTTCTTCATCCCGTTTCCTTCCATTGCTTCTTCTTCCCCTTCTTTTTCTCCTTCTTCCACTTGCACTTCTTCCTTTTCTTCTCGTTCTTCCTCTTCTTCTTCTTCCTCTTCTTCTCCTTTTGCCACCTCTTCTTCCTCCTCTTGTTCTCCTTCTTCCACTTCTTCTTCTTCATCTCCTTTCATTCCACTACTTCCTCTTATTCCTCTTATTCTCTCTTTCTACCACTTCTTCTACTTCTACTTGTTGTTCTTCTTCATTTTCATCTCCTTCTTCCGCTTCTTCTGCTTACACTTCTTCTCCTTCCACAACTTCTTCTTCTTTCCTTTCCGTCTTCTCCTTCCTCTTTTGCTCCATCCCCCACTTCTGTTGCTTCCCATTGTTGCTCTTCCTCTTCTTCTCTTTCCCCCAAATCTTATGCTTACACTTCTTCTTCTTCTTCCTCTTCTCCTCCAGATTCCACTTCTTCTGCTTCTTCTTCCCTTCCCTTCCCCTCCTTCTTCCTTGTCCTCCTTTTCTCCTTGTTCCAATTCTTCTTCTTCATCTCACCTCGTTCCACTACTTCTTCTTCCTCCTCTTGTTCACCTTTTTCACTTTCCACATCTTCGTCTTCTTCCTTTTCTTCTCCTTCTTCCACTTCTTCTAGTTACTCTCCTTCTTCTTCCTTTTCTTATCTTTCTTCCATTTCTCCTGCCTCCTCTTGTTCTCTTTCTTCCACTTCTTCTTCATCCTCTCCTTTCCTTTCTTTTCTTCCTCTTCATCTCCTTCTTCTTCTTCCTTTCCTTCGTCATATCCCTCTTTTTCTCCTTCTTCTGCTTCCAATTGCATTTCTACCTCTTGTTCTTTTTTTTCCACTTCTTCTCCATCATCCCCACTCCTTCAACTACTTCTTCTTCTTGCTCTTGTTCACCTTCTTCAACTTCTACTACATCCACTTGTTCTTCTTCTTCCCTCTCTTCTCCTTCTCGCCCTTCTCCTGCCTACACTACTTCTTCTTCCTCCCCTTCTTCTTCTCCTAGTTGTTCCACTTCTTCTTCATCCCCTTTCTTTCGATTGCTTCTTCTTCCTCCTCTTTTCTCTCATTCTTCCACTTCTTCTTCTTCTTCCTATTGTTGTCCTTCTTCCACTTGCACTACTTCTTCCTTTTCTTCTCTTTCTTCCACTTCTTCTTCTTCCTCTTCCTCTTCTTCTCCTTCTGCTACCTCTTCTCCCTCCTCCCGTTCTCCTTCTTCCACTACTTCTTCTTCATCTCCTTTCATTCCACTTCAACCTCCTATTCCTCTTATTCTCTCCTTCTACCACTTCTTCTACTTCTACTTGTTGTTCTTCATTTTTGACTCCTTCTTCCGCTTCTTCTGTTTACACTACTTCTTCTTCCTCCTCTTGTTCACTTCTTCAACTTCTTCACTTTCCACATCATCTTCTTCCACTTCTTCTACTTACTCTCCTTCTTCTTCCTCTACTTATCTTTCTTCCACTTCTCCTGCCTCTTCTTGTTCTCTTTCTTCCACTTCTTCTCCATCCTCTCCTTTCCTTTCTTTTCTTCATCTTCATCTCCTTCTTCTTGTTCCTATCGTTCGTCATATCCCTCTTTTTCTCTTTCTTCTGCTTCCACTTGCATTTCTACCTCCTGTTCTCCTTCTTCCACTTCTTCTTCTTCGTCATCATCCCCACTCCTTCAACTACTTCTTCTTCTTCTTCCTCTTGTTCAACTTCTCCCAGTTCTACTACATCCACTTGTTCTACTTGTTCCCTCTCTTCCCCTTCTTGCCCTTCTTCTGCCTACCCTACTTCTTCTTCCTCACCTTCTTCTTCTCCTCCTTGTTCCACTTCTTCTTCATCCCCTTTCCTTCCATTGCTTCTTCTTCCTCCTCTTTTTCTCATTCCTCCACTTCTTCTTCTTCTTCCTATTGTTCTCCTTCTTCCACTTGCACTTCTTCCTTTTCTTCTCGTTTTTCCACTTCTTCTTCTTCATCTTCTTCTCCTTCTGCCATTTTTTCTCCCTCCTTCCGTTCTCCTTCTTCAACTTCTTCTTCTTCATCTCCTTTCATTCCACTACTTCCTCCTATTCCTCTTATTCTCTCCTTCTAGCATTTCTTCTACTTCTACTTGTTGTTCTTCTTCATTTTCATCTCGTTCTTCCGCTTGTTCTGTTGCACTTCTTCTTCTTCCTCTTCTTCCATTTCTTCTCCTTCCACAACTTCTTCTTCTTTCCTTTCCGTCTTCTCCTTCCTCTTTTTCTCCATCCCCCACTTCTCTTGCTTCCCATTATTGCTCTTCCTCTTCTTCTCCTTCCCCCAAATCTTATGGTTACACTTCCTCTTCTTCTTCGTCTTCTCCTCCAGCTTCCACTTCTTCTGCGTCTTCTTTCCTTCCCTTCCCCTCCTTCTTCCTTTTCGTCCTTTTCTCCTTGTTCCAATTCTTCTTCATCATCTCACCTCCTTCCACCACTTCTTCTTCCTCCTCTTGTTGACTTTCTTAAACTTCTTCACTTTCCACATCTTCTTCTTCTTCCTTTTCTTCTCCTTCTTCCACTTCTTCTAATTACTCTCCTTCTTCTTCCTCTGCTTATCTTTCTTTCACTTCTCCTGCCTCCTCTTATTCTCTTTCTTCCACTTCTTCTTCATCCTCTCCTTTCCTTTCTTTTCTTCCTCTTCATCTCCTTCTTCTTCTTCCTTTCCTTCGTCATATCCCTCTTTTTCTCCTTCTTCTGCTTCCACTTGCATTTCTAAATCTTGTTCTCCTTCTTCCACTTCTTCTCGATCATCCCCACTCCTTCAACTACTTCTTCTTCTTCTTCCTCTTGTTCCGCTTCTCCCACTTCTACTACATTCACTTGTTCTACTTTTTCCCTCTCTTCTCCTTCTTGCCCTTCTTCTGCCTACACTACTTCTTCTTCCTCCCCTTCTTCTTGTCCTCCTTGTTCCACTTCTTCTTCATCCCCTTTCCTTCCATTGCTTCTTCTTCGTCCTCTTTTTCGCATTCTTCCACTACTTTTTCTTCTTCCTATTGTTCTCCTTCTTCCACTTGCACTTCTTCCTTTTCTTCTCTTTCTTCCACTTCTTCTTCTTCCTCTTCTTCTCCTTCTGCCACCTCTTCTGCCTCCTCCCGTTCTCCTTCTTCCATTTCTTGTTCTTCATCTCCTTTCATTCCACTACTTCCTCCTATTCCTCTTATTCTCTCCTTCTACCACTTCTTCTACTTCTACTTGTTGTTCTGCTTCATTTTCGTGTCCTTCTTCCGCTTCTTCTGCTTACACTTCTTCTTCTTCCTCTTCTTCCATTTCTTCTCCTTCCACAACTTCTTCTTCTTTCCTTTCCGTCTTCTCCTTCCTCTTTTTCTCCATCCCCACTTCTGTAGCTTCCCATTGTTGCTCTTCCTCTTCTTCTCCTTCCCCCAAATCTTATATGGTTACACTTCTTCTTCTTCTTCCTATTCTCCTCCAGATTCCACTTCTTCTGGTTCTTCTTCCCTTCCCCTCCTTCTTCCTTTTCCTCCTTTTCTCCTTGTTCCAATTCTTCTTCTTCATCTCACCTCCTTCCATTACTTCTTCTTCCTCCTCTTGTTCACCTTCTTCACTTTCCACATCTTCTTCTTCTTCCTTTTCTTTTCCTTCTTCCACTTCTTCTAGTTACTCCCCTTCTTCTTCCTCTTCTTATCTTTCTTCCACTTCTCCTGCCTCCTCTTGTTCTCTTTCTTCCACTTCTTCTTCATCCTTTCATTTCCTTTCTTTTCTTCCTCTTCATCTGCTTCTTCTTCTTCCTTTCCTTCGTCATATCCCTTCTTTTCTCCTTCTTCTGCTTCCACTTGCATTTCTACCTCTAGTTCTCCTTCTTCCACTTCTTCTCCATCATCCCTACTCCTTCAACTACTTCTTGTTCTTCCTCTTGTTCACCTTCTTCCACTTCTACTACATCCACTTGTTCTTCTTCTTCCCTCTCTTCTCCTTCTTGCCCTTCTTCTGCCTACACTACTTCTTCTTCCTCCCCTTCTTCTTCTCCTCCTTGTTCCACTTCTTCTTTAGCCCCTTTCCTTCCATTGCTTCTTCTTCCTCCTCTTTTTCTCATTCTTCCACTACTTCTTCTTCTTCCTATTGTTCTCCTTCTTCCACTTGCACTTCTTCCTTTTCTTCTCTTTCTTCCACTTCTTCTTCTTCCTCTTCTTCTCCTTCTGCCACCTCTTCTCCCGCCTCCCTCCTCCATCCTCCCGTTCTCCTTCTTCCACTTCTTCTTCTTCATCTCCTTTCATTCCACTACTTCCTCCTATTCCTCTTATTCTCTCCTTTTACCACTTCTTCTACTTCTACTTGTTGTTCTTCTTCATTTTCGTCTCTTTCTTTCGCTTCTTCTGCTTACACTTTTTCTTCTTCCTGTACTTCTATTTCTTCTCCTTCCATAACTTCTTCTTCTTTCCTTTCCATCTTCGCTTGCCTCTTTTTCTCCATCCCCCACTTCTGTTGCTTCCTATTGTTGCTCTTCCTCTTCTTCTCCTTCCCCCAAATCGTATGGTTACACTTCTTCTTCTTCTTCCTCTTCTCCGCCAGATTCCACTTCTTCTGCTTCTTCTGCCCTTCCCTTACCTTCCTTCTTCGTTTTCCTCCTTTTCTCCTTGTTCCAATTCTTCTTCTTCATCTCACCTCCTTCCACTACTTCTTCTTCCTCCTCTTGTTCACCTTCTTCCACTTCTACTACATCCACTTGTTCTTCTTCTTCCCTCTCTTCTCCTTCTTGCCCTTCTCCTGCCTACGCTACTTCTTCATCCTCCCCTTCTTCTTCTCCTCGTTGTTCCACTTCTTCTTCATCCCCTTTCTTTCCATTGCTTCTTCTTCCTCCTCTTTTTCTCATTCTTCCACTTCTTCTTCTTCTTCCTATTGTTCTCCTTCTTCAACGTGCACTTCTTCTTCCTTTTCTTGTCGTTCTTCCACTTCTTCTTCTTCCTCTTCTTCTCCTTCTGCCACCTCTTCTCCCTCCTCCCGTTCTCCTTCTTCCACTTCTTCTTCTTCATCTCCTTTCATTCCACTACTTCCTCCTGTTTCTCTTATTCTCTCCTTCTACCACTTCTTCTACTTCTGCTTGTTGTTCTTCTTCATTTTCGTCTCCTTCTTCCGCTTCTTCTGCTTACACTTCTTCTTCCTCTTCTTCTTTCCTTTCCGTCTTCTCCTTCCTCTTTTTCTCCATCCCCCACTTTTGTTGCTTCCCATTGTTGCTCTTCCTCTTCTTCTCCTTCCCCAATATCTTATGCTTGCACTTCTTCTTCTTCCTCCTCTTCTCCTCCAGATTCCACTTCTTTTGCTTCTTATTCCCTTCCCTTCCCCTCTGATGAGGACATCAAGCTTGAAGGACTTGGAGGACCTATGACAAGGGCAAGGACAAGAAGAGCTAAGGAAGCTATTCAACAAGTATTGGTAGCCCTTTTGCAAAAAGAGCCAAACATTGAAGAAATAAAGTTTAAAATTGTTAATTGTCTCAGGACTGAAGAGAGCAATACTTGACCTTAATGGAAGAGAAGTTTGAAATAAATTAAACTCATTTTCTTAGAGTTTACTTAGTTAATGGTGGGCAACCAGAATTGTCTAATTAAAGTTGCAGCCACCTAGGTTATCAATTATAATTAGTATACGTGTTTAATTTACTTTGGCAGTTACACTTTGTTATTAAGCTGCCCATTATTAGTTTTTATTATTTTGTAACTTCAGCTGAATTTAGCAAGCCACTAAACCTACACAAGCTGAGTTTATTAGGCATATAAATTTGGGCAAGACTGAGATGTAAGGCAGAATATTTTGGAAATAAAAAAACTAGTGGAGTTTTCTCTCCTTTGGGTTCTTGACAATCGAAAATCTTTTTGAGATTTATCAAAGGTAATTCACCCCTTTGTGTGTGCAATCTCGTAGACATATCTTCCATCCTTGGAAGTGTGGAGTCTATCAATTCCAATTCCATTTTCTGTCTTTTCCATTCATACTCAATTCTGCCCATTAAACTCTATGACAGGAAAGTCCTACACTATCGAAAACTCGTTTAATCGTTGAATTTCAATAACTTTTAATTTCCATTCTGTGTCTAAAAGTTTGATAGTAATTCTATTTAGTTTATTTTTTTGCAATTGTTTGCATTCCACGTTGATTAATTTTGTTAACGCAGCAAGCTAAATTCCTAGGGTCCTTTTAGAATCCTAAACTGACAGTGGATTCATATCATTTGGTATCAGAGCTCCGGTTTCTAGGAATTGCAAGGCTGCTGTTCTGGGTAATTTCTGTCCTTAATTTTCATCATACCATAATATTACCTTATTGTTATTTCGTTGACTGAACCATTGCAAAAGTTAGGTCCTTAAAACAATTCTGAATTTTTTTAAAAAAAAAAATAGAAGTGAAAGAAAGCATGCAAAAATTGAGTTAAAAAAAAAAAAAATTGGGCTGAATGGTTCATGTTATTAGAAAAATTTTAAGCTCATTCTTAAGGTAATATTGTGTTTGAATTGAGGAAGAAAATACTACACCTTGTTAGTATACAATTCTGAATTTTGCTGCACCTATTAGTTTCATTTTAAGCCAAAATTTTATCCTCTGTTTGTGTCTTTACCTGTTAAAATTGGCTGCACAATTTTCTACTCAAAATTCTGGTTGTGGTTGTTTGTACCTTTGTTTTTGTGTGCCCAGTTTTTGTCCATTTCTTTTCGTACTTCCTTTTGTTTTCATTTTGAGACAAATTTCTTCTGTCTTGTTGGTGTTAAAAAAAAAAATTCAGTTGTTGTCCTAGTATTTGTTGCTTTCGTTGGGTTTCATTTTAGTCATTTTTGTTAGTTTTCTTGTGTCTTATTTGCCTGCACACAAGTTGGTGTTTGTCTTTGAGTTTTTCTCTTTTTGGTCTGTTAAGAACTTAAGGAGGAATAGAGAGGAAAAAGGCAAGAGAGTTTCATTATAGTAAAAGCCAATTTTTTTTTTTAGCGCAAACACTTGAGTGGGTGAGAACATTTTCAAACACCACATACATACTTTTTCTTGTGACATTTGACCTGTTTGTTTATCATGGTAGAAAGAAATAATAACAATGATCTTCAGCTTCAAATTGCTGCATTATCTCAGCATTTAGAGAGATTGATGAAGCAAGAACAAGATGAATTCCATGAGAGGTTGGACCAATTGGAGAATAGGACCCTACCAGCAGGAGGAGGAGGAAGGCCAAATAGAAATGAAGGAAGAATAGAAGGAGTAAAGTTGAATGTGCCTCCTTTCAAGGGTAGGAGTGATCCTGATGCATACTTGGAGTGGGAGTTAAAAATTGAGCATGTGTTCTCTTGCAACAATTATAGTGAGGAGCAAAAGGTGAGACTTGCAGCTGCTGAATTTTCTGATTATGCACTCATTTGGTGGAATAAGTTGCAAAGGGAGAGGATTAGATATGAGGAGCCTAGGGTAGACACTTGGGCTGAAATGAAGAGGATCATGAGGAGGCGGTATATACCTTCTAGCTTCCATAGGGATATAAAATTAAAACTTCAGAAATTGTCTCAAGGAAGCAAGGGAGTGGAGGAGTATTATAAGGAGATGGAGATGCTAATCATCCAAGCCCAAATTGAAGAAGAACCTGAGCTAACTATGGCTCGCTTCCTTAATGGTTTAAATCATGACATTAGAGATGTTGTTGAGTTGCAGAAGTTTGTGGAGATGGAGGACCTTTTACATAAGGCTATTCAAGTTGAACAGCAAATAAAACGAAAGATTACAACAAGAAGAAGTTCTACCGGGTATAATGCTTCAAATTGGAAGGATAGAGTTAAGAAAGAGGGTGCTGCCTCCTCAAGCAATGCATCACTTTGTAACCATGGAAAAGCACCTCAAAAGTAACCTGAACATCCTCCCAAAAAGACTAGAGAAGTGAAGTGTTTCAAGTGCTTGGGCATGGGTCATTATGCCTATGAGTGTCCCACAAAGAAGATTGTTCTTCTCAAAGATAATGGGGAATACACAAGCCAATCAGAAGCTAGTAGTGGAGAAGAAGAGGAGAGTGATGGAGAATTGAAGGCTAATGAAGGAGAGTTGTATATGATTAGGATGATGCTTGGAAGTCAAGTCAAGGCCGAGGATGCATCTCAAAGGGAGAACATCTTTCACACAAGATGTTCAGTCAATGGTAATGTTTGTTTGGTAATTATTGATGGAGGGAGTTGTACCAATGTGGTGAGTTCAAGATTAGTATCAAAGATGAACATGGACACTACACCGCATCCTAGACCATATAAACTTCAATGGCTTAGTGAAGGAGAAGAAGTTCAAGTGAAACAACAAGCAATAGTTTCGTTCTCCATTGGAAAATATCAAGATAAAGTCATATGTGATGTGGTTCCTATGGAGGCCAGCCATATCCTTTTGGGAAGGCCGTGGCAGTATGATACCAAAGCCATTCATGACGGCTTCACTAACAAATTTTCTTTCATGTATCAGGATAAAAAGTTGGTTCTCAAGCCTTTGTCTCCTAAAGAGGTGTGTGAGGATCAAATCAAAATGAGATAAAAGTTAGCAAATGAAAGAAAGAGTGAAACACTTGACAGGAAGAGCGAAACACTTGAGAGGAAAAATAGAGAAAAGAAATATATTGAAACACTTGAGGAAAAACACACTTGTTTACCAAAAAAAGAGGAAGTTAAGAGGCTGCTTTGTGCAAGACAACCCCTATATTTGTTGTATTGTACAAGTCAGTTTTTGCATGCTAACCAATTTGAAAATTTTGAATTGCCTTCTTGTGTTAAACCTCTTTTGCAGAATTTCCAAGATGTTTTTCCAGAGAGTGTACCTAGTGGATTGCCACCTTTGAGGGGAATTGAGCATCACATTGATCTCATTCCAGGAGCATCATTACCCAATCGGCCAGCATATAGGAGCAACCCACAAGAAACTAAGGAGATTGAAAGGCAAGTGGCTGAACTCATGAGCAAAGGTTGGGTGAGAGATAGCATGAGCCCGTGTGCTGTACCTGTGATTCTGGTGCCAAAGAAAGATGGCTCATGGAGGATGTGTTCTGATTGTAGAGCCATAAACAACATCACCATCAAGTATAGGCATCCAATTCCAAGATGAAGATGCTATTGATTTGGGGACAAATCCTCTTCAAGAGGGGGGGAGTGATGAGGACATCAAGCTTGAAGGACTTGGAGGACCTATGACAAGGGCAAGGACAAGAAGAGCTAAGGAAGCTATTCAACAAGTATTGGCAGCCCTTTTGCAAAAAGAGCCAAACATTGAAGAAATAAAGTTTAAAATTGTTAATTGTCTCAGGACTGAAGAGAGCAATACTTGACCTTAATGGAAGAGAAGTTTGAAATAAATTAAACTCATTTTCTTAGAGTTTACTTAGTTAATGGTGGGCAACCAGAATTGTCTAATTAAAGTTGCAGCCACCTAGGTTATCAATTACAATTAGTATACGTGTTTAATTTACTTTGGCAGTTACATTTTGTTATTAAGCTGCCCATTATTAGTTTTTATTATTTTGTAACTTCAGCTGAATTTAGAAAGCCACTAAACCTACACAAGCTGAGTTTATTAGGCATATAAATTTGGGCAAGACTGAGATGTAAGGCAGAATATTTTGGAAATAAAAAAACTAGTGGAGTTTTCTCTCCTTTGGGTTCTTGACAATCCAAAATCTTTTTGAGATTTATCAAAGGTAATTCACCCCTTTGTGTGTGCAATCTCGTAGACATATCTTCCATCCTTGGAAGTGTGGAGTCTATCAATTCCAATTCCATTTTCTGTCTTTTCCATTCATACTCAATTCTGCCCATTAAACTCTATGACAGGAAAGTCCTACACTATCGAAAACTCGTTTAATCGTTGAATTTCAATAACTTTTAATTTCCATTCTGTGTCTAAAAGTTTGATAGTAATTCTATTTAGTTTATTTTTTTGCAATTGTTTGCATTCCACGTTGATTAATTTTGTTAATGCAGCAAGCTAAATTCCTAGGGTCCTTTCAGAATCCTAAACTGACAGTGGATTCATATCACCCTCCTTCTTCCTTTTCCTCCTTTTCTCCTTGTTCCAATTCTTCTTCTTCATCTCACCTCCTTCCACTACTTCTTCTTCCTCCTCTTGTTCACCTTTTTCAACCTCTTCACTTTCCACATCTTCTTCTTCCTTTTCTTCTCCTTCTTCCACTTCTTCTCCATCATCCCCACTCCTTCAACTACTTCTTCTTCTTCCTCTTGTTCACCTTCTTCCATTTCTACTACATCCACTTTTTCTTCTTCTTCCCTCTCTTCTCCTTGTTGCCCTTCTTCTGCCTACACTACTTCTTCTTCCTCCCCTTCTTCTTCTCCTCCTTGTTCCACTTCTTCTTCATCCTCTTTGATATGAATCCACTGTCAGTTTAGGATTCTGAAAGGACCCTAGGAATTTAGCTGGCCGCGTTAACAAAATTAATCAACGTGGAATGCAAACAATTGCCAAAAATAAATTGATTAGAATTACTGTCAAACTCTTAGACATAGAATGGACATTAAAAGTTATTGAAATTGAACGAGTAAACGAGTTTTCGAATAGTGTAGGACTTTCCTGTGCAATTGATCATAGAGTTTGCTGGGCAGAATTGAGTATGAATGGAAAAGACAGAAAATGGAATTGGAATTGATAGACTTCACACTTCCAAGGATGGAAGATATGTCTACGAGATTGCACACACAAAGGGGTGAATTACCTTTGATAAATCTCAAAAGATTTTGGATTGTCAAGAACCCAAAGGAGAGATAACCTCAACTAGTTTTTTTATTTCCAAAATATTCTCCTTACATCTCAGTCTTGCCCAAATTTATATGCCTAATAAACTCAGCCTGTGTTGGTTTAGTGGCTTTCTAAATTCAGCTGAAGTTACAAAATAATAAAAACTAATAATGGGCATCTTAATAACAAAGTATAACTACCAAAGTAAATTAAACACGTATACTAATTATAATTGATAACCTAGGTGGCTGCAACTTTAATTAGACAATTCTGGTTGCCCACCATTAACTAAGTAAACTCCAAGAAAATGAGTTTAATTTATTTCAAACTTCTCTTCCATTAAGGTCAAGCATTGCTCTCTTCAGTCCTGAGACAATTAACAATTTTAAACTTTATTTCTTCAATGTTTGGCTCTTTTTGCAAAAGGGCTGCAATACTTGTTGAATAGCTTCCTTAGCTCTTCTTGTCCTTGCCCTTGTCATAGGTCCTCCAAGTCCTTCAAGCTTGATGTCCTCATCACTCCCCCCCTCTTGAAGAGGATTTGTCCCCAAATCAATAGCATCTTCATCTGCATCAAAGAGAGTTAAATCAGACACATTAAAAGTAGCACTAACATGATACTCATCTGGAAGATCAATCTTATAGGCATTGTCATTGATCTTTTCTAGAACTTGGAAAGGACCATCTCCCCTTGGTTGGAGTTTTGACTTTCTTTGTTTAGGGAACCTTTCCTTTCTTATGTGTACCCAAACCCAATCACCAGGTTGGAACACGACCTTCTTCCTACCCTTGTTAGCTTGCCTTGCATAACTCTCATTTTTCTTTTCAATTTGAGCCTTCACTTGCTCATGCAGCTTCTTCACATACTCAGCTTTAGCTTGTGCTTCATTCTGCTTAAACATAGAAATTTTAGGCATGGACAACAAATCAAGAGGAGTCAAAGGATTGAACCCATACACAATTTCAAACGGAGAACAATTAGTCGTGCTATGGACAACCCTATTATAAGCAAACTCAACATGAGGCAAACATGCTTCCCAAGACTTAAGATTTTTCTTTAAAATAGTCCTAAGCAATGTGCCTAAAGTCCTATTGACTACCTCAGTTTGACCATCAGTTTGTGGGTGGCAAGTAGTAGAAAACAGCAATTTAGTACCAATTTTACCCCACAAGGTCCTCCAAAAGTGACTAAGGAATTTTGCATCCCTATCACTCACAATGCTCCTTGGCAGTCCATGAAGTCTCACTATTTCCTTGAAAAATAAATCAGCCACATGGCTAGCATCATCCACCTTTTTGCAAGGAATGAAATGTGCCATCTTGGAAAACCTATCAACAACAACAAACACAGAATCATTGAGCAACGAAGCATGGAATTGATTGGAAAGTGAATCAAAGACTTAGCGTGAAATGACGGCTTCAAACAAATGCAGAATTTTGATTAAATATTCCAGCACAGGTTAAAAGACAAATGACGCCCAGTTTGCTAATTGAAAAGAATATAATTCCGACCAGAAAAGGGCAATCAGCGTGCCGGGTCGAAAATTCTGTGTGAGAATCGACTTCAATTGGAACAATGAACAAAACAGAAAATTGAAGAAACAAGACAGAAAACGGTGAAAGGAGGCGTCACACTTCTAGGAGGAAGATAAGCCTGAGAATACACACACAAAGGTACGGATGGCCTTTGATAATTCTCAAAGAAAAATCCTTGGCTGTTTTAGAACCCAGGAAGAAGCACTCTCAAGAGTCTATTTTTCTTAATCAGTCGTCCCCCTCTTGCCCAGCTGAGCGCCCCCCTTATATGGCTGTTTGCTTCCCCAAATTTGATGCAACCCCTAACTTAATTAAAGCTAAATAATTGTCCAATAAAACTACTAACATAACAGCCCAAATAATTAACAAAAATCTGGTCCCTATATGCCCAAGCTGGCCGCACATTTTTAAGAATTTGTAACAACCACTTATACAATTTATTTGAAATAATTTACTAATAAAATCAGCCCAAATTATTATAGAGATGTTGGCCGCTCAGCTCCCTCTTCAAACAGGATGCAATTGACAATTTTATCCCCACAGTCTGCAAGATTTGGCTCTCTTTGAAAAATGCCTGTCAACACTTGTTGCAAAGCTTCCTTAGCTCTCTTTGTCCTTGCCCTTGTCATGGGTCCTCCAAGCCCTTCAAGTGCTTCAAGCTTTTTGTCCTTCATGTCCTCATCACTCCCCCCCTCTTGAAGAGGATTTGTCCTCAAATCAGAACCATCTCCATCTGCATCAAAGAGAGTTAAATCAGACACATTAAAAGTAGCACTAACATTGTACTCACCAGGTAGATAAATTTTATAGGCATTGTCATTGACCTTTTCTATGACTTGGAAAGGGCCATCTCCCCTTGGTTGGAGTTTTGAATTTCTCTGCTCAGGAAACCTCTCCTTTCTCATGTGTACCCAAACTCAATCACCAGGTTGGAATACCACCTTCTTTCTACCTTTGTTAGCATGCCTTGCATAGCTTTCATTTTTCTTTTCAATTTGAGCTCTCACTTGCTCATGCAACTTCTTCACAAATTCAGCTTTAGCCTGTGCTTCTTTATGCTTAAACAAAGAAATGTTAGGCATAGGCAACAAATCAAGAGGAGTTAAAGGATTAAATCCATATACAATCTCAAATGGTGAACAATTGGTTGTACTATGGATAGCCCTATTATAAGCAAACTCAACGTGAGGTAGACATGCTTCCCAAGATTTAAGATTTGTTTTCAAAACAGTCCTAAGCAAGGTGCCTAAAGTCCTATTAACTACCTCAGTTTGCCCATCAGTTTGTGGGTGACAAGTAGTAGAAAACAACAATTTAGTACCAATCTTACCCCACAAGCTCCTCCAAAAGTGACTAAGGAATTTTGCATCCCTATCACTTACAATGCTTCTTGGTAAACCATGAAGTTTTACTATTTCCTTGAAAAACAAATCAGCCACATGACAAGCATCATCTATCTTCTTGTAAGGTACAAAGTGTGCCATCTTGGAAAACCTGTCAACAACAACAAACACAGAATCCTTTCCATTCTTTGTTCTAGGCAGCCCTAAAACAAAATCCATAGAAATGTCAGTCCAAGGATATTCTGGAACAGGCAAAGGAGTATACAACCCTTGAGGCTTAACCTTAGATTTAGCCTTTTTACAAACAATGCAGTGATCACAATACTTATGCACATCACGCTTCATATGAGGCCACAAGAAATGCTCTTGCAAAATTTCCAAAGTCTTTTGAACCCCAAAATGACCCATCAAACCCCCCTCATGTGATTCACTTACAAGCAACTCTCTAATGGAACATTTAGGCACACACAATTTATTGGCTTTAAACAAAAATCCATTATGCCTATAATATCCATTTTCAGAAAGCTTTTCACATGCAGCAAATATTTCAGCAAAATCCACATCATGTTTATACATATCTTTCAAAGATTCAAGACCAAACAATTTAGTCTCAAGCATAGAAAGTAATGCATGCCTCCAAGAAAGCGCATCAGCCACTACGTTCCCTTTTCCCTTTTTATGCTTGATAACATATGGAAATTGTTCTAAAAATTCTGCCCACTTAGCATGCCTCTTATTAAGCTTACCTTGACCCTTTAAATATTTTAAAGACTCATGGTCGCTATGAATGACAAATTCCTTGGGTAACAGATAATGCTGCCATGTTTTTAAAGCCCTCACCAACGCATATAATTCCCTATCATAAGTAGAATAGTTAAGGGCAGCCCCACTTAACTTTTCACTGAAATAAGCAATTGGATGACCATCTTGCAATAAAACAGCCCCAATACCCACATTTGATGCATCACATTCAATTTCAAATGATTTTGCAAAATTAGGCATGGCAAGAGTAGGTGCATTAACAAGCTTATGCTTAAGGGCAGCAAAGGCCTCTTCTTGTTTCTCTCCCCATTTAAAACCCACATTTTTTTTAACAATTTCATTTAGAGGTGCAGCCACAGTACTAAAATCTTTAACAAATCTCCTGTAGAAACTTGCTAAACCATGAAATCCCCTCACCTCACTCACGGTTTTAGGTGTAGGCCATTCTTGGATGGCCTTAACCTTTTCCACATCAACCTGTACCCCTTTAGCATTAACAACAAAGCCTAGGTTCTACATGATCAGTACAAAAAATGCATTTGTCCAAATTGGCATACAATTGTTCAACATGCAATTCAAGACTAGTGCTATAGATCAGAATATCATCAAAGTACACCACAACAAATTTTCCAATAAACTCTCTTAAGACATGATTCATTAATCTCATGAAAGTACTAGGTGCATTTTTCAAACCAAAGGGCATAACCAGCCACTCATACAATCCATATTTAGTCTTAAAAGCAGTTTTCCATTCATCTCCTTCTCTAATCCTAATCTGATTATAGCCACTTTTCAGATCAATTTTAGAAAACACACATGCACCATATAGTTCATCAAGAAGATCATCTAACCTGGGAATTGGATGTCTATATTTGATGGTGATGTTGTTTATGGCTCTACAATCAGAACACATCCTCCATGAACCATCCTTCTTGGGTACTAGAATCACAGGTACAACACATGGACTCATGCTATCTCTTACCCACCCTTTGCTCATGAGTTCAGTAACTTGCCTTTCGATCTCTTTGGTCTCCTGTGGGTTGCTCCTATAAGCTGGACGATTGGGAAAAGAAGCTCCTGGAATGAGATCAATGTGATGCTCAATTCCCCTCACAGGTGACAAGCCATCAGGTACATTTGCTGGAAACACATCCTCAAAATCCTGCAAAAGAGACTCAATACAAGAAGGCAATTCAAACTTGTCAAACTGGTTAGCATACAAAATTTGATTTTGACAAAGCAATAAGTAGAGGGGCTGTCTTGCGCAAAGCACCCTCCTTACCTCCCTTTCTCTTGCTAAACACAGCTACTTGCCCTCAAGTGTTTCACTCTTATTCTTTTCTCTCTTTTTTCTTTCAGGTGTTTCACTCTTTTTCCTCTCAGGTGTTTCACTCTTTCTCTCATTTGCTAATTTTTCTCTCATTTTTAATTGATCCTCACATACCTCTTTAGGAGACAAAGGCTTGAGAACCACCTTTTTATCCTGATACATAAAGGAAATTTTATTAGTGAAACCATCATGAATGGCTTTGGTATCATACTGCCACGGCCTCCCTAAAAGAATATGGCTGGCCTCCATGGGAACCACATCACATAAAACCTTATCTTGATACTTCCCAATGGAGAAAGGAACCTCTGCTTGCTGTTTCACTTTAACTTCTTCTCCTTCACTAAGCCATTGGAGTTTATATGGTCTAGGATGCGGTGTAGTGTCCATGTTCATCTTTGGCACTAATCTTGAACTCACCACATTGGTACAACTCCCTCCATCAATAATTACCAAACAAACATTACCATTGACTGAACATCTTGTGTGAAAGATGTTCTCCATTTGAGATGCATCTTTGGCCTTGACTTGACTTCCCAACAGTCTCCTAATCATGTACAACTCTCCTTCATTAGCTGCCAATTCTCCATCACTCTCCTCTTCTTCTCCACCACTAGCTTCTGATTGGCTTGTGTATTCCCCATTATCTTTGAGAAGAACAATCTTCTTTGTGGGACACTCATAGGCATAATGACCGCACTTGAAACACTTCACTTCTCTAGTCTTTTTAGGTGGATTATCATCTTTCTTTTGAAGGGCTTTTCCATGGATAGAAGGTGTTGTATTACTAGATGATGCAGCTCCTTCTTTCCTCCTATCCTTCCAATTGGAATTATTAAAATTGGTAGAACTCCTTCTTGTTGCACTTTTTCTTTTTAACTGTTGTTCTACCTGAATGGCCTTATGCAACAGATCCTCCATTTCTACAAATTCTTGCAACTCAACAACATCTCTAATATCATGATTTAAGCCACTAAGGAAGCGAGCCATAGTTACCTCAGGATCTTCTTCAATTTTTGCTTGGATGATAAGCACCTCCATCTCCTTATAGTACTCCTCCACTCCCTTGCTTCCTTGAGACAATTTTTGAAGTTTCAATTTTAAGTCTCTATGGAAGCTAGAAGGTACATACCGCTTCCTCATGAGCCTCTTCATTTCAGTCCAAGTGTCCACCATAGGCTCTTCATCTCTAATCCTCTCCCTTTGCAACTTGTTCCACCAAATCAAAGCATAATCTGAAAATTCAGCAGCTGCAAGTCTCACCTTTTGCTCCTCACTATAATTGTTGCAAGAGAACACATGCTCAATTTTTAACTCCCACTCCAAGTATGCCTCAGGATCACTCCTACCCTTGAAAGGAGGCACATTCAACTTCACTCCTTCTATTCTTCCTTCATTTCTATTTGGCCTTCCTCCTCCTCCTCCCCCTGCTGGTGGGGTTCTATTCTCCAACTGATCCAACCTCTCATGGAACTCATCTTGTTGTTGCTTCATCAATCTCTCTAAATGCTGGGATAGTGCAACAATTTGAAGCTGAAGATCATTGTTATTATTTCTTTCCGCCATGATAAACAAACAGGTCAAATGTCACAAGAAAAAGTATGTATGTGGTGTTTGAAAATGTTCTCACCCACTCAAGTGTTTGCGCTAAACAATATTGGCTTTTACTATAATGAAACTCTCTTGCCTTTTTCCTCTCTATTCCTCCTTAAGTTCTTAACAGACCAAAAAGAGAAAAACTCAAAGACAAACACCAACTTGTGTGCAGGCAAATAAGACACAAGAAAATTAACAAAAATGACTAAAATGAAACCCAACGAAAGCAACAAATACTAGGATAACACTGGAATTTTTTTTTTTTACACCAACAAGACAGAAGAAATTTGTCTCAAAATGAAAACAAAGGAAGTACGAAAAGAAATGGACAAAAACTGGGCACACAAAAACAAAGGTACAAACAGCCACAACCAGAATTTTGAGTAGAAAATTGTGCAGCCAATTTTAACAGGTAAAGACACAAACAGAGGATAAAATTTTGGCTTAAAATGAAACTAACAAGTGCAGCAAAATCCAGCAAGAATGTGCAGTATATGTGAAGCCAAAACAGAGTGGAATTGACACAATTTGTAACCAAGAAGTGCAGCCCAAAATTTCAGAAATGTAAACAAACAAGGTGCAGTAATTTTTCTTTCAAATCAAACACAATATTACCTTCAAAATGAAGAATTTCTAGCATGAACCATTCAGCCAATTTTATATATATATATATATTTTTTAAACACATTTGCATTCTTTGTTTTGCTTCTTTTTTTCTCTATATTTTTTTTCTTCAGATTTTCAAAATTCCTCTTCCTTTTTTTTTTTTTTTTTTTTTAGAATCTCAGATTTTTTTAAGGGCTTAACTTTTGCAATGGTTCAGCCTAACTGATTGACAATTAAGGTAATATTATTGATGATAAGAATGAAGGAAAGAAATTACCCGAAGTGCAACCTTGTAATTCCTAGAAACCAAAGCTCTGATACCAAATGATATGAATCCACTGTCAGTTTAGGATTCTGAAAGGACCCTAGGAATTTAGCTGGCCGCGTTAACAAAATTAATCAACATGGAATGCAAACAATTGCCAAAAATAAATTGATTAGAATTACTGTCAAACTCTTAGACATAGAATGGAAATTAAAAGTTATTGAAATTGAACGAGTAAACGAGTTTTCGAATAGTGTAGGACTTTCCTGTGCAATTGATCATAGAGTTTGCTGGGCAGAATTGAGTATGAATGGAAAAGACAGAAAATGGAATTGGAATTGATAGACTTCACACTTCCAAGGATGGAAGATACGTCTACGAGATTGCACACACAAAGGGGTGAATTACCTTTGATAAATCTCAAAAGATTTTGGATTGTCAAGAACCCAAAGGAGAGAAAACCTCAACTAGTGTTTTTATTTCCAAAATATTCTCCTTACATCTCAGTCTTGCCCAAATTTATATGCCTAATAAACTCAGCTTGTGTAGGTTTAGTGGCTTTCTAAATTCAGATGAAGTTACAAAATAATAAAAACTAATAATGGGCATCTTAATAACAAAGTGTAACTGCCAAAGTAAATTAAACACGTATACTAATTATAATTGATAACCTAGGTGGCTGCAACTTTAATTAGACAATTCTGGTTGCCAACCATTAACTAAGTAAATTCCCAGAAAATGAGTTTAATTTATTTCAAACTTCTCTTCCATTAAGGTCAAGCATTGCTCTCTTCAGTCCTGAGACAATTAACAATTTTAAACTATATTTCTTCAATGTTTGGCTCTTTTTGCAAAAGGGCTGCCAATACTTGTTGAATAGCTTCCTTAGCTCTTCTTGTCCTTGCCCTTGTCATAGGTCCTCCAAGTCCTTCAAGCTTGATGTCCTCATCACCCTTTCCTTCCATTGCTTCTTCTTCCTCCTATTTTTCTCATTCTTCCACTTCTTCTTCTTCTTCCTATTGTTCTCCCTCTTCCACTTGCACTTCTTCCTTTTCTTCTCGTTCTTGCACTTCTTCTTCTTCCTCTCCTTCTCCTTCTGCCACCTCTTCTCACTCGTCCCGTTCTCCTTCTTCCATTCTTCTTCTTCATCTCCTTTCATTCTACTACTTCCTCCTATTCCTCTTATTCTCTCCTTCTACCACTTCTTCTACTTCTACTTGTTGTTCTTCTTCATTTTCGTCTCCTTCTTCCGCTTCTTCTACTTACACTTCTTCTTCTTCCTCTTCTTCTATTTCTTCTCCTTCCACAACTTCTTCTTCTATCCTTTCCGTCTTCTCCTTCCTCTTTTTCTCCAACCCCCACTTCTGTTGCTTCCCATTGTTGCTCTTCCTCTTCTTCTCCTTCCCCCAAATCTTATGCTTACACTTCTTCTTCTTCTTCCTCTTCTCCCCTAGATTCCATTTCTTCTGCTTCTTCTTCCCTTCCCTTCCCCTCTTTCTTCCTTTTCCTCCTTTTCTCCTTGTTCCAATTCTTCTTCTTCATCTCACCTCCTTCCACTACTTCTTCTCCCTCCTCTTGTTCACCTTCTTCAACTTCTTCACTTTCCACATCTTCTCCTTCTTCCTTTTCTTCCATTTCTTCTCCTTCCACAACTTCTTCTTCTTTCCTTTCCGTCTTCTCCTTCCTCTTTTTCTCCATCCCCCACGTCTGTTGCTTCCGATTGCTGCTCTTCCTCTTCTTCTCCTTCCCCCAAATCTTCTGCTTACACTTGTTCTTCTTCTTCCTCTTCTTTTCCAGATTCCACTTCTCCTGCTTCATCTTCCCTTCCATTCCCCTCTTCTTCCTTTTCCTCCTTTTCTCCTTGTTCCAATTCTTCTTCTTCATCTCACCTCCTTCCACTACTTCTTCTTCCTCCTCTTGTTCACGTCTTCACTTTCCATATCTTCTTCATCTTCCTTTTCTTCTCCTTCTACCACTTCTTCTAGTTACTCTCTTTCTTCTTCCTCTTCTTATCTTTCTTCCACTTCTTCTTCATCCTATCCTTTCCTTTCCTTTCTTCCTCTTCATCTCCTTCTTCTTCTTCTTTTCCTTCGTCATATCCCTCTTTTTCTCCTTCTTCTGCTTCCACTTGCATTTCTACCTCTTGTTCTCCTTCCTCCACTTCTTCTCCATCATCCCCACTCCTTCAACTACTTCTTCTTCCTCTTGTTCACCTTCTTCCACTTCTACTACATCCACTTGTTCTTCTTCATCCCTCTCTTCTCCTTCTTACCCTTCTTCTGCCTACACTACTTCTTCTTCCTCCCCTTCTTCTTCCTATTGTCTCCTTCTTCCACTTGCACTTCTTCCTTTTCTTGTCGTTCTTCCACTTCTTCTTCTTCCTCTTCTTCTCCTTCTGCCACCTCTACTCCCTCCTCCCGTTCTCCTTCTTCCTCTTCTTCTTCTTCTTCATCTCCTTTCATTCCACTAGTTCCTCCTATTCCTCTTATTCTCTATTTCTACCACTTCTTCCACTTCTACTTGTTGTTCTTCTTCATTTTCGTCTCCTTCTTCCGCTTCTTCTGCTTACACTTCTTCTTCTTCCTCTTCTTCCATTTCTTCTCCTTCCACAACGTCTTCTTCTTTCCTTTCCGTCTTCTCCATTCTCTTCTTCTCCATCCCCCACTTCTGTTGCTTCCCATTGTTGCTCTTCCTCTTCTTCTCTGTCCCCCAAATCTTATGCTTACACTTCTTCTTCTTCTTCCTCTTCTCCTCCAGATTCCACTTCTTCTTCCCTTCCCATCCCTTCCCCTCCTTCTTGCTTTTCCTCCTTTTCTCCTTGTTCCAATTCTTCTTCTTCATGTCACCTCCTTGCACTACTTATTCTTCCTCCTCTTGTTCACCTTCTTCACTTTCCACATCTTCTTCATCTTCCTTTTCTTCCCCTTCTTTCACTTCTTCTAGTTACTCTCCTTTTTCTTCCTCTTCTTATCTTTGATCCACTTCTCCTGCCTCCTCTTGTTCTCTTTCTTCCACTTCTTCTTCATCCTCTTCTTTCCTTCGTCATATCCCTCTTTTTCTCCTTCTTCTGCTTCCACTTGCATTTCTACCTCTTGTTCTCCTTCTTCCACTTCTTCTCCATCATCCACACTCCTTCAACTACTTCTTCTTCTTCCCCTTGTTCACCTTCTTCCACTTGTACTACATCCACTTGTTCTTCTTCTTCCCTTTCTTCTCCTTCTTCCCCTTCTTCTGCCTACACTATTTCTTCTTCCTCCCCTTCTTCTTCTCCTCGTGGTTCTACTTCTTCTTTTTTCCCCTTTCCTTCCATTGCTTCTTCTTCCTCCTCTTTTTCTCATTCTTCCACTTCTTCCTATTGTTCTCCTTCTTCCACTTGCATTTCTTCCTTCTTTTCTCGTTCTTCCACTTCTTCTTCTTCCTCTTCTTCTCCTTTTGCCACCTGTTCTTCCTCCTCCTATTATCCTTCCTCCACTTCTTCTTCATCTTCTTTCATTCCACTACTTCCTCTTATTCCCCTTATTCTCTCCTTCTACCACTTCTTCTACTTCTACTTGTTGTTCTTCTCCATTTTGCTCTCCTTCTTCAGCTTCTTGTGCTTACACTTCTTCTTATTCTTCCTCTTCTTCCATTTCTTCTCCTTCCACAACTTCTTTTCTTTCCTTTCCGTCTTCTCCTTCCCCCATATCTTATGCTTACACTTCTTCTTGTTCTTCCTCTTCTCCTCCAGATTCCACTTCTTCTACTTCTTCTTCCCTTCCCTTCCCCTCCTTCTTCCTTTTCCTCCTTTTCTCTGATGCAATCTCACCTAGCATGCATCATGGCTAGGAGGACTCAAGGAAGGCATGGCATGGACAAAAGCTCATTGAATATTCGAAGTCATAGTCTTCATTATTTTTAGCTTGTAAATATTTTATTTTAATTAGATAAATAGGAAAGTATTTTTAATTCCCTTAAGGCCATGTATTTCCGGCCATCTTCTTAGTTTATAAGGTATAGGTGTCTTTAGTTAAAAAGGAGGAGTAAGCTTATAATGGATGCATAAGTTAAGACATGATTTTGGGCTAGCCCATTCACATTAAGATATGCTAATTGCACCCATAGGGGGTGAACTTAGGTGCCTCACTTAAGGCCTAAGACTTGGGTTAATTAGTTTTAATCCTAATTAAGCCCAAGTCCCACATTGCCTAGAAAAGTGTGCCCAAGCTCTCCCATTGGGCTATATATGCTCATTCCCCCTCATTGTAAAATCTCACCTTTGAAGTTGAATGAAAATAGTCTCTTTGTGAGCACATTCTTAGTAAAAGGTCTTGAGGATCCTCTCTCTTGAGGAACCTCTTCCTAGTTGGTTTTTATCAAGGGTTCCTTCCCTTGTGGCAAACCTAAACACTTTGGCTTATCTCTCTTTGAGAGTGGCGCGCCCCACCTCCATTTTCTTTCCCCTCCATCATCCATTTCATGGTGCTTGGAAACTCAAGGAAAAAGATCAAGGGAGGCATGCATCATTTGGTATCAGAGCCAACTCCATGAGGTTCTTTTCTAGTCTTAATTTTCTTTAATTTTTTTCAGCTTTTCTTCTTAGAGTTCTTGCTTTTTCCTTTATTTTTTCCAGCCTTTGATTCTTGTCATTTAATTCCTTTTATGTCTTGTTAGTTTATGTTTTTGTAGTTTTCATTTTATGCAATTTTTTTCCTAGTTTTTATTGCTTTCTAGATTGAATTTATCTTGTTCTTTGCCATTGAATCTTTATATGTTTCCTTTAGGATTGTTTCTTTAATTTTCTGCCCAGCTTTTTATTTTTTCCTTATTCTTGTGCAAATCCTAAGAAGATCATTGTAATGACTTCACAAAATTTGTTAAGGAAGCCACACATTGTGGTCTTGATCTTTGGATGCACGTTGTTCTTCTTATTTGAATTTTTAATTCTATTTTCCTACACCTATTTTTCTGTTTTTCCAGCCCTTTGTTCTCTGTTTTGGGCATATATTTCTGGTTATTTTGAGTCATTTAATTTTAGTTTTTAATCTTCCAAGTTGTGTCTTAGTTGGTCATGTTGTAGCCCTTTTATTGTCTCTTAATTCTACATAGTTTTGCCTTTTTATTTTTACCATAAAAGTGTGTTATTTCTCTATTGGAAATTGAGCATCAAAGAGGCTTACTCTTGATCCCATGTCCTTAGAGTCTCACATGCTATTTAGATCTTAGCATATTCTTAAAAAAAAAAATCTTCAAAAAAATTAATGCTCAATTTCTTCCAAATTTCATTCACTTGTTCAATAATTTTAGTATCTTAATTTTGTGCTAGTTTTTGTGGTGATTTTTGTTGATTGGCTTTGAGAGGCATGTTGGGTATGATTGGGCTGATTATTGAGTAATCAAGTTGTCCTCAACTTCCATAAAACTCTCCTTATGCCATTTATTTTTTATCACCTAAAATTACTAGTTCATATTAGGTTGCTTTGTTTCTTAATTTTGCACTTTTGTATATCAATTATGGTGGTCATTTCCTATCCTTTGTTCAAGCATTTATGATTCTTTGACTCCTCACTATATTTGCTACAAAATGTGTTAAGAGGTGTAGCAAAATTGTTTCAAAAAAAAAAAAAGAAGAAGAAAAGAAATCAAAAGTGTAAAATAAGTAAAAAAAAAAAGAGTTAGTAAAAAGTGCTAAAAACAAGTAAAAAGAGTACAAAAAAATAAAATAAAAACTAGTGCACCTCAAAATTATTAAAAAATTCAAAGGAGTGTTAAATTTTATTGAAATTTGCTTGAATTTATTTGACTATGATTTAGCCACCTTGCTTTACAATTGTGCAAATCATTGAATTTGTTGAGTCTTTTTTGTTTTAAGTCCAATTCTATTTTAGGCCCATTCTAGGAATTTTTTTTTGTGTGCCAACTTTCTTTCTACACCTTTTATTTCTTGCTTGTCCTTATTGGCTTTCTTTGTGTTTGTCAAATAAATTCTTTCCACTTGGATGTGTTCCTATTCTTGTTAAGTGCTTTTTATTGCTTTTTGCTTTCAAATTCTACTTCCCTTGGGCTCTTGCTTGGGCGCTTGTTTTCTCTTGGTAGGTAGCCAAATTGTTGAAATTTTCACAAGGGTAGCATCCTTAGGAAGTGTTGATTTAAAACCAAGGAAGAGGAGACTTGAAAAGGAGGCCAAGACTAAAGTGATACACTTGGTGAGGAGCACTTGAAGAAAGGAGCTACATTCAACTACTTTTAATTTTCTTTGTTTAATTTGGGTGTATTTTTAAAGGACATTTTAATTAGAGGTATTGGATGCCCATAAGGGTCACCTCTTTTGTGTGTAATAAACCTTAGTTTCTCGTTTTAGTGTGGATAAGGAATTGGTACCC
This sequence comes from Psophocarpus tetragonolobus, assembly GCA_037954015.1. Lineage (NCBI taxonomy): Eukaryota > Viridiplantae > Streptophyta > Magnoliopsida > Fabales > Fabaceae > Psophocarpus > Psophocarpus tetragonolobus. Next base: position 21,601,938 of record CM075694.1, read on the forward strand.
CTTATTCATACTTAGGAGCACATTAGAATCCTTTAGCTTTGCTTTAAATTTCTTTATTTGCTTTCAATGTTTTAGAAAGTGTTAGAGTTCCAAAGACTCTTAACACTTTAGGAGAAAACAAAAAAGAGAGGAGTGTTTTGCATATTAGTTCCCTGGGCCTTACACTTTGACATGTTTTCACACACTTCTAGGAGTGTTAGGAGTAGTAATGAAACTAGGGAAAATAAAGGAGAAGAATGTGAGAATAGAATAAAAGAAAAGAATGAGAAGAGTGATAAACCAACCTTGCCCACATATCCATACTCTATTGATTGGGAAATAGTAGAAAAACAACGTAGGGAATTTTGGAAAAATGAGAGAAAACAAAGAGAGATGAGGAAAAGAGAACAAGAGGAACTAGATAGAGAGGAGAGAAGAGAGAAAGAACAAAAAGAAAAGGAGAGACGAGAAAGAAAAGAAAGAAGAGAAAAAGAGAGACAAATAGAGAGTAGGGAAAATGAAAAGAAAGAAAGAGAAGCAAGAGAAAAAGAAAGAGAAGAGAAAAGAGAAAAAGAGAAAAGAGAAAAAGAAAGAGAAAAAGAAGAAAACAAAAGAAAAGAGTTAGAGAGAAAAGAGAGAAGAGAAAGGAGAGAAAAAGAGAAGAAAGAATTGGAAAAGAGAGAAAAGGAACAAAATAAGTTAGAAAGAAGGGAAGAAATGAAGATACAAAAAGAGAGAGATGCCTATAAGAACTCTTGTGATAACATTTACACACATTATAGAGACTTAGAGGAGCCTAAAATAATCCATGACATTCATGCTTCTTCTAGTAAGAAGGAAAACCCTAAGAGGCATCCTAAGAAAAAGACAAACCCTTCTATAATTAAACCCAAAAGAGAGTCATCCAAAAGAAAGCATATTGAGAGAAAACCCTTGAGTATGAGTGACACCCCTACCACTAGTTCGAGCACTCGTTTTCGAAGTCCTAAATGTTTTAAGTGTTTAGAAAAAGGGCATATTGCTTTGTTTTGCCCCAAAAGAAAAAGGACTTTAAAGGGAACATCAAATGAAAAGGGTATTCATTCATGTGATGATCTCTTCAAAGTGAAACAACTTCTTGGAAGCCATCCTTGTAAGGAAACCCAAACACAAAGAGAGAATGTTTTTCAAACAAGATGCAAAATTTTGGGCAAAACTTGTTCTCTTATTGTGGATGGTGGATCATGTTGTAATTTTTGTAGCACGAGGGTGGTGGAAAAGCTATCACTTGCTACTACTCCTCATCCTTCACCTTATTCTTTGCATGGACTTAATTATGAAGATGGTGTAGTAGTAAGAGAGCAAGTGGAGATTAGTTTCTTCATAGGGAAGTATCACGACAAAGTGTTATGTGATGTAGTCCCTATGGAAGCTAGTCACATGTTGCTGGGAAGGCCATGGCAACATGATAAGGAAACTTTGCACAATGGCCTCACTAATAAAATCACTCTCTCTCATAAAGGGAAAAAGATCACCTTACTTCCTCTTGCCCCTACCGAGGTTATGGAGGATAGAAGGATCATGAAGTTTAAGAGAGAAAGGGATAAAAATGAAAATAAGGTTGTTGGTAGGAAGACCGAGTCTAAGGAAGATCCGCCTTTGCCTTCAAAGGAGGTTCTCTACATAGAAAAATTTTCCTGCCAACTCTTACAAAAAGAACAAGTTGAATTTGAGGATGTGCCTATATCTTTTGAGCACCTTGATCCACACCCTCAAATCCAACTTGATGAGTGCTCCATTCCACTTAGACTAGTCTCGCCAACTATTTCAAAACCTTTGAGGCTAGTATCTACTGCAATTGGAGGAGGATGGGGAGCTGTTGTGTGGAGGCACATGCACACTAAAATATTTTCAAACTTTAGTGCCAACCTCCACTACCCCATTCTTAAAAGGCCTCCTTATAGACCTCTCACTTCCCCCAAAATCACTTGTCTGCATATACTTACTGCTTTCCTTATTTTCTTGCAGACTTTGAAAAAGCGGAAGAAAGACCTCAGGATTTGAGGTCAAATCCTCTCCAAGGGAGAGGAGATGATGCAATCTCACCTAGCATGCATCATGGCTAGGAGGACTCAAGGAAGGCATGGCATGGACAAAAGCTCATTGAAGATTCGAAGCCATAGTCTTCGTTATTTTTAGCTTGTAAATATTTTATTTTAATTAGATAAATAGGAAAGTATTTTTAATTCCCTTAAGGCCATGTATTTCCGGCCATCTTCTTAGTTTATAAGGTATAGGTGTCTTTAGTTAAAAAGGAGGAGTAAGCTTATAATGGGTGCATAAGTTAAGACATGATTTTGGGCTAGCCCATTCACATTAAGATATGCTAATTGCACCCATAGGGGGTGAACTTAGGTGCCTCACTTAAGGCCTAAGACTTGGATCAATTAGTTTTAATCCTAATTAAGCCCAAGTCCCACATTGCCTAGAAAAGTGTGCCCAAGCTCTCCCATTGGGCTATATATACTCATTCCCCCTCATTGTAAAATCTCACCTTTGAAGTTGAATGAAAATAGTCTCTATGTGAGCACATTCTTAGTAAAAGGTCTTGAGGATCCTTTCTCTTGAGGAACCTCTTCCTAGTTGGTTTTTATCAAGGGTTCCTTCCCTTGTGGCAAACCTAAACACTTTGGCTTATCTCTATTTGAGAGTGGCGCGCCCCTCCTCCATTTTCTTTCCCCTCCATCATCCATTTCATGGTGCTTGGAACCTCAAGGAAAAAGATCAAGGGAGGCATGCATCATTCTCCTTGTTCCCATTCTCCTTCTTCTACTTCCACTTGCATTTCTACCTCTTGTTCTCCTTCCTCCACTTTTCCATCATCCCATCTCTTCAACTACTTCTTCTTCTTCCTCTTGTTTACCTTCTTCCACTTCTACTACGTCCACTTGTTCTTCTTCTTCCCTCTCTTCTCCTTGTTCCCCTTCTTCTGCCTACACTACTTCTTCTTCCTCCCCTTCTTCTTCTCCTCCTTGTTCCACTTCTTCCTCATTACCCTTTCCTTCCATTGCTTCTTCTTCCTCCTCTTTTTCTCATTCTTCCACTTCTTCTTCTTCTTCCTATTGGTCTCCTTCTTCCACTTGCACTTCTTCCTTTTCTTCTCGTTCTTCCACTTCTTCTTCTTCCTCTTCTTCTCCTTCTGCCACCTCTTCTTCCTCCTCCTGTTCTCCTTCTTCCACTTCTTCTTCTTCATCTCCTTTCATTCCACTACTTCCTCCTATTCCTCTTATTCTCTCCTTCTACCACTTCTTCTACTTCTACTTGTTGTTCTTCTTCATTTTCGTCTCCTTCTTTCACTTCTTCTGCTTACACTTCTTCTTCTTCCATTTCTTATCCTTCCACAACTTCTTCTTCTTTCTTTTCCGTCTTCTCCTTCCTTTTTTTCTCCATCCCCGACTTCTGTTGCTTCCCATTGTTGCTCTTCCTCTTCTTTTCCTTCTACCATATCTTATGCTTACACTTCTTCTTCTTCTTCCTCTTCTCCTCCAGATTCTACTTCTTTTGCTTCTTCTTCCCTTCTCTTCCCCTCCTTCTTCCTTTTCCTCCTTTTCTCCTTGTTCCAATTCTTCTTCTTCATCTCACCTCCTTCCACTACTTCTTCTTCCTCCTCTTGTTCACTTTCTTCACTTTCCACATCTTCTTCTTCTTCCTTTTCTTCTCCTTCTTCTAGTTACCCTCCTTCTTCTTCCTCTTCTTACCTTTCTTCCACTTCTCCTGCCTCCTCTTGTTCTCTTTCTTCCACTTCTTCTTCATCCTCTCCTTTCCTTTCTTTTCTTCCTCTTCATCTGCTTCTTCTTCTTCCTTTCCTTCGTCATATCCCTCTTTTTCTCCTTCTTCTGCTTCCACTTGCATTTCTACCTCTTGTTCTCCTTCTTCCACTTCTTCTCCATCATCCCCACTCCTTCAACTACTTCTTCTTCTTCCTCTTGTTCACCTTCTTCCACATCTATTACATCCACTTGTTCTTCTTCTTCCCTCTCTTCTCATTGTTGCCTTTCTTCTGCCTACACTACTTCTTCTTCCTCCCCTTCTTCTCCTCCTCCTTGTTCCACTTGTTCTTCATCCCCTTTCCTTTCATTGCTTCTTCTTCCTCCTCTTTTTCTCATTCTTCCACTTTTTCTTCTTCCTCCTATTGTTCTCCTTCTTCCACTTACACTTCTTCCTTTTCTTCTCGTTCTTCCACTTCTTCTTCTTCTCCTTCTGCCACCTCTTCTCCCTCCTCCCATTTTCCTTCTTCCACTTCTTCTTCTTCATCTCCTATCATTCCACTACTTCCTCCTATTCCTCTTATTCTCTCCTTCTACCACTTCTTCTTGTCTTCCTTGTTCCACTTGTTCTTTATCCCCTTTCCTTCCAATGCATCTTCTTCCTCCTTTTTTTCTCATTCTTCCACTTCTACTTCTTCTTCCTATTGTTCTCCTTCTTCCACTTGCACTTCTTCCTTTTCTTCTCGTTCTTCCACTTCTTCTTCTTCCTTTTCTTCTCCTTCTCCCACCTCTTCTTCCTCCTCCCGTTCTCCTTCTTCCACTTCTTCTTCTTCATCTCCTTTCATTCCACTACTCCCTCCTATTCCTCTTAGTCTCTCCTTCTACCACTTCTTCGACTTCTACTTGTTGTTCTTCTTCATTTTCGTCTCCTTCTTCTGCTTCTTCTGCTTACTCTTCTTCTTCGTCCTCTTCTTCCATTTCTTCTCCCTCCACAACTTCTTCTTCTTTCCTTTCCATCTTCTCCTTCCTCTTTTTCTCCATCCCCCACTTCTGTTGCTTCCCATTGTTGCTCTTCCTCTTCTTCTCCTTCCCCCAAATCTTATGCTTACACTTCTTCTTCTTCTTCCTCTTCTCTTCCAGATTCCACTTCTTCTGCTTCTTCTTCCCTTCCCTTCCCCTCCTTCTTCCTTTTCCTCCTTTTCTCCTTGTTCCAATTCTTCTTCTTCATCTCACCTCCTTCCACTACTTCTTCTTTCTCCTCTTGTTCACCTTCTTCAACTTCTTCACTTTCCACATCTTCTTCTTCTTCCTTTTCTTCTCCTTCTTCCACTTCTTCCAGTTACTCTCCTTCTTCTTCCTCTTCTTATCTTTCTTCCACTTCTCCTGCCTCTTCTTGTTCTCTTTCTTCCACTTCTTCATCCTCTCCTTTCCTTTCTTTTCTTCCTCTTCATCTCCTTCTTCTTCTTCCTTTCCTTCGTCATATCCCTCTTTTTCTCCTACTTCTGCTTCCACTTCCATTTCTACCTCTTGTTCTCCTTCTTCCACTTCTTCTCCATCATCCCCACTCCTTCAACTTCTTCTTCTTCTTCCTCTTGTTCACCTTCTTCCAGTTCTTCTTCTTCGTCTTCTTCTCCTTCTGCCACCTCTTCTCCCTCCTCCCGTTCTCCTTCTTCCACTTCTTCTTCTTCATTTCCTTTCATTCCACTACTTCCTCCTATTCCTCTCATTCTCTCCTTCTACCACTTCTTCTACTTGTAGTTCTTCTTCATTTTCGTCTCCTTCTACCACTTCTTCTACTTGTTGTTCTTCTTCATCTTCATCTCCTTCTTATTCTTCCTTTCCTTTGTCATATCCCTCTTTTTCTCCTTCTTCTGCTTCCACTTGCATTTCTACCTCTTGTTCTCCTTCTTCTGCTTCCACTTGCATTTCTACCTCTTGTTCTCCTTCTTCCACTTCTTCTCCATCATCCCCACTCCTTCAACTACTTCTTCTTCTTCACTTGTTCGCCTTCTTCCACCTCTACTACATCCACTTCTTCTTTTTCTTCCCTTTATTCTCCTTTTTGCCCTTCTTCTGCCTACACTACTTCTTCTTCCTCCTCTTCTTCTTCTCCTCCTTGTTCCACTTCTTCTTCATCCCCTTTCCTTCCATTGCTTCTTCTTCCTCCTCTTTTTCTCATTCTTCCACTTCTTCTTCTTCTTCCTATTGTTCTCCTTCTTCCACTTGCACTATTTTTTCCTTTTCTTCTCGTTCTTCCACTTCTTCTTCTTCCTCTTCTTCTCCTTCTGCCACCTCTTCTCCCTCCTCCCGTTCTCCTTCTTCCACTTCTTCCACTTCTTCTTCTTCATCTCCTTTAATTCCACTACTTCTACCATTTCTTCTACTTCTACTTGTTGTTCTTCTTCATTTTCGTCTCCTTCTTCCGCTTCTTCTGCTTACACTTCTTCTTCTTCCTCTTCTTCCATTTCTTCTCCTTCCACAACTTTTTCTTCTTTCCTTTCCGTCTTCTCCTTCCTCTTTTTCTCCATCCCCCACCTTTGTTGCTTCCCATTGTTGCTCTTCCTCTTCATCTCCTTCCCCCAAATCTTATGCTTACACTTCTTCTTCTTCTTCCTCTTCTCCTCCAGATTCCACTTCTTCTGCTTCTTCTTCCCTTCCCTTCCCCTCCTTCTTCCTTTTCCTCCTTTTCTCCTTGTTCCAATTCTTCTTCTTCATCTCACCTCCTTCTACTACTTCTTCTTCCTCCTCTTGTTCACCTTCTTCAACTTCTTCACTTTCCACATCTTCTTCTTCTTCCTTTTCTTCTCCTTCTTCCACTTCTTGTAGTTACTCTCCTTCTTCTTCCTCTACATTCTTTCTTCCACTTCTCCTGCCTCCTCTTGTTCTCTTTCTTCCACTTCTTCTTCATCCTCGCCTTTCCTTTCTTTTCTTCCTCTTCATCTTCTTCTTCTTCTTCCTTTCCTTCGTCATATCCCGCTCTTTCTCCTTCTTCCACTTCTTCTCCATCATCCCCACTCCTTCAACTACTTCTTCTTCTTCACTTGTTCACCTTCTACCACCTCTACTACATCCACTTGTTGTTCTTCTTCCCTCTCTTCTCCTTCTTACCCTTCTTCTGCCTACACTACTTCTTCTTCCTCCCCTTCTTCTTCTCCTCCTTGTTCCACTTCTTCTTCATTCCCCTTTCCTTCCATTGCTTGTTCTTCCTCCTCTTTTTCTCATTCTTCCACTTCTTCTTCTTCTTCCTCTTCTTCTCCTTCTGCCACCTCTTCTCCTCCTCCCGTTCTCCTTCTTCCACTTCTTCTTCTTCATCTCCTTTCATTCCATTACTTCCTCCTATTCCTCTTCTTCTCTCCTTCTACCACTTCTTCTACTTCTACTTGTTGTTCTTCTTCATTTTCGTCTCCTTCTTCCGCTTCTTTTGCTTACACTTCTACTTCTTCCTCTTCTTCCATTTCTTCTCATTCCACAACTTCTGCTTCTTTCCTTTCCGTCTTCTCCTTCCTCTTTTTCTCCATTCCCCACTTCTGTTGCTTCCCATTGTTGCTCTTCCTCTTCTTCTCCTTCCCCAAAATCTTATGCTTATACTTTTTCTTCCTCCCCTTCTTCTTCTTCTCCTTGTTCCACTTGTTCTTCATCCCCTTTCCTTCCATTGCTTCTTCTTCCTCCTTTTTTTCTCATTCTTCCACTTCTTCTTCTTCTTCCTATTGTTCTCCTTCTTCCACTTGCACTTCTTCCTTTTCTTCTCGTTCTTCCACTTCTTCTTCTTCCTATTGTTCTCCTTCTTCCACTTGCACTTCTTCCTTTTCTTCTCGTTCTTCCACTTCTTCTTCTTCTCCTTCTACCACCTCTTCTCCCTCCTCCCGTTATCCTTCTTCCACTTCTTCTTTTTCATCTCCTTTCATTCCACTACTTCCTCCTATTCCTCTCATTCTTTCCCTCTACCACTTCTTCTACTTCTACTTTTTTTTTTGTTCTTCTTCATTTTCGTCACCTCCTTCCACTACTTCTTCCTCCTCCTCTTGTTCACCTTCTTCACTTTCCACATCTTCTCCTTCTTCCACTTCTTCTAGTTAGTCTCCTTCTTCTTCCTCTTCTTATCTTTCTTCCACTTCTCCTGCCTCCTCTTGTTCTCTTTCTTTCGCTTCTTCTTCATCCTCTCCTTTCCTTTCTTTTCTTCCTCTTCATCTCCTTCTTCATCTTCCTTTCCTTCGTCATATTCCTCTTTTTCTATTTCTTCTCCTTCCACTTGCATTTCTTTCTCTTGTTCTCCTTCTTCCACTTCTTCTCCATCATCCTTACTCCTTCAACTACTTCTTCTTCTACCTCTTGTTCACCTTCTTCCACTTCTACTACATCCACCTGTTCTTCTTCTTCCGTCTCTTTTCCTTCTTGCCTTTCTTCTGCCTACACTACTTCTTCCTCCTCCCCTTCTTCTTGTCCTCCTTGTTCCACTTCTTCTTCCTTTTCTTCCATTGCTTCTTCTTCCTTCTCTTTTTCTCATTCTTCCATTTCTTCTTCTTCTTCCTATTGTTCTCCTTCTTCTACTAGCACTTCTTCCTTTTCTTCTCGTTCTGCCACTTCTTCTTCTTCTCCTTCTGCCACCTCTTCTCCCTCCTCCCGTGCTCCTTCTTCCACTTCTTCTTCTTCATCTCCTTTCATTCTACTACTTCCTCCTATTCCTCTCATTCTTTCCTTCTACCACTTCTTCTACTTCTACTTGTTGTTCTTCTTCATTTTCGTCTCCTTCTTCCGCTTCTTCTGCTTACACTTCTTCTTCTTCCTCTTCTTCCATTTCTTCTCCTTCCACAACCTCTTGTTCTTTCCTTTACGTCTTCTCCTTCCTTTTTTTCTCCATCCCCCACTTTTGTGGCTTCCATTGTTGCTCTTCCTCTCCTTCTCCTTCCCCCAAATCTTATGCTTACACTTCTTCTTCTTCTTCTTCTTCTCCTCCAGATTCCACTTCTTCTGCTTCTTCTTCCCTTCCCTTCCCCTCCTTCTTCCTTTTCCTCCTTTTCTCCTTGTTCCAATTCTTCTTCTTCATCTCACCTCCTTCCACTACTTCTTCTTCCTCCTCTTGTTCACCTTCTTCAACTACTTCACTTTCCACATCTTCTTCTTCTTCCTTTTCTTCTCCTTCTACCATTTCATCTCCTTCTTCTTCTTCCTTTCCTTTGTCCTATACCTCTTTTTCTCCTTCTTCTGATTCCACTTGCATTTCTACCTCTTGTTCTCCTTCTTCAACTTCTTCTCCATCATCCCCACTCCTTCAACTACTTCTTCTTCCTCTTGTTCACCTTGTTCAACTTCTACTACATCCACTTGTTCTTCTTCTTCCCTCTCTTCTCCTTCTTGCCCTTCTTCTGCCTACACTACTTCTTCTTCTTCCCCTTCTTCTTCTCTTCCTTGTTCGACTTCTTCTTCATTCCCCTTTCCTTCCATTGCTTCTTCTTCCTCCTCTTTTTCTCATTCTTCCACTTCTTCTTCTTCCTATTGTTCTCCTTCTTCCACTTGCACTTCTTCCTTTTCTTCTCGTTCTTCTACTTCTTGTTCTTCCTCTTCTTCTCCTTCTGCCACCTCTTCTTCCTCCTCCCTTCTCCTTCTAGAACTTCTTCTTCTTCATCTCCTTTCATTCCACTACTTCCTCCTATTCCTCTTATTCTCTCCTTCTACCACTTCTTCTACTTCTACTTGTTGTTCTTCTTCATTTTCGTCTCCTTCTTCCGCTTCTTCTGCTTACACTTCTTCTTCTTCCTCTTCTTCCATTTCTTCTCCTTCCACAACTTCTTCTTTCCTTTCCGTCTTCTCCTTCCTCTTTTTCTCCATCCCCCACTTCTGTTGCTTCCCATTGTTGCTCTTCCTCGTCTTCTCCTTCCCCCAAACCTTATGCTTACTCTTCTTCTTCTTCCTCTTCTCCTCCAGATTCCACTTCTTTTGCTTCTTCTTCCCTTCCCTTGCCCTTCTTCTTCCTTTTCCTCCTTTTCTCTTTGTTCCAATTCTTCGTCTTCATCTCACCTCCTTCCACTACTTCTTCTTCCTCCTCTTGTTCACCTTCTTCAACTTCTTCACTTTCCACATCTTCTTCTTCTTCCTTTTCTTCTCCTTCTTCCACTTCTTCTAGTTACTCTCTTTCTTCTTCCTCTTCTTATCTTTCTTCCACTTCTCCTGCCCCTCTTGTTCTCCTTCTTCCACTTCTTCTTCATCTTTTCCTTGCCTTTCTTTTCTTTCTCTTCATCTCCTTCTTCTTCTTCCTTTCCTTTGTCCTATCCCTCCTTTTCTCCTTTTTCTGATTCCACTTGCATTTCTACCTCTTGTTCTCTTTCTTCCACTTCTTCTCCATCATCCCCACTCCTTCAACTACTTCTTCTTCTTCCTCTTGTTCACATTCTTCAACTTCTACTACATCTACTTGTTCTTCTTCTTCCCTCTCTTCTCCTTCTTGCCCTTCTTCTGTCTACACTACTTCTTCTTCTTCCCCTTCTTCTTCTCTTCCTTGTTCCACTTCTTCTTCATTCCCCTTTCCTTCCATTGCTTCTTCTTCCTCCTCTTTTTCTCATTCTTCCACTTCTTCTTCTTCCTATTGTTCTCCTTCTTCCACTTGCACTTCTTCCTTTTCTTCTCGTTCTTCTACTTCTTGTTCTTCCTCTTCTTCTCCTTCTGCCACCTCTTCTTCCTCCTCCCTTCTCCTTCTAGAACTTCTTCTTCTTCATCTCCTTTTAGTCACTACTTCCTCCTATTCCTCTTATTCTCTCCTTCTACCACTTCTTCTACTTCTACTTGTTGTTCTTCTTCATTTTCGTCTCCTTCTTCCGCTTCTTCTGCTTACACTTCTTCTTCTTCCTCTTCTTCCATTTCTTCTCCTTCCACAACTTCTTCTTCTTTCCTTTCCATCTTCTCCTTCCTCTTTTTCTCCATCCCCCACTTCTGTTGCTTCCCATTGTTGCTCTTCCTTGTCTTCTCCTTCCCCCAAATCTTATGCTTACACTTCTTCTTCTTCTTCCTCTTCTCCTCCAGATTCCACTTCTTCTGCTTCTTCTGCCCTTCCCTTCCCCTCCTTCTTCATTTTCCTCCTTTTCTCCTTGTTCCAATTCTTCTTCTTCATCTCACCTTCTTCCACTACGTTTTCTTCCTCCTCTTGTTAACCTTCTTCAATTTCTTCACTTTCCACATCTTCTTCTTCTTCCTTTTCTTCTCCTTCTTCCACTTCTTCGAGTTACTCTCCTTCTTCTTCCTCTTGTTATCTTTTTTCCACTTCTCTTGCCTCCTCTTGTTCTCTTTCTTCCAATTCTTCTGCATCCTCTCCTTTCCTTTCTTTTCTTCCTCTTCATCTCCTTCTTCTTCTTCCTTTCCTTCGTCATATCCCTCTTTTTCTCCTTCTTCTGCTTCCACTTGCATTTCTACCTCTTGTTCTCCGTCTTCCACTTCTTCTCCATCATCCCCACTCCTTCAACTACTTCTTCTTCTTCCTCTTGTTCACCTTCTTCCACTTCTACTACATCCACTTGTTCCTCTTCTTCCCTCTCTTCTCCTTCTTGCCCTTCTTCTGCCTACACTACTTCTTCTTCCTCCCCTTCTTCTTGTCCTGCTTGTACCATTTTGTCTTCATCCCCTTTCCTTCCATTGCTTCTTCTTCCTCCTCTTTTACTCATTCTTCCACTTCTTCTTCTTCCTCCTCTTTTTCTCATTCTTCAACTTCTTCTTCTTCCTATTGTTCTCCTTCTCCCACGTGCACTTCTTCCTTTTCTTCTCGTTCTTCTGCTTCTTCTTCTTCCTCTTTTTCTCCTTCTGCCACGTCTCCTCCCTCCTCCCGTTCTTCTTCTTCCACTTCTTCTTCTTCATCTCCTTTCATTCCACTACTTCCTCCTATTCCTCTTATTCTCTCCTTCTACCACTTCTTCTACTTCTACTTGTTGTTCTTCTTCATTTTCGTCTTCCGCTTCTTCTGCTTACACTTCTTCTTCTTCTTCCTCTTTGTTCCACTCCTTCTTCATCCCCTTTCCTTCCATTGCTTCTTCTTCCTCCTCTTTTTCTCATTTTTCCACTTCTTCTTCTTCTTCCTCTTCTTCCTCTTCTCCTCCTTCTACCACCTCTTCTCCTCCTCCCGTTCTCCTTCTTCCACTTCTTCTTTTTCATCTCGTTTCATTCCACTACTTCCTCCTATTCCTCCTATTCTCTCCTTCTACCACTTCTTCTACTTCTACTTGTTGTTCTTCTTCATTTTTGTCTCCTTCTTTCGCTTCTTCTGCTTACACTTCTTCTTCTTCCTCTTCTTCCATTTCTTCTCCTACCACAACTTCTTCTTCTTTCCTTTCCGTCTTCTCCTTCCTCTTTTTCTCCATCCCCCACTTCTGTTGCTTCCCATTGTTGCTCTTCTTGTTCTTCTCCTTCCCCAAAATCTTATGCTTACACTTCTTCTTCTTCTTCCTCTTCTCCTCCAGCTTCCACTTCTTCCGCGTCTTCTTCCCTTCCCTTCCCCTCCTTCTTCCTTTTCCTCCTTTTCCCCTTGTTCCAATTCTTCTTCTTCATCTAACCTGCTTCCACTACTTCTTCTTCCTCCTCTTGTTGCTTCCCATTATTGCTCTTCCTCTTGTTCACCTTCTTCCACTTTTACTACATCCACTTCTTCTTCTTCTTCCCTCTCTTCTCCTTCTTGCCCTTCTTCTGCCTACACTACTTCTTCTTCCTCCCCTTCTTCTTCTCCTCCTTGTTCCACTCCTTCTTCATCCCCTTTCCTTCCATTGCTTCTTCTTCCTCCTCTTTTTCTCATTCTTCCACTTCTTCTTCTTCTTCCTCTTCTTCTCCTTCTGCCACCTCTTCTCCTCCTCCCATTCTCCTTCTTCCACTTCTTCTTTTTCATCTCGTTTCATTCCACTACTTCCTCCTATTCCTCGTATTCTCTCCTTCTACCACTTCTTCTACTTCTACTTGTTGTTCTTCTTCATTTTCGTCTCCTTCTTTCGCTTCTTCTGCTTACACTTCTTCTTCTTCCATTTCTTCTCCTACCACAACTTCTTCTTCTTTCCTTTCAGTCTTCTTCTTCCTCTTTTTCTCCATCCCCCACTTCTGTTGCTTCCCATGGTTGCTCTTCTTGTTCTTCTCCTTCCCCCAAATCTTATGCTTACACTTCTTCTTCTTCCTCTTCTCCTCCAGCTTCCACTTCTTCTGCTTCTTCTTCCCTTCCCATCCCCTCCTTCTTCCTTTTCCTACTTTTCTCCTTGTTCCAATTCTTCTTCTTCATCTAACCTGCTTCCACTACTTCTTCTTCCTCCTCTTGTAGCTTCCCATTGTTGCTCTTCCTCTTGTTCACCTTCTTCCACTTTTACTACATCCACTTCTTCTTCTTCTTCCCTCTCTTCTCCTTCTTGCCCTTCTTCTGCCTACACTACTTCTTCTTCCTCCCCTTCTTCTTCTCCTCCTTGTTCCACTCCTTCTTCATCCCCTTTCCTTCCATTGCTTCTTCTTCCTCCTCTTTTTCTCATTCTTCCACTTCTTCTTCTTCTTCCTCTTCTTCTCCTTCTGCCACCTCTTCTCCTCCTCCCATTCTCCTTCTTCCACTTCTTCTTTTTCATCTCGTTTCATTCCACTACTTCCTCCTATTCCTCGTATTCTCTCCTTCTACCACTTCTTCTACTTCTACTTGTTGTTCTTCTTCATTTTCGTCTCCTTCTTTCGCTTCTTCTGCTTACACTTCTTCTTCTTCCTCTTCTTCCATTTCTTCTCCTACCACAACTTCTTCTTCTTTCCTTTCCGTCTTCTCCTTCCTCTTTTTCTCCATCCCCCACTTCTGTTGCTTCCCATTGTTGCTCTTCTTGTTCTTCTCCTTCTCCCAAATCTTATGCTTACACTTCTTCTTCTTCTTCCTCTTCTCCTCCAGCTTCCACTTCTTCCGCGTCTTCTTCCCTTCCCTTCACCTCCTTCTTCCTTTTCCTCCTTTTCTCCTTGTTCCAATTCTTCTTCTTCATCTAACCTGCTTCCACTACTTCTTCTTCCTCCTCTTGTTGCTTCCCATTATTGCTCTTCCTCTTGTTCACCTTCTTCCACTTTTACTACATCCACTTCTTCTTCTTCTTCCCTCTCTTCTCCTTCTTGCCCTTCTTCTGCCTACACTACTTCTTCTTCCTCCCCTTCTTCTTCTCCTCCTTGTTCCACTCCTTCTTCATCCCCTTTCCTTCCATTGCTTCTTCTTCCTCCTCTTTTTCTCATTCTTCCACTTCTTCTTCTTCTTCCTCTTCTTCTCCTTCTGCCACCTCTTCTCCTCCTCCTCCCATTCTCCTTCTTCCACTTCTTCTTTTTCATCTCGTTTCATTCCACTACTTCCTCCTATTCCTCGTATTCTCTCCTTCTACCACTTCTTCTACTTCTACTTGTTGTTCTTCTTCATTTTCGTCTCCTTCTTTCGCTTCTTTTGCTTACACTTCTTCTTCTTCCTCTTCTTCCATTTCTTCTCCTACCACAACTTCTTCTTCTTTCCTTTCCGTCTTCTCCTTCCTCTTTTTCTCCATCCCCCACTTCTATTGCTTCCCATTGTTGCTCTTCTTGTTCTTCTCCTTCCCCCAAATCTTATGCTTACACTTCTTCTTCTTCTTCCTCTTCTCCTCCAGCTTCCACTTCTTCTGCTTCTTCTTCACTTCCCATCCCCTCCTTGTTCCTTTTCCTCCTTTTCTCCTTGTTCCAATTCTTCTTCTTCATCTAACCTGCTTCCACTACTTCTTCTTCCTCCTCTTGTTCACCTTCTTCAACTTCTTCACTTTCCACATCTTCTTCTTCTTCCTTTTCTTCTCCTTCTTACACTTCTACTGCATCCACTTCTTCTTCTTCCTCCCTTTGTTCTCCTTCTTGCCCTTCTTCTGCCTACACTACTTCTTCTTCCTCCCCATCTTCTTCTCTTCCTTGTTCCACATCTTTTTCATCCCCTTTCCTTCCATTGCTTCTTCTTCCTATTGTTCTCTTTCTTCCACTTGCACTTCTTCCTTTTCTTCTCGTTCTTCCACTTCTTCTTCTTCCTCTTCTTCTCCTTCTGCAACCTCGTCTTCCTACTCCCGTTCTACTTCTTCCACTTCTTCTTCTTCATCTCCTTTCATTCCACTACTTCCTCCTATTCCTCTTATTCTCTCCTTCTACCACTTCTTCTACTTCTACTTGTTGTTCTTCTTCATTTTCGTCTCCTTCTTCCGCTTCTTCTGCTAACACTTCTTCTTCTTCCTCTTCTTCCATGTATTCTCCTTCCACAACTTCTTCTTCTTTCCTTTGTGTCTTCTCCTTCCTCTTTTTCTCCATCCCCCACTTGTGTTGCTTCCCATTGTTGCTGATGCAATCCTCCTATGAAAGGCCCTCTCACTAGGGCAATGGCTAGGAGGATTGAAGAGGACTTGGCCCAGAAAGACTCATCAAGACCCCAGCTCATGATGGAGATAGATATTTTAGGCCATAGTCCTTAGTTTTCCTTTTGTAAATATTAATTAGGTTTTGTTTCCCTTTTAGGCCTTGTATTTTGGCTATTTATTTTAGTTTCTAGAGTTTAGGGTGTAATTAGCTTAGGAAGGGAGGTGAAGGGAGTAAAGGGCCTAATAACACAAAGGAGTGTGGATCTCTTTCCACACCCCCTTGATTAGGCCGGGACACTCCCTAGCTTAAGGCTAGGCATCACTTTTAGTAGGCCTAAGAGGGATTAGTGTTCTTAATACTAATTAGGCCCAACTCCCACATTGCCTAGTTTTGAGTGCCTTGCCCCCTCTTTGGGCTATAAATACACCTAGTCTCGCTTGTACAAGACACATTTGATTGAATGAAATAAGACTCTTTTTGAGCAATTTAGTCTTGAGTGTCTTTGAGAATCCTCTCTCTTGAGGAATCTCTAGCAACATAAAATTTTTTGACTCATCTTTCTCCTAGAAAGTGGCGTCAACCCTCTCCCATTTCTAACCTCTCCATCCTCTATTTTCTTAGAGGAAGGAACCTTGGTTGAAGAGATCAAGGGAGTGCATCAGTTGCTCTTCCTCTTCTTCTCCTTCCCCCAAATCTTATGCTTACACTTCCTCTTCTTCTTCCTCTTCTTTTCCAGATTCCACTTCTTCTGCTTCTTCTTCCCTTCCTCTCCCCTCCTTCTTCCTTTTCCTCCTTTTCTCCTTGTTCCAATTCTTCTTCTTTATATCACCTTCTGCCACTACTTCTTCTTCCTCCTCTTGTTCACCTTCTTCAACTTCTTCACTTTCTGCATCTTCTTTTTCTTCCTTTTCTTCTCCTTCTTCCACTTCTTCTAGTTACTCTCCTTCTTCTTCCTCTTCTTATGTTTCTTCCACTTCTCCTGCCTCCTCTTGTTCTCTTTCTTCCAGTTCTTCTTCATCCTGTCCTTTCGTTTCTTTTCTTTTTCTTCATCTTCTTCTTCTTTATCCTTGCCTTCGTCATATCCCTCTTTTTCTCCTTCTTCTGCTTCCACTTGCATTTCTACATCTTGTTCTCCTTCTTCCACTTCTTTTCCATCATCCCCACTCCTTCAACTACTTCTTCTTCCTCTCGTTCACCTTCTTCCACTTCTACTACATCCACTTGTTCTTTTTCTTTCTTCTCTTCTCCCTCGTGCCCTTCTTCTGCCTACACTACTTCTTCTTCCACTTCTTCTTTTTCATCTCCTTTCATTCCACTACTTCCTCCTATTCCTCTTATTCTCTCCTTCTACCACTTCTTCTACTTCTACTTGTTGTTCTTCTTCATTTTCTCTCTACTTCTTCCGCTTCTTCTGCTTACACTTTTCCTCTTCCTATTCTTCCATTTCTTCTCCTTCCACAACTTCTTCTTCTTTCCTTTCTGTCTTCTTCTTCCTCTTTTCTCCATCCCGCACTTTTGTTGCTTTCCATTGTTGCTCTTCCTCTTCTTCTCCTTCCCCCACATCTTATGCTTACACTTCTTCTTCTTCTTCCTCTTCTCCTCCAGATTCCACTTCTTCTGCTTCTTCTTCCCTTCCCTTCCCCTCCTTCTTCCTTTTCCTCCATTTCTCCTTGTTCCAATTCTTCTTCTTCATCTCACCTCCTTCCACTACTTCTTCTTCCTCCTATTGTTCACCTTCTTCACTTTCCACATCTTCTTATTCTTCCTTTTCTTCTCCTTCTTCCACTTCTTCTAGTTACTCTCCTTCATTTTCCTCTTCTTATCTTTCTTCCACTTCTCCTGCCTCCTCTTGTTCTCTTTCTTCCACTTCTTCTTCATCCTCTCCTTTCCTTTCTTTTCTTCCTCTTCATCTCCTTCTTCTTCTTCCCTTCCTTCGTCATATCCCTCTTTTTCTCCTTCTTCAGCTTCCACTTGCATTTCTACATCTTGTTCTCCTTCTTCCACTTCCTCTCCATCATCCCCACTCCTTCAACTAGTTCTTCTTATTCCTCTTGCTCACCTTCTTCCACTTCTACTACATTCACTTGTGTTTCTTCTTCCCTCTCTTCTCCTTCTTGCCCTTCTTCTGCCTACACTACTTCTTCTTCCTCCCCTTCTTCTTCTCCTCATTGTTCCACTTCTTCTTCATCCCTTTTCCTTCCATTGCTTCTTCTTCCTCCTCTTTTTCTCATTCTTCCACTTCTTCTTCTTCTTCCTATTGTTCTCCTTCTTCCACTTGCAGTTCTTCCTTTTCCTCTTGTTCTTCCACTTCTTCTTATTCATGTCGTTTCATTCCACTACTTCCTCCTATTCCACTTAATCTCTCCTTCTACCACTTCTTCTACTTCTACTTATTGTTCTTCTTCATTTTCGTCTCCTTCTTCCGCTTCTTCTGCTTACACTTGTTTTTCTTCCTCTTCTTCCATTTCTTCTCCATCCACAACTTCTTCTTCATTCCTTTCCGCCTTCTCCTTCCTCTTTTTCTCCATCCCCTACTTCTGTTGCTTCCCATTATTGCTCTTCCTCTTCTTCTCCTTCCCCCAAATCTTATGCTTACACTTCTTCTTCCTCTTCTCCTGCAGATTCAACTTCTTCTGCTTCTTCTTACCTTCCCTTCCCCTCCTTCTTCCTTTTCCACCTTTTCTCCTTGCTCCAATTCTTCTTCTTCATCTCACCTCCTTCCACTACTTCTTCTTCCTCCTCTTGTTCACCTTCTTCACCTTCTTCACTTTCCACATCTTCTTCTTCTTGCTTTTCTTCTCCTTCATCCACTTCTTCTAGTTACACTCCTTCTTCTTCCTCTTCTTATCTTTCTTTCACTTCTCCTGCCTCCTCTTGTTCTCTTTCTTCCAGTTCTTCTTCATCCTCTCCTTTCCTTTCTTTTCTTCCTCTTCATCACCTTCTTCTTCTTACTTTGCTTCATTATATCCCTCTTTTTCTCATTCTTCTGCTTCCACTTGCATTTCTACCTCTTGTTCTCCTTCCTCCACTTCTTCTCCATCATCACCACTCCTTCAACTACTTCTTCTTCTTCCTCTTCTTCACCTTCTTCCACTTCTACTACATCCACTTGTTCTTCTTCTTCCCTCTCTTCTCCTTCTTTCCCTTCTTCTGCCTACACTACTTCTTCCTCCCCTTCTTCTTCTCCTCCTTGTTCCACTTCTTCTTCATCCCCTTTCCTTCCATTGCCTCTTCTTCCTACTCTTTTTCTCATTCTTCCACTTCTTCTTCTTCTTCCTATTGTTCTCCTTCTTCCACTTGCACTTCTTCCTTTTCTTCTCGTTCTTCCACTTCTTCTTCTTCCACTTTTTCTCTTTCTGCCACCTCGCCTCCCGCCTCCCATTCTCCTTCTTCCACTTCTTCTTCTTCATCTCCTTTCATTCCACTTCGTCCTCCTATTCCTCTTATTCTCTCCTTCTACCACTTCTTCTACTTCTACTTGTTGTTCTTCTTCATTTTTGTCTCCCTTTTCAGCTTCTTCTGCTTACACTTCTTCTTCTTCTTCCTTTTCTTCCATTTCTTGTCCTTCCACAAATTCTTCTTCTCTGCTGTCTGTCTTCTTCTTCCTCTTTTTCTCCATCCCCCACTTCTTTTTCTTCCCATTGTTGCTCTTCCTCTTCTTCTCCTTCCCCCAAATCTTATGCTTACACTTCTTCTTCTTCTTCCTCTTGTCCTCCAGACTCCACTTCTTCTGCTTCTTCTTCCCTTCCCTTCCCCTCCTTCTTCCTTTTCGTCCTTTTCTCCTTATTCCAATTCTTCTTCTTCATCTCACCTCCTTCCACTACTTCTTCTTCCTCCTCTTGTTCACCTTCTTCACCTTCCACATCTTCTTCTTCTTCCTTTTCTTCTCATTCTTCGACTTCTTCTTCATTCCCCTTTCCGTCCATTGCTTCTTCTTCCTCCTCTTATTCTCATTCTTACACTTCTTCTTCTTCTTCCTGTTGTTCTCCTTCTTCCACTTGCATTTCTTCCTTTTCTTCTCGTTCTTCCACTTCTTCTTCTTCCTATTCTTCTCCTTCTTCCACCTCTTCTTCCTCCTCCCGTTCTCCTTCTTCTACTTCTTCTTGTTCATCTCCTTTCATCCATTACTTCCTCCTATTCCTCTTATTCTCTCATTCTACCGCTTTTTCTACTTCTACTTGTTGTTCTTCCTCATTTTCGTATCCTTCTTCCGCTTCTTCTGCTTACACTTCTTCTTCTTCCTCTTCTTCCATTTCTTCTCCTTCCATAACTTTTTCTTTCCTTTCCATCTTCTCTTTCCTCTTTTTCTCCATCCCCCACTTCTGTTGCTTCCCATTGTTACTCTTCCTCTTCTTCTCTTTCCCCCAAATATTATGCTTACACTTCTTCTTCTTCTTCCTCTTCTGCTCCAGCTTCCACTTCTTCTGCTTCTTCTTCCCTTCCCTTCCCTTCCCCTCCTTCCTTTTCCTCCTTTTCTCCTTGTTCCAAGTCTTCTTCTTCATCTAACCTCCTTCCACTACTTTTTCTTCCTCCTCTTGTTCACGTTCTTCACTTTCCACATCTTCTTCTGTGTTCTTTTCTTCTCCTTCTTCCACTTCTTCTAGTTACTCTCATTCTTCTTCCTCTTCTTATCTTTCTTCCACTTCTCCTGCCTCCTCTTATTCTCTTTCTTCCACTTCTCCTTCATCCTCTCCTTTCGTTTCTTTTCTTCCTCTTCACCCCTTCTTGTTCTTCCTTTCCTTCGTCATATCCCTCTTTTTCTCCTTCTTCTGCTTCGACTTGAATTTCTACCTCTTGTTCTCCTTCTTCCACTTCTTCTCCATCATCCCCACTCCTTCAACTACTTCTTCTTCTACCTCTTGTTCACCTTCTTCCACTTCAACTACATCCACTTGCTCTTTTTCTTCCCTCTATTCTCCTTCTTGCCCGTCTTCTGCCTACACTACTTCTTCTTCCTCCCCTTCTTCTTCTCGTCCTTGTTCCACTTCTTCTTCATCGCCTTTCCTTCCATTGCTTCTTCTTCCTCCTATTTTTCTCATTCATCCACTTCTTCTTCTTCTTCCTATTGTTCTCCTTCTTCCACTTGCACTTCTTCCTTTTGTTCTCGTTCTTCCACTTCTTCTTCTTCCTCTTCTTCTCCTTCTCCCACCTCTTCTCCCTCCTCCCATTCTCCTTCTTCCACTTCTTCTTTTTCATCTCCTTTGATTCCACTACTTCCTTCTATTCCTCTTATTCTCTGCTTCTACCACTTCTTCTACTTCTACTTGTTGTTCTTCTTCATTTTCGTCTCCTTCTCCCACTTCTTCTGCTTACACTTCTCCTTCTTCCTCTTCTTCCATTTCTTCTGCTTCTTCCACTTCTTCTAGTTACTCTACTTCTTCTTCCTCTTCTTATATGTCTTCCACTTTTCCTGCCTCCACTTGTTGTCCTTCTTCCACTTCTTATTCTTCATCTCCTTTCATTCCACTACTTCCTCCTATTCCTCTTATTCTCTCCTTCTACCACTTCTTCTACTTCTACTTGTTGTTCTTCTTCATTTTCGTCTCCTTCCTCCGCTTCTTCTGCTCACACTTCTTCTTCTTCCTCTTCTTCCATGTCTTCTCCTTCCACAACTTCTTCTGCTTTCCTTTCTGTCTTCTCCTTCCTCTTTTTCTCCATCCCCCACTTTTGTTGCTTCCCATTGTTGCTCTCCCTCCTCTTCTCCTTCCCCCGAATCTTATGCTTACACTTCTTCTTCTTCCTCTTCTCCTCCAGATTCCACTTCTTCTGCTATTTCTTCCCTTCCTTTCCCTTCCCCTCCTTCTTCCTTTTCCTCCTTTTCTCCTTGTTCCAATTCTTCTTCCTCCTCTTGTTCACCTTCTTCTTTCCACATCTTCTTCTTCTTCCTTTTCTTCTCCTTGTTCCACTTCTTCTAGTTACTCTCCTTCTTCTTCCTCTTCTTATCTTTCTTGCACTTCTCCTGTCTCCTCTTGTTCTCTTTCTTCCACTTCTTTTTCATCCTCTCCTTTCCTTTCTTTTCTTCCTCTTCATCTCCTTTTTCTTCTTCCTTTACTTCGTCATATCCCTCTTTTTCTACTTTTTCTGCTTCCACTTGCATTTCTACCTCTTGTTCTCCTTCTTCCACTGCTTCTCCATCATCCCGACTCCTTCAACTACTTCTTCCTCTTCCTCTTGTTCACCTTCTTCCACTTCTACTACATCCACCTGTTCTTCTTCTTCCATTTCTTCTCCTTCTTGCCCTTCTTCTGCCTACACTACTTCTTCTTCCTTCCCTTCTTCTTCTCCTCTTGTTCCACTTCTTCTTCATCCCCTTTCCTTCCATTGCCTCTTCTTCCTCCTGTTTTTCTCATTCTTCCACTTGCACTTCTTCCTTTTCTTCCCATTCTTCCACTTCTTCTTCTTCCAATTCTTCTCCTTCTGTCGCCTCTTCTCCCTCCTCCCGTTCTCCTTCTTGCACTTCTTCTTCTTCGTCTCCTTTCATTCCACTACTTCCTCCTATTCCTCTTATTCTTTCCTTCTACCACTTCTTCTACTTCTACTTGTTGTGCTTCTTCATTTTCGTCTCCTTCTTCCGCTTCTTCTGCTTACACTTCTTCTTCTTCCTCTTCTGCTTACATTTCTTCTCCTTCCATAACTTCTTCTTCTTTCCTTTCCGTCTTCTCCTAACTCTTTTTCTCCATCCCCCACTTCTATTGCTTCCCATTGTTTCTCTTCCTCTTCTTCTCCTTCCCCCAAATCTTATGCTTACACTTCTTCTTCTTCTTCCTCTTCTCCTCCAGATTTCACTTCTTCTGCTTCTTCTTCCCTTCCTTTCCCCTACTTCTTCCTTTTCCTCCTTTTCTCCTTGTTCCAATTCTTCTTCTTCATCTAACCTCCTTCCACTACTTCTTCTTCCTCCTCTTGTTCACCTTCTTCACATTCCACATCTTCTTCTTCTTCCTTTTCTTCTCCTTCTTCCACTTCTTCTAGTTACTCTCCTTCTTCTTCCTCTTCTTATCTTTCTTCCACTTCTCCTGCCTCCTCTTGTTCTCTTTCTTCCACTTCTTCTTCATCCTCTCCTTTCCTTTCTTTTCTTCCTCTTCATCTCCTTCTTCTTCTTCCTTTCCTTCGTCATATCCCTCTTTTTCTTCTTCGTCTGCTTCCACTTGTATTTCTACCTCTTGTTCTCCTTCTTCCACTTCTTCTCCATCATCCCCACTCCTTCAACTAGTTCTTCTTCTTCCTCTTGTTCACCTTCTTCCACTTCTACTACATCCACTTGTTCTTCTTCTTCCCTCTCTTCTCCTTCTTGCCCTTCTTCTGCCTACACTACTTCTTCTTCATCCGCTTCTTCTTCTCCTCCTTGTTCCAATTCTTCTTCATCCCCTTTCCATCCATTGCTTCTTCTTTCTCCTCTTTTTCCCATTCTTCCACTTCTTCTTCTTCTTCCTATTGTTCTCCTTCTCCAACTTGCACTTCTTCCTTTTCTTCTCGTTATTCCACTTCTTCTTCCGCTTCTTCTCCTTCTGCCACCTCTTCTTCCTTGTCCCGTTCTCTTTCTTCAACTTCTTCTTCTTCATCTCCTTTCATTCCACTACTTCCTCGTATTCCTCCTATTCTCTCCTTCTACCATTTTGTCTACTTCTACTTGTTGTTTTTCTTCATTTTCGTCTCCTTCTTCCACTTCTTCTGCTTACACTTCTTCTTCTTCCTCTTCTTCTATTTTTTCTCCTTCCACAACTTCTTCTTCTTTCCTTTCCGTCTTCTCCTTCCTCTTTTTCTCCATTCGCCACTTCTATTGCTTCCCATTGTTACTTTTCCTCTTCTTCTCCTTCCCCCAAATCTTATGCTTACACTTCTTCTTCTTCTTCCTTTTCTCCTCCAGATTCCACTTCTTCTGCTTCTTCTTGCCTTCCCTTCCCCTCCTTCTTCCTTTTCGTCCTTTTTTCCTTGTTCCAATTTTTCTTTTTTATCTCACCTCCTTCCACTACTTCTTCTTCCTCCTCTTGTTCACCTTCTTCAACTTCTTCACTTTCCACATCTTCTTCTTCTTCCTTTTCTTCTCCTTCTTCCACTTCTTCTAGTTACTCTCCTTCTTCTTCCTCTTCTTATCTTTCTTCCACTTCTCCTGCCTCCTCTTGTTCTCTTTCTTCCACTTCTTCTTCATACTGTCCTTTCGTTTCTTTTCTTCTTCTTCATCTCCTTCTTCTACTTCCTATCCTTCGTCATATCCCTCTTTTTCTCCTTCTTCTTCTTCCACTTGCATTTCTACCTCTTGTTCTCCTTCTTCCAATTCTTCTCCATCATCCCCACTCCTTCAACTACTTCTTCCTGTTCCTCTTGTTCACGTTCTTCCACTTCTACTACATCCACTTGTTCTTCTTCTTCCATCTCTTCTCCTTCTTGCCCTTCTTCTGCCTACACTACCTCTTCTTCCTCCCCTTCTTCTTCTCGTCCTTGTTCCACTTCTTCTTCATTCCCCTTTCCTTCCATTGCTTCTTCTTCATCCTCTTTTTCTCATTCTTCCACCTCTTCTTCTTCTTCCTATTGTTCTCCTTCTTCCACTCGCACTTCTTCCTTTTGTTCTCGTTCTTCCACTTCTTCTTCTTCCTCTTCTTCTCCTTCTGCTACCTCTTCTTCCTCTTCCCGTTCTCCTTCTTTCACTTCTTCTTCTTCATCTCCTTTCATTCCACTACTTCCTCCTATTCCTCTTATTCTCTCCTTCTACCACTTCTTCTACTTCTACTTATTGTTTTTCTTCATTTCCATCTCCTTTTTCCGCTTCTTCTCCTTACACTTCTTCTTCTTCCTCTTCTTCCTCTTCTTCCATTTCTTCTCCTTCCATAACTTCTTCTTCTTTCCTTTCTGCCTTTTCCTTCCTCTTTTTCTCCATCCCCCACTTCTGTTGCTTTCCATTGCTGCTCTTCCTCTTCTTCTCCTTCCCCGAAATCTTATGCTTACACTTCTTCTTCTGCTTCCTCTTCTCCTCCAGATTCCACTTCTTCTGCTTCTACTTCCCTTCCCTTCCCTTTCGGTTCTTCTTCCTTTTCTCCTTGTTCCACTTCTTCTTCATCCCCTTTCCTTCCATTGCTTCTTCTTCCTCCTCTTTTTCTCATTCTTCAACCTCTTCTTCTTCTTACTAGTGTTCTCCTTCTTCCACTTGCACTTCTTCCTTTTCTTCTCGTTCTTCCACTTCTTCCTCCTCCTCCTCTTCTCCTTCTACCACCTCTTCTCCCTCCTCCCGTTCTCCTTCTTCCACTTCTTCTTCTTCATCTCCTTTCATTCCACTACTTCCTCCTATTCCTCTTATTCTCTCCTTCTACCACTTCTTCTACTTTTACTTGTTGTTCTTCTTCATTTTCGTCTCCTTCTTCCGCTTCTTCTGCTTACACTTCTTCTTCTTCCTCTTCTTCCATTTCTTCTCCTTCCACAACTTCTTCTTCTTTCCTTTCCGTCTTCTCCTTCCTCTTTTTCTTCATCCCCCACTTCTGTTGGTTCCCATTGTTGCTCTTCCTCTTCTTCTCCTTCCCCCAAATCTTATGCTTACACTTCGTCTTCTTCTTCCTCTTCTCCTCCAGATTCCACTTCTTGTGTTTCTTCTTCCCTTCCCTTCCCCTCCTTGTTCCAATTCTTCTTCTTCATCTCACCTTCTTCCACTACTTCTTCTTCCTCATCTTGGTCACCTTCTTCACTTTCCACATCTTCTTCTTCTTCCTTTTCTTCTCCTTCTTCCACTTCTCCTGCCTCCTCTTGTTCTCTTTCTTCCACTTCTTCTTCATCCTCTCCTTTCCTTTCTTTTCTTCCTCTTCATCTCCTTCTTCTTCTTCCTTTCCTTCATGATATCCCTCTTTTTCTCCTTCTTCTGCTTCCACTTGCATTTCTTCCTCTTGTTCTCCTTCTTCCACTTCTTCTCCATCATCCCCAATCCTTCAACTACTTCTTCTTCTTCCTCTTGTTCGCCTTCTTCCAATTCTACTACATCTACTTGTTCTTCTTATTCCCTCTCTTCTCCTTCTTGCCCGTCTTCTGCCTACACTACTTCTTCTTCCTCCCCTTCTTCTTCTCCTCCATGTTCCACTTCTTCTTCATCCGTTTTCCTTCCATTGCTTCTTGTTCCTCCTCTTTTTCTCATTCTTGCACTTCTTCTTCTTCTTCCTATTGTTCTCCTTCTTCCACTTGCATTTCTTCCTTTTCTTCTCGTTCTTCCACTTCTTCTTCTTCATCTCCTTTCATTCCACTACTTCCTCCTATTCCTCTTATTCTCTGCTTCTACCACTTCTTCTACTTCTACTTGTTGTTCTTCTTCATTTTCGTCTCCTTCTTCCGCTTCTTCTGCTTACACTTCTTCTTCTTCGTCTTCTCCTTCCACTTCTTGTTTCCTTTTCGTCTTCTCCTTGCTTTTTTCTCCATCCCCCACTTCTGTTGCTTCCCATTGTTGCTCTTCCTCTTCTTCTCCTTCCACCAAATCTTATGCTCACACTTCTTCCTCTTCTCCCACAGATTCCACTTCTTCTGGTTCTTCTTCCCTTCCCTTCCCCTCCTTCTTCCTCTTGCTCCTTTTCTCCTTGTTCCAATTTTTCTTCTTCATCTCACCTCCTTCCACTACTTCTTCTTCCTCCTCTTGTTCACCTTCTTCACTTTCCACATCTTCTTCTTCTTCCTTTTCTTCTCCTTCTTCCACTTCTTCTAGTTACTCTCCTTCTTCTTCCTCTTCTTATCTTTCTTCCACTTCTCCTGCCTCCTCTTGTTATCTTTCTTGCACTTCTTCTTCATCCTCTCCTTTCCTTTCTTTTCTTCCTATTAATCTCCTTCTTCTTCTTCCTTTCCTTCCTCACATCCCTCTTTTTCTCCTTCTTCTGCTTCCACTTGCATGTCTACCTCTTGTTCTCCTTCTTCCACTCCTTCTCCATCATCCCCACTCCTTCAACTACTTATTTTTCTTCCTCTTGTTCACCTTCTTCCACTTCTACTACATCCAGTTGTTCTTCTTCTTCCCTTTCTTCTCCATCTTGCCCTTCTTCTGCCTACACTACTTCTTCTTCCTCCCTTTCTTCTTCTCATCCTTGTTCCACTTCTTCTTCATCCCCTTTCCTTCCATTGCTTCTTCTTCCTCCTCTTTTTCTCATTCTTCCACTTCTTCTTCTTCTTCCTATTGTTCTCCTTCTTCAACTTCTTCTTGCACTTCTTCTCCTTCTTCGTATTGTTCTCCTTCCACAACTTCTTCTTCTGCTTCCTTTCTGTCTTCTCCTTCCTCTTTTTCTCCATCCCCCAGTCCTGTTGCTTCCCATTGTTTCTCTTCCTCTTCTTCTCCTTCCCCCAAATCTTATGCTTACACTTTTTCTTCTTCTTCCTCTTCTCCTCCAAATTCTACTTCTTCTGGTTCTTCTTCCCTTCCCTTCCCTTCCGTCCTTCTTCCTTTTCCTCCTTTTCTCCTTGTTCCAATTCTTCTTCTTCATCTCACCTCCTTCCACTATTTCTTCTTCCTCCTCCTGTTCACCTGCTTCAACTTCTTCAATTTCCACATCTTCTTCTTCTTCCTTTTCTTCTCCTTGTTCCACTTCTTCTAGTTACTCGCCTTTTTCTTCGTCTAATTATCTTTCATCCACTTCTCCTGCCTCCTCTTGTTCTCCTTCTTCCACTTCTTCTTCATCCTCTCCTTTCCTTTCTTTTCTTCCTCTTCATCTCCTTCTTCTTCTTCCTTTCCTTTAGCATATCCCTCTTTTTCTCCTTCTTCTGCTTCCACTTGCATTTCTACCTCTTGTTCTCCTTCTTCCACTTCTTCTCCATCATCCCCACTCTTTCAACTACTTGTTCTTCTTTCTCTTGTTCACCTTCTTCCACTTCTACTACATCCACTTGTTCTTCTTCTTCCCTCTCTTGTCCTTCTTGCCCTTCTTCTGCTTACACTACTTCTTCTTCCTCCCCTTCTTCTTCTCATCCTTGTTCCACTTCTTCTTCATTCCCCTTTCCTTCCATTTCTTCTTCTTCGTCCTCTTTTTCTCATTCTTCCACTTCTTCTTCTTCTTCCTATTGTTCTCCTTCTTCCACTTGCACTTCTTCCTTTTCTTCTCGTTCTTCCACTTCTTCTTCTTCCTCTTCTTCTCCTTCTGTTACCTCTTCTTCCTCCTCCCGTTCTCCTTCTTCCACTTCTTATTCTTCATCTCCTTTCATTCCACTACTTCCTGCTATTCCTCTTATTCTCTCCTTCTACCACTTCTTCTACTTCTACTTGTTGTTCTTCATTTTTTTCTCCTTCTTCTGCTTACACTTCTTCTTCTTCCTCTTCTTCCATTTCTTCTCCTTCCACAACTTCTTCTTCTTTCCTTTCCGTCTTCTCCTTCCTCTTTTTCTCCATCCCCCACTTCTGTTGCTTCCCGTTGTTCCTCTTCCTCTTCTTCTCCTTCCCCCAAATCTTATGCTTACACTTCTTCTTCTTCTTCCTCGTCTCCTCCAGATTCCACTTCTTCTGCTTCTTCTTCCCTTCCTTTCCCCGCCTTCTTCCTTTTCCTCCTTTTCTCCTTGTTCCAATTCTTCTTCTTCATCTCACCTCCTTCCACTACTTCTTCTTCCTCCTCTTGTTCAACTTCTTCAACTTCTTCACTTTCAACATCTTCTTCTTCTTCCTTTTCTTCTCCTTCTTCCTCTTCTGCTAGTTACTCGCCTTCTTCTTCCTCTTCTTATCTTTCATCCACTTCTCCTGCCTCCTCTTGTTCTCTTTCTT
This sequence comes from Psophocarpus tetragonolobus, assembly GCA_037954015.1. Lineage (NCBI taxonomy): Eukaryota > Viridiplantae > Streptophyta > Magnoliopsida > Fabales > Fabaceae > Psophocarpus > Psophocarpus tetragonolobus. Next base: position 21,629,688 of record CM075694.1, read on the forward strand.
TGACTTCTTCTTCATCCTCTCTTTTCCTTTCTTTTCTTCCTCTTCTTCTTCCTTTCCTTTGTCATATCCCTCTTTTTCTCCTTCTTTGCTTCCACTTGCATTTCTACGTCTTGTTCTGATGTGAATGCCGAAAACAATGACTTTTCATTTTTTGTAACGTTTCATTAATTTAGGAATTAATGTAACATGCAATTAATCATGTGTGATAATTGCTCGATATTGGAGTATTAAATTTTTCTTTTGGGAGTTACGATTTTGAACAACCACCTAGTTCTATAAATAGGGGCTGAATTGTACTCAAAGCAAAACCATTGAATTAGTGAAATTATATTTGGGTTTTACCCTTTTGTGAGAGATGAATTTCTCTTTAGAACTTATTAAGGAATTTTTCCTTGTGGCGTTCTCCTAGACTTATCAAGGGTAAATCACCACCCTTGTGGCGTCATATGACTTATCTTCCATCCTTGGAAGTGGCATCATCTATCTTTTCGTTAAACCATTTTTATCCTTTCCATTTTCTTGTTTACCCAATTCTCATTGTTTTGTTAACTTATTACCTTCCAACCTAGATAGATCCACAAAACGAATCCCACCCCTCTGGATTTATATCAGTTGGTATCAGGGCTTCGGCTCTAGGTTTGGAATTATGGTGGATATTTTTTATACAAGGTGCTTAATCGAAGGTCATTTGTGTTTATTTGCAGTTGATGAAGAAAGTTATAGCAACGTGGTGAGCGAAAGATTGGTGAATAAACTTAACTTACCAATGAGTCTTCATCCTAGGCAAACTAAGTTTAGATTCACTATTGGAAAATATGTGGAGGAAGTGACATGCGATATTGCTCCCATGGACTCGTGTCATTTTCTTTTAGGGAGACCTTGGTTGCAGGGTAAAAGGATAAATCCTGAAAGACTTTCAGTTTCTTTGGTGCATGAAGGACGCAAACTTAATTTGAAATTTCTGACACCAAGCGAAGTTTGTGATAATCAACATAAGTTGAAGGAGAAAATAGAAAAAGAGAGAGAAGAAAATAAAAAATTAGAAAAAGCAAAGAGTGAAGAGGAAGAGTGATGCATGCCTCCCTTGATCTTTTTCTAGAGGTTTTCTTCTTTGGTGAAATGGTTTGTGGAGAGGTAAGAAATGAGGTGGTTTTAGGCGCCACTTAAGGTAAGATAAGCCTAAGAGGGAAAGTTTGCCACAAGGGATGGAACCCTTGATAAAAACCTAAGGAATTCTCAAAGAGAGAAGGGTGGACACTAAGAGAATTTTGGCCAACTCAAGGTTTTTCCATTCAATCAAGTGTGAAAAATACAAGAGTGTGAAGGAGCACCTTTTTATAGAGGGAGCTAACCTCTTGGACAAGTCATGAAGGAAATGAAGGGCTAGGATTAAAAGGAGTCATCCAAGGGGGAGGATTGGAGCCCAAAGTCCAATCAATACCCTCCTTTAGATGAGAATTGGTGCCCAAGCTACCTCATCCAAGGGCCAAGATTACTCCTTTATTAGTTTTGGGTTTTATTTAGCAAAAGAGGGTGTAGTTATCAAACTACCCCCTTATTTCCTAAATAAAGGCCCAAAAGCTAATCTTACCCCTTCTTATTACTAAGACACCTCCTAGAAAATTAAATGGACTAATACATGTCCAAAATAAAATCCTAGGTTCCTAAAATAAAAATTACAAGTAAATAAGTCATGGCTTGCATAACTTGATGGTCATATGGAGGTGAGATCTCCCTCTCTCTACTCTAGCCATGTCTTCTTCTATTCTTCTAGCCATGGCCCTAGTGATAGGGCCCTTGCTTGGGGAGAATGCATCATCCCCTCCCCCTTGGGAAGGATTTGACCTCAAATCTGATAGGTCCTCCTCTTCTTCATCAGTACCTACAAAAGGGATCAAATCACAAACATTAAAGGTAGTACTGACACCATAGTCCTCAGGGAGATCTAATATGTATGCATTGTTGTTCACTCTCTTGAGGACTTGAAAGGGACCATCTCCTCAGGGGCTAAGCTTGGACTTCCTTTGAGTAGGGAAGCGATCCTTCCTCAAATGAAGCCATACCCAATCCCCTTCATTGAAGATAATTTCTTTCCTGCCCCTGTTGGCTTTACTAGCATACTCCTTTGAATGATGTTCAATGTTGGCCTTTACCCTTTCATGTAATTTTTTAACAAAATCCGCTCTTACTATTCCTTCTTTGTGAACAGAAGAAGGGAAGGGTAAGGGCAAGATATCAAGAGGAGTAAGGGGGTTGAAGCCATAAACAACTTCAAAGGGAGAATGCTTGGTGGTCCTTTGAACCACCCGGTTGTATGCAAACTCAATATGGGGTAGGTATTCATCCCAAGACTTGTGATTTCCTCGAAGAAGTGTCCTAAGCATAGTAGATAGAGATCTATTTACTACCTCAGTCTGCCCATCAGTTTGGGGGTGACATGTGGTAGAAAATAAGAGTTTAGTTCCTAGCCTTGCCCACAATGTTTTCCAAAAGTGGCTAAGGAACTTCACATCTCTATCAGAGACTATGGATTGGGGAATTCCATGTAAACGGACAACTTCTTTAAAGAAAAGTCTCGCAATGTTGCTCGCATCATCTATCTTGTGGCATGGTATAAAGTGAGCCATTTTTGAAAATCTATCTACCACTACAAAGATAGAGTCTGCACCTCGTTGGGTTCGAGGCAGGCCAAGGATGAAATTCATACTAATATCCAGCCAAGGTGCAGAAGGAGCAGGTAAGGGTGTGTACAATCCATGAGCCATTGTCTTAGACTTAGCTTGCAAGCAAGCAATGCATCTACGACAATGTCTATAGACGTCTTTCTTCATATGGGGCCAAAAGAATTTTTCTTGTAAAAGCAGAAGAGTTTTGTTAATTCCAAAATGCCCCATGAGCCCACCCTCATGGCTCTCTTTTGTCAACAGATTTCTCATAGATCCTTGGGGTACACAAAGTCTGCTACCTTTGAAAAGGTACCCCTCACTCACAAAGAACCCATTTTGGGTTTTACATGCAAATGTAGAGGCAGCATAAATGGATCCAAAATCCTTATCAGAAAGATACATTTCTCTAATATTATCAAATCCAAGAATCTTTGCACTTAAGATGGTGTAAAGGGTATGTCTACGAGACAAAGCATCAGCCACCACGTTATGTTTTCCTTTCTTGTATTTGATGATATAAGGGAAAGTCTCAAGAAATTCTACCCATTTAGCATGCCTTTTATTAAGCTTGCCTTGACCCTTCAAATACTTAAGTGACTCATGGTCACTATGAATGATGAACTCCTTGGGTACAAGATAATGTTCCCAAGTTTGAAGGGCCCTTATCAAAGAGTAAAACTCTTTATCATAGGTGGGGTAGTTTAAGGCGGCTCCATTTAGTTTTTCACTAAAATAAGCCACGGGATGACCACCTTGTAACAACACAGCTCCCACACCCACTCCCGATGCATCACACTCTAGCTCAAAAGTTTTAGAAAAGTCAGGAAGATCTAAAACTGGTGCATGGGTCAGTTTCTCTTTGATAAGTTCAAAGGCTTTTTGTTGTTTTTCACCCCAAAGGAAAGGAGTATCCTTCTTCACCAAATCATTGATTGGTGAGAAAAGTGTGGAAAAGTTAGGCACAAAGCGCCTGTAAAAGCTCGCGGGACCATGAAAACTCTTGATCTCAGTCACACTTTTTGGGATGGGCCATTCTTGGATGGCTTTGATTTTGTCGGGGTCTACTTGAACCCCATTTTTATTAACTATAAAACCTAAGAACACCACACTCTCCACACAAAAATTACATTTTTCAAGATTTCCATAGAGTTGGTGTGACCTAAGAATGCAAAAGACACGCCTAAGATGGCCTACATGTTCATCTAGGCTCTTGCTATACACTAAGATGTCATCAAAATAAACAACACAAAATTTTCCTAAGCAATCCCTAAGGACATGATTCATAAGCCTCATGAAGGTGCTTGGGGCATTGGTAAGCCCAAAGGGCATTACCAACCACTCATACAGCCCAAACTTGGTCTTAAAAGCGGTTTTCCACTCATCACCTTCCTTGATGCGTATTTGGTGATAACCACTCTTAAGATCAATTTTTGAAAATAATTGGGCCCCATGCAATTCATCAAGCATGTCATCAAGCCTAGGGATAGGGTGCCTATATTTGATGGTGATGTTATTGATTGCTCCACAATCAATGCACATCCTCCATTGGCCATTCTTCTTAGGCACCAACAAAACTGGCACAGCACAAGGGCTTAGGCTCTCTTGAACCCAACCCTTCTCCAATAGTTCTTGGACTTGAGATTAAATCTCCTTGGTCTCCATGGGATTAGTCCTATAAGCAGGCCTATTAGGCAGGCTAGCCCCAGGTACCAAGTCTATTTGGTGTTCTATACCCCTAATTGGAGGAAGTCCTTTGGGAACTTCATTAGGGAATATATCACCAAACTCCTTTAAAATCTCTTGAACCTCTTGAGGTATGTTCTCAGGTCCAAGTTCTATGGCAGTGCTAGAACTAGAAGGGAAAAAAGTGGAGGGGGAAGAAATGGGGGATGCCTCTTTGCAAAGGAGGAGATAGAAAGGTCTGTTAGTTAAGGGGGCTTCCTTTAATTCCAATTTTGTCGCAAATAAACTCCCTTTACTAATGACTTTCTTGGAAGGGGCACCAACTTCCAACTCAACCTCTTTACCCCTTTCAAGCTTTAGGGGTAAAGCTTTGCTTTTTTTTTTCTCCTCATCTCTCTTATGTTTCATGATGAGTTGGTCCTCCGCCACTTGTGAAGGTGTTAGAGGACACAACTTAATGCGCTTATCCTTATGAGTGAGGATGATGTTATTGGAATGACCATGGTGTATGGCTTTCTTATCAAATTGCCATGGTCTTCCTAGCAAGATATGGCCAGCTTCCATTGGGACTATGTCACACAGGATCTCATCTTTATAAGACCCAATGGAAATTGGAACCTTGACTTGCTCATTGACCTCCATTTCCCCTTGCTCATTGAGCCATTGAAGCTTGTAAGGCTTAGGTGGGGAAGTGGGGTCAAGGCTAGCTTTTCCACCAACCTTGAGCTACAACAATTGCAGCATGACCCACTATCCACAATAAGAGAACATATTTTGTCATTCACCTTACAACGAGTGTGGAATATGTTCTCCCTTTGAGATGAGGACACTTTCAAAGGTTGGCTTCCAAGAAGTCTTCTTATCATTAAGAGGTCTCCCTCACATGCATAAACGGTTTCATCACAATCAGATTGGTATGCATGAACCCCTTCTCCTTCGCTCTCACTAGAGGAGTGTGAGTTAGACTCACTACTATAAACATCTTGGGCCCTCATGATGATGTTTCTCTTAGTAGGGCATTGAGAGGCAATGTGGCCTCTCCCAAGACATTTAAAGCATTTGATACTACTAACTTTCTCGTGAGAGTTAGTAGTAGGGGTTTTTCTCTCTATATGTGATGTTTTATGCTCTTTGAAGTGCTTGGGATGTTCCTCTTTGGGGTAACTCTTGAAAGAGTTCCCCGTAGGTTGGTCCCTCTTTACATAAGGTGGGTTATCCTTTTTAAAAGTTTTCCTTCTAAGTTGATTTTCCACCTTGATGCAAAGTTGAACTAACTCATCAAGGGAATTGTATGAGAAGAGCTCCACCTTATCACAAATTTCGGGGCTCAACCCACACAAAAACCTTGCCATAGTGGCCTTGGGTTCCTCAATGATACCCGCCCTCAAGATAAAAAGTTCCATCTTTTGTCTATACTCTTCTATACTAAGGTTGGTTTGCCTTAGCCTTTGGAGTCTATCCAAAAGATCTCTTTCATACCAAGAGGGAATAGGCCTTCTTCTTAGAGCACTTCTAAGATCATTCCAATATCTTATGGAAGGCATATTGGTGCGGATTCTCTCATTGGTTAACCCAACCCACCAATGCATGGCATGCCCTTGGAAGCTAAGGGTTGCCATTGGAACCTTTCTTTCTTCTCTTACCTCATGGCAAGTGAAGAGTTGTTCTACCTTGATTTCCCAATCAAGGTAGGCTTCCACATCTTCCCTCCCATGAAATGGGGGGAGATCAATTTTGGGCTCCCTTGGAGGGGCCCCTTTATTATGCATGGATGAATGGGAGTTTCTCCTAGGATGATTGTAGTATTCTTCCTCACTTTCACTCCTATGGGTATGTCTAGATGGGGAACCTAAGACTATCCCTTTCATTTTGTAATTCTCACCATTCCCATGCTTTTTTTTTTCTTCTTCTTTCTCTTTTCTTCTTTCTCTTTCTTTTCTTTCTCTCCTTTCTTCATCTTCTCTCCTTTCTCTTATTCTTCTCTCTTCCTTCCCTTTTTTCTCTCTTTTCTTCCTCTCTTTCTTTTATTATTCTTTTCGCCTTGGACTCTTTTTCTCTCCTTTTTTCTTCTCTTCTCTCTTGTTCTTTTGCCATCCACTCCCTAAAGTCCATGTTTAAGTTTTCTAGAGTGTAATCTTTAGAAATATTTCTTTGGTTTACACTCTTGTTTGATGAATAACTATGAGCACTAGAGTGGGTGTGTGATGTCATTGTGCTTGAATTTCTAAGAGGAAAAAGGTGGCTAAAAAATTTTCACAAACAAACACTCCTCTCTTTTTGTGTTTTCTTGCCTAAAATGGCTTGATGAATCTTTGGAACCCTTTAGCCTTCTAAGTGCTTTGAATAAGAAAAATAAAGCAAGAATTTTAAAGCGAAAATTCAAAAGAGAAGGGATCTAAAGCGAGCTCCTAAGGTGTTGAAGGAAGTGTACCACTTCTTCCTTCTTCACCTAATTTTCGAGAAACTAAAAAATTGATTAAATTTTATTACAACGAAAGGGAGGGCCTTAAGGGCACTCAAACTCCCAACTACAAAATTAATACACCTAAATTAAAGAAAAAGTAAAGTCTTCAAAAAATGATTCTCCAAATGCTCCCTCAAATCAAAGTCCTCACGACTAGGTGTATTTCCTTTTGAGGTGATCCCTTAGGCTCTTAGTTCAACCTTCCAAAATATGCTACCCTTGTGGTAAGCTCCTTTTTCAAGCTTTCTCCCAAAAGTGACACTAACACACAAACCAAAGAAACCAAAAGTAGCAAGGGGAGGTGCGAATAGAAACTCAAAAAGCAATAAAAGATAACACAATCAAAAGGACATTTAACCAAATGGTAAGAGTATTAAGACAAACTAGAAAGATGATTTAAAAGACAAGCAACAACTAAAAGGTAAACAAAAGAAAGAGAGCACACAATGGAATACCTAAGAATGGCACTAGATTAAAGAGTAGAAGAACACAAATATCAAGTTCTAGTGTACCAAAAGTAATAAAATTTCTTTTAAAGCTACCTCTCGTTCTCCTTCTTCCACTTCTTTTCCATCATCCCCACTCCTTCAACTACTTCTTCTTCTTCCTCTTGTTCACCATCTTCCACTTTTACTACATCCACTTCTTCTTCTTCTTCCCTCTCTTCTCGTTCTTGCCCTTCTTCTGCCTACACTGCTTCTTCTACCCCTTATTCTTCTCCTCCTTGTTCCACTCCTTCTTCATCCCCTTTCCTTCCATTGCTTCTTCTTCCTCCTCTTTTTCTTATTCTTCCACTTCTTCTTCTTCTTCCTCTTCTTTTCGTTCTGCCACCTCTTCTCCTCCTCCCGTTCCCCTTCTTCCACTTCTTCTTTTTCATCTCGTTGCATTCCACTACTTCCTCCTATTCCTCTTATTCTCTCCTTCTACCACTTCTTCTACTTCTACTTGTTCTTCTTCATTTTCGTCTCCTTCTTTCGCTTCTTCTGCTTACACTTCTTCTTCCTCTTCTTCCATTTCTTCTCCTTCCACAACTTCTTCTTCTTTCCTTTCCGTCTTCTCCTTCCTCTTTTTCTCCATCCCCCACTTCTGTTGCTTCCCATTGTTGCTCTTCTTGTTCTTCTCCTTGCCCCAAATCTTATGCTTACACTTCTTCTTCTTCCTCTTCTCCTCCAACTTCCACTTCTTCTGCTTCTTCTTCCCTTCCCTTCCCTTCCCTTCCCCTCCTTCTTCCTTTTCCTCCTTTTCTCGTTGTTCCAATTCTTCTTCTTCATCTAACCTGCTTCCAGTACTTCTTCTTCCTCCTCTTGTTCACCTTCTTCAACTTCTTCACTTTCCACATCTTCTTCTTCTTCCTTTTCTCCTCCTTCTTCCACTTCTTCTAGTTACTCCCCTTGTTCTTCCTCTTCTTATCTTTCTTCCACTTCTCTTGCCTCCTTTTGTTCTCTTTCTTCCACTTCTTCTTCATCCTCTCCTTTCCTTTCTTTTCTTCCTCTTCATCTCCTTCTTCTTCTTCCTTTCCTTCGTCATATCCCTCTTTTTCTCCTTCTTCTGCTTCCACTTGCATTTCTACCTCTTGTTCTCCTTCTTCCACTTCTTCTCCATCATCCCCACTCGTTCAACTACTTCTTCTTCTGCCTCTTGTTCACCTTTTTCCACTTCTACTACATCCACTTGTTCTTCTTCTTCCCTCTCTTCTCCTTCTTGCCCTTCTTCTGCCTACACTACTTCTTCTTCCTCCCCTTCTTCTTCTCCTCGTTGTTCCAGTTCTTGTTCATCCCCTTTCCTTCCATTGCTTCTTCTTCCTCCTCTTTTTCTCATTCTTCCACTTCTTTTCCATCATCCCCACTCCTTCAACTACTTCTTCTTCTTCCTCTTGTTCACCTTCTTCTTCCCTTCCCTTCCCTTTCTTCACTTTCCAGATCTTCTTCTTATTCCTTTTCTTCTCCTTCTTCCACTTCTTCTAGTTACTCGCCTTCTTCTTCCTCTTCTTATCTTTCATCCACTTCTTGTGCCTCCTCTGGTTCTCTTTCTTCCACTTCTTCTTCATCCTGTCCTTTCCTTTCTTTTCTACCTCTTCATCTCCTTCTTCTTCTTCATTTCCTTCGTCATATCCCTCTTTTTCTCCTTCTTCTGCTTCCACTTGCATTTCTACCTCTTGTTCTCCTTCTTCCACTTCTACTCCATCATCCCCACTCCTTCAACTACTTCTTCTTCTTCCTCTTCTTCACCTTCTTCGACTTCTACTACATCCACTTGTTCTTCTTCTTCCCTCCCTTCTCCTTCTTGCCCTTTTTCTGCCTACACCACTTCCTCTTCCTCCCTTTCTTCTTCTCCTCCTTGTTCCGCTTCTTCTTCATCCCCTTTCCTTCCATTGCTTCTTCTTCCTCCTCTTTTTCTCATTCTTCCAATTATTCTTCTTTTTCTTATTGTTCTCCTTCTTCCCCTTACACTTCTTCTTTTTCTTCTCGTTCTTCCACTTCTTCTTCTCCTTCTGCCACCTCTTCTTCCTCCTCCCGTTCTCCATCTTCCACTTCTTTTTCTTCATCTCCTTTCATTCCACTACTTCCTCCTATTCCTCTTATTCTCTCCCTCTACTACTTCTTCTACTTCTACTTATTGTTCTTCTTCATTTTCGTCTCCTTCCTCGATTTCTTCTGCTTACACTTCTTCTTCTTCCTCTTCTTCCATTTCTTCTCCTTGCACAACTTCTTCTTCTTCCCTTTCTGTCTTCTCCTTCCTCTTTTTCTCCATCCCCCACTTCTGTTGCTTCCCATTGTTGCTCTTCCTCTTCTCCTCCCTCCCCCAAATCTTATGGTTACACTTCTTCTTCTTCTTCCTCTTCTCCTCCACATTCCACTTCTTCTGCTTCTTCTTCCCTTCCCTTCCCCTCCTTCTTCCTTTTCCTCCTTTTCTCCTTCTTCCAATTCTTCTTCTTCATCTCACCTCCTTCCACTACGTTTTCTTCCTCCTCTTGTTCACCTGCTTCAACTTCTTCACTTTCCACATCTTCTTCTTCCTTTTCTTCTCCTTCTTCCACTTCTTCTAGTTACTCTCCTTCTTGTTCCTCTTCTTATCTGTTTTCCACTTCTCCTGCCTCCTCTTGTTCTCTTTCTTCCACTTCTTCTTCATCATCTCCTTTCCTTTCTTTTCTTCCTCTTCATCTCCTTCTTCTTCTTCCTGTCCTTCTTCATATCCCTCTTTTTCTCATTCTTCTGCTTCCACTTGCATTTCTACCTCTTGTTCCCCTTCTTCCACTTCTTCTCTATCATCCCAACTCCTTGAACTACTTCTTCTTCTGCCTCTTGTTCACCTTCTTCCACTTTTACTACATCCACCTGTTCTTCTTCTTTCCTCTCTTCTCCTTCTTGCCTTTGTTCTGCCTACACTACTTCTTCTTCCTCCCCTTCTTCTTCTCCTCCTTGTTCCACTTCTTCTTCATTCCCCTTTCGTTCCATTCCTTCTTCTTCCTCTTTTTCTCATTCTTCTACTTCTTCTTCTTCTTCCTATTGTTCTCCTTCTTCTACTTGCACTTCTTCCTTTTCTTCTCGTTCTTCCACTTCTTCTTCTTCCTCTTCTTCTCCTTCTACCACCTCTTCTACCTCCTCCCGTTCTCCTTCTTCCACTTCTTCTTCTTCTTCTCCTTTAATTCCACTACTTCCTCCTATTCCTCTTATTCTTTTCTTCTACCACTTCTTCTACTTCTACTTGTTGTTCTTCTTCATTTTCGTCTACTTCTTCCGCTTCGTCTGCTTATAGTTCTTCTTCTTCCATTTCTTCTGCTTCCACAACTTCTTCTTTCCTTTCTGTCTTCTCCGTCCTCTTTTTCTCCATCCCCCACTTCTGTTGCTTCCCATTCTTGCTCTTCCTCTTGTTCTCCTTCCCCCAAATCTTATGCTTACACTTCTTCTTCTTCCTCCTCTTGTCCTCCAGGTTCCACTTCTTCTGCTTCTTCTTCCCTTCCCTTCCCCTCCTTCTGCCTTTTCCTCCTTTTCACCTTGTTCCAATTCTTCTTCTTCATCTCACCTCGTTCCACTACTTCTACTTCCTCCTCTTCTTCACCTTCTTCAACTTCTTCACTTTCCACATCTTCTTCTTCTTCCTTTTCTTCTCCTTCTTCCGCTTCTTCTAGTTACTCTCCTTCTTCGTCCTCTTCTTATCTTTCTTCCACTTCTCCTACCTCCTCTTGTTCTCTTTCTTCCACTTCTTCTTCATCCTCTCCTTTCCTTTCTTTTCTTCCTTTTCATCTCCTTCTTCTTCTTCCGTTCCTTCGTCATATCCCTCTTTTTCTCCTTCTTCTGGTTCCACTTGCATTTCTACCTCTTGTTCTTCGTCTTCCACTTCTTCTCCATCATCCCCACTCCTTCAACTACTTCTTCTTCTTCCTCTTGTTCACCTTCTTCCACTTCTACTACTTCCACTTGTTCTTCTTCTTCCCTCTCTTCTATTTCTTGCCCTTCTTCTGCCTACACTACTTCTTCTTCCTCCCCTTCTTCTTCTCGTGCTTGTTCCATTTCGTCTTCATCCCCTTTCCTTCCATTGCTTCTTCTTCCTCCTCTTTTTCTCATTCTTCCACTTCTTCTTCTTCCTCCTCTTTTTCTCATTCTTCAACTTCTTCTTCTTCCTATTGTTCTCCTTCTCCCACTTGCACTTCTTCCTTTTCTTCTCGTTCTTCCACTTCTTCTTCTTCCTCTTTTTCTCCTTCTGCCACCTCTCCTCCCTCCTCCCGTTCTCCTTCTTCCACTTCTTCTTCTTCATCTCCTTTCATTCCACTACTTCCTCCTATTCCTCTTATTCTCTCCTTCTACCACTTCTTCTACTTCTACTTGTTGTTCTTCTTCATTTTTGTCTCCTTTTTCCGCTTCTTCTGCTTACAATTCTTCTTCTTCTTCCTCTTTGTTCCACTCCTTCTTCATCCCCTTTCCTTCCATTGCTTCTTCTTCTTCCTCTTTTTCTCCTTCTGCCACCTCTCTTCCCTCCTCCTGTTCTCCTTCTTCCACTTCTTCTTCTTCATCTCCTTTCATTCCACTACTTCCTCCTATTCCTCTTATTCTCTCCTTCTACCACTTCTTCTACTTCTGCTTGTTGTTCTTCTTCATTTTCGTCTCCTTCTTTCGCTTCTTCTGCTTACACTTCCTCTTCTTCCATTTCTTCTCCTTCCACAACTTCTTGTTCTTTCCTTTACGTCTTCTCCTTCCTTTTTTTCTCCATCCCCCACTTTTGTGGCTTCCCATTGTTGCTTCTTCCTCTTCTTATCTTTCTTCCACTTCTCCTGCCTCCTCTTGTTCTCTTTCTTCCACTTCTTCTTCATCCTCTCATTTCCTTTCTTTTCTTCCTTTTCGTCTCCTTCTTCTTCTTCCTTTCCTTCGTCATATCCCTCTTTTTCTCCTTCTTCTGCTTCCACTTGCATTTCTACCTCTTGTTCTCCTTCATCCACTTCTTCTCCATAATCCCCACTCTTTCAACTACTTCTTGTTCTTCCTCTTCTTCTCGTTCTGCCACCTCTTCTCCCTCCTCGCGTTCTCCTTCTTCCACATCTTCTTCTTCATCTCCTTTTATTCCACTACTTCCTCCTATTCCTCTTATTCTCTGCTTCTACCACTTCTTCTACTTCTACTTGTTGTTCTTCTTCATTTTCATCTCCTTCTTCCACTTCTTCTGCTTACACTTCTTCTTCTTCCATTTCTTCTCCTTCCACAACTTCTTCTTCTTTGCTTTCTGTCTTTTCCTTCCTCTTTTTCTTCATCCCCCACTACTGTTGCTTCCCATTGTTGCTCTTCCTCTTGTTCTCCTTACACCAAATCTTATGCTTACACTTCTTCTTCTTCTTCCTCTTCTCCTCCAGATTCCACTTCTTCTTCCCTTCCCTTCCCCTCCTTCTTCTTTTTCCTCCTTTTCTCCTTGTTCCATTTCTTCTTCTTCATCTCACCTCCTTCCACTACTTTTTCTTCCTCCTCTTGTTCACATTCTTCAACTTCTCCAGTTTCCACATCTTCTTTTTCTTCCTTTTCTTCCCCTTCTTCCCCTTCTTCTAGTTACTCTCCTTCTTCTTCCTTTTCTTATATTTCTTCCACTTCTCCTGCCTCCTCTTGTTCTCTTTCTTCCACTTCTTCTTCTTCATCCTCTCCTTTCCTTTCTTTTCTTCCTCTTCATCTCCTTCCTCTTCATCCTTTCCTTCGTCATATCCCTCTTTTTCTCCTTCTTCTGCTTCCACTTGCATTTCTACCTCTTGTTCTCCTTCTTCCAGTTCTTCTCTATCATCCCCACTCCTTCAACTACTTCTTCTTCCCTCTTGTTCACCTTCTTCCACTTCTACTACATCCACTTCTTCTTCTTCTTCCCTCTCTTCTCCATCTTGCCCGTCTTCTGCCTACACTACTTCTTCTTCCTCCCCTTCTTCTTCTCCTCCGTGTTCCACTTCTTCTGCCCTTTCCTTCCATTGCTGCTTCTTTCTCCTCTTTTTCTCATTCTTCCACTTCTTCTTCTTCTTCCTATTGTTCTCCTTCTTCCACTTGCACTTCTTCCTTTTCTTCTCGTTCTTCCACTTTTTCTTCTTCCTCTTCTTCTCCTTTTGCCACCTCTTCTCCCTCCTCCCGTTCACCTTCTTCCACTTCTTCTTCTTCGTTTCCTTTCATTCCACTACTTCTACCACTTCTTCTACTTCTACTTGTTGTTCTTCTTCAATTTCGTCTCCTTCTTCCGTATCTTCTGCTTATACTTCGTCTTCTTCCTCTTCTTCCATTTCTTCTCCTTCCACAACTTCTTCTTTTTTCCTTTTCGTCTTCTCCTTCCTCTTTTTCTCTATCCCCTACTTCTGTTGCTTCCCATTGTTGCTCTTCCTCTTCTTCTTCTTCCCCCAAAGCTTATGCTTACACTTCTTCTTCTTCTTCCTCTTCTCCTCTAGATTTCACTTCTTCGGCTTCTTCTTGCCTTCCCTTCCCCTCCTTCTTCCTTGTCTTCCTTTTCTCCTTGTTCCAATTCTTCTTCTTCATCTCACCTCTTTCCATTACTTCTTCTTCCTCCTCTTGTTCACCTTCTTCAACTTCTTCACTTTCCACATCTTCTTCTTCTTCCTTTTCTTCTCCTTCTTCCACTTCTTCTAGTTACTCCCCTTGTTCTTCCTCTTCTTATCTTTATTCCGCATCTCCTGCCTCCTCTTGTTCTCTTTCTTCCACTTCTTCTCCATCCTCTCCTTTCCTTTCTTTTATTCCTCTTCATCTCCTTCTTCTTCTTCCTTTCCTTCGTCATATCCCTCTTTTTCTCCTTCTTCTGCTTCCACTTGCATTTCTACCTCTTGTTCTGCTTCTTCCACTTCTTCTCCATCATGCCCACTCCTTCAACTACTTCTTCTTCTTCCTCTTGTTCACCTTCTTCCACTTCTACTACATCCACTTGTTCTTCTTCTTCCCTCTCTTCTCCTTCTTGCCCTTCTTCTGCCTACACTACTTCCTCTTCCTGCCCTTCTTCTTCTCCTGCTTGTTCCATTTCATCTTCATCCCCTTTCCTTCCATTGCTTCTTCTTCCTCCTCTTTTTGTCATTCTTCCACTTCTTCTTCTTCCTCCTCTTTTTCTCATTCTTCAACTTCTGCTTCTTCCTATTGTTCTCCTTCTCCCACTTGCACTTCTTCCTTTGCTTCTCGTTCTTCCACTTCTTCTTCCTCCTCTTTTTCTCCTTCTGCCACCTCTCCTCCCTCCTCCCGTTCTCCTTCTTCCACTTCTTCTTCTTCATCTCCTTTCATTCCACTAATTCCTCCTATTCCTCTTATTCTCTCCTTCTACCACTTCTTCTACTTCTACTTGTTGTTCTTCTTCATTTTCGTCTCTTTTTTCCGCTTCTTCTGCTTACACTTCTTCTTCATCTTCCTCTTTGTTCCACTCCTTCTTCATCCCCTTTCCTTCCATTGCTTCTTCTTCCTCCTCTTTTTCTCATTCTTCCACTTGTTCTTCTTCTTCCTCTTCTTCTCCCTCTGCCACCTCTTCTCCTCCTCCCGTTCTCCTTCTTCCACTTCTTCTTTTTTATCTCGTTTCATTCCACTACTTCCTCCTATTCCTCTTATTCTCTCCTTCTACCACTTCTTCTACTTCTACTTGTTGTTCTTCTTCATTTTTGTCTCCTTTTTTCACTTCTTCTGCTTACACTTCTTCTTCTTTCCTTTCCGTCTTCTCCTTCCTCTTTTTCTCCATCCCCCACTTCTATTGCTTCCCATTGTTGCTCTTCTTGTTCTTCTCCTTCCCCCAAATCTTATGCTTACACTTCGTCTTCTTCTTCCACTTCTACTCCAGCTTCCACTTCTTCTCCTTCTCCTTCCCTTCCCTTCCCCTCCTTCTTCCTTTTCCTCGTTTTCTACTTGTTCCAATTCTTCTTCTTCATCTAACCTGCTTCCACTACTTCTTCTTCCTCCTCTTGTTGCTTGCCATTGTTGCTCTTCCTCTTGTTCACCTTCTTCCACTTTTTTACTACATCCACTTCTTGTTCTTCTTCCCTCTCTTCTCCTTCTTGCCCTTCTTCTGCCTACACTACTTCTTCTTCCTCCCCTTCTTCTTCTCCTCCTTGTTCCACTCCTTCTTCATCCCCTTTCCTTCCACTGCTTCTTCTTCCTCCTCTTTTTCTCATTCTTCCACTTCTTCTTCTTCTTCCTCTTCTTCTCCTTCTGCCACCTCTTCTCCTCCTCCCGTTCTCCTTCTTCCACTTCTTCTTTTTCATCTCGTTTCATTCCACTACTTCCTCCTATTCCTCTTATTCTCTCCTTCTACCACTTCTTCTACTTCTACTTGTTGTTCTTCTTCATTTTCGTCTCCTTGTTTCGCTTCTTCTGCTTACACTTCTTCTTCTCCCTCTTCTTCCATTTCTTCTCCTTCCACAACTTCTTCTTCTTTCCTTTCCGTCTTCTCCTTCCACTTTTTCTCCATCCCCCACTTCTGTTGCTTCCCATTGTTGCTCTTCTTGCTCTTCTCCTTCCACGAAATCTTATGTTTACACTTCTTCTTCTTCTTCCTCTTCTCCTCCAGATTCCACTTCTTCTGCTTCTTCTTCCCTTCCATTCCCCTCCTTGTTCCTTTTCCTCCTTTTGTCCTTGTTCCAATTCTTCTTCTTCATCTAACCTGCTTCCACTACTTCTTCTTCCTCCTCTTGTTCACCTTCTTCAACTTCTTCACTTTCCACATCTTCTTCTTCTTCCTTTTCTTCTCATTCTTCCACTTCTTCTTCTTCCTATTGTTCTCCTTCTTCCACTTGCACTTCTTCCTTTTCTTCTCGTTCTTCCACTTCTTCTTCTTCCTCTTCTTTTCCTTTTGTAAATATTAATTAGCTTTTATTTCCCTTTTAGGCCTTGTATTTTGGCTATTTATTTTAGTTTCTAGAGTTTAGGGTGTAATTTAGCTTAGGAAGGGAGGTGAGGGGAGTAAAGGGCCTAATAACACAAAGGAGTGTGGATCTCTTTCCACACCCCCTTGATTAGGCCGTGACACTCCCTAGCTTAAGGCTAGGCATCACTTTTAGTAGGCCTAAGAGGGATTAGTGCTCTTAATACTAATTAGGCCTAACTCCCACATTGCCTAGTTTTGAGTGCCTTGCCCCCTCTTTGGGCTATAAATCCACCTAGTCTCTTTGTACAAGACACACTTGATTGAATGAAGTAAGACTCTTTTTGAGCAATTTATTCTTGAGTGTCTTTGAGAATCCTCTCTCTTGAGGAATCTCTCCCTTAAAGCTTTTATCAAGGGACCTCTCCCTTGTGGCAAGCAACATAAAATTTTTTGACTCATCTTTCTCCTAAAAAGTGGCGTCAACCCTCTCCCATTTCTAACCTCTTCATCCTCCATTTTCTTAGAGGAAGGAACCTCGGTTGAAAAGATCAAGGGAGTGCATCAGTTGCTCTTCCTCTTCTTCTCCTTCCCCCAAATCTTATGCTTACGCTTCCTCTTCAATTCCAGATTCCACTTCTTCTGCTTCTTCTTCCCTTCCTTTCCCCTCCTTCTTCCTTTTCCTCCTTTTCTCCTTGTTCCAATTCTTCTTCTTTATCTCACCTCTTGCCACTACTTCTTCTTCCTCCTCTTGTTCACCTTCTTCAACTTCTTCACTTTTCGCATCTTCTTCTTCTTCCACTTCTTCTTCTTCTTCCTATTGTTCTCCTTCTTCCACTTGCACTATTTTTTCCTTTTCTTCTCGTTCTTCCACTTCTTCTTCTTCCTCTTCCTCTCCTTCTGCCACCTCTTCTCCCTCCTCCCGTTCTCCTTCTTCCAATTCTTCTTCTTCATCTCACCTCCTTCCACTACTTCTTCTTCCTCCTCTTGTTCACCTTCTTCAACATCTTTACCTTCCACATCTTCTTCTTCTTCCTTTTCTTCTCCTTCTTCCACTTCTTCTAGTTACTCTCCTTCTTCTTCCTCTTCTTATCTTTCTTCCACTTCTCCTGCCTCCTCTTGCTCTCTTTCTTCCACTTCTTCTTCATCCTCTCCTTTCCTTTCTTTTCTTCCTCTTCATATCCTTCTTCTTCTTCCTTTCCTTCGTCATATCCCTCTTTTTCTCCTTCTTCTGCTTCCACTTGCATTTCTACCTCTTGTTCTCCTTCTTCCACTTCTTCTCCATCATCCCCATTCCTTCAACTACTTCTTCTTCCTCTTGTTCAGCTTCTTCCACTTCTACTACATCCACTTGTTCTTCTTCTTACCTCTCTTTTCCTCTTGCCCTTCTTTTGCCTACACTACTTCTTCTTCCTCCCCTTCTTCTTCTCCTCCTTATTCCACTTCTTCTCCATTCCCCTTTCCTTCCATTGCTTCTTCTTCATTCTGTTTTTCTCATTCGTCCACTTCTTCACCTTCTTCCTATTGTTCTCTTTCTGCCCCTTCTTCTTCTCCTCCTTGTTCCAGTTCTTCTTCATCCCCTTTCCTTCCATTGCTTCTTCTTCCTCCTCTTTTTCTTATTCTTCCACTTCTTCTTCTTCTTCCCATTGTTCTCCTTCTTCCACTTGCACTTCTTCCTTTTCTTCTCGTTCTTCCACTTCTTCTTCTTCCTCTTCTCTCCTTCTGCCACTTCTTCTCCCTCCTCCCATTCTCCTTCTTCCACTTCTTCTTCTTCATCTCCTTTCATTCCACTACTTCCTCCTATTCCTCTTATTCTCTCCCTCTACCACTTCTTCTACTTCTACTTGTTGTTCTTTTTCATTTTTGTCTCCTGCTTCCGCTTCTTCTGCTTATCTTCCTCTTTATCTCCTTGTTCTGCTTCCTTACCATCATCATATTCCTCCTTTTCTCCTTGTTCCAATTCTTCTTCTTCATCTCACCTCCTTCCATTGCTTCTTCTTCCTCCTCTTGTTCACCTTTTTCACGTTCTTCACTTTCCACATCTTCTTCTTCTTCCTTTTTTCTCCTTCTTCCACTTCTTCTAGTTACTCTCCTTCTTCTTCCTCTTCTTATCTTTCTTCCACTTCTCCTGCCTCCTCTTGTTCTCTTTCTTCCATTTCTTCTTCATCCTCTCCTTTCCTTTCTTTTATTCCTCTTCATCTCCTTCTTCTTCTTCCTTGCCTTCGTCTTCTTCATTTTCGTCTCCTTCTTCTGCTTTTTCTGCTTACACTTCTTCTTCTTCCTCTTCTTCCATTTCTTCTCCTTCCACAACTTCTTCTTCTTTCCTTTCCGTCTTCTCCTTCCTCTTTTTCTCCAACCCCACTTCTCTTGCTTCCCATTGTTGCTCTTCCTCTTCTTCTCCTTCCCCCAAATCTTATGCTTACACTTCTTCTTCTTCTTCCTCTTCTCCTCTAGATTCCACTTCTTCTACTTCTTCTTCCTCCTCTTGTTCACGTTCTTCACTTTCCACATCTTCTTCTTCTTCCTTTTCTTCTCCTTCTACCACTTCTTCTAGTTAGTCTCCTCCGTCTTCCTTTTCTTATCTTTCTTCCACTTCTCCTGCCTCCTCTTATTCTCTTTCTTCCACTTCTTCTTCATCCTCTCCTTTCCTTTCTTTTCTTCCTCTTGATCTCCTTCTTCTTCTTCCTTTCCTTCGTCATATCCCTCTTTTTCTCCTTCTTCTGCTTCCACTTGCATTTCTACCTCTTGTTCTCCTTCTTCCACTTCTTCTCCATCATCCCCACTAATTCAACTATTTCTTCTTCTTCCTCTTGTTCAACTTCTTCTACTTCTACTACATCCACTTGTTCTTCTTCTTCCCTCTCTTCTCCTTCTTGCCCTTCTTCTGCCTACACTACTTCTTTTTCGTCCCCTCGTCCCCTTCTTCTTCTCCTCCTTGTTCCACTTTTTCTTCATCCCCTTTCCTTCCATTGCTTCTTCTTCCTCCTATTTTTCTCATTCTTCCACTTCTTCTTCTTCTTCCTATTGTTCTCCCTCTTCCACTTGCACTTCTTCCTTTTCTTCTCGTTCTTCCACTTCTTCTTCTTCCTCTTCTTCTCCTTCTGCCACCTCTTGTCATTCCTCCCGTTCTCCTTCTTCCATTCTTCTTCTTCATCTCCTTTCATTCCACTACTTCTACCACTTCTTCTACTTGTACCAAATTGAATTTAGAGACTACACCACACCCACAACCTTACAAACTTCAAAGTCTTGGTGAAAATGGTGGCATATCTTTGAATAAGCAAGTTGAAGTGAAGTTTTCCATTGGAAAATATGAAGATGTTGTGTTGTGTGATGTGGTGCCCATGGATGCTTGCCACTTACTTCTCGGTAAATCATGGCAAGTTGAAAGAAATGTGAATTACAATGAGAAAACAAATAAAATTTCTTTTATGCACCAAGGATTGAAATTGAGAATTGCATTACTTTCACCTAAAGAAGCAATTGAGGATTTAATCAGGTTGAAAACAAAAATAGGACAAGTGAGAGAAAGAGTGAAACACCTGAGAGGGAAAAAAGTGAAACACTTGAAAGAAAAAAGAGAGAAAAGAATAAGAGTGAAACACTTGAGGGCAAGCAACTGTGTTTAGCAAGAGAAAGGGAGGTAAGGAGGGTGCTTTGCGCAAGACAGCCCCTCTACTTATTGCTTTGTCAAAATCAAATTTTGCATGCTAACCAGTTTGACAAGTTTGAATTGCCTTCTTGTATTGAGTCTCTTTTGCAGGATTTTGAGGATATCTTTCCAGAAAATGTACCTGATGGCTTGCCACCTGTGAGGGGAATTGAGCATCACATTGATCTCATTCCAGGAGCTTCTTTTCCCAATCGTCCAGCTTATAGGAGCAACCCACAGGAGACCAAAGAGATCAAAAGGCAAGTTACTGAGCTCATGAGCAAAGGGTGGGTAAGAGACAGCATGAGTCTATGTGCTGTACCTGTGATTCTAGTACCCAAGAAGGATGGCTCATGGAGGATGTGTTCTGATTGTAGAGCCATAAACAACATCACCATCAAATATAGACATCCAATTCCCAGGTTAGATGATCTTCTTGATGAACTATATGGTGCATGTGTGTTTTCTAAAATTGATCTAAAAAGTGGCTAGAATCAGATTAGGATTAGAGAAGGAGATGAATGGAAAACTGCTTTTAAGACTAAATATGGATTGTATGAGTGGCTGGTTATGCCCTTTGGTTTGACAAATGCACCTAGTACTTTCATGAGATTAATGAATCATGTCTTAAGAGAGTTTATTGGAAAATTTGTTGTGGTGTACTTTGATGATATTCTGATCTATAGCACTAGTCTTGAATTGCATGTTGAACATTTGCGGGTTGTTATGAATGTGCTTAGAAAAGAACAATTGTATGCCAATTTGGACAAATGCATTTTTTATACTGATCATGTAGTATTCCTAGGCTTTGTTGTTAATGCAAAAGGGGTACAGGTTGATGTGGAAAAGGTTAAGGCCATCCAAGAATGGCCTACACCTAAAACCGTGAGTGAGGTGAGGGGATTTCATGGTTTAGCAATTTTCTACAGGAGATTTGTTAAAGATTTTAGTACTGTGGCTGCACCTCTAAATGAAATTGTTAAAAAAAATGTGGGTTTTAAATGGGGAGAGAAACAAGAAGAGGCCTTTGCTGCCTTTAAGCATAAGCTTGTTAATGCACCTACTCTTGCCATGCCTAATTTTGCAAAATCATTTGAAATTGAATGTGATGCATCAAATGTGGGTATTGGGGCTGTTTTATTGCAAGATGGTCATCCAATTGCTTATTTCAGTGAAAAGTTAAGTGGGGCTGCCCTTAACTATTCTACTTATGATAAGGAATTATATGCGTTGGTGAGGGCTTTAAAAACATGGCAGCATTATCTGTTACCCAAGGAATTTGTCATTCATAGCGACCATGAGTCTTTAAAATATTTAAAGGGTCAAAGTAAGCTTAATAAGAGGCATGCTAAGTGGGTAGAATTTTTAGAACAATTTCCATATGTTATCAAGCATAAAAAGGGAAAAGGGAACGTAGTGGTTGATGCGCTTTCTAGGAGGCATGCATTACTTTCTATGCTTGAGACTAAATTGTTTGGTCTTGAATCTTTGAAAGATATGTATAAACATGATGTGGATTTTGCTGAAATATTTGCTGCATGTGAAAAGCTTTCTGAAAATGGATATTATAGGCATAATGGATTTTTGTTTAAAGCCAATAAATTGTGTGTGCCTAAATGTTCCATTAGAGAGTTGCTTGTAAGTGAATCACATGAGGGGGGTTTGATGGGTCATTTTTTTCAAAAGACTTTGGAAATTTTGCAAGAGCATTTCTTTTGGCCTCACATGAAACGATATGTGCACAAGTTTTGTGACCACTGCATTGTGTGTAAAAAGGCCAAATCTAAGGTTAAGCCTCATGGATTGTATACTCCTTTGCCTGTTCCTGAATATCCTTGGACTGACATTTCTATGGACTTTGTTTTGGGGTTGCCTAAAACAAAGAATGGAAAGGATTCTGTGTTTGTTGTTGTTGATAGGTTTTCCAAGATGGCACATTTCATTCCTTGCAAAAAGGTGGATGATGCTAGCCATGTGGCTGATTTATTTTTCAAGGAAATAGTGAGACTTCATGGACTGCCAAGGAGCATTGTGAGTGATAGGGATGCAAAATTCCTTAGTCACTTTTGGAGGACCTTGTGGGGTAAAATTGGTACTAAATTGCTGTTTTCTACTACTTGCCACCCACAAACTGATGGTCAAACTGAGGTAGTCAATAGGACTTTAGGCACATTGCTTAGGACTGTTTTAAAGAAAAATCTTAAGTCTTGGGAAGCATGTTTGCCTCATGTTGAGTTTGCTTATAATAGGGTTGTCCATAGCACGACTAATTGTTCTCCGTTTGAAATTGTGTATGGGTTCAATCCTTTGACTCCTCTTGATTTGTTGTCCATGCCTAACATTTCTATGTTTAAGCATAATGAAGCACAAGCTAAAGCTGAGTATGTGAAGAAGCTGCATGAGCAAGTGAAGGCTCAAATTGAAAAGAAAAATGAGAGTTATGCAAGGCAAGCTAACAAGGGTAGGAAGAAGCTCGTGTTCCAACCTGGTGATTGGGTTTGGGTACACATGAGAAAGGAAAGGTTCCCGAAACAAAGAAAGTCAAAACTCCAACCAAGGGGAGATGATCCTTTCCAAGTTCTAGAAAAGATCAATGACAATGCCTATAAGATTGATCTTCCAGATGAGTATAATGTTAGTGCTACTTTTAATGTGTCTGATTTAACTCTCTTTGATGCAGATGAAGATGCTATTGATTTGGGGACAAATCCTCTTCAAGAGGGGGGGAGTGATGAGGACATCAAGCTTGAAGGACTTGGAGGACCTATGACAAGGGCAAGGACAAGAAGAGCTAAGGAAGCTATTCAACAAGTATTGGCAGCCCTTTTGCAAAAAGAGCCAAACATTGAAGAAATAAAGTTTAAAATTGTTAATTGTCTCAGGACTGAAGAGAGCAATACTTGACCTTAATGGAAGAGAAGTTTGAAATAAATTAAACTCATTTTCTTGGAGTTTACTTAGTTAATGGTGGGCAACCAGAATTGTCTAATTAAAGTTGCAGCCACCTAGGTTATCAATTATAATTAGTATACGTGTTTAATTTACTTTGGCAGTTACACTTTGTTATTAAGCTACCCATTATTAGTTTTTATTATTTTGTAACTTCAGCTGAATTTAGAAAGCCACTAAACCTACACAAGCTGAGTTTATTAGGCATATAAATTTGGGCAAGACTGAGATGTAAGGCAGAATATTTTGGAAATAAAAAAAACTAGTTGAGTTTTCTCTCCTTTGGGTTCTTGGCAATCCAAAATCTTTTTGAGATTTATCAAAGGTAATTCACCCCTTTGTATGTGCAATCTCGTAGACATATCTTCCATCCTTGGAAGTGTGGAGTCTATCAATTCCAATTCCATTTTCTGTCTTTTCCATTCATACTCAATTCTGCCCATTAAACTCTATGACAGGAAAGTCCTACACTATCGAAAACGCGTTTAATCGTTGAATTTCAATAACTTTTAATTTCCATTATGTGTCTAAAAGTTTGATAGTAATTCTATTTAGTCTATTTTTTTGCAATTGTTTGCATTCCACGTTGATTAATTTTGTTAACGCAGCAAGCTAAATTCCTAAGGGTCCTTTCAGAATCCTAAACTGACAGTGGATTCATATCATTCTGCTTACACTTCTTCTTGTTCCTCTTCTTCCATTTCTTCTCCTTCCACAACTTCTTCTTCTTTCCTTTCCGTCTTCTCCTTCCTCTTTTTCTCCAACCCCCACTTCTGTTGCTTCCCATTGTTGCTCTTCCAGTTGTTCTCCTTCCCCCAAATCTTATGCTTACACTTCTTCTTTTTCTTCCTCTTCTCCTCTATATTCCACTTCTTCTGCTTCTTCTTCCCATCCCTTTTCCCTTCCTTCTTCCCTTTCCTCCTTTTCTCCTTGTTCCAATTCTTCTTCTTCATCTCACCTCCTTCCACTACTTCTTCTTCCTCCTCTTGTTCACATTCTTCACTTTCCACACCTTCTTCTTCTTCCTTTTCTTCGCTTTCTACCACTTCTTCTAGTTACTCTCCTCCTTCTTCGTTTTCTTATCTTTCTTCCACTTCTCCTGCCTCCTCTTGTTCTCTTTCTTCCACTTCTTCTTCATCCTCTCCTTTCCTTTCTTTTCTTCCTCTTCATCTCCTTCTTCTTCTTCCTTTCCTTCGTCATATCCCCTTTTTTCTCCTTCTTCTGCTTCCACTTGCATTTCTACCTCTTGTTCTCCTTCTTCCACTTCTTCTCCATTATACCCACTAATTCAACTACTTCTTCCTCTTCCTCTTGTTCACCTTCTTCCACTTCTACTACATCCAACTGTTCTTCTTCTTCCCTCTCTTCTCCTTCTTGCCCTTCTTCTGCCTGCACTACTTCTTCTTCCGCCCCTTCTTCTTCTCCTCCTTGTTCCACTTCTTCTTCATCCCCTTTCCTTCCATTGCATCTTCTTCCTCCTCTTTTTCTCATTCTTCCAGTTCTTTTTCTTCTTCCTATTGTTCTCCTTCTTCCACTTGCACTTCTTCCGTTTCTTCTCCTTCTTTCACTTCTTCTTCTTCCTCTTCTTCTCCTTCTGCCACCTCTTCTCTCTCCACCCGTTCTGCTTCTTCCACTTCTTCTTCTTCATCTCCTTTCATTCCACTACTTCTACCACTTCTTCTACTTCTACTTGTTGTTCTTCTTCATTTTCGTCTCCTTCTTCTGCTTCCTCTGCTTACACTTCTTCTTGTTCCTCTTCTTCCATTTCTTCTCCTTCCACAACTTCTTCTTCTTTCCTTTCCGTTTTCTCATTCCTCTTTTTCTCTATCCCCCACTTCTGTTGCTTTCCATTGTTGCTCTTCCTCTTCTTCTCCTTCCCCCAAAATCTTATGCTTACACTTCTTCTTCTTCTTCCTCTTCTCCTCCAAATTCCACTTCTTCTGCTTCTTCTTCGCTTCCCTTCCCCTCCTTCTTCCTTTTCCTCCTTTTCTCCTTGTTCCAATTCTTCTTTTTCATCTCACCTCCTTCCACTACTTCTTCTTCCTCCTCTTCTTCACCTTCTTCACTTTCCATATCTTCTTCATCTTCCTTTTCTACCCCTTCTTTCACTTCTTCTACTTACTCTCCTTCTTCTTCCTCTTCTTATCTTTCTTCCACTTCTCCTGCCTCCTCTTGTTCACTTTCTTCCACTTCTTCTTCTTCATCCTCTCCTTTCCTTTCTTTTCTTCTTTTTCATCTCCTTCTCCTTCTTCCTTTCCTTTGTCATATCCCTCTTTTTCTCCTTCTTCTGCTTCCACTTGCATTTCTACCTCTAGTTCTCCTTCCTCCACTTCTTCTGCATAATTCCCACTCTTTCAACTACATCTTCTTCTTCCTCTTATTCAAATTCTTCCACCTCTACTACATCCACTTGTTCTTCTTCTTCCCTCTCTTCTCCTTCTTGCCCTTCTTCTGCCTGCACTACTTCTTCTTCCTCCCCTTCTTCTTCTCCTCCTTCTTCCACTTCTTCTTTATTCCCCCTTCCTTCCATTGCTTCTTCTTCCTCCTCTTTTTCTCAGTCTTCCAATTCTTCTTCTTCTCCCTATTGTTCTCCTTCTTCCACTTGCACTTCTTTCTTTTCTTCTCGTTCTTCCACTTCTTCTCTTTCTGCCACCTCTTCTTCCTCCTCCTTTTCTCCTTGTTCCAATTGTTCTTCTTCATCTCACCTCCTTCCACTACTTTTTCTTCCTCCTCTTGTTCACCTTCTTCAACTTCTCCACTTTCCACATCTTCTTCTTCTTCCTTTTCTTCTGCTTCTTCCACTTCTTCTAGTTACTCTCCTTCCTCTTCTTATCTTTCTTCCACTTCTCCTGCCTTCTCTTGTTCTCTTTCTTCCACTTCTTCTTCTTCATCCTCTCCTTTCCTTTCTTTTCTTCTTCTTCATCTCCTTCTTCTTCTTCCTTTCCTTCGTGATATCCCTCTTTTTCCCCTTCTTCTGCTTCCACTTGCATTTCTACCTCTTGTTCTCCTTCTTCCACTTCTTCTCCATCATCCCCACTCCTTCAACTACTTCTTCTTCTTCCTCTTGTTCACCTTCTTCCACTTCTACTACATCCACTTGTTCTTCTTCTTTCCTCTCTTCTCCTTCTTACCCTTCTTCTGCCTGTACTACTTCTTCTTCCTCCCCTTCTTCTTCTCCTCCTTGTTCCACTTCTTCTTCATCCCCTTTACTACCATTGCTTCTTCTTCCTCCTCTTTTTTCTTATTCTTCCACTTCTTCTTCTTCTTATTGTTCTCTTTCTTCCACTTGCACTTCTTCCTTTTCTTCTCGTTCTTCCACATGTTCTTCTTCCTCTTCTTCTCGTTCTGCCACCTCTTCTCCCTCCTCCCGGTCTCCTTCTTCCACTTCTTCTTCTTCATCTCCTTTCATTCCACTACTTCCTCCTATTCCTGTTATTCTCTCCTTCTACCACTTCTTCTACTTCTACTTGTTGTTCTTTTTCATTTTTGTCTCCTTCTTCCGCTTCTTCTGCTTACAGTTCTTCTTTTTCCTCTTCTTCGATTTCTTCGACTTCCACAACTTCTTCTTCTTCATCTCACCTCCTTCCAGTACTTCTTCTTCCTCCTCTTGTTCACCTTCTTCAACTTCTTCACTTTCCACATCTTCTTCTTCTTCCTTTTCTTCTCCTTCTTCCACTTCTTCTAGTTACTCTCCTTCTTCTTCCTCTTCTTATTCTTCATCCACTTCTCCTGCCTCCTCTTGTTCTCTTTCTTCCACATCTTCTTCATCCTCTCCTTTCCTTTCTTTTCTTCTTCTTCATCTCCTTCTTCTTCTTCCTTTCCTTCGTGATATCCCTCTTTTTCCCCTTCTTCTGCTTCCACTTGCATTTCTACCTCTTGTTCTCCTTCTTCCACTTCTTCTCCATCATCCCCACTCCTTCAACTACTTCTTCTTCTTCCTCTTGTTCACCTTCTTCCACTTCTACTACATCCACCTGTTCTTCTTCTTCCCTCTCTTCTCCTTCTTGCCCTTCTTCTGCCTGCACTACTTCTTCTTCCTCCCCTTCTTCTTCTCCTCCTTGTTCCACTTCTTCTTCATCCCCTTTACTACCATTGCTTCTTTTTCCTCCTCTTTTTCTTATTCTTCCACTTCTTCTTCTTCTTATTGTTCTCTTTCTTCCACTTGCACTTCTTCCTTTTCTTCTCGTTCTTCCACATGTTCTTCTTCCTCTTCTTCTCGTTCTGCCACCTCTTCTCCCTCCTCCCGGTCTCCTTCTTCCACTTCTTCTTCTTCATCTCCTTTCATTCCACTACTTCTTCTACTTCTACTTGTTGTTCTTTTTCATTTTTGTCTCCTTCTTCCGCTTCTTCTGCTTACACTTCTTCTTTTTCCTCTTCTTCGATTTCTTCGACTTCCACAACTTCTTCTTCGTCATCTCACCTCCTTACACTACTTCTTCTTCCTCCTCTTGTTCACCTTCTTCAACTTCTTCACTTTCCACATCTTCTTCTTCTTCGTTTTCTTCTCCTTCTTCCACTTCTTCTAGTTACTCTCCTTCTTCTTCCTCTTCTTATCTTCTTCTTCATCTCACCTCCTTCCACTACTTCTTCTTCCTCCTCTTGCTCACCTTCTTCAACTTCTCTTTCTACATCTTCTTCTTCTTCCTTTTCTTCTCCTTCTTCCACTTCTTCTAGTTACTCTCCTTCTTCTTCCTCTTTTTATCTTTCTTCCACTTCTCATGCCTCCTCTTTTTCTCTTTCTTCCCCTTCTTCTTCATCCTCTCCTTTCCTATCTTTTCTTCCTCTTCATCTCAATCTCCTTCTTCCTTTCCTTCGTCATATCCCTCTTTTTCTCCTTCTTCTGTTTCCACTTGCATTTCTACTACCTCTTGTTCTCCTTCTTCCACCTCTTCTCCATCATCTCCACTCCTTCAACTGCTTCTTCTTCTTCCTCTTGTTCACCTTCTTCCACTTTTACTACATCCACTTCTTCTTATTCTTCCCTCTCTTCTCCTTCTTGCCCTTCTTCTGCCTACACTACTTCTTCTTCCTCCCCTTCTTCTTCTCCTCCTTGTTCCACTCCTTCTTCATCCCTTTTCCTTCCATTGCTTCTTCTTCCTCCTCTTTTTCTCATTCTTCCCCTTCTTCTTCTTCCTATTGTTCTCCTTCTTCCACTTGCACTTCTTCCTTTTCTTCTCGTTCTTACACCACTTCTTCTTCCTCTTCTTCTCCTTCTGCACCTCTTCTTTCCTTTCCGTCTTCTCCTTCCTCTTTTTCTCCATCCCCCACTTCTGTTGCTTCCCATTGTTGCTCTTCCTCTTCTTCTCTTTCCCCCAAATCTTATGCTTACACATTTTCTTCTTCTTCCTGTTCTCCTCTACATTCCACTTCTTCTGCTTCTTCTTCCCTTCGCTTCCCCTCCTTCTTCCTTGTCCTCCTTTTCTCCTTGTTCCAATTCTTCTTCTTCATCTCACCTCCTTCCACTACTTCTTCTTCCTCCTCTTGTTCACCTTTTTTACTTTCCACATCTTCTTCTTCTTCCTCTTCTTATCTTTCTTCCACTTCTCCTGCCTCCTATTGTTGTCTTTCTTCCACTTCTTCTTCATCCTCTCCTTTCCTTTCTTTTCTTCTTCTTCATCTCCTTCTTCTTCTTCCTTTCCTTCGTCATATCCCTCTTTTTCTCCTTCTTCTGCT
Organism: Psophocarpus tetragonolobus; assembly: GCA_037954015.1. NCBI lineage: Eukaryota > Viridiplantae > Streptophyta > Magnoliopsida > Fabales > Fabaceae > Psophocarpus > Psophocarpus tetragonolobus. The sequence continues at coordinate 21,658,075 of CM075694.1, forward strand.
TCCAATTGCATTTCTACCTCTTGTTCTCTTTTTTCCACTTCTTCTCCATCATCCCCACTCCTTCAACTACTTCTTCTTCTTCATCTCCTTTCATTCCACTTCTTCCTCCTATTCCTCTTATTCTCTCCTTCTACCACTTCTTCTACTTCTACTTGTTGTTCTTCATTTTCGTCTTCTTTTTTCGCTTCTTCTGCTTCTTCTTCCCTTCCCTTCCTTTCCCCTACTTCTTCCCTTTCCTCCTTTTCTCCTTCTTGAAATTCTTCTTCTTCATCTCACCTCCTTCCACTATTTCTTCCATTTCTTCTTCTTCTTCCTATTGTTCTCCTTCTTCCACTTGCACTTCTTCCTTTTCTTCTCATTCTTCCACTTCTTCTTCTTCGTCTTCTTCTCCTTCTGCCACCTCTTCTCCCTCCTCCCGTTCTCCTTCTTCCACTTCTTCTTCTTCATCTCCTTTCATTCCACTACTTCCTCCTATTCCTCTTATGCTCTCCTTCCACCACTTCTTCTACTTCCACTTGTTGTTCTTCTTCATTTTCGTCTCCTTCTTCCGCTTCTTCTGCTTACACTTCTTCTTCTTCCTTTTCTTCCATTTCTTCTCTTTCCCCAACTTCTTCTTCTTTCCTTTCCGTGTTTTCCATCCTCTTTTTCTCCATCCCCCACTTCTGTTGCTTCCCATTGTTGCTCTTCCTCTTCTTCTCCTTCCCCCAAATCTTCTGCTTACACTTCTTCTTCTTCTTCCTCTTCTCCTTCAGCTTCCACGTCTTTTGCTTCTTCTTCCCTTCCCTTCCCCTCCTTCTTCCTTTTCCTCCTTTTCTCCTTGTTCCAAGTCTTGTTCTTCATCTCACATCCTTGCACTACTTCTTCTTCCTCCCTTTCTTCTTCTCCTCCTTGTTCCACTTCTTCTTCATCCCCTTTCCATCCCTTGCTTCTTCCTCCTCCTCTTTTTCTCATTCTTTCACTTCTTCTTCTTCTTCCCATTGTTCTCCTTCTTCCACTTGCACTTCTTCCTTTTCTTCTCGTTCTTCCACTTCTTCTTCTCCCTCTTCTTCTCCTTCTGCCACCTCTTCTCCCTCCTCCAGTTCTCCTTCTTCCACTTCTTCTTCTTCATCTCCTTTCATTCCACTACTTCCTCTTATTCCTCTTATTCTCCCCTTCTACCACTTCTTCTACTTCTACTTGTTGTTCTTCTTCATTTTTGTCTCCTTCTTGCTCTTGTTCTGCTTACACTTCTTCCTCTTCCTCTGCTTCCATTTCTTCTCCTTCCACAACTTCTTTTTCTTTCCTTTCCGTCTTCTCCTTCCTCTATTTCTCCATCCCCCACTTCTGTTGCTTCCCATTGTTGCTCTTCCTCTTCTTCTCCTTCCCCCAAATCTTATTCTTACACTTCTTCTTCTTCTTCCTCTTCTCCTCCAAATTCCACTTCTTCTGCTTCTTCTTCCCTTCCCTTCCCTTCCCCTCCTTCTTCCTCTTCCTCTTTTGCTCCTTTTTCCAATTTTTCTTCTTCATCTCACCTCCTTCCACTACTTCTTCTTCCTCCTCTTGTTCACCTTCTTCACTTTCCACATCTTCTTCTTCTTCCTTTTCTTCTCCTTCTTCCACTTCTTCTAGTTACTCTCCTTCTTCTTCCTCTTCTTATCTTTCTTCCACTTCTCCTGCCTCCTCTTGTTCTCTTTCTTCCACTTCTTCTTCTTCCTCTCCTTTCCTTTCTTTTCCTCCTCTTCATCTCCTTCTTCTTCTTCCTTTCCTTCGTCATATCCCTCTTTTTCTCCTTCTTCTGCTTCCACTGGCATTTCCACCTCTCGTTCTCCTTCTTTCACTTCTTCTCCATCATCCCCACTCCTTCAACTACTTCTTCTTCTTCCTCGTGTTCACCTTCTTCTACTTCTACTACATCAACTTTGTCTTCTTCTTCCCCTCTTGTCCTTCTTGCCCTTCTTCTGCCTACACTACTTCTTCTTCCTCCCCTTCTTCTTCATACCCTTTCCTTCCATTGCTTCTTCTTCCTTCTCTTTTTCTCATTCTTCCACTTCTTCTTCTTCTTCCTATTGTTCTCCTTCTTCCACTTGCAATTCTTCCTTTTCTTCTTGTTCTTCCTCTTCTTCTCCTTCTGCCACCTCTTCTCGCTACTCCCGTTCTCCTTCTTCCACTTCTTCTTCTTCATCTCCTTCATTCCACTACTTCCTCCTATTCCTCTTATTCTGTCCTTCTACCACTTCTTCTACTTCTACTTGTTGTTCTCCTTCGCTGCTTCTGCTTACACTTCTTCTTCTTCCTCCTTTTCCGTTTCTTCTCCTTCCACAACTTCTTCTTTCCTTAACGTCTTCTCCTTCCTCCTTTTCTCCATCCCCCACTTCTGTTGCTTCCCATTGTTGCTCTTCCTCCTCTTCTCCTTCCCGCAAATCTGATGATTACACTTCTTCTTCTTCTTCCTCTTCTCCTCCAGCTTCCACTTCTTCTGCTTCTTCTTCCCTCTCCTTCTTCCTTTTCCTCCTTTTCACCTTTTTCCAATTCTTCTTCTTCATCTCACCTCCTTTCACTACTTCTTCTTCCTCCTCTTGTTCACCTTCTTCAACTTCTTCACTTTCCACATCTTCTTCTTCCTTTTCTTCTCCTTCTTCCACTTCTTCTAGTTAGTCTCCTTCTTCTTCCTCTTCTTATCATTCTTCCACTTCTCCTGCCTCCTCTTGTTCTCTTTCTTCCATTTCTTCTTCATCCTCTCCTTTCCTTTCTTTTGTTACTCTTCATCTCCTTCTTCTTCTTCCTTTCCTTCGTCATATCCCTCTTTTTCTCCTTCTTCTGCTTCCACTTGCATTTCTACCTCTTGTTCTCCTTCTTTCACTTCTTCTCCATCATCCCGACTCCTTCAACTACTTCTTCTTCTTCCTCGTGTTCACCTTCTTCTACTTCTACTACATCAAGTTTTTCTTCTTCTTCCCTCTCTTCTCCTTCTTGCCCTTCTTCTGCCCACACTACTTCTTCTTCCTCCCCTTCTTCTTCTCCTCCTTGTTCCATTTCTTCTTCAAACCCTTTCGTCCCATTGCTTCTTCTTCCTCCTCTTTTTCTCATTCTTCCAGTTCTTCTTCTTCTTCCTATTGTTCTCCTTCTCCCACTTGCAATTCTTAATTTTCTTCTCGTTCTTCAACTTCTTCTTCTTCCTCTTCTACTCCTTCTGCCACCTCTTCTCCCTCCTCCCGTTCTCCTTCTTCCTCTTCTTCTTCTTCATCTCCTTTCATTCCACTACTTCCTCCTATTCCGCTTATTCGCTCCTTCAACCACTTCTTCTACTTCTACTTGTTGTTCTTCTTCATTTTCCTCTCCTTCTTCCGCTTCTTCTGCTTACACTTCTTCTTCTTCCTCTTCTTCAATTTCTTCTCCTTCCATCACTTCTTCTTCTTTCCTTTCCGTCTTTTCCTTCCGCTTTTTCTCCATCCCCTACTTCTGTTGCCTCCCATTGATGCTCTTCCTCTTCTTCTCCTTACCCCAAATCTTATGCTTACACTTCTTCTTCTTCTTCCTCTTCTCCTCCAGATTCCACTTCTTCTGCTTCTTCTTCCCTTCCCTTCCCCTCCTTCTTCCTTTTCCTCCTTTTCTGGTTCTTCCAATTCTTCTTCTTCCTTTTCTTCTCCTTCATCCACTTCTTCTTGTTACTCTACTTCTTCTTCCTCTTCTTATCTTTCTTCCACTTATCCTGCCTCCTCTTGTTCTCTTTCTTCCACTTCTTCTTCATCCTCTCCTTTCGTTTCTTTTCTTCCACTTCATCTCCTTCTTCTTCTTCCTGTCCTTCGTCATATCCCTCTTTTTCTCCATCTTCTGCTCCCACTTGCATTTCTACCTTTTTTTCTCCTTCTTCCACTTCTTCTCCATCATCCCCACTCGTTCAACTACTTCTTCTTCTTTGTTCACCTTCTTCCACCTCTACTACATCCACTTCTTGTTCTTCTTCCTTCTCTTCTCCTTCTTTCCCTTCTTCTGCCTACACTACTTCTTCTTCCTCCCCTTCTTGTTCTCCTCCTTGTTCCACTTCTTCTTCATCCCATTTCCTTCCATTGCTTCTTATTCCCCCTCTGTTTCTCATTCTTCCACTTCTTCTTCTTCTTCCTATTGTTCTCCTTCTTCCACTTGCACGTCTTCCTTTTGTTCTCGTTCTTCCACTTCTTCTTCTTCCTCTTCTTCTCCTTCTGCCACCTCTTTTCCCTCCTCCTGTTCTCCTTCTTCCACTTCTTCGCCTTCATCTCCTTTCATTCCATTACTTCCTCCTATTCCTCTTATTCTCTCCTTCTACCACTTCTTCTACTTGTTGTTCTTCTTCATTTTCGTCTCCTTCTCCTGCTTCTTCTGCTTACACTTCTTCTTCTTCCTCTTCTTCCATTTCTTTTCCTTCCACAACTTCTTCTTCTTTCCTTTCCGTCTTCTCCTTCCTCTTTTTCTCCATCCCCCACTTCTGTTGCTTCCCATTGTTGCTCTTCCTCTTCTTCTCCTTCCCCCAAATCTTATGCTTACACTTCTTCTTCTTCTTCTTCTTCTTCCTCTTCTCCTCCAACTTTCACTTCTTCTGCTTCTTCTTCCCTTCCCTTCCCCTCCTTCTTCCTTTTCCTCCTTTTCTCCTTGTTCCAATTCTTCTTCTTCATCTCACCTCCTTCAACTACTTCTTCTTCTTCCTCTTGTTCTCCTTCTTCAACTTCTTCACTTTCTACATCTTCTTCTTCTTCCTTTTCGTCTCCTTTTTTCACTTGTTCTAGTTACTCTCATTCTTCTTCCTCTTCTAATCTTTCTTCCACTTCTCCTGCCTCCTCTTGTTCTATTTCTTCCACTTCTTCTTCATCCTCTCCTTTCCTTTCTTTTCTTCCTCTTAATCTCCTTCTTCTTCTTCCTTTCCTTCGTCATATCTGTCTTTTTCTCCTTCTTTTGCTTCCACTTGCATTTCTACCTCTTGTTCTCCTTGTTCCACATCTTCTCCATCATCCCCACTCCTTCAACTACTTCTTCTTCTTCCTCTTGTTCACCTTCTTCCACTTCTACTACATCCACTTGTTCTTCTTCTTCCCTCTGTTCTCCTTCTTCCACTTCTCCTGCCTCCTCTTGTTCTCTTTCTTCCACTTCTTCTTCATCTCTCCTTTCCTTTCTTTTCTTCGTCTTCATCTTCTTCTTCTTCTTCCTTTCCTTCGTCATATCCCTCTTTTTCTCCTTCTTCTGCTTCCACTTGCATTTGTACCTCTTGTTCTCCTTCTTCTACTTCTTCTCCATCATCCTCACTCCTTCAACTAGTTTTTCTTCTTCCTCTTGTTCACCTTCTTCCACCTCTACTACATCCACTTGTTGTTCTTCTTCCCTCTCTTCTCCTTCTTGCCCTTCTTCTGCCTACACTACTTCTTCTTCGTCCCCTTCTTCTTCATTACCTTTCCTTCCATTGCTTCGTCTTCCTCCTCTTTTTCTCATTCTTCAACTTCTTCTTCGTCTTCTTATTGTGCTCCTTCTTCCACTTGCACTTCTTTCTCTTCTTGTCGTTCTTCCACTTCTTCTTCTTCCTCTTCTTCTCCTTCTGCCACCTCTACTCCCTCCTCCTGTTCTCCTTCTTCCTCTTCTTCTTCTTCATCTCCTTTCATTCCACTAGTTCCTCCTATTCCTGTTATTTTCCATTTCTACGACTTCTTCTACTTCTACTTGTTGTTCTTCTTCATTTTCGTCTCCTTCTTTCGCTTCTTCTGCTTACACTTCCTCTTCTTTCATTTCTTCTCCTTCCACAACTTCTTCTTCTTTCCTTTCCGTCTTCTCCTTCCTCTTTTTCTCCATCCCCCACTTCTGTTGCTTCCCATTGTTGCTCTTCCTCTTCTTCTCCGTACCCCAAATCTTATGCTTACACTTCTTCTTCTTCTTCGTCTTCTCCTCTAGATTCCACTTCTTCTTCACTTCCCATCCCTTTCCCTCCTTCTTCCTTTTCCTACTATTCTCCTTGTTCCAATTCTTCTTCTTCATCTCACCTCCTTGCACTACTTCTTCTTCCTCCTCTTGTTCACCTTCTTCACTTTCCACATCTTCTTCATCTTCCTTTTCTTCCCCTTCTTTCACTTCTTCTAGTTACTCTCCTTCTGCTTCCTCTTCTTATCTTTGTCCCACTTCTCCTGCCTGGTCTTGTTTTCTTTCTTCCACTTCTTCTTCATCCTCTCCATTCCTTTCTTTTCTTCCTCTTCATTTCCTTTCCTTCGTCATATCCCTCTTTTTCTCCTTCTTCTGCTTCCACTTGCATTTCTACCTCTTGTTCTCCTTCTTCCACTTCTTCTTCATCATCCCCACTCCTTCAACTACTTCTTCTTCTTCCTCTTGTTCACCTTCTTCCACTTCTACTAAATCCACTTGTTCTTCTTCTTCCCTCTCTTCTCCTTCTTGCCCTTCTTCTGCCTACACTACTTCTTCTTCCTCCCCTTCTTCTTCTCCTCCTTGTTCCACTTCTTCTTCACCCCCTTTCCTTCCATTGCTTCTTCCTCCTCCTCTTTTTCTTATTCTTTCACTTCTTCTTCTTCTTCCCATTGTTCTCCTTCTTCCACTTGCACTTCTTCCTTTTCTTCTCGTTCTTCCTCTTCTTCTTCTTCCTCTTCTTCTCCTTTTGCCACCTCTTCCCCCTCCTCCCGTTCTCCTTCTTCCCCTTCTTTTTTTTCATCTCCTTTCTTTCCACTACTTCCTCCTCTTCCTCTTATTCTCTCCTTCTACGACTTGTTCTACTTCTACTTGTTGTTCTTCTTCATTTTTGTCTCCTTCTTCCGCTTCTTCTGCTTACACTTCTTCTTCTTCCTCTTCTTCCATTTCTTCTCCTTCGACAACTTCTTCTTGTTTCCTTTCCGTCTTCTCCTTCCTCTTTTCCTCCATCCCCCACTTCTGTTGCTTCCCATTATTGCTCTTCCTCTTGTTCTCCTTCCCCCAAATGTTGTTCTTACACTTCTTCTTCTTCTTCCTCTTCTCCTCCATATTCCACTTCTTCTGCTTCTTCTTCCCTTCCCTTGCCTTCCCCTCCTTGTTCCTTTTCCTCCTTTTCTCCTTGTTCCAATTCTTCTTCTTCGTCTTACCTACTTCCACTACTTCTTCTTCCACCTATTGTTCACCTTGTTCAACTTCTTCACTTTCCACATCTTCTTCTTCTTCCTTTTTTTCTCCTTCTTCCACTTCTTCTAGTTACTCTCCTTCTTCTTCCTCTTCTTATCTTTCTTCCACTTCTCCTGCCTCCTCTTGTTCTCTTTCTTCCACTTCTTCTTCATCTCTCCTTTCCTTTCTTTTCTTCGTCTTCATCTTCTTCTTCTTCTTCCTTTCCTTCGTCATATCCCTCTTTTTCTCCTTCTTCTGCTTCCACTTGCATTTGTACCTCTTGTTCTCCTTCTTCTACTTCTTCTCCATCATCCTCACTCCTTCAACTAGTTTTTCTTCTTCCTCTTGTTCACCTTCTTCCACCTCTACTACATCCACTTGTTCTTCTTCTTCCCTCTCTTCTCCTTCTTGCCCTTCTTCTGCCTACACTACTTCTTCTTCGTCCCCTTCTTCTTCATCCCCTTTCCTTCCATTGCTTCGTCTTCCTCCTCTTTTTCTCATTCTTCAACTTCTTCTTCGTCTTCTTATTGTGCTCCTTCTTCCACTTGCACTTCTTTCTCTTCTTGTCGTTCTTCCACTTCTTCTTCTTCCTCTTCTTCTCCTTCTGCCACCTCTACTCCCTCCTCCTGTTCTCCTTCTTCCTCTTCTTCTTCTTCATCTCCTTTCATTCCACTAGTTCCTCCTATTCCTGTTATTTTCCATTTCTACGACTTCTTCTACTTCTACTTGTAGTTCTTCTTCATTTTCGTCTCCTTCTTTCGCTTCTTCTGCTTACACTTCCTCTTCTTTCATTTCTTCTCCTTCCACAACTTCTTCTTCTTTCCTTTCCGTCTTCTCCTTCCTCTTTTTCTCCATCCCTCACTTCTGTTGCTTCCCATTGTTGCTCTTCCTCTTCTTCTCCGTACCCCAAATCTTATGCTTACACTTCTTCTTCTTCTTCGTCTTCTCCTCTAGATTCCACTTCTTCTTCACTTCCCATCCCTTTCCCTCCTTCTTCCTTTTCCTACTATTCTCCTTGTTCCAATTCTTCTTCTTCATCTCACCTCCTTGCACTACTTCTTCTTCCTCCTCTTGTTCACCTTCTTCACTTTCCACATCTTCTTCATCTTCCTTTTCTTCCCCTTCTTTCACTTCTTCTAGTTACTCTCCTTCTGCTTCCTCTTCTTATCTTTGTCCCACTTCTCCTGCCTGGTCTTGTTTTCTTTCTTCCACTTCTTCTTCATCCTCTCCATTCCTTTCTTTTCTTCCTCTTCATTTCCTTTCCTTCGTCATATCCCTCTTTTTCTCCTTCTTCTGCTTCCACTTGCATTTCTACCTCTTGTTCTCCTTCTTCCACTTCTTCTTCATCATCCCCACTCCTTCAACTACTTCTTCTTCTTCCTCTTGTTCACCTTCTTCCACTTCTACTAAATCCACTTGTTCTTCTTCTTCCCTCTCTTCTCCTTCTTGCCCTTCTTCTGCCTACACTACTTCTTCTTCCTCCCCTTCTTCTTCTCCTCCTTGTTCCACTTCTTCTTCACCCCCTTTCCTTCCATTGCTTCTTCCTCCTCCTCTTTTTCTTATTCTTTCACTTCTTCTTCTTCTTCCCATTGTTCTCCTTCTTCCACTTGCACTTCTTCCTTTTCTTCTCGTTCTTCCACTTCTTCTTCTTCCTCTTCTTCTCCTTCCGCTACCTCTTCTCCCTCCTCCAGTTCTCCTTCTTCCACTTCTTCTTCTTCATCTCCTTTCATTCCACTACTTCCTCTTATTCCTCTTATTCTCCCCTTCTACCACTGCTTCTACTTCTACTTGTTGTTCTTCTTCATTTTCGTCTCCTTCTTCCGCTACTTCTGCTTACACTTCCTTTTCTTCCATTTCTTCTCCTTCCACAACTTCTTCTTCTTTCCTTTTCATCTTCAACTTCCTCTTTTTCTCCAACCCCCACTTCTGTTGCTTCCCATTGTTGCTCTTCCTCTTCTTCTCCTTCCCCCAAATCTTATGCTTACACTTCTTCTTTTTCTTCTTCTTCTTCCTCTTCTCCTCCAACTTTCACTTCTTCTGCTTCTTCTTCCCTTCCCTTCCCCTCCTTCTTCCTTTTCCTCCTTTTCTCCTTGTTCCAATTCTTCTTCTTCATCTCACCTCCTTCAAGTACTTCTTCTTCTTCCTCTTGTTCTCCTTCTTCAACTTCTTCACTTTCTACATCTTCTTCTTCTTCCTTTTCGTCTCCTTTTTTCACTTGTTCTAGTTACTCTCATTCTTCTTCCTCTTCTAATCTTTCTTCCACTTCTCCTGCCTCCTCTTGTTCTATTTCTTCCACTTCTTCTTCATCCTCTCCTTTCCTTTCTTTTCTTCCTCTTCATCTCCTTCTTCTTCTTCCTTTCCTTCGTCATATCCCTCTTTTTCTCCTTCTTCTGCTTCCACTTGCATTTCTACCTCTTGTTCTCCTTCTTCCACATCTTCTCGATCATCCCCACTCCTTCAACTACATCTTCTTGTTCCTCTTGTTCACCTTCTTCCACTTCTACTAAATCCACCTGTTCTTCTTCTTCCCTCTCTTCTCCTTCTTGCCCTTCTTCTGTCTACACTACTTCTTCTTCCTCCCTTTCTTCTTCTCCTCCTTGTTCCACTTCTTCTTCATCCCCTTTCCTTCATTGCTTCTTCGTCCTCCTCTTTTTCTCATTCTTCCACTTCTTCTTCTTCTTCCTATTGTTCTCCTTCTTCCACTTGCACTTCTTCCTTTTCTTCTCGTTCTTCCTCTTCTTCTCCTTTTGCCACCTCTTCCCCCTCCTCCCGTTCTCCTTCTTCCCCTTCTTTTTTTTCATCTCCTTTCTTTCCACTACTTCCTCCTCTTCCTCTTATTCTCTCCTTCTACGACTTGTTCTACTTCTACTTGTTGTTCTTCTTCATTTTCGTCTCCTTCTTCCGCTTCTTCTGCTTACACTTCTTCTTCTTCCTCTTCTTCCATTTCTTCTCCTTCGACAACTTCTTCTTGTTTCCTTTCCGTCTTCTCCTTCCTCTTTTCCTCCATCCCCCACTTCTGTTGCTTCCCATTGTTGCTCTTCCTCTTCTTCTCCTTCCCGCAAATCTTATTCTTACACTTCTTCTTCTTCTTCCTCTTCTCCTCCACATTCCACTTCTTCTGCTTCTTCTTCCCTTCCCTTCCCTTCCCTTCCCCTCCTTCTTCCTCTTCCTCTTTTTCTCCTTTTTCTAATTCTTCTTCTTCATCTCACCTCCTTCCACTACTTCTTCTTCCTCCTCTTGTTCACCTTCTTCAATTTCCACATCTTCTTCTTCTTCCTTTTCTTCTCCTTCTTCCACTTCTTCTAGTTACTCTCCTTGTTCTTCCTCTTCTAATCTTTCTTCCACTTCTCCTGCCTCCTCTTGTTCTCTTTCTTCCACTTCTTCTTCTTCCTCTCCTTTCCTTTCTTTTCTTCCTCTTCATCTCCTTCTTCTTCTTCCTTTCCTTCGTCATATCCCTCTTTTTCTCCTTCTTCTGCTTCCACTTGCATTTCCACCTCTTGTTCTCCTTCTTTCACTTCTTCTCCATCATCCCCACTCCTTCAACTACTTCTTCTTCTTCCTCGTTTTCACCTTCTTCTACTTCTACTACATCAAATTTTTCTTCTTCTTCCCCTCTTCTCCTTCTTGCCCTTCTTCTGCCTACACTACTTCTTCTTCCTCCCCTTCTTCTTCTCCTCCTTGTTCCACTTCTTCTTCATCCACTTTCCTTCCATTGCTTCTTCTTCCTCCTCTTTTTCTCATTCTTCCACTTCTTCTTCTTCTTCCTACTGTTCTCCTTCTTCCACTTGCACTTCTTCCTTTTCTTCTCTTTCTTCCACTTCTTCTTCTTCCACTTCTTCTCCTTCTGCCACCTTTTCTCCCTCCTCTCGTTCTCCTTCTTCCACTTCTTCTTCATCTCCTTTCATTCCACTACTTCCTCCTATTCCTCTTATTCTCTCCTTCAACCACTTCTTCTACTTCTACTAGTTGTTCTTCTTCATTTTTGTCTCCCTCTTCCTCTTCTTCTCCTTCCCCCAAATCTTATGCTTACACTTCTTTTCTTCTTCCTCTTCTCCTCCAGATTCCACTTCTTCTGCTTCTTCTTCCCTTCCCTTCCCCTCCTTTTTCCATTTCCTCCTTTTCTCCTTGTTCCAATTCTTCTTCTTCATCTCACCTCCTTCCATTACTTCTTCTTCTTCCTCTTGTTCACCTTCTTCAACTTCTTCACTTTCCACATCTTCTTCTTCTTCCTTTTCTTCTCCTTCTTCCACTTCTTCTAGTTACTCTCCTTCCTCTTCCTCTTCTTATCATTCTTCCACTTCTTCTTCATCCTCTCCTTTCCTTTCCTTTCTTCCTCTTCATCTCCTTGTTCTTCTTCTACCCTCTCTTCTCCTTCTTGCCCTTCTTATGCCTACACTACTTCTTCTTCCTCCCCTTCTTCTTCTCCTCCTCTTTCCACTTTTTCTTCATACCCTTTCCTTCTAGTGCTTCTTCTTCCTCCTCTTTTTCTCATTCTTCCACTTCTTCTCCTTCTTCCTATTGTTCTCCTTCTTCCACTTGCACTTCTTCCTTTTCTTCTCGTTCTTCCACTTCTTCTTCTTCCTCTTCTTCTCCTTCTGCCACCTCTTCTCCCTCCTCCCGTTCTCCTTCTTCCACTTCTTCTTCTTCATCTCCTTTCATTCCACTACTTCCTCCTATTCCTCTTATTCTCTCCTTCTACCACTTCTTCTACTTCTACTTGTTGTTCTTCTTCATTTTCGTCTCCTTGTTCCGCTTCTTCTGCTTACACTTCTTCTTCTTCCTCTTCTTCCATTTCTTCTCCTTCCACAACTTCTTCTTCTTTCCTTTCCGTCTTCTCCTTCCTCTTTTTCTCCATCCCCCACTTCTGTTGCTTCCCATTGTTGCTCTTCTTGTTCTTCTGCTTCCCCCAAATCTTATGCTTACACTTCTTCTTCTTCTTCCTCTTCTCCTCCAGCTTCCAGTTCTTCTGCTTCTTCTTCCCTTCCCTTCCCCTCCTTGTTCCTTTTCCTCCTTTTCTCCTTGTTCCAATTCTTCTTCTTTACCTAACCTCCTTCCACTACTTCTTCTTCCTCCTCTTGTTCACCTTCTTCAACTTCTTCACTTTCCACATCTTCTTCTTCTTCCTTTTCTTCTCCTTCTTCCACTTCTTCTAGTTACTCCCCTTATTCTTCCTCTTCTTATCTTTCTTCCGCTTCTTCTGCCTACACTACTTCTTCTTCCTCCCCTTCTTGTTCATCCTCTCCTTTCCTTTCTTTTCTTCCTCTTCATCTCCTTCTTCTTCTTCCTTTCCTCGTCATATCCCTCTTTTTCTCCTTCTTCTGCTTCCACTTGCATTTCTTCCTTTTCTTCTCGTTCTTCCATTTCTTCCTCTTCTTCTCCTTCTGCCACCTCTTCTCCCTCCTCCCGTTCTCCTTCTTCCACTTTTTCTTCTTCATCTCCTCTCATTCCACTACTTCCTCGTATTCCTCTTATTCTCTCCTTCTACCACTTCTTCTACTTCTACTTGTTGTTCTTCTTCATTTTTGTCTCCTTCTTCTTCCTCTTCTTCCATTTCTTCTCCATCCACAACTTCTTCTTCTTTCCTTTCCGTCTTCTCCTTCCTCTTTTTCTCCATCCCCCACTTCTGTTGCTTCCCATTGTTGCTCTTCCTCTTCTTCTCCTTCCCCCAAATCTTTATGCTTACACTTCTTCTTCTTCTTCCTCTTCTCCTCCAGATTCCATTTCTTCTGCTTCTTCTTCCCTTCCCTTCCCCTCCTTCTTCCTTTTCCTCCTTTTCTCCTTGTTCCAATTCTTCTTCTTCATCTCACCTCCTTCCACTACTTCTTCTTCCTCGTCTTGTTCACCTTCTTCAACTTCTTCACTTTCCACATCTTCTGCTTCTTCATTTTCTTCTCCTTCTTCCACTTCTTCTAGTTGCTCTCCTTCTTCTTCCTCTTCTTATCTTTCTTCCACTTCTCCTGCCTGCTATTCTTCTCTTTCTTCAACTTCTTCTTCATCCTCTCCTTTCCTTTCTTTTCTTCCTCTTCATCTCCTTCTTCTTCTTCCTTTCCTTCGTCACATCCCTCTTTTTCTCCTTCTTCTGCTTCCATTTGCATTTCTACCTCTTGTTCTCCTTCTTCCAATTCTTCTCCATCAACCCCACTCCTTCAACTACTTCTTCTTCTGCCTCTTGTTCACCTTCTTCCACTTCTACTACATCCACTTGTTCTTCTTCTTCCATCTCTTCTCCTTCTTGCCCTTCTTCTGCCTACACTACTTCTTCTTCCTCCCCTTCTTGTTCATCCTCTCCTTTCCTTTCTTTTCTTCCTCTTCATCTCCTTCATCTTCTTCCTTTCCTCGTCATATCCCTCTTTTTCTCCTTCTTCTGCTTCCACTTGCATTTCTTCCTTTTCTTCTCGTTCTTCCATTTCGTCCTCTTCTTCTCCTTCTGCCACCTCTTCTCCCTCCTCCCGTTCTCCTTCTTCCACTTTTTCTTCTTCATCTCCTTTCATTCCACTACTTTCGCGTATTCCTCTTATTCTCTCCTTCTACCACTTCTTCTACTTCTACTTGTTGTTCTTATTCATTTTTGTCTCCTTCTTCTTCCTCTTCTTCCATTTCTTCTCCATCCACAACTTCTTCTTCTTTCCTTTCCGTCTTCTCCTTCCTCTTTTTCTCCATCCCCCACTTCTGTTGCTTCCCATTGTTGCTCTTCCCCTTCTTCTCCTTCCCCCAAATCTTTATGCTTACACTTCTTCGTCTTCTTCCTCTTCTCCTCCAGATTCCATTTCTTCTGCTTCTTCTTCCCTTCCCTTCCCCTCCTTCTTCCTTTTCCTCCTTTTCTCCTTGTTCCAATTCTTCTTCTTCATCTCACCTCCTTCCACTACTTCTTCTTCCTCGTCTTGTTCACCTTCTTCAACTTCTTCACTTTCCACATCTTCTGCTTCTTTATTTTCTTCTCCTTCTTCCACTTCTTCTAGTTGTTCTCCTTCTTCTTCCTCTTCTTATCTTTCATGTTTAAAAAATATATATATATAAAATTGGCTGAATGGTTCATGCTAGAAATTCTTCATTTTGAAGGTAATATTGTGTTTGATTTGAAAGAAAAATTACTGCACCTTGTTTGTTTACATTTCTGAAATTTTGGGCTGCACTTCTTGGTTACAAATTGTGTCAATTCCACTCTGTTTTGGCTTCACATATACTGTACATTCTTGCTGGATTTTGCTGCACTTGTTAGTTTCATTTTAAGCCAAAATTTTATCCTCTGTTTGTGTCTTTACCTGTTAAAATTGGCTGCACAATTTTCTACTCAAAATTCTGGTTGTGGCTGTTTGTACCTTTGTTTTTGTGTGCCCAGTTTTTGTCCATTTCTTTTCGTACTTCCTTTGTTTTCATTTTGAGACAAATTTCTTCTGTCTTGTTGGTGTAAAAAAAAAAATTCCAGTGTTATCCTAGTATTTGTTGCTTTCGTTGGGTTTCATTTTAGTCATTTTTTTTAGTTTTCTTGTGTCTTATTTGCCTGCACACAAGTTGGTGTTTGTCTTTGAGTTTTTCTCTTTTTGGTCTGTTAAGAACTTAAGGAGGAATAGAGAGGAAAAAGGCAAGAGAGTTTCATTATAGTAAAAGCCAATATTGTTTAGCGCAAACACTTGAGTGGGTGAGAACATTTTCAAACACCACATACATACTTTTTCTTGTGACATTTGGCCTGTTTGTTTATCATGGCGGAAAGAAATAATAACAATGATCTTCAGCTTCAAATTGTTGCACTATCCCAGCATTTAGAGAGATTGATGAAGCAACAACAAGATGAGTTCCATGAGAGGTTGGATCAGTTGGAGAATAGAACCCCACCAGTAGGAGGAGGAGGAGGAGGAAGGCCAAATAGAAATGAAGGAAGAATAGAAGGAGTGAAGTTGAATGTGCCTCCTTTCAAGGGTAGGAGTGATCCTGAGGCATACTTGGAGTGGGAGTTAAAAATTGAGCATGTGTTCTCTTGCAACAATTATAGTGAGGAGCAAAAGGTGAGACTTGCAGCTGCTGAATTTTCAGATTATGCTTTGATTTGGTGGAACAAGTTGCAAAGGGAGAGGATTAGAGATGAAGAGCCTATGGTGGACACTTGGACTGAAATGAAGAGGCTCATGAGGAAGCGGTATGTACCTTCTAGCTTCCATAGAGACTTAAAATTGAAACTTCAAAAATTGTCTCAAGGAAGCAAGGGAGTGGAGGAGTACTATAAGGAGATGGAGGTGATTATCATCCAAGCAAAAATTGAAGAAGATCCTGAGGTAACTATGGCTCGCTTCCTTAGTGGCTTAAATCATTATATTAGAGATGTTGTTGAGTTGCAGGAATTTGTAGAAATGGAGGATCTGTTGCATAAGGCCATTCAGGTAGAACAACAGTTAAAAAGAAAAAGTGCAACAAGAAGGAGTTCTACCAATTTTAATAATTCCAATTGGAAGGATAGGAGGAAAGAAGGAGCTACCTCATCTAGTAATACAACACCTTCTAGCCATGGAAAAGCCCCTCAAAAGAAAGATGATAATCCACCTAAAAAGACTAGAGAAGTGAAGTGTTTCAAGTGCTTGGGCATGGGTCATTATGCCTATGAGTGATGGAGAATTGGCGGCTAATGAAGGAGAGTTGTACATGATTAGCAGACTGTTGGGAAGTCAAGTCAAGGCCGAAGATGCATCTCAAAGGGAGAACATCTTTCACACAAGATGTTCAGTCAATGGTAATGTTTGTTTGGTAATTATTGATGGAGGGAGTTGTACCAATGTGGTGAGTTCAAGATTATTGTCAAAGATGAACATGGACACTACACCGCATCCTAGACCATATAAACTCCAATGGCTTAGTGAAGGAGAAGAAGTTAAAGTGAAACAGCAAGCAGAGGTTCCTTTCTCCATTGGGAAGTATCAAGATAAGGTTTTATGTGATGTGGTTCCCATGGAGGCCAGCCATATCCTTTTAGGGAGGCCGTGGCAGTATGATACCAAAGCCATTCATGATGGTTTCACTAATAAAATTTCCTTCATGTATCAGGATAAAAAGGTGGTTCTTAAGCCTTTGTCTCCTAAAGAGGTATGTGAGGATCAATTAAAAATGAGAGAAAAGTTACCAAATGAGAGAAAGAGTGAAACACCTGAGAGGAAAAAGAGTGAAACACCTGAAAGAAAAAAAAGAGAAAAGAATAAGAGTGAAACACTTGAGGGCAAGCAGCTGTGTTTAGCAAGAGAAAGGGAGGATTTTGAGGATGTGTTACCAGCAAATGTACCTGATGGCTTGCCACCTGTGAGGGGAATTGAGCATCACATTGATCTCATTCCAGGAGCTTCTTTGCCTAATCGTCCAGCTTATAGGAGCAACCCACAGGAGACCAAAGAGATCGAAAGGCAAGTTACTGAACTCATGAGCAAAGGGTGGGTAAGAGACAGCATGAGTCCATGTGCTGTACCTGTGATTCTAGTACCCAAGAAGGATGGTTCATGGAGGATGTGTTCTGATTGTAGAGCCATAAACAACATCACCATCAAATATAGACATCCAATTCCCAGGTTAGATGATCTTCTTGATGAACTATATGGTGCATGTGTGTTTTCTAAAATTGATCTGAAAAGTGGCTATAATCAGATTAGGATTAGAGAAGGAGATGAATGGAAAACTACTTTTAAGACTAAATATGGATTGTATGAGTGGCTGGTTATGCCCTTTGGTTTGACAAATGCACCTAGTACTTTCATGAGATTAATGAATCATGTCTTAAGAGAGTTTATTGGAAAATTTGTTGCGGTGTACTTTGATGATATTCTGATCTATAGCACTAGTCTTGAATTGCATGTTGAACATTTGCGGGCTGTTATGAATGTGCTTAGAAAAGAACAATTGTATGCCAATTTGGACAAATGCATTTTTTGTACTGATCATGTAGTATTCCTAGGCTTTGTTGTTAATGCTAAAGGGGTACAGGTTGATGTGGAAAAGGTTAAGGCCATCCAAGAATGGCCTACACCTAAAACCGTGAGTGAGGTGAGGGGATTTCATGGTTTAGCAAGTTTCTACAGGAGATTTGTTAAAGATTTTAGTACTGTGGCTGCACCTCTAAATGAAATTGTTAAAAAAAAACGTGGGTTTTAAATGGGGAGAGAAACAAGAAGAGGCCTTTGCTGCCCTTAAGCATAAGCTTGTTAATGCACCTATTCTTGCCATGCCTAATTTTGCAAAATCATTTGAAATTGAATGTGATGCATCAAATGTGGGTATTGGGGCTGTTTTATTGCAAGATGGTCATCCAATTGCTTATTTCAGTGAAAAGTTAAGTGGGGCTGCCCTTAACTATTCTACTTATGATAAGGAATTATATGCGTTGGTGAGGGCTTTAAAAACATGGCAGCATTATCTGTTACCCAAGGAATTTGTCATTCATAGCGACCATGAGTCTTTAAAATATTTAAAGGGTCAAGGTAAGCTTAATAAGAGGCATGCTAAGTGGGTAGAATTTTTAGAACAATTTCCATATGTTATCAAGCATAAAAAGGGAAAAGGGAACGTAGTGGCTGATGCGCTTTCTAGGAGGCATGCATTACTTTCTATGCTTGAGACTAAATTGTTTGGTCTTGAATCTTTGAAAGATATGTATAAACATGATGTGGATTTTGCTGAAATATTTGCTGCATGTGAAAAGCTTTCTGAAAATGGATATTATAGGCATAATGGATTTTTGTTTAAAGCCAATAAATTGTGTGTGCCTAAATGTTCCATTAGAGAGTTGCTTGTAAGTGAATCACATGAGGGGGGTTTGATGGGTCATTTTGGGGTTCAAAAGACTTTGGAAATTTTGCAAGAGCATTTCTTTTGGCCTCACATGAAACGATATGTGCATAAGTTTTGTGACCACTGCATTGTGTGTAAAAAGGCCAAATCTAAGGTTAAGCCTCATGGATTGTATACTCCTTTGCCTGTTCCTGAATATCCTTGGACTGACATTTCTATGGACTTTGTTTTGGGGTTGCCTAAAACAAAGAATGGAAAGGATTCTGTGTTTGTTGTTGTTGATAGGTTTTCTAAGATGGCACATTTCATTCCTTGCAAAAAGGTGGATGATGCTAGCCATGTGGCTGATTTATTTTTCAAGGAAATAGTGAGACTTCATGGACTGCCAAGGAGCATTGTGAGTGATAGGGATGCAAAATTCCTTAGTCACTTTTGGAGGACCTTGTGGGGTAAAATTGGTACTAAATTGCTGTTTTCTACTACTTGCTACCCACAAACTGATGGTCAAACTGAGGTAGTCAATAGGACTTTAGGCACATTGCTTAGGACTGTTTTAAAGAAAAATCTTAAGTCTTGGGAAGCATGTTTGCCTCATATTGAGTTTGCTTATAATAGGGTTGTCCATAGCACGACTACTTGTTCTCCGTTTGAAATTGTGTATGGGTTCAATCCTTTGACTCCTCTTGATTTGTTGTCCATGCCTAACATTTCTATGTTTAAGCATAATGAAGCACAAGCTAAAGCTGAGTATGTGAAGAAGCTGCATGAGCAAGTGAAGGCTCAAATTGAAAAGAAAAATGAGAGTTATGCAAGGCAAGCTAACAAGGGTAGGAAGAAGGTCGTGTTCCAACCTGGTGATTGGGTTTGGGTACACATGACAAAGGAAAGGTTCCCTAAACAAAGAAAGTCAAAACTCCAACCAAGGGGAGATGGTCCTTTCCAAGTTCTAGAAAAGATCAATGACAATGCCTATAAGATTGATCTTCCAAATGAGTATAATGTTAGTGCTACTTTTAATGTGTCTGATTTAACTCTCTTTGATGCAGATGAAGATGCTATTGATTTGGGGACAAATCCTCTTCAAGAGGGGGGGAGTGATGAGGACATCAAGCTTGAAGGACTTGGAGGACCTATGACAAAGGCAAGGACAAGAAGAGCTAAGGAAGCTATTCAACAAGTATTGGCAGCCCTTTTGCAAAAAGAGCCAAACATTGAAGAAATAAAGTTTAAAATTGTTAATTGTCTCAGGACTGAAGAGAGCAATGCTTGACCTTAATGGAAGAGAAGTTTGAAATAAATTAAACTCATTTTCTTGGAGTTTACTTAGTTAATGGTGGGCAACCAGAATTGTCTAATTAAAGTTGCAGCCACCTAGGTTATCAATTATAATTAGTACACGTGTTTAATTTACTTTGGCAGTTACACTTTGTTATTAAGCTGCCCATTATTAGTTTTTATTATTTTGTAACTTCAGCTGAATTTAGAAAGCCACTAAACCTACACAAGCTGAGTTTATTAGGCATATAAATTTGGGCAAGACTGAGATGTAAGGCAGAATATTTTGGAAATAAAAAAACTAGTTGAGTTTTCTCTCCTTTGGGTTCTTGACAATCCAAAATCTTTTGAGATTTATCAAAGGTAATTCACCCCTTTGTGTGTGTAATCTCGTAGACATATCTTCCATCCTTGGAAGTGTGGAGTCTATCAATTCCAATTCCATTTTCTGTGTTTTCCATTCATACTCAATTCTGGCCAGCAAACTCTATAACAGGAAAGTGCTACATTATTCAAAAAACCGTTTAATTGTTGAATTTAAAAAACTTTTAATTTCCATTCTGTGTCTAAAAGTTTGATAGTAATTCTATTCAGTTTATTTTTTTTGCAATTGTTTGCATTCCATGTTGATTAATTTTGTTAACGCGGCAAGCTAAATTCCTAGGGTCCTTTCAGAATCCTAAACTGACAGCGGATTCATATCATCCTCTTTCCTTTCTGTCTTCTCCTTCCGCTTTTTCTCCATCCCCCACTACTGTTGCTTCCCATTGTTGCTCTTCCTCTTCTTCTCCTGCCCCTAAATCTTATGCTTACACTTCTTCTTTTTCTTCCTCTTCTCCTCCAGATTTCACTTCTTCTGCTACTTCTTCCCTTCCCTTCCCCTCCTTCTTCCTTTTCCTCCTTTTCTCCTCGTTCCAATTCTTCTTCTTCATCTCACCTCCTTCCACTACTTCTTCTTCCTCCTCTTGTTCACCTTCTTCAACTTCTTCACTTTCCACATCTTCTTCTTCTTCCCTCTCTTCTCTTTCTTGCCCTTCTTCTGCTTATACTACTTCTTCTTCCTCCCCTTCTCCTTCTCCTCCTTGTTCCACTTCTTCTTCATCCCCTTTCCTTCCATTGCTTCTTCTTCCTCCTCTTTTTCTCATTCTTCCACTTCTTCTTCTTCTTGCTATTGTTCTCCTTCTTCCACTTGCACTTCATCCTTTTCTTCTTAGTCTTCCACTTCTTCTTCTTCCTCTTCTTCCCCTTCTGCCACCTCTTCCCACTCCTCCCGTTTTCCTTCTTCCACTTCTTCTTCTTCATCTCCTTTCATTTCACTACTTCCTCCTATTCCTCTTATTCTCTCCTTCTACCACTTCTTCTACTTCTAATTATTGTTCTTCTTCTGTTTCTTCTGCTTACACTTCTTCTTTTGCCTCTTCTTCCATTTATTCTCCTTCCATAACTTCTTCTTCTTTCCTTTCCATCTTCTCCTTCCTCTTTTTCTCCATCCCCCACTTATGTTGCTTCCCAATGTTGCTCTCCTTCAGTTTCCACTTCTTCTGCTTCTTCTTCCTTTCCCTTCTCTTCCCCTCCTTCTTCCTTTTCCTCCTTTTCTCCTTGTTCCAAGTCTTCTTCTTCATCTCACCTCCTTCCACTACTTTTTCTTCCTCCTCTTGTTCACCTTCTTCAACTTCTTCACCTTCCACATCTTCTTCTTCTACCTTTTGTTCTCCTTCTTCCACTTTTTCTAGTTACTCTCCTTCTTCTTCCTCTTCTTATCTTTCTTTCACTTCTCTTGCCTCCTTTTGTTCTCTTTCTTCCGCTTCTTCTTCATCCTCTCCTTTCCATTCTTTTCTTCCTCTTCATCTCCTTCTTCTTCTTCCTTTCCTTCGTCATATCCCTCTTTTTCTCCTTCTTCTGCTTCCACTTGCATTTATACCTCTTGTTCTCCTTCTTCCACTACTACTCCATCATCCCCACTCCTTCAACTACCTCTTCTCCGTCCTCTTCGTCTCCTTCCCCCAAATCTTATTCTTACACTTCTTCTTCTTCTTCCTCTTCTCCTCCAGATTCCATTTCTTCTGGTTCTTCTTTCGTTCCATTCCCTTCCCCTCCTTCTTCCTCTTCCTCTTTTTCTCCTTTTTCCAATTCTTCTTCTTCATCTCACCTCCTTCCATTACTTCTTCTTCCTCCTCATGTTCACCTTCTTCACTTTCCACATCTTCTTCTTCTTCCTTTTCTTCTCCTTCTTCCACTTCTTCTAGTTACTCTGCTTCTTCTTCCTCTTCTTATCTTTCTTCCACTTCTCCTGCCTCCTTTTGTTCTCTTTCTTCCGCTTCTTCTTCATCCTCTCCTTTCCTTTCTTTTCTTAGTCTTCATCTCCTTCTTCTTCTTCCTTTCCTTCATCATATCCCTCTTTTTATCCTTCTTCTGCTTCCACTTGCATTTCTACCTCTTGTTCTCCTTCTTCTACTTCTTCTCCATCATCCTCACTCCTTCAACTAGTTTTTCTTCTTCCTTTTGTTCACCTTCTTCCACTTCTACTACATCCACTTGTTCTTCTTCTTCCCTCTCTTCTCCTTTTTGCCCTTCCTCTCCTTCCATTTCTTCTCCTTCCAAAACTTCTTCTTCTCTCCTTTCCGTCTTCTCCTTCCTCTTTTTCTCCATCCCCCACTTCTGTTGCTTCCCATTGTTGCTCTTCCTCTTCTTCTCCTTCCCCGAAATCTTATTCTTACACTTCTTCTTCTTCCTCCTCTTCTTTTCCAGATTCCACTTCTTCTGCTTCTTCTTGTCTTCCCTTCCCCTCCTTCTTCCTTTTCCTCCTTTTCTCCTTGTTCCAATTCTTCTTCTTTATCTCACCTCCTTCCACTACTTCTGCTTCCTCCTCTTGTTCACCTTTTTCAACTTCTTCACCTTCCACATCTTCTTCTTCTACCTTTTCTTCTCCTTCTTCCACTTCTTCTAGTAAATCTCCTTCTTCTTCCTCTTCTTATCTTTCTTCTACTTCTCCTGCCTCCTCTTGTTCTCTTTCTTTCGCTTCTTCTTCATCCTCTCCTTTCCATTCTTTTCTTCCTCTTCATCTCCTCCTTCTTCTTCATTTCCTTCATCATATCCCTCTTTTTCTCCTTCTTCTACTTCCACTTGCATTTCTACCTCTTGTTTCCTTCTTCCACTTCTTCTCCATCATCCCCACTCCTTCATGATGCATTCTCCCCAAGCAAGGGCCCTATCACTAGGGCCATGGCTAGAAGAATAGAAGAAGACATGGCTAGAGTAGAGGGAGGAAGATCTCACCTCCATATGACCATCAAGTTATGCAAGCCATGACTTATTTACTTGTAATTTTTATTTTAGGAACCTAGGATTTTATTTTGGACATGTATTAGTCCATTTAATTTTCTAGGAGATATCTTAGTAATAAGAAGGGGTAAGATTAGCTTTTGGGCCTTTATTTAGGAAATAAGGGGGTAGTTTGATAACTACACCCTCTTTTGCTAAATAAAACCCAAAACTAATAAAGGAGTAATCTTGGCCCTTGGATGAGGTAGCTTGGGCACCAATTCTCATCCTAAGGAGGGTATTGATTGGACTTTGGGCTTCAATCCTCCTCCCTTGGATGACCTCTTTTAATCCTAGCCCTTCATTTCCTTCATGACTTGTCCAAGAGGTTAGCTCCCTCTATAAAAAAGGTGCTCCTTCACACTCTTGTATTTTTTACACTTGATTGAATGGAAAAACCTTGAGTTGGCCAAAATTCTCTTAGTGTCCACCCTTTTCTCTTTGATAATTCCTTAGGTTTTTATCAAGGGTTCCATCCCTTGTGGCAAACTTTCCCTCTTAGGCTTATCTTACCTTAAGTGGCGCCTAAAACCACCTCACTTCTTACCTCTCCACAAACCATTTCACCAAAGAAGAAAACCTCTAGAAAAAGATCAAGGGAGGCATGCATCATTTGGTATCTAGAGCATTGGTTCTAGAGGTCTAAACTCTCTTCCTATCTCATTTATGTTTTCTTTCCGTTTTCCTATTTTATTTTATCTTTAATTTCCGCAATTTTTTCTAGCTTTCCATTATTGTTTATCATTTCCATTTATGTCTTGAGTTTATTGTTTTGAGTTATAGTTTATTTGCACCATTTATTTTTTGCTTGATGCAATTTATATTGTTCTTTTCTTTGCATCTACGTCTCTCCCATATTCATTAATTTCCGCTTAAGCTTTGAGTTGGGTGCTTTCTTGCTTGAATTTTGGTTTTGAGAATTTCTTGCTAAAAATCCATGCCGTTGTGGTGAATTCCACAACCTTGTGGTCAAGAAATTTAGACCAAATTCTTGTGTTTCCTTGCACCTAGTTGCCTTGTTTTTGCTTTAGTTTTAGCTTTTATTTTTCACTTTTATACTCCTGTGTAGTTGTCTATAAGTCATGTTTATAGTTTCCCATTTTGTCTATTAATTCCTTTTAAGTTTAGCCTCTTTTGTTTTTACAAAAAAGTTTGAAACTTCTTAAATTGAGCAACATAAAGGGTCATACCTCATGTCTAAGTCTCTTTAGAAGTTCATGTGCTTTTAGTTTCAAGCATATTCTTAAAAAAAAAATTCAAAAATAGTTGCTCAATTTCCTTTGTAGCTCATTTGTGTGGTAAAGGTAGTTCTTGTTTCTGGGTGCTTTCACTTAAGCTATAAGTTTGGTATTTGTGTTCAACAAATTACTAAAAACTTAACAAAGCTTGAGTCCAGTGGCACACCAAACTACTAAACCATTAACACATCTATAGCTACTTTGCATTTTGAAGTCATTTCTAGTAGTACCTAAATTGTTGCTTTTAATTTTCTTTATTGTTCCAAGCGCATAACTCTTCTTTATCAAGCACTAAATTCACAATCAATTTAGGTGCATCTAGTAAATATTAAAAAAAAAAACAAGAAAACAAAGTCTAAAATAAAATACAAAAAAAACAACGAAGGATTCAAAAAAAAAAAAGAGAACAAACAAAAGAAAAGAAAGTTTGAAAAAAATTCATTTGATGTACCTAACCTAAAATTAGCAAGTGCTTCAACTTTGAACTTGGAACCTTAAAAGAAATTTTATTACTTTTGGTACACTAGAACGTGATATTTGTGTTCTTCTACTCTTCAATCTAGTGCCATTCTTAGGTATTCCATTGTGTGCTCTCTTTCTTTTGTTTACCTTTTAGTTGTTGCTTGTCTTTTAAATCATCTTTCTAGTTTGTCTTATATACTCTTACCATTTGGTTAAGTGTCCTTTTGATTGTGTTATCTTTTATTGCTTTTTGAGTTTCTATTCGCACCTCCCCTTGCTACTTTTGGTTTCTTTGGTTTGTGTGTTAGTGTCACTTTTGGGAGAAAGCTTGAAAAAGGAGCTTACCACAAGGGTAGCATATTTTGGAAGGTTGGACTAAGAGCCTAAGGGATCACCTCAAAAGGAAATACACCTAGCTGTGAGGACTTTGATTTGAGGGAGCATTTGGAGAATCATTTTTTGAAGACTTTACTTTTTCTTTAATTTGGGTGTATTAATTTTGTAGTTGGGAGTTTGAGTGCCCTTAAGGCCCTCCCTTTGGTTGTAATAAAATTTAATCAATTTTTTAGTTTCTCGAAAATTAGGTGAAGAAGGAAGAAGTGGTACACTTCCTTCAACACCTTAGGAGCTCGCTTTAGATCCCTTCTCTTTTGAATTTTTGCTTTAAAATTCTTGCTTTATTTTTCTTATTCAAAGCGCTTAGAAGGATAAAGAGTTCCAAAGACTCATTAAGCCATTTTAGGCAAGAAAACACAAAAAGAGAGGAGTGATTGTTTGTGAAAATTTTTTAGCCACCTTTTTCCTCTTAGAAATTCAAGCACAATGACATCGCACACTCACTCTAGTGCTCATAGTTATTCATCAAACAAGAGTGTAAACCAAAGAAATATTTCTAAAGATTACACTCTAGAAAACTTAAACATGGACTTTAGGGAGTGGATGGCAAAAGAACAAGAGAGAAGAGAAGAAAAAAGGAGAGAAAAAGAGTCCAAGGAGAAAAGAAAAATAAAAGAAAGAGAGGAAGAAAAGAGAGAAAAAAGAGAGAAGGAAGAGAGAAGAATAAGAGAAAGGAGAGAAGATGAAGAAAGGAGAGAAAGAAAAGAAAGAGAAAGAAGAAAAGAGAAAGAAGAAGAAAAAACAAAGCATGGGAATGGTGAGAATTACAAAATGAAAGGGATAGTCTTAGGTTCCCCATCTAGACATACCCATAGGAATGAAAGTGAGGAAGAATACTACAATCATCCTAGGAGAAACTCCCATTCATCCATGCATAATAATGGGGCCCCTCCAAGGGAGCCCAAAATTGATCTCCCCCCATTTCATGGGAGGGAAGATGTGGAAGCCTACCTTGATTGGGAAATCAAGGTAGAACAACTCTTCACTTGCCATGAGGAAAGAGAAGAAAGAAAGGTTCCAATGGCAACCCTTAGCTTCCAAGGGCATGCCATGCATTGGTGGGTTGGGTTAACCAATGAGAGAATCCGCACCAATATGCCTTCCATAAGATATTGGAATGATCTTAGAAGTGCTCTAAGAAGAAGGCATATTCCCTCTTGGTATGAAAGAGATCTTTTGGATAGACTCCAAAGGCTAAGGCAAACCAACCTTAGTATAGAAGAGTATAGACAAAAGATGGAACTTCTTATCTTGAGGGCGGGTATCATTGAGGAACCCAAGGCCACTATGGCAAGGTTTTTGTGTGGGTTGAGCCCCGAAATTCGTGATAAGGTGGAGCTCTTCTCATACAATTCCCTTGATGAGTTAGTTCAACTTTGCATCAAGGTGGAAAATCAACTTAGAAGGAAAACTTTTAAAAAGGATAACCCACCTTATGTAAAGAGGGACCAACCTACGGGGAACTCTTTCAAGAGTTACCCCAAAGAGGAACATCCCAAGCACTTCAAAGAGCATAAAACATCACATATAGAGAGAAAAACCCCTACTACTAACTCTCACGAGAAAGTTAGTAGTATCAAATGCTTTAAATGTCTTGGGAGAGGCCACATTGCCTCTCAATGCCCTACTAAGAGAAACATCATCATGAGGGCCCAAGATGTTTATAGTAGTGAGTCTAGCTCACACTCTTCTAGTGAGAGCGAAGGAGAAGGGGTTCATGCATACCAATCTGATTGTGATGAAACCGCTTATGCATGTGAGGGAGACCTCTTAATGATAAGAAGACTTCTTGGGAGCCAACCTTTGAAAGTATCCTCATCTCAAAGGGAGAACATATTCCACACTCGCTGTAAGGTGAATGACAAAATATGTTCTCTCATTGTGGATAGTGGGTCATGCTGCAATTGTTGTAGCTCAAGGTTGGTGGAAAAGCTAGCCTTGACCCCACTTCCCCACCCTAAGCCGTACAAGCTTCAATGGCTCAATGAGCAAGGGGAAATGGAGGTCAATGAGCAAGTCAAGGTTCCAATTTCCATTGGGTCTTATAAAGATGAGATCCTGTGTGACATAGTCCCAATGGAAGCTGGCCATATCTTGCTAGGAAGACCATGGCAATTTGATAAGAAAGCCATACACCATGGTCATTCCAATAACATCATCCTCACTCATAAGGATAAGCGCATTAAGTTGTGTCTTCTAACACCTTCACAAGTGGCGGAGGACCAACTCATCATGAAACATAAGAGAGATGAGGAGAAAAAAAAAGCAAAGCTTTACCCCTAAAGCTTGAAAGGGGTAAAGAGATTGAGTTGGAAGTTGGTGCCCCTTCCAAGAAAGTCATTAGTAAAGGGAGTTTATTTGCGACAAAATTGGAATTAAAGGAAGCCCCCTTAACTAACAGACCTTTCTATCTCCTCCTTTGCAAAGAGGCATCCCCCATTTCTTCCCCCTCCACTTTTTTCCCTTCTAGTTCTAGCACTGCCATAGAACTTGGACCTGAGAACCTACCTCAAGAGGTTCAAGAGCTTTTAAAGGAGTTTGGTGATATATTCCCTAATGAAGTTCCCAAAGGACTTCCTCTAATTAGGGGTATAGAACACCAAATAGACTTGGTACCTGGGGCTAGCCTGCCTAATAGGCCTGCTTATAGGACTAATCCCATGGAGACCAAGGAGATTGAATCTCAAGTCCAAGAACTATTGGAGAAGGGTTGGGTTCAAGAGAGCCTAAGCCCTTGTGCTGTGCCAGTTTTGTTGGTGCCTAAGAAGAATGGCCAATGGAGGATGTGCATTGATTGTTGAGCAATCAATAACATCACCATCAAATATAGGCACCCTATCCCTAGGCTTGATGACATGCTTGATGAATTGCATGGGGCCCAATTATTTTCAAAAATTGATCTTAAGAGTGGTTATCACCAAATCCGCATCAAGGAAGGTGATGAGTGGAAAACCGCTTTTAAGACCAAGTTTGGGCTGTATGAGTGGTTGGTAATGCCCTTTGGGCTTACCAATGCCCCAAGCACCTTCATGAGGCTTATGAATCATGTCCTTAGGGATTGCTTAGGAAAATTTTGTGTTGTTTATTTTGATGACATCTTAGTGTATAGCAAGAGCCTAGATGAACATGTAGGCCATCTTAGGCGCGTCTTTTGCATTCTTAGGTCACACCAACTCTACGGAAATCTTGAAAAATGTAATTTTTGTATGGAGAGTGTGGTGTTCTTAGGTTTTATAGTTAATAAAAATGGGGTTCAAGTAGACCCCGACAAAATCAAAGCCATCCAAGAATGGCGCACCCTAAAAAGTGTGACTGAGATCAAGAGTTTTCATGGTCTCGCGAGCTTTTACAGGCGCTTTGTGCCTAACTTCTCCATACTTTTCTCACCAATCAATGATTTGGTGAAGAAGGATACTCCTTTCCTTTGGGGTGAAAAACAACAAAAAGCCTTTGAACTTATCAAAGAGAAACTGACCCATGCACCAGTTTTAGCTCTTCCTGACTTTTCTAAAACTTTTGAGCTAGAGTGTGATGTATCGGGAGTGGGTGTGGGAGCTGTGTTGTTACAAGGTGGTCATCCCGTGGCTTATTTTAGTGAAAAACTAAATGGAGCAGCCTTAAACTACCCCACCTATGATAAAGAGTTTTACTCTTTGATAAGGGCCCTTCAAACTTGGGAACATTATCTTGTACCCAAGGAGTTCATCATTCATAGTGACCATGAGTCACTTAAGTATTTGAAGGGTCAAGGCAAGCTTAATAAAAGGCATGCTAAATGGGTAGAATTTCTTGAGACTTTCCCTTATATCATCAAATACAAGAAAGGAAAACATAATGTGGTGGCTGATGCTTTGTCTCGTAGACATACCCTTTACACCACCTTAAGTGCAAAGATTCTTGGATTTGATAATATTAGAGAAATGTATCTTTCTGATAAGGATTTTGGATCCATTTATGTTGCCTCTACATTTGCATGTAAAACCCAAAATGGGTTCTTTGTGAGTGAGGGGTACCTTTTCAAAGGTAGCAGACTTTGTGTACCCCAAGGATCTATGAGAAATCTGTTGACAAAAGAGAGCCATGAGGGTGGGCTCATGGGGCATTTTGGAATTAACAAAACTCTTCTGCTTTTACAAGAAAAATTCTTTTGGCCCCATATGAAGAAAGACGTCTATAGACATTGTCGTAGATGCATTGCTTGCTTGCAAGCTAAGTCTAAGACAATGGCTCATGGATTGTACACACCCTTACCTGCTCCTTCTGTACCTTGGCTGGATATTAGTATGGATTTCATCCTTGGCCTGCCTCGAACCCAACGAGGTGCAGACTCTATCTTTGTAGTGGTAGATAGATTTTCAAAAATGGCTCACTTTATACCATGCCACAAGATAGATGATGCGAGCAACATTGCGAGACTTTTCTTTAAAGAAGTTGTCCGTTTACATGGAATTCCCCAATCCATAGTCTCTGATAGAGATGTGAAGTTCCTTAGCCACTTTTGGAAAACATTGTGGGCAAGGCTAGGAACTAAACTCTTATTTTCTACCACATGTCACCCCCAAACTGATGGGCAGACTGAGGTAGTAAATAGATCTCTATCTACTATGCTTAGGACACTTCTTCGAGGAAATCACAAGTCTTGGGATGAATACCTACCCCATATTGAGTTTGCATACAACCGGGTGGTTCAAAGGACCACCAAGCATTCTCCCTTTGAAGTTGTTTATGGCTTCAACCCCCTTACTCCTCTTGATATCTTGCCCTTACCCTTCCCTTCTTATGTTCACAAAGAAGGAATAGTAAGAGCGGTTTTTGTTAAAAAATTACATGAAAGGGTAAAGGCCAACATTGAACATCATTCAAAGGAGTATGCTAGTAAAGCTAATAGGGGCAGGAAAGAAATTATCTTCAATGAAGGGGATTGGGTATGGCTTCATTTGAGGAAGGATCGCTTCCCTACTCAAAGGAAGTCCAAGCTTAGCCCCCGAGGAGATGGTCCCTTTCAAGTCCTCAAGAGAGTGAACAACAATGCATACATATTAGATCTCCCTGAGGACTATGGTGTCAGTACTACCTTTAATGTTTGTGATTTGATCCCTTTTGTAGGTACTGATGAAGAAGAGGAGGATGCATTCTCCCCAAGCAAGGGCCCTATCACTAGGGCCATGGCTAGAAGAATAGAAGAAGACATGGCTAAAGTAGAGGGAGGAAGATCTCACCTCCATATGACCATCAAGTTATGCAAGCCATGACTTATTTACTTGTAATTTTTATTTTAGGAACCTAGGATTTTATTTTGGACATGTATTAGTCCATTTAATTTTCTAGGAGGTGTCTTAGTAATAAGAAGGGGTAAGATTAGCTTTTGGGCCTTTATTTAGGAAATAAGGGGGTAGTTTGATAACTACACCCTCTTTTGCTAAATAAAACCCAACACTAATAAAGGAGTAATCTTGGCCCTTGGATGAGGTAGCTTGGGCACCAATTCTCATCTATTCTGCCTACACTACTTCTTCTTCCTCCCCTTCTTCTTCTCCTCCTTGTTCCACTTCTTCTTCATCCCCTTTCCTTCAATTGCTTCTTCTTCCTCCTCTTTTTTTTATTCTTCCACTTCTTCGTCTTCTTCCTATTGTTTCCATCTTCCACTTGCACTTATTCCTTTTCTTCTCGTTCTTCCACTTCTTCTTCTTCCTCTTCTTCTCCTTCTACCACCTCTTTTCACTCCTCCCGTTCTCCTTCTTCCACTTCTTATTCTTCATCTCCTTTCATTCCACTACTTCATCCTATTCCTCTTATTCTCTCCTTCTACCACTTCTTCTACTTCTACTTGTTGTTCTTCTTCATTTTCGTCTCCTTCTTTTGTTCTTCTGCTTACACTTCTTCTTCTTCCTCTTCTTCCATTTCTTCTCTTTCCACAACTTCCTCTTCTTTCCTTTCCGTCTTCTCCTTCCGCTTTTTCTCCATCCCCCACTACTGTTTCTTCCCATTGTTGCTCTTCCTCTTCTTCTCCTGCCCCTAAATCTTATGCTTACACTTCTTCTTCTTCTTCCTCTTCTCCTCCAGATTCCACTTCTTCTGCTTCTTCTTCCCTTCCCTTCCCCTCCATCTTCCTTTTCCTCCTTTTCTCCTCGTTCCAATTCTTCTTCTTCATCTCACCTCCTTCCACTACTTCTTCTTCCTCCTCTTGTTCCCCTTTTTCAACTTCTTCACTTTCCACATCTTCTTCTTCTTCCCTCTCTTCTCTTTCTTGCCCTTCTTCTGCTTATACTACTTCTTCTTCCTCCCCTTCTTCTTCTCCTCCTTGTTCCACTTCTTCTTCATCCCCTTTCCTTCCATTGCGTCTTCTTCCTCCTCTTTTTCTCATTCTTCCACTTCTTCTTCTTCTTCTTATTGTTATCCCTCTTCCACTTGCACTTCTTCCTTTTCTTCTTGTTCTTCCACTTCTTCTTCTTCCTCTTCTTCTCTTTATGCCCCCTCCTCTCACTCCTCCCGTTCTCCTTCTTCCACTTCTTCTTCTTCATCTCCTTTCATTTCACTACTTCCTCCTATTCCTCTTATTCTCTCCTTCTACCACTTCTTGTACTTCTACTTGTTGTGCTTCTTCATTTTCGTCTCCTTCTTCCGCTTCTTCTGCTTACACTTCTTCTTCTTCCTCTTCTTCCATTTCTTCTCCTTCCACAACTTCTTCTTCTTTCCTTTCCGTCTTCTCCTAACTCTTTTTCTCCATCCCCCACTTCTGTTGCTTCCCATTGTTGCTCTTCCTCTCCTTCTTCTTCCCCCAAATCTTATGCTTACACTTCTTCTTCTTCTTCCTCTTCTCCTCCAGCTTCCACTTCTTCTGCTTCTTCTTCCCTTCCCTTCCCCTCCTTCTTCCTTTTCCTCCTTTTTTCCTTGTTCCAAGTCTTCGTCTTCATCTCACCTCCTTTCACTGCTTCTTCTTCCTCCTCTTGTTCACCTTCTTCAACTTCTTCACCTTCCACATCTTCTTCTTCTACCTTTTCTTCTCCTTCTTCCACTTCTTGTAGTAAATCTCCTTCTTCTTCCTCTTCTTATCTTTCTTCCACTTCTCCTGCCTCCTCTTGTTCTCTTGCTTCCGCTTCTTCTTCATCCTCTCCTTTCCATTCTTTTCTTCCTCTTCATCTCCTTCTTCTTCTTCCTTTCCTTCGTCATATCCCTCTTTTTCTCCTTCTTCTGCTTCCACTTGCATTTCTACCTCTTGTTCTCCTTCTTCCACTTGTTCTCCATCATCCCCACTCCTTCAACTACTTCTTCTTCTTCCTTTTGTTTACCTTCTTCCACTTTTACTATATCCACTTCTTCTTCTTCTTCCCTCTCTTCTCCTTCTTGCCCTTCTTCTGCCTACACTACTTCTTCGTCCTCCCCTTCTTCTTCTCCTCCTTGTTCCACTCCTTCTTCATCCCCTTTCCTTCCATTGCTTTTTCTTCCTCCTCTTTTTCTCATTCTTCCACTTCTGCTTCTTCCTATTGTTCTCCTTCTTCCACTTGCACTTCTTCCTTTTCTTCTCGTTCTTCCACTTCTTCTTCTTCCTATTCTTCTCCTTCTGCCACCTCTTGTCACTCCTCCTTTTCTCCTTCTTCAACTTCTTCTTCTTCATCTTCTTTCATTCCACTACTTCCTCCTATTCCTCTTATTCTCTCCTTCTACCACTTCTTCTACTTCTACTTGTTGTTCTTCTTCATTTTCGTCTCCTTCTTGCCCTTCTTCTGCCTACACTACTTCTTCTTCCTCCCCTTCTTCTTCTCCTCCTTGTTCCACTTCTTCTTCACCCCCTTTCCTTCCATTGCTTTTTCTTCCTCCTTTTTTTCTCATTCTTCCACTTCTTCTTCTTCTTCCTATTGTTCTCGTTCTTCCACTTTCACTTCTTCCTTTTCTTCTCGTTCTTCCACTTCTTCTACTTCTTCTTCTTCCTTTCCTTCGTCATATCCCTCTTTTTCTCCTTCTTCTGCTTCCACTTGCATTTCTACCCCTTGTTCTCCTTCTTCCACTTCTTCTCCATCATCCCCACTCCTTAAACTACTTCTTCCTCTTCCTCTTGTTCACCTTCTTCCACTTCTACTACATCCACTTGTTCCTCTTCTTCTATCTCTTCTCCTTCTTGCCCTTCTTCTGCCTACACTACTTTTTCTTCCTCCCCTTCTTCTTCTCCTCCTTGTTCCACTTCTTCTTCATCCCCTTTTCTTCCATTGCTTCTTCTTCCTCCTCTTTTTCTCATTCTTCCACTTCTTCTCCTTCTTCCATTTGCACTTCTTCCTTTTCTACTCGTTTTTCCATTTCTTCTTCTTCCTCTTCTTCTCCTTCTGCCACCTCTTCTCCCTCCTCCCGTTCTCCTTCTTCAACTTCTTCTTCTTCATCTTCTTTCATTCCACTACTTCCTCCTATTCCTCTTATTCTCTCCTTCTACCACTTCTTCTACTTCTACTTGTTGTTCTTCTTCATTTTCGTCTCCTTTTTCCGCTTCTTCTGCTTACACTTCTCCTTCTTCCTCTTCTTCCATTTCTTTTCCTTCCACAACTTCTTCTTTCCTTTCCGTCTTCTCCTTCCTCTTTTTCTCCATCCCCCACGTCTGTTGCTTCCCATTTCTGCTCTTCCTCTTCTTCTCCTTCCCCCAAATCTTATGCTTACACTTTTTCTTCTTCTTCCTCTTCTCCTCCAGATTCCACTTCTTCTGCTTCTTCTTCCCTTCCCTTCCCTTCCCCTCCTTTTTCCTTTTCCTCCTTTTCTCCTTGTTCGAATTCTTCTTCTTCATCTCACCTCCTTCCACTACTTCTTCTTCCTCCTCTTGGTCACCTTCTTCAACTTCTTCACTTTCCACATCTTCTTCTTCTTCCTTTTCTTCTCCTTCTTCCACTTCTTCTAGTTACTCTCCTTCATCTTCCTCTTCTTATCTTTCTTCCACTTCTCCTTCCTCCTCTTGTTCTCTTTCTTCCACTTCTTCTTCATCCTCTCCTTTCCTTTCTTTTCTTCCTCTTCATCTCCTTCTTCTTCTTCCTTTCCTTCGTCATATCCCTCTTTTTCTCCTTCTTCTGCTTCCACTTGCATTTCTACCCCTTGTTCTCCTTCTTCCACTTCTTCTCCATCATCCCCACTGCTTAAACTACTTCTTCCTCTTCCTCTTGTTCACCTTCTTCCACTTCTACTACATCCACTTGTTCCTCTTCTTCCATCTCTTCTCCTTCTTGCCCTTCTTTTGCCTACACTACCTGATGCATGCCTCCCTTGATCTTTTTCTAGAGGTTTTCTTCTTTGGTGAAATGGTTTGTGGAGAGGTAAGAAGTGAGGTGGTTTTAGGCGCCACTTAAGGTAAGATAAGCCTAAGAGGGAAAGTTTACCACAAGGGATGGAACCCTTGATAAAAACCTAAGGAATTCTCAAAGAGAGAAGGGTGGACATTAAGAGAATTTTGGCCAACTCAAGGTTTTTCTATTCAATCAAGTGTAAAAAATACAAGAGTGTGAAGGAGCACCTTTTTATAGAGGGAGCTAACCTCTTGGACAAGTCATGAAGGAAATGAAGGGCTAGGATTAAAAGGAGTCATCCAAGGGAGGAGGATTGAAGCCCAAAGTCCAATCAATACCCTCCTTTAGATGAGAATTGGTGCCCAAGCTACCTCATCCAAGGGCCAAGATTACTCCTTTATTAGTGTTGGGGTTTATTTAGCAAAAGAGGGTGTAGTTATCAAAGTACCCCCTTATTTCCTAAATAAAGGCCCAAAAGCTAATCTTACCCCTTCTTATTACTAAGACACCTCCTAGAAAATTAAATGGACTAATACATGTCCAAAATAAAATCCTAGGTTCCTAAAATAAAAATTACAAGTAAATAAGTCATGGCTTGCATAACTTGATGGTCATATGGAGGTGAGATCTTCCTCCCTCTACTCTAGCCATGTCTTCTTCTATTCTTCTAGCCATGGCCCTAGTGATAGGGCCCTTGCTTGGGGAGAATGCATCATCCCGTCCCCCTTGGGAAGGATTTGACCTCAAATCTGATAGGTCCTCCTCTTCTTCATCAGTACCTACAAAAGGGATCAAATCACAAACATTAAAGGTAGTACTGACACCATAGTCCTCAGGGAGATCTAATATGTATGCATTGTTGTTCACTCTCTTGAGGACTTGAAAGGGACCATCTCCTCGGGGGCTAAGCTTGGACTTCCTTTGAGTAGGGAAGCGATCCTTCCTCAAATGAAGCCATACCCAATCCCCTTCATTGAAGATAATTTATTTCCTGCCCCTATTAGCTTTACTAGCATACTCCTTTGAATGATGTTCAATGTTGGCCTTTACCCTTTCATGTAATTTTTTAACAAAAACCGCTCTTACTATTCCTTCTTTGTGAACAGAAGAAGGGAAGGGTAAGGGCAAGATATCAAGAGGAGTAAGGGGGTTGAAGCCATAAACAACTTCAAAGGGAGAATGCTTGGTGGTCCTTTGAACCACCCGGTTGTATGCAAACTCAATATGGGGTAGGTATTCATCCCAAGACTTGTGATTTCCTCGAAGAAGTGTCCTAAGCATAGTAGATAGAGATCTATTTACTACCTCAGTCTGCCCATCAGTTTGGGGGTGACATGTGGTAGAAAATAAGAGTTTAGTTCCTAGCCTTGCCCACAATGTTTTCCAAAAGTGGCTAAGGAACTTCACATCTCTATCAGAGACTATGGATTGGGGAATTCCATGTAAACGGACAACTTCTTTAAAGAAAAGTCTCGCAATGTTGCTCGCATCATCTATCTTGTGGCATGGTATAAAGTGAGCCATTTTTGAAAATCTATCTACCACTACAAAGATAGAGTCTGCACCTCGTGGGGTTCGAGGCAGGCCAAGGATGAAATCCATACTAATATCCAGCCAAGGTGCAGAAGGAGCAGGTAAGGGTGTGTACAATCCATGAGCCATTGTCTTAGACTTAGCTTGCAAGCAAGCAGTGCATCTACGACAATGTCTATAGACGTCTTTCTTCATATGGGGCCAAAAGAATTTTTCTTGTAAAAGCAGAAGAGTTTTGTTAATTCCAAAATGCCCCATGAGCCCACCCTCATGGCTCTCTTTTGTCAATATATTTCTCATAGATCCTTGGGGTACACAAAGTCTGCTACCTTTGAAAAGGTACCCCTCACTCACAAAGAACCCATTTTGGGTTTTACATGCAAATGTAGAGGCAGCATAAATGGATCCAAAATCCTTATCAGAAAGATACATTTCTCTAATATTATCAAATCCAAGAATCTTTGCACTTAAGGTGGTGTAAAGGGTATGTCTACGAGACAAAGCATCAGCCACCACATTATGTTTTCCTTTCTTGTATTTGATGATATAAGGGAAAGTCTCAAGAAATTCTACCCATTTAGCATGCCTTTTATTAAGCTTGCCTTGACCCTTCAAATACTTAAGTGACTCATGGTCACTATGAATGATGAACTCCTTGGGTACAAGATAATGTTCCCAAGTTTGAAGGGCCCTTATCAAAGAGTAAAACTCTTTATCATAGGTGGGGTAGTTTAAGGCAGCTCCATTTAGTTTTTCACTAAAATAAGCCACGGGATGACCACCTTGTAACAACACAGCTCCCACACCCACTCCCGATGCATCACACTCTAGCTCAAAAGTTTTAGAAAAGTCAGGAAGAGCTAAAACTGGTGCATGGGTCAGTTTCTCTTTGATAAGTTCAAAGGCTTTTTGTTGTTTTTCACCCCAAAGGAAAGGAGTATCCTTCTTCACCAAATCATTGATTGGTGAGAAAAGTGTGGAGAAGTTAGGCACAAAGCGCCTGTAAAAGCTTGCGAGACCATGAAAACTCTTGATCTCAGTCACACTTTTTGGGGTGGGCCATTCTTGGATGGCTTTGATTTTTTCGGGGTCTACTTGAACCCCATTTTTATTAACTATAAAACCTAAGAACACCACACTCTCCACACAAAAATTACATTTTTCAAGATTTCCATAGAGTTGGTGTGACCTAAGAATGCAAAAGACGCACCTAAGATGGCCTACATGTTCATCTAGGCTCTTGCTATACACTAAGATGTCATCAAAATAAACAACACAAAATTTTCCTAAGCAATCCCTAAGGACATGATTCATAAGCCTCATGAAGGTGCTTGGGGCATTGGTAAGCCCAAAGGGCATTACCAACCACTCATATAGCCCAAACTTGGTCTTAAAAGCAGTTTTCCACTCATCACCTTCCTTGATGCGGATTTGGTGATAACCACTCTTAAGATCAATTTTTGAAAATAATTGGGCCCCATGCAATTCATCAAGCATGTCATCAAGCCTAGGGATAGGGTGCCTATATTTGATGGTGATGTTATTGATTGCTCGACCATCAATGCACATCCTCCATTGGCCATTCTTCTTAGGCACCAACAAAACTGGCACAGCACAAGGGCTTAGGCTCTCTTGAACCCAACCCTTCTCCAATAGTTCTTGGACTTGAGATTCAATCTCCTTGGTCTCCATGGGATTAGTCCTATAAGCAGGCCTATTAGGCAGGCTAGCCCCAGGTACCAAGTCTATTTGGTGTTCTATACCCCTAATTGGAGGAAGTCCTTTGGAACTTCATTAGGAATATATCACCAAACTCCTTTAAAAGCTCTTGAACCTCTTGAGGTAGGTTCTCAGGTCCAAATTCTATGGCAGTGCTAGAACTAGAAGGGAAAAAAGTGGAGGGGGAAGAAATGGGGGATGCCTCTTTGCAAAGGAGGAGATAGAAAGGTCTGTTAGTTAAGGGGGCTTCCTTTAATTCCAATTTTGTCACAAATAAACTCCCTTTACTAATGACTTTCTTGGAAGGGGCACCAACTTCCAACTCAACCTCTTTACCCCTTTCAAGCTTTAGGGGTAAAGCTTTGCTTTTTTTTTTTCTCCTCATCTCTCTTATGTTTCATGATGAGTTGGTCCTCCGCCACTTGTGCAGGTGTTAGAGGACACAACTTAATGCGCTTATCCTTATGAGTGAGGATGATGTTATTGGAATGACCATGGTGTATGGCTTTCTTATCAAATTGCCATGGTCTTCCTAGCAAGATATGGCCAGCTTCCATTGGGACTATGTCACACAGGATCTCATCTTTATAAGACCCAATGGAAATTGGAACCTTGACTTGCTCATTGACCTCCATTTCCCCTTGCTCATTGAGCCATTGAAGCTTGTAAGGCTTAGGGTGGGGAAGTGGGGTCAAGGCTAGCTTTTCCACCAACCTTGAGCTACTACAATTGCAGCATCACCCACTATCCACAATGAGAGAACATATTTTGTCATTCACCTTACAGCGAGTGTGGAATATGTTCTCCCTTTGAGATGAGGACACTTTCAAAGGTTGGCTTCCAAGAAGTCTTCTTATCATTAAGAGGTCTCCCTCACATGCATAAGCGATTTCATCACAATCAGATTGGTATGCATGAACCCCTTCTCCTTCGCTCTCACTAGAGGAGTGTGAGCTAGACTCACTACTATAAACATCTTGGGCCCTCATGATGATGTTTCTCTTAGTAGGGCATTGAGAGGCAATGTGGCCTCTCCCAAGACATTTAAAGCATTTGATACTACTAACTTTCTCGTGAGAGTTAGTAGTAGGGGTTTTTCTCTCTATATGTGATGTTTTATGCTCTTTGAAGTGCTTGGGATGTTCCTCTTTGGGGTAACTCTTGAAAGAGTTCCCCGTAGGTTGGTCCCTCTTTACATAAGGTGGGTTATCCTTTTTGAAAGTTTTCCTTCTAAGTTGATTTTCCACCTTGATGCAAAGTTGAACTAACTCATCAAGGGAATTGTATGAGAAGAGCTCCACCTTATCACGAATTTCGGGGCTCAA
Organism: Psophocarpus tetragonolobus; assembly: GCA_037954015.1. Taxonomy (NCBI): domain Eukaryota; kingdom Viridiplantae; phylum Streptophyta; class Magnoliopsida; order Fabales; family Fabaceae; genus Psophocarpus; species Psophocarpus tetragonolobus. Next base: position 21,696,439 of record CM075694.1, read on the forward strand.
CCCACACAAAAACCTTGCCATAGTGGCCTTGGGTTCTTCAATGATACCCGCCCTCAAGATAAGAAGTTCCATCTTTTGTCTATACTCTTCTATACTAAGGTTGGTTTTCCTTAGCCTTTGGAGTCTATCCAAAAGATCTCTTTCATACCAAGAGGCAATATGCCTTCTTCTTAGAGCACTTCTAAGATCATTCCAATATCTTATGGAAGGCATATTGGTGCGGATTCTCTCATTGGTTAACCCAACCCACCAATGCATGGCATGCCCTTGGAAGCTAAGGGTTGCCATTGGAACCTTTCTTTCTTCTCTTACCTCATGGCAAGTGAAGAGTTGTTCTACCTTGATTTCCCAATCAAGGTAGGCTTCCACATCTTCCCTCCCATGAAATGGGGGGAGATCAATTTTGGGCTCCCTTGGAGGGGCCCCATTATTATGCATGGATGAATAGGAGTTTCTCCTAGGATGATTGTAGTATTCTTCCTCAGTTTCACTCCTATGGGTATGTCTAGATGGGGAACCTAAGACTATCCCTTTCATTTTGTAATTCTCACCATTCCCATGCTTTCTTTTTTCTTCTTCTTTCTCTTTTCTTCTTTCTCTTTCTTTTCTTTCTCTCCTTTCTTCATCTTCTCTCCTTTCTCTTATTCTTCTCTCTTCCTTCTCTCTTTTTTCTCTCTTTTCTTCCTCTCTTTCTTTTATTTTTCTTTTCTCCTTGGACTCTTTTTCTCTCCTTTTTTCTTCTCTTCTCTCTTGTTCTTTTGTCATCCACTCCCTAAAGTCCATGTTTAAGTTTTCTAGAGTGTAATCTTTAGAAATATTTCTTTGGTTTACACTCTTGTTTGATGAATAACTATGAGCACTAGAGTGGGTGTGTGATGTCATTGTGCTTGAATTTCTAAGAGGAAAAAGGTGGCTAAAAAATTTTCACAAACAAACACTCCTCTCTTTTTGTGTTTTCTTGCCTAAAATGGCTTGATGAGTCTTTGGAACTCTTTAGCCTTCTAAGCGCTTTGAATAAGAAAAATAAAGCAAGAATTTTAAAGCAAAAATTCAAAAGAGAAGGGATCTAAAGCGAGCTCCTAAGGTGTTGAAGGAAGTGTACCACTTCTTCCTTCTTCACCTAATTTTCGAGAAACTAAAAAATTGATTAAATTTTATTACAACCAAAGGGAGGGCCTTAAGGGCACTCAAACTCCCAACTAAAAAATTAATACACCCAAATTAAAGAAAAAGTAAAGTCTTCAAAAAATGATTCTCCAAATGCTCCCTCAAATCAAAGTCTTCACGGCTAGGTGTATTTCCTTTTGAGGTGATCCCTTAGGCTCTTAGTCCAACCTTCCAAAATATGCTACCCTTGTGGTAAGCTCCTTTTTCAAGCTTTCTCCCAAAAGTGACACTAACACACAAACCAAAGAAACCAAAAGTAGCAACGGGAGGTGCGAATAGAAACTCAAAAAACAATAAAAGATAACACAATCAAAATGACACTTAACCAAATGGTAAGAGTATATAAGACAAACTAGAAAGATGATTTAAAAGACAAGCAACAACTAAAAGGTAAACAAAAGAAAGAGAGCACACAATGGAATACCTAAGAATGGCACTAGATTAAAGAGTAGAAGAACACAAATATCAAGTTCTAGCGTACCAAAAGTAATAAAATTTCTTTTAAGGTTCCAAGTTCAAAGTTGAAGCACTTGCTAATTTTAGGTTAGGTACATCAAATGAATTTTTTCAAACTTTCTTTTCTTTTGTTTGTTCTCTTTTTTTTTTTTTTTTTTGAATCCTTCGTTGTTGTTTTTTTGTATTTTATTTTAGACTTTGTTTTCTTGTTTTTTTTTGAATATTTACTAGATGCACCTAAATTGATTGTGAATTTAGTGCTTGATAAAAAAGAGTTATGTGCTTGGAACAATAAAGAAAATTAAAAGAAACAATTTAGGTACTACTAGAAATGACTTCAAAATGCAAAGTAGCTATAGATGTGTTAATGGTTTAGTAGTTTGGTGTGCCACTGGACTCAAGCTTTGTTAAGATTTTAGTAATTTGTTGAACACAAATACCAAACTTATAGCTTAAGTGAAAGCACCCACAAACAAGAACTACCTTTACCACACAAATGAGCTACAAATTATACGTATAAGGAAAATAAAGACAAAGGAAATTGAGCAACTATTTTTTAATTTCTTTTTTAAGAATATGCTTGAAACTAAAAGCACATGAACTTCTAAAGAGACTTAGACATGAGGTATAACCCTCTATGTTGCTCAATTTAAGAAGTTTCAAATTTTTTTTTGTAAAAACAAAAGAGGCTAAACTTAAAAGGAATTAATAGACAAAATGGGAAACTATAAACATGACTTATAGACAACTACACAAGAGTATAAAAGTGAAAAATAAAAGCTAAAAATAAAGCAAAAACAAGGCAACTAGGTGCAAGGAAACACAAGAATTTGGTCTAAATTTCTTGACCACAAGGAAACTAGGTGCAAGGAAACACAAGAATTTGGTCTAAATTTCTTCACCACAACGGCATGGATTTTTAGCAAGAAATTCTCAAAACCAAAATTCAAGCAAGAAAGCACCCAACTCAAAGCTTAAGCGGAAATTAATGAATATGGGAGAGACGTAGATGCAAAGAAAAGAACAATATAAATTGCATCAAGCAAAAAATAAATGGTGCAAATAAACTATAACTCAAAACAATAAACTCAAGACATAAATGGAAATGATAAACAATAATGGAAAGCTAGAAAAAATTGCGGAAATTAAAGATAAAATAAAATAGGAAAACGGAAAGAAAAAATAAATGAGATAGGAAGAGAGTTTAGACCTCTAGAACCAATGCTCTAGATACCAAATGATGCATGCCTCCCTTGATCTTTTTCTAGAGGTTTTCTTCTTTGGTGAAATGGTTTGTGGAGAGGTAAGAAGTGAGGTGGTTTTAGGCGCCACTTAAGGTAAGATAAGCCTAAGAGGGAAAGTTTGCCACAAGGGATGGAACCCTTGATAAAAACCTAAGGAATTCTCAAAGAGAGAAGGGTGGACACTAAGAGAATTTTGGCCAACTCAAGGTTTTTCTATTCAATCAAGTGTAAAAAATACAAGAGTGTGAAGGAGCACCTTTTTATAGAGGGAGCTAACCTCTTGGACAAGTCATGAAGGAAATGAAGGGCTAGGATTAAAAGGAGTCATCCAAGGGAGGAGGATTGAAGCCCAAAGTCCAATCAATACCCTCCTTTAGATGAGAATTGGTGCCCAAGCTACCTCATCCAAGGGTCAAGATTACTCCTTTATTAGTGTTGGGTTTTATTTAGCAAAAGAGGGTGTAGTTATCAAAGTACCCCCTTATTTCCTAAATAAAGGCCCAAAAGCTAATCTTACCCCTTCTTATTACTAAGACACCTCCTAGAAAATTAAATGGACTAATACATGTCCAAAATAAAATCCTAGGTTCCTAAAATAAAAATTACAAGTAAATAAGTCATGGCTTGCATAACTTGATGGTCATATGGAGGTGAGATCTTCCTCCCTCTACTCTAGCCATGTCTTCTTCTATTCTTCTAGCCATGGTCCTAGTGATAGGGCCCTTGCTTGGGGAGAATGCATCACTACCTCTTCTTCCTCCCCTTCTTCTTCTCGTCCTTGTTCCACTTCTTCTTCATTCCCCTTTCCTTCCATTGCTTCTTCTTCGTCCTCTTTTTCTCATTCTTCTACTTCTTCTTCTTCTTCCTATTGTTCTCCTTCTTCCACTTGCATTTCTTCCTTTTCTCCTCGTTCTTCCACTTCTTCTTCTTCCTCTTCTTCTCCTTCTGCTACCTCTTCTTCCTCTTCCCGTTCTCCTTCTTCCACTTCTTCTTCTTCATCTCCTTTCATTCCACTACTTCTTCCCATTCCTCTAATTCTCTCCTTCTACCACTTCTTTTACTTCTACTTGTTGTTCTTATTCATTTTCATCTCCTTCTTCCACTTCTTCTGCTTACACTTCTTCTTCTTCCTCTTCTTCCATTTCTTCTCCTTCCACAACTTCTTCTTCTTTCCTTTCCGTTTTCTCATTCCTCTTTTTCTCTATCCCCCACTTCTGTTGCTTTCCATTGTTGCTCTTCCTCTTCTTCTCCTTCCCCCAAATCTTATGCTTACACTTCTTCTCCTTCTTCCTCTTCTCCTCCAGATTCCACTTCTTCTGCTTCTTTTTCCCTTCCCTTCCCCTCCTTCTTCATTTTCCTCCTTTTCTCCTTGTTCCAATTCTTCTTCTTCATCTCACCTCCTTCCACTGCTTCTTCTTCCTCCTCTTGTTCTCTTTCTTCCACTTCTTCTTCTTCATCCTCTCCTTTCCTTTCTTTTCTTCTGCTTCATCTCCTCCTTCTTCTTCCTTTCCTTCGTGATATCCCTCTTTTTCTCCTTCTTCTGCTTCCACTTGCATTTCTACCTCTTGTTCTCCTTCTTCCACTTCTTCTCCATCATCCCCACTCCTTCAACTACTTCTTCTTCTTCCTCTTACTCACCTTCTTCCACTTCTACTACATCCACTTGTTCTTCTTCTTCCCTCTCTTCTCCTTCTTGCCCTTCTTCTGCCTGCACTACTTCTTCGTCCTCCCCTTCTTCTTCTCCTCCTTGTTCCACTCCTTCTTCATCCCCTTTCCTTCCATTGCTTTTTCTTCCTCCTCTTTTTCTCATTCTTCCACTTCTGCTTCTTCCTATTGTTCTCCTTCTTCCACTTGCACTTCTTCCTTTTCTTCTCGTTCTTCCACCACTTCTTCTTCCTCTTCTTCTCCTTCTGCCACCTCTTCTTCCTCCTCCCGTTCTCCTTCTTCCACTCCTTTTTCTTCATCTCCTTTCATTCCACTACTTCCTCCTATTCGTCTTATTCTCTCCTTCTACCACTTCTTCTACTTCTACTTGTTGTTCTTCTTCATTTTCGTCTCCTTCTTCCGCTTCTTCTGCTTACACTTCTTCTTCTTCCTCTTCTTCCATTTCTTCTCCTTCCACAACTTCGTCTTCTTTCCTTTCCGTCTTTCCTTCCTTTTTTTCTCCATCCCCCACTTCTGTTACTTCCCGTTGTTGCTCTTCCTCTTCTTCTCCTTCCCCCAAATCTTATGCTTACACTTCTTCTTCTTCTTCCTCTTCTCCTCCAGCTTCCACTTCTTGTTCTTCATCTCACCTCTTTCCATTACTTCGTCTTCCTCCTCTTGTTCACCTTCTTCAACTTCTTCATTTTCCACATCTTCTTCTTCTTCCTTTTCTTCTCCTTCTTCCACTTCTTCTAGTTACTCTCCCTCTTCTTCCTCTTCTTATCTTTCTTCCACTTCTCCTGCCTCCTCTTGTTCTCTTTCTTCCACTTGTTCTTCATGCTCTCCTTTCAATTCTTTTCTTCCTCTTCATCTCCTTCTTCTTCCTCCTCTCCTTCGTCTGCTTACACTTGTTCTTCTTCCTCTTCTCCTCCAGATTCCACTTCTTCTGCTTCTTCTTCCCTTCCTTTCCCTTCCCCTCCTTCTTCCTTTTCCTCCTTTTCTCCTTGTTCCAATTCTTCTTCCTCCTCTTGTTCACCTTCGTCTTTCCACATCTTCTTCTTCCTCCTTTTCTTCTCCTTGTTCCACTTCTTCTAGTTACTCTCCCTCTACTTCTTCTTCTTATCTTTCTTCCACTTCCCTGTCTCCTCTTGTTCTCTTTCTTCCACTTCTTCTTCATCCTCTCCTTTCCTTTCTTTTCTTCCTCCTCATCTCCTTCTTCTTCTTCCTTTCCTTCGTCATATCCCTCTTTTTCTCCTTCTTCTGTTTCCACTTGTATTTCTACCTCTTGTTCTCCTTCTTCCACTTCTTCTCCATCATCCCCACTCCTTCAACTACTTCTTTTTCTTCCTCTTGTTCACCTTCTTCCACTTCTACTACATCCACTCGTTCTTCTTCTTCCCTCTCTTCTCCTTCTTGCCCTTCTTCTGCCTGCACTACTTCTTCTTCCTCCCCTTCTTCTTCTTCTCCTTGTTCCACTTCTTCTTCATCCCCTTTCCTTCCATTGCCTCTTCTTCCTCCTCTTTTTCTCATTCTTCCACTTCTTCTTCTTCTTCCTATTGTTCTCCTTCTTTCACTTGCACTTCTTCCTTTTCTTCCCGTTCTTCCACTTCTTCTTCTTCCTCTTCTTCTCCTTCTGCTGCCTCTTCTCCCTCCTCCCGTTCTCCTTCTTCCACTTCTTCTTCTTCATCTCCTTTCATTCAACTACTTCCTCCTATTCCTCTTATTCTCTCCTTCTACCACTTCTTCTACTTCTACTTGGTGTTCTTCTTCATTTTCGTCTCCTTCTTCCGCTTCTTCTGCTTCTTCTGCTTACACTTCTTCTTCTTCCTCTTCTTCAATTTCTTCTCCTTCCACAACTTCTTCTTCTTTCCTTTCCGTCTTCTCCTAACTCTTTTTCTCCATTCCCCACTTCTGTTGCTTCCCATTGTTGCTCTCCCTGTTCTTCTCCTTCCCCCAAATCTTATCCTTACACTTCTTCTTCGTCTTCTTCTTCTCCTCCAGATTTCACTTCTTCTGCTTCTTCTCCCTTCCTTTCCCCTGCTTCTTCCTTTTCCTCCTTTTCTCCTTGTTCCAATTCTTCTTCTTCATCTCACCTCCTTCCACTACTTTTTCTTCCTCCTCTTGTTCACCTTCTTCACTTTCCACATCTGCTTCTTCTTCCTTTTCTTCTCCTTCTTCCACTTCTTCTAGTTACTCTCCTTCTTCTTCCTCTTCTTATCTTTCTTCCACTTCTCCTGCCTCCTCTTGTTCTCTTTCTTCCACTTCTTGTTCATCCTCTCCTTTCCTTTCTTTTCTTCCTCTTCATCTCCTTCTTCTTCTTCCTTTCCTTCGTCATAGCCCTCTTTTTCTCTTTCTTCTGCTTCCACATGCATTTCTACCCCTTGTTCTGCTTCTTCCACTTCTTCTCCATCATCCTCACTCCTTCAACTACTTCTTCTTCTTCCTCTTGTTCACCTTCTTCCACTTCTACTACATCCACTTGTTCTTTTTCTTCCCTCTCTTCTCCTTGTTGCCCTTCTTCTGCCGACACTACTTCTTCTTCCTCCCCTTCTTCTTCTCCTCCTTGTTCCACTTCTTCTTCATCCCCTTTCCTTCCATTGCTTCTTCTTCCTCCTCTTTTTCTCATTCTTCCACTTCTTCTTCTTCTTCCTATTGTTCTCCTTCTTCTACTTGCACTTTTTCCTTTTCTTATCGTTCTTCCACTTCTTCTTCTTCCTCTTCTTCTCCTTTCGCCACCTCTTCTCCCTCCTCCCGTTCTCCTTCTTCCACTTCTTCTTCTTCATCTCGTTTCATTCCACTACTTCCTCCTATTCCTCTTATTCTCTCCTTGTACCACTTCTTCTACTTCTACTTGTTGTTCTTCTTCATTTTCGTCTCCTTCTTCCGCTTCTTTTGCTTACACTTTTTCTTCTTCCTATTCTTCCGTTTCTTCTCCTTCCACAACTTCTTGTTCTTTCCTTTCCGTCTTCTCCTTCCTCTTTTTCTCCATCCCCCAATTTGTTGCTTGCCATTGCTACTCTTCCTCTTCTTCTCCTTCCCCCAAATCTTATGCTTACACTTCTTCTTCATCTTCCTCTTCTCCTCCAGCTTCCACTTCTTCTGCCTCTTTTTCCCTTCCCTTCCCCTACTTCTTCCTTTTCCTCATTTTCTCCTTATTCCAGTTCTTCTTCTTTATCTCACCTCCTTCCACTACTTCTTCTTCCTCCTCTTGTTCACCTTCTTCAACTTCTTCACTTTCCACATCTTCTCCTTCTTCCACTTCTTCTAGTTAGTTACTCTTCTTCTTCTTCTTCTTCCTCTTCTTATCTTTCTTCCACTTCTCCTCCCTCCTCCCGTTCTCCTTCTTCCACTTCTTCTTCTTCATCTCCTTTCATTCCACTACTTCTACCACTTCTTCTACTTCTACTTGTTGTTCTTCTTCATTTTCATTTGCTTCTTCCATTTCCTCTTCTTCCATTTCTTCTCCTTCCACAACTTCTTCTTCTTTCCTTTCTGTCTTCTCCTTCCTCTTTTTCTCCATCCCCCACTTCTGTTGCTTCCCATTGCTGCTCTTCCTCTTCTTCTCCTTCCCCCATATCTTATGCTTACACTTCTTCTTCTTCCTCCTCTTCTCCTCCAGATTCCACTTTTTCTGCTTCTTCTTCCCTTCCCTTCCACTTCCCTTCCAGTCCTTCTTCCTTTTCCTCCTTCTTCCACATCTTCTTCTTCTTCTTCCTTTTCTTCTCCTTCTTCCTCTTCTTCTAGTTACTCTCTGATGAGGACATCAAGCTTGAAGGAGTTGGAGGACCTATGACAAGGGCAAGGACAAGAAGAGCTAAGGAAGCTATTCAACAAGTATTGGCAGCCCTTCTGCAAAAAGAGCCAAACATTGAAGAAATAAAGTTTAAAATTGTTAATTGTCTCAGGACTGAAGAGAGCAATAGTTGACCTTAATGGAAGAGAAGTTTAAATTAATGGTGGGCAACCAGAATTGTCTAAATTAAAGTTGCAGCCACCTAGGTTATCAATTATAATTAGTATATGTGTTTAATTTACTTTGGCAGTTACACTTTGTTATTAAGCTGCCCATTATTAGTTTTTATTATTTTGTAACTTCAGTTGAATTTAGAAAGCCACTAAACCTACACAAGCTGAGTTTATTAGGCATATAAATTTGGGCAAGACTGAGATGTAAGGCAGAATATTTTGGAAATAAAAAACTAGTTGAGTTTTCTCTCCTTTGGGTTCTTGGCAATCCAAAATCTTTTGAGATTTATCAAAGGTAATTCCCCCTTTGTGTGTGCAATCTCGTAGACATATCTTCCATCCTTAGAAGTGTGGAGTCTATCAATTCAAATTCCATTTTCTGTGTTTTCCATTCATACTCAATTCTGCCCATTAAACTCTATGACAGGAAAGTTCTACACTATCGAAAACTCGTTTAATCGTTGAATTTCAATAACTTTTAATTTCCATTCTGTGTCTAAAAGTTTGATAGTAATTCTATTTAGTTTATTTTTTTTGCAATTGTTTGCATTCCACGTTGATTCATTTTGTTAACGCAGCAAGCTAAATTCCTAGGGTCCTTTTAGAATCCTAAACTGACAGTGGATTCATATCATTTGGTATTAGAGCTTAGGTTTCTAGGAATTGCAAGGCTGCACTCGGGTAATTTCTTTCCTTGATTCTTATCATCAATTATATTACCTTAATTGTCAATCAGTTAGGATGAACCATTGCAAAAGTTAAGCCCTTAAAAAAATCTGAGATTCTAAAAAAAAAAAGGAAGAGGAATTTTGAAAATATGAAGAAAAAAAAATATAGAGAAAAAAAAGGAAGCAAAACATAGTGTTTAAAATATATATATATATATATATAAAATTGGCTCAATGGTTCATGCTAGAAATTCTTCATTTTGAAGGTAATATTGTGTTTGATTTGAAGGCAAAATTACTGCACCTTGTTAGTTTACATTTCTGAAATTTTGGGCTGCACTTCTTGGTTACAAATTGTGTCAATTACACTCTGTTTTGGCTTCACATATACTGCACATTCTTGCTGGATTTTGCTGCACTTGTTAGTTTCATTTTAAGCCAAAATTTTATCCTCTATTTGTGTCTTTACCTGTTAAAATTGGCTGCACAATTTTCTACTCAAAATTCTGGTTGTAGCTGTTTGTACCTTTGTTTTTGTGTGCCCAGTTTTTGTCCATTTCTTTTCGTACTTCCTTTGTTTTCATTTTGAGACAAATTTCTTCTGTCTTGTTGGTGTCAAAAAAAAAAATCCAGTTGTTGTCCTAGTATTTGTTGCTTTTGTTGGGTTTCATTTTAGTCATTTTTGTTAGTTTTCTTGTGTCTTATTTGCCTGCACACAGGTTGGTGTTTGTCTTTGAGTTTTTCTCTTTTGGTTTGTTAAGAACTTAAGGAGGAATAAAGAGGAAAAAGGCAAGAGAGTTTCATTATAGTAAAAGCCAATTTTTTTTTAGCGCAAACACTTGAGTGGGTGAGAACATTTTCAAACACCACATACATACTTTTTCTTGTGACATTTGACCTGTTTGTTTATCATGGCGGAAAGAAATAATAACAATGATCTTCAGCTTCAAATTGCTGCATTATCTCAGCATTTAGAGAGATTGATGAAGCAACAACAAGATGAATTCCATGAGAGGTTGGACCAATTGGAGAATAGAACCCCACCAGCAGGAGGAGGAGGAAGGCCAAATAGAAATGAAGGAAGAATAGAAGGAGTGAAGTTGAATGTGCCTCCTTTCAAGGGTAGGAGTGATCCTGATGCATACTTGGAGTGGGAGTTAAAAATTGAGCATGTGTTCTCTTGCAACAATTATAGTGAGGAGCAAAAGGTGAGACTTGCAGCTGCTGAATTTCTGATTATGCACTCATTTGGTGGAATAAGTTGCAAAGGGAGAGGATTATATATAAGGAGCCTAGGGTAGACACTTGGGCTGAAATGAAGAGGATCATGAGGAGGCGGTATATACCTTCTAGCTTCCATAGGGATATAAAATTAAAACTTCAGAAATTGTCTCAAGGAAGCAAGGGAGTGGAGGAGTATTATAAGGAGATGGAGATGCTAATCATCCAAGCCCAAATTGAAGAAGATCCTGAGCTAACTATGGCTCGCTTCCTTAATGGTTTAAATCATGACATTAGAGATGTTGTTGAGTTGCAGGAGTTTGTGGAGATGGAGGACCTTTTACATAAGGCTATTCAAGTTGAACAGCAAATAAAACGAAAGATTACAACAAGAAGAAGTTCTACCGGGTATAATGCTTCAAATTGGAAGGATAGAGTTAAGAAAGAGGGTGCTGCCTCCTCAAGCAATGCATCACTTTCTAACCATGGAAAAGCACCTCAAAAGAAACCTGAACATCCTCCTAAAAAGACTAGAGAAGTGAAGTGTTTCAAGTGCTTGGGCATGGGTCATTATGCCTATGAGTGTCCCACAAAGAAGATTGTTCTTCTCAAAGATAATGGGGAATACACAAGCCAATCAGAAGCTAGTGGTGGAGAAGAAGAGGAGAGTGATGGAGAATTGAAGGCTAATGAAGGAGAGTTATATATGATTAGGAGGATGCTTGGAAGTCAAGTCAAGGCCGAGGATGCATCTCAAAGGGAGAACATCTTTCACACAAGATGTTCAGTCAATGGTAATGTTTGTTTGGTAATTATTGATGGAGGGAGTTGTACCAATGTGGTGAGTTCAAGATTAGTGTCAAAGATGAACATGGACACTACATCGCATCCTAGACCATATAAACTTCAATGGCTTAGTGAAGGAGAAGAAGTTCAAGTGAAACAACAAGCAATAGTTTCATTCTCCATTGGAAAATATCAAGATAAAGTCATATGTGATGTGGTTCTCATGGAGGCCAGCCATATCCTTTTGGGAAGGTCGTGGCAGTATGATACCAAAGCCATTCATGACGGCTTCACTAACAAATTTTCTTTCATGTATCAGGATAAAAAGTTGGTTCTCAAGCCTTTGTCTCCTAAAGAGGTGTGTGAGGATCAAATCAAAATGAGAGAAAAGTTAGCAAATGAAAGAAAGAGTGAAACACTTGAGAGGAAGAGCGAAACACTTGAGAGGAAAAATAGAGAAAAGAAAGATATTGAAACACTTGAGGAAAAACACACTTGTTTAGCAAAAAAAGAGGAAGTTAAGACGCTGCTTTGTGCAAGACAACCCCTATATTTGTTGTATTGTACAAGTCAGTTTTTGCATGCTAACCAATTTGAAAATTTTGAATTGCCTTCTTGTGTTAAACCTCTTTTGCAGAATTTCCAAGATGTTTTTCCAGAGAGTGTACCTAGTGGATTGCCACCTTTGAGGGGAATTGAGCATCACATTGATCTCATTCCAGGAGCATCATTACCCAATCGGCCAGCATATAGGAGCAACCCACAAGAAACTAAGGAGATTGAAAGGCAAGTGGTTGAACTCATGAGCAAAGGTTGGGTGAGAGATAGCATGAGCCCGTGTGCTGTACCTGTGATTCTGGTGCCAAAGAAAGATGGCTCATGGAGGATGTGTTCTGATTGTAGAGCCATAAACAACATCACCATCAAGTATAGGCATCCAATTCCCAGGTTAGATGATATTCTCGATGAACTTTATGGTGCATGTGTGTTCTCCAAAATAGACTTGAAAAGTGGCTATAATCAAATTAGGATTAGAGAAGGTGATGAATGGAAAACTGCCTTTAAAACTAAATATGGATTGTATGAGTGGTTGGTTATGCCATTTGGTTTGACTAATGCACCTAGTACTTTCATGAGATTAATGAATCATGTTTTAAGGGAGTTTATTGGAAAGTTTGTTGTAGTGTACTTTGATGATATTCTGATCTATAGCACTAGTCTTGAGTTGCATGTTGAGCATTTGCAATATGTTTTGAATGTGCTTAGAAAAGAACAATTGTATGCCAATCTAGAAAAATGCATTTTTTGTACTGATCATGTGGTATTTTTGGTCTTTGTTATTAGTGCTAAAGGTGTATTAGTTGATGAGGAAAAGGTTAAGGCCATCCAAGAATGGCCAACACCTAAGTCTGTGAGTGAGGTGAAGGGATTTCATGGTTTAGCAAGTTTCTATAGGAGATTTGTTAAAGATTTCAGTACATTAGCTGCACGTCTAAATGAAATTGTTAAAAAGAATGTGGTTTTTAAATGGGGAAAGAAACAAGAGGAGGCCTTTGCTGCCCTTAAGCATAGGCTAACTAATGCTCCTATTCTTTCCATGCCTAATTTTGCAAAATCATTTGAAATAGAGTGTGATGCATCAAATGTTGGTATTGGGGCTGTTTTGTTGCAAGATGGGCATCCGATTGCTTATTTTAGTCAAAAGTTAAGTGGGGCTGCCCTTAACTATTCTACTTATGATAAGGAATTGTATGCATTGGTTAGAGCTTTAAAAACTTGGCAGCATTATTTGTTACCCAAAGAGTTTGTCATTCATAGTGATCATGAGTCATTGAAATATTTGAAAGGACAAGGTAAGCTTAACAAGAGGCATGCTAAGTGGGTAGAGTTTTTAGAGCAATTTCCGTATGTCATCAAACATAAAAAGGGGAAAGGAAATATAGTGGCTGATGCGCTTTCTAGGAGGCATGCATTGCTTTCTATGCTTGAAACTAAATTGTTTGGTCTTGAGTCTTTGAAAGGCATGTATAAGCATGATGTTGATTTTGCTGAAATATTTGCTGCATGTGAAAGGTTTTCTGAAAATGGATACTATAGGCATAATGGATTCTTGTTTAAAACAAATAAATTGTGTGTACCTAAGTGTTCCATTAGGGAGTTGCTTGTGAGTGAATCACATGAAGGGGGTTTGATGGGCCACTTTGGGGTTCAAAAGACTTTGGAGATTTTGCAAGAGCATTTCTTTTGGCCTCACATGAAACGATATGTGCATAAGTTTTGTGACGACTGCATTGTGTGTAAAAAGGCCAAATCTAAGGTTAAGCCTCATGGATTGTATACTCCTTTGCATGTTCCTGAATATCCTTGGACTGACATTTCTATGGACTTTGTTTTGGGGTTGCCTAAAACAAAGAATGGAAAGGATTCTGTGTTTGTTGTTGTTGATAGGTTTTCCAAGATGGCACATTTCATTCCTTGCAAAAAGGTGGATGATGCTAGCCATGTGGCTGATTTATTTTTCAAGGAAATAGTGAGACTTCATGGACTGCCAAGGAGCATTGTGAGTGATAGGGATGCAAAATTCCTTAGTCACTTTTGGAGGACCTTGTGGGGTAAAATTGGTACTAAATTGCTGTTTTCTACTACTTGCCACCCACAAACTGATGGTCAGACTGAGGTAGTCAATAGGACTTTAGGCACATTGCTTAGAACTATTTTAAAGAAAAATCTTAAGTCTTGGGAAGCATGTTTGCCTCATGTTGAGTTTGCTTATAATAGGGTTGTCCATAGCACGACTAATTGTTCTCCGTTTGAAATTGTGTATGGGTTCAATCCTTTGACTCCTCTTGATTTGTTGTCCATGCCTAACATTTCTATGTTTAAGCATAATGAAGCACAAGCTAAAGCTGAGTATGTGAAGAAGCTGCATGAGCAAGTGAAGGCTCAAATTGAAAAGAAAAATGAGAGTTATGCAAGGCAAGCTAACAAGGGTAGGAAGAAGGTCGTGTTCCAACCTGGTGATTGGGTTTGGGTACACATGAGAAAGGAAAGGTTCCCGAAACAAAGAAAGTCAAAACTCCAACCAAGGGGAGATGGTCCTTTCCAAGTTCTAGAAAAGATCAATGACAATGCCTATAAGATTGATCTTCCAGATGAGTATAATGTTAGTGCTACTTTTAATGTGTCTGATTTAACTCTCTTTGATGCAGATGAAGATGCTATTGATTTGGGGACAAATCCTCTTCAAGAGGGGGGGAGTGATGAGGACATCAAGCTTGAAGGACTTGGAAGACCTATGACAAGGACAAGGACAAGAAGAGCTAAGGAAGCTATTCAACAAGTATTGGCAGCCCTTTTGCAAAAAGAGCCAAACATTGAAGAAATAAAGTTTAAAATTGTTAATTGTCTCAGGACTGAAGAGACCAATACTTGACCTTAATGGAAGAGAAGTTTGAAATAAATTAAACTTATTTTCTTGGAGTTTACTTAGTTAATGGTGGGCAACCAGAATTGTCTAATTAAAGTTGCAGCCACCTAGGTTATCAATTATAATTAGTATATGTGTTTAATTTACTTTGGTAGTTACACTTTGTTATTAAGCTGCCCATTATTAGTTTTTACTATTTTGTAACTTCAGCTGAATTTAGAAAGCCACTAAACCTACACAAGCTGAGTTTATTAGGCATATAAATTTGGGCAAGACTGAGATGTAAGGCAGAATATTTTGGAAATAAAAAACTAGTTGAGTTTTCTCTCCTTTGGGTTCTTGGCAATCCAAAATCTTTTGAGATTTATCAAAGGTAATTCACCCCTTTGTGTGTGCAATCTCGTAGACATATCTTCCATCGTTGGAAGTGTGGAGTCTATCAATTCCAATTCCATTTTCTGTCTTTTCCATTCATACTCAATTCTGCCCATTAAACTCTATGACAGGAAAGTCCTACACTATCGAAAACTCGTTTAATCGTTGAATTTCAATAACTTTTAATTTCCATTCTGTGTCTAAAAGTTTGATAGTAATTCTATTTAGTTTATTTTTTTTTTGCAATTGTTTGCATTCCACGTTGATTCATTTTGTTAACGCAGCAAGCTAAATTCCTAGGGTCCTTTCAGAATCCTAAACTGACAGTGGATTCATATCACTCTCCTTCTTCTTCGTCTTCTTATCTTTCTTCCACTTCTCCTGCCTCCTCTTGTCCTCTTTCATCCACTTCTTCTTCATCCTCTCCTTTCCTTCCTTTTCTTCCTCTTCATCTCCTTCTTCTTCTTCCTTTCCTTTGTCATATCCCTCTTTTTCTCCTTCTTCTGCTTCCACTTGCATTTCTACCTCTTGTTCTCCTTCTTCCACTTCTTCTCCATCATCCCAACTCCTTCAACTACTTCTTCTTCTTCCTCTTGTTCACCTTCTTCCACTTCTACTACATCCAGTTGTTCTTTTTCTTCCCTCTCTTTTTCTTCTTGCCCTTCTTCTCCCTACACTACTTCTTCTTCCTCCCCTTCTTCTTCTCTTCCTTGTTCCACTTCTTCTTCATCCCCTTTCCTTCCATTGCTTCTTCTTCCTCCTCTTTTTCTCATTCTTCCACTTCTTCTTCTTCTTCCCATTGTTCTCCTTCTTCCACATGCACTTCTTCCTTTTCTTCTTGTTCTTCCAATTCTTCTTCATCTCACTTCCTTCCACTACTTCTTCTTCCCTTCCCTTCCCCTCCTTCTTCCTTTTCCTCCTTTTCTCCTTGTTCAATGTCTTCTATTTCATCTAACCTCCTTCCACTACTTCTTCTTCCTCCTCTGGTTCACCTTCTTCAACTTCTTCACTTTCCACATCGCCTTCTTCTTCCTCTTCTTATCTTTCATGCACTTCTCCTGCCTCCTCTTGTTCTCTTTCTTCCACTTCTTCTTCATCCTCTCCTTTCCTTTCTTTTCTTCCTCTTCATCTCCTTATTCTACTTCCACTTGCATTTCTACCTTTTGTTCTCCTTCTTCCACTTCTTCTCCATTATCCCGACTCCTTCAACTACTTCTTCTTCTTACTCTTGTTCACCTTTTTCCACCTCTACTACATCCACTTGTTCTTTTTCTTCCCTCTCTTCTCCTTCTTGCCCTTCTTCTGCCTACACTACTTCTTCTTCCACCCCTTATTCTACTCCTCCTTGTTCCACTTCTTCTTCATCCCCTTTCCTTCCATTGCTTCTTCTTCCTCCTCTTTTTCTCATTCTTCCACTTCTTCTTCTTCTTCCCATTGTTCTCCTTCTTCCACATGCACTTCTTCCTTTTCTTCTTGTTCTTCCAATTCTTCTTCATCTCACTTCCTTCCACTACTTCTTCTTCCCTTCCCTTCCCCTCCTTCTTCCTTTTCCTCCTTTTCTCCTTGTTCAATGTCTTTTATTTCATCTAACCTCCTTCCACTACTTCTTCTTCCTCCTCTGGTTCACCTTCTTCAACTTCTTCACTTTCCACATCTTCTTCTTGTTCCTTTTCTTCTCCTTCTTCCACTTCTTCTAGTTACTCGCCTTCTTCTTCCTCTTCTTATCTTTCATGCACTTCTCCTGCCTCCTCTTGTTGTCTTTCTTCCACTTCTTCTTCATCCTCTCCTTTCCTTTCTTTTCTTCCTCTTCATCTCCTTCTTCTACTTCCACCTGCATTTCTACCTCTTGTTCTCCTTCTTCCACTTCTTCTCCATTATCCCGACCCCTTCAACTACTTCTTCTTCTTACTCTTGTTCACCTTCTTCCACCTCTACTACATCCACTTGTTCTTTTTCTTCCCTCTCTTCTCCTTCTTGCCCTTCTTCTGCCTACACTACTTCTTCTTCCACCCCTTATTCTACTCCTCCTTGTTCCACTTCTTCTTCATCCCCTTTCCTTCCATTGCTTCTTCTTCCTCCTCTTTTTCTCATTCTTCCACATCTTCTTCTTCTTCCTATTGTTCTCCTTCTTCCACTTGCACTTCTTCCTTTTCTTCTCGTTCTTCCACTTCTTCTCCTTCTGCCACCTCTTTTTCCTCCTTCCGCTGTCCTTCTTCCACTTCTTCTTCTTCATCTCCTTTCATTCCATTACTTCCTCCTATTCCTCTTATTCTCTCCTTCCACTACTTCTTCTTCCTCCTCTTGTTCACCTTCTTCACTTTCCATATGTTCTTCTTCTTCTTTTTCTTCTCCTTCTTCCACTTCTTCTAGTTACTCTCCTTCTTCTTCCTCTTATTATCTTTCTTCCACTTCTCCTGCCTCGTCTTGTTCTCTTTCTTCCACTTCTTCTTCATCCTCTCCTTTCCTTTCTTTTCTTCCTCTTCATGTCCTTCTTCTTCTTCCTTGCCTTCGTCATATCCCTCTTTTTCTCCTTCTTCTGCTTCCACTTGCATTTCTACCTGTTGTTCTCCTTCTTCCACTTCTTCTCCATCATCCCCACTCCTTCAACTTCTTCTTCTTCCTCCTCTTGTTCTCCTTCTTCCACTTCTACTACATCCACTTGTTCTTCTTCTTCCCTCTCTTCTCCTTCTTGCCCTTCTTTTTCCTACACTAGTTCTTCTTCCTCCCCTTATTCTTCTCCTCCTTGTTCCACTTCTTCTTCATCCGCTTTCCTTCCATTGCTTCTTCTTCCTCCTCTTTTTCTCATTCTTGCACTTCTTCTTCTTCTTCCTAATTTTCTCCTTCTTCCACTTGCACTTCTTCCATTTCTTCTCATTCTTCCACTTCTTCTTCCTCCTCGTCTTCTCTTTCTGCCACCTCTTCTCCCTCCTCCCGTTCTCCTTCTTCCACTTCTTCTTCTTCATCTCCTTTCATTGCACTACTTCCTCCTATTCCTCTTATTCTCTCCTTCTACCACTTCTTCTACTTCTACTTGTTGTTCTTCTTCATTTTCGTCTCCTTCTTCCGCTTCTTCTGCTTACACTTCTTCTTCTTCGTCTTCTTCCATTTCTTCTCCTTCCACAACTTCTTCTTCTTTCCTTTCCGTTTTCTCCTTCCTCTTTTTCTCCATCCCCCACTTCTGTTGCTTCCCATTGTTGCTCTTCCTGTTGTTCTGCTTCCCCCAAATCTTATGCTTACACTTCTTCTTCTTCTTCCTCTTCTCCACCAAATTGCAGTTCTTCTGCTTCTTCTTCCCTTCCCTTCCCTTCCCCTCCTTCTTCCTTTTCCTCCTTTTCTCCTTGTTCCAATTCTTCTTCTTCATCTCACCTTCTTCCACTACTTCTTCTTCCTCCTCTTGTTCACCTTCTTCACTTTCCACATCTTCTTCTTCTTCCTTTTCTTCTCCTTCTTCCACTTCTTCTAGTTACTCTCCTTCTTCTTCCTCTTCCTATCTTTCTTCCACTTCTCCTGCCTCCTCTTGTTCTCTTTCTTCCACATCTTCTTCATCCTCTCCTTTCCTTTCTTTTCTTCTTCTTCATCTCCTTCTTATTCTTCCTTTCCTTCGTCATATCCCTGTATTTCTCGTTCTTTTGCTTCCACTTGCACGTCTACCTCTTGTCCTCCTTCTTCCACTGCTGCTCCATCATCCCCACTCCTTCAACTACTTCTTCTTCTTCCTCTTTTTCACCTTCTTCCACTTCTACTACATCCACTTGTTTTTCTTCTTCCCTCTCTTCTCCTTCTTGCCCTTCTTCTGCCTACATTACTTTTTCTTCCTTCGCTTCTTCTACTCCTCCTTGTTCCACTTCTTCTTCATCCTCTTTCCTTCCATTGCTTCTTCTTCCTCCTCTTTTTCTCATTCTTGCACTTCTTCTTCTTCTTCCTATTGTTCTCCTTCTTCCACTTGCAGTTCTTCCTTTTCTTCTCGTTCTTCCACTTCTTCTTCATCCTCTCTTTTCCTTTCTTTTATGCCTCTTCATCTCCTTCTTCTTCTTCCTTGCCTTTGTCTTCTTCATTTTCGTCTCCTTCTTCCGCTTCTTCTGCTTACACTTCTTCTTCTTCCTCTTTTCATTCCACTACTTCCTCCTATTCCTCTTATTCTCTCCTTCTACCACTTCTTTTACTTCTACTTGTTGTTCTTCTTCATTTTCGTCTCCTTCTTCCGCTTCTTCTGCTTACACTTCTTCTTCTTCCTCTTCTTCCATTTCTTCTGCTTCCAGAAATTCTTCTTCTTTCCTTTCCGTCTTCTCCTTCCACTTTTTCTCTATCCCCAACTTTTGTTGCTTCCCATTGTTACTCTTCCTCTTCTCATCCTTCCCCCAAATCTTATGCTTACACTTCTTCTTCTTTTTCCTCTTCTCCTCCAGATTCCACTTCTTCTGCTTCTTCTTGCCTTCCCTTCCCCTGCTTCTTCCTTTTCCTCCTTTTCTCCTTGTTCCAAGTCTTCTTCTTCATCTAACCTCCTTCCACTACTTCTTCCTCCTCTTGCTCACCTTCTTCAACTTCTTCACTTTCCACATCTTCTTCTTCTTCCTTTTCTTCTCATTCTTTCACTTCTTCTAGTTATTTTCCTTCTTCTTCCTCTTCTTATCTTTCTTCCACTTCTCCTGCCTCCTCTTGTTCTCTTTCTTCAACTTCTTCTTCATCCTCTCCTTTCCTTTCTTTTCTGCCTCTTCATCTCCTTCTTCTTCTTCCTTTCCTTCGTCATATCCCCCTTTTTCTCGTTCTTCTGTTTCCACCTGCATTTCTACCTCTTGTTCTCCTTTTTCCACTTCTTCTCCATCATCCCCATTCCTTCAACTACTTCTTCTTCTTCCTCTTGTTCACCTTCTTCCACCTCTACTACATCCACTTCTTCTTCTTCTTCCCTCTCTTCTCCTTCTTGCCCTTTTTCTGCCTACACTACTTCTTCTTCCTCCCCTTCTTCTTCTCCTCCTTGTTCCACTTCTTCTTCATTCCCCTTTCCTTCCATTGCTTCTTCTTCCTCCTCTTTTTCAAATTCTTCCACTTCTTCTTCTTCTTCTTCTTCTTCTTATTGTTCTCCTTCTTCCACTTACACTTTTTCCTTTTCTTCTCGTTCTTCCACTTCTTCTTCTTCCTCTTCTTCTCCTTCTGCCACCTCTTCTCCCTCCTCCCGTTCTCCTTCTTCCACTTCTTCTTCTTCATCTCCTTTCATTCCACTACTTCCTCCTATTCCTCTTATTCTCTCCTTCTACCACTGCTTCTACTTCTACCTGTTGTTCTTCTTCATTTTCGTCTCCTTCTTCCGCTTCTTCTGCTTACACTTCTTCTTCTTCCTCTTCTTCCATTTCTTCACCTTCCACAACTTCTTCTTCTTTCCTTTCCGTCTTCTCCTTCCTGTTTTTCTCCATCCCCCACTTCTGTTGCTTCCCATTGTTGCTCTTCCTTCGTCATATCCCTCTCTTTCACCTTTCATTCCACTACTTCTCTACTTCTTCTACTTCTACTTGTTGTTGCTTTTCATTTTCGTCTCCTTCTTCCACTTCTTCTACTTACAGTTCTTCTTCGTCCTCTTCTTCCATTTCTTCTCCTTTCACAACTTCTTCTTCTTTCCTTTCCGTCTTCTCCTTCCTCTTTTTCTCCATCCCCTACTTCTGTTACTTCCCATTGATGCTCTTCCTCTTCTTCTGCTTCCCCAAAATCTTATGCTTGCACTTCTTGTTCTTCTTCCTCTTCTCCTCCAGATTCCACCTCTTCTGCTTTTTCTTCCCTTCCCTTCCCTTCCCTTCCCCTCCTTGATGTGACCATGCCTAGCCAAGGACCTATCACTAGGGCCATGGCTAGAAGGATTGAAGAAGACCTAACCCTTGCAGACAAAGGAAGACTTCACCTCCTATGGAGAGTGAAGATATTAGGCTAGGGACTTTAGTTAATAAAATGTAATTTTCCTTTTTTTAATTTTGAGGAGCATTAAGAATTTAATTTGGGACATGTATTTAGTCCATTTTTTATTTTTAGGAGGTGTCTTAGGAATTTAGAGGGTGGATTTAGCTTTTTGGGTCTTTATGAAGGAAATAAGGGGTAGCCTTGATATCTACACCCCTCTTTTCTACATAAACCCCCTAAGCTAATAAGAAGGAATCTTGGCCCTTGGTTTGAGAAACTTGGGCACCAAGTTTGATGATCTAAGGAGGGAATTGTTTCTCAATTCTCCTCCCTTAGATCTCTCCTTTTAATCCTAGCCCTTCTTTTTTAGGTTATCTTGTTCAAGAGGTCAGCTACCTCTATAAATAGGAGCTCCTCCCTCACTAGTATTTTTTACACTTGAATTTAATCCTAGAGACCATATTGGTTGAGGTTCTTACCTTTGAGTATCCCCCTTTCTCCTTTGCGAGAGCTTCTAAGAGTTATCAAGGGACCCCTCCCTTGTGGCCTCTCCCCTTTGGCTTATCAAACATAGTATTTGTGGCGCCTCACCCCATTCCTTTCCTCTCCATAAATCCATTTCCCTTCCAAGTGACCTTAGAAATGATCCTTTGGGCACGTGATCATCAAAGATCACATCAAGTGGTATCTAGAGCCACTTTCTAAAGGTCACGTTCTTTCTCAATTTGTTTTTTCTTTGTTGTTTATTTCTTTGATCTCTTTATTTTAAAGTCCTTCATTTTTTTGTCATCTCTATTTCCTTTATTGTCTATTAGTATAGCTTTTTATTCTTTCTATTATATGCGCTTTTATTTTCTATCTACGCGCCTATGTTCCATTTAATTTGATGCGATTTTATTTGTCCCTTTCTTTGCATCTTATTTTTGTGTTCAAGTTGCTTAATTTTCCCTTGGTTTTTTATGTTAAAGTGTGCCTAAGAAGTTGTGACCATTAAACCCACATGGTTGAGGATTTTTCCACACCATTATGGTGATCAACTTTGGCCACTTTGTTGTGCCTTTTGTTTTAAGTCTCTTGCTGAAATTTTTGCTCTATTTTTAGGTGTGTTATTTTTTCTTAATCTTGTGTTTTGTCAAATACTAGTCATGTTAGTTTCCTATTTTGTCTCATTTAAATTCCATAGGTTTTAGCCTCTTAAATTTTTTACAAAAAAGCCCCTAAAAAACAGTTTGAATTGAGCTCCTAAGAGGTGAACCTCTTGTTGAGTCTCTTAAGTCTTTTATGCTTTTAGTTCAAGCATATTAATCTCTTTGTTGTTCTTAAATATTTGCTCAATTCAATCTTTATATGTTTCTTGTTTTATGTTGAATTATTAGTAGCTTTCCACTTGGTTTACCTTCACTATTGGTGCCTCTTTATGGAATTTTAGCTTGGGTGAATTGTGTTAGTAATTTGAGCAATCAATTTACTTCAAAATCAGCCCTAAATCATTCCTTAAGCACCATTAGTTCAGTGGTGTTTGGAACTACTAAGTTGTTTTGCCTTTAGTTGCATGCATTGCTTGAAAATTGTGTGACCTTACTTTGTGCTTATTCACTCAAGTGGTATTATTTCAAGAATCCTCATTAAAATCTCAATTCAACAAGCTATTAGGTGCAGCAAAATGATTAGAAAAAGTTAAAAAAAAATAGAAAAAGTTCAAGTTACAAAAAAAAAGAAGATAAAGAACTCAAAAGAAAGACAAATTTGAAGTTGTGTACCTAATAGTAGAAACATTTGATATGAGGAACCAATTGTCATTCAAAAAAAAAAATTACTTGAGTAAGCTTTTTAGTTTTTGGTCACTTAAATTTTATTAAGTGTGCACCTATTGGTTTCATTTTTTTTGTTTGAGTCTTTTTTTTATCTCTACTCTTAGAGCTAATCTAGAAAATTTATTTGTGTGCTACCTTCCTTTATGAGCCTTATGTTTTCTTGCTTATCTTCTTTACTTCTTTGAGTTTGTCATTGTTTAATCTATCCACTTGAATTTGTGAACTTTGTTTTGTTATTCACCTTTGTTTGTTGTCTTGTGTTGTATTCGGCCTTGGTAAGGAAAGGTTGGGAAAGGTTCCATCTATAAAATTTTGGCAAGTCCAAACAAGAGGAAACAAGGGTAGCATTCTTGGGGTGAGTTGATGCAACTCAAAGGGGCTTGATCAAAAGGAGACAAACACCAAAAAAGCTTGGAGTGAAGACTTTGTTTTATTTTTTTTATTCTTTGTATTGTGTATACTTAATTTTAGATTGGGAGTTTGAGTGCCCTTAAGGCCCTCCCTTGGTTTGTAATAATTTTGGTTAATTTTAGCGTAGTTCCTCGCTAATTAGGTGAAGAAGGGAGAAGTGGTACACTTCCTTCAATACCTTAGGAGCACGATTAGAGCCCTTTCTCTTTTACATTCTTGCACTTTTATTTTATTTTATGTTATTTTGAAAAAACGTGTAGAGGCTAAGAGTTCCAAAGACTCATCAAGCCATTTTAGGTGAGAAAAAAAAAGAGAGGAGTGTTGCTTGAAAAAAAAAAAAAGTTTTGGCCTACCCTTTAGTTTTTAGCATCCAAGCACCATGACTTCCCACACACATTCTAGTGCACATAGTTGTTCATCAAGTAAGAGTGTCAACCAAAGAAAACCATCTAAGGGAGACACTCTTGAAAACCTTAACTTAGAATTTAGGGAATGGCTGGCTAAAGAACAAGAAAGGAGAGAAGAAAAAGAGAGAAAAAAAGAAATAAAAGAAAAGGAAAAACAAAAAGAGAAGGAAGAGTTAAAAAAAGAGATGTTGGAAATGAGAAAAGAGAAAAAAGAGCGAGAAGAGAGAAGGCAAAGAGAGAGAAGAGAGGATGAAGAAAGGAGAAGAAGGAAAGAGCTAGAAAGAAAAAGAGAAAAAGAGGAAGAAGAGAGAAGGAGAGGAGAAGAGAGTAAGAGGAGAGATGGGAGGGAAAGTGATAGAAAAAATAAAGGAATTCTCATAAGATCCCCATCTAGGCATTTTAGCTCTAGTGAAGAAGAATACTATAGAAATCAACATAAGCATCACTCTCATTCATCATACAATCATCATTCTCCTCAAGAGAACATAAATCATGCTAGGGAACCAAAGGTAGACCTACCCCATTTTCATCGTAGGGAAGATGTTGAGACTTACCTAGATTGGGAAGTCAAAGTGGAACAACTCTTTCGATGCTATGAAATTAGGGAAGAAAGGAAAGTACCTTTGGCCTCCCTTAGTTTTCAAGGTTCTGCTTTGCATTGGTGGGATGGGTTAGTCAAGGATAGGGCCCGTAAACAAATGCCTGACATTCGCTACTGGAATGATTTAAAAACTTGTTTGCGACGAAGGCACATTCCTTCATATTATGAGAGGGATCTTTTGGATAGGCTCCAAAGACTTAGGCAA
Source organism: Psophocarpus tetragonolobus (assembly GCA_037954015.1). NCBI lineage: Eukaryota > Viridiplantae > Streptophyta > Magnoliopsida > Fabales > Fabaceae > Psophocarpus > Psophocarpus tetragonolobus. The sequence goes on from CM075694.1 coordinate 21,720,717, forward strand.
CATAACCTAAGTATTGAGGAGTATAGACAAAAGATGGAGCTTCTCATACTAAGGGCCAATATCATTGAGGAACCCAATGCCACCCTTGCTAGGTTTTTGTGTGGATTAAGCTCTGACATTAGAGATAAGGTAGAGCTTCTTTCATACTCAAACCTTGATGAGTTGGTAGAACTTTGTGTAAGAGCTGAGAATCAACTCAAGAGAAAAAGTTTTAAAAAAGATTCTCCCTCTTACTCAAAGAGAGACCAACTTAAGGGAAACTCTTTCAAGGGTTTTCCCAAAGAGGAACCCAAGCATTTTCAAGATACAAAAGCACCTCATGTAGAGAGAAAACCCCCTACTACTAAGCCTACTGAAAGGCAAAGTAGTATCAAATGCTTCAAATGTCTTGGGAGAGGCCACACTGCCTCTCAATGCCCTAACAAGAAAACCATGATCATGAGGGGACAAGACATTTGTAGTGAGAATAGCTCATCTTCCTCCTCTAGTGAGACTGAGGAAGAAGGGGGACATACTTTTGAACAAGAGTGTGAGGAAGCTTTTCCTTATGAGGGGGACCTCCTTATGGTTCAAAGGCTTCTTGGAAGCCAACCTCAGTCACAAAGAGAGAACATCTTCCATACAAGATGTAAAGTAAATGACAAAGTATGTTCTCTCCTTGTTGATAGTGGCTCCTGTTGTAACTGTTGTAGCTCTAGGTTAGTTGAAAAACTAGCCTTGACTACCATGCCCCATCCCAAACCTTACAAATTGCAATGGCTCAATGAGCAAGGGGAGATGGTAGTCAATGAACAAGTTATGGTTCCAATTTCCATAGGATCTTATAATGATGAGATTCTTTGTGACATAGTTCCTATGGAGGCTGGTCATATCCTGTTGGGGAGACCATGGCAATTTGACAAAAAAGCTATTCACCATGGCTACTCCAACCAAATAATTCTCACCCATAATGAAAAGCGCTTCAAATTGTATCCTTTGTCACCTTCTCAAGTGGCTGAGGATCAATTTGCGATGAAAAAGAAAAGAGTTGAGGAAAAACAAAAACAAAAAAAAGCACAACAAGCTTTACCCTTAAAGCTTGAAAAGGGTAAAGAGAGAGAGTCGGAAGGTGATGCCCCTTCGAAAGGGAATATTAGTAAAAGGAGCCTATTTGCTACTAAACGTGATTTAAAAGAAGCTCCTTTGACTAACAAGCCCTTTTATCTCCTCTTTTGCAAAGAAGCATCAAATCCTTCTCCCATTTTGCATTCTTCTGCTGAGAGCACTGCCACAGCCCATGCACATGAGCACCTTCCTCAAGGGGTTCAAGATATTTTAAAAGAATTTGATGACATATTCCCTAATGAGGTTCCGAAAGGACTTCCTCCCATTAGGGGTATAGAACATCAAATTGATTTGGTGCCTGGCGCAAGTCTACCTAATAGACCTGTCTATAGGACCAACCCCATGGAGACCCAAGACATTGAGTCTCAAGTGAATGAGCTGTTGGAGAAGGGTTGGGTTCAAAAGAGCCTAAGCCCTTGTGCTGTGCCAGTCTTGTTGGTGCCCAAGAAGCATGGCCAATGGAGGATGTGTGTTGATTGTCGTGCAATCAACAACATCACCATCAAATATAGGCACCCAATCCCCCATCTTGATGACATGTTGGATGAATTGCATGGGGAAAAAATATTTTCAAAAATAGATCTTAGAAGTGGTTACCACCAAATAAGGATCAAAAAGGGTGATGAGTGGAAAACTGCTTTTAAGACTAAATTTGGTCTTTATGAGTGGTTGGTTATGCCTTTTGGGCTAACTAATGCCCCAAGCACATTCATGCGCTTAATGAATCATGTACTAAGGGATTGCCTTGGTAAATTTTGTGTAGTTTACTTTGATGACATTTTAGTTTACTCTAGGAACCTAGATGATCATTTAGGACATCTAAGGCATGTTTTTTCTCTTCTTAGGAGTAATCATCTTTTTGGTAACTTAGAAAAATGCACTTTTTGTGTAGATAGTGTAGTTTTCCTAGGTTTTGTAGTTAGCACAAAAGGGGTTCATGTTGACCCCGAAAAGATAAAAGCTATTCAAGAATGGCCCACCCCAAAGAGTGTGACAAAGATCAAAAGCTTTCATGGTCTCGCTGGATTTTATAGGCGCTTTGTGCCTAATTTCTCCACGCTCTTCGCACCAATAAATGATTTGGTGAAAAAGGAAGTTCCTTTCCTTTGGGGTGAGAAACAAGAGAAAGCCTTCCAGCTAATTAAGCATAAACTGACCCATGCACCAATCTTGGCATTACCTGACTTTTCTAAAACATTTGAACTTGAATGTGATGCCTCTGGTGTAGGTGTGGGGGCTGTCTTGTTGCAAGGAGGGCACCCCATTGCGTATTTCAGTGAAAAACTCAATGGTGCCCCCCTCAACTACCCCACCTATGATAAGGAGTTTTATGCTCTAATTAGGGCCCTTCAAACTTGGGAGCATTACCTTGCTCCCAAGGAGTTTGTCATTCATAGTGACCATGAGTCACTAAAATATTTGAGGGGTCAAGGTAAATTGAACAAAAGGCATGCAACGTGGGTGGAATATCTTGAATCCTTCCCTTATGTCATCAAGTACAAGAAAGGAAAACAAAATGTGGTGGCTGATGCTCTTTCTAGGCGTCATGCCCTTTATTCATCCTTGAGTGCAAAAATCTTGGGATTTGATGACATTCGGGCTATGTATCTGTCTGATAATGATTTCGGCCCCATATTTGCTACCTCTACATCTACATTTGCATTAAAGGCCCATGATGGGTACTTCATCAGTGAGGGGTATCTTTACAAAGGAAGTAAGCTTTGTATACCCCAAGGATCAATTAGGAACTTACTTACAAAAGAGAGTCATGAAGGTGGGCTCATGGGGCATTTTGGGATTTCAAAAACCCTCATGCTTTTACAAGAGAAATTCTTTTGGCCCCATATGCGTAGAGATGTCCAGAGACATTGCTCTAAATGTATAGCTTGCTTGCAAGCAAAGTCTAAAGCAAAGCAAAATCTATCCTTACTCAAGTAAAGCCATACCCAGTCGCCCTTTTCAAAGATGACTTCTTTCCTCCCCCTATTGGCGAAAGTAGCATCTCTCAAGGGTTGGCGCTCTATGTTAACTTTAACCCTCTCATGTAATTGTTTTACAAAAATGGCTTTTGCCTCTCCTTCTTTATGCACAGCAATAGAAAGAGGAAGAGGTAAAAGATCTAGAGGAGTACGAGGATTAAAGCCATAGACCACCTCAAAAGGAGAATGCTTGGTGGTTCTATGAACCACCCGGTTATAAGCAAATTCAATATGGGGAAGGTACTCATCCCAAGACTTATGGTTGCCTTTAAGGAGAGCCCTCAGCATAGTGGATAAAGATCTATTCACCACTTCTGTTTGCCCATCAGTTTGAGGGTGACAGGTAGTGGAAAAAAGAAGTTTAGTTCCCAGCTTAGCCCAAAGAGTTTTCCAAAAATGGCTAAGGAACTTCACATCCCTATCTGACACTATTGAAGAGGGTATACCATGCAATCGGACAACCTCTTTAAAGAAAAGTCTTGCGATGTTGCTCGCATCATCCACTTTGTGGCAGGGAATAAAATGGGCCATTTTTTAAAATCGGTCCACCACCACAAATATGGAGTCTGCACCTCGTTGGGTTCTTGGGAGCCCAAGGATGAAATCCACACCTTTACCTGCTCCTTCTGCACCTTGGGAGGATATTAGCATGGATTTCATCCTTTGGCTTATTAAACATAGTATTTGTGGCGCCTCACCCCATTCCTTTCCTCTCCATAAATCCATTTCCCTTCCAAGTGACCTTAGAAAGGATCCTTTGGGCACGTGATCATCAAAGATCACATCACTCCTTCTTCCTTTTACTCCTTTTCTCCTTGTTCCAATTCTTCTTCTTAATCTCACCTTATTCCACTACTTATTCTTCCTCGTCTTGTTCACCTTCTTCATTTTCCACATCTTCTTCTTCCTTTTTTCTCCTTCTTCCACTTCTTCTAGTTAATCCCCTTCTTCTTCGTCTTCTTATCTTTCTTCCACTTCTCCTGCCTCCTCTTGTTCTCTTTCTTCCACTTCTTCTTCATCCTCTCCTTTCCTTTCTTTTCTTCCTCTTCATCTCCTTCTTCTTCTTTCTTTCCTTCGTCATATCCCTCTTTTTCTCCTTCTTCTGCTTCCACTTGCATTTCTACCTCTTTTTCTCATTCTTCCACATCTTCTCCATCATCCCCACTCCTTCAACTACTTCATCTTCTTCCTCTTGTTCACCTTCTTCCACCTCTACTATATCCACTTGTTTTTCTTCTTCCCTCTCTTCTCCTTCTTGCCCTTCTTCTGCCTACACTACTTCTTCTTCCTCCCCTTCTTCTTTTCCTCCTTGTTCTACTTCTTCTTCATCCCCTTTCCTTCCACTGCTTCTTCTTCCTCCTCTTTTTCTCATTCTTCCACTTCTTCTTCTTCTTCCTATTGTTCTCCTTCTTCCACTTGCACTTCTTCCTTTTCTTCTCGTTCTACCACTTCTTCTTCTTCCTCTTCTTCTCCTTCTGCCACCTCTTCTCCCTCCTCCTGTTCTCCTACTTCCACTTCTTCTTCTTCATCTCCTTTCATTCCACTACTTCCTCCTATTCCTCTTATTCTCTCCATCTACCACTTCTTCTACTTCTACTTGTTGTTCTTCTTCGTTTCGTCTCCTTCTTCCGCTTCTTCTGCTTACACTTCTTCTTCTTCCTCTTCTTCCATTTCTTCTCCTTCCACAACTTCTTCTTCCTTACTTTCCATCTTCTCCTTCCTCTTTTTCTCCATCCGCTACTTCTGTTACTTCCCATTAATGCTCTTCCTCTTCTTCTCCTTCCCCACAATCTTATGCTTACACTTCTTCTTCTTTTTCCTCGCCTCCTCCAGATTCCACCTTTTTCTTCTTCTTCTTCCCTTCCCTTCCCTTCCCCTCCTTCTTCCTTTTCCTCCTTTTCTCCTTGTTCCAATTCTTCTTCTTCATCTCACCTCCTTCCACTACTTCTTCTTCCTCCTCTTGTTCACCTTCTTCAACTTCTTCACTTTCCACATCTTCTTTTTCTTCCTTTTCTTCTCCTTCTTCCACTTCTTCTAGTTACCCTCCTTCTTCTTCATCTTCTTATCTTTCTTCCACTTCTCCTGCCTCCTCTTGTTCTCTTTCTTCCGCTTCTTCTTCATCCTCTCCTTTCCTTTCTTTTCTTCCTCTTCATCTCCTTCCTCTTCATCCTTTCCTTCGTGATATCCCTCTTTTTCTCCTTCTTCTACTTCCACTTGCATTTCTACCTCTTGTTCTCCTTCTTCCAGTTCTTCTCCATCATCCCCACTCCTTCAACTACTTCTTCTTCCCTCTTGTTCACCTTCTTCCACTTCTACTACATCCACTCCTTCTTCTTCTTCCCTCTCTTCTCCTTCTTGTCCGTCTTCTGCCTACACTACTTCTTCTTCCTCCCCTTCTTCTTCTCCTCCGTGTTCCACTTCTTCTTCATCCCCTTTCCTTCCATTACTGCTTCTTTCTCCTCTTTTTCTCATTCTTCCACTTCTTCTTCTTCTTCCTATTGTTCTCCTTCTTCCACTTGCACTTCTTCCTTTTCTTCTCGTTCTTCCACTTTTTCTTCTTCCTCTTATTCTCCTTTTGCTACCTTTTCTCCCTCCTCCCGTTCACCTTCTTCCACTTCTTCTTCTTCATCTCCTTTCATTCCACTACTTCTACCACTTGTTCTACTTCCACTTGTTGTTCTTCTTCAATTTCGTCTCCTTCTTCCGCATCTTCTGCTTACACTTCTTCTTCTTCCTCTTCTTCCATTTCTTCTCCTTCCACAACTTCTTCTTCTTTCGTTTTCGTCTTCTCCTTCCTCTTTTTCTCCATCCCCTACTTCTGTTGCTTCCCATTGTTGCTCTTCCTCTTCTTTTCCTTCCCCCAAATCTTATGCTTACACTTCTTCTTCTTCTTCCTCTTCTCCTCCAGATTCCACTTCTTCTGGTTCTTCTTCCTCCTCTTGTTCACCTTCTTCAACTTCTTCACTTTCCACATCTTCTTCTTCTTCCTTTTCTTCTCCTTCTTCCACTTCTTGTAGTTACTCTCCTTCTTTGTCCTCTTCTTATCTTTCTTTCACTTCTCTTGCCTCCTCTTGTTCTCTTCCTTCCACTTCTTCTTCATCCTCTCCTTTCCTTTGTTTTCTTCCTCTTCATCTCCTTCTTCTTCTTCTTTTCCTTCCTCATATCCCTTTTTTTCTCCTTCTTCTGCTTGCACTTGCGTTTCTACCTCTTGTTCTCCTTCTTCCACTTCTTCTCCATCATCCCCACTCCTTCAACTACTTCTTCTTCTTCCTCTTGTTCACCTTCTTCCACTTCTACTACATCCACTTCTTCTTCTTCCCTCTCTTCTCCTTCTTGCCCTTCTTCTGCCTACACTACTTCTTCTTCCTCATGATGCAATCTCACCTAGCATGCATCATGGCTAGGTGGACTCAAGGAAGGCATGGCATGGACAAAAGCTCATTGAAGATTCGAAGCCATAGTCTTCGTTATTTTTAGCTTGTAAATATTTTATTTTAATTAGATAAATAGGAAAGTATTTTTAATTCCCTTAAGGCCATATATTTTCGGCCATCTTCTTAGTTTATAAGGTATATGCGTCTTTAGTTAAAAAGGAGGAGTAAGCTTATAATGGGTGCATAACTTAAGACATGATTTTGGGCTAGCCTATTCACATTAAGATATGCTAATTGCACCCATAGGGGGTGAACTTAGGTGCCTCACTTAAGGCCTAAGACTTGGGTTAATTAGTTTTAATCCTAATTAAGCCCAAGTCCCACATTGCCTGGAAAAGTGTGCCCAAGCTCTCCCATTGGGCTATATATACTCATTCCCCCTCATTGTAAAATTTCACCTTTGAAGTTGAATGAAAATAGTCTATTTGTGAGCACATTCTTAGTAAAAGTTCTTGAGGATCCTCTCTCTTGAGGAACCTCTTCCTAGTTGGTTTTTATCAAGGGTTCCTTCCCTTGTGGCAAACCTAAACACTTTGGCTTATCTCTCTTTGAGAGTGGCTCCCCACCTCCATTTTCTTTCCCCTCCATCATCCATTTCATGGTGCTTGGAACCTCAAGGAAAAAGATCAAGGGAGGCATGCATCATTTGGTATCAGAGCCAACTCCATGAGGTTCTTTTCTAGTCTTAATTTTCTTTAATTTTTTTCAGCTTTTCTTCTTAGAGTTCTTGCTTTTTCCTTTATTTTTTCCAGCCTTTGATGCTTGTCATTTAATTCCTTTTATGTCTTGTTAGTTTATGTTTTTGTAGTTTTCATTTTATGCAATTTATTTCCTAGTTTTTATTGCTTTCTAGATTCAATTTATCTTGTTCTTTTCCATTGAATCTTTATATGTTTCCTTTAGGATTGTTTCTTTAATTTTCTGCCCAGCTTTTTATTTTTTCCTTATTCTTGTGCAAATCCTAAGAAGATCATTGTAATGACTTCACAAAATTTGTGAAGGAAGCCACACATTGTGGTCTTGATCTTTGGATGCACGTTGTTCTTCTTATTTGAATTTTTAATTCTATTTTCCTGCACCTATTTTTCTGTTTTTCCAGCCCTTTGTTCTCTGTTTTGGGCATATATTTCTGGTTATTTTGAGTCATTTAATTTCAGTTTTTAATCTTCCAAGTTGTGTCTTAGTTGGTCATGTTGTAGCCCTTTTATTGTCTCTTAATTCTACATAGTTTTGCCTTTTTATTTTTACCATAAAAGTGTGTTATTTCTCTATTGGAAATTGAGCATCAAAGAGGCTTACTCTTGATCCCATGTCCTTAGAGTCTCACATGCTATTTAGATCTTAGCATGTTCTTAAAAAAAAAATATTCAAAAAAATTAATGCTCAATTTCTTCCAAATTTCATTCACTTGTTCAATAATTTTAGTATCTTAATTTTGTGCTAGTTTTTGTGGTGATTTTTGTTGATTGGCTTTGAGAGGCATGTTGGGTATGATTGGGCTGATTATTGAGTAATCAAGTTGTCCTCAACTTCCATAAAACTCTCCTTGTGCCATTTATTTTTTATCACCTAAAATTACTAGTTCATATTAGGTTGCTTTGTTTCTTAATTTTGCACTTTTGTATATCAATTATGGTGGCCATTTCCTATCCTTTGTTCAAGCATTTATGATTCTTTGACTCCTCACTATATTTGCTACAAAATGTGTTAAGAGGTGTAGCAAAATTGTTTCAAAAAAAAAAAAAAGAAGAAGAAAAGAAATCAAAAGTGTAAAATAAGTAAAAAAAAAAAAAACAAGAGTTAGTAAAAAGTGCTAAAAACAAGTAAAAAGAGTACAAAAAAATAAAATAAAAATTAGTGCACCTCAAAATTATTAAAAAATTCAAAGGAGTGTTAAATTTTATTGAAATTTGCTTGAATTTATTTGACTATGATTTAGCCACCTTGCTTTACAATTGTGCAAATCATTGAATTTGTTGAGTCTTTTTTGTTTTAAGTCCAATTCTATTTTAGGCCCATTCTAGGAATTTTTTTTTGTGTGCCAACTTTCTTTCTACACCTTTTATTTCTTGCTTGTCCTTATTGGCTTTCTTTGTGTTTGTCAAATAAATTCTTTCCACTTGGATGTGTTCCTATTCTTGTTAAGTGCTTTTTATTGCTTTTTGCTTTCAAATTCTACTTCCCTTGGTCTCTTGCTTGGGCGCTTGTTTTCTCTTGGTAGGTAGCCAAATTGTTGAAATTTTCACAAGGGTAGCATCCTTAGGAAGTGTTGATTTAAAACCAAGGAAGAGGAGACTTGAAAAGGGGGCCAAGACTAGAGTGATACACTTGGTGAGGAGCACTTGAAGAAAGGAGCTACATTCAACTACTTTTAATTTTCTTTGTTTAATTTGGGTGTATTTTTAAAGGACATTTTAATTAGAGGTATTGGATGCCCATAAGGGTCACCTCTTTTGTGTGTAATAAACCTTAGTTTCTCATTTTAGTGTGGATAAGGAATTGGTACCCCTTATTCATACTTAGGAGCACGTTAGAATCCTTTAGCTTTGCTTTAAATTTCTTTATTTGCTTTCAACGTTTTAGAAAGTTTTAGAGTTCCAAAGACTCTTAACACTCTAGGAGAAAACAAAAAAGAGAGGAGTGTTTTGCATATTAGTTCCCTAGGCCTTACACTTTGACATGTTTTCACACACTTCTAGGAGTGTTAGGAGTAGTAATGAAACTAGGGAAAATAAAGGAGAAGAATGTGAGAATAAAATAAAAAAAAAGAATGAGAAGAGTGATAAACCAACCTTGCCCACATATCCATACTCTATTGATTAGGAAATAATAGAAAAACAACGTAGGGAATTTTGGAAAAATGAGAGAAAACAAAGAGAGATGAGGAAAAGAGAACAAGAGGAACTAGATAGAGAGGAGAGAAGAGAGAAAGAAAAAAAAGAAAAGGAGAGACAAGAAAGAAAAGAAAGAAGAGGAAAAGAGAGACAAATAGAGAGTAGGGAAAATGAAAAGAAAGAAAGAGAAGCAAGAGAAAAAGAAAGAGAAGAGAGAAGAGAAAAAGAGAAAAGAGAAAAAGAAGAAAAAAAAAGAAAAGAGTTAGAGAGAAAAGAGAGAAGAGAAAGGAGAGAAAAAGAGAAGAAAGAATTGGAAAAGAGAGAAAAGGAACAAAATAAGTTAGAAAGAAGGGAAGAAATGAAGATACAAAAAGAGAGAGATGCCTATAAGAGCTCTTGTGGTAACATTTACACACATTATAGAGACTTAGAGGAGCCTAAAATAATCCATGACATTCATGCTTCTTCTAGTAAGAAGGAAAACCCTAAGAGGCATCCTAAGAAAAAGACAAACCCTTCTATAATTAAACCCAAAAGAAAGTCATCCAAAAGAAAGCATATTAAGAGAAAACTCTTGAGTATGAGTGATACCCCTACCACTAGTTCGAGCACTCGTTTTAGAAGTCCTAAATGTTTTAAGTGTTTAGAAAAAGGGCATATTGCTTTGTTTTGCCCCAAAAGAAAAAGGACTTTAAAGGGAACATCAAATGAAAAGGGTATTCATTCATGTGATGATCTCTTCAAAGTGAAACAACTTCTTGGAAGCCATCCTTGTAAGGAAACCCAAACACAAAGAGAGAATGTTTTTCAAACAAGATGCAAAATTTTGGGCAAAACTTGTTCTCTTATTGTGGATGGTGGATCATGTTGTAATTTTTGTAGCACGAGGGTGGTGGAAAAGCTATCACTTGCTACTACTCCTCATCCTTCACCTTATTCTTTGCATGGACTTAATTATGAAGATGGTGTAGTAGTAAGAGAGCAAGTGGAGATTAGCTTCTTCATAGGGAAGTATCACGACAAAGTGTTATGTGATGTAGTCCCTATGGAAGCTAGTCACATGTTGCTGGGAAGGCCATGGAAACATGATAAGGAAACTTTGCACAATGGCCTCACTAATAAAATCACTCTCTCTCATAAAGGGAAAAAGATCACCTTACTTCCTCTTACCCCTACCGAGGTTATGGAGGATAGAAGGATCATGAAGCTTAAGAGAGAAAGGGATAAAAATGAAAATAAGGTTGTTGGTAGGAAGACCGAGTCTAAGGAAGATCCGCCTTTGCCTTCAAAGGAGGTTCTCTACATAGAAAAATTTTCCTGCCAACTCTTACAAAAAGAACAAGTTGAATTTGAGGATGTGCCTATATCTTTTGAGCACCTTGATCCACACCCTCAAATCCCACATGATGAGTGCTCCATTCCACTTAGACTAGTCTCGCCAACTATTTCAAAACCTTTGAGGCTAGTATCTAGTGCAATTGGAGGAGGATGGGGAGCTGTTGTGTGGAGGCACATGCACACTAAAATATTTTCAAACTTTAGTGCCAACCTCCACTACCCCATTCTTAAAAGGCCTCCTTATAGACCTCTCACTTCCCCCAAAATCACTTGTCTGCATATACTTACTGCTTTTCTTATTTTCTTGCAGACTTTGAAAAAGCGGAAGAAAGACCTCAGGATTTGAGGTCACGTTCTAAAGGTCACGTTCTTTCTCAAATTTTTTTTTTTGCTTTGTTGTTTATTTCTTTGATCTCTTTATTTTAAAGTCCTTCATTTTTTGTCATCTCTATTTCCTTTATTGTCTAGTAGTATAGCTTTTTATTCTTGCTATTATATGCGCTTTTGTTTTCTATCTACGCGCCTATGTTCCATTTAATTTGATGCGATTTTATTTGTCCCTTTCTTTGCATCTTATTTTTGTGTTCAAGTTGCTTAATTTTCCCTTGGTTTTTTATGTTAAAGTGTGCCTAAGAAGTTGTGACCATTAAACCCACATGGTTGAGGATTTTTCCACACCATTGTGGTGATCAACTTTGGCCACTTTGTTGTGCCTTTTGTTTTAAGTCTCTTGCTGAAATTTTTGCTCTATTTTTAGGTGTGTTATTTTTTCTTAATCTTGTGTTTTGTCAAATACTAGTCATGTTAGTTTCCTATTTTGTCTCATTTAAATTCCATAGGTTTTAGCCTCTTAAATTTTTTACAAAAAAAGTCTTCAAAAACAGTTTGAATTGAGCTCCTAAGAGGTGAACCTCTTGTTGAGTCTCTTAAGTCTTTTATGCTTTTAGTTCAAGCATATTAATCTCTTTGTTGTTCTTAAATATTTGCTCAATTCAATCTTTATATGTTTCTTGTTTTATGTTGAATTATTAGTAGCTTTCCACTTGGTTTACCTTCACTATTGGTGCCTCTTTATGGAATTTTAGCTTGGGTGAATTGTGTTAGTAATTTGAGCAATCAATTTACTTCAAAATCAGCCCTAAATCATTCCTTAAGCACCATTAGTTCAGTGGTATTTGGAACTACTAAGTTGTTTTGCCTTTAGTTGCATGCATTGCTTGAAAATTGTGTGACCTTACTTTGTGCTTATTCACTCAAGTGTTATTATTTCAAGAATCCTCATTAAAATTTTAATTCAACAAGCTATTAGGTGCAGCAAAATGATTAGAAAAAGTTAAAAAAAAATAGAAAAAGTTCAAGTTAAAAAAAAAAAAGAAGATAAAGAACTCAAAAGAAAGACAAATTTGAAGTTGTGTACCTAATAGTAGAAACATTTGATATGAGGAACCAATTGTGATTAAAAAAAAAAATTACTTGAGTAAGCTTTTTAGTTTTTGGTCACTTAAATTTTATTAAGTGTGCAACTATTGGTTTCATTTTTTTTGTTTGAGTCTTTTTTCATCTCTACTCTTAGAGCTAATCTAGGAAAGTTATTTGTGTGCTACCTTCCTTTATGAGCCTTATGTTTCCTTGCTTGTCTTCTTTACTTCTTTGAGTTTGTCATTGTTTAATCTGTCCACTTGGATTTGTGAACCTTGTTTTGTTATTCAGCTTTGTTTGTTGTCTTGTGTTGTATTCGGCCTTGGTAAGGAAAGGTTGGCAAAGGTTCCATATATAAAATTTTGGCAAGTCCAAACAAGAGGAAACAAGGGTAGCATTCTTGGGGTGAGTTGATGCAACTCAAAGGGGCTTGATCAAAAGGAGACAAACACCAAAAAAGCTTGGAGTGAAGACTTTGTTTTATTTTTTTTTATTCTTTGTATTGTGTATACTTAATTTTAGATTGGGAGTTTGAGTGCCCTTAAGGCCCTCCCTTGGTTTGTAATAATTTTGGTTAATTTTAGCGTAGTTCCTCGCTAATTAGGTGAAGAAGGGAGAAGTGGTACACTTCCTTCAACACCTTAGGAGCACGATTAGAGCCCTTTCTCTTTTACATTCTTGCACTTTTATTTTATTTTATGTTATTTTGAAAAAACGTGTAGAGGCTAAGAGTTCCAAATACTCATCAAGCCACCTTAGGTGACAAAAAAAAAAGAGAGGAGTGTTGCTTGAAAAAGAAAAAAAGTTTTTGGCCTACCCTTTAGTTTTTAGCATCCAAGCACCATGACTTCCCACACACATTCTAGTGCACATAGTTGTTCATCAAGTAAGAGTGTCAACCAAAGAAAACCTTCTAAGGGAGACACTCTTGAAAACCTTAACTTAGAATTTAGGGAATGGATGGCTAAAGAACAAGAAAGGAGAGATGATGCAATCTCACCTAGCATGAATCATGGCTAGGAGGACTCAAGGAAGGCATGGCATGGACAAAAGCTCATTGAAGATTCGAAGCCATAGTCTTCGTTATTTTTAGCTTGTAAATATTTTATTTTAATTAGATAAATAGGAAAGTATTTTTAATTCCCTTAAGGCCATGTATTTCCGGCCATCTTCTTAGTTTATAAGGTATAGGTGTCTTTAGTTAAAAAGGAGGAGTAAGCTTATAATGGGTGCATATGTTAAGACATGATTTTGGGCTAGCCCATTCACATTAAGATATGCTAATTGCACCCATAGGGGGTGAACTTAGGTGCCTCACTTAAGGCCTAAGACTTGGGTTAATTAGTTTTAATCCTAATTAAGCCCAAGTCCCACATTGCCTAGAAAAGTGTGCCCAAGCTCTCCCATTGGGCTATATATACTCATTCCCCCTCATTGTAAAATTTCACCTTTGAAGTTGAATGAAAATAGTCTCTTTGTGAGCACATTCTTAGTAAAAGGTCTTGAGGATCCTCTCTCTTGAGGAACCTCTTCCTAGTTGGTTTTTATCAAGGGTTTCTTCCCTTGTGGCAAACCTAAACACTTTGGCTTATCTCTCTTTGACAGTGGCGCCCCACCTCCATTTTCTTTCCCCTCCATCATCCATTTCATAGTGCTTGGAACCTCAAGGAAAAAGATCAAGGGAGGCATGCATCACCTGCCCTTCTTCTTCTCCTCCTTGTTCCACTTCTTCTTCATCCCCTTTCCTTCCATTGCTTCTTCTTCCTGTTGTTCTCCTTCTTCCACTTGCACTTCTTCCTTTTCTTCTCGTTCTTCCACTTCTTCTTCTTCCTCTTCTTCTCCTTGTGCCACCTCTTCTCCCTCCTCCTGTTCTCCTTCTTCCACTTCTTCTTCTTCATCTCCTTTCACTCCACTACTTCCTTCTATTCCTCTTATTCTCTCCTTTTACCACTTCTTCTACTTCTACTTGTTGTTCTTCTTCATTTTCGTCTCCTTCTTCCGCTTCTTCTGCTTAGACTTCTTCTTGTTCCTCTTCTTCCATTTCTTCTCCTTCCACAACTTCTTCTTCTTTCCTTTCTGTTTTCTCATTCCTCTTTTTCTCTATCCCCCACTTCTGTCACTTTCCATTGTTGCTCTTCCTCTTCTTCTCGTTCCCCCAAATCTTATGCTTACACTTCTTCTTCTTCTTCCTCTTCTCCTCCATATTCCACTTCTTCTGCTTCTTCTTCCCTTCCCTTCCCGTCCTTCTTCCTTTTCCTCCTTTTCTCCTTGTTCCAATTCTTCTTCTTCATATCACCTCCTCCCACTACTTCATCTTCGTTTCTTGTTCACCTTCTTCAACTTCTTCACTTTCCACATCTTCTTCTTGTTCCGTTTCTTTTCTTCTTCCACTTCTTCTAGTTACTCTCCTTCTTCTTCCTCTTCCTATCTTTCTTCCACTTCTCCTGCCGCCTCTTGTTCTCTTTCTTCCACTTCTTCTTCATCCTCTCCTTTCCTTTCTTTTCTTCCTCTTCGTATCCTTCTTCGTCTTCTTTTCCTTCGTCATATCCCTCTTTTTCTCCTTCTTCTGCTTCCACTTGCATTTCTAGCTCTTGGTCTCCTTCTTCCACTTCTTTTCCATCATCCCCACTCCTTCAACTACTTCTTCTTCTTGCTATTGTCCACCTTCTTCCACTTCTACTACGTCCTCTTGTTCTTTTTCTTCCCTCTCTTCTCCTTCTTGCCGTTCTTCTGCCTACGCTACTTCTTCCTCCCCTCCTTCTTCTCCTCCTTGTTCCACTTCTTCTGCATCCCCTTTCCTTCCATTGCCTCTTCTTCCTCCTCTTTTTCTCATTCTTCCACTTCTTCTTCTTCTTCCTATTGTTCTCCTTCTTCCACTTCCACTTCTTCCTTTTCTTCTCATTCTTCCACTTCTTCTTCTTCCTCTTCTTCTCCTTCTGCCACCTCTTCTTCCTCCTCCCGTTCTCCTTCTTCCACTTCTTCTTCTTCATCTCCTTTCATTCCACTACTTCCTCCTATTCCTCTTATTCTCTCCTTCTACCACTTCTTCTACTTCTACTTGTTGTTCTTCTTCATTTTCGTCTCCTTCCTCCGCTTCTGCTGCTCACACTTCTTCTTCTTACTCTTCTTCCATGTCTTCTCCTTCCACAACTTCTTCTTCTTTCCTTTCCGTCTTCTCCTTCCTCTTTTTCTCCATCCCCCACTTCTGTTGCTTCCCATTATTGCTCTTCCTCTTCTTCTCCTTCCCCCAAATCTTATTCTTCCTCTTCTCCTCCCGATTCCACTTCTTCTGCTTCTTCTTCCCTTCCCTTCCCCTCCTTCTTTCTTTGCCTCGTTTTCTCCTTGTTCCAATTCTTCTTCTTCATCTCACCTCTTTTCAGTACTTCTTCTTCCTCCTCTTGTTCACCGTCTTCAACTTCTTCACTTTCCACATCTTCTTCTTGTTCCTTTTCTTCTCCTTGTTCCAGTTCTTCTAGTTACTCTCCTTCTTCTTCCTCTTCTTATCTTTCTTCCACTTCTCCTGCCTCCTCTTGTTCTCTTTCTTCCACTTCTTCTTCATCGTCTCCTTTCGTTTCTTTTCTTCGTCTTCATCTCTTTCTTCTTCTTCCTTTCCTTCGTCATATCCCTCTTTCTCTCCTTCTTCTGCTTCCACTTGCATTTCTACCTCTTGTTCTCCTTCTTCCAATTCTTCTCCATCATCCCCACTCCTTCAACTACTTCTTCCTGTTCCTCTTATTCACCTTCTTCCACTTCTACTACATCCACTTGTTCCTCTTCTTCCATCTCTTCTCCTTCTGGCCCTTCTTCTGCCTACACTACCTCTTCTTCCTCCCCTTCTTCTTCTCGTCCTTGTTCCACTTCTTCTTCATTCCCCTTTCCTTCCATTGCTTCTTCTTCGTCCTCTTTTTCTCATTCTTCCACTTCTTCTTCTTCTTCCTATTGTTCTCCTTCTTCCAGTTGCACTTCTTCCTTTTCTTCTCGTTCTTCCACTTCTTCTTCTTCCTCTTCTTCTCCTTCTACTACCTCTTCTTCCTCCTCCCATTCTCTTTCTTCCACTTCTTCTTCTTCTTCTTCATCTGCTTTCATTCCACTACTTCCTGCTATTCCTCTCATTCTCTCCTTCTACCACTTCTACTACTTCTACTTGTTGTTCTTCATTTTCGTCTCCTTCTTCCGCTTCTTCTGCTTACACTTCTTCTTCTTCCTCTTCTTCCATTTGTTCTCCTTCCACAACTTCTTCTTCTTTCGTTTCCCTCTTCTCCTTCCTCTTTTTCTCCACCCCCCAATTCTATTGCTTCCCGTTGTTCCTCTTCCTCTTCTTCTCCTTCCCCCAAATCTTATGCTTACACTTCTTCTTCTTCTTCTTCCTCTTCTCCTCCAAATTCCACTTCTTCTGGTTCTTCTTTCCTTCCCTTCCCCTACTTCTTCCTTTTCCTCCTTTTCTCCTTGTTCCAATTCTTCTTCTTCATCTCACCTCCTTCCACTACTTCTTCTTCCTCCTCTTGTTCAACTTCTTCAACTTCTTCACTTTCCATATCTTCCTCTTCTTCCTTTTCTTCTCCTTCTTCCTTTTCTCCTAGTTACTCGCCTTCTTCTTCCTCTTCTTAACTTTCATCCACTTCTCCTGCCTCCTCTTGTTCTCTTTCTTCCACTTCTTCTTCATCCTCTCTTTTCCTTTCTTTTCTTCCTCTTCTTCTTCCTTTCCTTCGTCATATCCCTCTTTTTCTCCTTCTTCTGCTTCCACTTGCATTTCGACCTCTTGTTCTCCTTCTTCCACTTCTTCTCCATCATCCCCACTCCTTCAACTACTTGTTCTTCTTCCTCTTGTTCACCTTCTTCCACTTCTATTACATCCACTTGTTCTTCTTCTTCGCTCTCTTCTCCTTCTTGCCCTTCTTCTGCCTGCACTACTTCTTCTTCCTCCCCTTCTTCTTCTCCTCCTTGTTCTACTTCTTCTTCATTCCCCTTTCTTTCCATTATTTCTTCTTCCTTCTCTTTTTCTCATTCTTCCACTTCTTCTTCTTCTTCCTATTGTTCTCCTTCTTCCACTTGCAGTTCTTCCTTTTCTTCTTGTTCTTCCACTTCTTCTCCTTCTACCACCTCTTCTTCCTCTTCCCTTTCTCCTTCATCCACTTCTTCTTCTTCATCTCCTTTCATTTCACTACTTCTTCTTATTCCTCTTATTCTCTCCTTCTACCACTTCTTCTACTTCTACTTCTACTTGTTCTTCTTCTTCATTTTTGTCTGCTTCTTCCGCTTCTTCTGCTTACACTTCTTCTTCTTCCTCTTCTTCCATTTCGTCTGCTTCCACAACTTCTTCTTCTTTCCTTTCTGTCTTCTCCTTCCTCTTTTTCTCCACCCCCCACTTCTGTTGCTTCCCATTGTTACTCTTCCTCTGCTTCTCCTTCCCCCAAATCTTATGCTTACACTTCTTCATCTTCTTCCTCTTTTCCTCCAGCTTCCACTTCTTCAGCTTCTTCTTCCTTTCCCTTCCCCTCATTCTTCCTTTTCCTCCGTCTTTCCTTGTTCCAATTCTTCTTCTTCATATCACCTCCTTCTTCATATCACCTCCTCCCACTACTTCTTCTTCCTTTCTTGTTCACCTTCTTCAACTTTTTCACTTTCCACATCCTTTTCTTCTCCTACTTCCACTTCTTCTAGTTACTCGCCTTCTTCTTCCTCTTCTTATCTTTCATCCACTTTTCCTGCCTCCTCTTGTTCTCTTTCTTCCACTTCTTCTTCATCCTCTCCTTTCGTTTCTTTTCTTCTTCTTCATCTCCTTCTTCTTCTTCCTTTCCTTCGTCATATCCCTCTTTTTCTCGTTCGTCTGCTTCCACTTTTATTTCTACCTCTTGTTCTCCTTCGTCTGCTTCCACTTGTATTTCTACCTCCCGTTCTCCTTGTTCCAATTCTTCTTCTTCATCTCACCTCCTTCCACTACTTCTTCTTCCTCCTCTTGTTCACCTTCTTCACTTTCCACAACTTCTTCTTCTTTCCTTTCCGTTTTCTCCTTCCTCTTTTTCTCCATCCCCCACTTCTGTTGCTTCCCATTGTTGCTCTTCCTCTTCTTTTCCTGCCCCCAAATCTTATGCTTACACTTCTTCTTCTTCTTCCTCTTCTCCTCCAGCTTCCACTTCTTCTTCCCTTCCCTTCCCCTCCTTCTTCCTTTTCCTCCTTTTTTCCTTGTTCCAAATCTTCTTCTTCATCTCACCTCCTTCCACTGCTTCTTCGTCCTCCTCTTGTTCACCTTCTTCAACTTCTTCACCTTCCACATCTTCTTCTTCTACCTTTTCTTCTCCTTCTTCCACTTCTTCTAGTTACTCTCCTTCTTCTTCCTCTTCTTATCTTTCTTCCACTTCTCCTGCCTCCTCTTGTTCTCTTTCTTCTGCTTCTTCTTCATCCTCTACTTTCCATTCTTTTCTTCCTCTTCATCTCCTTCTTCTTCTTCCTTTCCTTCGTCATATCCCTCTTTTTCTCCTTCTTCTGCTTCCACTTGCATTTCTACCTCTTGTTCTCCTTCTTCCACTTCTTCTCCATCATCCCCACTCCTTCAACTACTTTTTCTTCTTCTTCTTGTTCACCTTCTTCCACTTCTACTACATCCACTTGTTCTTCTTCTTCCCTCTCTTCTCCTTCTTGCCCTTCTTCTGCCTACACTACTTCTTCTTCCTCCCCTTCTTCTTCTCCTCCTGGTTCCACTTCTTCTTCATCCCCTTTCCTTCAATTGCTTCTTCTTCCTCCTCTTTTTCTTATTCTTCCACTTCTTCATCTTCTTCCTATTGTTTCCCTCTTCCGCTTGCACTTCTTCCTTTTCTTCTCGTTCTTCCACTTCTTCTTCTTCCTCTTCTTCTCCTTCTGCCACCTCTTCTTCCTCCTCCCATTCTCGTTCTTCCACTTCTTCTTCTTCATCTCCTTTCATTCCACTACTTCCTCCTATTCCTCTTATTCTCTCCTTCTACGACTTCTTCTACATCTACTTGTTGTTCTTCTTCATTTTCGTCTCCTTTTTCCGCTTCTTCTGCTTACACTTCTTCTTCTTCCTCTTCTTCCATTTCTTCTCCTTCCACAACTTCTTCTTCTTTCCTTTCCGTCTTCTCCTTCCTCTTTTTCTCCATCCCCAACATCTGTTGCTTCCCATTCTTGCTCTTCCTCTTCTTCTCCTTCCCCCAAATCTTATGCTTACACTTCTTCTTCTTCTTCCTCTTCTCCTCCAGATTCCACTTCTTCTGCTTCTTCTTCCCTCCCCTTCCCCTCTTTCTTCCTTTTCCTCCTTTTCTCCTTGTTCCAATTCTTCTTCTTCATCTCACCTCCTTCCACTACTTCTTCTTCCTCCTCTTGTTCACCTTCTTCACTTTCCACATCTTCTTCATCTTCCTTTTCTTCCCCTTCTTTCACTTCTTCTAGTTACTCTCCTTCTTCTTCCTCTTCTTATCTTTCTTCCACTTCCCCTGCCTCCTCTTGTTCTCTTTCTTTCACTTCTTCTTCATCCTCTCCTTTCCTTTCTTTTCTTTCTCTTCATCTCCTTCTTCTTCTTCCTTTCCTTCGTCATATCCCTCTTTTTCTCCTTCTTCTGCTTCCACTTGCATTTCTACCTCTTGTTGTCCTTCTTCCAATTCTTCTCCATCATCCCCACTCCTTCAACTACTTCTTCTTCTTCCTCTTGTTCACCTTCTTCCACGTCTTTTACATCCACTTGTTCTTCTTGTTCCCTCTCTTCTCCTGCTTGCCGTTCTTCTGCCTAGACTACTTCTTCTTCTCCTCCTTGTTCCACTTCTTCTTCATTCCCCTTTCCTTCCATTGCTTCTTCTTCTTCCTCTTTTTCTCATTATTCCACTTCTTCTTCTTCTTCCTATTGTTCTCCTTCTTCTACTTGCACTTCTTCACTTTCTTCTCGTTCTTCCACTTCTTCTTCTTCCTCTTCTTCTCCTTTTGCCACCTCTTTTTCCTCCTACAGTTCTCCTTCTTCCACTTCTTCTTCTTCATCTCCTTTCATTCCATTACTTCTTCCTATTCCTCTTATTCTCTCCTTCTACCACTTCTTCTACTTCTACTTGTTGTTCTTCTGTTGCTTCCCATTATTGCTCTTCCTCTTGTTCTCCTTCCCCCAATTCTTATGCTAACACTTCTTCTTCTTCTTCCCTCCAGATTCCACTTCTTCTGCTTCTTCTTCCCTTCCCTTCCCTCCTTCTTCCTATTCCTCCTTTTCTCCTTGTTCCAATTCTTCTTCTTCATCTCACCTCCTTCCACTACTTCTCCTTCCTCCTCTTGTTCCCCTTCTTCACTTTCCACATCTTTTTCTTCTTCCTTTTCATCTCCTCCATCCACTTCTTCTAGTTACTCTCCTTCTTCTTCCTCTTCTTATCTTTCTTCCACTTCTCCTACCTCCTCTTGTTATCTTTCTTCCACTTCTTCTTCATCCTCTCCTTTCCTTTCTTTTCGTCCTCTTCATCTGCTTCTTCTTCTTCCTTTCCTTCGTCATATCCCTCTTTTTCTCCTTCTTCTACTTCCACTTGCATTTGTACCTCTTTTTCTCCTTCTTCCACGTCTTCTCCATCATCCTTACTCCTTCAACTACTTCTTCTTCTACCTCTTGTTCACCTTCTTCCACTTCTACTACATCCACCTGTTCTTCTTCTTCCCTCTCTTCTCCTTCTTGCCTTTCTTCTGCCTACACTACTTCTTCTTCCTCCCCTTCTTCTTCTCCTCCTTGTTCCACTTCTTCGTCATTCCCCTTTCGTTTCACTGCTTCTTCTTCTTCCTCTTTTTCTCATTCTTCTAGTTCTTCTTCGTCTTCCTATTGTTCTCCTTCTTCCACTTTCACTTCTTCCTTTTCTTCTCGTTCTTCCACTTCTTCTTCTTCCTCTTCTTCTCCTTCTGCCACGTCTTCTTCCTCTTCCCGTTCTCCTTCTTCCACTTCTTCTTCTTCATCTCCTTTTATTCCACTACTTCCTCCTATTCCTCTTATTCTCTCCTTCTACCACTTCTTCTACTTCTACTTGTTGCTCTTCTTCATTTTCGTCTCCTTCTTCCGCTTCTTCTGCTTACACTTCTTCTTCTTCCATTTCTTCTCCTTCCACAACTTCTTCTTCTTTCCTTTCCGTCTTCTCCTTCCTCTTTTACTCCATCCCCCACTTCTGTTGCTTCCCATTGTTGCTCTTCCTCTTGTTCTCCTTCCCCCAAATCTTATGCTTACACTTCTTATTCTTCTTCCTCTTCTCCTCTAGATTCCACTTCTTCTGCTTCTTCTTCCCTTCCCTTCCCCTCCTTCTTCTTTTTCCTCCTTTTCTCCTTGTTCCATTTCTTCTTCTTCATCTCACCTCCTTCCACTACTTTTTCTTCCTCCTGTTGTTCACCTTCTTCAACTTCTCCACTTCTCCTTTTCTTATATTTCTTCCACTTCTCCTGCCACCTCTTGTTCTCTTTCTTCCACTTCTTCTTCTTCATCCTCTCATTTCCTTTCTTCTCTTCTTCTTCATCTCCTTTTTCTTCATCTCCTTTTTCTTCATCTCCTTCTTCTTCTTCCTTTCCTTCGTCATATCCCTCTTTTTCTCCTTCTTCTGCTTCCACTTGCATTTCTACCTCTTGTTCTCCTTCATCCACTTCTTCTCCATAATCCCCACTCGTTCAACTACTTCTTCTTCTTCCTCTTGTTCACCTTCTTCTACCTCTTGTTCACCTTCTTCTACCTCTACTATATCCACTTGTTCTTCTTCTTCCCTCTCTTCCTTCTTGCCATTCTTCTCCCTGCACTACTTCTTCTTCCTCCCCTTCTTCTTCTCCTCCATGTTCCACTTCTTCTTTATTCCCCTTTCCTTCCATTGCTTCTTCTTCCTCCTTTTTTTCTCATTCTTCCACTTCTTCTTCTTCTTCTTATTGTTCTCCTTCTTTTACTTGTACTTCTTGCTTTTCTTCTCGTTCTTCCACTTCTTCTCTTTCTGCCACCTCTTCTTCCTCCTCTCGTTCTGCTTCTTCCACTTCTTCTTCTTCATCTCCTTTCATTCCATTACCTCCTCCTATTCCTCTTTCTCGTCTCGTTCTTCCACTTTTTCTTCTCTATCTCCTTTCATTCCACTACTTCCTCCAATTCCTCTTATTCTCTCCTTCTACACTTCTTCTACTTCTACTTGTTGTTCTTCTTCATTTTCGTCTCCTTCTTCCGCTTCTTCTGCTTACACTTCTTCTTCTTCCTCTTCTACCATTTCTTCTCCATCCACAACTTCTTCTTCTTTCCTTTCCGTCTTCTCCTTTTGTTTTTCCCCATCCCCCACTTCTGTTGCTTCCCATTGTTGCTCTTCCTCTTCTTCTCCTTCCCCGATATCTTATGCTTCCACTTCTTCTTCTTCTTCCTCTTCTCCTCCAGATTCCACTTCTTTTGCTTCTTCTTCCCTTCCCTTCCCCTCCTTCTTCCTTTTCCTCCTTTTCTCCTTGTTCCAATTCTTCTTCTTCATCTCACATCCTTCCACTACTTCTTCTTCCTCCTCCTGTTCACCTTCTTCAACTTCTTCAATTTCCACATCTTCTTCTTCTTCCTTTTCTTCTCCTTGTTCCACTTCTTCTAAATACTCGCCTTCTTCTTCCTCTAATTATCTTTCATCCACTTCTCCTGCCTCCTCTTGTTCTCCTTCTTCCACTTCTTCTTCATCCTCTCCTTTCGTTTCTTTTCTTCCTCTTCATCTCCTTCTTCTTCTTCCTTTCCTTCGTCATATACCTCTTTTTCTCCTTCTTCTGCTTCTACTTGCATTTCTACCTCTTGTTCTCCTTCTTCCACTTCCTCTCCATCATCCCCACTCCTTCAACTACTTCTTCTTCTTCCTCTTTTTTGCCTTCTTCCACTTCTACTACATCCACTTGTTCTTCTTCTTCCCTCTCTTCTCCTTCTTGCCCTTCTTCTGCGTACACTACTCTTTCTTCCTCCCTTGCTTCTTCTCCTCCCTGTTCCACTTCTTCTTCATCCCCTTTCCTTCCATTGCTTCGTCTTCCTCCTCTTTTTCTCATTCTTCCACTTCTTCTTCTTCCTATTGTTCTCCCTTTTCGACTTGCACTTCTTCCTTTTCTTCTCGTTCTTCCACTTCTTCTTCTTCCTCTTCTTCTACTTCTACCACCTCCTCTCACTCCTCCCGTTCTGCTTCTTCCACTTCTTCTTCTTCATCTCCTTTTGATTGCACTACTTCCTCCTATTCGTCTTATTCTCTCCTTCTACCATTTCTTCTACTTCTACTTGTTGTTCTTCATTTTCGTCTCCTTCTTCCGCTTCTTCTGCTTACACTTCTTCTGCTTCCTCTTCTTCCATTTCTTCTCCTTCCACTACTTCTTCTTCGTTCCTTTTTGTCTTCTCCTTCCTCTTTTTCTACATCCCCCACTTCTGTTGCTTCCCATTGTTGCTCTTCCTCTTCTTCTCCTTCCCCCAAATCTTATGGTTACACTTCTTCTTCTTCTTCCTCTTCTCCTCCAGATTCCACTTCTTCTGATTCTTCTTCCCTTCCCTTCCCCTCCTTCTTCCTTTTCCTCCTTTTCTACTTGTTCCAATTCTTCTTCTTCATCTCACCTCCTTCCACTACTTCTTCTTCCTCGTCTTGTTCACCTTCTTCACTTTCCACATCTTCTTCATCTTCCTTTTCTTCCCCTTCTTTCACTTCTTCTAGCTACTCTCCTTCTTCTTCCTCTTCTTCTGTTTCTTCCACTTCTTGTTCATCCTCTCCTTTCCTTTCTTTACTTCCTCTTCATCTCCTTCTTCTTCTTCCTTTCCTTTGTCATATCCCTCTTTTTCTCCTTCTTCTGCTTCCACTTACATTTCTACCTCTTGTTCTCCTTCTTCCACTTCTTCTTCTTCCTCTTCTTCTCCTTCTTCCAGCTCTTCTCCGTCCTCCCGTTCTCCTTCTTCCACTTCTTCTTCTTCATCTCCTTTCATTCCACTACTACCTCCAATTCCTCTTATTCTCTCCTTCTACCACTTCTTCTACTTCTACTTGTTGTTCTTATTCATTTTCATCTCCTTTTTCCGCTTCTTCTGCTTACACTTCTTCTTCTTCCTCTTCTTCCATTTCTTCTCCTTCCACAACTTCTTCTTCTTTCCTTTCCGCCTTCTCCTTTTTTTCGCCATCCCCTACTTCTGTTGCTTCCCATTGTTGCTCTTCCTCTTCTTCTCCTTCCCACAAATCTTATGCTTACACTTCTTCTTCTTCTTGCTCTTCTTTTCCAGATTTCACTTCTTCTGCTTCTTCTTCTTCTTCCCTTCCCTTCGCCTCCTTCTTCTTTTTCCTCCTTTTCTCCTTGTTCCAATATTTCTTCTTTATCTCACCTCCTTCCACTACTTCTTCTCCCTCCTCTTGTTCACCGTCTTCAACTTCTTCATTTTCCGCATCTTCTTCTTCTTCCTTTTCTTCTCCTTCTTCCAGTTTTTCTAGTTACTCTCCTTCTTCTTCCTCTTTTTATGATTCTTCCACTTCTCCTGCCTCCTCTTGTTCTGTTTCTTCCACTTCTTCTTCATCCTCTCCTTTCCTTTCTTTTCTTCCTCTTCATCTCCTTCTTCTTCTTCCTTTCCTTTATCATATCCCTCTTTTTCTCCTTCTTTTGCTTTCACTTGCATTTCTGCCTCTTGTTCTCCTTCTTCCACTTCTTCTCCATCATCCCCACTAATTCAACTACATCTTCTTCTTCCTCTCGTTCACCTTCTTCCACTTCTACTACATCCACTTGTTGTTCTTCTTCCCTCTCTTCTCCTTCTTGCCCTTCTTCTGCCTACAATACTTCTTCTTCCTCCCCTTCTTCTTCTCCTCCTTGTTCCACTTCTTGTTCATCCCATTTCCCTCCATTGCTTCTTCTTCCTCCTCTTTTTCTCATTCTTCCACTTCTTCTTCTTCTTCCTATTGTTCTCCTTCTTCGACTTGCACTTCTTCCTTTTCTTCTCGTTCTTCCACTTCTCCTTCTACCACTTCTTCTACTTCTACTTGTTCTTCTTCTTTATTTTCGTCTCCTTCTTCCGCTTTTCTGCTTGCACTTCTTCTTCTTCCTCTTCTTCCATTTCTTCTCCTTCCACAACTTCTTCTTCTTTCCTTTCCGTGTTCTCCTTCCTCTTTTTGTCCATCCCCCACTTCTGTTGCTTCCCATTGTTGCTCTTCCTCTTCCTCTCCTTCCCCAAAATCTTATGGTTACACTTCTTCTTCTTCTTCCTCTTCTCCTCCAGATTCCACTTCTTCTGATTCTTCTTCCCTTCCCTTCCACTCCTTCTTCCTTTTCCTCCTTTTCTACTTGTTTTCTTCTTCATCTCACCTCCTTCCACTACTTTTTCTTCCTCCTCTTATTCACCTTCTTCACTTTCCACATCTTCTTCTTCTTCCTTTTCTTTTCCTTCATCCACTTCTTCTAGTTACTCTCTTTCTTCTTCCTCTTCTTATCTTTCTTCCACTTCTCCTGCCTCCTCTTGTTCTCTTTCTTCCACTTTTTCTTCATCCTCTCATTTCCTTTCTTTTCTTCCTCTTCATCTCCTTCTTCTTCTTCCTTTCCTTCGTCATATCCCTCTTTTTCTCGTTCTTCTGCTTCCACTTGCATTTCTACCTCTTGTTCTCCTTCTTCCACTTCTTCTCCATCATCCCCACTTCTTCAACTACTTCTTCTTCTTCCTCTTGTTCACCTTCTTCAACCTCTAATACATCCACTTGTTCTTCTTCTTCCCTCTCTTCTCCATCTTACCGTTCTTCTGCCTATACTACTTCTTCTTCCTCCCCTTCTTCTTCTCCTCCTTGTTCCACTTGTTCTTCATCCCCTTTCCTTCCATTGCTTCTTCTTCCTCCTCTTTTTCTCATTCTTCAACTACTTCTGCTTCTTCCTATTGTTCTCCTTCTTCCACTTGCACTTCTTCCTTTTCTTCTCTTTCTTCCACTTCTTCTTCTTCCTCTTCTTCTCCTTCTGCCACCTCTTCTCCCTCCTCCATCCTCCCATTCTCCTTCTTCAACTTCTGCTTCTTCATCTCCTTTCATTCCACTACTTCCTCCTATTCCTGTTATTCTCTCCTTCTACCACTTCTTCTTCTGCCTACATTACTTCTTCTTCCTCCCCTTCTTCTTCACCTCCTTGTTCCACTTCTTCTTCATCCCATTTTCCTCCATTGCTTCTTCTTCCTCCTCTTTTTCTCATTCTTCCACTTCTTCTTCTTCTTCCTATTGTTCTCCTTCTTCGACTTGCACTTCTTCCTTTTCTTCTCCTTCTTCCACTTCTCCTTCTACCACTTCTTCTACTTCTACTTCTACTTATTCTTCTTCTTTATTTTCGTCTCCTTCTTCCGCTTCTTCTGCTTACACTTCTTCTTCTTCCTCTTCTTCCATTTCTTCTCCTTTCTTTTTTTCTCCATCCCCCACTTTTGTGGCTTCCCATTGTTGCTCTTCCTCTTCTTCTCCTTCCCCCAAATCTTATGCTTACGCTTCTTCTTCTTCTTCCTCTTCTCCTCCAGATTCCACTGCTTCTGCTTCTTCTTCCCTTCCCTTCCCCTCCTTCTTCCTCTTCCTCCTTTTCTCCTTGTTCCAATTCTTCTTCTTCATCTCACCTCCTTCCACTACTTCTTCTTCCTCCTCTTGTTCACCTTCTTCAACTTCTTCACTTTCCACATGTTCTTCTTCTTCCTTTTCTTCTCCTTCTTCCACTTCTTCTAGTTACTCTCCTTCTTCTTCCACTTCTTATTCTTCTTCCACTTCTCCTGCCTCCTCTTGTTCTCTTTCTTCCATATCTTCTTCATCCTCTCCTTTCCTTTCTTTTCTTCCTCTTCATCTCCTTCTTCTTCTTCCTTTCCTTCGTCATATCCATCTTTTTCTCTGTCTTCTGCTTCCACCTGCATTTCTACCTCTTGTTCTCCTTCTTCCACTTCTTCTCCGTCATCCCTACTCCTTCAACTACTTCTTCTTCTTCCTCTTGTTCACCTTCTTCCACTTCTACTACATCCACTTGTTCTTCTTCTTCCCTCTCTTCTCCTTCTTGTCGTTCTTCTGCCTACACTACTTCTCCTTCCTCCCCTTCTTCTTCTCCTCCTTGTTCCACTTCTTCTTCATCCCCTTTCCTTCCAATTCCTCTTCTTCCCCCTCTTTTTCTCCTTCTTCCACTTCTTCTTCTTGTTTCAATTGTTCTCCTTCTTCCGCTTGCACTTCTTCCTTTTCTTCTCGTTCTTCCACTTCTTCTTCTTCCTCTTCTTCTCCTTTTGCCACCTCTTCTTCCTCCTCTTGTTCTCCTTCTTCCACTTCTTCTTCTTCATCTCCTTTCATTCCACTACTTCGTCCTATTCCTCTTATTCTGTCTTTCTACCACTTCTTCTACTTCTACTTGTTGTTCTTCTTCATTTTCGTCTCCTTCTCCGCTTCATCTGCTTACACTTCTTTTCCTTCCACAACTTCTTCTTCTTTCCTTTCCGTCTTCTCCTTCCTCTTTTTCTCCATCCCCCACTTCTGTTGCTTCCCATTGTTGCTCTTCCTCTTCTTCTCCTTCCCCCAAATCTCATGCTTACACTTCTTCTTCTTCCTCTTCTCCTCCAGATTCCACTTCTTCTGCATCTTCTTCCCTTCCTTTCCTGATGTGAATGCCGAAGACAATGACTTTTCATTTTTTGTAACGTTTCATTAATTTAGGAATTAATGTAACATGCAATTAATCATATGTGATAATTGCGTGATAATGGAGTATTTAATTTTTCTTTTGAGAGTTATGATTTTGAACAGTCACCTAGTTCTATAAATAGGGGTTGAATTGTACTCAAAGGACAACCATTGAATTGGTGAAATTATATTTGGGTTTTACCCTTTTGTGAGAGATGAATTTCTCTTTAGAGCTTATCAAGGAATTTTTCCTTGTGGCGTTCTCCTAGACTTATCAAGGGTAAATCACCACCCTTGTGGCGTCATATGACTTATCTTCCATCCTTGGAAGTGGCGTCATCTATCTTTTCGTTAAACCATTTTCATCCTTTCCATTTTCTTGTTTACCCAGTTCTCATTGTTTTGTTAACTTATTACCTTCCAACCTAGATGGATCTGCAAAACGAATCCAACCCCTTTGGATTTCTATCCGTTGGTATCAGAGCTTCGGTTCTAGGTTTGGAACTATGGTGGATATTTTTTATACAAGGTGTTTAATCGAAGGTCATTTGTGTTTATTTGCAGTTGATGAAGAAAGTTATAGCAACGTGGTGAGCGAAAGATTGGTGAATAAACTTAACTTACCAATGAGTCTTAATCCTAGGCAAACTAAGTTTAGATTCACTATTGGAAAATATGTGGAGGAAGTGACATGCGATATTGCTCCCATGGACTCATGTCATTTTCTTTTAGGGAGACCTTGGTTGCAGGGTAAAAGGATAAATTCTGAAAGACTTTCAGTTTCTTTGGTGTATGAAGGACGCAAACTTAATTTGAAATTTCTGACACCAAGTGAAGTTTGTGATAATCAACATAAGTTGAAGGAGAAAATAGAAAAAGAAAGAGAAGAAAAGAGAAAAATAGAAATAGAAAAGAGTGACGAGGAAGAGAGAGAAAAGGAAAGAGAAAGAGAGAAAAAGAACGTTAAAATAAAAACTGCTAATGATTTTTCTTCTTTTATTGGTATTTTGAATGCACAGGACGATGACAATACAACCCACAAATTGCCATATTTGAGGAAGAAAAATGTGGATATCCGTTTTCCAAAGTCACTGTACATTCAGTACATTGTTGAGGTTAAAACTCCTGAAGAAAATGCACAAGTCTATTTTAAAAGAAGAATTCCTCTTGATTCCAATGTTTGGGTTTGGAAATCAAAAAGGAAAACTTCTTTGATGCATGAATTTTTACAAGTTACATTTGATCCTGGAGGTTGATTTTGTTTATTTTAAATTATAAGTGAATAAAATTGATAGGAAAAAAAAGTCATAGATTCGAGGACGAATCTTTTCGAAGAAGGAGGGAATGATGTGCATGCCGAAGACAATGACTTTTCATTTTTTGTAACGTTTCATTAATTTAGGAATTAATGTAACATGCAATTAATCATATGTGATAATTGCGTGATAATGGAGTATTTAATTTTTCTTTTGAGAGTTATGATTTTGAACAATCATAAATAGGGGTTGAATTGTACTCAAAGGACAACCATTGAATTAG
This sequence comes from Psophocarpus tetragonolobus, assembly GCA_037954015.1. Taxonomy (NCBI): domain Eukaryota; kingdom Viridiplantae; phylum Streptophyta; class Magnoliopsida; order Fabales; family Fabaceae; genus Psophocarpus; species Psophocarpus tetragonolobus. Next base: position 21,749,939 of record CM075694.1, read on the forward strand.
TGAAATTATATTTGGGTTTTACCCTTTCGTGAGAGATGAATTTCTCTTTAGAACTTATCAATGAATTTTTCCTTGTGGCGTTCTCCTAGACTTATCAAGGGTAAATCACCACCCTTGTGGCGTCATATGACTTATCTTCCATCCTTGAAAGTGGCGTCATCTATCTTTTCGTTAAACCATTTTCATCCTTTCCATTTTCTTGTTTACCCAATTCTCATTGTTTTGTTAACTTATTACCTTCCAACCTAAATAGATCCGCAAAACGAATCCAACCCCTTTGGATTTCTATCACTTCCCCTCCTTCTTCCTTGTCCTCCTTTTCTCCTTGTTCCGATTCTTCTTCTTCATCTCACCTCCTTCCACTACTTCTTCTTCCTCCTCTTGTTCACCTTCTTCAACTTCTTCACTTTCCACATCTTCTCCTTCTTCCATTTCTTCTCGTTCTTCCACTTCTTCTAGTTACTGTCCTTATTCTTCCTCTTCTTATCTTTCTTCCACTTCTCCTGCCTCCTCTTGTTCTCTTTCTTCCACTTCTTCTTCATCCTCTCCTTTCCTTTCTTTTCTTCCTCTTCATCTCCTTCTCCTTCTTCCTTTCCTTCGTCATATCCCTCTTTTTCCCCTTCTTCTGCTCCAATTGCATTTCTACCTCTTGTTCTCTTTTTTCCACTTCTTCTCCATCATCCCCACTCCTTCAACTACTTTTTCTTCTTGCTCTTGTTCACCTTCTTCCACTTCTACTACATCCACTTGTTCTTCTTCTTCCCTCTCTTCTCTTTCTTGCCCTTCTCTTGCCTACACTACTTCTTCTTCCTCCCCTCCTTCTTCTCCTAGTTGTTCCAGTTCTTCTTCATCCCCTTTCTTTCCATTGCTTCTTCTTCCTCCTCTTTTTCTCATTCTTCCACTTCTTCTTCTTCTTCTTATTGTTCTCCTTCTTCAACTTGCACTTCTTCTTCCTTTTCTTCTCGTTCTTCCACTTCTTCTTCTTCCTCTTCTTCTCCATCTGCCACCTCTTCTCCCTCCTCCCGTTCTCCTTCTTCCACTTCTTTTTCTTCATCTCCTTTCATTCCACTACTTCCTCCTGTTTCTCTTATTCTCTCCTTCTACCACTTCTTCTACTTCTGCCTGTTGTTCTTCTCATTTTCGTCTCCTTCTTCCGCTTCTTCTGCTTACACTTCCTCTTTTTCCATTTCTTCTCCTTCCACAACTTCTTCTTCCTTCCATTCCGTCTTCTCCTTCCTCTTTTTCTGCATCCCCCACTTCTGTTGCTTCCCATTGTTGCTCTTCCTCTTCTTCTCCGTACCCCAAATCTTATGCTTACACTTCTTCTTCTTCTTCGTCTTCTCCTCCAGATTCCACTTCTTCTGCTTCTTCTTCCCTTCCCTTCCCCTCCTTCTTCCTTTTCCTCCGTTTCTCCTTGTTCCAATTCTTCTTCTTCATCTCACCTCCTTCAACTACTTCTTCTTCCTCCTCTTGTTCACCTTCTTCAACTTCTTCACTTCCCACATCTTCTTCTTCTTCCTTTTCTTCTCCTTCTTCCACTTCTTCTAGTTACTCTCCGTCTTCTTCCTCTACTTTTCCTTCTTCCACTTCTCCTGCCTCCTCTTGTTCTTTTTCTTCCATTTCTCTTCTTCATCCTCTCATTTCCTTTCTTTTCTTCCTCTTCATCTCCTTCTTCTTCTTCCTTTCCTTCGTCATATGCCTCTTTCTCTCCTTCTTCTACTTCCACTTGAATTTGTACCTCTTGTTCTCCTTCTTCCACTCCTTCTCCATCATTCCCACTCCTTCAACTACTACTTCTTCTTCCTCTTGTTCACCTTCTTCCACCTCTACTACATCCACTTGTTCTTCTTTTTCCGTCTCTTCTCCTTCTTGGCCTTCTTCTGCCTACACTACTTCTTCTTCCTCCCCTTCTTCTTCTCCTCCTTGTTCCACTTCTTCTTCATCCCCTTTCCTTCCATTGCTTCTTCTTCCTCTTCTTTTTCTCATTCTTCCACTTCTTCTTCTTCTTCCTATTCTTCTCCTTCTTCCACTTGCACTTCTTCCTTTTCTTCTCGTTCTTCCACTTCTTCTTCTTCCTCTTCTTCTCCTTCTGCCACCTCTTCTCCCTCCTCCCGTTCTCCTTCTTCCACTTCTTCTTCTTCTTCATCTCCTTTCATTCCACTACTTCCTCCTATTCCTCTTATTCTCTCCTTCTACCACTTCTTCTACTTCTACTTGTTGTTCTTCTTCATTTTCGTCTCCTTCTTCCCCTTCTTCTGCTTACACATCTTCTTCTTCCTCTTCTTCCATTTCTTCTCCTTCCACAACTTCTTCTTCTTTCCTTTCCGTCTTCTCCTTCCTCTTTTTCTCCATCCCCCACTTCTGTTGCTTCCCATTGTTGCTCTTCCTCTTCTTCTCCTTCCCCCAAATCTTATGCTTACACTTCTTCTTCTTCTTCCTCTTCTCCTCCAGATTCTACCTCCTCTGCTTCTTCTTCGCTTCCCTTCCCCTCCTTCTTCCTTTTCTCCTTGTTCCAATTCTTCTTCTTCATCTCACCTCCTTCCACTACTTCTTCTTCCTCCTCTTGTTCACCTTCTTCACTTTCCACATCTTCTTCTTCTTCCTTTTCTTTTCCTTCTTCCATTTCTTCTAGTTACTCTCCTTCTTCTTCCTCTTCTTATCATTCTTACTTCTCCTGCCTCCTCTTGTTCTCTTTCTTCCACTTCTTCTTCATCCTCTCCTTTCCTTTCTTTTCTTCCTCTTCATCTCCTTCTACTTCTTCCTTTCCTTCGTCATATCTCTCTTTTTTTCCTTCTTCTGCTTCCACTTGCATTTCTACCTCTTGTTCTCCTTCTTCCACTTCTTCTCCATCATGCCCACTCCTTCAACTACTTCTTCTTCTTCCTCTTGTTCACCTTCTTCAACTTCTACTACAACGACTTGTTCTTCTTCTTTCCTCTCTTCTCCTTTTTGCCCTTCTTCTGCCTACATTACTTCTTCTTCCTCCCCTTCTTCTTCTCCTCCTTGTTCCATTTCTTCTTCATCCCCTTTCCTTCCATTGCTTCTTCTTCCTCCTCTTTTTCTCATTCTTCCAGTTCTTCTACTTCCTCTTCTTCTCCTTCTGCCACCTTTTCTCCCTCCTCCCGTTCTCCTTCTTCCACTTCTTCTTGTTCATCTCCTTTGGTTCCACTACTTCTACCACTTCTTCTACTTCTACTTGTTGTTCTTCTTCATTTTCGTCTCCTTCTTCCGCTTCTTCTGCTTACACTTCTTCTTCTTCCTCTTGTTCCATTTCTTCTCCTTCCACAACTTCTTCTTGATGTGAATTCCTCTTTCCACGAATTCAGAACGGACCGATTAGGACCATTTGTTAGAATGGAAAAACAAAAAGGTAAAAATTGGGGATGATGGTGGTTTTGGGGGAGATGCCACTTCCGGAAAGGAAGATAAGTCTCAAAGACGCCACAAGGGGTGGAAGGCCCTTGATAACTCTCAAGCTTGGTTCAGTCAAGAACCTAGGAGATACACTCTCTCAAGAAAAGTTTTATCCAAAGCCCCGTCTGTCTATTTCCATTGAAATGCAATACATATAGGAATTCCATAAAGCCATGAAATAAATGCACCATTTACTAACATTGATTGAGGTTTATTTATTAAATAACCTCCATACTAGTGCATATGAAAAGGCAACAACCACACTGAAGGAAAACTAGACAACCACTAAAATTCAACACTCTAAAATAAAAGAAAAATTAAAATAAACTATTTTTAAAGCATGGCAAATAACACAACAGTACCAACACTTTTTACAACTTTATTTAATTAAACCCATTTTGATTAAAATAACTTTGCAGCAACATCCTCTATTTCATGAATCTTCAATGATGACCATGCATTGAATTAATTTTGCCTCTATGTCCTTTTCATTAGGTGCAGCTTCCAGAATTGTTGCTACCACTTGTTGTAAAGCTTCTCTTGCTTTCGTAGCTCTTGCCCTTGTCATAGGTGTCCCAAGTCCTTCAAGCACCTTACTGTCTTTGTTTGTAGCTGTGTCCTCATCATTGCCTCCCTCTTGAAGAGGATTTGTCCTCAAATCTAAGGCTTCTTCTTCTGCATTAAAAGGAGACAAATCAGATACATTAAAAGTTGCACTTGTATTATAGTCACCTGGCAAATCAATTTTGTAGGCATTGTCATGGATCCTCTCGAACACTTGGAAAGGACCGTCTGCCCTTGGTTGTAGTTTGAACTTCCTTTGTTTAGGGAATCTCTCTTTTCTCATGTCTACCCAAACCCAATCACCAGGTTCGAATACAATTCTCGTTCTTCCCTTATTAGCTTGCTTGGCATAGCTCTCTTGCACCCACTTTTTGCTTATTAATTCATCAACTTGCCTTTGTATTTCTTGGGTCTCTTGGGGGTTGCTTCTATACGCTGGTCGATTAGGTAATGAAGCTCCAGGAATGAGATCAATGTGATGCTCAATTCCCCTTAAAGGTGGTAATACGTTAGGAACCTCCTTTGGAAACACATCCTTATATTCCTGCAAAAGAAATTCAACACCAACAGGGCCAAGTTTTTTAGAGTTAGCATAAACATTATTTTTGCAATACAACACTGGTTTTTTTGCAAGCATCACCCTCTTCACCTTACTCTTTTTTGCTAAACAACTCTTTTTTCTTTCAAGTGTTTCACTTTTGTTCCCCTTATGTGTTTCACTCTTTTTATTTCCACTCTTTTTATGTGTTTCACTCATCTCTCCTTTTTCTTGCAACTCTTTCTCTTTTATTTCTTTTTCTTTTTCCCTCAACTCCTTTTCTCTCATTTCTTTTTCTCTCAACTCTTTTTCTTTTATTTCTTTTTCTTTTTCCTCTTTTCTCTCTTGTCCTATTTTTGTTTTCAACCTGATTAAATCCTCAATTGCTTCTTTAGGTGAAAGTAATGCAATTCTCAATTTGCATCCTTGGTGCATAAAAGAAATTTTATTTGTTTTCTCATTGTAATTCACATTTCTTTCAACTTGCCATGATTTACCGAGAAGTAAGTGGCAAGCATCCATGGGCACCACATCACACAACACAACATCTTCATATTTTCCAATGGAAAACTTCACTTCAACTTGCTTATTCACAGATATGCCACCATTTTCACCAAGACTTTGAAGTTTGTAAGGTTGTGGGTGTGGTGTAGTCTCTAAATTCAATTTGGTTACTAATCTTGAACTAGCCAAATTGGTACAATTTCCTCCATAAATAATGATTGAGCAAATCTTTCCTTCAATTAAACATCTAGTTTGAAATAAGCTTCCTTTTTGAATCTCAACCCTACCCTTAACCTCAGTAGTTGCAATTTCATTGTCCCCAAAAATTTTTCTTTTCTTGTTTGGACAATTTAAAGCAATATGACCTTTACCCAAACATTTAAAACATTTAATTGTATTAATCTTGGAAGTAGAAGAAATGCAAGGGTTAGGAACGTGTTTACCACTTGAAGACTTTGAACCTTGTTCCCTAGGTAAGGAAGATCCCTCCTTCTTGGACTTGTCCCTCCAATTTGTGTTGTTAAAATTGGAAGAACCCCTTCTCATAGTTCCCTTTCTTTTGAGTTGTTGTTCTACTTGTACAACTTTGTGCAACAAATCTTCTAACTCAATATATTCCTGCAATTCAACAACATCTCTGATTTCGTTATTTAATCCACTCAAAAATCGAGCCATAGTGTCCTCACTATCTTCATTGACTTTAGCCCGCATCATAGTCATTTCCAAGTCTTTAAAATACTCTTCAACACTCCTATTGCCTTGAGATAATTTCTGAAGTTTAAGCTTCAAATCTCTATTGTATCTAGTTGGCACATATCTCTTCCTCATGATGGTCCTCAATTCATCCCATGTATCTACTATTGGTTCTTCATTTCTCACCCTCTCCCTTTGATACTTGTTCCACCAAATAAGCGCATAATCAGAAAATTCAGCAGCTGCCATTTTAACTTTTTGCTCCTCTGTATAGTTGTTACAAGAGAATACATGTTCAATTTTCAGTTCCCACTCCAAATAGGCTTCTGGATCACTCCTTCCTTTGAATGGAGGAATATTCAGCTTCACTCCTTCAATCCGGTTTCGCCTAGGTTCACCATCATTATCTCTTCTTCTCCTATTCTCCTCATTATTTCCACGATTCTCAAGTACCTCAATCCTTCCATATAACTCCTCTGTATGTTCTCTCAACATTCTTTGTACTTGGTTTGTAATTGCTTCAATCATGAGTCTATTACCTCCTCCATTAGGAGGGGTTTCTTCACCTCCTGTACCTGCCATTTAATCAGAAAAAATAAAATTGAAGTAATAGGCCATCGCCACTATTCTCACGTGTTTACACTCAAGAATGTACACTGGTGTTTAGTGCTCTCTTTTCTGGCTTTTTCTCTAATGTGCACACAGCCTTTTACCTCTCTTGTACTCTCCTTGGGTTCTTAACAAAATCAAATAAGACTCTTTTTCTTCTTTTTTTTTATTTTTTTTTCAAGAACAGTCCACACAATGTAGCAAAAATTTGGTACGTATCAGGTGTAGTTTGGAAAACAGTTGAACAACAAAATTTACCAATAAAAGGCTCCAATTTACCCTAATGTATCAGACTTCAAACACCACTACCTCACAAAATAGCGAACACAAAAGGCCAAAGAAAAAAAAACTCAAATGCAATTTAATGCCCTAAACAGTTGCAGAAACAATCCTTCACAAAAACAGCCAATATATCACCTTACAATTGGTTAAGTTTTTGTCCTAAATAGATGAATCATTCAGCCACAACCTTTTCTTTTGTTTTTTTTTTCTTCTCTTTTTTTTTTCTTTTCTTTCTTTTGTGTTTTTTTTATAGGCTTAACTTTTGCAATGACTTAGGCAGGGTGATTATCAATATCAGATGATATTATTGGCACTAAGAACAAAAGGAAGGATGTTACCAATTTCTCCAAGCCAGCCAATGTCACACTACTGTATCTCACGCTGCATAACTCCGAAGTGAACGATTCGACATCCAGGTGAAAGTTCACGTTCTGAGGAGCAATTTCCACTCATAAATCACCGAAATTGACTCTGTAAAACGTGAGTTATGAGTGAAAGGAAATTGCGTCTCAGACAGCCAAGAACTGTGCCCTAGAACCTTGAAGCAGTGTCCAAAACCTAGTCCTAACAACCAGGCTCTGATACCAAAATGATGTGAATTCCCCTTTCCACGAATTCAGAACGGACCGATTAGGACTATTTGTTAGAATGGAAAAACAAAAAGGTAAAAATTGGGGATGATAGTGGTTTTGGGGGAGACGCCACTTCCGGAAAGGAAGATAAGTCTCAAAGACGCCACAAGGGGTGGAAGGCCCTTGATAACTCTCAAGCTTGGTTCAGTCAAGAACCTAGGAAATACACTCTCTCAAGAAAAGTTTTATCCAAAGCCCCGTCTGTCTATTTCCATTGAAATGCAATACATATAGGAATTCCATAAAGCCATGAAATAAATGCACCATTTACTAACATTGATTGAGGTTTATTTATTAAATAACCTCCATACTAGTGCATATGAAAAGGCAACAGCCACACTGAAGGAAAACTAGACAACCACTAAAATTCAACACTCTAAAATAAAAGAAAAATTAAAATAAAATGTTTTTAAAGCATGGCAAATAACACAACAGTACCAACACTTTTTACAACTTTATTTAATTAAACCCACTTTGATTAAAATAACTTTGCAGCAACATCCTCTATTTCATGAATCTTCAATGATGACCATGCATTGAATTAATTTTTCCTCTATGTCCTTTTCATTAGGTGCAGCTTCCAGAATTGTTGCTACCACTTGTTGTAAAGCTTCTCTTGCTTTCCTAGCTCTTGCCCTTGTCATAGGTGTCCCAAGTCCTTCAAGCACCTTACTGTCTTTGTTTGTAGCTGTGTCCTCATCACTTCTTCTTTCCTTTCCCTCTTCTCCTTCCTCTTTTTCTCCATCCCCCACTTCTGTTGCTTCCCATTGTTGCTCTTCCTCTTCTTCTCCTTCCCCCAAATCGTATGCTTACACTTCTTCTTCTTCTTCGTTTTCTCCTCCAGATTCCACTTCTTCTTCCCTTCCCTTCCCCTCCTTCTTCCTTTTCCTCCGTTTCTCCTTGTTCCAATTCTTCTTCTTCATCTCACCTCCTTCCACTACTTCTTCTTCCTCCTCTTGTTCACCTTCTTCACTTTGCACATCTTCTTCTTCTTCCTTTTCTTCTCTTTCTTCCACTTCTTCTAGTTACTCTCCTTCTTTTTCCTCTTCTTATCTTTCTTCCACTTCTGCTTCCTCCTCTTGTTCTCATTCTTCCACTTCTTCTTCCTCTTCCTATTGTTCTCCTTCTTCCACTTGCATTTCTTCCTTTTCTTCTCGTTATTCCTCTTCTTCTCCTCATGCCACCTCTTCTCCATCCTCCCGTTCTCCTTCTTCTACTTCTTCTTCTTCATCTCCTTTTATTCCACTACTTCCTCCTATTCCTCTTATTCTCTCCTTCTACCACTTCTTCTACTTCTACTTGTTGTTCTTCTTAATTTTCGTCCACTTCTTCCGCTTCTTCTGCTTACACTTGTTCTTCTTCCTCTTCTTCCATTTCTTCTCCTTCCACAATTTCTTCTTCTTTCCTTTCCGTCTTCTACTTCCTCTTTTTCTCCATCCCCCACTACTGTTGCTTCCCACTGTTGCTCTTCCTCTTCTTCTCCTTCCGCCAAATCTTATGCTTACACTTCTTCTTCTTCTTCCTCTCCTCCTTGAGCTTCCACTTCTTCTGCTTCTTCTTCCTTTCCCTTCCTTTCCCCTCCTTCTTCCCTTTCCTCCTTTTCTCCTTGTTCCAATTCTTCTTCTTCATCTCACCTCCTTCCACTACTTCTTCTTCCTCCTTTTGTTCACCTTCTTCACTTTCCACATCTTCTTCTTCCTTCTCTTCTCCTTCTTCCACATCTTCTAGTTACTCTACTTCTTCTTCCTCTTCTTATCTTTCTTCCACTTCTCCTGCCTCCTCTTGTTCTCTTACTTCCATTTCTTCTTCATCCTCTCATTTCCTTTCTTTTCTTCCTCTTCATCTCCTTCTTCTTCTTCCTTTCCTTCGTCATATGCCTCTTTCTCTCCTTCTTCTACTTCCACTTGCATTTGTACCTCTTGTTCTCCTTCTTCCACTTCTTCTCCATCATCCCCACTCCTTCAACTACTACTTCTTCTTCCTCTTGTTCACCTTCTTCCACCTCTCCTACATCCACTTGTTCTTCTTCTTCCCTCTCTTCTCCTTCTTGGCCTTCTTCTGCCTACACTACTTCTTCTTTCTCCCCTTCTTCTTCTCCTCCTTGTTCCACTTCTTCTTCATCCCCTTTCCTTCCATTGCTTCTTCTTCCTCCTCTTTTTCTCATTCTTCCACTTCTTCTTCTTCTTCCTATTCTTCTCCTTCTTCCACTTGCACTTCTTCCTTTTCTCCTTGTTCCAATTCTTCTTCTTCATCTCACCTCCTTCCACTACTTCTTCTTCCTCCTCTTGTTCACCTTCTTCACTTTCCACATCTTCTTCTTCCTTCTCTTCTCCTTCTTCCATATCTTCTAGTTACTCTCCTTCTTCTTCCCCTTCTTATCTTTCTTCCACTTCTCCTGCCTCCTCTTGTTCTCTTACTTCCATTTCTTCTTCATCCTCTCATTTCCTTTCTTTTTTTCCTCTTCATCTCCTTCTTCTTCTTCATTTCCTTTGTCATATGCCTCTTTCTCTCTTTCTTCTACTTCCACTTGCATTTGCACCTCTTGTTCTCCTTCTTCCACTCCTTCTCCGTCATCCCCACTCCTTCAACTACTATTTCTTCTTCCTCTTGTTCACCTTCTTCCACCTCTACTACATCCACTTGTTCTTCTTCTTCCCTCTCTTCTCCTTCTTGGCCTTCTTCTGCCTACACTACTTCTTCTTCCTCCCCTTCTTCTTCTCCTCCTTGTTCCACTTCTTCTTCATCCCATTTCCTTCCATTGCTTCTTCTTCCTCCTCTTTTTCTCATTCTTCCACTTCTTCTTCTTCTTCCTATTCTTCTCCTTCTTCCACTTGCACTTCTTCCTTTTCTTCTCGTTCTTCTTCCTCTTCGTCTTCTTCTGCCACCTCTTCTCCCTCCTCCCGTTCTCCTTCTTCCACTTCTTCTTCTTCATCTCCTTTCATTCCACTACTTCCTCCTGTTTCTCTTATTCTCTCCTTCTACCACTTCTTCTACTTCCGCTTCTGCTGCTTACACATCTTCTACTTCCTCTTCTACCATTTCTTCTCCTTCCACAACTTCTTCTTCTTTCCTTTCCGTCTTCTCCTTCCTCTTTTTCTCCATCCCCCACTTCTGTTGCTTCCCATTGTTTCTCTTCCTCTTCTTCTCCTTCCCCCAAATCTTATGCTTACACTTCTTCTTCTTCTTCTTCCTCTTCTCCTCCAGAATTCACCTCTTCTGCTTCTTCTTGCCTTCCCTTCCCTTCCCCTCTGATGTGACCATGCCTAGCCAAGGACCTATCACTAGTGCCATGGCTAGAAGGATTGAAGAAGACCTAGCCCTTGCAGACAAAGGAAGACTTCACCTCCTATGGAGAGTGAAGATATTAGGCTAGAGACTTTAGTTAATAAAATGTAATTTTCCTTTATTTTAATTCTGAGGAGCATTAAGAATTTAATTTGGGACATGTATTTAGTCCATTTTTTAGTTTTAGGAGGTGTCTTAGGAATTTAGAGGGTGGATTTAGCTTTTTGGGTCTTTATGAAGGAAATAAGGGGTAGCCTTGATATCTACACCCCTCTTTTCTACATAAACCCCCTAAGCTAATAAGAAGGAATCTTGGCCCTTGGTTTGAGAAACTTGGGCACCAAGTTTGATGATCTAAGGAGGGAATTGTTTCTCAATTCTCCTCCCTTAGATCTCTCCTTTTAATCCTAGCCCTTCTTTTTTAGGTTATCTTGTTCAAGAGGTTAGCTACCTCTATAAATAGGAGCTCCTCCCTCACTTGTATTTTTTACACTTGAATTTAATCCTAGAGACCATATTGGTTGAGGTTCTTACCTTTGAGTGTCCCCCTTTCTCCTTTGTGAGAGCTTCTAAGAGTTATCAAGGGACCCCTCCCTTGTGGCCTCTCCCCTTTGGCTTATCAAACATAGTATTTGTGGCGCCTCACCCCATTCCTTTCCTCTCCATAAATCCATTTCCCATCCAAGTGACCTTAGAAAGGATCCTTTGGGCACGTGATCATCAAAGATCACACCAAGTGGTATCAGAGCCACTTTCTAAAGGTCACGTTCTTTCTCAATTTTTTTTTGCTTTGTTGTTTATTTCTTTGATCTCTTTATTTTAAATTCCTTCATTTTTTGTCATCTCTATTTCCTTTATTGTCTAGTAGTATAACTTTTTATTCTTGCTATTATATGCGCTTTTGTTTTCTATCTACGCGCCTATGTTCCATTTAATTTGATGCGATTTTATTTGTCCCTTTCTTTGCATCTTATTTTTGTGTTCAAGTTGCTTAATTTTCCCTTGGTTTTTTATGTTAAAGTGTGCCTAAGAAGTTGTGACCATTAAACCCACATGGTTGAGGATTTTTCCACACCATTGTGGTGATCAACTTTGGCCACTTTGTTGTGCCTTTTGTTTTAAGTCTCTTGCTGAAATTTTTGCTCTATTTTTAGGTGTGTTATTTTTTCTTAATCTTGTGTTTTGTCAAGTACTAGTCATGTTAGTTTCCTATTTTGTCTCATTTAAATTCCATAGGTTTTAGCCTCTTAAATTTTTTACAAAAAAGCCTTCAAAAATAGTTTGAATTGAGCTCCTAAGAGGTGAACCTCTTGTTGAGTCTCTTAAGTCTTTTATGCTTTTAGTTCAAGCATATTAATCTCTTTGTTGTTCTTAAATATTTGCTCAATTCAATCTTTATATGTTTCTTGTTTTATGTTGAATTATTAGTAGCTTTCCACTTGGTTTACCTTCACTATTGGTGCCTCTTTATGGAATTTTAGCTTGGGTGAATGGTGTTAGTAATTTGAGCAATCAATTTACTTCAAAATCAGCCCTAAATCATTCCTTAAGCACCATTAGTTCAATGGTATTTGGAACTACTAAGTTGTTTTGCCTTTAGTTGCATGCATTGCCTGAAAATCGTGTGACCTTACTTTGTGCTTATTCACTCAAGTGTTATTATTTCAAGAATCCTCATTAAAATTTCAATTTAACAAGCTATTAGGTGCAGCAAAATGATTAGAAAAAGTTAAAAAAAAAATAGAAAAAGTTCAAGTTAAAAAAAAAGAAGATAAAGAACTCAAAAGAAAGACAAATTTGAAGTTGTGTACCTCATAGTAGAAACATTTGATATGAGGAACCAATTGTGATTCAAAAAAAAAAATTACTTGTGTAAGCTTTTTAGTTTTTGGTCACTTAAATTTTATTAATTGTGCAACTATTGGTTTCATTTTTTTTGTTTGAGTCTTTTTTCATCTCTACTCTTAGAGCTAATCTAGGAAAGTTATTTGTGTGCTACCTTCCTTTATGAGCCTTATGTTTTCTTGCTTGTCTTCTTTACTTCTTTGAGTTTGTCATTGTTTAATCTATCCACTTGGATTTGTGAACCTTGTTTTGTTATTCAGCTTTGTTTGTTGTCTTGTGTTGTATTCGGCCTTGGTAAGGAAAGGTTGGCAAAGGTTCCATATATAAAATTTTGGCAAGTCCAAACAAGAGGAAACAAGGGTAGCATTCTTGGGGTGAGTTGATGCAACTCAAAGGGGCTTGATCAAAAGGAGACAAACACCAAAAAAACTTGGAGTGAAGACTTTGTTTTATTTTTTTTTATTCTTTATATTGTGTATACTTAATTTTAGATTGGGAGTTTGAGTGCCCTTAAGGCCCTCCCTTGGTTTGTAATAATTTTGGTTAATTTTAGCGTAGTTCCTCGTTAATTAGGTGAAGAAGGGAGAAGTGGTACACTTCCTTCAACACCTTAGGAGCACGATTAGAGCCCTTTCTCTTTTACATTCTTGCACTTTTATTTTATTTTATGTTATTTTGAAAAAACGTGTGGAGGCTAAGAGTTCCAAAGACTCATCAAGCCACCTTAGGTGAGAAAAAAAAAAAAGAGAGGAGTGTTGCTTGAAAAAAAAAAGTTTTTGGCCTACCCTTTAGTTTTTAGCATCCAAGCACCATGACTTCCCACACACATTCTAGTGCACATAGTTGTTCATCAAGTAAGAGTGTCAACCAAAGAAAACCTTCTAAGGGAGACACTCTTGAAAACCTTAACTTAGAATTTAGGGAATGGATGGCTAAAGAACAAGAAAGGAGAGAAGAAAAATAGAGAAAAAAAGAAATAAAAGAAAAGGAAAAACAAAAAGAGAAGGAAGAGTTAAAAAAAGAGATCTTGGAAATGAGAAAAGAGAAAAAAGAGCGAGAAGAGAGAAGGAAAAGAGAGAGAAGAGAGGATGAAAAAAGGAGAAGAAGGAAAGAACTAGAAAGAAAAAGAGAAAAAGAGGAAGAAGAGAGAAGGAGAGGAGAAGAGAGTAAGAGGAGAGATGGGAGGGAAAGTGATAGAAAAAATAAAGGAATTCTCATAAGATCCCCATCTAGGCATTTTAGCTCTAATGAAGAAGAATACTATAGAAATCAACATAAGCATTACTCTCATTCATCATACAATCATCATTCTCCTCAAGAGAACATAAATCATGCTAGGGAACCAAAGGTAGACCTACCCCATTTTCATCGTAGGGAAGATGTTGAGACTTACCTAGATTGGGAAGTCAAAGTGGAACAACTCTTTTGATGCTATGAAATTAGGGAAAAAACTTAGTTTTCAAGGTTCTGCTTTGCATTGGTGGGATGGGTTAGTCAAGGATAGGGCCCGTAAACAAATGCCTGACATTCACTACTGGAATGATTTAAAAACTTGTTTGCGAGGAAGGCACATTCCTTCATATTATGAGAGGGATCTTTTGGATAGGCTCCAAAGACTTAGGCAACATAACCTAAGTATTGAGGAGTATAGATAAAAGATGGAGCTTCTCATACTAAGGGCCAATATCATTGAGGAACCCAATGCCACCCTTGCTAGGTTTTTGTGTGGATTAAGCTCTGACATTAGAGATAAGGTAGAGCTTCTTTCATACTCAAACCTTGATGAGTTGGTAGAACTTTGTGTAAGAGCTGAGAATCAACTCAAGAGAAAAAGTTTTAAAAAAGATTCTCCCTCTTACTCAAAGAGAGACCAACTTAAGGGAAACTCTTTCAAGGGTTTTCCCAAAGAGGAACCCAAGCATTTTCAAGATACAAAAGCACCTCATGTAGAGAGAAAACCCCCTACTACTAAGCCTACTGAAAGGCAAAGTAGTATCAAATGCTTCAAATGTCTTGGGAGAGGCCACATTGCCTCTCAATGCCCTAACAAGAAAACCATGATCATGAGGGGACAAGACATTTATAGTGAGAATAGCTCATCTTCCTCCTCTAGTGAGAGTGAAGAAGAAGGGGGACATACTTTTGAACAAGAGTATGAGGAAGCTTTTCCTTATGAGGGGGACCTCCTTATGGTTCAAAGGCTTCTTGGAAGCCAACCTCTAGAGCTTGGCCAGTCACAAAGAGAGAACATCTTCCATACAAGATGTAAAGTAAATGACAAAGTATGTTCTCTCCTTGTTGATAGTGGCTCCTGTTGTAACTGTTGTAGCTCTAGGTTGGTTGAAAAACTAGCCTTGACTACCATGCCCCATCCCAAACCTTACAAATTGCAATGGCTCAATGAGCAAGGGGAGATGGTAGTCAATGAACAAGTTATGGTTCCAATTTCCATAGGATCTTATAATGATGAGATTCTTTGTGACATAGTTCCTATGGAGGCTGGTCATATCCTGTTGGGGAGACCATGGCAATTTGACAAAAAAGCTATTCACCATGGCCACTCCAACCAAATAATTCTGACCATAATGAAAAACGCTTCAAATTGTATCCTTTGTCACCTTCTCCAGTTGCTGAGGATCAATTTGCGATGAAAAAGAAAAGAGTTGAGGAAAAACAAAAACAAAAAAAAGCACAACAAGCTTTACCCTTAAAGCTTGAAAAGGGTAAAGAGAGAGAGTCGGAAGATGATGCCCCTTCGAAAGGGAATATTAGTAAAAGGAGCCTATTTGCTACTAAACGTGATTTAAAAGAAGCTCCTTTGACTAACAAGCCCTTTTATCTCCTCTTTTGCAAAGAAGCATCAAATCCTTCTTCCATTTTGCATTCTTCTGCTGAGAGCACTGCCACAACCCATGCACATGAGCACCTTCCTCAAGGGATTCAAGATATTTTAAAAGAATTTGATGACATATTCCCTAATGAGGTTCCGAAAGGACTTCCTCCCACTAGGGGTATAGAACATCAAATTGATTTGGTGCCTGGCGCAAGTCTACCTAATAGACCTGCCTATAGGACCAACCCCATGGAGACCCAAGAGATTGAGTCTCAAGTGAATGAGCTGTTGGAGAAGGGTTGGGTTCAAAAGAGCCTAAGCCCTTGTGCTGTGCCAGTCTTGTTGGTGCCCAAGAAGAATGGCCAATGGAGGATGTGTGTTGATTATCGTGCAATCAACAACATCACCATCAAATATAGGCACCCAATCCCCCGTCTTGATGACATGTTGGATGAATTGCATGGGGCAAAAATATTTTCAAAAATAGATCTTAGAAGTGGTTACCACCAAATAAGGATCAAAGAGGGTGATGAGTGGAAAACTGCTTTTAAGACTAAATTTGGTCTTTATGAGTGGTTGGTTATGCCTTTTAGGCTAACTAATGCCCCAAGCACATTCATGCGCTTAATGAATCATGTACTAAGGGATTGCCTTGGTAAATTTTGTGTAGTTTACTTTGATGACATTTTAGTTTACTCTAGGAACCTAGATGATCATTTAGGACATCTAAGGCATGTTTTTTCTCTTCTTAGGAGTAATCATCTTTTTGGTAACTTAGAAAAATGCACTTTTTGTGTAGATAGTGTAGTTTTCCTAGGTTTTGTAGTTAGCACAAAAGGGGTTCATGTTGACCCTGAAAAGATAAAAGCTATTCAAGAATGGCCCACCCCAAAGAGTGTGACAGAGATCAAAAGCTTTCATGGTCTCGCTGGATTTTATAGGCGCTTTGTGCCTAATTTCTCCACGCTCTTCGCACCAATAAATGATTTGGTGAAAAAGGAAGTTCCTTTCCTTTGGGGTGAGAAACAAGAGAAAGCCTTCCAGCTAATTAAGAATAAACTGACCCATGCACCAGTCTTGGCATTACCTGAATTTTCTAAAACATTTGAACTTGAATGTGATGCCTTTGGTGTAGGTGTGGGGGCTGTCTTGTTGCAAGGAGGGCACCCCATTGCGTATTTCAGTGAAAAACTCAATGGTGCCCCCCTCAACTACCCCACCTATGATAAGGAGTTTTATGCTCTAATTAGGGCCCTTCAAACTTGGGAGCATTACCTTGCTCCTAAGGAGTTTGTCATTCATAGTGACCATGAGTCACTAAAATATTTGACGGGTCAAGGTAAATTGAACAAAAGGCATGCAACGTGGGTGGAATATCTTGAATCCTTCCCTTATGTCATCAAGTACAAGAAAGGAAAACAAAATAAATATTTCCAAAAATAGATCTTAGAAGTGGTTACCACCAAATAAGGATCAAAGAGGGTGATGAGTGGAAAACTGCTTTTAAGACTAAATTTGGTCTTTATGAGTGGTTGGTTATGCCTTTTAGGCTAACTAATGCCCGAAGCACATTCATGCGCTTAATGAATCATGTTCTAAGGGATTGACTTGGTAAATTTTGTGTAGTTTACTTTGATGACATTTTAGTTTACTCTAGGAACCTAGATGATCATTTAGGACATCTAAGGCATGTTTTTTCTCTTCTTAGGAGTAATCATCTTTTTGGTAACTTAGAAAAATGCACTTTTTGTGTAGATAGTGTAGTTTTCCTAGGTTTTGTAGTTAGCACAAAAGGGGTTCATGTTGACCCTGAAAAGATAAAAGCTATTCACGAATGGCCCACTCCAAAGAGTGTGACAGAGATCAAAAGCTTTCATGGTCTCGCTGGATTTTATAGGCGCTTTGTGCCTAATTTCTCCACGCTCTTCGCACCAATAAATGATTTGGTGAAAAAGGAAGTTCCTTTCCTTTGGGGTGAGAAACAAGAGAAAGCCTTCCAGCTAATTAAGAATAAACTGACCCATGCACCAGTCTTGGCATTACCTGAATTTTCTAAAACATTTGAACTTGAATGTGATGCCTTTGGTGTAGGTGTGGGGGCTGTCTTGTTGCAAGGAGGGCACCCCATTGCGTATTTCAGTGAAAAACTCAATGGTGCCCCCCTCAACTACCCCACCTATGATAAGGAATTTTATGCTCTAATTAGGGCCCTTCAAACTTGGGAGAATTACCTTGCTCCCAAGGAGTTTGTGATTCATAGTGACCATGAGTCACTAAAATATTTGAGGGGTCAAGGTAAATTGAACAAAAGGCAAGCAACGTGGCTGGAATATCTTGAATCCTTCCTTATGTCATCAAGTACAAGAAAGGAAAACAAAATGTGGTGGCTGATGCTCTTTCTAGGCGTCATGCCCTTTATTCATCCTTGAGTGCAAAAATCTTGGGATTTGATGACATTCGGGCTATGTATCCGTCTGATAAGGATTTCGGCCCCATTTTTGCTACCTCTGCATCTGCATTTGCATTAAAGGCCCATGATGGGTACTTCATCAGTGAGGGGTATCTTTACAAAGGGAGTAAGCTTTGTATACCCCAAGGATCAATTAGGAACTTACTTACAAAAGAGAGTCATGAAGGTGGGCTCATGGGGCATTTTGGGATTTCAAAAACCCTCATGCTTTTACAAGAGAAATTATTTTGGCCCCATATGCGTAGAGATGTCCACAGACATTGCTCTAAATGTATAGCTTGCTTGCAAGCAAAGTCTAAAGCAATGCCTCATGGACTATACACACCTTTACCTGCTCCTTCTGCACCTTGGGAGGATATTAGCATGGATTTCATCCTTGGGCTCCCAAGAACCCAACGAGGTGCAGACTCCATATTTGTGGTGGTGGACCAATTTTCAAAAATGGCCCATTTTATTCCCTGCCACAAAGTGGATGATGCGAGCAACATCGCAAGACTTTTCTTTAAAGAGGTTGTCCGATTGCATGGTATACCCTCTTCAATAGTGTCAGATAGGGATGTGAAGTTCCTTAGCCATTTTTGGAAAACTCTTTGGGCTAAGCTGGGAACTAAACTTCTTTTTTCCACTACCTGTCACCCTCAAACTGATGGGCAAACAGAAGTGGTGAATAGATCTTTATCCACTATGCTGAGGGCTCTCCTTAAAGGCAACCATAAGTCTTGGGATGAGTACCTTCCCCACATTGAATTTGCTTATAACCGGGTGGTTCATAGAACCACCAAACATTCTCCTTTTGAGGTGGTCTATGGCTTTAATCCTCGTACTCCTCTAGATCTTTTACCTCTTCCTCTTTCTGTTGCTGTGCATAAAGAAGGAGAGGCAAAAGCCATTTTTGTAAAACAATTACATGAGAGGGTTAAAGTTAACATAGAGCGTCAATCCTTGAGAGATGCTACTTTCGCCAATAGGGGGAGGAAAGAAGTCATCTTTGAAAAGGGCGACTGGGTATGGCTTCACTTGAGAAAGGATAGATTTCCTTCTCAAAGGAAGTCCAAACTTAGCCCTAGAGGAGATGGACCTTTCCAAATCCTTGAGCGGATCGGTAATAATGCCTATGTTTTATATCTGCCAGAGGATTATGGGGTAAGCACCAGTTTTAATGTTTCTGATTTGTCTCCATTTGTAGGTGCTGAAAATGACGAAGACCCCATGGATTTGAGGTCAAATCCTCTTCAAGGGGGAGGAGATGATGTGACCATGCCTAGCCAAGGACCTATCACTAGGGCCATGGCTAGAAGGATTGAAGAAGACCTAGCCATTGCAGACAAAGGAAGACTTCACCTCCTATGGAGAGTGAAGATATTAGGCTAGAGACTTTAGTTAATAAAATGTAATTTTCCTTTATTTTAATTTTGAGGAGCATTAAGAATTTAATTTGGGACATGTATTTAGTCCTTTTTTTATTTTTAGGAGGTGTCTTAGGAATTTAGAGGGTGGATTTAGCTTTTTGCATCTTTATAAAGGAAATAAGGGGTAGCCTTGATATCTACACCCCTCTTTTCTACATAAACCCCCTAAGCTAATAAGAAGGAATCTTGGCCCTTGGTTTGAGAAACTTGGGCACCAAGTTTGATGATCTAAGGAGGGAATTGTTTCTCAATTCTCCTCCCTTAGATCTCTCCTTTTAATCCTAGCCCTTCTTTTTTAGGTTATCTTGTTCAAGAGGTTAGCTACCTCT
Source organism: Psophocarpus tetragonolobus (assembly GCA_037954015.1). NCBI lineage: Eukaryota > Viridiplantae > Streptophyta > Magnoliopsida > Fabales > Fabaceae > Psophocarpus > Psophocarpus tetragonolobus. Next base: position 21,769,346 of record CM075694.1, read on the forward strand.
ATAAATAGGAGCTCCTCCCTCACTTGTATTTTTTACAGTTGAATTTAATCCTAGAGACCATATTGGTTGAGGTTCTTACCTTTGAGTGTCCCCCTTTCTCCTTTGTGAGAGCTTCTAAGAGTTATCAAGGGACCCCTCCCTTGTGGCCTCTCCCCTTTGGCTTATCAAACATAGTATTTGTGGCGCCTCACCCCATTCCCTTCCTCTCCATAAATCCATTTCCCTTCCAAGTGACCTTAGAAAGGATCCTTTGGGCACGTGATCATCAAAGATCACACCACCCTCCTTCTTCCATTTCCTCCTTTTCTCCTTGTTCCAATTCTTCTTCTTCATCTCACCTCCTTCCACTATTTGTTCTTCCTCCTCTTGTTCAACTTCTTCAACTTCTTCACTTTGCACATCTTCTTCTTCTTCCTTTTCTTCTCCTTCTGCCACCTCTTCTCCCTCCTCCTGTTCTCCTTCTTCCACTTCTTCTTCTTCATCTCCTTTGGTTCCACTACTTCTACCACTTCTTCTACTTCTACTTGTTGTTCTTCTTCATTTTCGTCTCCTTCTTCCGCTTCTTCTGCTTACACTTCTTCTTCTTCCTCTTCATCCATTTCTTCTCCTTCCATAACTTCTTCTTCTTTCCTTTCCGTCTTCTCCTTCCTCTTTTTCTCCATCCCCCACTTCTGTTGCTTCCCATTGTTGCTCTTCCTCTTCTTCTCCTGCCCCTAAATCTTATGCTTACACTTCTTCTTTTTCTTCCTCTTCTCCTCTACCTTCCACTTCTTCTGCTTCTTCTTCCCTTCCCTTCCCCTCCTTCTTCCTTTTCCTCCTTTTTTCCTTGTTCCAAATCTTCTTCTTCATCTCACCTCCTTCCACTACTTCTTCTTCCTCCTCTTGTTCACCTTCTTCAACTTCTTCACCTTCCACATCTTCTTCCTCTACCTTTTCTTCTACTTCTTCCACTTCTTCTAGTTACTCTCCTTCTTCTTCCTCTTCTTATCTTTCTTCCACTTCTCCTGTGTCCTCTTGTTCTCTTTCTTCCGCTTCTTCTTCATCCTCTCCTCTCCATTCTTTTCTTCCTCTTCTTCTTCCTTTCCTTCGTCATATCCCTCTTTTTCTCCTTCATCTGCTTCCACTTGCATTTCTACCTCTTGTTCTCCTTCTTCCACTTCTTCTCCATCATCCCCACTCCTTAAACTACTTCTTCTTCTTCCTCTTGTTCACCTTCTTCCACTTCTACTACATCCACCTGCTCTTCTTCTTCCCTCTCTTCTCCTTCTTGCCCTTCTTCTGCCTACACTACTTCTTCTTCCTCCCCTATCTTCTTCTCCTCTTGTTCCACTTCTTTTTCATCCCCTTTCCTTCAATTACTTGTTGTTCTTCTTCATTTTCGTCTCCTTCTTCTGCTTTTCTGCTTACACTTCTTCTTCTTCCTCTTCTTCCATTTCTTCTCCTTCCACAACTTCTTCTTCTTTCCTTTCCGTCTTCTCGTTACGCTTTTTCTCCATCCCCAACTACTGTTGCTTCCCATTGTTGCTCTTCCTCTTCTTCTCCTGCCCCTAAATCTTATGCTTACACTTCTTCTTCTTCTTCCTCTTCTCCTCCAGCTTCCACTTCTTCTGCTTCTTCTTCACTTCCCTTCCCCTCCTTCTTCCTTTTCCTCCTTTTTTCCTTGTTCCAAGTCTTCTTCTTCATCTCACCTCCTTCCACTACTTCTTCTTCCTCCTCTTGTTCACCTTCTTCAACTTCTTCACCTTCCACATCTTCTTCTTCTACCTTTTCTTCTCCTTCTTCCACTTCTTCTAGTTACTCTCCTTCTTCTTCCTCTTCTTATCTTTCTTCCACTTCTCCTGCCTCCTCTTGTTCTCTTTCTTCCGCTTCTTCTTCATCCTCTCCTTTCCATTCTTTTCTTCCTCTTCATCTCCTTCTTCTTCTTCCTTTCCTTCGTCATATCACTCTTTTTCTCCTTCTTCTGCTTCCACTTGCGTTTCTACCTCTTGTTCTCCTTCTTCCACTTCTTCTCCATCATCCCCACTCCTTCAACTACTTCTTCTTCTTCCTCTTGTTCACCTTCTTCCACTTCTACTACATCCACCTGCTCTTCTTCTTCCCTCTCTTCTCCTTCTTGCCCTTCTTCTGCCTACACTACTTCTTCTTCCTCCCCTATCTTCTTCTCCTCTTGTTCCACTTCTTTTTCATCCCCTTTCCTTCAATTACTTGTTGTTCTTCTTCATTTTCGTCTCCTTCTTCTGCTTTTCTGCTTACACTTCTTCTTCTTCCTCTTCTTCCATTTCTTCTCCTTCCACAACTTCTTCTTCTTTCCTTTCCGTCTTCTCGTTACGCTTTTTCTCCATCCCCAACTACTGTTGCTTCCCATTGTTGCTCTTCCTCTTCTTCTCCTGCCCCTAAATCTTATGCTTACACTTCTTCTTCTTCTTCCTCTTCTCCTCCAGCTTCCACTTCTTCTGCTTCTTCTTCACTTCCCTTCCCCTCCTTCTTCCTTTTCCTCCTTTTTTCCTTGTTCCAAGTCTTCTTCTTCATCTCACCTCCTTCCACTACTTCTTCTTCCTCCTCTTGTTCACCTTCTTCAACTTCTTCACCTTCCACATCTTCTTCTTCTACCTTTTCTTCTCCTTCCTCCACTTCTTCTAGTTACTCTCCTTCTTCTTCCTCTTCTTATCTTTCTTCCACTTCTCCTGCCTCCTCTTGTTCTCTTTCTTCCGCTTCTTCTTCATCCTCTCCTTTCCATTCTTTTCTTCCTCTTCATCTCCTTCTTCTTCTTCCTTTCCTTCGTCATATCACTCTTTTTCTCCTTCTTCTGCTTCCACTTGCGTTTCTACCTCTTGTTCTCCTTCTTCCACTTCTTCTCCATCATCCCCACTCCTTCAACTACTTCTTCTTCTTCCTCTTGTTCACCTTCTTCCACTTCTACTACATCCACTTGTTCTTCTTCTTCCCTCTCTTCTCCTTCTTGCCCTTCTTCTGCCTACACTACTTCTTCTTCCTCCCCTTCTTCTTCTCCTCCTTGTTCCACATCTTCTTCATCCCCTTTCCTTCCATTGCTTTTTCTTCCTCCTCTTTTTCTCATTCTTCCACTTCTTCTTCTTCTTCCTATTGTTCTCGTTCTTCCACTTTCACTTCTACTTTTCTTCTCGTTCTTCCACTTCTTCTTCTTCTTCCTCTTCTTCTCCTTCTGCCACCTCTTCTCCCTCCTCCCGTTCTCCTTCTTCCACTTCTTCTTCTTCATCTCCTATCATTCCACTACTTCCTCCTATTCCTCTTATTCTCTCCTTCTAGCACTTCTTTTACTTCTACTTGTTGTTCTTATTCATTTTCGTCTCCTTCTTCCGCTTCTTCTGTTTACACTTCTTCTTCTTCTTCTTCTTCTTCCATTTCTTCTCCTTCCACAACTTCTTCTTCTTTCGTTTCCGTGTTCTCCTTCCTCTTTTTCTCCATCCCCCACTTATGTTGCTTCCCATTGTTGCTCTTCCTCTTCTTCTCCTGCCCCCAAATCATATGCTTACACTTCTTCTTCTTCCTCCTCTTCTCCTCCAGCTTCCACTTCTTCTCCTTCTTCTTCCCTTCCCTTCCCCTCCTTCTTCCTTTTCCTCCTTTTCTTCTTGTTCCAAGTCTTCTTCTTCATCTCACCTCCTTCCACTACTTCTTCCTCTTCTTGTTCACCTTCTTCAACTTCTTCACCTTCCACACCTTCTTCTTCTACCATTTCTTCTCCTTCTTCCACTTCTTCTAGCTGCTCTTCGTCTTCTTCGTCTTCTTATCTTTCTTCCACTTCTCCTGCCTCCTCTTGTTCTTTTTCTTCCGCTTCTTCTTCATCCTCTCCTTTCCATTCTTTTCTTCCTCTTCATCTTCTTCTTCTTCTTCCTTTCCTTCGTCACATCCCTCTTTTTCTCCTTCTTCTGCTTCCACTTGCATTTCTACCTCTTGTTCTCCTTGTTCCACTTCTTCTCCATCATCCCCACTCCTTCAACTACTTCTTCTTCTTCCTCTTGTTCACCTTCTTCCACTTCTTCCCTCTCATCTCCGTCTTGCCCTTTTTCTGCCTATACTACTTCTTTTCTTCTCCTCCTTGTTCCACTTCTTCTTCATCCCCTTTCCTTGCATTGCTTTTTCTTGCTCCTCTTTTTCTCATTCTTCACTTCTTCGTCTTCTTCCTATTGTTCTCGTTCTTCCACTTCTTCTTCTTCTTCCTCTTCTTCTCCTTCTGCCACCTCTTCTCCCTCCTCCCATTCTCCTTCTTCCACTTCTTCTTCTTCATCTCCTATCATTCCACTACTTCCTCCTATTCCTTTTATTCTCTCCTTCTACCACTTCTTTTACTTCTACTTGTTGTTCTTATTCAGTTTCGTCTCCTTCTTCCGCTTCTTCTGCTTACACTTCTTCTTCTTCCATTTCTTCTCCTTCCACAACTTCTTCTTCTTTCCTTTCCGTCTTCTCCTTCCTCCTTTTCTCCTTGTTCCAATTCTTCTTCTTCATCGCACCTTTTCTCCTCTTCTTATCTTTCTTCCACTTCTCCTGCCTCCTCTTGTTCTTTTTTTTCCACTTCTTCTTCATCCTCTCCTTTCCTTTCTTTTCTTCCTCTTCATCTCCTTCTTCTTCTTCCTTTCCTTCGTCATATCACTCTTTTTCTCCTTCTTCTGCTTCCACTTGCATTTCTACCTCTTGTTCTCCTTCTTCGACTTCTTCTCCATCATCCCCACTCCTTCAACTACTTCTTCTTCTTCCACTTGTTCACCTTCTTCCACTTCTACTACATCCACTTATTCTTCTTCTTCCCTCTCTTCTCCTTCTTGCCCTTCTTCTGCCTACACTACTTCTTCCTCCCCTTCCTCTTCTCCTCCTTGTTCCACTTCTTCTTCATCCCCTTTCCTTCAATTGCTTCTTCTTCCTCCTTTTTTTCTTATTCTTCCACTTCTTCATCTCCTTTCATTCCACTACTTCCTCCTATTCCTCTTATTCTCTCCTTCTACCACTTCTTCTACTTTTACTTGTTGTTCTTCTTCATTTTCGTCTCCTTCTTCCGCTTCTTCTGCTTACACTTCTTCTTCTTCCATTTCTTCTCCTTCCACAACTTCTTCTTCTTTCCTTTCCGTCTTCTCCTTGCTCTTTTTCTCCATCCCCCACTTCTGCTGCTTCCCATTGTTGCCCTTCCTCTTCTTCTCCTTCCCCCAAATCTTATGCTTACACTTCTTCTACTTCTTCCTCTTCTTTTCCAGATTCCACCTCTCCTGCTTCTTCTTCCCTTCTCTTCCCTTCCCTCCTTCTTCCTTTTCCTCCTTTTCTCCTTATTCCAATTCTTCTTCTTCATCTCACCTCCTTCCACTACTTCTTCTTCATCTCACCTTCTTCTTCTTCTTTACTTTCCACATCTTCTTCTTGTTCCTTTTCTTCTCCTTCTTCCACTTCTTCTAGTTACTCTCCTTCTTCTTCCTCTTCTTATCTTTCTTCCACTTCTCTTGCGTGCTCTTGTTCTCTTTTCTTCCACTTCTTCATCCTCTCCTTTCCTTTCTTTTCTTCCTCTTCATCTCCTTCTTCTTCTTCCTTTCCTTTGTCATATCCCTCTTTTTCTCTTTCTTCTGCTTCCACTTCCATTTCTACCTCTTGTTCTCCTTCTTCCACTTCTTCTCCATCATCCCCACTCCTTCAACTACTTCTTCTTCTTCCTCTTGTTCACCTTCTTCCACTTCTACTACATCCACTTGTTCTTCTTCTTCCCTCTCTTCTCCTTCTTGCGGTTCTTCTGCCTACACTTCTTCTTCTTCCTCCCCTTCTTCTTCTCCTCCTTGTTCCACTTCTTCTTCATCATTTTTCCTTCCATTGCTTCTTCTTCCTCCTCTTTTTCTCATTCTTCCACTTCTTCTTCTTCTTCCTATTGTCCTCCTTCATCCACTTGAAGTTCTTCCCTTTCTTCTCGTTCTTCCACTTCTTGTTCTTCCTCTTCTTCTCCTTCTGCCACCTCTTCTCCCTCCTCCCATTCTCCTTCTTCCACTTCTTCTTCTTTATCTCCTTCCATTCCACTATTTCCTCCTATTCCTCTTATTCTCTCCTTCTACCACTTCTTCTACTTCTACTTGTTGTTCTTCTTCATTTTCATCTCCTTCTTCCGCTTCTTCTGCTTACACTTCTTCTTCTTCCATTTCTTCTCCTTCTACAACTTCTTCTTCTTTCCTTTCCGTCTTCTCCTTCCTCTTTTTCTCCATCCCCCACTTCTGTTGCTTCCCATTGTTGCCCTTCCTCTTCTTCTCCTTCCCCCAAATCTTATGCTTACACTTCTTCTGCTTCTTCTTCCCTTCCCTTCCCCTCCTTCTTCCCTTTCGTCCTTTTCTCCTTGTTCCAATTCTTCTTTTTCATCGCACCTTTTCTCCTCTTCTTATCTTTCTTCCACTTCTCCTGCCTCCTCTTGTTCTCTTTTTTCCACTTCTTCTTCATCCTCTCCTTTCCTTTCTTTTCTTCCTCTTTATCTCCTTCTTCTTCTTCCTTTCCTTCGTCATATCACTCTTTTTCTCCTTCTTCTGCTTCCACTTGCATTTCTACCTCTTGTTCTCCTTCTTCCACTTCGTCTCCATCATCCCCACTCCTTCAACTACTTCTTCTTCTTGCTCTTGTTCACCTTCTTCCACTTCTACTACATCCACTTGTTCTTCTTCTTCCCTCTCTTCTCCTTCTTGCCTTTCTTCTGCCTACACTACTTCTTCTTCCTCCCCTTCTTCTTCTCCTCCTTGTTCCACTTCTTCTTCATCCCCTTTCCTTCAATTGCTTCTTCTTCCTCCTCTTTTTCTTATTCTTCCACTTTTTCGTCTTCTTCCTATTGTTTCCCTCTTCCACTTGCACTTCTTCATCTCCTTTCATTCCACTACTTCCTCCTATTCCTCTTATTCTCTCCTTCTACCACTTCTTCTACTTTTACTTGTTTTTCTTCTTCATTTTCGTCTCCTTCTTCCGCTTCTTCTGCTTACACTTCTTCTTCTTCCATTTCTTCTCCTTCCACAACTTCTTCTTCTTTCCTTTCCGTGTTCTCCTTGCTCTTTTTCTCCATCCCCCACTTCTGTTGCTTCCCATTGTTGCCCTTCCTCTTCTTCTCCTTCCCCCAAATCTTATGCTTACACTTCTTCTTCTTCTTCCTCTTCTCCTCCAGATTCCACTTCTTCTGCTTCTTCTTCCCTTCCGTTTCCCTCCTTCTTCCTTTTCCTCCTTTTCTCCTTGTTCCAATTCTTCTTCTTCATCTCACCTTTTCTCCTCTTCTTATCTTTCTTCCACTTCTCCTGCCTCTTCTTGTTCTCTTTTTTCCACTTCTTCTTCATCCTCTCCTTTCCTTTCTTTTCTTCCTCTTCATCTCCTTCTTCTTCTTCCTTTCCTTCGTCATATACCTCTTTTTATCCTTCTTCTGCTTCCACTTGCATTTCTACCTCTTGTTCACCTTCTTCCACTTCTACTACATCCACTTCTTCTTCTTTTTCCCTCTCTTCCTTCTTGCCCTTCTTCTGCCTACACTACTTCTTTTTCCTCCCCTTTTTCTTCTCCTCCTTGTTCCACTCCTTCTTCATTCCCTTTCCTTTCATTGCTTCTTCTTCCTCCTCTTTTTCTCATTCTTCCAGTTCTTCTTCTTCTTCCTCTTCTTCTCCTTCTGCCACCTCTTTTCCTCCTCCTGCTCTCCTTCGTCCACTTCTTCTTCTTCGTCTCCTTTCATTCCACTACTTCCTGCTATTCCTCTTATTCTCTCCTTCCACAACTTCTTCTTCTTCCTCTTCTTCCATTTCTTCTCCTTCCACAACTTCTTCTTCTTTCCTTTCCATGTTTTCCTTCCTCTTTTTCTCCATCCCCCACTTCTGTTGCTTCCCATTGTTGCTCTTCCTCTTCTTCTCCTTCCCCCAAATCTTATGCTTACACTTCTTTTGCTTCTTCTTCCCTTCCCTTCCCCTCCTTCTTCCTTTTCCTCCTTTTCTCCTTGTTCCAATTCTTCTTCTTCATCTCACCTCCTTCCACTACTTCTTCTTCCTCCTCTGGTTCACCTTCTTCAACTTCTTCACTTTCCACATCTTCTTCTTCTTCCTTTTCTTCTCCTTCTTCCACTTCTTCCAGTTACTCTCCTTCTTCTTCCTCTTCTTATCTTTCTTCCACTTCTCCTACCTCCTCTTGTTCTCTTTCTTCCACTTCTTCTTCATCTTCTCCTTTCCTTTCTTTTCTTCCTCTTCTTCTTCCTTTCCTTCGTCATATCCCTCTTTTTCTCCTTCTTCTGCTTCCACTTGCATTTCTACCTCTTGTTCTCCTGCTTCCACTTCTTCTCCATCATCCCTACTCCTTCAACTACTTCTTCTTCTTCCTCTTGTTCACCTTCTTCCACTTCTACTACATCCACTTGTTCTTCTTCTTCCCTCTCTTCTCCTTCTTCCCCGTCTTTTGCCTACACTACTTCTTCTTCCTCTCATTCTTCTTCTCCTCCTTGTTCAACTTCTTCTTCATCCCCTTTCCTTCCATTTCTTCTTCTTCCTCCTCTTTTTCTCATTCTTCCACTTCTTCTTCTTCTTGCTATTGTTCTCCTTCTTCCACTTGTACTTCTTCCTTTTCTTCTCGTTCTTCCACTTCTTCTTCTTCCTCTTCTTCTCTTTCTGCCACCTCTTCTCCCTCCTCCCGTTCTCCTTCTTCCACTTCCTCTTCTTCATGTCCTTTCATTCCATAACTTCCTCCTATTCCTCTTATTCTCTCCTTCTACCACTTCTTCTACTTCTACTTGTTGTTCTTCTTAATTTTTGCCTCCTTCTTTCGCTTCTTCTGCTTACACTTCTTTTTTTTCCTCTTTGTCCATTTCTTCTCCTTCCACAATGCCTAGCCAAGGACCTATCACTAGGGCCATGGCTAGAAGGATTGAAGAAGACCTAGCCCTTGCAGACAAAGGAAGACTTCACCTCCTATGGAGAGTGAAGATATTAGGTTAGAGACTTTAGTTATTAAAATGTAATTTTCCTTTATTTTAATTTTGAGGAGCATTAAGAATTTAATTTGGGACATGTATTTAGTCCATTTTTTATTTTTAGGAGGTGTCTTAGGAATTTAGAGGGTGGATTTAGCTGTTTGGGTCTTTATGAATGAAATAAGGGGTAGCCTTGATATCTACACCCCTTTTTTCTACATAAACCCCCTAAGCTAATAAGAAGGAATCTTGGCCCTTGGTTTGAGAAACTTGGGCACCAAGTTTGATGATCTAAGGAGGGAATTGTTTCTCAATTCTCCTCCCTTAGATCTCTCCTTTTACTCCTAGCCCTTCTTTTTTAGGTTATCTTATTCAAGAGGTTAGCTACCTCTATAAATAGGAGCTCCTCCCTCGCTTGTATTTTTTACACTTGAATTTAATCCTAGAGACCATATTGGTTGAGGTTCTTACCTTTGAGTGTCCCCCTTTCTCCTTTGTGAGAGCTTCTAAGAGTGATCAAGGGACCCCTCCCTTGTGGCCTCTCCCCTTTGGCTTATCAAACATAGTATTTGTGGCGCCTCACCCCATTCCTTTCCTCTCCATAAATCCATTTCCCTTCTAAGTGACCTTAAAAAGGATCCTTTGGGCACGTGATCATCAAAGATCACATCAAGTGGTATCAGAGCCACTTTCTAAAGTCACGTTCTTTCTCAATTTTTTTTCTTTGTTGTTTATTTCTTTGATCTCTTTATTTTAAAGTCCTTCATTTTTTGTCATCTCTATTTCCTTTATTGTCTAGTAGTATAGCTTTTTATTCTTGCTATTATATGCGCTTTTGTTTTCTATCTACGCGCCTATGTTCCATTTAATTTGATGCGATTTTATTTGTCCCTTTCTTTGCATCTTATTTTTGTGTTCAAGTTGCTTAATTTTCCCTTGGTTTTTTATGTTAAAGTGTGCCTAAGAAGTTGTGACCATTAAACCCACATGGTTGAGGATTTTTCCACACCATTGTGGTGATCAACTTTGGCCACTTTGTTGTGCCTTTTGTTTTAAGTCTCTTGCTGAAATGTTTGCTCTATTTTTAGGTGTGTTATTTCTTCTTAATCTTGTGTTTTGTCAAATACTAGTCATGTTAGTTTCCTATTTTGTCTCATTTAAATTCCATAGGTTTTAGCCTCTTAAATTTTTTACAAAAAAGCCTTCAAAAACAGTTTGAATTGAGCTCCTAAGAGGTGAACCTCTTGTTGAGTCTCTTAAGTCTTTTATGCTTTTAGTTCAAGCATATTAATCTCTTTGTTGTTCTTAAATATTTGCTCAATTCAATCTTTATATGTTTCTTGTTTTATGTTGAATTATTAGTAGCTTTCCACTTGGTTTACCTTCACTATTGGTGCCTCTTTATGGAATTTTAGCTTGGGTGAATTGTATTAGTAATTTGAGCAATCAATTTACTTCAAAATCAGCCCTAAATCATTCCTTAAGCACCATTAGTTCAGTGGTATTTGGAACTACTAAGTTGTTTTGCCTTTAGTTGCATGCATTGCTTGAAAATTGTGTGACCTTACTTTGTGCTTATTCACTCAAGTGTTATTATTTCAAGAATCCTCATTAAAATTTCAATTCAACAAGTTATTAGGTGCAGCAAAATGATTAGAAAAAGTTAAAAAAAAAATAGAAAAAGTTCAAGTTAAAAAAAAAAAAAAGATAAAGAACTCAAAAGAAAGACAAATTTGAAGTTGTGTACCTAATAGTAGAAACATTTGATATGAGGAACCAATTGTGATTAAAAAAAAAAATTACTTGAGTAAGCTTTAGTTTTTGGTCACTTAAATTTTATTAAGTGTGCAACTATTGGTTTCATTTTTTTTGTTTGAGTCTTTTTTCATCTCTACTCTTAGAGCTAATCTAGGAAAGTTATTTGTGTGCTACCTTCCTTTATAAGCCTTATGTTTCCTTGCTTGTCTTCTTTACTTCTTTGAGTTTGTCATTGTTTAATCTATCCACTTGGATTTGTGAACCTTGTTTTGTTATTCAGCTTTGTTTGTTGTCTTGTGTTGTAGTCGGCCTTGGTAAGGAAAGGTTGGCAAAGGTTCCATATATAAAATTTTGGCAAGTCCAAACAAGAGGAAACAAGGGTAGCATTCTTGGGGTGAGTTGATGCAACTCAAAGGGGCTTGATCAAAAGGAGACAAACACCAAAAAAGCTTGGAGTGAAGACTTTGTTTTATTTTTTTTTATTCTTTGTATTGTGTATACTTAATTTTAGATTGGGAGTTTGAGTGCCCTTAAGGCCCTCCCTTGGTTTGTAATAATTTTGGTTAATTTTAGCGTAGTTCCTCGTTAATTAGGTGAAGAAGGGAGAAGTGGTACACTTCCTTCAACACCTTAGGAGCACGATTAGAGCCCTTTCTCTTTTACATTCTTGCACTTTTATTTTATTTTATGTTATTTTAAAAAAACGTGTAGAGACTAAGAGTTCCAAAGGCTCATCAAGCCACCTTAGGTGAGAAAAAAAAAGAGAGGAGTGTTGCTTGAAAAAAAAAAAGTTTTTGGCCTACCCTTTAGTTTTTAGCATCCAAGCACCATGACTTCCCACACACATTCTAGTGCACATAGTTGTTCATCAAGTAAGAGTGTCAAACCAAAGAAAACCTTCTAAGGGAGACACTCTTGAAAACCTTAACTTATAATTTAGGGAATGGATGGCTAAAGAACAAGAAAGGAGAGAAGAAAAAGAGAGAAAAAAAGAAATAAAAGAAAAAGAAAAACAAAAAGAGAAGGAAGAGTTAAAAAAAGAGATGTTGGAAATGAGAAAACAGAAAAAAGAGCGAGAAGAGAGAAGGCAAAGAGAGAGAAGAGAGGATGAAGAAAGGAGAAGAAGGAAAGAACTAGAAAGAAAAAGAGAAAAAGAAGAAGAAGAGAGAAGGAGAGGAGAAGAGAGTAAGAGGAGAGATGGGAGGGAAAGTGATAGAAAAAATAAAGGAATTCTCATAAGATCCCCATCTAGGCATTTTTGCTCTAGTGAAGAAGAATACTATAGAAATCAACATAAGCATCACTCTCATTCATCATAGAATCATCATTCTCCTTAAGAGAACATAAATCATGCTAGGGAACCAAAGGTAGACCTACGCCATTTTCATGGTAGGGAAGATGTTGAGACTTACCTAGATTGGGAAGTCAAAGTGGAACAACTCTTTCGATGCTATGAAATTAGGGAAGAAAGGAAAGTACCTTTGGCCTCCCTTAGTTTTCAAGGTTCTGCTTTGCATTGGTGGGATGGGTTAGTCAAGGATAGGGCCCGTAAACAAATGTCTAACACTCGCTACTGGAATGATTTAAAAACTTGTTTGCGAAGAAGGCACATTCCTTCATATTATGAGAAGGATCTTTTGGATAGGCTCCAAAGACTTAGGCAACATAACCTAAGTATTGAGGAGTATAGACAAAAGATGGAGCTTCTCATACTAAGGGCCAATATCATTGAGGAACCCAATGCCACCCTTGTTAGGTTTTTGTGTGGATTAAGCTCTGACATTAGAGATAAGGTAGAGCTTCTTTCATACTCAAACCTTGAGGAGTTGGTAGAACTTTGTGTAAGAGCTGAGAATCAACTCAAGAGAAAAAGTTTTAAAAAAGATTCTCCCTCTTACTCAAAGAGAGACCAACTTAAGGGAAACTCTTTCAAGGGTTTTCCCAAAGAGGAATCCAAGCATTTTCAAGATACAAAAGCACCTCATGTAGAGAGAAAACCCCCTACTACTAAGCCTACTGAAAGGCAAAGTAGTATCAAATGCTTCAAATGTCTTGGGAGAGGCCACATTGCCTCTCAATGCCCTAACAAGAAAACCATGATCATGAGGGGACAAGACATTTGTAGTGAGAATAGCTCATCTTCCTCCTCTAGTGAGAGTGAGGAAGAAGGGGGACATACTTTTGAACAAGAGTGTGAGGAAGCTTTTCCTTATGAGGGGGACCTCCTTATGGTTCAAAGGCTTCTTGGAAGCCAACCTCTAGAGCTTGGCCAGTCACAAAGAGAGAACATCTTCCATACAAGATGTAAAGTAAATGACAAAGTATGTTCTCTCCTTATTGATAGTGGCTCCTGTTGTAACTGTTGTAGCTCTAGGTTGGTTCAAAAACTAGCCTTGACTACCATGCCCCATCCCAAACCTTACAAATTGCAATGGCTCAATGAGCAAGGGGAGATGGTAGTCAATGAACAAGTTATGGTTCCAATTTCCATAGGATCTTATAATGATGAGATTCTTTGTGACATAGTTCCTATGGAGGCTAGTCATATCTTGTTGGGGAGACCATGGCAATTTGACAAAAAAGCTATTCACCATGGCCACTCCAACCAAATAATTCTCACCCATAATGAAAAGCGCTTCAAATTGTATCCTTTGTCACCTTCTCAAGTGGCTGAGGATCAATTTGCGATGAAAAAGAAAAGAGTTGAGGAAAAACAAAAACAAAAAAAAGCACAACAAGCTTTACCCTTAAAGCTTGAAAAGGGTAAAGAGAGAGAGTCGGAAGGTGATGCCCCTTCGAAAGGGAATATTAGTAAAAGGAGCCTATTTGCTACTAAACGTGATTTAAAAGAAGCTCCTTTGACTAACAAGCCCTTTTATCTCCTCTTTTGCAAAGAAGCATCAAATCCTTCTTCCATTTTGCATTCTTCTGCTGAGAGCACTGCCACAACCCATGCACATGAGCACCTTCCTCAAGGGATTCAAGATATTTTAAAAGAATTTGATGACATATTCCCTAATGAGGTTCCGAAAGGACTTCCTCCCACTAGGGGTATAGAACATCAAATTGATTTGGTGCCTGGCGCAAGTCTACCTAATAGACCTGCCTATAGGACCAACCCCATGGAGACCCAAGAGATTGAGTCTCAAGTGAATGAGCTGTTGGAGAAGGGTTGGGTTCAAACGAGCCTAAGCCCTTGTGTTGTGCCAGTCTTGTTGGTGCCCAAGAAGAATGGCCAATGGAGGATGTGTGTTGATTGTCGTGCAATCAACAACATCACCATCAAATATAGGCACCCAATCCCCCGTCTTGATGACATGTTGGATGAATTGCATGGGGCAAAAATATTTTCAAAAATAGATCTTAGAAGTGGTTACCACCAAATAAGGATCAAAGAGGGTGATGAGTGGAAAACTGCTTTTAAGACTAAATTTGGTCTTTATGAGTGGTTGGTTATGCCTTTTGGGCTAACTAATGCCCTAAGCACATTCATGCGCTTAATGAATCATGTACTAAGGGATTGCCTTGGTAAATTTTGTGTAGTTTACTTTGATGACATTTTAGTTTACTCTAGGAACCTAGATGATCATTTAGGACATCTAAGGCATGTTTTTTCTCTTCTTAGGAGTAATCATCTTTTTGGTAACTTAGAAAAATGCACTTTTTGTGTAGATAGTGTAGTTTTCCTAGGTTTTGTAGTTAGCACAAAAGGGGTTCATGTTGACCCTGAAAAGATAAAAGCTATTCAAGAATGGCCCACCCCAAAGAGTGTGACAGAGATCAAAAGCTTTCATGGTCTCGCTGGATTTTATAGGCGCTTTATGCCTAATTTCTCCACGCTCTTCGCACCGATAAATGATTTGGTGAAAAAGGAAGTTCCTTTCCTTTGGGGTGAGAAACAAGAGAAAGCCTTCCAGCTAATTAAGCATAAACTAACCCATGTACCAGTCTTGGCATTACCTGACTTTTCTAAAACATTTGAACTTGAATGTGATGCCTCTGGTGTAGGTGTGGGGGCTGTCTTGTTGCAAGGAGGGCACCCCATTGCGTATTTCAGTGAAAAACTCAATGGTGCCCCCCTCAACTACCCCACCTATGATAAGGAGTTTTATGCTCTAATTAGGGCCCTTCAAACTTGGGAGCATTACCTTGCTCCCAAGGAGTTTGTCATTCATAGTGACCATGAGTCACTAAAATATTTGAGGGGTCAAGGTAAACTGAACAAAAGGCATGCAACGTGGGTGGAATATCTTGAATCCTTCCCTTATGTCATCAAGTACAGGAAAGGGAAACAAAATGTGGTGGCTGATGCTCTTTCCGGCCCCATATTTTCTACCTCTGCATCTGCATTTGCATTAAAGGCCCATGATGGGTACTTCATCAGTGAGGGGTATCTTTACAAAGGGAGTAAGCTTTGTATACCCCAAGGATCAATTAGGAACTTACTTACAAAAGAGAGTCATGAAGGTGGGCTCATGGGGCATTTTGGGATTTCAAAAACCTTCATGCTTTTACAAGAGAAATTCTTTTGGCCCCATATGCGTAGAGATGTCCATAGACATTGCTCTAAATGTATAGCTTGCTTGCAAGCAAAGTCTAAAGCAATGCCTCATGGACTATACACACCTTTACCTGCTCCTTCTGCACCTTGGGAGGATATTAGCATGGATTTCATCCTTGGGCTCCCAAGAACCCAACGAGATGCAGACTCCATATTTGTGGTGCTGGACCGATTTTCAAAAATGGCCCATTTTATTCCCTGCCACAAAGTGGATGATGCGAGCAACATCGCAAGACTTTTCTTTAAAGAGGTTGTCCGATTGCATGGTATACCCTCTTCAATAGTGTCAGATAGGGATGTGAAGTTCCTTAGCCATTTTTGGAAAACTCTTTGGGCTAAGCTGGGAACTAAACTTCTTTTTTCCACTACCTGTCACCCTCAAACTGATGGGCAAACAGAAGTGGTGAATAGAACTTTATCCACTATGCTGAGGGCTCTCCTTAAAGGCAACCATAAGTCTTGGGATGAGTACCTTCCCCACATTGAATTTGCTTATAACCGGGTGGTTCATAGAACCACCAAGCATTCTCCTTTTGAGGTGGTCTATGGCTTTAATCCTCGTACTCCTCTAGATCTTTTACCTCTTCCTCTTTCTGTTGCTGTGCATAAAGAAGGAGAGGCAAAAGCCATTTTTGTAAAACAATTACATGAGAGGGTTAAAGTTAACATAGAGCGCCAATGCTTGAGAGATGCTACTTTCGCCAATAGGGGGAGGAAAGAAGTCATCTTTGAAAAGGACGACTGGGTATGGCTTCACTTGAGAAAGGATAGATTTCCTTCTCAAAGGAAGTCCAAACTTAGCCCTAGAGGAGATGGACCTTTCCAAATCCTTGAGCGGATCGGTAATAATGCCTATGTTTTAGATCTGCCAGAGGATTATGGGGTAAGCACCAGTTTTAATGTTTCTGATTTGTCTCCATTTGTAGGTGCTGAAAATGACGAAGACCCCATAGATTTGAGGTCAAATCCTCTTCAAGGGGGAGGAAATGATGTGACCATGCCTAGCCAAGGACCTATCACTAGGGCCATGGCTAGAAGGATTGAAGAAGACCTAGCCCTTGCAGACAAAGGAAGACTTCACCTCCTATGGAGAGTGAAGATATTAGGCTAGAGACTTTAGTTAATAAAATGTAATTTTCCTTTATTTTAATTTTGAGGAGCATTAAGAATTTAATTTGGGTCTTTTTTATTTTTAGTCCATTTTTTATTAAGCATTAAGACTTTAGTTAATAAAATGTATTTAGTCCATTTTTTTATTTTTAGGAGGTGTCTTAGGAATTTAGAGGGTGGATTTAGCTTTTTGGGTCTTTATGAATGAAATAAGGGGTAGCCTTGATATCTACACCCCTCTTTTCTACATAAACCCCCTAAGCTAATAAGAAGGAATCTTGGCCCTTGGTTTGAGAAACTTGGGCACCAAGTTTGATGATCTAAGGAGGGAATTGTTTCTCGATTCTCCTCCCTTAGATCTCTCCTTTTAATCCTAGCCCTTCTTTTTTAGGTTATCTTGTTCAAGAGGTTAGCTACCTCTATAAATAGGAGCTCCTCCCTCACTTGTATTTTTTACACTTGAATTTAATCCTAGAGACCATATTGGTTGAGGTTCTTACCTTTGAGTGTCCCCCTTTCTCCTTTGTGAGAGCTTCTAAGAGTTATCAAGGGACCCCTCCCTTGTGGCCTCTCCCCTTTGGCTTATCAAACATAGTATTTGTGGCGCCTCACCCCATTCCTTTCCTCTCCATAAATCCATTTCCCTTCCAAGTGACCTTAAAAAGGATCCTTTGGGCATGTGATCATCAAAGATCAGCTTCCTCTTTTTCTCCATCCCCCACTTCTGTTGCTTCCCATTGTTGCTCTTCCTCTTCTTCTCCTTCCCCCAAATCTTATGCTTACACTTCTTCTTCTTCTTCCTTTTCTCCACCAACTTCCACTTCTTCTGCTTCTTCTTCCCTTCCTTTCCCCTCCTTCTTCCTTTTCCTCCTTTTCTCCTTGTTCCAATTCTTCTTCTTCATCTCACCTCCTTCCACTACGTTTTCTTCCTCCTCTTGTTCACCTGCTTCAACTTCTTTCACTTTCCTTTCTTTTCTTCCTCTTCATCTCCTTTTTCTTCTTCCTTTCCTTCTTCATATCCCTCTTTTTCTCATTCTTGTGCTTCCACTTGCATTTCTACCTTTTGTTCTCCTTCCTCCACTTCTTCTCCATCATCCCCACTCCTTCAACTACTTCTTCTTCTTCCTCTTCTTCACCTTCTTCCACTTCTACTACATCCACTTGTTCTTCTTCTTCCCTCTCTTGTCCTTCTTTCCCTTCTTCTGCCTACACTACTTCTTCTTCCTCCCCTTCTTCTTCTCCTCCTTATTCCCTTTCGTCTTCATCCCTTTTCCTTCCATAGCTTGTTCTTCCTCCTCTTTTTCTCATTCTTCCACTTCTTCTTCTTCCTCCTCTTTTTCTCATTCTTCCACTTCTTCTTCTTCCTCCTCTTTTTCTCATTCTTCCACTTCTTCTTCTTCTTCCTATTGTTCTCCTTCTCCCACTTGCCCTTCTTCCTTTTCTTCTCGTTCTTCCACTTCTTCTTCTTCCTCTTCTTCTCCTTCTACCACCTCTTCTCCCTCCTTCCGTTCTCCTTCTTCCACTTCTTCTTCTTCATCTCCTTTAATTCCACTACTTCCTCCTATTCCTCTTATTCTCTCCTTCTACCACTTCTTCTACTTCTACTTGTTGTTCTTCTTCATTTTTGTCTCCTTCTTCCGCTTCGTCTGCTTATACTTCTTCTTCTTCCATTTCTTCTGCTTCCACAACTTCTTCTTCTTTCCTTTCTGTCTTCTCCGTCCTCTTTTTCTCCATCCCCCACTTCTGTTGCTTCCCATTCTTGCTCTTCCTCTTCTTTTCCTTCCCCCAAATCTTATGCTTACACTTCTTCTTCTTCCTCCTCTTTTCCTCCAGGTTCCACTTCTTCTGCTTCTTCTTCCCTTCCCTTCCCCTCCTTCTGCCTTTTCCTCCTTTTCTCCTTGTTCCAATTCTTCTTCTTCATCTCACCTCGTTCCACTACTTCTTCTTCCTCCTGTTGTTCACCTTCTGCAACTTCTTCACTTTCCACATCTTCTTCTTCTTCCTTTTCTTCTCCTTCTTCCACTTCTTCTAGTTACTCTCCTTCTTCTTCCTCTTCTTATCTTTCTTCCACTTCTCCTACCTCCTTTTGTTCTCTTTCTTCCACTTCTTCTTCATCCTCTCCTTTCCTTTCTTTTCTTCCTCTTCATCTCCTTCTTCTTCTTTCGTTCCTTCGTCATATCCCTCATTTTCTCCTATTTCTGCTTCCACTTGCATTTTACCTCTTGTTCTCTGTCTTCCACTTCTTCTCCATCATCCCCACTCCTTCAACTACTTCTTCTTCTTCCCCTTGTTCACCTTCTTCCACTTCTACTACATCCACTTGTTCTTCTTCTTCTCTCTCTTCTATTTCTTGCCCTTCTTCTGCCTACACTACTTCTTCTTCCTCCCCTTCTTCTTGTCGTGCTTGTTCCATTTCGTCTTCATCCCCTTTCCTTCCATTGCTTCTTCTTCCTCCTTTTTTTCTCATTCTTCCACTTCTTCTTCTTCCTCCTCTTTTTCTCATTCTTCAACTTCTTCTTCTTCCTATTGTTCTCCTTCTCCCACTTGCACTTCTTCCTTTTCTTCTCGTTCTTCCACTTCTTCTTCTTCCTCTTTTTCGCCTTCTGCCACTTCTCCTCCCTCCTCCCGTTCTCCTTCTTCCACTTCTTCTTTTTCATCTCGTTTAATTTCACTACTTCCTCCTATTCCTCTTATTCTCTCTGATATGAATCCACTGTCAGTTTAGGATTCTGAAAGGACCCTAGGAATTTAGCTGGCCGCGTTAACAAAATTAATCAACGTGGAATGCAAACAATTGCCAAAAATAAATTGATTAGAATTACTGTCAAACTCTTAGACATAGAATGGAAATTAAAAGTTATTGAAATTGAACGAGTAAACGAGTTTTCGAATAGTGTAGGACTTTCCTGTGCAATTGATCATAGAGTTTGCTGGGCAGAATTGAGTATGAATGGAAAAGACAGAAAATGGAATTGGAATTGATAGACTTCACACTTCCAAGGATGGAAGATATGTCTACGAGATTGCACACACAAAGGGGTGAATTACCTTTGATAAATCTCAAAAGATTTTGGATTGTCAAGAACCCAAAGGAGAGAAAACCTCAACTAGTTTTTTTATTTCCAAAATATTCTGCCTTACATCTCAATCTTGCCCAAATTTATATGCCTAATAAACTCAGCTTGTGTAGGTTTAGTGGCTTTCTAAATTCAGCTGAAGTTACAAAATAATAAAAACTAATAATGGGCAGCTTAATAACAAAGTGTAACTGCCAAAGTAAATTAAACACGTATACTAATTAAAATTGATAAACTAGGTGGCTGCAACTTTAATTAGACAATTCTGGTTGCCCACCATTAACTAAGTAAACTCCAAGAAAATGAGTTTAATTTATTCCAAACTTCTCTTCCATTAAGGTCAAGTATTGCTCTCTTCAGTCCTAAGAAGAGGATTTGTCCCCAAATCAATAGCATCTTCATCTGCATCAAAGAGAGTTAAATCAGACACATTAAAAGTAGCACTAACATTATACTCATCTGGAAGATCAATCTTATAGGCATTGTCATTGATCTTTTCTAGAACTTGGAAAGGACCATCTCCCCTTGGTTGGAGTTTTGACTTTCTTTGTTTAGGGAACCTTTCCTTTCTCATGTGTACCCAAACCCAATCACCAGGTTGGAACACAATCTTCTTCCTACCCTTGTTAGCTTGCCTTGCATAACTCTCATTTTTCTTTTCAATTTGAGCCTTCACTTGCTCATGCAGCTTCTTCACATACTCACCTTTAGCTTGTGCTTCATTATGCTTAAACATAGAAATGTTAGGCATGGACAACAAATCAAGAGGAGTCAAAGGATTGAACCCATACACAATTTCAAACGGAAAACAATTAGTCGTGCTATGGACAACCCTATTATAAGCAAACTCAACATGAGGCAAACATGTTTCCCAAGACTTAAGATTTTTCTTTAAAACAGTCCTAAGCAATGTGCCTAAAGTCCTATTGACTACCTCAGTCTGACCATCAGTTTGTGGGTGGCAAGTAGTAGAAAACAGCAATTTAGTACCAATTTTACCCCACAAGGTCCTCCAAAAGTGACTAAGGAATTTTGCATCCCTATCACTCACAATGCTCCTTGGCAGTCCATGAAGTCTCACTATTTCCTTGAAAAATAAATCAGCCACATGGCTAGCATCATCCACATTTTTGCAAGGAATGAAATGTGCCATCTTGGAAAACCTATCAACAATAACAAACGCAGAATCCTTTCCATTCTTTGTTTTAGGCAACCCCAAAACAAAGTCCATAGAAATGTCAGTCCAAGGATATTCAGGAACAAGCAAAGGAGTATACAATCCATGAGGCTTAACCTTAGATTTGGCCTTTTTACACACAATGCGGTGGTCACAAAACTTATGCACATATTGTTTCATATGAGGCCAAAAGAAATGCTCTTGCAAAATCTCCAAAGTCTTTTGAACCCCAAAGTGGCCCATCAAACTCCCTTCATGTGATTCACTCACAAGCAACTCTCTAATGGAACACTTAGGTACACACAATTTATTTATTTTAAACAAGAATCCATTATGCCTATAGTATCCATTTTCAGAAAACCTTTCACATGCAGCAAATATTTCAGCAAAATCAACATCATGCTTATACATGCCTTTCAAAGACTCAAGACCAAACAATTTAGTTTCAAGCATAGAAAGCAATGCATGCCTCCTAGAAAGTGCATCAGCCACTATATTTCCTTTCCCCTTTTTATGTTTGATGACATACGGAAATTGCTCTAAAAACTCTACCCACTTAGCATGCCTCTTGTTAAGCTTACCTTGTCCTTTCAAATATTTCAATGACTCATGATCACTATGAATGACAAACTCTTTGGGTAACAAATAATGCTGCCAAGTTTTTAAAGCTCTAACCAATGCATACAATTCCTTATCATAAGTAGAATAGTTAAGGGCAGCCCCACTTAACTTTTGACTAAAATAAGCAATCGGATGCCCATCTTGCAACAAAACAGCCCCAATACCAACATTTGATGCATCACACTCTATTTCAAATGATTTTGCAAAATTAGGCATGGAAATAATAGGAGCATTAGTTAGCCTATGCTTAAGGGCAGCAAAGGCCTCCTCTTGCTTCTTTCCCCATTTAAAAACCACATTTTTTTTAACAATCTCATTTAGAGGTGCAGCTAATGTACTGAAATCTTTAACAAATCTCCTATAGAAACTTGCTAAACCATGAAATCCCTTCACCTCACTCACAGACTTAGGTGTTGGCCATTCTTGGATGGCCTTAACCTTTTCCTCATCAACTAATACAACTTTAGCACTAATAACAAAGCCCAAAAATACCACATGATCAGTACAAAAAATGCATTTTTCCAGATTGGCATACAATTGTTCTTTTCTAAGCACATTCAAAACAGTTTGCAAATGCTCAACATGCAACTCAAGACTAGTGCTATAGATGAGAATATCATCAAAGTACACTACAACAAATTTTCCAATAAACTCCCTTAAAACATGATTCATTAATCTCATGAAAGTACTAGGTGCATTAGTCAAACCAAATGGCATAACCAACCACTCATACAATCCATATTTAGTTTTAAAGGCAGTTTTCCATTCATCACCTTCTCTAATCCTAATCTGATTATAGCCACTTTTCAAGTCTATTTTTGAGAACACACATGCACCATAAAGTTCATCGAGAAGATCATCTAACCTGGGAATTGGATGCCTATACTTGATGGTGATGTTGTTTATGGCTCTACAATCAGAACACATCCTCCATAAGCCATCTTTCTTTGGCACCAGAATCACAGGTACAACACACGAGCTCATGCTATCTCTCACCCAACCTTTGCTCATGAGTTCAACCACTTTCCTTTCAATCTCCTTAGTTTCTTGTGGGTTGCTCCTATATGCTGGCCGATTGGGTAATGATGCTCCTGGAATGAGATCAATGTGATGCTCAATTCCCCTCAAAGGTGGCAATCCACTAGGTACACTCTCTGGAAAAACATCTTGGAAATTCTGCAAAAGAGGTTTAACACAAGAAGGCAATTCAAAATTTTCAAATTGGTTAGCATGCAAAAACTGACTTGTACAATACAAAAAATATAGGGGTTGTCTTGCACAAAGCAGTCTCTTAACTTCCTCTTTTTTTGCTAAACAAGTGTGTTTTTCCTCAAGTGTTTCAATATCTTTCTTTTCTCTATTTTTCCTCTCAAGTGTTTCGCTCTTCCTCTCAAGTGTTTCACTCTTTCTTTCATTTGCTAACTTTTCTCTCATTTTAATTTGATCCTTACACACCTCTTTAGGAGACAAAGGCTTGAGAACCAACTTTTTATCCTGATACATGAAAGAAAATTTGTTAGTGAAGCCGTCATGAATGACTTTGGTATCATACTGCCACGGCCTTCCCAAAAGGATATGGCTGGCCTCCATGGGAACCACATCACATATGACTTTATCTTGATATTTTCCAATGGAGAACGAAACTATTGCTTGTTGTTTCACTTGAACTTCTTCTCCTTCACTAAGCCATTGAAGTTTATATGGTCTAGGATGCGGTGTAGTGTCCATGTTCATCTTTGACACTAATCTTGAACTCACCATATTGGTACAACTCCCTCCATCAATAATTACCAAACAAACATTACCATTGACTGAACATCTTGTGTGAAAGATGTTTTCCCTTTGAGATGCATCCTCGGCCTTGACTTGACTTCCAAGCATCCTCCTAATCATATACAACTCTCCTTCATTAGCCTTCAATTCTCCATCACTCTCCTCTTCTTCTCCAGCACTAGCTTCTGATTGGCTTGTGTATTCCCCATTATCTTTGAGAAGAACAATCTTCTTTGTGGGACACTCATAGGCATAATGACCCATGCCCAAGCACTTGAAACACTTCACTTCTCTAGTCTTTTTAGGAGGATGTTCAGGTTGCTTTTGAGGTGTTTTTCCATGGTTAGAAAGTGATGCATTGCTTGAGGAGGCAGCACCCTCTTTCTTAACTCTATCCTTCCAATTTGAAGCATTATACCCGGTAGAACTTCTTGTTGTACTCTTTCGTTTTATTTGTTGTTCAACTTGAATAGCCTTATGTAAAAGGTCCTCCATCTCCACAAACTCCTGCAACTCAACAACATCTCTAATGTCATGATTTAAACCACTAAGGAAGCGAGCCATAGTTAGCTCATAATCTTCTTCAATTTGGGCTTGGATGATTAACATCTCCATCTCCTTATAATACTCCTCCACTCCCTTGCTTCCTTGAGACAATTTCTGAAGTTTTAATTTTATATCCCTATGGAAGCTAGAAGGTATATACCGCCTCCGCATGATCTTCTTCATTTCAGCCCAAGTGTCCACCCTAGGCTCCTCATTTCTAATCCTCTCCCTTTGCAACTTATTCCACCAAATGAGTGCATAATCAGAAAATTCAGCAGCTGCAAGTCTCACCTTTTGCTCCTCATTATAATTGTTGCAAGAAAACACATGCTCAATTTTTAACTCCCACTCCAAGTATGCCTCAGGATCACTCCTACCCTTGAAAGGAGGCACATTTAACTTCACTCCTATTCTTCCTTCATTTCTATTTGGTCTTCCTCCTCCTCCTTGTTGGGTTCTATTCTCCAATTGGTCCAACCTCTCATGGAATTCATCTTGTTGTTGCTTCATCAATCTCTCTAAATGTTGAGATAATGCAGCAATTTGAAGCTGAAGATCATTGTTATTATTTCTTTCCGCCATGATAAATAAACAGGTCAAATGTCACAAGAAAAAGTATGTATGTGGTGTTTGAAAATGTTCTCACCCACTCAAGTGTTTGCACTAAAAAAAATTGGCTTTTACTATAATGAAACTCTCTTGCCTTTTTCCTCTTTATTCCTCCTTAAGTTCTTAACAAACCAAAAGAGAAAAACTCAAAGACAAACACCAACTTGTGTGCAGGCAAATAAGACACAAGAAAACTAACTAAAATGACTAAAATGAAACCCAACGAAAGCAACAAATACTAGGACAACACTGGAATTTTTTTTTTTTTTACACCAACAAGACAGAAGAAATTTGTCTCAAAATGAAAACAAAGGAAGTACGAAAAGAAATGGACAAAAACTGGGCACACAAAAACAAAGGTACAAACAGCTACAACCAGAATTTTGAGTAGAAAATTGTGCAGCCAATTTTAACAGGTAAAGACACAAACAGAGGATAAAATTTTGGCTTAAAATGAAACTAACAAGTGCAGCAAAATCCAGCAAGAATGTGCAGTATATGTGAAGCCAAAACAGAGTGGAATTGACACAATTTGTAACCAAGAAGTGCAGCCCAAAATTTCAGAAATGTAAACAAACAAGGTGCAGTAATTTTTCTTTCAAATCAAACACAATATTACCTTCAAAATGAAGAATTTCTGGCATGAACCATTCAGCCAATTTTATATATATATATATTTTTTAAACGCATTTGCATTCTTTGTTTTGCTTCTTTTTTTTTCTCTATATTTTTTTTTTCTTCAGATTTTCAAAATTCCTCTTCCTTTTTTTTTTTTTTAGAATCTCAGATTTTTTTAAGGGCTTAACTTTTGCAATGGTTCAGCCTAACTGATTGACAATTAAGGTAATATTATTGATGATAAGAATCAAGGAAAGAAATTACCCGAAGTGCAGCCTTGCAATTCCTAGAAACCAAAGCTCTGATACCAAATGATATGAATCCACTGTCAGTTTAGGATTCTGAAAGGACCCTAGGAATTTAGCTGGCCGCGTTAACAAAATTAATCAACGTGGAATGCAAACAATTGCCAAAAATAAATTGATTAGAATTACTGTCAAACTCTTAGACATAGAATGGAAATTAAAAGTTATTGAAATTGAACGAGTAAACGAGTTTTCGAATAGTGTAGGACTTTCCTGTGCAATTGATCATAGAGTTTGCTGGGCAGAATTGAGTATGAATGGAAAAGACAGAAAATGGAATTGGAATTGATAGACTTCACACTTCCAAGGATGGAAGATATGTCTACGAGATTGCACACACAAAGGGGTGAATTACCTTTGATAAATCTCAAAAGATTTTGGATTGTCAAGAACCCAAAGGAGAGAAAACCTCAACTAGTTTTTTTATTTCCAAAATATTCTGCCTTACATCTCAATCTTGCCCAAATTTATATGCCTAATAAACTCAGCTTGTGTAGGTTTAGTGGCTTTCTAAATTCAGTTGAAGTTACAAAATAATAAAAACTAATAATGGGCAGCTTAATAACAAAGTGTAACTGCCAAAGTAAATTAAACACGTATACTAATTAGAATTGATAAACTAGGTGGCTGCAACTTTAATTAGACAATTCTGGTTGCCCACCATTAACTAAGTAAACTCCAAGAAAATGAGTTTAATTTATTCCAAACTTCTCTTCCATTAAGGTCAAGTATTGCTCTCTTCAGTCCTGAGACAATTAACAATTTTAAACTTTATTTCTTCAATGTTTGGCTCTTTTTGCAAAAGGGCTGTCAATACTTGTTAAATAGCTTCCTTAGCTCTTCTTGTCCTTGCCCTTGTCATAGGTCCTCCAATTTGCATGTCCTCATCACTCTCCTTCTACCACTTCTTCTACTTCTACTTGTTGTTCTTCTTCATTTTCGTCTCCTTCTTTCCCTTCTTCTGCTTACACTTCTTCTTCTTTCCTTTCCATCTTCTCGTTGCTCTTTTTCTCCATCCCCCACTTCTATTGCTTCCCATTGTTGCTCTTCTTGTTCTTCTCCTTCCCCCAAATCTTATGCTTACACTTCTTCTTCTTCTTCCTCTTCTCCTCCAGCTTCCACTTCTTCTGCTTCTTCTTCCCTTCCCTTCCCCTCCTTCTTCCTTTTCCTCCTTTTCTCCTTGTTCCAATTCTTCTTCTTCATCTAACCTGCTTCCACTACTTCTTCTTTCTCCTCTTGTTCACCTTGTTCAACTTCTTCACTTTCCACATCTTCTTCTTCTTCCTTTTCTTCTCCTTCTTCCACTTCTTCTAGTTACTCCCCTTGTTCTTCCTCTTCTTATCTTTCTTCAGCTTCTCCTGCCTCCTCTTGTTCTCTTTCTTCCACTTCTTCTTCATCCTCTCCTTTCCTTTCTTTTATTCCTCTTCATCTCCTTCTTCTTCTTCCTTTCCTTCGTCATATCCCTCTTTTTCTCCTTCTTATGCTTCCACTTGCATTTCTACCTCTTGTTCTCCTTCTTCCACTTCTTCTCCATCATCCCAACTCCTTCAACTACTTCTTCTTCTGCCTCTTGTTCACCTTCTTCCACTTCTACTACATCCATTTGTTCCTCTTCTTCCCTCTCTTCCCCTTCTTGCCCTTCTTCTGCCTACACTACTTCTTCTTCCTCCCATTCTTCTTCTCCTCCTTTTTCCACTCCTTCTTCATTCCCCATTCCTTTCATTGCTTCTTCTTCCTCCTCTTTTTCTCATTCTTCCACTTCTTCTTCTTCTTCCTATTGTTCTCCTTCTTCCACTTGCACTTCTTCCTTTTCTTCTCGTTCTTCCACTTCTTCTTCTTCCTCTTCTTCTCCTTCTGCCACCTCCTCTTCCTCCTCCCGTTCTCCTTCTTCCACTTCTTCTTCTTCATATCCTTTCATTCCACTACTTCCTCCTATTCCTCTTATTCTCTCCTTCTACCACTTCTTCTACTTCTACTTGTTGTTCTTCTTCATTTTTGTCTCCTTCTTCCGCTTCTTCTGCTTAGACTTCTTCTTCTTCCTCTTCTTCCATTTCTTCTCCTTCCACAACTTCTTCTTCTTTCTTTTCCGTCTTCTTCTTCCTCTTTTTCTCCATCCCCCACTTCTGTTGCTTCCCATTGTTGCTCTTTCTCTTCTTCTCCTTCCCCCAAATCTTATGCTTACACTTCTTCTTCTTCTTCCTCTTCTCCTCCAGATTACACTTCTTCTGCTTCTTCTTCCCTTCCCTTCCCCTCCTTCTTCCTTTTCCTCCTTTTCTCCTTGTTCCAATTCTTCTTCTTCATCTCACCTCCTCTTGTTCACCTTCGTCAACTTCTTCACTTTCCACATCTTCTTCTTCTTCCTTTTCTTCTCCTTCTTCCACTTCTTCTAGTTACTCCCCTTGTTCTTCCTCTTCTTATCTTTCTTCCAGTTCTCCTGCCTCCTCTTGTTCTCTTTCTTCCACTTCTTCTTCATCCTCTCCTTTCCTTTCTTTTCTTCCTCTTCATCTCCTTCTTCTTCTTCCTTTCCTTCGTCATATCCCTCTTTTTCTCCTTCGTCCACTTCCACTTGTATTTCCTTCCATTGCTTCTTCTTTCTCCTCTTTTTCCCATTCTTCCACTTCTTCTTCTTCTTCCTATTGTTCTCCTTCTCCAACATGCACTTCTTCCTTTTCTTCTCGTTGTTCCACTTCTTCTGCCACCTCTTCTTCCTTCTCCCGTTCTCCTTCTTCAACTTCTTCTTCTTCATCTCGTTTCATTCCACTACTTCCTCGTATTCCTCCTATTGTCTCCTTCTACCATTTCTTCTATTTCTACTTGTTGTTCTTCTTCATTTTTGTCTCCTTCTTCCGCTTCTTCTGCTTACACTTCTTCTTCTTCCTCTTCTTCCATTTCTTCTCCTTCCACAACTTCTTCTTCTTTCCTTTCCGTCTTCTCCTTCCTCTTTTTCTCCATCCCCCACTTCTGTTGCTTCCCATTGTTGCTTTTCCTCTTCTTCTCCTTCCCCCAAATCTTATGCTTACACTTCTTCTTCTTCTTCCTTTTCTCCTCCAGATTCCACTTCTTCTGCTTCTTCTTCCCTTCCCTTCCCCTCCTTCTTCTTTTGCCTCCTTTTCTCCTTGTTCCAATTCTTCTTCTTCATCTCGCCTCCTTTCACTACTTCTTCTTCCTCCTCTTGTTCACCGTCTTCAACTTCTTCACTTTCCACATCTTCTTCTTCTTCCTTTTCTTCTCCTTCTTCCACTTCTTCTCCATCATCGCCACTCCTTCAACTACTTCTTCTTCGTCCTCTTGTTCACGTTCTTCCACTTCTACTACATCCAATTGTTCTTCTTCTTCCCTCTCTTCTCCTTCTTTCCCTTCTTCTGCCTACACTACTTCTTCTTCCTCCCCTTCTTCTTCTCCTCCTTGTCCCACTTCTTCTTCATCCCCTTTCCTTCCATTGCTTCTTCTTCCTCCTCTTTTTCTCATTCTTCCACTTCTTCTTCTTCTTCCTATTGTGCGCCTTCTTCCACTTGCACTTCTTCCTCTTCTAGTCATTCTTCAACTTCTTCTTCTTCCTCTTCTTCTCCTTCTGCCACCTCTACTCCCTCCTCCTGTTCTCCTTCTTCCTCTTCTTCTTCTTCATCTCCTTTCATTCCACTAGTTCCTCCTATTCCTGTTATTCTCCTTTCATGGCTAGGAGTACTCAAGGAAGGCATGGCATGGACGAAAGCTCATTGAAGATTCGAAGCCATAGTCTTCATTATTTTTAGCTTGTAAATATTTTATTTTAATTAGATAAATAGGAAAGTATTTTTAATTCCCTTAAGGCCATGTATTTCCGGCCATCTTCTTAGTTTATAAGGTATAGGTGTCTTTAGTTAAAAAGGAGGAGTAAGCTTATAATGGGTGCATAAGTTAAGACATGATTTTGGGCTAGCCCATTCACATTAAGATATGCTAATTGCACCCATAGGGGGTGAACTTAGGTGTCTCACTTAAGGCCTAAGACTTGGGTTAATTAGTTTTAATCCTAATTAAGCCCAAGTCCCACATTGCCTAGAAAAGTGTGCCCAAGCTCTCCCATTGGGCTATATATACTCATTCCCCCTCATTGTAAAATTTCACCTTTGAAGTTGAATGAAAATAGTCTCTTTGTGAGCACATTCTTAGTAAAAGGTCTTGAGGATCCTCTCTCTTGAGGAACCTCTTCCTAGTTGGTTTTTATCAAGGGTTCCTTCCCTTGTGGCAAACCTAAACACTTTGGCTTATCTCTCTTTGAGAGTGGCGCCCCACCTCCATTTTCTTTCCCCTCCATCATCCATTTCATGGTGCTTGGAACCTCAAGGAAAAAGATCAAGGGAGGCATGCATCACCTTCTTCTTCCTCTTCTTATCATTCTTCCACTTCTCCTGCCTCCTCTTGTTCTGTTTCTTCCACTTCTTCTTCATCCTCTCCTTTCCTTTCTTTTCTTCCTCTTTATCTCCTTCTTCTTCTTCCTTTCCTTCGTCATATCCCTCTCTTTCTCCTTCTTCTGCTTCCACTTGCATTTCTACCTCTTGTTCTCCTTCTTCCACTTCTACTCCATCATCCCCACTCCTTCAACTACTTCTTCTTCTTCCTCTTCTTCACCTTCTTTGACTTCTACTACATCCACTTGTTCTTCTTCTTCCCTCTCTTCTCCTTCTTGCCCTTCTTCTGACTACACTACCTCTTCTTCCTCCCCTTCTTCTTCTCCTCCTTGTTCCACTTCTTCTTCATCCCCTTTCCTTCCATTGCTTCTTCTTCCTCCTCTTTATCTCATTCTTCAACTTCTTCTTCTTCATCTTATTGTTCTCCTTCTTCCACTTGCACTTCTTCCTTTTCTTCTCGTTCTTCCACTTCTTCTTCTTCCTCTTCCTCTCCTTCTGCCACCTCTTCTCCATCCTCCCGTTCTCTTTCTTCCACTTCTTCTACTTCATCTCCTTTCATTCCACTACTTCCTCCTATTTCTCTTATTCTCTATTTCTACCACTTCTTCAACTTCTACTTGTTGTTCTTCTTCATTTTCATCTCCTACCTCGACTTCTTCTACTTACACTTCCTCTTCTTCCATTTCTTCTCCTTCCACAACTTCTTCTTCTTTCCTTTCCGTCTTCTCCTTCCTCTTTTTCTCCATCCCCCACTTCTGTTGCTTCCTATTGTTGCTCTTCCTCTTTTTCTCCTTCCCTCAAATCTTATGCTTACAATTCTTCTTCTTCCTCTTCTCCTTCAGAATCCACTTCTTCTTCACTTCTCTTCCCCTCCTTCTTCCTTTTCCTCCTTTTCTCCTTGTTCCAATTCTTCTTCTTCATCTAACCTCCTTCCACTACTTTTTCTTCCTCCTCTTGTTCAGCTTCTTCACTTTCCACATCTTCTTCTGCGTCCTTTACTTCTCCTTCTTCCACTTCTTCTAGTTACTCTCGTTCTTCTTCCTCTTCTTATCTTTCTTCCACTTCTCCTGCCTCCTCTTGTTCTCTTTCTTCCACTTCTTCTTCATCCTCTCCTTTCCTTTCTTTTCTTCCTCTTCACGCCTTCTTGTTCTTCCTTTCCTTCGTCATATCCCTCTTTTTCTCCTTCTTCTGCTTCCACTTGAATTTCTACCTCTTGTTCTCCTTCTTCCACTTCTTCTCCATCATCCCCACTCCTTCAACTACTTCTTCTTCTTCCTCTTGTTCACCTTCTTCCACTTCTACTACAACCACTTGCTCTTTTTCTTCCCTCTATTCTCCTTCTTGCCCGTCTTCTGCCTACACTACTTCTTCTTCCTCCCCTTCTTCTTCTCGTCCTTGTTCCACTTCTTCTTCATCGCCTTTCCTTCCATTGCTTCTTCTTCCTCCTATTTTTCTCATTCATCCACTTCTTCTTCTTCTTCCTATTGTTCTCCTTCTTCCACTTGTACTTCTTTCACTTCTTCTTGTTCTTCCTATTGGTCTCCTTCTTCCACTTCTTCTTCTTCTTCTTCCATTTCTTATCCTTCCACAACTTCTTCTTCTTTCCTTTCCGTCTTCTCCTTCCTCTTTTTCTCCATCCCCGACTTCTGTTGCTTCCCATTGTTGCTCTTCCTCTTCTTCTCCTTCTGCCATATCTTATGCTTACACTTGTTCTTCTTCTTCCTCTTCTCCTCCAGATTCCACTTCTTCTGCTTCTTCCCTTCCTTTCCCTTCCCCTCCTTCTTCCTTTTCCTCCTTTTCTCCTTGTTCCAATTCTTCTTCTTCATCTCACCTTTTTCTCCTCTTCTTATCTTTCTTCCACTTCTCCTGCCTCCTCTTGTTCTCTTTTTTCCACTTCTTCTTCATCCTCTCCTTTCCTTTCTTTTCTTCCTCTTCATCTCCTTCTTCTTCTTCCTTTCCTTCGTCATATACCTCTTTTTCTCCTTCTTCTGCTTGCACTTGCATTTCTACCTCTTGTTCACCTTCTTCCACTTCTACTACATCCACTTCTTCTTCTTTTTCCCTCTCTTCTCCTTCTTGCCCTTCTTCTGCCTACACTACTTCCTTTTCCTCCCCTTCTTCTTCTTCTCCTGCTTGTTTCACTCCTTCTTAATTCCCTTTCCTTCCATTGCTTCTTCTTCCTCCTCTCTTTTTCTCATTCTTCCACTTCTTCTTCTTCTTCCTCTTCTTCTCCTTCTGCCACCTCTTTTCCTCCTCCCATTCTCCTTCGTCCACTTCTTCTTCTTCGTCTCCTTTCATTCCACTACTTCCTGTTATTCCTCTTATTCTCTCCTTCTACCACTTCTTCTACTTCTACGTGTTCTTCTTCATTTTCGTCTCCTTCTTCCGTTTCTTC
Source organism: Psophocarpus tetragonolobus (assembly GCA_037954015.1). Classification (NCBI taxonomy): domain Eukaryota; kingdom Viridiplantae; phylum Streptophyta; class Magnoliopsida; order Fabales; family Fabaceae; genus Psophocarpus; species Psophocarpus tetragonolobus. The sequence continues at coordinate 21,801,201 of CM075694.1, forward strand.
TGCTTACACTTGTTCTTCTTCCTCTTCTTCCATTTCTTCTGCTTCCACAACTTCTTCTTCTTTCCTTTCCATCTTTTCCTTCCTCTTTTTCTCCATCCCCCACTTCTGTTCCTTCCCGTTGTTGCTCTTCCTCTTCTTCTCCTTCCCCCATATCTTATGCTTGCACTTCTTCTTCTTCTTCCTCTTCTCCTCGAGATTCCACTTCTTTTGCTTCTTATTCCCTTCCTTTCCCCTCCTTCTTCCTTTTCCTCCTTTTCTCCTTGTTCCAATTCTTCTTCTTCATCTCACCTCCTTCCACTACTTCTTCTTCCTCCTCTGGTTTACCTTCTTCAACTTCTTCACTTTCCACATCTTCTTCTTCTTCCTTTTCTTCTCCTTCTTCCACTTCTTCTAGTTACTCTCCTTCTTCTTCCTCTTCTTATCTTTCTTCCACTTCTCCTACCTCCTCTTGTTCTCTTTCTTCCACTTCTTCTTCATCTTCTCCTTTCCTTTCTTTTCTTCCTGTTCTTCTTCCTTTCCTTCGTCATATCCCTCTTTTTCTCCTTCTTCTGCGTCCACTTGCATTTCTACCTCTTGTTCTCCTTCTTCCACTTCTTCTCCATCATCCTTATTCCTTCAACTACTTCTTCTTCTTATCCTTGTTCACCTTCTTCCACTTCTACTACATCCACTTGTTCTTCTTCTTCCCCTCTTCTCCTTCTTCCCCTTCTTCTGCCTACACCACTTCTTCTTCATCCCCTTTCCTTCCGTTGCTTCTTCTTCCTCCTCTTTTTCTCATTCTTCCACTTCTTCTTCTTCTTCCTATTGTTCTCCTTCTTCCACTTGTACTTCTTCCTTTTCTTCTCATTCTTCCACTTCTTCTTCTTCCTCTTCTTCTCCTTCTGCCACCTCTTCTCCCTCCTCCCGTTCTCCTTCTTCCACTTCCTCTTCTTCATGTCCTTTCATTCCACAACTTCCTCCTATTCCTCTTATTCTCTCCTTCTACCACTTCTTCTACTTCTACTTGTTTTTCTTCTTCATTTTCGTCTCCTTCTTCCGCTTCTTCTGCTTACACTTCTTCTTCTTCCTCTTCTTCCATTTCTTCTCCTTCCACAACTTCTTCTTCTTTCCTTTCCGTCTTCTACTTCCTCTTTTTCTCCTCCATCCCCCACTTTTGTTGCTTCCTATCTTGCTCTTCCTCTTCTTCTCCTTCCCCCAAATCTTATGCTTACACTTCTTCTTCTTCCTCTTCTCCGCCAGCTTCCACTTCTTCTCCTTCTTCTTTCCTTCCCTTCCCCTCCTTCTGCCTTTTCCTCCTTTTCTCCTTGTTCCAATTCTTCTTCTTCATCTCACCTCGTTCCACTACTTCTTCTTCCTCCTCTTGTTCACTTTCTTCACTTTCCACATCTTTTTCTTCTTCCTTTTCTTCTACTTCTTCCACTTGTTCTAGTTACTCTCCTTCTTCTTCCACTTCTTATCTTTCTTCCACTTCTCCTGCCTCCTCTTGTTGTCTTTCTTCCACTTCTTCTTCCTCCTCTCCTTTCCTTTCTTTTCTTCCTCTTCATCTCCTTCTTCATCTTCCTTTCCTTCGTCATAATCCTCTTTTTCTCCTTCTTCTGCTTCCACTTGCATTTCTACCTCTTGTTCTCCTTCTTCCACTTCTTCTCCATCATCCTTACTCATTCAACTTCTTCTTCTTCAACCTCTTGTTCACCTTCTTCCACTTCTACTACATCCACCTGTTCTTCTTCTTCCGTCTCGTTTCCTTCTTGCATTTCTTCTGCCTACACTACTTCTTCCTCCTCCCCTTCTTCTTCTCCTCCTTGTTCCACTTCTTCTTGCTTTCCTTCCATTGCTTCTTCTTCCTTCTCTTTTTCTCATTCTTCCACTTCTTCTTCTTCTTCCTATTGTTCTCCTTCTTCCACTTGCACTTTTTCCTTTTCTTATCTTTCTTCCACTTTTCCTGCCTCCTCTTGTTCTCTTTTTTCAGTTCTTCTTCATCCTCTCCTTTCCTTTCTTTTCTTCGTCTTCATCTCCTTCTTCTTCTTCCTTTCCTTCGTCACATCCCTCTTTTTCTCCTTCTTCTGCTTCCACTTGCATTTCTACCTCTTGTTCTCCTTCTTCTACTTCTTCTCCATCATCCTCACTCCTTCAACTAGTTTTTCTTCTTCCTCTTGTTCACCTTCTTCCACTTCTACTACATCCACTTGTTCTTCTTCTTCCCTCTCTTCTCCTTCTTCCCCTTCTTCTGCCTACACTACTTCTTCTTCCTCCCCTTCTTCTTCTCCTCCTTGTTCCACTTCTTCCTCATTCCCCTTTCCTTCCATTGCCTCTTCTTCCTCCTCTTTTTCTCATTGTTCCACTTCTTCTTCTTCTTCCTGTTGTTCTCCTTCTTCCACTTGAAGTTCTTCCTTTTCTTCTCGTTCTTCAACTTCTTGTTCTTCCTCTTCTTCTCCTTCTGCCACCTCTTCTCCCTCCTCCCGTTCTCCTTCTTCCACTTCTTCTTCTTCATCTCCTTCCATTCCACTACTTCCTCCTATTCCTCTTATTCTCTCCTTCTACCACTTCTTCTACTTCTACTTGTTGTTCTTCTTCATTTTCGTCTCCTTCTTCTGTTTCTTCTGCTTACACTTCTTCTTCTTCCATTTCTTCTCCTTCCACAACTTCTTCTTCTTTCCTTTCCATCTTCTCCTTCCTCTTTTTCTCCATCCCCCACTTTTGTTGCTTCCCATTAATGCTCTTCCTCTTCTTCTCCTTCCCCCAAATCTTATGCTTACACTTCTTCTTCTTTTTCCTCTTCTCCTCCAGATTCCACTTCTTCTGGTTCTTCTTCCCTTCCCTTCCCCTCCTACTTCCTTTTCCTCCTTTTCTCCTTGCTCCAATTCTTCTTCTTCATCTCACCTCCTTCCACTACTTCTTCTTCCTCCTCTTGTTCTTCTTCCTCCTGTTCACCTTCTTCCACCTCTAATACATCCACTTGTTCTTCTTCTTCCCTCTCTTCTCCTCCTTGTTCCACTTCTTCTTCATCCCTTCTCCTTCCATTGCTTCTTCTTCCTCCTCTTTTTCTCATTCTTCCACTTCTTCTTCTTCTTCCTATTGTTCTCCTTCTTCCACTTGAAGTTCTTCCTTTTCTTCTCGTTCTTCCACTTCTTCTTCTTCATCTGCTTCCATTCCACTACTTCCTCCTATTCCTCTTATTCTCTCCTTCTACCACTTCTTCTACTTCTACTTGGTGTTCTTCTTCATTTTCGTCTCCTTCTTCCGCTTCTTCTGCTTACACTTCTTCTTCTTCCATTTCTTCTCCTTCCACAACTTCTTCTTCTTTCCTTTACCACACAAATGAGCTACAAATTATACGTATAAGGAAAATAAAGACAAAGGAAATTGAGCAACTATTTTTGAATTTTTTTTAAGAATATGCTTGAAACTAAAAGCAAATGAACTTCTAAAGAGACTTAGACATGAGGTATGACCCTCTATGTTGCTCAATTTAAGAAGTTTCAGATTTTTTTTTGTAAAAACAAAAGAGGCTAAACTTAAAAGGAATTAATAGACAAAATGGGAAACTATAAACATGACTTATAAACAACTACACAAGAGTATAAAAGTGAAAAATAAAAGCTAAAAATAAAGCAAAAACAAGGCAACTAGGTGCAAGGAAACACAAGAATTTGGTCTAAATTTCTTGACCACAAGGTTGTGGAATTCACCACAACGGCATGGATTTTTAGCAAGAAATTCTCAAAACCAAAATTCAAGCAAGAAAGCACCCAACTCAAAGCTTAAGCGGAAATTAATGAATATGGGAGAGACGTAGATGCAAAGAAAAGAACAATATAAATTGCATCAAGCAAAAAATAAATGGTGCAAATAAACTATAACTCAAAACAATAAACTCAAGACATAAATGGAAATGATAAACAACAATGGAAAGCTAGAAAAAATTGCGGAAATTAAAGATAAAATAAAATAGGAAAACGGAAAGAAAAAATAAATGAGATAGGAAGAGAGTTTAGACCTCTAGAACCAATGCTCTGATACCAAATGATGCATGCCTCCCTTGATCTTTTTCTAGAGGTTTTCTTCTTTGGTGAAATGGTTTGTGGAGAGGTAAGAAGTGAGGTGGTTTTAGGTGCCACTTAAGGTAAGATAAGCCTAAGAGGGAAAGTTTGCCACAAGGGATGGAACCCTTGATAAAAACCTAAGGAATTCTCAAAGAGAGAAGGGTGGACACTAAGAGAATTTTGGCCAACTCAAGGTTTTTCTATTCAATCAAGTGTAAAAAATACAAGAGTGTGAAGGAGCACCTTTTTATAGAGGGAGCTAACCTCTTGGACAAGTCATGAAGGAAATGAAGGGCTAGGATTAAAAGGAGTCATCCAAGGGAGGAGGATTGAAGCCCAAAGTCCAATCAATACCCTCCTTTAGATGAGAATTGGTGCCCAAGCTACCTCATCCAAGGGCCAAGATTACTCCTTTATTAGTTTTGGGTTTTATTTAGCAAAAGAGGGTGTATTTATCAAACTACCCCCTTATTTCCTAAATAAAGGCCCAAAAGCTAATCTTACCCCTTCTTATTACTAAGACACCTCCTAGAAAATTAAATGGACTAATACATGTCCAAAATAAAATCCTAGGTTCCTAAAATAAAAATTACAAGTAAATAAGTCATGACTTGCATAACTTGATGGTCATATGGAGGTGAGATCTTCCTCCCTCTACTCTAGCCATGTCTTCTTCTATTCTCCTAGCCATGGCCCTAGTGATAGGGCCCTTGCTTGGGGAGAATGCATCAGCTCTTCTTTATTTTCGTCTCCTTCTTCTGCTTACACTTCTTCTTCTTCCATTTCTTCTCCTTCGACAACTTCTTCTACTTTCCGTTCCGTCTTCTCCTTCCTCTTTTTCTCCATCCCCCACTTCTGTTGCTTTCCATTGTTGCTCGTCCTCTTCTTTTCCTTCCCCCAAATCTTATGCTTACACTTCTTCTTCTTCTTCCTCTTCTCCTCCAGATTCCATTTCTTCTGCTTTTTCTTCCTCCTCTTATCTTTCTTCCACTTCTCTTGCCTCCTCTTGTTCTCTTTGTTCCTCTTCTTCTTCATCCTCTCCTTTCCTTTCTTTTCTTTCTCTTCATCTCCTCCTTCTTCTTCCTTTCCTTCATCATATCCCTCTTTTTCTTCTTCTTCTGCTTCCACTTGCATTTCTACCTCTTGTTCTCCTTCTTCCACTTCTTCTCCATCATCCACACTCCTTCAACTACTTCTTCTTCTTCCTCTTGTTCACCGTCTTCCACTTCTGCTACATCCACCTGTTCTTCTTCTTCCTTCTCTTCTCCTTCTTCCCCTTCTTCTGCCTACACTACTTCTTCTTCCTCCCCTTCTTCTTCTCCTCCTTGTTCTACTTCTTCTTCTTTCCCCTTTCCTTCCATTGCTTCTTCTTCCTCCTCTTTTTCTCATTCTTACACTTCTTCTTCTTCTTCCCCTTCTCCTCCAGATTCCACTTCTTCTGCTTCTTCTTCCCTTCCCTTCCCCTCCTTCTTCCTTTTCCACCTTTTCTCCTTGTTCCAATTCTTCTTCTTCATCTCACCTCCTTCCACTACTTCTTCTTCCTCCCCTTGTTCACCTTCTTCACTTTCCACATCTTCTTCTTCTTCCTTTTCTTCTCCTTCTTCCACTTCTTCTAGTTACTCTCCTTCTTCTTCCTCTTCTTATCTTTCTTCCACTCCTCCTGCCTCCTCTTGTTCTCTTTCTTCCACTTCGTCTTCATCCTCTCCTTTCCTTTCTTTTCTTCCCCTTCATCTCCTTCTTCTACCTCCTTTCCTTCTTCATATCCATCTTTTTCTCCTTCTTCTGCTTCCACTTGCATTTCTACCTCTTGTTCTCCTTCTTCCACTTCTTCTCCATCATCCCCACTCCTTCAACTACTTCTTCTTCTTCCTCTTGTTCACCGTCTTCCACTTCTGCTACATCCACCTGTTCTTCTTCTTCCCTCTCTTCTCCTTCTTCCCCTTCTTCTGCCTACACTACTTCTTCTTCCTCCCCTTCTTCTTCTCCTCCTTGTTCTACTTCTTCTTTTTTCCCCTTTCCTTCCATTACTTCTTCTTCCTCCTCTTTTTCTCATTCTTACACTTCTTCTTCTTCTTCCCCTTCTCCTCCAGATTCCACTTCTTCTGCTTCTTCTTCCCTTCCCTTCCCCTCCTTCTTCCTTTTCCACCTTTTCTCCTTGTTCCAATTCTTCTTCTTCATCTCACCTCCTTCCACTACTTCTTCTTCCTCCCCTTGTTCACCTTCTTCACTTTCCACATCTTCTTCTTCTTCCTTTTCTTCTCCTTCTTCCACTTCTTCTAGTTACTCTCCTTCTTCTTCCTCTTCTTATCTTTCTTCCACTCCTCCTGCCTCCTCTTGTTCTCTTTCTTCCGCTTCTTCTTCATCCTCTCCTTTCCTTTCTTTTCTTCCTCTTAATCTCCTTCTTCTTCATGCTTTCCTTCGTCATATCCCTCTTTTTCTCCTTCTTCTGCTTCCACTTGCATTTCTACCTCTTGTTCTCCCTCTTCCACTTCTTGTCCATCATCCCCACTCTTCAACTACTTCTTCTTCTTCCTCTTGTTGACCTTCGTCCACCTCTACTACATCCACTTCTTCTTCTTCTTCGCTCTCTTCTCCTTCTTACCCTTTTTCTGCCTACACTACTTCTTCTTCCTCCCCTTCTTCTTCTCCTCGTTGTTCCACTTCGTCTTCATCCCCTTTCCTTCCATTGCTTCTTCTTCCTCCTCTTTTTCTCATTCTTCCACTTCTTCTTCTTCTTCCCATTGTTCTCCTTCTTCCACTTGAAGTTCTCCCTTTTCTTCTCGTTCTTCCAGTTCTTGTTCTTCCTCTTCTTCTCCTTCTGCCACCTCTTCTCGCTACTGCCATTCTCCTTCTTCCAGTTCTTCTTCTTCATGTCCTTTCATTGCACTACTTCCTCCTATTCCTCTTATTCTCTCCTTCTACCACTTCTGCTACTTCTACTTGTTGTTCTTCTTCATTTTTGTCTCCTTCTTCTGCTTCTTCTGCTTACACTTCTTCTTCTTCTTCTTCCCTCTCTTCTCCTTCTTGCCCTTCTTCTGCCTACACTACTTCTTCTTCCTCCCCTTCTTCTTCTCCTCCTTGTTCCACTTCTTCTTCATCCCCTTTCCTTCCATTGCTTCTTCTTCCTCCTCTTTTTCTCATTCTTCCACTTCTTCTTCTTCTTCCTATTGTTCTCCTTCCTCCGCTTCTTTTGCTCACACTTCTTCTTCTTACTCTTCTTCCATGTCTTCTCCTTCCACAACTTCTTCTTCTGTCCTTTCTGTCTTCTCCTTCCTCTTTTTCTCCATCCCTCACTTTTATTGCTTCCCATTGTTGCTCTTCCTCTTCTTCTCCTTCCCCCAAATCTTATGCTTACACTTCTTCTAATTCCTCCTCTTCTCCTCCAGCCTCCACTTCTTCTGCTTCTTCTTCCCTTCCCTTCCCCTCCCCTCCTTCTTGCTTTGCCTCCTTTTCTCCTTGTTCCAATTCTTCTTCTTCATCTCACCTCCTTTTACTACTTCTTCTTCCTCCTCTTGTTCACCGTCTTCAACTTCTTCACTTTCCACATCTTCTTCTTCTTCCTTTTCTTCTCCTTGTTCCACTTCTTCTAGTTACTCTCCTTCTTCTTCCTCTTCTTATCTTTCTTCCACTTCTCCTGCCTCCTCTTGTTCTCTTTCTTCCACTTCTTTTTCATCCTCTCCTTTCGTTTCTTTTCTTCTTCTTCATCTCCTTCTTCTTCTTCCTTTTCTTCGTCATATCCCTCTTTTTCTCCTTCTTCTGCTTCCACTTGCATTTCTACCTCTTGTTCTCCTTCTTCCAATTCTTCTCCATCATCCCCACTCCTTCAACTACTTCTTCCTGTTCCTCTTGTTCACCGTCTTCCACCTCTACTACATTCACTTGTTCCTCTTCTTCCATCTCTTCTCCTTCTTGCCCTTCTTCTGCCTACACTACTTTTTCTTCCTCCCCTTCTTCTTCTCCTCCTTGTTCCACTTCTTCTTCATCCCCTTTCCTTCCATTGCTTCTTCTTCCTCCTCTTTTTCTTATTCTTCCACTTCTTCTCCTTCTTCCATTTGCACTTCTTCCTTTTCTGCTCGTTTTTCCGCTTCTTCTTCTTCCTCTTCTTCTCCTTCTGCCACCTCTTCTCCCTCCTCCCGTTCTCCTTCTTCAACTTCTTCTTCTTCATCTCCTTTCATTCCACTACTTCCTGCTATTCCTCTTATTCTCTCCTTCTACCACTTCTTCTACTAATACTTGTTGTTCTTCTTCATTTTCGGCTTCTACTTCCGCTTCTTCTGCTTACACTTCTTCTTCTTCCTCTTCTTCCATTTCTTTTCCTTCCACAACTTCTTCTTCTTTCCTTTCCGTCTTCTCCTTCCTCTTTTTCTCCATCCGCCACGTCTGTTGCTTCCCATTGCTGCTCTTCCTCTTCTTCTCCTTCCCCCAAATCTTATGCTTACACTTCTTCTTCTTCTTCCTCTTCTCCTCCAGCTTCCACTTCTTCTGCTTCTTCTTCCCTTCCCTTCCCTTCCCCTCCTTCTTCCTTTTCCTCCTTTTCTCCTTGTTCCAATTCTTCTTCTTCATCTTACCTCCTTCCACTACTTCTTCTTCCTCCTCTTGTTCACCTTCTTCAACTTCTTCACTTTCCACATCTTCTTCTTCTTCCTTTTCTTCTCCTTCTTCCACTTCTTCTAGTTATTCTCCTTCATCTTCCTCTTCTTATCTTTCTTCCACTTCTCATGCCTCCTCTTGTTCTCTTTCTTCCACTTCTTCTTCATCCTCTCCTTTCCTTTCTTTTCTTCCTCTTCATCTCCTTCTTCTTCTTCCTTTCCTTCGTCATATCCCTCTTTTTCTCCATCTTCTACTTCCACTTGCATTTCTACCCCTTGTTCTCCTTCTTCCACTTATTCTCCATCATCCCCACTCCTTAAACTACTTCTTCCTCTTCCTCTTGTTCACCTTCTTCCACTTCTACTACATCCACTTGTTCCTCTTCTTCCATCTCTTCTCCTTTTGGCCCTTCTTCTGCCTACACTACCTCTTCTTCCTCCCCTTCTTCTTCTCGTCCTTGTTCCACTTCTTCTTCATTCCCCTTTCCTTCCATTGCTTCTTCTTCCTCCTCTTTTTCTCATTCTTCCACTTCTTCTTCTTCTTCCTATTGTTCTCCTTCTTCCACTTGCACTTCTTCCTTTTCTTCTCGTTCTTCCACTTCTTCTTCTTCCTCTTCTTCTCCTTCTGCTACCTCTTCTTCCTCCTCCCGTTCTCCTTCTTCCACTTCTTCTTCTTCTTCTTCATCTCCTTTCATTCCACTACTTCCTGCTATTCCTCTCATTCTCTCCTTCTACCACTTCTTCTACTTCTAGTTGTTGTTCTTCATATTCGTCTGCTTCTTCGACTTCTTCTGCTTGCACTTCTTCTTCTTCCTCTTCTTCCATTTCTTCTGCTTCCACAACTTCTTCTTCTTTCCTTTCTGTCTTCTCCTTCCTCTTTTTCTCCACCCCCCACTTCTGTTGCTTCCCGTTGTTACTCTTCCTCTTCTTCTCCTTCCCCCAAATCTTATGCTTACACTTCTTCATCTTCTTCCTCTTCTCCTCCAGCTTCCATTTCCTCTGCTTCTTCTTCCTTTCCCTTCCCCTCCTTCTTCCTTTTCCTCATTCTTTCCTTGTTCCAATTCTTCTTCTTCATATCACCTCCTCCCACTACTTCTTCTTCCTTTCTTGTTCACCTTCTTCAACTTCTTCACTTTCCACATCTTCTTCTTCTTCCTTTTCTTCTCCTTCTTCCACCTCTTCTAGTTACTCGCCTTCTTCTTCCTCTTCTTATCTTTCTTCCACTTCTCCTGCCTCCTCTTGTTCTCTTTCTTCCACTTCTTCTTCATCCTCTCCTTTCGTTTCTTTTCTTCTTCTTCATCTCCTTCTTCTTCTTCCTTTCCTTCGTCATATCCCTCTTTTTCTCCTTCGTCTGCTTCCACTTGTATTTCTACCTCTTGTTCTCCTTCTTCCACTTCTTCTCCATCATCCCCACTCCTTCAACTACTTCTTCTTCTTCCTCTTGTTCACCTTCTTCCACTTCTAGTACATCCACTTGTTCTTCTTCTTCGCTCTCTTCTCCTTCTTGCCCTTCTTCTGCCTACACTACTTCTTCTTCCTCCCCTTCTTCTTCTCCTCCTTGTTCCACTTCTTCTTCATCCCCTTTCCTTCCATTGCTTCTTCTTCCTCCTCTTTTTCTCATTCTTCCACTTCTTCTTCTTCTTCCTATTGTTCTCGTTCTTCCACTTGCACTTCTTCCTTTTCTTATCGTTCTTCCACTTCTTCTTCTTCCTCTTCTTCTCCTTTCGCCACCTCTTCTCCCTCCTCCCGTTCACCTTCTTCAACTTCTTCACTTTCCACATCTTCTTCTTCTTCCTTTTCTTCTCCTTCTTCCACTTCTTTTAGTTACTCGCCTTCTTCTTCCTCTTCCTATCTTTCATCCACTTTTCCGGCCCCCTCTTGTTCTCTTTCTTCCACTTCTTCTTCATCCTCTCCTTTCGTTTCATTTCTTCTTCTTCATCTCGTTCTTCTTCTTCCTTTCCTTCGTCATATCCCTCTTTTTCTCCTTCGTCTGCTTCCACTTGTATTTCTACCTCTTGTTCTCCTTCGTCTGCTTCCACTTGTATTTCTACCTCCCGTTCTCCTTGTTCCAATTCTTCTTCTTCATCTCACCTCCTTCCACTACTTCTTCTTCCTCCTGTTGTTGACCTTCTTCACTTTCCACATCTTCTTCTTCTTCCTTTTCTTCTCCTTCTTGCACTTCTTCTAGTTACTCTCCTTCTTCTTCCTCTTCTTATCTTTCTTCCACTTCTCCTGCCTCCTCTTGTTCTCTTTCTTCCACTTCTTCTTCATCCTCTCCTTTCGTTTCTTTTCTTCTTCTTCATCTCCTTCTTCTTCTTCCTTTCCTTCGTCATATCCCTCTTTTTCTCCTTCGTCTGCTTCCACTTGTATTTCTACCTCTTGTTCTCCTTCTTCCACTTCTTCTCCATCATCCCCACTCCTTCAACTACTACTTCTTCTTCCTCTTGTTCACCTTCTTCCACTTCTAGTACATTCACTTGTTCTTCTTCTTCCCTCTCTTCTCCTTCTCGCCCTTCTTCTGCCTACACTACTTCTTCTTCCTCCCCTTCTTCTTCTCCTCCTTGTTCCACTTCTTCTTCATCCCCTTTCCTTCCATTGCTTCTTCTTCCTCCTATTTTTCCCATCCTTCCACTTCTTCTTCTTCTTCCTATTGTTCTCCTTCTTCCACTTGCACTTCTTCCTTTTCTTATCATTCTTCCACTTCTTCTTCTTCCTCTTCTTCCCCTTTCGCCACCTCTTCTCCCTCCTCCCGTTCACCTTCTTCAACTTCTTCACTTTCCACATCTTTTTCTTCTTCCTTTTCTTCTCCTTCTTCGACTTCTTCTAGTTACTCGCCTTCTTCTTCCTCTTCTTATCTTTCATCCACTTCTCCTGCCTCCTCTTGTTCTCTTTCTTCCACTTCTTCTTCATCCTCTCCTTTCGTTTCTTTTCTTCTTCTTCATCTCGTTCTTCTTCTTCCTTTCCTTCGTAATATCCCTCTTTTTCTCCTTCGTTTGCTTCCACTTGTATTTCTACCTCTTGTTCTCCTTCATCTACTTCCAATTGTATTTCTACCTCCCGTTCTCTTTGTTCCAATTCTTCTTCTTCATCTCACCTCCTTCCACTACTTCTTCTTCCTCCTGTTGTTGACCTTCTTCACTTTCCACATCTTCTTCTTCTTCCTTTTCTTCTCCTTCTTCCACTTCTTCTCGTTACTCTCCTTCTTCTTCCTCTTCTTATCTTTCTTCCACTTCTCCTGCCTCCTCTTGTTCTCTTTCTTCCACTACTTCTTCATCCTCTCCTTTCGTTTCTTTTCTTCCTCTTCATCTCCTTCTTCTTTTTCCTTTCCTTCGTCATATCCCTCTTTTTCTCCTTCTTCTGCTTCCACTTGCATTTCTACCTCTTGTTCTTCTTCTTCCACTTCTTCTCCATCATCCCCACTCCTTCAACTATATCTTCTTCTTCCTATTGTTCTCCTTCTTCCACTTGCACTTCTTCCTTTTCTTATCGTTCTTCCACTTCTTCTTCTTCGTCTTCTTCTCCTTTCGCCACCTCTTCTCCCTCCTCCCGTTCTCCTTCTTCCGCTTCTTATTCTTCATCTCGTTTCATTCCACTACTTCCTCCTATTCCTCTTATTCTCTCCTTCTACCACTTCTTCTACTTCTACTTGTTGTTCTTCTTCATTTTCGTCTCCTTCTTCCGCTTCTTTTGCTTACACTTCTTCTTCTTCCTATTCTTCTATTTCTTCTCCTTCCACAACTTCTTGTTCTTTCCTTTCCGCCTTCTCCTTCCTCTTTTTCTCCATCCCCCAATTTGTTCCTTGCCATTGCTGCTCTTCCTCTTCTTCTCCTTCCCCCAAATCTTATGCTTACACTTCTTCTTCATCTTCCTCTTCTCCTCCAGCTTCCACTTCTTCTGCCTCTTCTTCCCTTCCCTTCTCCTATTTCTTCCTTTTCCTCCTTTTCTCCTTGTTCCAGTTCTTCTTCTTCATCTCACCTCCTTCCACTACTTCTTCTTCCTCCTCTTGTTCACCTTCTTCAACTTCTTCACTTTCCACATCTTCTCCTTCTTCCACTTCTTCTAGTTACTCTTCTTCTTCTTCCTCTTCTTATCTTTCTTCCACTTCTCGTCCCTCCTCCCGTTCTCCTTCTTCCACTTCTTCTTCTTCATCTCCTTTCATTCCACTACTTCTACCACTTCTTCTACTTCTACTTGTTGTTCTTCTTCATTTTCGTCTTCTTCCATTTCTTCTCCTTCCACAACTTCTTCTTCTTTCCTTTCCGTCTTCTCCTTCCTATTTTTCTCCATCCCCCACTTCTGTTGCTTCCTATTGCTACTCTTCCTCTTCTTCTCCTTCCCCCATATCTTATGCTTACACTTCTTCTTCTTCTTCCTCTTCTCTTCCAAATTCCACTTCTTCTGCTTCTTCTTCCCTTCCCTTCCACTTCCCTTCCTGTCCTTCTTCCTTTTCCTCCTTCTTCCACATCTTCTTCTTCTTCCTTTTCTTCTCCTTCTTTCACTTCTTCTAGTTACTCTCCTTCTTCTTCCTCTTCTTATCTTTCTTCCACTTCTCCTGCCTCCTCTTGTTCTCTTTCTTCCACTTCTTCTTCATCCTCTCCTTCATTTCTTTTCTTGCTCTTCATCTCCTTCTTCTTCTTCCTTTCCTTCGTCATATCCCTCTTTTTCTCCTTCTTCTGCTTCCACTTGCATTTCTACCTCGTGTTCTCCTTCTTCCACTTCTTCTCCATCATCCCCACTCCTTCAACTACTTATTCTTCTTCCTCTTGTTCACCTTCTTCCACTTCCACTACATCCACTTGTTCTTCTTCTTCCCTCTCTTTGCCTTCTAGCCCTTCTTCTGCCTACACTACTTCTTCTTCCTCCCCTTCTTGTTCTCCTCCTTGTTACACTTCTTCTTCATCCCTTTCCTTCCATTGCTTTTTCTTCCTCCCCTTTTTCTCATTCTTCCACTTCTTCTTCTTCCTATTGTTCTCCTTCTTCCACTTGCACTTCTTCCTTTTCTTCTCGTTCTTACACTTCTTCTTCTTCCTCTTCTTCTCCTTCTGCGACCTCTTCTCCCTCCTCCCGTTCTACTTCTTCCACTGCTTCTTCTTCATCTCCTTTCATTCCACTACTTCCTCCTACTCCTCTTATTCTCTCTTTCTACCACTTCTTCTACTTCTACTTGTTGTTCTTCTTCATTTTTGTCTCCTTCTTCCACTTCTTCTGCTTACACTTCTTGTTCTTCCTCTTCTTCCATTTCTTCTCCTTCCACAACTTCTTCTTCTTTCCTTTCTGTCTTCTCCTTCCTTTTTTTCTCCATCCCCAACTTCTGTTTGCTTCCCATTGTTGCTCTTCCTCTTCTTCTCCTTCCCCCAAATCTTATGCTTACACTTCTTCCTCTTCTCCCTCAGATTCCACTTCTTCTGGTTCTTCTTCCCTTCCCTTCCCCTCCTTCTTCCTCTTCCTCCTTTTCTCCTTGTTCCAATTCTTCTTCTTCATCTCACCTACTTCCACTACTTCTTCTTCCTCCTCTTGTTCACCTTCTTCACTTTGCACATCTTCTTCTTCTTCCTTTTCTTCTCTTTCTTCCACTTCCTCTAGTTACTCTCCTTCTTCTTCCTCTTCTTATCTTTCCTCCACTTCTCCTGCCTCCTCTTGTTCTCTTTCTTCCACTTCTTCTTCATCCTCTCCTTTCCTTTCTTTTCTTCCTCTTCATCTCCTTCTTCTTCTTCCTTTCCTTCGTCATATCCCTCTTTTTCTCCTTCTTCTGCTTCAACTTGCATTTCTACCTCTTGTTCTCCTTCTTCCACTTCTTCTCCATCATCCCCATTCCTTCAACTACTTCTTCTTCTTCCTCTTATTCACCTTCTTCCACCTCAACTACATCTACTTGTTCCTCTTCTCATTCTTGCCCTTCTACTGCCTACACTACTTCTTCTTCCTCCCCTTCTTGTTCTCCTCCTTTTTCCACTTCTTCTTCATCCTCTCCTTTCCTTTCTTTTCTTCCTCTTCATCTCCTTCTTCTTCTTCCTTTCCTTCGTCATATCCCTCTTTTTCTCCTTCTTCTGCTTCCACTTGCATTTCTACCCCTTGTTCTCCTTCTTCCACTTCTTCTCCATCATCCCCACTCCTTAAACTACTTCTTCCTCTTCCTCTTGTTCACCTTCTTCTACTTCTACTACATCCACTTGTTCCTCTTCTTCCATCTCTTCTCCTTCTTGCCCTTCTTCTGCCTACACTACCTCTTCTTCCTCCCCTTGTTCTTCTCGTCCTTGTTCCACTTCTTCTTCATTCCCCTTTCCTTCCATTGCTTCTTCTTCGTCCTCTTTTTCTCATTCTTCCACTTCTTCTTCTTCTTCCTACTGTTCTCCTTCTTCCACTTGCACTTCTTCCTTTTCTTCTCGTTCTTCCACTTCTTCCTCCTCCTCCTCTTCTCCTTCTGCCACCTCTTCTCCCTCCTCCCGTTCTTCTTCTTCCACTTCTTCTTCTTCATCTCCTTTCATTCCACTACTTCCTCCTATTCCTCTTATTCTCTCCTTCTACCACTTCTTCTACTTCTACTTGTTGTTCTTCTTCATTTTTGTCTACTTCTTCCGCTTCATTTGCTTACACTTCTTCTTCTTCCTATTCTTCCATTTCTTCTCCTTCCACAACTTCTTCTTCTTTCCTTTCTGTCATCTTCTTCCTCTTTTTATCCATCCCCCACTTCTGTTGCTTCCCATTGTTGCTGTTCCTCTGCTTCTCCGTCCCCCAAATCTTATGCTTACACTTCTTCTTCTTCTTCATCTTCTCCTCCAGATTCCACTTCTTCTGCTTCTTCTTCCCTTCCCTTCCCCTCCTTCTTCCTTTTCCTCCTTTTCTCCCTGTTCCAATTCTTCTTCTTCATCTCACCTCCTTCCACTACTTCTTCTTCCTCCTCTTGTTCACCTTCTTCAACTTCTTCACTTTCCACATCTTCTTCTTCTTTCTTTTCTTCTCCTTCTTCCACTTCTTCTCCTTCTTCCACTTCTTCTTCTTCATCTCCTTTCATTCCACTACTTCCTCGTATTCTTCTTATTCTCTCCTTCTACCACTTCTTCTACTTCTACTTATTGTTTTTCTTCATTTTCGTCTCCTTTTTCCGCCTCTTCTCCTTACACTTCTTCTTCTTCCTCTTCTTCCATTTCTTCTCCTTCCACAACTTCTTCTTCTTTCCTTTCCGTCTTTTCCTTCCTCTTTTTTCTCCATCCCCCACTTCTGTTGCTTCCCATTGTTGCTCTTACTCTTCTTCTCCTTCCCCCAAATCTTATGCTTACACTTCCTCTTCTTCTTCCTCTTCTCCTCCAGATTCCATTTCTTCTGCTTCTTCTTCCCTTCCCTTCCCTTCCGGTCCTTTTTCCTTTTCCTCCTTTTCTCCTTGTTCCAATTCTTCTTCTTCTTCATCTCACCTCCTTCCACTACTTCTTCTTCCTCCTCCATTTCACCTTCTTCACTTTCCACATCTTTTTCTTCTTCCTTTTCTTCTCCTTCTTCCATTTCAGCTAGTTACTCTCCTTCTTCTTCCTCTTCTTATCTTTCTTCCACTTCTCCTGCCTCCTCTTGTTCTCTTTCTTGCACTTCTTCTTCATCCTCTCCTTTCCTTTCTTTTCTTCCTATTAATCTCCTTCTTCTTCTTCCTTTCCTTCCTCATATCCATCTTTTTCTCCTTCTTCTGCTTCCACTTGCATGTCTACCTCTTGTCCTCCTTCTTCCACTCTTTCTCCATCATCCCCACTCCTTCAACTACTTCTTTTTCTTCCTCTTGTTCACCTTCTTCCACTTCTACTACATCCACTTGTTCTTCTTCTTCCCTCTCTTCTCCGTCTTCTGCCTACACTACTTCGTCTTCCTCCCCTTCTTCTTCTCCTCCTTGTTCCACTTCTTCTTCATCCCCTTTCCTTCCATTGCTTCTTCTTCCTCCTCTTTTTCTCATTCTTCCACTTCTTCTTCTTCTTCCTATTGTTCTCCTTCTTCCATTTCTTCTTGCACTTCTTCTCCTTCTTCCTATTGTTCTCCTTCCCTTCCCTTCCGGTCCTTCTTCCTTTTCCTCCTTTTCTCCTTGTTCCACTTCTTCTTCATCCCCGTTCCTTCCATTGCTTCTTCTTCCTCCTCTTTTTCTCATTCTTCAACTTCTTCTTCTTCTTCCTAGTGTTCTCCTTCTTCCTCCTCCTCTTCTCCTTGTGCCACCTCTTCTCCCTCCTCCCGTTCTCCTTCTTCCACTTCTTCTTCTTCATCTCCTTTCATTCCAGTACTTCCTCATATTCCTCTTATTCTCTCCTTCTACCACTTCTTCTACTTTTACTTGTTGTTCTTCTTGATTTTCGTCTCCTTCTTCCGCTTCTTCTGCTTACACTTCTTCTTCTTCCTCTTCTTCCATTTCTTCTCCTTCCACAACTTCTTCTTCTTTCCTTTCCGTCTTCTCCTTCCTCTTTTTCTTCATCCCCCACTTCTGTTGGTTCCCATTGTTGCTCTTCCTCTTGTTCTGCTTCCCCCAAATCTTATGCTTACGCTTCTTCTTCTTCTTCCTCTTCTCCACCACATTGCAGTTCTTCTGCTTCTTCTTCCCTTCCCTTGCCTTCCTCTCCTTCTTCCTTTTCCTCCTTTTCTCCTTGTTCCAATTCTTCTTCTTCATCTCACCTCCTTCCACTACTTCTTCTTCCTCCTCTCGTTGACCGTCTTCACTTTCCACATCTTCTTCTTCTTCCTTTTCTTCTCCTTCTTCCACTTCTTCTTCCTCTTCTTATCTTTCTTCCACTTCTCCTGCCTCCTCTTGCTATCTTTCTTGCACTTCCTCTTCATCCTCTCCTTTCCTTTCTTTTCTTCCTATTAATCTACTTCTTCTTCTTCCTTTCCTTCCTCATATCCCTCTTTTTCTCCTTCTTCTGTTTCCACTTGCATGTCTACCTCTTGTTCTCCTTCTTCCACTCCTTTTCCATCATCCTCACTCCTTCAACTACTTATTTTTCTTCCTCTTGTTCACCTTCTTCCAATTCTACTACATCCACTTGTTCTTCTTCTTCCCTCTCTTCTCCATCTTGCCCTTCTTCTGCCTATACTACTTCCTCTTCCTCCCCTTCTTCTTCTCCTCCTTGTTCCACTTCTTCTTGATCCCCTTTCCTTCCATTGCTTCTTCTTCCTCCTCTATTTCTCATTCTTCCACTTCTTCTTCTTCTTCCTATTGTTCTCCTTCTTCCACTTCTTCTTGCACTGCTTCCCCTTCTTCCTATTGTTCTCCTTCCTCTTTTTCTACATCCCCCAGTTCTGTTGATTCCCATTGTTTCTCTTCGTCTTCTTCTCCTTCCCCCAAATCTTATGCTTACACTTCTTCTTCTTCTTCCTCTTCTTATCTTTCTTCCACTTCTCCTGCCTCCTCTTGTTCTCTTTCTTGCACTTCTTCTTCATCCTCTCCTTTCCTTTCTTTTCTTCCTATTAATCTCCTTCTTGTTCTTCCTTTCCTTCCTCATATCCTTCTTTTTCTCCTTCTTCTGCTTCCACTTGCATGTCTACCTCTTGTCCTCCTTCTTCCACTCTTTCTCCATCATCCCCACACCTTCAACTACATCTTTTTCTTCCTCTTGTTCACCTTCTTCCACTTCTACTACATCCACTTGTTCTTCTTCTTCCCTCTCTTCTCCTTCTTCTGCCTACACTACTTCTTCTTCCTCCCCTTCTGCTTCTCCTCCTTGTTCCACTTCTTCTTCATCGCCTTTCCTTCCATTGCTTCTTCTTCCTGCTCTTTTTCTCATTCTTCCACTTCTTCTTCTTCTTCCTATTGTTCTCCTTCTTCCATTTCTTCTTGCACTTCTTCTCCTTCTTCCTATTGTTCTCCTTCCGCAACTTCTTCTTCTGCTTCCTCTTCTCCTCCAGATTCCACTTCTTCTGCTTCTACTTCCCTTCCCTTCCCTTCCGGTCCTTCTTCGTTTTCCTCCTTTTCTCCTTGTTGCACTTCTTCTTCATCCCCTTTCCTTCCATTGCTTCTTCTTCCTCCTCTTTTTCTCATTCTTCAACTTCTTCTTCTTCTTCCTAGTGTTCTTCTTCCACTTGCACTTCTTCCTTTTCTTCTCGTTCTTCCACTTCTTCTTCCTCCTCCTCTTCTCCTTCTGCCACCTCTTCTCCCTCCTCCCGTTCTCCTTCTTCCACTTCTTCTTCTTCATCTCCTTTCATTCCACTACTTCCTCCTATTCCTCTTATTCTCTCCTTCTACCACTTCTTCTACTTTTACTTGTTGTTCTTCTTCATTTTCGTCTCCTTCTTCCGCTTCTTCTGCTTACACTTCTTCTTCTTCCTCTTCTTCCATTTCTTCTCCTTCCACAACTTCTTCTTCTTTCCTTTCCGTCTTCTCCTTCCTCTTTTTCTCCACCCCCCACTTCTGTTGGTTCCCATTGTTGCTCTTCCTCTTCTTCTCCTTCCCCCAAATCTTATGCTTACACTTCTTCTTCTTCTTCCTCTTCTCCTCCAGATTCAACTGCTTCTGCTTCTTCTTCCCTTCCCTTCCCCTCCTTGTTCCAATTCTTCTTCTTCATCTCACCTCCTTCCATTACTTCTTCTTCCCCCTCTTTGTCACCTTCTTCACTTTCCACATCTTCTTTTTCTTCCTTTTCTTCTCCTTCTTCCACTTCTTCTAGTTACTCTCCTTCTTCTTCCTCTTCTTATCTTTCTTCCACTTGTCCTAGCTCCTCTTTTTCTCTTTCTTCCACTTCTTCTTCATCCTCTCGTTTCCTTTCTTTCCTTCCTCTTCATCTCCTTCTTCTTCTTCCTTTCCTTCATCATATCCCTCTTTTTCTCCTTCTTCTGCTTCCACTTGCATTTCTACCTCTTGTTCTCCTTCTTCCACTTCTTCTCCATCATCCCCACTCCTTCAACTACTTCTTCTTCTTCCTCTTGTTCGCCTTCTTCCAATTCTACTACATCCACTTGTTCTTCTTCTTCCCTCTCTTCTCCTTCTTGCCCTTCTTCTGCCTACACTACTTCTTCTTCCTCCCCTTCTTCTTCTCCTCCTTGTTCCACTTCTTCTTCATCCGCTTTCCTTGCATTGCTTCTTGTTCCTCCTCTTTTTCTCATTCTTGCACTTCTTCTTCTTCTTCCTATTGTTCTCCTTCTTCCACTTGCATTTCTTCCTTTTCTTCTCGTTCTTCCACTTCTTCTTCTTCATCTCCTTTCATTCCACTACTTCCTCCTATTCCTCTTATTCTCTGCTTCTACCACTTCTACTACTTCTACTTGTTGTTCTTCTTCATTTTCGTCTCCTTCTTCCGCTTCTTCTGCTTACACTTCTTCTTCTTCGTCTTCTTCCATTTCTTCTCCTTCCACAACTTCTTCTTCTTTCCTTTCCGTCTTCTCCTTCCTCGTTTTCTCCATCCCCCAGTTCTGTTGCTTCCCATTGTTGCTCTTCCTCTTGTTCTGCTTCCCCCAAATCTTATGCTTACACTTCTTCTTCTTCTTCCTCTTCTCCACCAAATTGCAGTTCTTCTGCTTCTTCTTCCCTTCCCTTGCCTTCCCCTCCTTCTTCCTTTTCCTCTTTTTCTCCTTGTTCCAATTCTTCTCCTTCATCTCACCTCCTTCCACTACTTCTTCTTCCTCCTCTTGTTCACCGTCTTCACTTTCCACATCTTCTTCTTCTTCCTTTTCTTCTCCTTCTTCCACTTCTTCTAGTTACTCTCCTTCTTCTTCCTCTTCTTATCTTTCTTCCACTTCTCCTACCTCCTCTTGTTCTCTTTCTTCCACTTCTTCTTCATCCTTTCCTTTCCTTTCTTTTCTTCTTGTTCATCTCCTTCTTCTTCTTCCTTTCCTTCGTCATATTCCTCTTTTTCTCCTTCTTCTGCTTCCACTTGCACGTCTACCTCTTGTCCTCCTTCTTCCACTGTTCTCCATCATCCCCACTCCTTCAACTACTTCTTCTTCTTCCTCTTGTTCACCTTCTTCCACTTCTACTACATCCACTTGTTCTTCTTCCTCCATCTCTTCTACTTCGTGCCCTTCTTCTACCTATACTACTTCTTCTTCCTCCGCTTCTTCTTCGCCTCCTTGTTCCACTTCTTCTTGATCCCCTTTCCTTCCATTGCTTCTTCTTCCTCCTCTTTTTCTCATTCTTCCACTTCTTCTTCTTATTGTTCTCCTTCTTCCACTTGCACTTCTTCCTTTTCTTCTCGTTCTTCCCCTTCTTCTTCTTCCTCTTCTTCTCCTTGTGCCACCATTTCTCCCTCCTCCCGTTCTCCTTCTTCCACTTCTTCTTCTTCATCTACTTTCATTCCACTACTTCTACCACTTCTTCTACTTCTACTTGTTGTTCTTCTTCATTGTTGTCTCCTTCTTCCGCTTCCTCTGCATCCCCCACTTCTGTTGCTTCCCATTGTTGCTCTTCCTCTTCTTCTCCTTCCCCCAAATCTTATGCTTACACTTTTTCCTCTTCTCCCCCAGATTCCACTTCTTCTGGTTCTTCTTCCCTTCCCTTCCCCTCCTTCTTCCTCTTGCTCCTTTTCTCCTTGTTCCAATTCTTCTTCTTCATCTCACCTCCTTCCACTACTTCTTCTTCCTCCTCTTGTTCACCTTCTTCACTTTCCACATCTTCTTCTTCTTCCTTTTCTTCTCCTTCTTCCACTTCTTCAAGTTACTCTCCTTCTTCTTCCTCTTCTTATCTTTCTTCCACTTCTCCTGCCTCCTCTTGTTATCTTTCTTGCACTTCTTCTTCATCCTCTCCTTTCCTTTCTTTTCTTCCTATTAATCTCCTTCTTCTTCTTCCTTTCCTTGCTCATATCCCTCGTTTTCTCCTTCTTCTGCTTCGACTTGCATGTCTACCTCTTGTTCTCCTTCTTCCACTCCTTTTCCATCATCCCCACTCCTTCAACTACTTATTTTTCTTCCTCTTGTTCACCCTCTTCCCCTTCTACTACATCCACTTGTTCTTCTTCTTCCCTCTCTTCTCCATCTTGCCCTTTTTCTGCCTACACTACTTCTTCTTCCTCCCCTTCTTCTTCTCCTCCTTGTTCCACTTCTTCTTCATCCCCTTTCCTTCCATTGCTTCTTCTTCCTCCTCTTTTTCTCATTCTTCCACTTCTTCTTCTTCTTCCTATTGTTCTCCTTCTTCCACTTCTTCTTGCACTTCTTCTCCTTCTTCCTATTGTTCTCCTTCCACAACTTCTTCTTCTGCTTCCTTTCCGTCTTCTCCTTCCTCTTTTTCTCCATCCCCCAGTTCTGTTGCTTCTCGTTGTTTCTCTTCCTCTTCTTCTCCTTCCCCCAAATCTTATGCTTACACTTCTTCTTCTTCTTCCTCTTTTCCTCCAGATTCCACTTCTTTTGCTTCTCCTTCCTTTCCCTTTCCTTCCGGTCCTTCTTCCTTTTCGTCCTTTTCTCCTTGTTCCAATTCTTCTTCTTCATCTCACCTCCTTCCACTACTTCTTCTTCCTCCTCCTGTTCACGTGGTTCAACTTCTTCAATTTCCACATCTTCTTCTTCTTCCTTTTCTTCTCCTTGTTCCACTTCTTCTAGTTACTCGCCTTTTTCTTCGTCTAATTATCTTTCATCCACTTCTCCTGCCTCCTCTTGTTCTCCTTCTTCCACTTCTTCTTCATCCTCTCCTCTCCTTTCTTTTCTTCCTCTTCATCTCCTTCTTCTTCTTCCTTTCCTTTAGCATATCCCTCTTTTTCTCCTTCTTCTGTTTCCACTTGCATTTCTACCTCTTGTTCTCCTTCTTCCACTTCTTCTCCATCATCCCCACTCTTTCAACTACTTGTTCTTCTTCCTCTTGTTCACCTTCTTCCACTTCTACTACATCCACTTGTTCTTCTTCTTCCCTCTCTTCTCCTTCTTGCCCTTCTTCTGCTTACACTACTTCTTCTTCCTCCCCTTCTTCTTCTCGTCCTTGTTCCACTTCTTCTTCATTCCCCTTTCCTTCCATTTCTTCTTCTTCGTCCTCTTTTTCTCATTCTTCCACTTCTTCTTATTGTTCCTATTGTTCTCCTTCTTCCGCTTGCACTTCTTCCTTTTCTTCTCGTTCTTCCACTTCTTCTTCTTCCTCTTCTTCTCCTTCTGCTACCTCTTCTTCCTCCTCCTGTTCTCCTTCTTCCACTTCTTATTCTTCATCTCCTTTCATTCCACTACTTCCTGCTATTCCTCTTCTTCTCTCCTTCTACGACTTCTTCTACTTCTACTTGTTGTTCTTCATTTTCGTCTCCTTTTTCCGCTTCTTCTGCTTACACTTCTTCTTCTTCCTCTTCTTCCATTTCTTCTCCTTCCACAACTTCTTCTTTGTTCCTTTCCGTCTTCTCCTTCCTCTTTTTCTCATCCTCCACTTCTGTTGCTTCCCGTTGTTCCTCTTCCTCTTCTTCTCCTTCCCCCAAATCTTATGCTTACACTTGTTCTTCTTCTTCCTCTTCTCCTCCAGCTTCCACTTCTTCTGCTTCTTCTTCCCTTCCCTTCCCCTCCTTCTTCCTTTTCCTCCTTTTTTCCTTGTTCCCAATCTTCTTCTTCATCTCACCTCCTTCCCCTACTTCTTCTTCCTCCTCTTGTTCACCTTCTTCAACTTCTTCACCTTCCACATCTTCTTCTTCTACCTTTTCTTCTCCTTCTTCCACTTCTTCTAGTTACTCTCCTTCTTCTTCCTCTTCTTATCTTTCATCCACTTCTCCTGCCTCCTCTTTTTCTCTTTCTTCCGCTTCTTCTTCATCCTCTCCTTTCCATTCTTTTCTTCCTCTTCTTCTTCCTTTCCTTCGTCATATCCCTCTTTTTCTCCTTCTTCTGCTTCCACTTGCATTTCTACCTCTTGTTCTCCTTCTTCCACTTCTTCTCCATCATCCCCACTCCTTCAACTACTTCTTCTTCTTCCTCTTGTTCACCTTCTTCCACTTCTACTATATCCACTTGTTCTTCTTCTTCCCTCTCTTCTCCTTCTTGCCCTTCTTCTGCCTACACTACTTCTTCTTCCTCCCCTTCTTCTTCTCCTCTTGTTCCACTTCTTCTTCATCCCCTTTGCTTCCATTACTTCTTCTTCGTCTTCTTTTTCTCATTCTTTCCTTTCCATTGCTTCTTCTTCCTCCTCTTTTTCTCATTCTTCTTCTTCTTCCTATTGTTCTCCTTCTTCCGCTTGCACTTCTTCCTTTTCTTCTTGGTCTTCCACTTCTTCTTCTTCCTCTTCTTCTCCTTCTGCCACCTCTTCTCACTCCTCCCGTTTTCCTTCTTCCACTTCTTCTTCTTCATCTCCTTTCATTCCACTACTTCCTCATATTCCCCTTATTCTCTCCTTCTACCACTTCTTCTACTTCTACTTGTTGTTTTTCTTCATTTTCGTCTCCTTCTTCTGCTTCTTCTGCTTACACTTCTTCTTCTGCCTCTTCTTCCATTTATTCTCCTTCCACAACTTCTTCTTCTTTCCTTCCTCTTTTTCTCCATCCCCCACTTCTGTTGCTTCCCATTGTTGCTCTTCCTCTTCTTTTCCTGCCCCCAAATCTTATGCTTACACTTCTTCTTCTTCTTCCTCTTCTCCTCCAGCTTCCACTTCTTCTGCTTCTTCTTCCCTTCCCTTCCCCTCCTTCTTCCTTTTCCTCCTTTTTTCCTTGTTCCAAATCTTCTTCTTCATCTCACCTCCTTCCACTACTTCTTCTTCCTCCTCTTGTTCACCTTCTTCAACTTCTTCACCTTCCACATCTTCTTCTTCTACCTTTTCTTCTCCTTCTTCTAGTTCTTCTAGTTACTCTCCTTCTTCTTCCTCTTCGTATCTTTCTTCCTCTTGTTTCACTTCTTCTTCATCCCCTTTGCTTCAATTGCTTCTTCTTTCTCCTCTTTTTCTTATTCTTCCACTTCTTCGTCTTCTTCCTATTGTTTCCCTCTTCCACTTGCACTTCTTCCTTTTCTTCTCGTTCTTCCACTTCTTCTTCTTCCTCTTCTTCTCCTTCTGCCACCTCTTCTGACTCCTCTCGTTCTCCTTCTTCCACTTCTTATTCTTCATCTCCTTTCATTCCACTACTTCCTCCTATTCCTCTTATTCTCTCCTTCTACCACTTCTTCTACTTCTACTTGTTGTTCTTCTTCATTTTCGTCTCCTTCTTCTGCTCTTCTGCTGACACTTCTTCTTCTTCCTCTTCTTCCATTTCTTCTCCTGCCACAACTTCTTCTTCTTTCCTTTCCGTCTTCTCCTTCCGCCTTTTCTCCATCCCCCACTACTGTTGCTTCCCATTGTTGCTCTTCCTCTTCTTCTCCTGCCCCTAAATCTTATGCTTACACTTCTTCTTCTTCTTCCTCTTCTCTTCCAGATTCCACCTCTTCTGCTTCTTCTTCCCTTCCCTTCCCTTCCGTCCTTCTTCCTTTTCCTCCTTTTCTCCTTGTTCCAATTCTTCTTCTTCATCTCACCTCCTTCCACTACTTCTTCTTCATCTCACCTTCTTCTTCTTCTTTACTTACCACATCTTCTTCTTTTTCCTTTTCTTCTCCTTCTTCCACTTCTTCTAGTTACTCTCCTTCTTCTTCCTCTTCTTATCTTTCTTCCACTTCTCTTGCGTCCTCTTGTTCTCTTTTCTTCCACTTCTTCTTCATCCTTTCCTTTCCTTTCTTTTCTTCCTCTTCATCTCCTTCTTCTTCTTCCTGTCCTTTGTCATATCCCTCTTGTTCTCTTTCTTCTGCTTCCACTTCCATTTCTACCTCTTGTTCTCCTTCTTCCACTTCTTCTCCATCATCCCCACTCCTTCAACTACTTCTTCTTCTTCCTCTTGTTCACCTTCTTCCACTTCTACTACATCCACTTGTTCTTCTTCTTCCCTCTCTTCTCCTTCTTGTGGTTCTTCCGCCTACACTACTTCTTCTTCCTCCCCTTCTTCTTCTCCTCCTTGTTCCACTTCTTCTTCATCATTTTTCCTTCCATTGCTTCTTCTTCCTCCTCTTTTTCTCATTCTTCCACTTCTTCTTCTTCTGCCTATTGTTCTCGTTCTTCCACTTGCACTTCTTCCTTTTCTTCTCGGTCTTCCACTTCTTCTTCTTCCTCTTCTTCTCCTTCTGCCACCTCTTCTTCATCCTCCCATTCTCGTTCTTCCACTTCTTCTTCTTCATCTCCTTTCATTTCACTACTTCCTCCTATTCCTCTTATTCTCTCCTTCTACCACTTCTTCTACTTCTACTTGTTGTTCTTCTTCATTTTCGTCTCCTTTTTCCGCTTCTTCTGCTTACACTTCTTCTTCTTCTATTTCTTTACCTTCCACAACTTCTTCTGCTTTCCTTTCCGTCTTCTCCTTCCTCTTTTTCTCCATCCCCCACTTCTGTTGCTTCTCATTGTTGCTCTTCCTCTTCTTCTCCTTCCCCCAAATCTTATGCTTACACTTCTTCTTCTTCTTCCTCTTCTCCTCCAGATTCCACTTCTTCTGGTTCTTCTTCCCTTCCCTTCCCCTCTTTCTTCTTTTCCTCCTTTTCTCCTTGTTCGAATTCTTCTTCTTCATCTCACCTCCTTCCACTACTTCTTCTTCCTCCTCTTGTTCACCTTCGTCACTTTGCACATCTTCTTCTTCTTCCTTTTCTTCTCTTTCTTCCACTTCTTCTAGTTACTCTCCTTTTTCTTCCTCTTCTTATCTTTCTTCCA
Organism: Psophocarpus tetragonolobus; assembly: GCA_037954015.1. Lineage (NCBI taxonomy): Eukaryota > Viridiplantae > Streptophyta > Magnoliopsida > Fabales > Fabaceae > Psophocarpus > Psophocarpus tetragonolobus. The sequence continues at coordinate 21,827,390 of CM075694.1, forward strand.
CTTCTCCTGCCTCCTCTTGTTCTCTTTCTTCCACTTCTTCTTCTTCTTCCTATTGTTCTCCTTCTTCCACTTGAAGTTCTTCCTTTTTTTCTCGTTCTTCCACTTCTTGTTCTTCCTCTTCTTCTCATTCTGCCACCTCTTCTCCCTCCTCGCGTTCTCCTTCTTCCACTTCTTCTTCTTCATCTCCTTTCATTCCACTACTTCCTCCTATTCCTCTTATTCTCTCCTTCTACCACTTCTTCTGCTTCTACTTGTTGTTCTTCTTCATTTTCGTCTCCTTCTTCCGGTTCTTCTGCTTACACTTCTTCTTGTTCTTCCTCTTCTTCCATTTCTTCTCCTTCCACAACTTCTTCTTCTTTCCTTTCTGTCTTCTCCTTCCTCTTTTTCTCCATCCCCCACTTCTGTTGCTTCCCATTGTTGCTCTTCCTCTTCTTATCCTTCCCCCAAATCTTATGCTTACACTTCTTTTTCTTCTTCCTCTTCTCCTCCAGATTCCACTTCTTCTGCTTCTTCCTCCCTTCCCTTCCCCTCCTTCTTCCTTTTCCTCCTTTTCTCCTTGTTCCAATTCTTCTTCTTCACCTCACCTCCTTCCACTACTTCTTCTTCCTCTTCTTGTTCACCTTCTTCACTTTCCACATCTTCTTCTTCTTCCTTTTCTTCTCCTTCTTCCACTTCTTCTAGTTACTCTCCTTCTCCTTCCACTTCTTCTCCATCATCCCCACTCCTTCAACTACTTCTTCTACTTCCTCTTGTTCACCTTCTTCCACCTCTACTACATCCACTTGTTCTTCTTCTTCCCTCTAGTCTCCTTCTTGCCCTTCTTCTGCCTACACTACTTTTTCTTCCTCCCCTTCTTCTTCTCCTCCTTGTTCCACTTCTTCTTCATCCCCTTTCCTTCCATTGCTTCTTCTTCTTCCTATTGTTCTCCTTCTTCCACTTGCACTTCTTCCTTTTCTTCTCGTTCTTCCACTTCTTCTTCTTCCTCTTCTTCTCCTTCTGCCACCTCTTCTCCCTCCTCCCGTTCTCCTTCTTCCACTTCTTCTTCTTTCATTTCCGTCTTCTCCTTCCTCTTTTTCTCTATCCCCCACTTCTGTTGCTTCCCATTGTTGCTCTTCCTCTTGTTCTCCTTCCCCCAAATCTTATGCTTACACTTCTTCTTCTTCTTCCTATTCTCCTCCATATTCCACTTTTTCTGCTTCTTCTTCCCTTCCCTTCCCCTCCTTCTTCCTTTTCCTCCTTTTCTCCTTATTCCAATTCTTCTTCTACATGTCACCTCCTTCCACTACTTCTTCTTGCTCCTCTTGTTCACCTTCTTAAACTTCTTCACTTTCCACATCTTCTTCTTCTTCCTTTTCTTCTCCTCCTTCCACTTCTTCTAGTTACTCTCATTCTTCTTACTCTTCTTATCTTTCTTCCACTTCTCCTGCCTCCTCTTGTTCTCTTTCTTCCACTTCTTCTTCATCCTCTTCTTTCCTTTCTTTTCGTCCTCTTCATCTGCTTCTTCTTCTGTCATTTCTTGGTCATATCCCTCTTTTTCTCCTTCTTCTGCTTCCACTTGCATTTCTACCTCTTGTTCTCCTTCAACTACTTCTTCTTCTACCTCTTGTTCACCTTCTTCCACTTCTACTACATCCACCTGTTCTTCTTCTTCCCTCTCTTCTCCTTCTTGCCTTTGTTCTGCCTACACTACTTCTTCTTCCTCCCCTTCTTCTTCTCCTCCTTGTTCCACTTCTTCTTCATTCCCCTTTCGTTCCATTGCTTCTTCTTCTTCCTCTTTTTCTCATTCTTCTACTTCTTCTTCTTCTTCCTATTGTTCTCCGTCTTCTACTTGCACTTCTTCCTTTTCTTCTAGTTCTTCCACTTCTTCTTCTTCCTCTTCTTCTCCTTCTGCCACCTCTTTTTCCTCCTCCCGTTCTCCTTCTTCCACTTCCTCTTCTTCATCTCCTTTTATTCCACTACTTCCTCCTATTCCTTTTATTCTCTCCTTCCACCACTTCTTCTACTTCTACTTGTTGTTCTTCTTCATTTTCGTCTCCTTCTTCCGCTTCTTCTGCTTACACTTCTTCTTCTTCCATTTCTTCTCCTTCCACAACTTCTTCTTCTTTGTTTTCCGTCGTCTCCTTCCTCTTTTTCTCCACCCCCAACTACTGTTGCTTCCCATTGTTGCTCTTCCTCTTGTTCTCCTTCTCCCAAATCTTATGCTTACACTTCTTCTTCTTCTTCCTCTTCTCCTCCAGATTCCACTTCTTCTGCTTCTTCTTCCCTTCCCTTCCCCTCTTTCTTCTTTTTCCTCCTTTTCTCCTTGTTCCATTTCTTCTTGTTCATCTCACCTCCTTCCACTACTTTTTCTTCCTCCTCTTGTTCACCTTCTTCAACTTCTCCACTTTCCACATCTTCTTTTTCTTCCTTTTCTTCTCCTTCTTCCCCTTCTTCTAGTTACTCTCCTTCTTTTTCCTTTTCTTATATTTCTTCCACTTCTCCTGCCTCCTCTTGTTCTCTTTTTTTCCACTTCTTCTTCTTCATCCTCTCCTTTCCTTTCTTTTCTTCTTCTTCATCTCCTTCTCCTTCTTCTGCTTCCACTTGCATTTCTACCTCTTGTTCTCCCTCATCCACTTCTTCTCCAAAATCCCCACTCTTTCAACTACTTCTTCTTCTTCCTCTTGTTCACCTTCTTCTACCTCTACTATATCCACTTGTTCTTTTTCTTCCCTCTCTTCTCCTTCTTGCCCTTCTTCTGCCTGCACTACTTCTTCTTCCTTTCTTCTTCTCCTCCTTGTTCCACTTCTTCTTTATTCCCCTTTCCTTCCATTGCTTCTTCTTCCTCCTTTTTTTCTCATTCTTCCGCTTCTTCTTCTTCTTCCTATAGTTCTCCTTCTTCCACTTGCACTTCTTGCTTTTCTTCTCGTTCTTCCACTTCTTCTCTTTCTCCTTCTTCCTTTCATTCCATTACCTCCTCCTATTCCTCTTATTCTCGCCTTCTACCACTTCTTCTACTACTTGTTGTTCTTCTTCATTTACGTCTCCTTCTTCCGCTTCTTCTGCTTACACTTCCTGTTCTTCCATTTCTTCTCCTTCCACAACTTGTTCTTCTTTCCTTTCCGTCTTCTCCTTCCTCTTTTTCTCCATCCCCGACTTCTGTTGCTTACCATTGTTGCTCTTCCTCTTCTTCTCCTTCCCCCAAATCTTATGCTTACACTTCTTCTTCTTCTTCCTCTTCTCCTCCAGATTCCACTTCTTCTGCTTCTTCTTCCCTTCCCTTCCCCTCCTTCTTCCTTTTCCTCCTTTTCTCCTTGTTCCAATTCTTCTTCTTCATCTCACCTCCTTCCACTACTATTTCTTCCTCCTCTTGTTCACCTTCTTGAACTTCTCCACTTTCCACATCTTCTTCTTCTTCCTTTTCTTCTCCTTCATATAGTTACTCTCCTTCCTCTTCCTCTTCTTATCTTTCTTCCACTTCTCCTGCCTCCTCTTGTTCTCTTTCTTCCACTTCTTCTTCTTCATCCTCTTCTTTCCTTTCTTTTCTTCTTCTTCATCTCCTTCTTCTTTATTCTTGCCTTTGTCATATCCCTCTTTTTCTCCTTCTTATGCTTCCACTTGCATTTCTACCTCTCATTCTCCTTCTTCCACTTCTTTTCCATCATCCCCACTCCTTCAACTACTTCTTCTTCTTCCTCTTGTTCACCTTCTTCCACTTTTACTACATCCACTTCTTCTTCTTCTTCCCTCTCTTCTCCTTCTTGCCCTTTTTCTGCCTACACTACTTCTTCTTCCTCCCCTTCTTCTTCTCCTCCTTGTTCCACTCCTTCTTCATCCCCTTTCCTTCCATTTCTTCTTCTTCCTCCTCTTTTTCTCATTCTTCCACTTCTTCTTCTTCTTCCTCTTCTTCTCGTTCTGCCACCTCTTCTCCTCCTCCCGTTCTCCTTCTTCCAGTTCTTCTTTTTCATCTCGTTGCATTCGACTACTTCCTCCTATTCCTCTTATTCTCTCCTTCTACCACTTCTTCTACTTCTACTTGTTGTTCTTCTTCATTTTCGTCTGCTTCTTTCGCTTCTTTTGCTTACATTTCTTCTTCTTCCTCTTCTTCCATTTCTTCTCCTTCCACAACTTCTTCTTCTTTCTTTTCCGTCTTCTCCCTCCTCTTTTTCTCCATCCCCCACTTCTGTTGCTTCCCATTGTTGCTCTTCTTGTTCTTCTCCTTATGCTTACACTTCTTCTTCTTCTTCCTCTTCTCCTCCTGCTTCCACTTCTTCTACTGCTTCTTCCCTTCCCCTCCTTCTTCCTTTTCCTCCTTTTGTCCTTGTTCTAATTCTTCTTCTTCATCTAACCTGCTTCCACTACTTCTTCTTCCTTCTCTTGTTCACCTTGTTCAACTTCTTCACTTTCCACATCTTCTTCTTCTTCCACTTCTTCTAGTTACTCCCCTTGTTCTTCCTCTTCTTGTCTTTCTTCCGCTTCTCCTGCCTCCTCTTGTTCTCTTTCTTCCACTTCTTCTTCATCCTCTCCTTTCCTTTCTTTTCTTCCTCTTCATCTCCTTCTTATTCTTCCTTTCCTTCGTCATATCCCTCTTTTTCTCCTTCTTCTACTTCCACTTGCATTTCTACCTCTTGTTCTCCTTCTTCCACTTCTTCTCCATCATCCCCACTCGTTCAACTATTTTTTCTTCTGCCTCTTGTCAACCTTCTTCCACTTCTACTACATCCACTTGTTCTTCTTCTTCCCTCTCTTCTCCTTCTTGCCCTTCTTCTGCCGAGACTACTTCTTCTTCCTCCCCTTCTTCTTCTCCTCGTTGTTCCAGTTCTTCTTCATCCCCTTTCCTTCCATTGCTTCTTCTTCCTCCTCCTTTTCACTTCTTCTTCTTCTTCCTATTGTTCTCCTTCTTCCACTTGCACTTATTCCTTTTCTTCTCGTTCTTCCACTTCTTCTTCTTCCTCTTCTTCTCCTTCTGCCACCTCTTCTCCCTCCTCCAGTTCTCCTTCTTCCACTTCTTCTTCTTCATCTCCTTTCTTTCCACTACTTCCTCTTATTCCTCTTATTCTCCCCTTCTACCACTTCTTCTACTTCTACTTGTTGTTCTTCTTCATTTTCGTCTCCTTCTTCCTATTGTTCTGCTTACACTTCTTCCTCTTCCTCTTCTTCCACTTCTTCTCCTTCCACAACTTCTTTTTCTTTCCTTTCCGTCTTCTCCTTCCTCTTTTCATCCATCCCCCACTTCTGTTGCTTCCCATTGTTGCTCTTCCTCTTCTTCTCCTTCCCCGAAATCTTATTCTTACACTTCTTCTTCTTCTTCCTCTTCTCCGCCAGATTCCACTTCTTCTGGTTCTTCTCCCCTTCCCTTCCCTTCCCCTCCTTCTTCCTCTTCCTCTTTTTCTCCTTTTTCTAATTCTTGTTCTTCATCTCACCTCCTTCCACTACTTCTTCTTCCTCCTCTTGTTCACCTTCTTCACTTTCCACATCTTCTTCTTCTTCCTTTTCTTCTCCTTCTTCCACTTCTTCTAGTTACTCTCCTTTTTATTCCTCTTCTTATCTTTCTTCCACTTCTCCTACCTCCTCTTGTTCTCTTTCTTCCAGTTCTTCTTCATCCTCTGCTTTCCTTTCTTTTCTTCGTCTTCATCTCCTTCTTCTTCTTCCTTTCCTTCGTCATATCCCTCTTTTTCTCCTTCTTCTGCTTCCACTTGCATTTCTACCTCTTGTTCTCCTTCTTCTACTTCTTCTCCATCATCCTCACTCCTTCAACTAGTTTTTCTTCTTCCTCTTGTTCACCTTCTTCCACTTCTACTACATCCACTTGTTCTTCTTCTTCCCTCTCTTCTCCTTCTTCCCCTTCTTCTGCCTACACAACTTCTTCTTCCTCCCCTTCTTCTTCTCCTCCTTGTTCCACTTCTTCGTCATTCCCCTTTCCTTCCATTGCTTCTTCTTCCTCCTCTTTTTCTCATTCTTCCACTTCTTCTTCTTCTTCCTATTGGTCTCCTTCTTCCACTTGCACTTCTTCAATTTCTTCTCGTTCTTCCACTTCTTCTTCTTCCTCTTCTTCTCCTTCTGCCACCTCTTCTTCCTCCTCCTGTTCTCCTTCTTCCACTTCTTCTTCTTCATCTCCTTTCATTCCACTACTTCCTCCTATTCCTCTTATTCTCTCCTTCTACCACTTCTTCTACTTTTACTTGCTGTTCTTCTTCATTTTCGTCTACTTCTTTCGCTTCTTCTGCTTACACTTCTTCTTCTTCTTCTTCTTTCCTTTCCGTCTTCTCCTTCCTCTTTTTCTCCATCCCCTACTTCTGTTGCTTCCCATTGTTAACAAAATTAACAATGGACCCTAGGAATTTAGCTTGCCGCGTTAACAAAATTAATCAACATGGAATGCAAACAATTGCAAAAAAGTAAACTGAATAGAATTACTATCAAACTTTTAGACACAGAATGGAAATTAAAAGTTTTTGAAATTCAACAATTAAACGAGTTTTTGAATAGTGTAGCACTTTCCTGTCATAGAGTTTGCTGGCCAGAATTGAGTATGAATGGAAAAGACAGAAAATGGAATTGGAATTTATAGACTCCACACTTCCAAGGATGGAAGATATGTCTACGAGATTACACACACAAAGGGGTGAATTACCTTTGATAAATCTCAAAAGATTTTGGATTGTCAAGAACCCAAAGGAGAGAAAACTCAACTAGTTTTTTATTTCCAAAATATTCTGCCTTACATCTCAGTCTTGCCCAAATTTATATGCCTAAGAAACTCAGCTTGTGTAGGTTTAGTGGCTTTCTAAATTCAGCTGAAGTTACAAAATAATAAAAACTAATAATGGGCAGCTTAATAACAAAGTGTAACTGCCAAAGTAAATTAAACACGTATACTAATTAGAATTGATAACCTAGGTGCCTGCAACTTTAATTAGACAATTCTGGTTGCCCACCATTAACTAAGTAAACTCCAAGAAAATGAGTTTAATTTATTTCAAACTTCTCTTCCATTAAGGTCAAGCATTGCTCTCTTCAGTCCTGAGACAATTAACAATTTTAAACTTTATTTCTTCAATGTTTGGCTCTTTTTGCAAAAGGGCTGCCAATACTTGTTGAATAGCTTCCTTAGCTCTTCTTGTCCTTGCCCTTGTCATAGGTCCTCCAAGTCCTTCAAGCTTGATGTCCTCATCACTCCCCCCCTCTTGAAGAGGATTTGTCCCCAAATCAATAGCATCTTCATCTGCATCAAAGAGAGTTAAATCAGACACATTAAAAGTAGCACTAACATTATACTCATCTGGAAGATCAATCTTATAGGCATTGTCATTGATCTTTTCTAGAACTTGGAAAGGACCATCTCCCCTTGGTTGGAGTTTTGACTTTCTTTGTTTAGGGAACCTTTCCTTTCTCATGTGTACCCAAACCCAATCACCAGGTTGGAACACGACCTTCTTCCTACCCTTGTTAGCTTGCCTTGCATAACTCTCATTTTTCTTTTCAATTTGAGCCTTCACTTGCTCATGCAGCTTCTTCACATACTCAGCTTTAGCTTGTGCTTCATTATGCTTAAACATAGAAATGTTAGGCATGGACAACAAATCAAGAGGAGTCAAAGGATTGAACCCATACACAATTTCAAACGGAGAACAATTAGTCGTGCTATGGACAACCCTATTATAAGCAAACTCAACATGAGGCAAACATGCTTCCCAAGACTTAAGATTTTTCTTTAAAACAGTCCTAAGCAATGTGCCTAAAGTCCTATTGACTACCTCAGTTTGACCATCAGTTTGTGGGTGGCAAGTAGTAGAAAACAGCAATTTAGTACCAATTTTACCCCACAAGGTCCTCCAAAAGTGACTAAGGAATTTTGCATCCCTATCACTTACAATGCTCCTTGGCAGTCCATGAAGTCTCACTATTTCCTTGAAAAATAAATCAGCCACATGGCTAGCATCATCCACCTTTTTGCAAGGAATGAAATGTGCCATCTTGGAAAACCTATCAACAACAACAAACACAGAATCCTTTCCATTCTTTGTTTTAGGCAACCCCAAAACAAAGTCCATAGAAATGTCAGTCCAAGGATATTCAGGAACAGGCAAAGGAGTATACAATCCATGAGGCTTAACCTTAGATTTGGCCTTTTTACACACAATGCAGTGGTCACAAAACTTATGCACATATCGTTTCATGTAAGGCCAAAAGAAATGCTCTTGCAAAATTTCCAAAGTCTTTTGAACCCCAAAATGACCCATCAAACCCCCCTCATGTGATTCACTTACAAGCAACTCTCTAATGGAACATTTAGGCACACACAATTTATTGGCTTTAAACAAAAATCCATTATGCCTATAATATCCATTTTCAGAAAGTTTTTCACATGCAGCAAATATTTCAGCAAAATCCACATCATGTTTATACATATCTTTCAAAGATTCAAGACCAAACAATTTAGTCTCAAGCATAGAAAGTAATGCATGCCTCCTAGAAAGCGCATCAGCCACTACGTTCCCTTTTCCCTTTTTATGCTTGATAACATATGAAAATTGTTCTAAAAATTCTACCCGCTTAGCATGCCTCTTATTAAGCTTACCTTGACCCTTTAAATATTTTAAAGACTCATGGTCGCTATGAATGACAAATTCCTTGGGTAACAGATAATGCTGCCATGTTTTAAAAGCCCTCACCAACGCATATAATTCCTTATCATAAGGGCAGCCCCACTTAACTTTTCACTGAAATAAGCAATTGGATGACGATCTTGCAATAAAACACCCCCAATACCCACATTTGATGCATCACATTCAATTTCAAATGATTTTGCAAAATTAGGCATGGCAAGAATAGGTGCATTAACAAGCTTATGCTTAAGGGTAGCAAAGGCCTCTTCTTGTTTCTCTCCCCATTTAAAACCCACATTTTTTTTAACAATTTCATTTAGAGGTGCAGCCACAGTACTAAAATCTTTAACAAATCTCCTGTAGAAACTTGCTAAACCATGAAATCCCCTCACCTCACTCACGGTTTTAGGTGTAGGCCATTCTTGGATGGCCTTAACCTTTTCCACATCAACCTGTACCCCTTTAGCATTAACAACAAAGCCTAGGAATACTACATGATCAGTACAAAAAATGCATTTGTCCAAATTGGCATACAATTGTTCTTTTCTAAGCACATTCATAATAGCCCGCAAATGTTCAACATGCAATTCAAGACTAGTGCTATAGATCAGAATATCATCAAAGTACACCACAACAAATTTTCCAATAAACTCTCTTAAGACATGATTCATTAATCTCATGAAAGTACTAGGTGCATTTGTCAAACCAAAGGGCATAACCAGCCACTCATACAATCCATATTTAGTCTTAAAAGCAGTTTTCCATTCATCTCCTTCTCTAATCCTAATCTGATTATAGCCACTTTTTAGATCAATTTTAGAAAACACACATGCACCATATAGTTCATCAAGAAGATCATCTAACCTGGGAATTGGATGTCTATATTTGATGGTGATGTTGTTTATGGCTCTACAATCAGAACACATCCTCCATGAACCATCCTTCTTGGGTACTAGAATCACAGGTACAACACATGGACTCATGCTGTCTCTTACCCACCCTTTGCTCATGAGTTCAGTAACTTGCCTTTCGATCTCTTTGGTCTCCTGTGGGTTGCTCCTATAAGCTGGACGATTGGGCAAAGAAGCTCCTGGAATGAGATCAATGTGATGCTCAATTCCCCTCACAGGTGGCAAGCCATCAGGTACATTTGCTGGAAACACATCCTCAAAATCCTGCAAAAGAGACTCAATACAAGAAGGCAATTCAAACTTGTCAAACTAGTTAGCATACAAAATTTGATTTTGACAAAGCAATAAGTAGAGGGGCTGTCTTGCGCAAAGCACCCTCCTTACCTCCCTTTCTCTTGCTAAACACAGCTGCTTGCCCTCAAGTGTTTCACTCTTATTCTTTTCTCTCTTTTTTCTTTCAGGTGTTTCACTCTTTTTCCTCTCAGGTGTTTCACTCTTTCTCTCATTTGCTAACTTTTCTCTCATTTTTAATTGATCCTCACATACCTCTTTAGGAGACAAAGGCTTAAGAACCACCTTTTTATCCTGATACATAAAGGAAATTTTATTAGTGAAACCATCATGAATGGCTTTGGTATCATACTGCCACGGCCTCCCTAAAAGGATATGGCTGGCCTCCATGGGAACCACATCACATAAAACCTTATCTTGATACTTCCCAATGGAGAAAGGAACCTCTGCTTGCTGTTTCACTTTAACTTCTTCTCCTTCACTAAGCCATTGGAGTTTATATGGTCTAGGATGCGGTGTAGTGTCCATGTTCATCTTTGACACTAATCTTGAACTCACCACATTGGTACAACTCCCTCCATCAATAATTACCAAACAAACATTACCATTGACTGAACATCTTGTGTGAAAGATGTTCTCCCTTTGAGATGCATCTTCGGCCTTGACTTGACTTCCCAACAGTCTCCTAATCATGTACAACTCTCCTTCATTAGCCGCCAATTCTCCATCACTCTCCTCTTCTTCTCCACCACTAGCTTCTGATTGGCTTGTGTATTCCCTATTATCTTTGAGAAGAACAATCTTCTTTGTGGGACACTCATAGGCATAATGACCCATGCCCAAGCACTTGAAACACTTCACTTCTCTAGTGTTTTCAGGTGGATTATCATCTTTATTTTGAGGGGCTTTTCCATGGCTAGAAGGTGTTGTATTACTAGATGAGGCAGCTCCTTCTTTCCTCCTATCCTTCCAATTGGAATTATTAAAATTGGTAGAACTCCTTCTTGTTGCACTTTTTCTTTTTAACTGTTGTTCTACCTGAATGGCCTTATGCAATAGATCCTCCATTTCTACAAATTCCTGCAACTCAACAACATCTCTAATATCATGATTTAAGCCACTAAGGAAGCGAGCCATAGTTACCTCAGGATCTTCTTCAATTTTTGCTTGGATGATAAGCACCTCCATCTCCTTATAGTACTCCTCCACTCCCTTGCTTCCTTGAGACAATTTTTGAAGTTTCAATTTTAAGTCTCTATGGAAGCTAGAAGGTACATACCGCTTCCTCATGAGCCTCTTCATTTCAGTCCAAGTGTCCACCATAGGCTCTTCATCTCTAATCCTCTCCCTTTGCAACTTGTTCCACCAAATCAAAGCATAATCTGAAAATTCAGCAGCTGCAAGTCTCACCTTTTGCTCCTCACTATAATTGTTGCAAGAGAACACATGCTCAATTTTTAACTCCCACTCCAAGTATGCCTCAGGATCACTCCTACCCTTGAAAGGAGGCACATTCAACTTCACTCCTTCTATTCTTCCTTCATTTCTATTTGGCCTTCCTCCTCCTCCTGCTGGTGGGGTTCTATTCTCCAACTGATCCAACCTCTCATGGAACTCATCTTGTTGTTGCTTCATCAATCTCTCTAAATGCTGAGATAGTGCAACAATTTGAAGCTGAAGATCATTGTTATTATTTCTTTCCGCCATGATAAACAAACAGGTCAAATGTCTCAAGAAAAAGTATGTATGTGGTGTTTGAAAATGTTCTCACCCACTCAAGTGTTTGCGCTAAAAAATATTGGCTTTTACTATAATGAAACTCTCTTGCCTTTTTCCTCTTTATTCCTCCTTAAGTTCTTAACAAACCAAAAGAGGAAAACTCAAAGACAAACACCAACCTGTGTGCAGGCAAATAAGACACAAGAAAACTAACAAAAATGACTAAAATGAAACCCAACACAAGCAACAAATACTAGGACAACAACTGGAATTTTTTTTTTTGACACCAACAAGACAGAAGAAATTTGTCTCAAAATGAAAATAAAGGAAGAACGAAAAGAAATGGACAAAAACTGGGCACACAAAAACAAAGGTACAAACAGCCACAACCAGAATTTTTAGTAGAAAATTGTGCAGCCAATTTTAACAGGTAAAGACACAAACAGGGGATAAAATTTTGGCTTAAAATGAAACTAACAAGTGCAGCAAAATCTAGCAAGAATGTGCAGTATATGTGAAGCCAAAACAGAGTGTAATTGACACAATTTGTAACCAAGAAGTGCAGCCCAAAATTTCAGAAATGTAAACTAACAAGGTGCAATAATTTTTCCTTCAAATCAAACACAATATGACCTTCAAAATGAAGAATTTCTAGCATGAACCATCGAGCCAATTTTATATATATATATATATATATATATATTTTAAACACTTAGTTTTGCTTTGTTTTTTTTTTCTCTATATTTTTTTTTCTTCAGATTTTCAAAATTCCTCTTCCTTTTTTTTTTTTTAGAATCTCAGATTTTTTTAAGGGCTTAACTTTTGCAATGGTTCACCCTAACTGATTGACAATTAAGGTAATATTATTGATGATAAGAATCAAGGAAAGAAATTAGCCGGAGTGCAGCCTTGCAATTCCTAGAAACCTAAGCTCTGATACCAAATGATATGAATCCACTGTCAGTTTAGGATTCTGAAAGGACCCTAAGAATTTAGCTTGCCACGTTAACAAAATTAATCAACATGGAATGCAAACAATTGCAAAAAAATAAACTGAATAGAATTACTATCAAACTTTTAGACACATAATGAAAATTAAAAGTTTTTGAAATTCAACAATTAAACGAGTTTTTGAATAGTGTAGCACTTTCCTGTCATAGAGTTTGCTGGCCAGAATTGAGTATGAATGGAAAAGACAGAAAATGGAATTGGAATTTATAGACTCCACACTTCCAAGGATGGAAGATATGTCTACGAGATTACACACACAAAGGGGTGAATTACCTTTGATAAATCTCAAAAGATTTTGGATTGTCAAGAACCCAAAGGAGAGAAAACTTAACTAGTTTTTTATTTCCAAAATATTCTGCCTTACATCTCAGTCTTGCCCAAATTTATATGCCTAATAAACTCAGCTTGTGTAGGTTTAGTGGCTTTCTAAATTCAGCTGAAGTTACAAAATAATAAAAACTAATAATGGGCAGCTTAATAACAAAGTGTAACTGCCAAAGTAAATTAAACACGTATACTAATTAGAATTGATAACCTAGGTGCCTGCAACTTTAATTAGACAATTCTGGTTGCCCACCATTAACTAAGTAAACTCCAAGAAAATGAGTTTAATTTATTTCAAACTTCTCTTCCATTAAGGTCAAGCATTGCTCTCTTCAGTCCTGAGACAATTAACAATTTTAAACTTTATTTCTTCAATGTTTGGCTCTTTTTGCAAAAGGGCTGCCAATACTTGTTGAATAGCTTCCTTAGCTCTTCTTGTCCTTGCCCTTGTCATAGGTCCTCCAAGTCCTTCAAGCTTGATGTCCTCATCACTTTCCTTCGTCATATCCCTCTTTTTCTCCTTTTTATGCTTCCACTTGCATTTCTACCTCTTGTTCTCCTTCTTCCACTTCTTCTCCATCATCCCAACTCCTTCAACTACTTCTTCTTCTGCCTCTTCTTCACCTTCTTCCACTTCTACTACATCCACTTGTTCCTCTTCTTCCCTCTCTTCTCCTTCTTGCCCTTCTTCTGCCTACACTACTTCTTCTTCCTCCCATTTTCTTCTCCTCCTTGTTCCACTCCTTCTTCATTCCCCTTTCCTTCCATTGCTTCTTCTTCCTCCTCTTTTTCTCATTCTTCCACTTCTTCTTCTTCTTCCTATTGTTCTCCTTCTTCCACTTGCACTTCTTCCTTTTCTTCTCGTTCTTCCACTTCTTCTTCTTCTACTTCTGCCACCTCTTCTCCCTCCTCCCATTCTCCTTCTTCCACTTCTTCTTCTTCATCTCCTTTCAGTCCACTACTTCCTCATATTCCTCTTATTCTCTCCTTCTACCACTTCTTCTACTTCTACTTGTTGTTCTTCGTTATTTTCGTCTCCTTCTTCTTCTTCTTCTGCTTACACTTCTTCTCCTTCCACAACTTCTTCTTCTTTCCTTTATGCTTACACTTCTTCTCCTTCCACAACTTCTTCTTCTTTCCTTTATGCTTACACTTCTTCTTCTTCTTCCTCTTCAGCTCCAGATTCCACTTCTTCTGCTTCTTCTTACCTTCCCTTCCCCTCCCCTCCTTCTTCCTTTTCCTCCTTTTCTCCTTGTTCCAGTTCTTCTTCTTCATCTCACCTCCTTCCACTACTTCTTCTTCCTCCTCTTGTTCACCTTCTTCAACTTCTTCACTGTCCACAGCTTCTTCTTCTTCCTTTTCTTCTCCTTCTTCTACTTCTTCTAGTTACTCTCCTTCTTCTTCCTCTTCTTATCTTTCTTCCACTTCTCCTGCCTCCTCTTGTTCTCTTTCTTCCACTTCTTCTTCATCCTCTCCTTTCCCTTCTTTTCTTCCTCTTCATCCCCTTCTTGTTCTTCCTTTCCTTCATCATATCCCTCTTTTTCTCCTTCTTCTGCTTCCACTTGCATTTCTACCTCTTGTTCTCTTTCTTCCACTTCTTCTCCATCATCCCCACTACTTCAACTACTTTTTCTTCTTCCTCTTATTCACCTTCTTCAACTTCTACTACATCCACTTCTTCTTCTTCTTCCCTCTCTTCTCCTTCCTTCCCGTTTTCTGCCTACACTACTTCTTCTTCCTCCCCTTCTTCTTCTCGTCCTTGCTCCACTTCTTAGTCATCCCCTTTCATTCCATTTCTTCTTCTTCCTCCTCTTTTTCTCATTCTTCCACTTCTTCTTCTTCTTCCTATTTTTCTCCTTCTTCCACTTGCACTTCTTCCTTTTCTTCTCGTTCTTCCACTTCTTCTTCTTCCTCTTCTTCTCCTTTTGCCACCTCTTCTCGCTCCTCCTGTTCTCCCTCTTCCACTTCTTCTTCTTCATCTCCTTTCATTCCACTACTTCCTCCTATTCCTCTTATTCTCTCCTTCTACCACTTCTTCTACTTCTACTTGTTGTTCTTTTTCATTTTTGTCTCCTTCTTCCGCTTCTTCTGCTTCCTCTTCTTCCATTTCTTCTCCTTCCACAACTCCTTCTTCTTTCCATTCCACGTTCTCCTTCCTCTTTTTCTCCATCCCCCACTTCTGTTGCTTTCCATTGTTGCTCTTCCTCTTCTTCTCCTTCCCCCAAATCTTACGCTTACACTTCTTCTTCTTCTTCCTCTTCTCCTCCAGATTCCACTTCTTCTGCTTCTTCTTCCCTTGCCTTTCCCTCCTTCTTCCTTTTCCTCCTTTTCTCCTTGTTCCAATTCTTCTTCTTCATCTCACCTCCTTCCACTACTTCTTCTTCCTCCAACCTTCTTCAACTTCTTCACTTTCCACATCTTCTTCTTCTTCCGTTTCTTCTCCTTCTTCAACTTCTTCTAGTTACTCTCCTTCTACTTCCTCTTCTTATCTTGCTTCCACTTCTTCTTCATCCGCTCCTTTCCTTTCTTTTCTTCCTCTTCATCTCCTTCTTCTTCTTCCTTTCCTTCGTCATATCCCTCTTTTTCTCCTTCTTTTGCTTCCACTTGCATTTCTACCTCTTGTTCTCCTTCTTCCACTTCTTCTCCATCATCCCCACTCCTTCAACTAGTTCTTCTTCTTCCTCTTGTTCACCTTCTTCCACTTCTACTGCATCCACTTCTTCTTCTTCTTCCCTCTCTTATCCTTCTTGTCCTTCTTCTACCTACACTACTTCTTCTTCCTCCCCTTCTTCTTGTCCTCCTCATTCCACTTCTTCTTCATCCCCTTTCCTAACATTGCTTCTTCTTCCTCCTCTTTCTCTCATTCTTCCACTTCTTCTTCTTCTTCCTATTGTTCTCCTTCTTGCACTTGCACTTCTTCCTCTTCTTCTCCTTTTGCCACCTCTTCTCCCTCCTCCCGTTCTCCTTGTTCCACTTCGTCTTCTTCATCTCCTTTCATTCCACTATTTCCTCATATTCCTCTTATTCTCCCCTTCTACCACTTCTTCTACTTCTACTTGTTGTTCTTCTTAATTTTCGTCTCCTTCTTCCGCTTCTTTCTGCTTACACTTCTACTTCTTCCTCTTCTTCCATTTCATCTCCTTCCACAACTTCTTCTTCTTTCCTGTCCGTCTTCTCCTTCCTCTTTTTCTCCATCCCCCACTTCGGTTGCTTCCCATTGTTGCTCGTCCTCTTCTTCTCCTTCCCCCAAATCTTATGCTTACACTTCTTCTTCTTCTTCCTCTTCTCCTCCAGATTCTACTTCTTCTGCTTCTTCTTCCCCTTCTTCTTCCTTTTTCTCCTTGTTCCAATTCTTCTTCTTCATCTCACCTCCTTCCACTACATCTTCTTCCTGCTCTTGGTCACCTTCTTCAACTTCTTCACTTTCCACATCTTCTTCTTATTCCTTTTCTTCTCCTTCTTCCACTTCTTCTTCTTCATCTCCTTTCAATCCAATACTTCTTCCTATTCCTCTTATTCTCTCCTTCTACCACTTCTTCTGCTTACACTTCTTCTTCTTCCTCTTCTTCTTTCCTTTCCGTCTTCTCCTTCCTCTTTTTCTCCATCCCCCACTTCTGTTGCTTCACATTGTTGCTCGTTCTCTTCTTCTCTTTCCCCCAAATCTTATGCTTACACAATTCTTCTTCTTCCTCTTCTCTTCTACATTCCACCTCTTCTGCTTCTTCTTCCCTTCCCTTCCCTTCCCCTCCTTCTTCCTTTTCCTCCTTTCCTCCTTGTTCCAATTCTTCTTCTTCATCTCACCTCCTTCCACTACTTCTCCTTCCTCCTCTTGTTCACCTTCTTCAACTTCTTCACTTTCCACATCTTCTTCTTCTTCCTTTTCTTCTCCTTCTTCCACTTCTTCTTCTTCATCTCCTTTCAATCCACTACTTCCTCCTATTCCTCTTATTCTCTCCTTCTACCACTTCTTCTACTTCTACTTGTTGTTGTTCTTCATTTTCGTCTCTTTCTTCCGCTTCTTCTGCTTACACTTCTTCTTCTTCCTCTTCTAACATTTCTTCTCCTTCCACAACTTCTTCTTCTTTCCTTTCCGTCTTCTCCTTCCTCTTTTTCTCCATCCCCCACTTCTGTTGCTTCACATTGTTGTTCTTCCTCTTCTTCTCCTTCCCCCAAATCTTATGCTTACACTTTTTCTTTTTCTTCCTCTTCTCCTCCAGATTCCACTTCTTCTGCTTCTTCTTCCCTTCCCTTCCCCTCCTTCTTCCTTTTCCTCCTTTTCTCCTTGTTCCAATTCTTTTTCTTCATCTCACCTCCTTCCAGAACTTCTTCTTCCTGCTCTTGTTCACCTTCTTCAACTTCTTCACTTTCCACTTCTTCTTCCGTTTCTTCTCCTTCTTCAACTTCTTCTAGTTACTCTCCTTCTTCTTCCTCTTCTTATCTTGCTTCCACTTCTTCTTCATCCGCTCCTTTCCTTTCTTTTCTTCCTCTTCATCTCCTTCTTCTTCTTCCTTTCCTTCGTCATATCCCTCTTTTTCTCCTTCTTTTGCTTCCACTTGCATTTCTACCTCTTGTTCTCCTTCTTCCACTTCTTCTCCATCATCCCCACTCCTTAAACTACTTCTTCTTCTTCCTCTTGTTCACCTTCTTCCACTTCTACTACATCCACTTGTTCTTCTTCTTCCCTCTCTTCTCCTTCTTGCCCTTCTTCTGCCTACACTACTTCTTCTTTTTCCCCTTCTTCTTCTCTTCCTTGTTCCACTTCTTCTTCATTCCTTTTTACTTCCATTGCTTCTTCTTCCTCCTCTTTTTCTCATTCTTCCACTTCTTCTTCTTCCTATTGTTCTCCTTCTTCCACTTGCACTTCTTCCTTGTCTTCTCATTCTTCCACTTCTTCTTCTTCCTCTTCTTCTCCTTCTATCACCTCTTCTGCCTCCTCCCGTTCTCCTTCTTCCACTTCTTCTTCTCCATCTCCTATCATTCCACTACTTACTCCTATTCCTCTTATTCTCTCCTACTACCACTTCTTCTACTTCTACTTGTTGTTCTTCTTCATTTTCGTCTCCTGCTTCCGCTTATTCTGCTTACACTTCTTCTTCTTCCTCTTCTTCCATTTCTTCTCCTTCCACAACTTCTTCTTTCCTTTCCGTCTTCTCCTTCCTCTTTTTCTCCATCCCCCACTTCTGTTGCTTCCCATTGTTACTCTTCCTCTTCTTCTCCTTCCCCCAAATCTTATGCTTACACTTCTTCTTCTTCTTCCTCTTCTCCTCTAGATTCCTTCCATTGGTTATTCTTCCTCCTCTTTTTCTCATTCTTCCACTTGTTCTTCTTCTTCCTATTGTTCTCCTTCTTACACTTGAACTTCTTCCTTTTCTTCTCGTTCTTCCACTTCTTCTTCTTCCTGTTCTTCTCCTTCTGCTTCTGCCACCTCTTCTCCCTCCTCCCGTTCTCCTTCTTCCACTTCTTCTTCTTCATGTCCTTTCATTCCACTACTTCCTCCTATTCCTCTTATTCTCTCCTTCTACCACTTCTTCTAATTCTACTTGTTGTTCTTCTTCATTTTCGTCTCCTTCTTCCACTTCTTTTGCTTACACTTCTTCTTCTTCCTCTTCTTCCATTTCTTCTCCTTCCACAACTTATTCTTTCCTTTTCGTCTTCTCCTTCCTCTTTTTCTCCATCCCCCACTTCTGTTGCTTCCCATTCTTGCTCTTCCTCTTCTTCTCCTTCCCCCAAATCTTATGCTTACACTTCTTGTTCTTCTTCCTCTTCTCCCCCAGCTTCCACTTCTTCTGCTTCTTCTTCCCTTCCCTTCCCTTCCCCTACTTCTTCCTTTTCCTCCTTTTCTCTTTGTTCCAATTCTTCTTCTTCATCTCACCTCCTTCCACTACTTCTTCCTCCTCCTTTTGTTCACCTTCTTCACTTTCCACATCTTCTTCTTCTTCCTTTTCTTCTCCTTCTTCCACTTCTTCTAGTTACTCTCCTTCTTCTTCATCTTCTTATCTTTCTTCCACTTCTTCTGCCTCCTCTTGTTCTCTTTCTTCCGCTTCTTCTTCATCCTCTCCTTTCCTTTCTTTTCTTTCTCTTCATCTTCCTTTCCTTCGTCATATTCCTCTTTTTCTATTTCTTCTCCTTCCACTTGCATTTCTACCTCTTGTTCTCCTTCTTCCACTTCTTCTCCATCATCCTTACTCCTTCAACTACTTCTTCTTCTACCTCTTGTTCACCTTCTTCCACTTCTACTACATCCACCTGTTCTTCTTCTTCCGTCTCTTTTCCTTCTTGCCTTTCTTCTGCCTACACTACTTCTTCCTCCTCCCCTTCTTCTTCTCCTCCTTGTTCCACTTCTTCTTCCTTTCCTTCCATTGCTTCTTCTTCCTTCTCTTTTTCTCATTCTTCCATTTCTTCTTCTTCTTCCTATTGTTCTCCTTCTTCCACTAGGACTTCTTCCTTTTCTTCTCGTTCTGCCACTTCTTCTTCTTCTCCTTCTGCCACCTCTTCTCCCTCCTCCCGTTCTCCTTCTTCCACTTCTTCTTCTTCATCTCCTTTCATTCCACTACTTCCTCCTATTCCTCTTATTATCTCCTTCTACCACTTCTTCGACTTCTACTTGTTGTTCTTCTTCATTTTGGTCTCCTTCTTCCACTTCTTCTGCTTACACTTCTTCTTCTTCCTCTTCTTCCATTTCTTCTCCTTCCACAACTTCTTGTTCTTTCCTTTACGTCTTCTCCTTCCTTTTTTTCTCCATCCCCCACTTTTGTGGCTTCCCATTGTTGCTCTTCCTCTTCTTCTCCTTCCCCCAAATCTTATGCTTACACTTCTTCTTCTTCTTCCTCTTCTCCTTCCAGATTCCACTTCTTCTGCTTCTTCTTCCCTTCCCTTCCCCTCCTTCTTCCTTTTCCTCTTTTTCTCCTTGTTCCAATTCTTCTTGTTTATCTCACCTCCTTCCACTACTTCTTCTTCCTCCTCTTGTTCACCTTCTTCAACTTCTTCACTTTCCACATCTTCTTCTTCTTCCTTTTCTTCTCCTTCTTCCACTTCTTCTAGTTACTCTCCTTCTTCTTCCTCTTCTTCCTCTTCTTATTCTTGTTCCACTTCTCCTGCCTCCTCTTGTTCTCTTTGTTCCACATCTTGTTCATCCTCTCCTTTCCTTTCTTTTCTTCCTCTTGATCTCCTTGTTCTTCTTCCTTTCCTTCGTGATATCCTTCTTTTTCTCCTTCTTCCACTTCTTCCATTTCCTCTTCGACTTCTACTTGTTGTTCTTCTTCATTTTCGTCTCCTTCTTCCGCTTCTTCCATTTCTTCTTCCATTTCTTCCTCCTTGTTCCACTTCTTCTTCTTTTCCTTCCATTGCTTCTTCTTCCTTCTCTTTTTCTCATTCTTCCATTTCTTCTTCTTCTTCCTATTGTTCTCCTTCTTCCACTAGCACTTCTTCCTTTTCTTCTCGTTCTGCCACTTCTTCTTCTTCTCCTTCTGCCACCTCTTCTCCCTCCTCCCGTTCTCCTTCTTCCACTTCTTCTTCTTCATCTCCTTTCATTCCACTACTTCCTCCTATTCCTCTTATTATCTCCTTCTACCACTTCTTCGACTTCTACTTGTTGTTCTTCTTCATTTTGGTCTCCTTCTTCCGCTTCTTCTGCTTACACTTCTTCTTCTTCCTCTTCTTCCATTTCTTCTCCTTCCACAACTTCTTCTTTCCTTTCCGTCTTCTCCTTCCTCTTTTTCTCCATCCCCCACTTCTGTTGCTTCCCATTGTTGCTCTTCCTCGTCTTCTCCTTCCCCCAAACCTTATGCTTACTCTTCTTTTTCTTCTTCCTCTTCTCCTCCAAATTCCACTTCTTTTGCTTCTTCTTCCCTTCCCTTCCCCTTCTTCTCCTTTTCCTCCATTTCTCCTTGTTCCAATTCTTTGTCTTCATCTCACCTCCTTCCACTACTTCTTCCTCCTCTTGTTCACCTTCTTCAACTTTTTCACTTTCCACATCTTCTTCTTCTTCCTTTTCTTCTCCTTCTTCCACTTCTTCTAGTTACTCTCCTTCTTCTTCCTCTTCTTATCTTTCTTGCACTTCTCCGGCCCCCTCTTGTTCTCCTTCTTCCACTTCTTTTTCATATTTTCTTTGCCCTTCTTTTCTTCCTCTTCATCTCCTTCTTCTTCTTCCTTTCCTTTGTCCTATCCCTCTTTTTCTCCTTCTTCTGATTCCACTTGCATTTCTACCTCTTGTTCTACTTCTTCCACTTCTTCTCCATCATCCCCACTCCTTCAACTACTTCTTCTTCTTCCTTTTGTTCACCTTCTTCAACTTCTACTACATCCACTTGTTCTTCTTCTTCCCTCTCTTCTCCTTCTTCCCCTTCTTCTGCCTACACTACTTCTTCTTCTTCCCCTTCTTCTTCTCTTCCTTGTTCCACTTCTTCTTCATTCCCCTTTCCTTCCATTGCTTCTTCTTCCTCCTCTTTTTCTCATTCTTCCACTTTTTCTTCTTCCTATTGTTCTCCTTCTTCCACTTGCACTTCTTCCTTTTCTTCTCGTTCTTCTCCTTCTTGTTCTTCCTCTTCTTCTCCTTCTGCCACCTCTTCTTCCTCCTCCTGTTCTCCTTCTAGAACTTCTTCTTCTTCATCTCCTTTCATTCCACTACTTCCTCCTATTCCTCTTATTCTCTCCTTCTACCACTTCTTCCACTTCTACTTGTTGTTCTTCTTCATTTTCGTCTCCTTCTTCCGCTTCTTCTGCTTACACTTCTTCTTCTTCCTCTTCTTCCATTTCTTCTCCTTCCACAACTTCTTCGTCTTTCCTTTCCATCTTCTCCTTCCTCTTTTTCTCCATCCCCCACTTCTGTTGCTTTCCATTGTTGCTTTTCCTCGTCTTCTCCTTCCCCCAAATCTTATGCTTACACTTCTTCTTCTTCTTCCTCTTCTCCTCCAGATTCAACTTCTTCTGCTTGTTCTTCCCTTCCCTTCCCCTCCTTCTTCATTTTCCTCCTTTTCTCCTTGTTCCAATTCTTCTTCTTCATCTCACCTCCTTCCACTACGTTTTCTTCCTCCTCTTGTTAGCTTTCTTCAATTTCTTCACTTTCCACATCTTCTTCTTCTTCCTTTTCTTCTCCTTCTTCCACTTCTTCGAGTTACTCTCCTTCTTCTTCCTCTTCTTATCTTTTTTCCACTTCTCTTGCCTCCTCTTGTTCTCTTTCTTCCAATTCTTCTCCATCCTCTCCTTTCCTTTCTATTCTTCCTCTTCATCTCCTTCTTCTTCTTCCTTTCCTTCGTCATATCCCTCTTTTCTCCTTCTTCTGCTTCCACTTGCATTTCTACCTCTTGTTCTCCGTCTTCCACTTCTTCTCCATCATCCCCACTCCTTCAACTAGTTCTTCTTCTTCCTCTTGTTCACCTTCTTCCACTTCTACTACATCCACTTGTTCTTCTTCTTCCCTCTCTTCTCCTTCTTGCCCTTCTTCTGCTTACACTACTTCTTCTTCCTCCCCTTCTTCTTGTCCTGCTTGTTCCATTTCGTCTTCATCCCCTTTCCTTCCATTGCTTCTTCTTCCTCCTCTTTTTCTCATTCTTCCACTTCTTCTTCTTCCTCCTCTTTTTCTCATTCTTCAACTTCTTCTTCTTCCAATTGTTCTCCTTCTCCCACGTGCACTTCTTCATTTTCTTCTCGTTCTTCCGCTTCTTCTTCCTCTTTTTCTCCTTCTGCCACCTCTCCTCCCTCCTCCCGTTCTCCTTCTTCCACTTCTTCTTCTTCATCTCCTTTCATTCCACTACTTCCTCCTATTCCTCTTATTCTCTCCTTCTACCACTTCTTCTACTTCTACTTGTTGTTCTTCTTCATTTTCGTCTTTTTTTTCCGCTTCTTCTGCTTACACTTGTTCTTCTTCTTCCTCTTTGTTCCACTCCTTCTTCATCCCCTTTCCTTCCATTGCTTCTTCTTCCTCCTCTTTTTCTCATTCTTCCACTTCTTCTTCTTCTTCCTCTTCTTCTCCTTCTGCCACCTCTTCTCCTCCTCCCGTTCTCCTTCTTCCACTTCTTCTTTTTCATCTCGTTTCATTCCACTACTTCCTCCTATTCCTCGTATTCTCTCCTTTTACCACTTCTTCTACATCTACTAGTTGTTCTTCTTCATTTTCGTCTCCTTCTTTCGCTTCTTCTGCTTACACTTCTTCTTCTTCCTCTTCTTCCATTTCTTCTCCTACCACAACTTCTTCTTCTTTCCTTTCCGTCTTCTCCTTCCTCTTTTTCTCCATCCCCCACTTCTGTTGCTTCCCATTGTTGCTCTTCTTGTTCTTCTCCTTCCCCCAAATCTTATGCTTACACTTCTTCTTCTTCTTCCTCTTCTCCTCCAGCTTCCACTTCTTCTGCGTCTTTTTCCCTTCCCTTCCACTCCTTCTTCCTTTTCCTCCTTTTCTCCTTGTTCCAATTCTTCTTCTTCATCTAACCTGCTTCCACTACTTCTTCTTCCTCCTCTTGTTGCTTCCCATTGTTGCTCTTCCTCTTGTTCACCTTCTTCCACTTTTACTACATCCACTTCTTCTTCTTCATCCCTCTCTTCTCCTTCTTGCCCTTCTTCTGCCTACACTACTTCTTCTTCCTCCCCTTCTTCTTCTCGTCCTTGTTCCACTACTTCTTCATCCCCTTTCCTTCCATTGCTTCTTTTTCCTCCTCTTTTTGTCATTCTTCCACTTCTTCTTCTTCTTCCTCTTCTTCTCCTTCTGCCACCTCTTCTCCTCCTCCCGTTCTCCTTCTTCCACTTCTTCTTTTTCATCTCGTTTCATTCCACTACTTCCTCCTATTCCTCGTATTCTCTCCTTCTACCACTTCTTCTACTTCTACTTGTTGTTCTTCTTCATTTTTGTCTCCTTCTTTCGCTTCTTCTGCTTACACTTCTTCTTCTTCCTCTTCTTCCATTTCTTATCCTACCACAACTTCTTCTTCTTTCCTTTCCGTCTTCTCCTTCCTCTTTTTCTCCATCCCCCACTTCTATTGCTTCCCATTGTTGCTCTTCTTGTTCTTCTCCTTCCCCCAAATATTATGCTTACACTTCTTCTTCTTCTTCCTCTTCTTATCTTTCTTCCGCTTCTCCTGCCTCCTCTTGTTCTCTTTCTTCCACTTCTTCTTCATCCTCTCCTTTCCTTTCTTTTATTCCTCTTCATCTCCTTCTTCTTCTTCGTTTCCTTCGTCATATCCCTCTTTTTCTCCTTCTTCTGCTTCCACTTGCATTTCTTATATAAATGCAAAAGGGTTGGATTCGTTTTGCGGATCTATCTAGGTTGGCAGGTAATAAGTTAACAAAACAATGAGAATTGGGTAAACAAGAAAATGGAAAGGATGAAAATGGTTTAACGAAAAGATAGATGACACCACTTCCAAGGATGGAAGATAAATCATATGACGCCACAAGGGTGGTGATTTACCCTTGATAAGTTTAGGAGAACGCCACAAGGAAAAATTCCTTGATAAGTTCTAAAGAGAAATTCATCTCTCACAAAAGGGTAAAACCCAAATATAATTTCACTAATTCAATGGTTCCCCTTAGAGTACAATTCAGCCCCTATTTATAGAATTAGGTGACTGTTCAAAATCGTAACTCCCAAAAGAAAAATTAAATACTCTATTATCACGCAATTATCACACATGATTAATTGCATTTACATTAATTCCTAAATTAATGAAACGTTACAAGAAATGAAAAGTCATTGTCTTCGGCATTCACATCAATTTCTACCTCTTGTTCTCCTTCTTCCACTTCTTCTCCATCAACCCCACTCCTTCAACTACTTCTTCTTCTGCCTCTTGTTCACCTTCTTCCACTTCTACTGCATCCACTTGTTCTTCTTCCTCCCTCTGTTCTCCTTCTTGCCCTTCTTCTGCCTACACTACTTCTTCTTCCTCCCCTTCTTCTTCTCCTCCTTGTTCTACATCTTTTTCATCCCCTTTCCTTCCATTGCTTCTTCTTCCTCCTTTTTTTCTCATTCTTCCACTTCTTCTTCTTCTTCCTATTGTTCTCCTTCTTCCACTTGCACTTCTTCCTTTTCTTCTCGTTCTTCCACTTCTTCTTCTTCCTCTTCTTCTCCTTCTGCCACCTCTTCTCCCTCCTCCCATTCTCCTTCTTCCACTTCTTCTTCTTCATCTCCTTTCATTCCACTACTTCCTCCTATTCCTCTTATTCTCTCCTTCTACCACTTCTTCGACTTCTACTTGTTGTTCTTCATTTTCGTCTCCTTCTTCCGCTTCTTCTGCTTACACTTCTTCTTCTTCCTCTTCTTCCATTTCTTCTCCTTCCACAACTTCTTATTTCCTTTCCGTCTTCTCCTTCCTCTTTTTCTCCATCCCCCACTTTTGTTGCTTCCCATTGTTGCTCTTCCTCGTCTTCTCCTTCCCCCAAATCTTATGCTTACTCTTCTTCTTCTTCTTCTTCTTCTCCTCCAAATTCCATGTCCTCTGCTTCTTCTTCCCTTCCCTTCCCCTCCCCTCCTTCTTCCTTTTCCTCTTTTTCTCCTTGTTCCAATTCTTCTTCTTCATCTCACCTCCTTCCACTACTTCTTCTTCCTCCTCTTGTTCACCTTCTTCAACTTCTTCACTTTCCACATCTTCTTGTTCTTCCTTTTCTTCTCCTTCTTCCACTTCTTCTAGTTACTCTCCTTCTTCTTCCTCTTCTTATCATTTTTCCATTTCTCCTGCCTCCTCTTGTTCTTTTTCTTCCACTTCTTCTTCATCATCTCCTTTCCTTTCTTTTCTTCCTCTTCATCTCCTTCTTCTTCTTCCTTTCCTTCGTCATATCCCTCTTTTTCTCATTCTTCTGCTTCCACTTGCATTTCTACCTCTTGTTCTCCTTCCTCCACTTCTTCTCCATCATCACCACTCCTTCAACTTGATATGAATCCATTGTCAGTTTAGGATTCTGAAAGGACCCTAGGAATTTAGCTGGCCGCATTAACAAAATTAATCAACATGGAATGCAAACAATTGCCAAAAATAAATTGATTAGAATTACTGTCAAACTCTTAGACATAGAATGGAAATTAAAAGTTATTGAAATTGAACGAGTAAACGAGTTTTCGAATAGTGTAGGACTTTCCTGTGCAATTGATCATAGAGTTTGCTGGGCAGAATTGAGTATGAATGGAAAAGACAGAAAATGGAATTGGAATTGATAGACTTCACACTTCCAAGGATGGAAGATATGTCTACGAGATTGCACACACAAAGGGGTGAATTACCTTTGATAAATCTCAAAAGATTTTGGATTGTCAAGAACCCAAAGGAGAGAAAACCTCAACTAGTTTTTTTATTTCCAAAATATTCTGCCTTACATCTCAGTCTTGCCCAAATTTATATGCCTAATAAACTCAGCTTGTGTAGGTTTAGTGGCTTTCTAAATTCAGGTGAAGTTACAAAATAATAAAAGCTAATAATGGGCAGCTTAATAACAAAGTGTAACTGCCAAAGTAAATTAAACACGTATACTAATTAGAATTGATAACCTAGGTGGCTGCAACTTTAATTAGACAATCCTGGTTGCCCACCATTAACTAAGTAAACTCCAAGAAAATGAGTTTAATTTATTCCAAACTTCTCTTCCATTAAGGTCAAGTATTACTCTCTTCAGTCCTGAGACAATTAACAATTTTAAACTTTATTTCTTCAATGTTTGGCTCTTTTTGCAAAAGGGCTGTCAATACTTGTTGAATAGCTTCCTTAGCTCTTCTTGTCCTTACCCTTGTGATAGGTCCTCCAAGCCCTTCAAGTGCTTCAAGCTTTTTGTCCTTCATGTCCTCATCACCCCCCCCCCCTCTTAAAGAGGATTTGTCCTCAAATCAGAACCATCTCCATCTGCATCAAAGAGAGTTAAATCAGACACATTAAAAGTAGCACTAACATTGTACTCACTAGGTAGATCAATTTTATAGGCATTGTCATTGATCTTTTCTATGACTTGGAAAGGGCCATCTCCCCTTGGTTGGAGTTTTGACTTTCTCTGCTCAGGTAACCTCTCCTTTCTCATGTGTACCCAAACCCAATCACCAGGTTGGAATACCACCTTCTTTCTACCTTTGTTAGCATGCCTTGCATAGCTTTCATTTTTCTTTTCAATTTGAGCTCTCACTTGCTCATGCAACTTCTTCACAAATTCAGCTTTAGCCTGTGCTTCTTTATGCTTAAACAAAGAAATGTTAGGCATAGGCAACAAATCAAGAGGAGTTAAAGGATTAAATCCGTATACAATCTCAAATGGTGAACAATTGGTTGTACTATGGATAGCCCTATTATAAGCAATCTCAACGTGAGGTAGACATGCTTCCCAAGATTTAAGATTTGTTTTCAAAACAGTCCTAAGCAAGGTGCCTAAAGTCCTATTAACTACCTCAGTTTGCCCATCAGTTTGTGGGTGACAAGTAGTAGAAAACAACAATTTAGTACCAATCTTACCCCACAAGCTCCTCCAAAAGTGACTAAGGAATTTTGCATCCCTATCACTTACAATGCTTCTTGGTAAACCATGAAGTCTTACTATTTCCTTGAAAAACAAATCAGCCACATGACAAGCATCATCTACCTTTTTGCAAGGTACAAAGTGTGCCATCTTGGAAAACCTGGGAATTGGATGTCTATATTTGATGGTGATGTTGTTTATGGCTCTACAATCAGAACACATCCTCCATGAGCCATCCTTCTTGGGTACTAGAATCACAGGTACAGCACATGGACTCATGCTGTCTCTTACCCACCCTTTGCTCATGAGCTCAGTAACTTGCCTTTCGATCTCTTTGGTCTCCTGTAGGTTGCTCCTATAAGCTGGACGATTGGGCACAGAAGCTCCTAGAATGAGATCAATGTGATGCTGAATTCCCCTCACAGGTGGCAAGCCATCAGGTACATTTGCTGGAAACACATCCTCAAAATCCTGCAAAAGAGACAAGAAGGCAATTCAAACTTGTCAAACTGGTTAGCATACAAAATTTGATTTTGACAAAGCAATAAGTAGAGGGGCTGTCTTGCGCAAAGCACCCTCCTTACCTCCCTTTCTCTTGCTAAACACAGTTGCTTTCCCTCAAGTGTTTCACTCTTATTCTTTTCTCTCTTTTTTTTTTCAAGTGTTTCAATTTTTTTCCTCTCAGGTGTTTCACTCTTTCTCTCATTTGCTAACTTTTCTCTCATTTTTAATTGATCCTCACATACCTCTTTAGGAGACAAAGGCTTGAGAACCACCTTTTTATCCTGATACATGAAGGAAATTTTATTAGTGAAACCATCATGAATGGCTTTGGTATCATACTGCCACGGCCTCCCTAAAAGGATATGGCTGGCCTCCATGGGAACCACATCACATAAAACCTTATCTTGATACTTCCGAATGGAGAAAGGAACCTCTGCTTGCTGTTTCACTTTAACTTCTTCTCCTTCACTAAGCCATTGGAGTTTAAATGGTCTAGGATGCGGTGTAGTGTCCATGTTCATCTTTGACACTAATCTTGAACTCACCATATTGGTACAACTCCCTCTATCAATAATTACCAAACAAACATTACCATTGACTGAACATCTTGTGTGAAAGATGTTCTCCCTTTGAGATGCATCTTCGGCCTTGACTTGACTTCCCAACAGTCTCCTAATCATGTACAACTCTCCTTCATTAGCCGCCAATTCTCCATCACTCTCCTCTTCTTCTCCACCACTAGCTTATGATTGGCTTGTGTATTCCCCATTATCTTTGAGAAGAACAATCTTCTTTGTGGGACACTCATAGGCATAATGACCCATGCCCAAGCACTTGAAACACTTCACTTCTCTAGTCTTTTTAGGTGGATTATCATCTTTCTTTTGAGGGGCTTTTCCATGGCTAGAAGGTGTTGTATTACTAGATGAGGCAACTCCTTCTTTCCTCCTATCCTTCCAATTGGAATTATTAAAATTGGTAGAACTCCTTCTTGTTGCACTTTTTCTTTTTAACTGTTGTTCTACCTGAATGGCCTTATGCAACAGATCCTCCATTTCTACAAATTCCTGCAACTCAACAACATCTCTAATATCATGATTTAAACCACTAAGGAAGCGAGCCATAGTTACCTCAGGATCTTCTTCAATTTTTGCTTGGATGATAAGCACCTCCATCTCCTTATAGTACTCCTCCACTCCCTTGCTTCCTTGAGACAATTTTTGAAGTTTCAATTTTAAGTATCTATGGAAGCTAGAAGGTACATACCGCTTCCTCATGAGCCTCTTCATTTCAGTCCAAGTGTCCACCATAGGCTCTTCATCTCTAATCCTCTCCCTTTGCAACTTGTTCCACCAAATCAAAGCATAATCTGAAAATTCAGCAGCTGCAAGTCTCACCTTTTGCTCCTCACTATAATTGTTGCAAGAGAACACATGCTCAATTTTTAATTCCCACTCCAAGTATGCCTCAGGATCACTCCTACCCTTGAAAGGAGGCACATTCAACTTCACTCCTTCTATTCTTCCTTCATTTCTATTTGGCCTTCCTCCTCCTCCTGCTGGTGGGGTTCTATTCTCCAACTGATCCAACCTCTCATGGACCTCATCTTGTTGATGCTTCATCAATCTCTCTAAATGCTGGGATAGTGCAACAATTTGAAGCTGAAGATCATTGTTATTATTTCTTTCCGCCATGATAAACAAACAGGTCAAATGTCACAAGAAAAAGTATGTATGTGGTGTTTGAAAATGTTCTCACCCACTCAAGTGTTTGCGCTAAACAATATTGGCTCTTACTATAATGAAACTCTCTTGCCTTTTTCCTCTCTATTCCTCCTTAAGTTCTTAACAGACCAAAAAGAGAATAAATTCAAAGACAACACCAACCTGTGTGCAGCCCAAATAACTCAAGAAAAGCTAACAAAAATGACTCAAATGAAACACAAAGAAGACCACAAACAAATAGGACAACAACCAGAATTTTGACACCAACAAAGGGTTGAAATTTTGGCTTAAAATGAAGCCAATAGGTGCAGCAAAATTCAGGGAATGATGCGGAACACAGGTGCAGCAAAACAGAATGGAAATTGAACAATTTGCAACCAAGAAGTGCAGCCAAAATTCTCCTTTGTATACTAACAAGGTGCAGTATTTTCTTCCTCAATTCAAACACAATATTACCTTAAGAATGAGCTTAAAATTTTTCTAATAACATGAACCATTCAGCCAAATTTTTTTTTTAACTCAATTTTTGCATGCTTTCTTTCACTTCTATTTTTTTTTTTTAAATTCAGAATTGTTTTAAGGACCTAACTTTTGCAATGGTTCAGTCAAAGAAATAACAATAAGGTAATATTATGATATGATGAAAATTAAGGACAGAAATTACCCAGAACAGCAGCCTTGCAATTCCTAGAAACCGGAGCTCTGATACCAAATAATATGTCAGTTTAGGATTCTGAAAGGACCCTAGGAATTTAGCTGGCCGCGTTAAAAAAATTAATCAACGTGGAATGCAAACAATTTCCAAAAATAAATTGATTAGAATTACTGTCAAACTCTTAGACATAGAATGGAAATTAAAAGTTATTGAAATTGAACGAGTAAATGAGTTTTCAAATAGTGTAGGACTTTCCTGTGCAATTGATCATAGAGTTTGCTGGGCAGAATTGAGTATGAATGGAAAAGACAGAAAATGGAATTGGAATTGATAGACTTCACACTTCCAAGGATGGAAGATATGTCTACGAGATTGCACACACAAAGGGGTGAATTACCTTTGATAAATCTCAAAAGATTTTGGATTGTCAAGAACCCAAAGGAGAGAAAACCTCAACTAGTTTTTTTTTCCAAAATATTCTGCCTTACATCTCAGTCTTGCCCAAATTTATATGCCTAATAAACTCAGCTTGTGTAGGTTTAGTGGCTTTCTAAATTCAGGTGAAGTTACAAAATAATAAAAACTAATAATGGGCAGCTTAATAACAAAGTGTAACTGCCAAAGTAAATTAAACACGTATACTAATTAGAATTGATAACCTAGGTGGCTGCAACTTTAATTAGACAATCCTGGTTGCCCACCATTAACTAAGTAAACTCCAAGAAAATGAGTTTAATTTATTCCAAACTTCTCTTCCATTAAGGTCAAGTATTACTCTCTTCAGTCCTGAGACAATTAACAATTTTAAACTTTATTTCTTCAATGTTTGGCTCTTTTTGCAAAAGGGCTGTCAATACTTGTTGAATAGCTTCCTTAGCTCTTCTTGTCCTTACCCTTGTGATAGGTCCTCCAAGCCCTTCAAGTGCTTCAAGCTTTTTGTCCTTCATGTCCTCATCACAACTACTTCTTCTTCTTCCTCTTCTTCACCTTCTTCCACTTCTACTACATCCACTTGTTCTTCTTCTTCCCTCTCTTCTCCTTCTTTCCCTTCTTTTGCCTACACTGCTTCTTCTTCCTCCCCTTCTTCTTCTCCTTCTTGTTCCATTTCGTCTTCATCCCCTTTCCTTCCATGGCTTCTTCTTCCTCCTCTTTTTCTCATTCTTCCACTTCTTCTTCTTCCTCCTCTTTTTCTCATTCTTCCACTTCTTCTTCTTCATCCTCTCTTTTCCTTTCTTTTCTTCCACTTCATCTCCTTCTTCTTCTTCCTTTCCTTCGTCATATCCCTCTTTTTCTCCATCTTCTGCTCCCACTTGCATTTCTACCTTTTGTTCTCCTTCTTACACTTCTTCTCCATCATCCGCACTCCTTCAACTACTTCTTCTTCTTTGTTCACCTGCTTCCACCTCTACTACATCCACTTGTTGTTCTTCTTCCTTCTCTTCTCGTTCTTGCCCTTCTTCTGCTTACACTACTTCTTCTTCCTCCCCTTCTTGTTCTCCTCCTTGTTCCACTTCTTCTTCATCCCATTTCCTTCCATTGCTTCTTCTTCCTCCTCTTTTTCTCATTCTTCCACTTCTTCTTCTTCTTCCTATTGTTCTCCTTCTTCCACCTGCACTTCTTCCTTTTCTTCTCGTTCTTCCACTTCTTCTTCTTCCTCTTCTTCTCCTTCTGCCACCTCTTCTCCCTCCTCCCGTTCTCCTTCTTCCACTTCTTCTTCTTCATCTCCTTTCATTCCACTACTTCCTCCTATTCCTCTTATTCTCTCCTTCTACCACTTCTTCTACTTCTACTTGTTGTTCTTCTTCATTTTTGTCTCCTTCTTCCGTTTCTTCTGCTTACACTTCTTCTTCTTCCTCTTCTTCCATTTCTTCTCCCTCCACAACTTCTTCTTCTTTCCTTTCCGTCTTCTCCTTCCTCTTTCTCTCCATCCCCCACTTCTGTTGCTTCCCATTGTTGCTCTTCCTCTTCTTCTCCTTCCCCCAAATCTTATGCTTACACTTCTTCTTCTTCTTCCTCTTCTCGTCCAAATTCCACTTCTTCTGCTTCTTCTTCCTTTCCCTTCCCCTCCTTCTTCCTTTTCCTCCTTTTCTCCTTGTTCCAATTCTTCTTCTTCATCTCACCTCCTTCCACTACTTCTTCTTCCTCCTCTTGTTCTT
The DNA here is from genome assembly GCA_037954015.1 of Psophocarpus tetragonolobus. NCBI lineage: Eukaryota > Viridiplantae > Streptophyta > Magnoliopsida > Fabales > Fabaceae > Psophocarpus > Psophocarpus tetragonolobus. The sequence continues at coordinate 21,859,688 of CM075694.1, forward strand.
CTTCTTCACTTTCCACATCTTCTTCCTCTTCGTCTCCTTCTTCTTCTTCCTTTCCTTCGTCTGATCCCTCTTTTTCTCCTTCTTCTGCTTCCACTTGAATTTCTACCTCTTGTTCTCCTTCATCCACTTGTTCTCCATCATCCCCACTCCTACAACTACTTCTTCTTCTTCCTCTTATTCACCTTCTTCCACCTCTACTAGATCCACTTGTTCTTCTTCTTCCCTCTCTTCTCCTTCTTGCCCTTCTTCTGCCTACACTACTTCTTCTTCCTCCCCTTCTTCTTCTCCTCCTTGTTCCACTTCTTCTTCATCTCCTTTCCTTCCATTGCTTCTTCATCCTCCTCTGTTTCTCATTCTTCCACTTCTTCTTCTTCTTCCTATTGTTCTCCTTCTTCCACTTGCACTTCTTCCTTTTCTTCTCGTTCTTCCACTTCTTCTTCTTCCTCTTCTTCTCCTTCTGCCACCTCTTCTTCCTCCTCCCGTTCTCCTTCTTCTACTTCTTCTTCTTCATCTCCTTTCATTCCATTACTTCCTCCTATTCCTCTTATTCTCTCCTTCTACCACTTCTTCTACTTCTACTTGTTGTTCTTCTTCATTTTCGTCTCCTTCTTCAGCTTCTTCTGCTTACACTTCTTCCTATTCCTTTTCTTCCATTTCTTCTCCTTCCACAACTTTTTCTTTCCTTTCCATCTTCTGTTTCTTCTTTCCTTTCCATCTTCTCCTTCCTCTTTTTCTCCATCCCCCACTTCTGTTGCTTCCCATTGTTGCTTTTCCTCTTCTTCTCCTTCCCCCAAATCTTATGCTTACACTTCTTCTTCTTCCTCCTCTTCTCCTCCAAATTCCACTTCTTCTGCTTCTTCTTCCCTTCCCTTCCCCTCCTTCTTCCTTTTCGTTCTTTTTTCCTTGTTCCAATTCTTCTTTTTTATCTCACCTCCTTCCACTACTTATTCTTCCTCCTCTTGTTCACCTTCTTCAACTTCTTCACTTTCCACATCTCCTTCTTCTTCCTTTTCTTCTCCTTCTTCCACTTCTTCTAGTTACTCTCCTTCTTCTTCCTCTTCTTATCTTTCTTGCACTTCTCCCGCCTCCTTTTGTTCTCTTTCTTCCACTTCTTCTTCATCCTCTCCTTTCCTTTCTTTTCTTCCTCTTCATCTCCTTCTTCTTCTTCCTTTCCTTCGTCATATCCCTCTTTTTCTCCTTCTGCTGCTTCCACTTGCATTTCTACCTCTTGTTCTCCTTCTTCCACTTCTTCTCCATCATCCCCACTCCTTCAACTACTTCTTCTTCTTCCTCTTGTTCACCTTCTTCCACTCTACTACATCCACTTCTTCTTCTTCTTCCCTCTCTTCTCCTTCTTGCCCTTCTTCTGCCTATACTACTTTTTCTTCCTCCCCTTCTTCTTCTCCTCCTTGTTCCACTTCTTCTTCATCCCCTTTCTTTCCATTGCTTCTTCTTCCTCCTCTTTTTCTAATTCTTCTACTTCTTCTTCTTCTTCCTATTGTTCTCCTTCTTCCACTTCCACTTCTTCCTTTTCTTCTCGTTCTTCCACTTCTTCTTCATCTCCTTTCAGTCCACTACTTCCTCCTATTCCTCTTATTCCCTTCTTCTTCCATTTCTTCTACTTCTACTACTTGTTCTTCTTCTTTATTTTCGTCTCCTTCTTCCGCTTCTTCTGCTTACACTTCTTCTTCTTCCTCTTCTTCCATTTCTCCTGCTTCCACAACTTCTTCTTCTTTTCTTTCCGTCTTCTCCTTCCTCTTTTTCTCCATCCCCCACTTCTGTTGCTTCCCACTGTTGCTCTTCCTCTTCTTATCCTTCCCCCAAATCTTATGCTTACACTTCTTCTTCTTCTTCCTCTTCTCGTCCAGATTCCACTTCTTCTGCTTCTTCTTCCCTTCCCTTCCTCTCCTTCTTCCTTTTCCTCCTTTTCTCCTTGTTCCAATTCTTCCTCTTCATCTCACCTCCTTCCACTACTTTTTCTTCCTCCTCTTGTTCACCTTCTTCAACTTCTCCACTTTCCACATCTTCTTCTTCTTCCTTTTCTTCTCCTTCTTCCACTTCTTCTAGTTACTCTCCTTCTTCTTCCTCTTCTTATCTTTCTTCCACTTCTCCTGCCTCCTCTTGTTCTCTTTCTTCCACTTCTTCTTCATCCTCTCCTTTCCTTTCTTTTCTTCCTCTTCATCTTCTTCGTCTTCTTCCTTTCCTACGTCATATCCCTCTTTTTCTCCTTCTTCTGCTTCCACTTGCATTTCTACCTCTTGTTCTCCTTCTTCCACTTCTTCTCCATCATCCCCACTCCTTCAACTACTTCTTCTTCTTCCTTTTGTTTACCTTCTTCCACTTTTACTATATCCACTTCTTCTTCTTCTTCTCCCTCTTCTCCTTCTTGCCCTTCTTCCGCCTACACTACTTCTTCGTCCTCCCCTTCTTCTTCTCCTCCTTGTTCCCCTCCTTCTCATCCCCTTTCCTTCCATTGCTTCTTCTTCCTCCTCTTTTTCTCATTCTTCCACTTCTGCTTCTTCCTATTGTTCTCCTTCTTCCACTTGCACTTCTTCCTTTTCTTCTCGTTCTTCCACCACTTCTTCTTCCTCTTCTTCTCCTTCTGCCACCTCTTCTTCCTCCTCCCGTTCTCCTTCTTCCACTTCTTTTTCTTCATCTCCTTTCATTCTACTACTTCCTCCTATTCGTCTTATTCTCTCCTTCTACCACTTCTTCTACTTCTACTTGTTGTTCTTCTTCATTTTCGTCTCCTTCTTCTGCTTCTTCTGCTTACAGTTCCTCTTCTTCCTCTTCTTCCATTTCTTCTCCTTCCACAACTTCGTCTTCTTTCCTTTCCGTCTTTTCCTTCCTCTTTTTCTCCATCCCCCACTTCTTTTACTTCCCATTGATGCTCTTCCTCTTCTTCTCCTTCCCCCAAATCTTATGCTTCCACTTCTTTTGCTTCTTCTTCCCTTCCCTTCGCATCCTTCTTCCTTTTCCTCCTTTTCTCCTTGTTCCAAATCTTCTTCTTCATCTCACCTCTTTCCATTACTTCTTCTTCCTCCTCTTGTTCACCTTCTTCAACTTCTTCATTTTCCACATCTTCTTCTTCTTCCTTTTCTTCTCCTTCTTCCATTTCTTCTAGTTACCCTTCTTCTTCTTCCTCTTCTTATCTTTCTTCCACTTCTCCTGCCTCCTCTTGTTCTCTTTCTTCCACTTGTTCTTCATGCTCTCCTTTCCATTCTTTTCTTCCTCTTCATCTCCTTCTTCTTCTTCCTTTCCTTCGTCATATCCCTCTTTTTCTCCTTCTTCTTGCTTCCACTTGCATTTCTACCTCCGGTTCTCCTTCTTCCACTTCTTTTCCATCATCACCACTTCTTCAACTACTTCTTCTTCGTCCTCTTGTTCACCTTCTTCCACTTTTACTACATCCACTTCTTCTTCTTCTTCCCTCTTTTCTCCTTCTTGCCATTCTTCTGCCTACACTACTTCTGCTTCATCCCCTTCTTCTTCTCCTCCTTGTTCCACTCCTTCTTCATCCCGTTTCCTTCCATTGCTTGTTCTTCCTTCTCTTTTTCTCATTCTTCCACTTCTTCTTCTTCTTCCTCTTCTTCTCCTTCTGCCACCTCTTCTCTTGCTCTTGTTCTCCTTCTTCCACTTCTTATTCTTCATCTCCTTTCATTCCACTACTTCCTCCTATTCCTCTTATTCTCTCCTTCTACCACTTCTTCTAATTCTACTTGTTGTTCTTCTTCATTTTCGTCTCCTTCCTCCACTTCTTCTGCTCATATTTCTTCTTCTTCCTCTTCTTCCATGTCTTCTCCTTCCACAACTTCTTCTGCTTTCCTTTCGGTCTTCTCCTTCCTTTTTTTCTCCATCCCCCACTTTTGTTGCTTCCCATTGTTGCTCTTCCTCTCCTTCTCCTTCCCCTTCCCCCAAATCTTATGCTTACACTTGTTCTTCTTCCTCTTCTCCTCCAGATTGCACTTCTTCTGCTTCTTCTTCCCTTCCTTTCCCTTCCCCTCCTTCTTCCTTTTCCTCCTTTTCTCCTTGTTCCACTTCTTCTTCCTCCTTTTGGTCACCTTCTTCTTTCCACATCTTCTTCTTCCTCCTTTTCTTCTCCTTGTTCCACTTCTTCTAGTTACTCTCCCTCTTCTTCCTCTTCTTATCTTTCTTCCACTTCTCCTGTCTCCTCTTGTTCTCTTGCTTCCACTTCTTCTTCATCCTCTCCTTTCCTTTCTTTTCTTCCTCTTCATCTCCTTCTTCTTCTTCCTTTCCTTTGTCATATCCCTCTTTTTCTCCTTATTCTGTTTCCACTTGTATTTCTACCTCTTGTTCTCCTTCTTCCACTTCTTCTCCATCATCCCCACTCCTTCAACTACTTCTTCTTCTTCCTCTTGTTCACCTTCTTCCACTTCTACTACATCCACTCGTTCTTCTTCTTCCCTCTCTTCTCCTTCTTGCCCTTCTTCTGCCTGCACTACTTATTCTTCCTCCCCTTCTTCTTCTTCTCCTTGTTCCACTTCTTCTTCATCCCCTTTCCTTCCATTGCCTCTTCTTCCTCCTCTTTTTCTCATTCTTCCACTTCTTCTTCTTCTTCCTATTGTTCTCCTTCTTTCACTTGCACTTCTTCTTTTTCTTCCCGTTCTTCCACTTCTTCTTCTTCCTCTTCTTCTCCTTCTGCCGCCTCTTCTCCCTCCTCCCGTTCTCCTTCTTCCACTTCTTCTTCTTCATCTCCTTTCATTCAACTACTTCCTCCTATTCCTCTTATTCTCTCCTTCTACGACTTCTTCTACTTCTACTTGTTATTCTTCTTCATTTTCGTCTCCTTCTTCCGCTTCTTCTGCTTACACTTCTTCTTCTTCCTCTTCTTCAATTTCTTCTCCTTCCACAACTTCTTCTTCTTTCCTTTCTGTCTTCTCCTAACTCTTTTTCTCCATTCCCCACTTTTATTGCTTCCCATGGTTGCTCTTCCTGTTCTTCTCCTTCCCCCAAATCTTATGCTTACACTTCTTCTTCGTCTTCTTCTTCTCCTCCAGATTTCACTTCTTCTGCTTCTTCTTCCCTTCCTTTCCGCTGCTTCTTCCTTTTCCTCCTTTTCTCCTTGTTCCAATTCTTCTTCTTCATGTCACCTCCTTCCACTACTTCTTCTTCCTCCTCTTGTTCACCTTTTCCACTTTCCACATCTGCTTCTTTTTCCTTTTCTTCTCCTTCTTCCACTTCTTCTAGTTACTCTCCTTCTTCTTCCTCTTCTTATCTTTCTTCCACTTCTCCTGCCTCCTCTTGTTCTCTTTCTTCCACTTCTTCTTCATCCTCTCCTTTCCTTTCTTTTCTTCCTCTTCATCTCCTTCTTCTTCTTCTTTTCCTTCGTCATAGCCCTCTTTTTCTCCTTCTTCTGCTTCCGCATGCATTTCTACCTCTTGTTCTGCTTCTTCCACTTCTTCTCCATCATCCCCACTCCTTCAACTACTTCTTCTTCTTCCTCTTGTTCACCTTCTTCCACTTCTACTACATCCACTTTTTCTTTTTCTTCCCTCTCTTCTCCTTGTTGCCCTTCTTCTGCCGACACTACTTCTTCTTCCTCCCCTTCTTCTTCTCCTCCTTGTTCCACTTCTTCTTCATCCCCTTTCCTTCCATTGCTTCTTCTTCCTCCTCTTTTTCTCATTCTTCCACTTCTTCTTCTTCTTCCTATTGTTCTCCTTCTTCTACTTGTACTTCTTCCTTTTCTTCTCGTTCTTCCACTTCTTCTTCTTCCTCTTCTTCTCCTTTCGCCACCTCTTCTCCCTCCTCCCGTTCTCCTTCTTCCACTTCTTCTTCTTCATCTCGTTTCATTCCACTACTTCCTCCTATTCCTCTTATTCTCTCCTTCTACCACTTCTTCTACTTCTACTTGTTGTTCTTCTTCATTTTCCTCTCCTTCTTCCATTTCTTCTCCTTCCACAACTTCTTGTTCTTTCCTTTCCGTCTTCTCCTTCCTCTTTTTCTCCATCCCCCAATTTGTTGCTTTCCATTGCTACTCTTCCTCTTCTTCTTCTCCTTCCCCCAAATCTTATGCTTACACTTCTTCTTCTTCCTCCTCTTCTCCTCCAGATTCCACTTTTTCTGCTTCTTCTTCCCTTCCCTTCCACTTCCCTTCCAGTCCTTCTTCCTTTTCCTCCTTCTTCCACATCTTCTTCTTCTTTCTTTTCTTCTCCTTCTTCCTCTTCTTCTAGTTACTCTCTGATGAGGACATCAAGCTTGAAGGACTTGGAGGACCTATGACAAGGGCAAGGACAAGAAGAGCTAAGGAAGCTATTCAACAAGTATTGGCAGCCCTTTTGCAAAAAGAGCCAAACATTGAAGAAATAAAGTTTAAAATTGTTAATTGTCTCAGGACTGAAGAGAGCAATACTTGACCTTAATGGAAGAGATGTTTGAAATAAATTAAACTCATTTTCTTGGAGTTTACTTAGTTAATGGTGGGTAACCAGAATTGTCTAAATTAAAGTTGCAGCCACCTAGGTTATCAATTATAATTAGTATATGTGTTTAATTTACTTTGGCAGTTACACTTTGTTATTAAGCTGCCCATTATTAGTTTTTATTATTTTGTAACTTCAGCTGAATTTAGAAAGCCACTAAACCTACACAAGCTGAGTTTATTAGGCATATAAATTTGGGCAAGACTGAGATGTAAGGCAGAATATTTTGGAAATAAAAAACTAGTTGAGTTTTCTCTCCTTTGGGTTCTTGGCAATCCAAAATCTTTTGAGATTTATCAAAGGTAATTCACCCCTTTGTGTGTGCAATCTCGTAGACATATCTTCCATCCTTGGAAGTGTGGAGTCTATCAATTCAAATTCCATTTTCTGTCTTTTCCATTCATACTCAATTCTGCCCATTAAACTCTATGACAGGAAAGTCCTACACTATCGAAAACTCGTTTAATCGTTGAATTTCAATAACTTTTAATTTCCATTCTGTGTCTAAAAGTTTGATAGTAATTCTATTTAGTTTATTTTTTTTGCAATTGTTTGCATTCCACGTTGATTCATTTTGTTAACGCAGCAAGCTAAATTCCTAGGGTCCTTTCAGAATCCTAAACTGACAGTGGATTCATATCATTTGGTATCAGAGCTTAGGTTTCTAGGAATTGCAAGGCTGCACTTGGGTAATTTCTTTCCTTGATTCTTATCATCAATAATATTACCTTAATTGTCAATCAGTTAGGATGAACCATTGCAAAAGTTAAGCCCTTAAAAAAAATCTGAGATTCTAAAAAAAAAAAAAGGAACAGGAATTTTGAAAATATGAAGAAAAAAAAATATAGAGAAAAAAAAAGGAAGCAAAACATAGTGTTTAAAATATATATATATATATATATATATATATATATATATATATATATATATATATATATATAATTGGCTCAATGGTTCATGCTAGAAATTCTTCATTTTGAAGGTAATATTGTGTTTGATTTGAAGGCAAAATTACTGCACCTTGTTAGTTTACATTTTTGAAATTTTGGGCTGCACTTCTTGGTTACAAATTGTGTCAATTACACTCTGTTTTGGCTTCACATATACTGCACATTCTTGCTGGATTTTGCTGCACTTGTTAGTTTCATTTTAAGCCAAAATTTTATCCTCTGTTTGTGTCTTTACCTGTTAAAATTGGCTGCACAATTTTCTACTCAAAATTCTGGTTGTAGCTGTTTGTACCTTTGTTTTTGTGTGCCTAGTTTTTATCCATTTCTTTTCGTACTTCCTTTGTTTTCATTTTGAGACAAATTTCTTCTGTCTTGTTGGTGTCAAAAAAAAAATTCCAGTTGTTGTCCTAGTATTTGTTGCTTTTGTTGGGTTTCATTTTAGTCATTTTTGTTAGTTTTCTTGTGTCTTATTTGCCTGCACACAGGTTGGTGTTTGTCTTTGAGTTTTTCTCTTTTGGTTTGTTAAGAACTTAAGGAGGAATAAAGAGGAAAAAGGCAAGAGAGTTTCATTATAGTAAAAGCCAAATTTTTTTTAGCGCAAACACTTGAGTGGGTGAGAACATTTTCAAACACCACATACATACTTTTTCTTGTGATATTTGACCTGTTTGTTTATCATGGCGGAAAGAAATAATAACAATAATCTTCAGCTTCAAATTGCTGCATTATCTCAGCATTTAGAGAGATTGATGAAGCAACAACAAGATGAATTCCATGAGAGGTTGGACCAATTGGAGAATAGAACCCCACCAGCAGGAGGAGGAGGAAGGCCAAATAGAAATGAAGGAAGAATAGAAGGAGTGAAGTTGAATGTGCCTCCTTTCAAGGGTAGGAGTGATCCTGATGCATACTTGGAGTGGGAGTTAAAAATTGAGCATGTGTTCTCTTGCAACAATTATAGTGAGGAGCAAAAGGTGAGACTTGCAGCTGCTGAATTTTCTGATTATGCACTCATTTGGTGGAATAAGTTGCAAAGGGAGAGGATTAGATATGAGGAGCCTAGGGTAGACACTTGGGCTGAAATGAAGAGGATCATGAGGAGGCGGTATATACCTTCTAGCTTCCATAGGGATATAAAATTAAAACTTCAGAAATTGTCTCAAGGAAGCAAGGGAGTGGAGGAGTATTATAAGGAGATGGAGATGCTAATCATCCAAGCCCAAATTGAAGAAGATCCTGAGCTAACTATGGCTCGCTTCCTTAATGGTTTAAATCATGACATTAGAGATGTTGTTGAGTTGCAGGAGTTTGTGGAGATGGAGGACCTTTTACATAAGGCTATTCAAGTTGAACAGCAAATAAAACGAAAGATTACAACAAGAAGAAGTTCTACCGGGTATAATGCTTCAAATTGGAAGGATAGAGTTAAGAAAGAGGGTGCTGCCTCCTCAAGCAATGCATCACTTTCTAACCATGGAAAAGCACCTCAAAAGCAACCTGAACATCCTCCTAAAAAGACTAGAGAAGTGAAGTGTTTCAAGTGCTTGGGCATGGGTCATTATGCCTATGAGTGTCCCACAAAGAAGATTGTTCTTTTCAAAGATAATGGGGAATACACAAGCTAATCAGAAGCTAGTGGTGGAGAAGAAGAGGAGAGTGATGGAGAATTGAAGGCTAATGAAGGAGAGTTGTATATGATTAGGAGGATGCTTGGAAGTCAAGTCAAGGCCGAGGATGCATCTCAAAAGGAGAACATCTTTCACACAAGATGTTCAGTCAATGGTAATGTTTGTTTGGTAATTATTGATGGAGGGAGTTGTACCAATGTGGTGAGTTCAAGATTAGTGTCAAAGATGAACATGGACACTACACCGCATCCTAGACCATATAAACTTCAATGGCTTAGTGAAGCAGAAGAAGTTCAAGTGAAACAACAAGCAATAGTTTCATTCTCCATTGGAAAATATCAAGATAAAGTCATATGTGATGTGGTTCCCATGGAGGCCAGCCATATCCTTTTGGGAAGGTCGTGGCAGTATGATACCAAAGTCATTCATGACGGCTTCACTAACAAATTTTCTTTCATGTATCAGGATAAAAAGTTGGTTCTCAAGCCTTTGTCTCCTAAAGAGGTGTGTGAGGATCAAATCAAAATGAGAGAAAAGTTAGCAAATGAAAGAAAGAGTGAAACACTTGAGAGGAAGAGCGAAACACTTGAGAGGAAAAATAGAGAAAAGAAAGATATTGAAACACTTGAGGAAAAACACACTTGTTTAGCAAAAAAAGAGGAAGTTAAGAGGCTGCTTTGTGCAAGACAACCCCTATATTTGTTGTATTGTACAAGTCAGTTTTTGCATGCTAACCAATTTGAAAATTTTGAATTGCCTTCTTGTGTTAAACCTCTTTTGCAGAATTTCCAAGATGTTTTTCCAGAGAGTGTACCTAGTGGATTGCCACCTTTGAGGGGAATTGAGCATCACATTGATCTCATTCCAGGAGCATCATTACCCAATCGGCCAGCATATAGGAGCAACCCACAAGAAACTAAGGAGATTGAAAGGCAAGTGGTTGAACTCATGAGCAAAGGTTGGGTGAGAGATAGCATGAGCCCGTGTGCTGTACCTGTGATTCTGGTGCCAAAGAAAGATGGCTCATGGAGGATGTTTTCTGATTGTAGAGCCATAAACAACATCACCATCAAGTATAGGCATCCAATTCCCAGGTTAGATGATCTTCTCGATGAACTTTATGGTGCATGTGTGTTCTCAAAAATAGACTTGAAAAGTGGCTATAATCAAATTAGGATTAGAGAAGGTGATGAATGGAAAACTGCCTTTAAAACTAAATATGGATTGTATGAGTGGTTGGTTATGCCATTTGGTTTGACTAATGCACCTAGTACTTTCATGAGATTAATGAATCATGTTTGAAGGGAGTTTATTGGAAAATTTGTTGTAGTGTACTTTGATGATATTCTGATCTATGGCACTAGTCTTGAGTTGCATGTTGAGCATTTGCAATCTGTTTTGAATGTGCTTAGAAAAGAACAATTGTATGCCAATCTAGAAAAATGCATTTTTTGTACTGATCATGTGGTATTTTTGGGCTTTGTTATTGCTAAAGGTGTATTAGTTGATGAGGAAAAGGTTAAGGCCATCCAAGAATGGCCAACACCTAAGTCTGTGAGTGAGGTGAAGGGATTTCATGGTTTAGCAAGTTTCTATAGGAGATTTGTTAAAGATTTCAGTACATTAGCTGCACCTCTAAATGAAATTGTTAAAAAGAATGTGGTTTTTAAATGGGGAAAGAAACAAGAGGAGGCCTTTGCTGCCCTTAAGCATAGGCTAACTAATGCTCCTATTCTTTCCATGCCTAATTTTGCAAAATCATTTGAAATAGAGTGTGATGCATCAAATGTTGGTATTGGGGCTGTTTTGTTGCAAGATGGGCATCCGATTGCTTATTTTAGTCAAAAGTTAAGTGGGGCTGCCCTTAACTATTCTACTTATGATAAGGAATTGTATGCATTGGTTAGAGCTTTAAAAACTTGGCAGCATTATTTGTTACCCAAAGAGTTTGTCATTCATAGTGATCATGAGTCATTGAAATATTTGAAAGGACAAGGTAAGCTTAACAAGAGGCATGCTAAGTGGGTAGAGTTTTTAGAGCAATTTTCGTATGTCATCAAACATAAAAAGGGGAAAGGAAATATAGTGGCTGATGCGCTTTCTAGGAGGCATGCATTGCTTTCTATGCTTGAAACTAAATTGTTTGGTCTTGAGTCTTTGAAAGGCATGTATAAGCATGATGTTGATTTTGCTGAAATATTTGCTGCATGTGAAAGGTTTTCTGAAAATGGATACTGTAGGCATAATGGATTCTTATTTAAAACAAATAAATTGTGTGTACCTAAGTGTTCCATTAGGGAGTTGCTTGTGAGTGAATCACATGAAGGGGGTTTGATGGGCCACTTTGGGGTTCAAAAGACTTTGGAGATTTTGCAAGAGCATTTCTTTTGGCCTCACATGAAACGATATGTGCATAAGTTTTGTGATGACTGCATTGTGTGTAAAAAGGCCAAATCTAAGGTTAAGCCTCATGGATTGTATACTCCTTTGCCTGTTCCTGAATATCCTTGGACTGACATTTCTATGGACTTTGTTTTGGGGTTGCCTAAAACAAAGAATGGAAAGGATTCTGTGTTTGTTGTTGTTGATAGGTTTTCCAAGATGGCACATTTCATTCCTTGCAAAAAGGTGGATGATGCTAGCCATGTGGCTGATTTATTTTTCAAGGAAATAGTGAGACTTCATGGACTGCCAAGGAGCATTGTGAGTGATAGGGATGCAAAATTCCTTAGTCACTTTTGGAGGACCTTGTGGGGTAAAATTGGTACTAAATTGTTGTTTTCTACTACTTGCCACCCACAAACTGATGGTCAGACTGAGGTAGTCAATAGGACTTTAGGCACATTGCTTAGAACTGTTTTAAAGAAAAATCTTAAGTCTTGGGAAGCATATTTGCCTCATGTTGAGTTTGCTTATAATAGGATTGTCCATAGCACGACTAATTGTTCTCCGTTTGAAATTGTGTATGGGTTCAATCCTTTGACTCCTCTTGATTTGTTGTCCATGCCTAACATTTCTATGTTTAAGCATAATGAATCACAAGCTAAAGCTGAGTATGTGAAGAAGTTGCATGAGCAAGTGAAGGCTCAAATTGAAAAGAAAAATGAGAGTTATGCAAGGCAAGCTAACAAGGGTAGGAAGAAGGTCGTGTTCCAACCTGGTGATTGGGTTTGGGTACACATGAGAAAGGAAAGGTTCCCTAAACAAAGAAAGTCAAAACTCCAACCAAGGGGAGATGGTCCTTTCCAAGTTCTAGAAAAGATCAATGACAATGCCTATAAGATTGATCTTCCAGATGAGTATAATGTTAGTGCTACTTTTAATGTGTCTGATTTAACTCTCTTTGATACAGATGAAGATGCTATTGATTTGGGGACAAATCCTCTTCAAGAGCGGGGGGAGTGATGAGGACATCAAGCTTGAAGGACTTGGAGGACCTATGACAAGGGAAAGGACAAGAAGAGCTAAGGAAGCTATTCAACAAGTATTGGCAGCCCTTTTGCAAAAAGAGCCAAACATTGAAGAAATAAAGTTTAAAATTGTTAATTGTCTCAGGACTGAAGAGAGCAATACTTGACCTTAATGGAAGAGAAGTTTGAAATAAATTAAACTCATTTTCTTGGAGTTTACTTAGTTAATGGTGGGCAACCAGAATTGTCTAATTAAAGTTGCAGCCACCTAGGTTATCAATTATAATTAGTATATGTGTTTAATTTACTTTGGCAGTTACACTTTGTTATTAAGCTGCCCATTATTAGTTTTTATTATTTTGTAACTTCAGCTGAATTTAGAAAGCCACTAAACCTACACAAGCTGAGTTTATTAGGCATATAAATTTGGGCAAGACTGAGATGTAAGGCAGAATATTTTGGAAATAAAAAACTAGTTGAGTTTTCTCTCCTTTGGGTTCTTGGCAATCCAAAATCTTTTGAGATTTATCAAAGGTAATTCACCCCTTTGTGTGTGCAATCTAGTAGACATATCTTCCATCCTTGGAAGTGTGGAGTCTATCAATTCCAACTCCATTTTCTGTCTTTTCTATTCATACTCAATTCTGCCCATTAAACTCTATGACAGGAAAGTCCTACACTATCGAAAACTCGTTTAATCGTTGAATTTCAATAACTTTTAATTTCCATTCTGTGTCTAAAAGTTTGATAGTAATTCTATTTAGTTTATTTTTTTTTTGCAATTGTTTGCATTCCACGTTGATTCATTTTGTTAACGCAGCAAGCTAAATTCCTAGGGTCCTTTCAGAATCCTAAACTGACAGTGGATTCATATCACTCTCCTTCTTCTTCGTCTTCTTATCTTTCTTCCACTTCTCCTGCCTCCTCTTGTCCTCTTTCATCCACTTCTTCTTCATCCTCTCCTTTCCTTCCTTTTCTTCCTCTTCATCTCCTTCTTCTTCTTCCTTTCCTTTGTCATATCCCTCTTTTTCTCCTTCTTCTGCTTCCACTTGCATTTCTACCTCTTGTTCTCCTTCTTCCACTTCTTCTCCATCATCCCAACTCCTTCAACTACTTCTCGTAGACATATCCCTCTTCTCTTCCAGATTCCACTTCTTCTGCTTCTTCTTCCCTTCCCTTCCCTTCCCCTCCTTCTTCCTTTTCCTCCTTTTCTCCTTGTTCCAATTCTTCTTCTTCATCTCACCTCCTTCCACTACTTCTTCTTCCTCCTCTTGTTCACCTTCTTCACTTTCCACATCTTCTTCTTCTTCCTTTTCTTCTCCTTCTTCCACTTCTTCTAGTTACTCTCCTTCTTCTTCCTCTTCTTATCTTTCTTCCACTTCTCCTGCCTCCTCTTGTTCTCTTTCTTCCACTTCTTCTTCATCCTCTCCTTTCCTTTCTTTTCTTCTTCTTCATCTCCTTCTTATTCTTCCTTTCCTTCGTCATATCCCTGTTTTTCTCCTTCTTTTGCTTCCACTTGCACGTCTACCTCTTGTCCTCCTTCTTCCACAGCTGCTCCATCATCCCCACTCCTTCAACTACTTCTTCTTCTTCCTCTTTTTCACCTTCTTCCACTTCTACTACATCCACTTGTTCTTCTTCTTCCCTCTCTTCTCCTTCTTGCCCTTCTTCTGCCTACATTACTTTTTCTTCCTCCGCTTCTTCTACTCCTCCTTGTTCCACTTCTTCTTCATCCCCTTTCCTTCCATTGCTTCTTCTTCCTCCTTTTTTTCTCATTCTTGCACTTCTTGTTCTTCTTCCTATTGTTCTCCTTCTTCCACTTGCAGTTCTTCCTTTTCTTCTCGTTCTTTCACTTCTTCTTCATCCTCTCCTTTCCTTTCTTTTATGCCTCTTCATCTCCTTCTTCTTCTTCCTTGCCTTCGTCTTCTTCATTTTCGTCTCCTTCTTCCGCTTCTTCTGCTTACACTTCTTCTTCTTCCTCTTCTTCCATTTCTTCTCCTTCCACAACTTCGTCTTCTTTCCTTTCCTTCTTCTCCTTCCTCTTTTTGTCCATACCCCACTTCTGTTGCTTCCTATTGTTGCTCTTCCTCTTCTTCTCCCTCCCCCAAAACTTATGCTTACACTTCTTCTTCCTCTTCTCCTCTAGATTCCACTTCTTTTGCTTCTTCTTCCCTTCCCTTCCCTTCTGGTCCTTCTTCCTTTTCCTCCTTTTCTCCTTGTTCCAATTCTTCTTCTTCATCTCACCTCGTTCCACTACTTCTTCCTCCTCCTCTTGTTCACCTTCTTCAAATTCTTCACTTTCCACATCTTCTTCTTCCTTTTGTTCCCCTTCTTCCACTTCTTCTAGTTACTCTCTTTCTTCTTCCTCTACTTTTCTTTCTTCCATTTCTCCTTCCTCCTCTTGTTCTCTTTCTTCCATTTCTTCTTCATCCTCTCCTTTCCTTTCTTTGCTTTCTCTTCATCTCCTTCTTCCTCTTCCTTTCCTTCGTCATATCCCTCTTTTTCTCCTTCTTCTGCTTCCACTTGCATTTCTACCTCTTGTTCTCCTTGTTACGTTCTTCTGCATCATCCCCACTCCCTCAACTACTTCTTCTTCTTCCTCTTGTTCACCTTCTTCCACTTCCACTACATCCACTTGTTCTTCTTCTTCCCTCTCTCCAACTTCTTGCCCTTTTTCTGCCTACACTACTTCTTCTTCCTCCCCTTCTTCTTCTCCTCCTTGTTCCACTTCTTCTTCATTCCCCTTTCCTTCCATTGCTTCTTCTTCCTCCTCTTCTTCTAATTCTTCCACTTCTTCTTCTTCTTCCTATTGTTCTCCTTCTTCCACTTGCACTTCTTCCTTCACTTCTCGTTCTTCCACTTCTTCTTCTTCCTCTTCTTCTCCTTCTGCCACGTCTTCTTCCTCCTCCCATTCTTCTTCTTCCACTTCTTCTTCTTCAGCTACTTTCATTCCACTACTTCCTCCTATTCCTCTTATTCTCTCCTTCTACCACTTCTTCTACTTCTACTTCTACTTCTTGTTCCTCTTCATTTTCGTGTCCTTCTTCCGCTTCTTCTGCTTACACTTCTTCTTCTTCTTCTTCTTCCATTTCTTCTCCTTCCACAACTTCTTATTCTTTCGTTTCCGTCTTCTCCTTCTTCCTTTTCCTCCTTTTCTCCTTGTTCCAATTCTTCTTCTTCAGCTGACCTACTTCCACTACTTCTTCCTCCTCTTCTTCACCTTCTTCACTTTCCACATCTTCTTCTTCTTCCTTTTCTTCTCCTTCTTCCACTTCTTCTAGTTACTTTCCTTCTTCTTCCTCTTCTTATCTTTCTTCCACTTCTCCTGCCTCCTCTTGCTCTCTTTCTTCCACTTCTTCTTCATCCTTTCCTTTCCTTTCTTTTCTTCCTCTTAATCTCCTTCTTCTTCTTCCTTTCCTTCGTCATATCCCTCTTTTTCTCCTTCTTCTGCTTCCACTTGCATTTGTACCTCTTGTTCTCCTTCTTCCACTTCTTCTCCATCATCCCCACTCCTTCAACTACTTCTTCTTCTTCTGCTTGTTCACCTTCTTCCACCTCTACTACATCCACTTCTTCTTCTTCTTCGCTCTCTTCTCCTTCTTGCCCTTTTTCTGCCTACACTACTTCTTCTTCCTCCCCTTCTTCTTCTCCTCCTTGTACCACTTCGTCTTCATCCCTTTTCCTTCCATTGCTTCTTCTTCCTCCTCTTTTTCTCATTCTTCCACTTCTTCTTCTTCTTCCTATTGTTCTCCTTCTTCCTCTGAAGTTCTTCCTTTTCTTCTCGTTCTTCCAGTTCTTGTTCTTCCTCTTCTTCTCCTTCTGCCACCTCTTCTCGCTCCTCCTGTTCTCCTTCTTCCACTTCTTCTTCTTCATCTCCTTTCATTCCACTACTTCCTCCTATTCCTCTTATTCTCTCCTTCTACCACTTCTGCTACTTCTACTTGTTGTTCTTCTTCATTTTCGTCTCCTTCTTCCGCTTCTTCTGCTTACACTTCTTCTTCTTCCTCTTCTTCCATTTCTTCTCCTTCCACAACATCTTCTTCTTTCCTTTCCGTCTTCTCCTTCCTCTTTTTCTCCATCCCCCACTTCTGTTGCTTTCCATTGTTGCTCTTCCTCTTCTTCTCCTTCCCCCAAATCTTATGCTTACACTTCTTCTTCTTCTTCCTCTTCTCCTCCAGATTCCATTTCTTCTGCTTCTGCTTCCCTTCCCTTCCCCTTCTTCTTCCTTTTCCTCCTTTTTTCCTTGTTCCAATTCTTCTTCTTCATCTCTCCTCCTTCCACTACTTCTTCTTCCTCCTCTTGTTCACCTTCTTCACTTTCCACATCTTCTTCTTCTTCCTTTTCTTCTCCTTTTTCCACTTCTTCTAGTTACTCTCCTTATTCTTCCTCTTCTTATCTTTCTTCCACTCCTCCTGCCTCCTCTTGTTCTCTTTCTTCCACTTCTTCTTCATCCTCTCCTTTCCTTTCTTTTCTTCCTCTTCATCTCCTTCTTCTTCTTCCCTTCCTTCGTCATATCCCTCTTTTTCTCCTTCTTCTGCTTCCACTTGCATTTCTACCTCTTGTTCTCCTTCTTGCACTTTTCTTCATCATCCCCACTCCTTCAACTACCTCTTCTTCTTCCTCTTATTCACCTTCTTCCACCTCTAATACATCCACTTGTTCTTCTACTTCCCTCTTTTCTCGTTCTTGCCCTTCTTCTGCCTACACTACTTCTTCTTCCTCCCCTTCTTCTTCATCCTCTTTTCTTCCATTGCTTCTCCTTCCTCCTTTTTTCTCATTCTTCCACTTCTTCTTCTTCTTCTTCCTATTGTTCTCTTTCTTCCACTTGCACTATTTTTTCCTTTTCTTCTCGTTCTTCCACTTCTTCTTCTTCCTTTTCCTCTCCTTCTGCCACCTCTTCTCCCTCCTCCCGTTCTCCTTCTTCCAATTCTTCTTCTTCATCTCACCTCCTTCCACTACTTCTTCTTCCTCCTCTTGTTCACCTTCTTCAACTTCTTCACTTTCCACATCTTCTTCTTCTTCCTTTTCTTCTCCTTCTTCCACTTCTTCTAGTTACTCTCCTTCTTCTTCCTCTTCTTATCTTTCTTCCACTTCTCCTGCCTCCTCTTGTTCTCTTTCTTCGACTTCTTCTTCATCCTCTCCTTTGCTTTCTTTTCTTCCTCTTCATCTCCTTCTTCTTCTTCCTTTCCTTCGTCATATCCCTCTTTTTCTCCTTCTTCTGCTTCCACTTGCATTTCTACCTCTTGTTCTCCTTCTTCCACTTCTTCTCCATCATCCCCACTCCTTCAACTACTTCTTCTTCCTCTTGTTCACCTTCTTCCACTTCTACTACATCCACTTGTTCTTCTTGTTCCCTCTCTTCTCCTCTTGCCCTTCTTCTGCCTACACTACTTCTTCTTCCTCCCCTTCTTCTTCTCCTCCTTGTTCCACTTCTTCTTCATTCCCCTTTCCTTTCATTGTTTCTTCTTCGTCCTCTTTTTCTCATTCGTCCACTTCTTCACCTTCTTCCTATTGGTCTCTTTCCTCCCCTTCTTCTTCTCCTCCTTGTTCCAGTTCTTCTTCATCCCCTTTCCTTCCATTGCTTCTTCTTCCTCCTCTTTTTCTCATTCTTCCACCTCTTTTTCTTCTTCCTATTGTTCTCCTTCTTCCACTTGCACTTCTTCCGTTTCTTCTCCTTCTTCCACTTCTTCTTCTTCCTCTTCTTCTCCTTCCGCCACCTCTTCTCCCTCCACCCGTTCTGCTTCTTCCACTTCTTCTTCTTCATCTCTTTTCATTCCATTACTTCTACCACTTCTTCTACTTCTACTTGTTGTTCTTCTTCATTTTCGTCTCCTTCTTCTGCTTCTTCTGCTTACACTTCTTCTTGTTCCTCTTCTTCATTTCTTCTCCTTCCACAACTTCTTCTTCTTTCCTTTCTGTTTTCTCATTCCTCTTTTTCTCTATTCCCCACTTCTGTTGTTTTCCATTGTTGCTCTTCCTCTTCTTCTCCTTCCACCAAATCTTATGCTTACACTTCTTCTTCTTCTTCCTCTTCTCCTCCAGATTCCACTTCTTCTGCTTCTTCTTCCCTTCCCTTCCCCTCCTTCTTCCTTTTCCTCCTTTTCTCCTTGTTCCAATTCTTCTTCTTCATCTCACCTCCTTCCACTACTTCTTCTTCCTCCTCTTCCTCACCTTCTTCACTTTCCATATCTTCTTCATCTTCCTTTTCTACCCCTTCTTTCACTTCTTCTACTTACTCTCCTTCTTCTTCCTCTTCTTATCTTTCTTCCACTTCTCCTGCCTCCTCTTGTTCACTTTCTTCCACTTCTTCTTCTTTATCCTTGCCTTTCCTTTCTTTTCTTCTTCTTCATCTCCTTCTCCTTCTTCCTTTCCTTTGTCATATCCCTCTTTTTCTCCTTCTTCTGCTTCCACTTGCATTTCTACCTCTTGTTCTCCTTCATCCACTTCTTCTGCATAATTCCCACTCTTTCAACTACTTCTTCTTCTTCCTCTTATTCACATTCTTCCACCTCTACTACATCCATTTGTTCTTCTTCTTCCCTCTCTTCTCCTTCTTGCCCTTCTTCTGCCTGCACTACTTCTTCTTCCTCCCCTTCTTCTTCTCCTCCTTCTTCCACTTCTTCTTTATTCCCCCTTCCTTCCATTGCTTCTTCTTCCTCCTCTTTTTCTCATTCTTCCACTGCTTCTTCTTCTTCCTATTGTTCTCCTTCTTCCTCCTCCCGTTCTCCTTCTTCCACTTCTTCTTCTTCATCTCCTTTCATTCCATTCCTTCCTCCTATTCCTCTTATTCTCTCCTTCTACCACTTCTTCTACTTCTACTTGTTGTTCTTCTTCATTTTCGTCTCCTTCTTCTGCTTCTTCTTCCTCTTCTTCCATTTCTTCTCCTTCCATAACTTCTTCTTCTCTGCTTTCCGTCTTCTCCTTCCTCTTTTTCTCCATCCCCCACTTCTGTTCTTCCCATTGTTGCTCTTCCTTTTCTTTTCCTTCCCCCAAATCTTATGCTTACACTTCTTCTTCTTCTTCCTCTTCTCCTCCAGATTCCACTTCTTCTGCTTCTTCTTCCCCTCCTTCTTCCTTTTCTCCTTGTTCTAATTCTTCTTCTTCATCTCACCTCCTTCCACTACTTTTTCTTCCTCCTCTTGTTCACCTTCTTCAACTTCTCCACTTTCCACATCTTCTTCTTCTTCTTCTTCTTCCTTTTCTTCTGCTTCTTCCACTTCTTCTAGTTACCCTCCTTCCTCTTCCTCTTCTTATCTTTCTTCCACTTCTCCTGCCTCCTCTTGTTCTCTTTCTTCCACTTGCACTTATTCCTTTTCTTCTCGTTCTTCCACATCTTCTTCTTCCTCTTCTTCTCCTTCTGCCACCTCTTCTCCCTCCTCCCGTTCTCCTTCTTCCACTTCTTCTTCTTCATCTCCTTTCATTCCACTACTTCCTCCTATTCCTCTTATTCTCTCCTTCTAGCACTTCTTCTACTTCTACTTGTTGTTCTTTTTCATTTTTGTCTCCTTCTTCCGCTTCTTCTGCTTACACTTCTTCTTTTTCCTCTTCTTCGATTTCTTCGACTTCCACAACTTCTTCTTCGTCATCTCACCTCCTTGCACTACTTCTTCTTCCTCCTCTTGTTCACCTTCTTCAACTTCTTCACATTCCACATCTTCTTCTTCTTCCTTCTCTTCTCCTTCTTCCACTTCTTCTAGTTACTCTCCTTCTTCTTCCTCTTCTTATCTTCTTCTTCATCTCACCTCCTTCCACTACTTCTTCTTCCTCCTCTTGTTCACCTTCTTCAACTTCTTCACTTTCCAACTCTTCTTCTTCTTCCTTTTCTTATCTTTCTTCCACTTCTCATGCCTCCTCTTTTTCTCTTTCTTCCACTTCTTCTTCATCCTCTCCTTTCCTTTCTTTTCTTCCTCTTCATCTCAATCTTCTTCTTCCTTTCGTTCGTCATATCCCTCTTTTTCTCCTTCTTCTGTTTTCACTTGCATTTCTACTACCTCTTGTTCTCCTTCTTCCACTTCTTCTCCATCATCTCCACTCCTTCAACTACTTCTTCTTCCTCCTCTTGTTCACCTTCTTCCACTTTTACTACATCCACTTCTTCTTCTTCTTCCCTCTCTTCTCCTTCTTGCCCTTCTTCTGCCTGCACTACTTCTTCTTCCTCCCCTTCTTCTTCTCCTCCTTGTTCCACTCCTTCTTCATCCCCTTTCCTTCCATTGCTTCTTCTTCCTCCTCTTTTTCTCATTCTTCCACTTCTTTTTCTTCCTATTGTTCTCCTTCTTCCACTTGCACTTCTTCCTTTTCTTCTCGTTCTTCCACCACTTCTTCTTCCTCTTCTTCTCCTTCTGCCACCTCTTCTTCCTCCTCCCGTTCTCCTTCCACAATTTCTTTTTCTTCACCTCCTTTCATTCCACTACTTCCTCCTATTCGTCTTATTCTCTCCTTCTACCACTTCTTCTACTTCTACTTGTTGTTCTTCTTCATTTTCGTCTCCTTCTTCCACTTCTTCTGCTTACACTTCTTCTTCTTCCTCTTCTTCCATGTCTTCTCCTTCCACAACTTTTTCTTCTTTCTTTTCTGTCTTCTCCTTCCACTTTTTCCCCATCCCCCACTTCTGTTGCTTCCCATTGTTGCTCTTCCTCTTCTTCTCCTTCCCCCAAATCTTATGCTTAAACTTCTTCTTCTTCTTCCTCTTCTCCTCTAGATTCCACTTCTTCTGCTTCTTCTTCCCTTCCCTTCCCCTCCTTCTTCCTTTTCCTCCTTTTCTATTTGTTCAAATTCTTATTCTTCATCTCACCTCCTTCCACTACTTCTTCTTCCTCCTCTTGTTCACCTTCTTTAAGTTCTTCACTTTCCAAATCTTCTTCTTCTTCCTTTTCTTATCCTTCTTCCACTTCTTCTAGTTACTCTCCTTCTTCTTCCTCTTCTTATCTTTCTTCCACTTCTCCTGCTTCCTCTTGTTCTCTTTCTTCCACTTCTTCTTCATCCTCTCCTTTCCTTTCTTTTCTTCCTCTTCATCTCCTTCTTGTTCTTCCTTTTATTCATCATATCTCTCTTTTTCTCCTTCTTCTGCTTCCACTTGCGTTTCTACCTCTTGTTCTCCTTCTTCCACTTCTTCTCCATCATCCCCACTCCTTCAACTACTCCTTCTTCTTCCTCTTGTTCACCTTCTTCCACTTCTACTAGATCCACTTGTTCTTCTTCTTCCCTCTCTTCTCCTTCTTGCCCTTCTTCTGCCTACACTACTTCTTCTTCCTCCCCTTCTTCTTCTCCTCCTTATTCCACTTCTTCTTCATCCCTTTTCCTTCCATTGCTTCTTCTTCTTCCTCTTTTTCTCATTCTTCCACTTCTTTTTCTTCTTCCTATTGTTCTCCTTCTTCCACTTGCACTTCTTCCTTTTCTTCTCGTTCTTCCACTTCTTCTTCTTCCTCTTCTTCTCCTTCTGCCACCTCTTCTTCCTCCTCCCGTTCTCCTTCTTCCACTACTTCTTCTTCCTCCTCTTGTTCACCTTGTTCAACTTCTTCACTTTCCACATCTTCTTCTTCTTCCTTTTCTTCTCCTTCTTCCACTTCTTCTAGTTACTCTCCTTCTTCTTCCTATTCTTATCTTTCTTCCACTTCTCCAGCCTCCTCTTGTTCTATTTCTTCCACTTCTTCTTCATCCTCTCCTTTCCTATCTTTTCTTCCTCTTCCTCTCCTTCTTCTTCTTCCTTTCCTTCGTCGTATCCCTCTTTTTCTCCTTCTTCTGCTTGCATTTCTACCTCTTGTTCTCCTTCTTCCACTTCTTCTCCATCATCCCCACTTCTTCAACTACTTCTTCATCCTCTTGTTCACCTTCTTCCACTTCTACTATTCTTCCCTGTCTTTTCCTTCTTGCCCTTCTTCTGCCTACACTACTTCTTCTTCCTCCCCTTCTTCTTCTCCTCCTTGTTCCACTTCTTCTTCATCCCCTTTCCTTCCATTGCTTCTTCTTCTTACTCTTTTTCTCATTCTTCCACTTCTTTTTCTTCTTCCTATTGTTCTCCTTCTTCCACATGCACTCTTCCTTTTCTTCTCGTTCTTCCACTTCTTCTTCTTCCTCTTCTTCCCCTTCTGCCACCTCTTCTTCCTCCTCCGGTTCCCCTTCTTCCACTTCTTCTTCTTCATCTCCTTTCATTCCACTACTTCCTCCTATTCCTGTCCTTCTATCACTTCTTTATTTTCGTCTCCTTCTTTCGCTTCTTCTGCTTACAGTTCTTCTTCTTCCTCTTCTTACATTTCTTCTCCATCCACAACTTCTTGTTCTTTTCTTTCCGTCTTCTCCTTCCTCTTTTTCTCCATCCCCCACTTCTGTTGCTTCCCATTGTTGCTCTTCCTCTTCTTCTGCTTCCCCCGAATCACATGCTTACACTTCTTCTTCTTTCTCCTCTTCTCCTCCAGCTTCCACTTCTTCTGCTTCTTTTCCCCTTCCCTTCCCATCCCCTCCTTCTTCCTTTTCCTCCTTTTCTCCTTGTTCCAATTCTTCTTCTTCTTCTCACCTCCTTCCACTACTTCTTCTTCCTTTTCTTCTCCTTCTTCCACTTCTTCTAGTTAGTCTCCTTCTTCTTCCTCTTCTCATCCTTCTAACACTTCTCCTGCCTCCTCTTGTTCTCTTTCTTCCACTTCTTTTTCATCCTCTCCTTTCCTTTCTTTTCTTCCTCTTCATCTCCTTCTTCTTCTTCCTTTTATTCGTCATATCTCTCTTTTTCTCCTTCTTCTGCTGCCACTTGTATTTCTACCTCTTGTTCTCCTTCTTCCATTTCTTTTCCATCATCCCTACTCCAATAACTACTTCTTCTTCTTCCTCTTGTTCACCTTCTTCCACTTCTACTACATCCACTTGTTCTTCTTCTTCCCTCTCTTCTCCTTCTTGCCCTGCTTCTGCCTACACTACTTTGCTTCCTCCCCTTCTTCTTCTCCTCGTTCTTCCACTTCTTCTTCATCCCCTTTCCTTCCATTGCCTCTTCTTCCTCCTCTTTTTCTCATTCTTCCACTTCTTCTTCTTCCTCTGCTTCTCCTTCTGCCACGTCTTCTCCCTCCTCCCGTTCTCCTTCTTCCACTTCTTCTTCTTCATCTCCTTTCATTCCACTACTTCCTCCTATTCCTGTCCTTCTATAACTTCTTCTACTTCTACTTGTTGTTCTTCTTCATTTTCGTCTCCTTCTTTCGCTTCTTCTGCTTACACTTCTTCTTCTTCCTCTTCTTACATTTCTTCTCCATCCACAACTTCTTGTTCTTTTCTTTCCGTCTTCTCTTCCTCTTTTTCTCCATCCCCCACTTCTGTTGCTTCCCATTGTTGCTCTTCCTCTTCTTCTGCTTCCCCCGAATCTTATGCTTACATTTCTTCTTCTTCTTCCCCTTCTCCTCCAGATTCCCCTTCTTCTGCTTCTTCTTCCCTTCCCTTCCCCTCCTTCTTCCTTTTCCTCCTTTTCTCCTTGTTCCAATTCTTCTTCTTCATCTCACCTCCTTCCACTACTTCTTCTTCCTCCTCTTGTTCACCTTCTTCAACTTCTTCACTTTCCACATTCTTCCTTTTCTTCTACTTTTCCCACTTCTTCTAGTTACTCTCTTTCTTCTTCCTCTTCTTATCTTTCTTCCACTTGTCCTGCCTCCTGTTGTTCTCTTTCTTCCACTTCTTCTTCATCCTCTCCTTTCCTTTCTTTTCTTCCTCTTCATCTCCTTCTTCTTCTTCCTTTTATTCGTCATATCTCTCTTTTTCTCCTTCTTCCGCTTCCACTTGCATTTCTACCTCTTGTTCTCCTTCTACCACTTCTTCTCCATCATCCCCACTCCTTCAACTACTTCTTCTTCTTCCTCTTGTTCACCTTCTTCCACTTCTACTAGATCCACTTGTTCTTGTTCTTCCCTCTCTTCTCCTTCTTGCCCTTATTCTGCCTACACTACTATTTCTTCCTCCCCTTCTTCTTCTCCTCCTTTTTCCACTCCTTCTTCATCCCCTTTCCTTCCATTGCTTCTTCTTCCTCCTTTTTTTCTCATTCTTCCACTTCTTCTTCTTCTCCTCTTCTTGTCCTTCTGCAACCTCTTCTCCTCCTCCCGTTCTCCTTCTTCCACTTCTTCTTCTTCATCTCCTTTCATTCCACTATTTCCTCCTATTCCTCTTATTCTCTCCTTCTACCACTTCTTCTACTTCTACTTGTTGTTCTTCTTCATTTTCGTCTCCTTCTTCCGCTTCTTTTGCTTACACTTCTTCTTCTTCCTCTTCTTCCATTTCTTCTCCTTCCACAACTTCTTCTTCCTTCCTTTCTGTCTTCTCCTTCCTCTTTTTCTCCATCCCCCACTTCTGTTACTTTCCATTGTTGGTCTTCCTCTTCTTCTCCTTCCCCCAAATGCTATGCTTACTCTTCTTCTTCTTCTTCCTCTTCTCCTCCAGATTCCACTTCTTCTGCTTCTTCCTCCTTCCCTTCCCCTCCTTCTTCCATTTCCTCCTTTTCTCCTTGTTCCAATTCTTCTAGTTACTCTCCTTCTTCTCCCTCTTCTTATCTTCCTTCCACTTCTCCTGCCTCCTCTTGTTCTCTTTCTTCCACTTCTTCTTCATCCTCTCCTTTCCATTCTTTTCTTCCTCTTCATCTCCTTCTTCTTCTTCCTTTCCTTCATCATATCCCTCTTTTTCTCCTTCTTCTGCTTCCACTTGCATTTCTACCTCTTGTTCTCCTTCTTCCACTTCTTCTCCATCATCCCCACTCCTTCAACTACTTCTTCTTCTTCCTCTTGTTCACCTTCTTCCACTTCTTCTGCTTATACTTCTTCTTCTTCTTCCCTCTCTTCTCCTTCTTGCCCTTCTTCTTCCTCCCCTACTTCTTCTTCCTCCCCTGCTTCTTCTCCTCCTTGTTGCACTTCTTCTTCATCCCCTTTCCTTCCATTGCTTCTTCTTCCTCCTCTTTTTCTCATTCTGCCACCTCTTCTCCCTCCTCCCGTTCTCCTTGTTCCACTTCTTCTTCTTTATCTCCTTTCATTCCACTACTTCTACCACTTCTTCTACTTCTACTTGTTGTTCTTCTTCATTTTCGTCTTCCGCTTCTTCTGCTTACACTTCTTCTTCTTCCTCGTCTTCCATTTCTTCTCCTTCCACAACTTCTTCTTCTTTCCTTTCCGTCTTCTCCTTCCTCTTTTTCTCCATCCCCCACTTCTGGTTCTTCTCATTGTTTCTCTTCCTCTTCTTCTCCTTCCCCCAAATCTTATGCTTACACTTCTTCTTCTTCTTCCTCCTCTCCTCCAAATTCCACTTCTTCTGCTTCTTCTTTCCTTCCCTTCCCCTCCTTCTTCCTATTCCTCCCTTTCTCCTTATTCCAATTCTTCTTCTTCTTGTCACCTCCTTCCACTACTTCTTCTTCCTCCTCTTGTTCACCTTCTTCAACTTCTTCACTTTCCACATCTTCTTCTTCTTCCTTTTCTTCTCCTTCTTCTACTTCTTCTAGTTACTCTCCTTCTTGTTCCTCTTCTTATCTTTCTTCCACTTCTTCTTCTTCATCCTCTCCTTTCCTTTCTTTTCATCCTCTCCTCCCCTTTCCTTCCATTGCTTCTTCTCCCTCCTCTTTTTCTCATTCTTCCACTTCTTCTTCTTCTTCCTATTGTTCTCCTTCTTCCACTTTCACTTCTTCCTTTTCTTCTCGTTCTTCCACTTCTTCTTCTTTTCCTTCTGCCACCTCTTCTCCCTCCACCTGTTCTCCTTCTTCCACTTCTTCTTCTTCATCTACTTTCATTCCAATACTTCCTCCTATTCATCTTATTCTCTCCTTCTACCACTTCTTCTACTTCTACTTGTTGTTCTTCTTCATTTTCGTCTCCTTCTTCCTCTTCTTCTGCTTACACTTGTTCTTCTTCGTCTTCTTCAATTTCTTCTCCTTCCACAACTTCTTCTTCTTTCTTTTTCGTCTTCTCCTTCCTATTTTTATCCATCCCCCACTTCTGTTGCTTCGCATTGTTGCTCTTCCTCTTCTTCTCCTTCCCCCAAATCTTATGCTTACACTTCTTGTTCTTCTTCCTCTTCTCCTCTACATTCCACTTCTTCTGCTTCTTCTTCCCTTCCCTTCCCCTCCTTCTTCCTTTTCCTCCTTTTCTCCTTGTTCCAATTCTGCTTCTTCATCTCATCCTTCCACTACTTCTTCCTCCTCTTGTTCACCTTCTTCACTTTCCACATCTTAATTTTCTTCCTTTTCTTCTCCTTCTTCCACTTCTTCTAGTTACTCTTGTTCTTCTTCCTCTTCTTATCTTTCTTCCACTTCTCCTGCCTCCTCTTGTTCCCTTTCTTCCACTTCTTCTTCATCCTCTCCTTTCCTTTCTTTTCTTCCTCTTCATCTATTTCTTCTTCTTCCTTTCCCTCGTCATATCCCTCTTTATCTCCTTCTTCTGCTTCCACTTGCATTTCTACCTCTTGTTCTCCTTCTTCCACTTCTTCTCCATCATCCCCACTCCTTCAACTACTTATTCTTCTTCCTCTTGTTCACCTTCTTCCACTTCTACTACATCATCAACTTGTTCTTCTTCTTCCCTCTCTTCTCCTTCTTACCTTTCTTTTGCCTACACTACTTCTTCTTCCTCCCCTTCTTCTTCTCCTCCTTGTTCCACTTCTTCTTCATCCCCTTTCCTTCCATTGCTTCTTCTTCCTCCTTTTTTTCTCATTCTTCCACTTCTTCTTCTTCTTCCTATTGTTCTCCTTCTTCCACTTGCACTTCTTCCTTTTCTTCTCGTTCTTCAACTTCTTCTTCCTCCTCTTCTTCTCCTTCTGCCACCTCTTCTCCCTTCTCCCGTTCTCCTTCTTCCACTTGTTCTTCTTCATCTCCTTTCATTGCACTACTTCTACTTGTTGTTCTTCTTCATTTTCGTCTCCTTCTTCCGCTTCTTCTGCTTACACTTCTTCTTCTTCCTCTTCTTCCATTTCTTTTCCTTCCACAACTTCTTCTTCTTTGCTTTCCCTCTTCTTCTTCCTCTTTTTCCTCTACTTCCATTTCTTCTCCTTCCACAACTTCTTCTTCTTTCCTTTCCGTCTTCTCCTTCCTCTTTTTCTCCATCCCCCACTTCTGTTGCTTCCCATTGTTGCTCTTCCTCTTCTTCTCCTTCCCGAAATCTTATGCTTACACTTCTTCCTCTTCTCCTCCAGATTCCACTTCTTCTGCTTCTTCTTCCCTTCCCCTCCCCTCCTTCTTCCTTTTCTACTTTTCTCCTTGTTCCAATTCTTCTTATTCATCTCACCTCCTTCCACTACTTCTTCTTCCTCCTCTTGTTCACCTTCTTCAACTTCTTCACTTTCCACATCTTCTTCTTCTTCCTTTTTTTCTCCTTCTTCTTCCTCTTCTTATCTTTCTTCCACTTCTCCTGCCTCCTCTTTTTCTCTTTCTTCCACTTCTTCTTCATCCTCTCCATTCCTTTCTTTTCTTCCTCTTTATCTCCTTCTTCTTCTTCCTTTCCTTCATCATATCCCACTTTTTCCCCTTCTTCGGCTTCCACTTGCATTTCTACACCTCTTGTTCTCCTTCTTCCACTTCTTCTCCATCATCCCCACTCATTCAACTACTTCTTCTTCTTCCTCTTGTTCACCTTCTTCCACTTCTACTACATCCACTTGTTCTTCTTCTTCTCTCTCTTCTCCTTCTTGCCCTTCTTCTGCCTACACTACTTTTTCTTCCTCCCCTTCTTATTCTCCTCCTTGTTCCACTTCTTCTTCATCCCCTTTCCTCCCATTGCTTCTTTTCCTCATCTTTTTCTCATTCTTCCACTTCTTCTTCTTCCTATTGTTCTCCTTCTTCCACTTGCAGTTTTTGCTTTTCTTCTCGTTCTTCCACTTCTTCTTCTTCCTCTTGTTCTCCTTCTGCCACGTCTTCTTCCTCCTCCCGTTCTCCTTATTCCACTTCTTCTTCTTTATCTCCTTTCATTGACCTACTTCCTCCTATTCCTCTTATTCTCTCCTTCTACCACTTCTTCTAATTCTACTTGTTGTTCTTCTTCATTTTTGTCTCCTTCTTACGCGTCTTCTGCTTACACTTCTTCTTCTTCCTCTTCTTCTATTTCTTCTCCTTCTGCAACTTCTTCTTCTTTCCTTTCCGTCTTCTCCTTCCTCTTTTTCTCCATCACACACTTCTGTTGCTTCCCATTGTTGCTCTTCCTTTTCTTCTCCTTCCACCAAATCTTATGCTTACACTTCTTCTTCTTCTTCCTCTTGTCCTCCAGATTTCACTTGTTCTGCTTCTTCTTCCCTTCCCTTCCCCTCCTTCTTGCTTTTCCGCCTTTTCTCCTTGTTCCAATTCTTCTTATTCGTCTCACCTCCTTCCACTACTTCTTCTTCCTCCTCTTGTTCACCTTCTTCACTTTCCACATCTTCTTCTTCTTCCTTTTCTTCTCCTTCTTCCACTTCTTCTAGTTACTCTCCTTCTTCCTCCTCTTCTTATCTTTCCTCCACTTCTCCTGCCTCCTCTTGTTCTTTTTCTTCCACTTCTTCTTCATCCTCTCCGTTCCTTTCTTTTCTTCCTCTTGATCTCTTTCTTCTTCTTCCTTTCCTTCGTCATATCCCTCTTTTCTCCTTCTTCTGCTTCCACTTGCATTTCTACCTCTTGTTCTCCTTCTTCCACTTCATCCCCACTCCTTCAACTACTTCTTCTTCTTCCTCTTGTTCACCTTCTTCCACTTCTACTACATCCACTTGTTCTTCTTCTTCCCTCTCTTCTCCTTCTTGCCCTGCTTCTGCCTACACTACTTCTTCTTCCTCCCCTTCTTCTTCTCCCCCTTGTACCACTTCTTCTTCATCCCCTTTCCTTCCATTGCTTCTTCTTCCTCCTCTTTTTCTTATTCTTCCACTTTACCTTCTTCTTCCTATTGTTCTCCTTCTTCCACTTGCACTTCTTCCTTTTCATCTCGTTCTTTCACTTCTTCTTCTTCCTCTTCTTCTCCTTCTGCCATCGATTCTCCCTCCTCCCGTTCACCTTGTTCCACTTCTTCTTCTTCATCTCCTTTCATTCTACTACTTCCTCCTATTCCTCTTATTCTCTCCTTCTACCACTTCTTCTACTTCTACTTATTGTTCTTCTTCATTTTCGTCTCCTTCTTCCGCTTCTTCTGCTTACACTTCTTCTTCTTCCTCTTCTTCCATTTCTTCTCCTTCCACAACTTCTTCTTCTTTCCTTTCCGTCTTCTCCTTCCTCTTTTTCTCCATCCCCCACTTCTGTTGCTTCCCATTGTTGCTCTTCCTCTTCTTCTCCTTCCCCCAAATCTTATGCTTACACTTCTTCTTCTTCTTCCTCTTCTCCTCCAGCTTCCACCTCTTTTGGTTCTTCTTCCCTTCCCTTCCCCTCCTTCTTCGTTTTCCTCCTTTTCTCCTTGCTCCAATTCTTCTTCTTCATCTCACCTCCTTCCACTACTTCTTCTTCCTCCTCTTGTTCACCTTCTTCACTTTCCACATCTTCTTCTTCTTCCTTTTCTTCTCCTTCTTCCACTTCTTCTAGTTACTCTCCTTCTTCTTCCTCTTCTTATCTTTCTTCCACTTCTCCTGCCTCCTCTTGTTCTCTTTCTTCCACTTCTTCTTCATCCTCTCCTTTCCTTTCTTTTCTTCCTCTTCATCTCCTTCTTCTTCTTTCTTTCCTTCGTCATATCCCTCTTTTTCTGCTTCTTCTGCTTCCACTTGCATTTCTACCTCTTGTTCTCCTTCTTCCACTTCTTCTCCATCATCCCCACTCCTTCAACTACTTCTTCTTCTTCCTCTTGTTCACCTTCTTCCACTTCTACTACATCCACTTGTTCTTCTTCTTCCCTCTCTTCTCCTTCTTGCCCTTCTTCTGCCTACACTACTTCTTCTTCCTCCCCTTCTTCTTCTCCTCCTTGTTCCACTCCTTCTTCATCTCCTTCCCTTCCATTGCTTCTTCTTCCTCCACCTTTTCTCATTCTTCCTCTTCTTCCGTTTCTCCTTCTTCCTCAACTTCTTCTTCTTTCCTTTCCGTCTTCCCCTTCCTCTTTTTCTCCATCCCCCACTTCTGTTGCTTCCCACTGTTGCTCTTCCTCTTCTTCTCCTTCCCCCAAATCTTATGCTTACACTTCTTCTTCTTCTTCCTCTTCTCCTCCAGATTCCACTTCTTCATCTTCTTCTGCCCTTCCCTTCCCTTCCGGTCCTTCTTCCTTTTCCTGCTTTTCTCCTTGTTCCAATTCTTCTTCTTCATCTCACCTCCTGCCACTACTTCTTCCTCCTCCTGTTGTTCACCTTCTTCCTCTTCATCTCCTTCTTCTTCTTCCTTTCCTTCGTCATAGCCCTCTTTTCTCCTTCTTCTGCTTCCACTTGCATTTCTACCTCGTGTTCTTCTTCTTCCACTTCTTCTCCATCATCCCCACTCCTTCAACTACTTCTTCTTCTTCCTCTTGTTCACCTTCTTCCACTTCTACTACATCCACTTGTTCTTCTTCTTCCCTCTCTTCTCCTTCTTGCCCTTCTCCTACCTACACTACTTCTTCTTCCTCCGCTTCTTCTTCTCCTCCTTGTTCCACTTTTTCTTCATCCCCTTTCCTTCCATTGCTTCTTCTTCCTCCTTTTTTTCTCATTCTTCCACTTCTTCTTCTTCTTCCTATTGTTCTCCTTCTTCCACTTGCACTTCTTCCTTTTCTTCTCGTTCTTCAACTTCTTCTTCTTCCTCTTCTTCTCATTCTGCCACCTCTTCTCCCTCCTCCCGTTCTCCTTCTTCCACTTGTTCTTCTTCATCTCCTTTCATTCCACTACTTCTACTTGTTGTTCTTCTTCATTTTCGTCTCCTTCTTCCGCTTCTTCTGCTTACACTTCTTCTTCTTCCTCTTCTTCCATTTCTTTTCCTTCCACAACTTCTTCTTCTTTGCTTTCCCTCTTCTCCTTCCTCTTTTTGTCCATCCCCCACTTCTGTTGCTTCCCATTGTTGCTCTTCCTCTTCCTCTCCTTCCCCCAAATCTTATGCTTACACTTCTTCTTCTTCTTCCTCTTCTCCTCCAGATTCCACTTCTTCTGCTTCTTCTTCCCTTCCCTTCCCTTCCGGTCCTTCTTCCTTTTCCTCCTTTTCTCCTTGTTCCAATTCTTCTTCTTCATCTCACGTCCTTCCACTACTTCTTCCTCCTCCTCTTGTTCACCTTCTTCCACTTCTTCACTTTTCACATCTTCTTCTTCTTCCTTTTCTTCTCCTTCTTCCACTTATTCTAGTTACTCTCCTTCTTCTTCCTCTTCTTATCTTTCTTCCATTTCTACTGCCTCCTCTTGTTCTCTTTCTTCCACCTCTTCTTCATCCTCTCCTTTCCTTTCTTTTCTTCCTCTTCATCTCCTTCTTCATCTTCCTTTCCTTCGTCATATCCCTCTTTTTCTCCTTCTTCTGCTTCCACTTGCATTTCTACCTCTTGTTCTCCTTCTTCCACTTCTTCTCCATCATCCCCACTCCTTCAACTACTTATTCTTCTTCCTCTTGTTCACCTTCTCCCACTTCTACTACATCACCTTTCCTGCCATTGCTTCTTCTTCCTCCTCTTTTCCTCATTCTTCCACTTCTTCTTCTTCTTCCTATTGTTCTCCTTCTTCCACTTGCACTTCTTCCAATTCTTCTCGTTCTTCCACTTCCTCTTCTTCCTCTTCTTCTCCTTCTGCACCTCTTCTCCCTCCTCCCGTTCTCCTTCTTCGACTACTTCCTGCTATTCCTGTTATTCTCTCCTTCTACCACTTCTTCTACTTCTACTTGTTGTTCTTCTTCATTTTTTTCTCCTTCTTTCGTTTCTTCTGTTTAGACTTCTTCTTCCTCCTCTTCTTCCATTTCTTCTCCTCCCACAACTTCTTCTTCTTTCCTTTCCGTCTTCTGCTTCCTCTTTTTCTCCATCCCCCACTTCTGTTGCTTCCCATTGTTGGTCTTCCTCTTCTTCTCCTTCCCCAAAATCATATGCTTACACTTCTTCCTCTTCTTCCTCTTCTACTCCAGCTTCCACTTCTTCTGCTTCTTCTTCCCTTCCCTTCCCCTACTTCTTCCTTTTCCTCCTTTTCTCCTTGTTCCAATTCTTCTTCTTCATCTCACCTCCTTCCACTACTTCTTCTTCCTCCTCTTGTTCACCTTCTTTACTTTCCACATCTTTTTCTTCTTCCTTTTCTTCTCCTTCTTCCACTTCTTCAAGTTACTCTCCTTCTTCTTCCTCTTCTTATCTTTCTTCCACTTCTCCTGCCTCCTCTTGTCCTCTTTCTTCGACTTCTTCTTCATCCTGTCCTTTCCTTTCTTTTCTTCCTCTTCATCTCCTTCTTCTTCTTCCTTTCCTTCGTCATATCCCTCTTTTTCTCCTTGTTTTGCTTCCACTTGGATTTCTACCTCTTGTTCTCCTTCTTCCACTTCTTCTCGATCATCCCCACTCCTTCAACTACTTCTTCTTCTTCCTCTAGTTCACCTTCTTCCACTTCTACTACATCCACGTGTTCTTCTTCTTCCCTCTCTTCTGCTTCTTGCCCTTCTTCTGCTTACACTACTTCTTCTTCCTCCCCTTCTTCTTCTCCTCCTTCTTCCACTTCTTCTTCATCCCCTTTCCTTCCATTGCTTCTTCTTCCTCCTCTTTTTCTCATTCTTCCACTTCTTCTTCTTCTTATTGTTCTCCTTCTTCCACTTGCACTTCCTCCTTTTCTTCTTGTTCTTCCACTTCTTCTTTTTCCTCTTCTTCTCCTTCTGCCACCTCTTCTCCCTCCTGCCGTTCTCCTTCTTCCACTTCTTCCTCTTCATCTCCTTTCATTCCACTACTACCTCCTATTCCTCTTATTCTCTTCTTCTACCCCTTCTCCTACTTCTACTTGTTGTTCTTCTTCACTTTCGTCTCCTTCTTCCACTTCTTCTTCTTCCTCTTCTTCCATTTCTTCTCCTTCCGCAACTTCTTCTTCTTTCCTTTCTATCTTCTCCTTCCACTTTTTCTCCATCCCCCACTTCTTTTGCTTCCCATTGTTGCTGTTCCACTTCTTCTCCTTCCCCCAAATCTTATGCTTACACTTCTTCTTCTTCTTCCTCTTCTCCTCCAGATTCCACTTCTTCTGCTTCTTCTTCCCTTCCCTTCCCCTCCTTCTTCCTTTTCCTCCTTTTCTCCTTCTTCCAATTCTTCTTCTTCATCTAATCTCCTTCCACTACTTCTTCTTCCTCCTCTTGTTCACCTTCTTCAACTTCTTCACTTTCCACATCTTCTTCTTCTTCCTTTTCTTCTACTTTTTCCACTTCTTCTAGTTACTCTCTTTCTTCTTCCTCTTCTTATCTTTCTTCCACTTGTCCTGCCTCCTCTTCTTCTCTTTCTTCCACTTCTTCTTCATCCTCTCCTTTCCTTTCTTTTCTTCCTCTTCATCTCCTTCTTCTTCTTCCTTTTATTCGTCATATCTCTCTTTTTCTCCTTCTTCTGCTTCCACTTGCATTTCTACCTCTTGTTCTCCTTCTTCCACTTCTTCTCCATCATCCCCACTCCTTCAACTACTTCTTCTTCTTCCTCTTGTTCACCTTCTTCCACTTCTACTAGATCCACTTGTTCTTCTTCTTCCCTCTCTTCTCCTTCTTGCCCTTCTTCTGCCTACACTACTTCTTCTTCCTCCCCTTCTTCTTCTCCTCCCTATTCCACTTCTTTTTCATCCCTTTTCCTTCCATTGCTTCTTCTTCTTCCTCTTTTTCTCATTCTTCCACTTCTTTTTCTTCTTCCTATTGTTCTCCTTCTTCCACTTGCACTTCTTCCTTTTCTTCTCGTTCTTCCACTTCTTCTTCTTCCTCTTCTTCTCTTTCTGCCACCTCTTCTTCCTCCTCCCGTTCTCCTTCTTCCACTACTTCTTCTTCCTCCTCTTGTTCACCTTGTTCAACTTCTTCACTTTCCACATCTTCTTCTTCTTCCTTTTCTTCTCCTTCTTCCACTTCTTCTAGTTACTCTCCTTCTTCTTCCTCTTCTTATCTTTCTTCCACTTCTCCAGCCTCCTCTTGTTCTATTTCTTCAACTTCTTCTTCATCCTCTCCTTTCCTATCTTTTCTTCCTCTTCCTCTCCTTCTTCTTCTTCCTTTCCTTCGTCTATCCCTCTTTTTCTCCTTCTTCTGCTTGCATTTCTACCTCTTGTTCTCCTTCTTCCACTTCTTCTCCATCATCCCCACTTCTTCAACTACTTCTTCATCCTCTTGTTCACCTTCTTCCACTTCTACTACATCCACTTGTTCTTCTTCTTCCCTCTCTTTTCCTTCTTGCCCTTCTTCTGCCTACACTACTTCTTCTTCATCCCCTTTCCTTCCATTGCTTCTTCTTCTTCCTCTTTTTCTCATTCTTCCACTTCTTTTTCTTCTTCCTATTGTTCTCCTTCTTCCACTTGCACTTCTTCCTTTTCTTCTCGTTCTTCCACTTCTTCTTCTTCCTCTTCTTCGCCTTCTGCCACCTCTTCTTCCTCCTCCCGTTCCCCTTTTTCCACTTCTTCTTCTTCATCTCCTTTCATTCCACTACTTCCTCCTATTCCTGTCCTTCTATCACTTCTTCTACTTCTACTTGTTGTTCTTCTTCATTTTCGTCTCCTTCTTTCGCTTCTTCTGCTTACACTTCTTCTTCTTCCTCTTTTTACATTTCTTCTCCATCCACAACTTCTTGTTCTTTTCTTTCCGTCTTCTCCTTCCTCTTTTTCTCCATCCCCCACTTCTGTTGCTTCCCATTGTTACTCTTCCTCTTCTTCTGCTTCCCCCGAATCACATGCTTACACTTCTTCTTCTTCCTCCTCTTCTCCTCCAGCTTCCACTTCTTCTGCTTCTTTTCCCCTTCCCTTCCCATCCCCTCCTTTTCTCCTTGTTCCAATTCTTCTTCTTCTTCTCACCTCCTTCCACTACTTCTTCTTCCTCCTCTGTTTCACCTTCTTCAACTTCTTGACTTTCCACATTTTCTTCTTCTTCCTTTTCTTCTCCTTCTTCCACTTCTTCTAGTTAGTCTCCTTCTTCTGCCTCTTCTTATCCTTCTAACACTTCTCCTGCCTCCTCTTGTTCTCTTTCTTCCACTTCTTCTTCATCCTCTCCTTTCCTTTCTTTTCTTCCTCTTGTTCTCCTTCTTCCACTTCATCCCCACTCGTTCAACTACTTCTTCTTCTTCCTCTTGTTCACCTTCTTCCACTTCTACTACATCCACTTGTTCTTCTTCTTCCCTTTCTTCTTCCCTCTCTTCTCCTTCTTGCCCTTCTTCTGCCTACACTACTTCTTCTTCCTCCCCTTCTTCTTCTCCTCCTTGTTCCATTTCTTCTTCATCCCCTTTCCTTCCATTGCTTCTTCTTCCTCCACTTTTTCTCATTCTTCCACTTCTTCTTCTTCTTCCTATTGTTCTCCTTCTTCTACTTGCACTTCTTCCTTCTGTTCTCGTTCTTCCTCTTCTTCTCCTTCTGCCACCTCTTCTTCCTCCTCCCTTCTCCTTCTTCCACTTCTTCTTCATCTCCTTTTATTCCACTACTAACTCCTATTCCTCTTATTCTCTCCTTCTACCACTTCTTCTACTTCTACTTGTTGTTCTTCTTCATTTTTGTCTCCTTCTTCCACTTGCACTTCTTCTAGTTACTCTCCTTCTTCTTACTCTTCTTATCTTTCTTCCACTTCTCCTGCCTCCTCTTGTACTCTTTCTTCCGCTTCTTCTTCATCCTCACCTTTCCTTTCTTCCTCTTCATCTCCTTCTTCTTCTTCCTTTCCTTCGTCCTATCCCTCTTTTTCTCCTTCTTCTGCTTCCACTTGCATTTCTACATCTTGTTCTCCTTCTTGCCCTTCTTCTGCTTACACTACTTCTTCTTCACCTTCCCCCAAATCTTATGCTTACACTACTTATTCTTCTTCCTCTTCTCCTCCAAATTCCACTTCTTCTGCTTCTTCTTCCCTTCCTTTCCCCTCCTTCTTCCTTTTCCTCCTTTTCTCCTTGTTCCAATTTTTCTTCTTCATCTCACCTCCTTCCACTACTTCTTTTTCCTCCTCTTGCTCACCTTCTTCAACTTCTTCACTTTCCCAATCTTCTTCTTCTTCCTTTTCTTCTCCTTCTTTCACTTCTCCTGCCTCCTCTTGTTCTCTTTCTTCCACTTCTTCTTCATGCTCTCCTTTCCTTTCTTTTCTTCCTCTTCATCTCCTTTTTCTTCTTCCTTTCCTTCGTCATAACCCTCTTTTTCTCCTTCTTCTGCTTCCACTTGCATTTCTACCTCTTGTTCTCCTTCTTCCACTTATTCTCCATCATCCCCACTCCTTCAACTACTTCTTCTTCTTCCTCCTCTTGTTCACCTTTTTCCACTTCTATTATATCCACTTGTTCTTCTTCTTCCCTCTCTTCTCGTTCTTGCCCTTATTCTGCCTACACTACTATTTCTTCCTCCCCTTCTTCTTCTCCTCCTTTTTCCACTCCTTCTTCATACCCTTTCCTTCCATTGCTTCTTCTTCCTCCTCTTTTTCTCATTCTTCCACTTCTTCTTCTTCTTCCTCTTCCTGTCCTTCTGCCACCTCTTCTCCTCCTCCCATTCTCCTTCTTCCACTTCTTCTTCTTCATCTCCTTTCATTCCACTATTTCCTCCTATTCCTCTTATTCTCTCCTTCTACCACTTCTTCTACTTCTACTTGTTGTTCTTCTTTATTTTCGTCTCCTTCTTCCGCTTCTTTTGCTTACATTTCTTCTTCTTCCTCTTTTTCCTCTTCTTCCATTTCTTCTCCTTCCACAACTTCTTCTTCCTTCCTTTCTGTCTTCTCCTTCCTCTTTTTCTCCATCCCCCACTTCTGTTACTTTCCATTGTTGGTCTTCCTCTTCTTCTCCTTCCCCCAAATGCTATGCTTACTCTTCTTCTTCTTCTTCATCCTCTCCTTTCCATTCTTTTCTTCCTCTTCATCTCCTTCTTCTTCTTCCTTTCCTTCGCCATATCCCTCTTTTTCTCCTTCTTCTACTTCCACTTGCATTTCTACCTCTTGTTCTCCTTCTTCCACTTCTTCTCCATCATCCCCACTCCTTCAACTACTTCTTCTTCTTCCTCTTGTTCACCTTCTTCCACTTCTTCTGCTTATACTTCTTCTTCTTCCTCTTCTTCCATTTCTTCTCCTTCCACAACTTCTTCTTCTTTCCTTTCCGTCTTCTCCTTCCTCTTTTTCTCCATCCCCCACTTCTGCTGCTTCCCATTGTTGCTCTTTCTCTTCTTCTTCCCCCAAATCTTATGCTTGCACTTCTTCTTCTTCTTCCTCTTCTCCTCCAGATTCCACTTCTTCTGCTTCTTCTTCCCTTCCCTTCCCCTCCTTCTTCCTTTTCCTCCTTTTCTCCTTGTTCCAATTCTTCTTCTTCATCTCACCTCCTTCGACTACTTCTTCTGCCTCCTCTTGTTCACTTTCTTCCACTTCTTCTGCTTGCACTGCTTCTTCGTCCCTTCCCTTCCCCTCCTTCTTCCTTTTCCTCATTTTCTCCTTGTTCCAAGTCTTCTTCTTCATCTCACCTCCTTCCACTACTTCTGCTTGCTCCTCTTGTTCACCTTCTTCAACTTCTTCACTTTCCACATCTGCTTCTTCTTCCTTTTCTTCTCCTTCTTGTTACTCTTCTTATCTTTCTTCGACTTCTCCTGTTCTCTTTCTTCCTCTTCATCTCCTTCTTCTTCTTCCTTTCCTTCTTCATATCCCTCTTTTTCTCCTTCTTTTGCTTCCACTTGCATTTCTACCTCTTGCTCTCCTTCTTCCACTTCTTCTCCATCATCCCCACTCCTTCAACTACTTCTTCTTCTTCCTCTTGTTCACCTTCTTCCACTTCTACTACATCCACTTGTTCTTCTTCTTCCCTTTCTTCTCCTTCTTGCCCTTGTTCTGCCTACACTACTTCTTCTTCCTCCCCTTCCTCTTCTCCTCCTTGTTCCACTTCTTCTTCATTCCCTTTCTATCCATTGCTTCTTCTTCCTCCTCTTTTTCTCATTCTTCAACATCTTCTTCTTCTTCCTTTTCTTCTCCTTCTTCCGCTTCTTCTAGTTACTCTCCTTCTTCTTCCTCTTCTTATCTTTCTTCCACTTCTCCAGCCTCCTCTTGTTCTCTTTCTTCCACTTCTTCTTCATCCTCTCCTTTCCTTTCTTTTCTTCCCCTTTATCTCCTTCTTCTTCTTCCTTTTATTCGTCATATCTCTCTTTTTCTCCTTCTTCTGCTTCCACTTGAATTTCTACCACTTGTTCTCCTTCTTCCACTTCTTCTCCATCATCCCTCCTCCTTCAACTACTTCTTCTTCTTCCTCTTGTTCACGTTCTTCCACTTGTTCTTCTTCTTCCCTCTCTTCCCCTTCTTGCCGTTCTTCTGCCTACACTACTTCTGCTTCCTCCCCTTCTTCTTCTCCTCCTTCTTCCACTTCGTCTTCATCCCCTTTCCTTCAATTGCCTCTTCTTCCTCCTCTTTTTCTCATTCTTCCACTTCTTCTTCTTCTTCCTATTGTTCTCCTTCTTCCACATACACTTCTTCCTTTTCTTCTCGTTCTTCCACTTCTTCTTCTTCCTCTGCTTCTCCTTCTGCCACCTCTTCTCCCTCCTCCCGTTCTCCTTCTTCCACTTCTTCTTCTTCATCTCCTTTCATTCAACTACTTCCTCCTATTCCGCTCCTTCTACCACTTCTTCTACTTCTACTTGTTCTTCTTCTTCATTTTTGTCTCCTTCTTCCGCTTCTTCTGCTTACACTTCTTCTTCTTCCTCTTCTTACAATTCTTCTCCTTCCACAACTTCTTGTTCTTTCCTTTCCGTCTTCTCCTTCCTCTTTTTGTCCATCCCCCACTTCTGTTGCTTCCCATTTTTGCTCTTCCTCTTCTGCTGCTTCCCCCGAATCTTATACTTACACTTCTTCTTCTTCTTCCTCTTCTCCTCCAGATTCCACTTCTTCTGCTTCTTCTTCCCTTCCCTTCCCCTCCTTCTTCCTTTTCCTCGTTTTCTCCTTGTTCCAATTCTTCTTCTTCATCTCACCTCCTTCCACTACTACTTCTTCCTACTCTTGTTCACCTTCTTCAACTTCTTCACTTTCCACATCTTCTTCTTCTTCCTTTTCTTCTCCTTCCCCCAAATCTTATTCTTACACTTCTTCTTCTTGTTCCTCTTCTCCTCCAGATTCCACTTCTTCTGCTTCTTCTTCCCTTCCCTTCCTCTCCTTCTTCCTTTTCCTCCTTTTCTCCTTATTCCAATTCTTCTTCTTCATCTCACCTCCTTCCACTACTTCTTCTTCCTCGTCTTGTTCACCTTCTTCAACTTCTTCACTTTCCACATCTTCTTCTTCTTCCTTTTCTTCTCCTTCTTCCACTTCTTCTAGTTACTCTCCTTCTTCTTCCTCGTCTTAACTCTCTTTGATGCAGATGAAGATGCTATTGATTTGGGGACAAATCCTCTTCAAGAGGGGGGGAGTGATGAGGACATCAAGCTTGAAGGACTTGGAGGACCTATGACAAGGGCAAGGACAAGAAGAGCTAAGGAAGCTATTCAACAAGTATTGGCAGCCCTTTTGCAAAAAGAGCCAAACATTGAAGAAATAAAGTTTAAAATTGTTAATTGTCTCAGGACTGAAGAGAGCAATGCTTGACCTTAATGGGGGAGAAGTTTAAATAAATTAAACTCATTTTGTTGGAGTTTACTTAGTTAATGGTGGGCAACCAGAATTGTCTAATTAAAGTTGCAGCCACCTAGGTTATCAATTATAATTAGTATACGTGTTTAATTTACTTTGGCAGTTACACTTTGTTATTAAGCTGCCCATTATTAGTTTTTATTATTTTGTAACTTTAGCTGAATTTAGAAAGCCACTAAACCTACACAAGCTGAGTTTATTAGGCATATAAATTTGGGCAAGACTGAGATGTAAGGAGAATATTTTGGAAATAAAAAAACTAGTTGAGTTTTCTCTCCTTTGGGTTCTTGACAATCCAAAATCTTTTGAGATTTATCAAAGGTAATTCACCCCTTTGTGTGTGTAATCTCGTAGACATATCTTCCATCCTTGGAAGTGTGGAGTCTATCAATTCCAATTCCATTTTCTGTCTTTTCCATTCATACTCAATTCTGGCCAGCAACCTCTATAACAGGAAAGTGCTACACTATTCAAAAACTCGTTTAATTGTTGAATTTCAAAAACTTTTAATTTCCATTCTGTGTCTAAAAGTTTGATAGTAATTCTATTCAGATTATTTTTTTTGCAATTGTTTGCATTCCATGTTGATTAATTTTGTTAACGCGGCAAGCTAAATTCCTAGGGTCCTTTCAGAATCCTAAACTGACAGCGGATTCATATCACTTCCTCTTCTTCTCCGTCCCCCAAATCTTATGCTTACACTTCTTCGTCTTCTCTTTCTTGCCCTTTTTCTGCCTACACTACTTCTTCTTCCTCCCCTTCTTCTTTTCCTCCTTGTTCCACTTCTGCTTCATCCCCTTTCCATCCATTGCTTCTTCTTCCTCCTCTTTCTCTCATTCTTCCACCTCTTCTTCTTCTTCCTATTGTTCTCCTTCTTGCACTCCTTTTCTTCTCGTTCTTCCACTTCTTCTTCTTCCTCTTCTTCTCCTTCTGCCACCTCTTCTTCCTCCTCCCGTTCTCCTTCTTCCACTTCTTCTTCTTCATCTCCTTTCATTCCACTACTTCCTCCTATTCCTCTTATTCTCTCCGTTTACCACTTCTTCTACTTCTACTTGTTGTTCTTCTTCATTTTCGTCTCTTTCTTCCGCTTCTTCTGCTTACACTTCTTCTTCTTCCATTTCTTCTCCTTCCACAACTTCTTCTTCTTCCTCTTATTCTCAATCCCCAACCTCTGTTACTTCCCATTATTGCTCTTCCTCTTCTTCTCCGTCCCCCAAATCTTATGCTTACACTTCTTTGTCTTCTTCCTCTTCTCCACCAGCTTCGACTTCTTCTGCTTCTTCTTCCCTTCCCTTCCCCTCCTTCTTCCTTTTCCTCCTTTTCTCCTTGTTATAATTCTTCTTCTTCATCTCACCTCTTTCCACTACTTCTTCTTCCTCCTCTTGTTCACCTTCTTCAACTTCTTCACTTTTCATATCTTTTTCTTCTTTCTTTTCTTCTCCTTCTTCCAGTTCTTCTAGTTACTCTCTTTCTTCTTCTTCTTCTTATCCTTCTTCCACTTCTCCTACCACCTCTTGTACTCTTTCTTCCACTTCTTCTTCATCCTCTCCTTTCCTTTCTTTTCTTCCTCTTCATCTCCTTCTTCTTCTTCCATTCCTTCGTCATATCCCTCTTTTTCTGCTTCTTCTACTTCCACTTGGATTTCTACCTCTTGTTCTCCTTCTTCCACTTCTTATCCATCATCCCCACTCCTTCAACTACTTTTTCTTCGTCCTCTTGTTCACCTTCTCCTACTTCTACTACATCCACTTGTTGTTCTTCTTCCCACTCTTCTCCTTCTTGCCCTTTTTCTGCCTACACTACTTCTTCTTCCTCCCCTTCTTCTTTTCCTTCTAGTTCCACTTCTTCTCACCTTCTGCCACCTCTTCCTCTCCTTCCCCCAAATCTTATGCTTACACTTCTTCTTCTTCTTCCTCTCCTCCTCCAGATTCCACTTCTTCTGCTTCCTCTTCCCTTCCCTTCCCTTCCCCTCCTTCTTCCGTTTCCTCCTTTTCCCCTGGTTCCAGTTCTTCTTCTTCATCTCACCTCCTTCCACTACTTCTTCTTCCTCTTTTTATTCACCTTCTTCACTTTCCACATCTTCTTCTTCATCCTCTCCTTTCCTTTCTTTTCTTCCTCTTCATCTCCTTCTTCTTCTTCCTTTCCTTCCTCATATCCCTCTTCTTCTCCTTCTTCTGGTTCCACTTGCATTTCTACCTCTTGTTCTCCTTCTTGCACTTCTTCTCCATCATCCCCACTCCTTCAACTAGTTCTTCTTCTTATTCTTGTTCACCTTCTTCCAATTCTACTACATCCACTTGTTCTTCTTCTTCCCTCTCTTCTCCTTCTTGCCCTTCTTCTGCCTACACTACTTCTTCTTCATCCCCTTCTTCTTCTCCTCCTTGGTCCACTTCTTCTTCATCCCCTTTCCTTCCATTGCTTCTTCTTCCTCCTCTTTTTCTCATTCTTCCACTTCTTCTTCTTCCTATTGTTCTCCTTCTTCCACTTGCACTTCTTCCTTTTCTTCTCGTTCTTCTACTTCATCTTCTTCCTCTTCTTCTCCTTCTGCCACCTCTTCTCCCTCCTCCTGTTCTCCTTATTCAACTTCTTCTTCTTCATCTCCTTTGATTCCACTAGTTCCTCCTATTCCTCTTATTCTCTCCTTCAACCACTTCTTCTACTTCTACTTGTTGTTCTTCTTCATTTTTGTCTGCTTCTTCCGCTTCTTCTGCTTACACTTCTTCTTCTTCCTCTTTTGCTATTTCTTCTCCTTCCACAACTTCTTCTTCTTTCCTTTCCGTCTTCTCCTTCCACTTTTTCTCCATCCCCCACTTCTGTTGCTTCCCATTGTTGCTCTTCCGCTTCTTCTCCTTCCCCCAAATCTTATTCTTACACTTCTTCTTCTTGTTCCTCTTCTCCTCCAGATTCCACTTCTTCTGCTTCTTCTTCCCTTCCCTTCCTCTCCTTCTTCCATTTCCTCCTTTTCTCCTTATTCCAATTCTTCTTCTTCATCTCACCTCCTTCCACTACTTCTTCTTCCTCGTCTTGTTCACCATCTTCAACTTCTTCACTTTCCACATCTTCTTCTTCTTCCTTTTCTTCTCCTTCCCCCAAATCTTATTCTTACACTTCTTCTTCTTGTTCCTCTTCTCCTCCAGATTCCACTTCTTCTGCTACTTCTTCGCTTCCCTTCCTCTCCTTCTTCCTTTTCCTCCTTTTCTCCTTATTCCAATTCTTCTTCTTCATCTCACCTCCTTCCACTACTTCTTCTTCCTCGTCTTGTTCACCTTCTTCAACTTCTTCACTTTCCACATCTTCTTCTTCTTCCTTTTCTTCTCCTTCTTCCACTTCTTCTAGTTACTCTCCTTCTTCTTCCTCGTCTTAACTGTCTTCCACTTCTCCTGCCTCCTCTTGTTCTCTTTCCTGCACTTCTTCT
Organism: Psophocarpus tetragonolobus; assembly: GCA_037954015.1. Lineage (NCBI taxonomy): Eukaryota > Viridiplantae > Streptophyta > Magnoliopsida > Fabales > Fabaceae > Psophocarpus > Psophocarpus tetragonolobus. The sequence goes on from CM075694.1 coordinate 21,903,081, forward strand.
TCATCCTCTCCTTTCCTTTCTTTTCTTCCTCTTCATCTCATTCTTCTTCTTCCTTTCCTTCATCATATCCCTCTTTTTCTCCTTCTTCTTCTTTTCCTTCATCGTATCCCTCTTTTTCTCCTTCTTCTGCTTCCACTTGCATTTCTACCTGTTGTTCTCCTTCTTCCACTTCTTCTCCATCATCCCCACTCCTTCAACTATTTCTTCTTCTTCCTTTTGTTCACCTTCTTCCTCTTCTACTACATCCACTTGTTCTTCTTCTTCCATCTCTTTTCCTTCATGCCCTTCTTCTGCCTACACTACTTCTTCTTCCTCCACTTCTTCTTCATCCTCTTTCCTTCCATTGCTTCTTCTTCCTCCTCTTTTTCTCATTCTTCCACTTCTTCTTCTTCTTTCTATTGTTCTCCTTCTTCCACTTGCACTTCTTCCTTTTCTTTTCGTTCTTCCACTGCTTCTTCTTCCTCTTCTTCTCCTTCTGCCACCTCTTTTCCCTCCTCTTCCTTCTTCCACTTCTTCTTCTTGATCTCCTTTCATTCCACTACTTCCTCCTATTCCTCTTATTCTCGCCTTCTACCACTTCTTCTACTTCTACCTGTTGTTCTTCTTCATTTTCGTCTCCTTCTTCCACTTCTTCTTCTTCCTCTTCTTCCATTTCTTCTCCTTCCACAACTTCTTCTTCTTTCCTTTCCGTCTTCTGCTTCCTCTTTTTCTCCATCCCCCACTTCTGTTGCTTCCCATTGTTGCTCTTCCTGTTCTTCTCCTTCCCCCAAATCTTATGCTTACACTTCTTCTTCTTCTTCCTTTTCTCCTCCAGATTCCACTTCTTCTGCTTCTTCTTCCCTTCCCTTCCCCTCCTTCTTCCTTTTCCCCCTTTTCTCCTTGTTCCAATTGATGAGGATACAGCTACAAACAAAGACAGTAAGGTGCTTGAAGGACTTGGGACACCTATGACAAGGGCAAGAGCTAGGAAAGCAAGAGAAGGTTTACAACAAGTGGTAGCAACAATTCTGGAAGCTGCACCTAATGAAAAGGACATAGAGGCAAAATTAATTCAATGCATGGTCATCATTGAAGATTCATGAAATAGAGGATGTTGCTGCAAAGTTATTTTATTCAAAGTGGGTTTAATTAAATAAAGTTGTAAAAAGTGTTGGTACTGTTGTGTTATTTGCCATGCTTTTAAAACAGTTTATTTTAATTTTTCTTTTATTTTGGAGTGTTGAATTTTAGTGGTTGTCTAGTTTTCCTTCAGTGTGGCTGTTGCCTTTTCATATGCACTAGTAGGGAGGTTATTTAATAAATAAGCCTCAATCAATGTTAGTAAATGGTGCATTTATTTCTTGGCTTTATGGAATTCCTATATGTATTGCATTTCAATGGAAATAGAGGGACTTTGCTTTGGATAAAACTTTTCTTGAGAGAGTGTATCTCCTAGGTTGTTGGCTGAACCAAGCTTGAGACTTATCAAGGGCCTTCCACCCGTTGTGGCGTTCTGAATTCGTGGCAAGGGGAATTCACATCACCAATTCTTCTTCTTCATCTCATCCTTCCACTACTTCTTCTTCCTCCTCTTCTTCCCCTTCTGCCACCTCTTCTCCCTCCTCCCATTCTCCTTCTGCCACTTCTTCTTCTTCTTCATCTCCTTTCATTCCACTACTTCCTCCTATTCCTCTTATTCTCTCCTTCTACCACTTCTTCTACTTCTACTTGTTGTTCTTCTTCATTTTCGTCTCCTTCTTCCGCTTCTTCTTCTTACACTTCTTCTTCTTCCTCTTCTTCCATTTCTTCTCCTTCCACAACTTCTTCTTCTTTCCTTTCCGTCTTGTCCTTCCTCTTTTTCTCCATCCCCCACTTCTGTTGCTTCCCATTGTTGCTCTTCCTCTTCTTCTCCTTCCCCCAAATCTTATGCTTACACTTCGTCTTCTTCTTGCTATTCTCCTCCAGCTTCCACTTCTTCTACTTCTTCTTACCTTCCCTTCCCCTCCTTCTTCCTTTTCCTCCTTTTCTCCTTGTTCCAATTCTTCTTCTTCATCTCACCTCCTTCCACTACTTCTTTTTCTTCCTCTTGTTCACCTTCTCCACTTTCCACATCTTCTTCTTCTTCATTTTCTTCTCCTTCTTCCACTTCTTCTAGTTACTCTCCTTCTTCTTCCTCTTCTTACCTTTCTTCCACTTCTCCTGCCTCCTCTTGTTCTCTTTCTTCCACTTCTTCTTCATCCTCTCCTTTCCTTTCTTTTCTTCCTCTTTATCTCCTTCTTCTTCTTCCTTTCCTTCATCATATCCCTCTTTTTCTCCTTCTTCTGCTTCCACTTGCATTTCTACCTCTTGTTCTCCTTCTTCCACTTCTTCTCCATCATCCCCACTCCTTCAACTACTTCTTCTTCTTCCTCTTGTTCACCTTCTTCCACTTCTACTACATCCACTTGTTCTTCTTCTTCCCTCTCTTCTCCTTCTTGCCCTTCTTCTGCCTACACTACTTCTTCTTCCTCCCCTTCTTCTTCTCCTCCTTGTTCCACTTTTCTTGATCCCCTTTCCTTTCATTGCTTCTTCTTCCTCCTCTTTTTGTCACTCTTCCACTTCTTCTTCTTCTTCTTCCTATTCTTCTCCTTCTTCCACTTTTACTTCTTCCTTTTCTTCTCGGTCTTCCACTTCTTCTTCTTCCTCTTCTACTCCTTCTGCCACCTCTTCTTCCTCCTCCCGTTCTCCTTCGTCCACTTCTTCTTCTTCTTCATCTCCTTTCACTCCACTACTTCCTCCTATTCCTCTTATTCTCTCCTTCTACCACTTCTTCTACTTCTGCTTGTTGTTCTTCTTCATTTCCGTCTCCTTCTTCCGCTTCATCTGCTTACTCTTCTTCTTCTTCCTCTTCTTCCATTTCTTCTCCTTCCACAACTTCTTCTTCTTTCCTTTCCATCTTCTCCTTCTTTTTCTCCATCCCCCACATCTGTTGCTTGCCATTGTCGCTCTTCCTCTCCTTCTCCTTCCCCCAAATCTTATGCTTACACTTCTTCTTCTTCTTCCTCTTCTCCTCCAGATTCCACTTCTTCTGCTTCTTCTTCCCTTCCGTTCACTTCCGGTCCTTCTTCCTTTTCCTCCTTTTCTCCTTGTTCCAATTCTTCTTCTTCATCTCACCTCCTTCCACTACTTCTTATTCTTCCTCTTGTTCACCTTCTTCACTTTCCACATCTTCTTCTTCTTCCTTTTCTTCTCCTTCTTCCACTTCTTCTAGTTACTCTCCTTCTTCTTCCTCTTCTTATCTTTCTTCCACTTCTCCTTCCACCTCTTGTTCTCTTTCTTCCACTTCTTCTTCATCCTCTCCTTTCCTTTCTTTTCTTCCTCTTCATCTCCTTCTTCTTCTTCCTTTCCTTCGTCATATCCCTCTTTTTCTCCTTCTTCTGCTTCCACTTGCATTTCTACCTCTTGTTCTCCTTCTTCCACTTCTTATCCATCATCCCGGCTCCTTCAACTACTTCTTCTTCGTCCTCTTGTTCACCTTCTCCCACTTCTACTACATCCACTTGTTCTTCTTCTTCCCTCTCTTCTCCTTATTGCCATTTTTCTGCCTACACTACTTCTTCTTCCTCCCCTTCTTCTTCTCCTTCTTGTTCCACTTCTTCTTCATCCCCTTTCCTTCCATTGCTTCTTTTTCTCATTCTTCCACTTCTTCTTTTTCTTCCTATTGTTCTCCTTCTTCCACTTCCACTTCTTCCTTTTCTTCTCGTTCTTCCACTTCTTCTTCTTCCTCTTTCCTTCCATTGCTTCTTCTTCCTCCTCTTCCATTTCTTCTCCTTCCACAACTTCTTTTTCTTTCCTTTCCGTCTTCTTCTTCCTCTTTTTCTCCATCCGCCACTTCTGTTGCTTTCCATTGTTGCTCTTCCTCTTCTTCTCCTTCCCCCAAATCTTATGCTTACTCTTCCTCTTCTCCTCCAGGTTCCACTTCTTCTGCTTCTTCTTCCCTTCCCTTCCCCTCCTTCTTCCTTTTCGTCCTTTTCTCCTTGTTCCAATTCTTCTTCTTCATCTCACCTCCTTCCATTACTTCTTCTTCCTTTTCTTGTTCACCTTCTTCAACCTCTTCACTTTCCACATCTTCTTCTTCTTCCTTTTCTTCTCCTTCTTCCACTTCTTCTAGTTACTCTCCTTCTTCTTCCTCTTCTTATCTTTCTTCCACTTCTCCTGCCTCCTCTTGTTCTCTTTCTTCCACTTCTTCTTCATCCTTTCCTTTCCTTTCTTTTCTTCCTCTTCACCTCCTTCTTCTTCTTCCTTTCCTTCGTCATATCCCTTTTTTTCTCCTTCTTTTGCTTCCACTTGCATTTCTACCTCTTGTTCTCCTTCAACTACTTCTTCTTCGCCCTCTTGTTCACCTTCTTCCGCTTCTACTACATCCACTTGTTCTTCTTCTTCCCTCTCTTCTCCTTCTTGCCCTTTTACTGCCTACACTACTTCTTCTTCCTCCCCTTCTTCTTCTCCTTCTTGTTCCACTTCTTCTTCATCCCCTTTCCTTCCATTGCTTCTTTTTCTCATTCTTCCACTTCTTCTTCTTCTTCCTATTGTTCTCCTTCTTCCACTTCCACTTCCACTTCTTCCTTTTCTTCTTGTTCTTCCACTTCTTCTTCTTCCTCTTCTTCTCCTTCTGCCACCTCTTCTCTCTCCTCCTGTTCTCTTTCTTCCACTTTTTCTTCTTCATCTCCTTTGATTCACTACTTCCTCCTATTCCTCTTATTATCTCTTTCTACCACTTCTTCTACTTCTTCTTGTTGTTCTTCTTCATTTTCTTCTCCTTCTTCCGCTTCTTCTGCACACACTTCTTCTTCTTCCTCTTCTTCGATTTTTCTCCTTCCACAACTTCTTCTTCTTTCCTTTTCGACTTTTCCTTCCTCTTTTTCTCCATCCCCCACTTCTGTTGCTTCCGATTGTTGCTCTTCCTCTTCTTCTCCTTGGCCCGAATCTTATGCTCACACTTCTTCTTGTTCTTCCTCTTCTCCTCCAGATTCCACTTCTTCTGCTTCTTCTTCCCTTCTCCTCCCCTCCTTCTTCCTTTTCCTCCTTTTCTCCTTGTTCCAATTCTTCTTATTCATCTCACCTCCTTCCACTTCTTCTTCTTCATCTCCTTTCACTCCACTACTTCCTCTTATTCCTCTTATTCCCTCCTTCTACCACTTCTTCTACTTCTACTTGTTGTTCTTCTTCATTTTTGTCTCCTTCTTCCGCTTCTTCTGCTTACACTTCTTCTTCTTCCTGTTCTTCCCTTTCTTCTCCTTCCACAACTTCTTCTTCTTTCCTTTCCGTCTTCTCCTTCCTCTTTTTCTCCATCCCCCACCTCTGTTGCTTCCCATTGTTGCTCTTCCTCTTCTTCTCCTTCCCCCGAATCTTATGCTTACACTTCTTCTACTTCTTCCTCTTCTTCTCCAGATTCAACTTCTTCTGCTTCTTCTTTCCTTCCCTTCCCCTCCTTCTTCCTTTTCCTTCTTTTCTCCTTGTTCCAATTCTTTTTCTTCATCTCACCTCCTTCCACTACTTCTTCTTCCTCCTCTTGTTCACCTTCTTCAACTTCTTCACTTTCCATATCTTCTTCTTCTTCCTTTTCTTCTCCTTCTTCCACTTCTTCTAGTTACTCTCCTTCTTCTTCCTCTTCTTATCTTTCTTCCACTTCTCCTACCTCCTCTTGTTTCTCTTTCTTCCACTTCTTCTTCATCCTCTCCTTTCCTTTCTTTACTTCCTCTTCATCTCCTTCTTCTTCTTCCTTTCCTTCATCATTCCCTCTTTTTCTCCTTCTACTTACACTTCTTCTCGTGCTTCCTCTACTTCTTCTTCCTCTTCTTCTCCTTCTGCCACCTCTTCTCCCAACTCCCGTTCTCCTTCTTCCAATTCTTCTTCTTCATCTCCTTTCATTCCACTACTTCCTTCTATTCCTCTTATTCTCTCCTTCTACCACTTCTTCTCCTTCTACTTGTTGTTCTTCTTCATTTTCGTCTCCTGCTTCCGCTTCTTCTGCTTAGACTTCTTCTTCTTCCTCCTCTTCAATTTCTTCTCCTTCCACAACTTCTTCTTCTTTCCTTTCCGTCTTCTCCTTCCTCTTTTTCTCCATCCCCCACTTCTGTTGCTTCCCATTGTTGCTCTTCCTCTTCTTCTCGTTCCCCCAAATCTTATGCTTACACTTCTTCTTCTTCTTCCTCTTCCCCTCCAGATTCCACTTCTTCGGCTTCTTCTTCCCTTCCCTTCCCCTCCTTCTTCCTTTTCCTCCTTTTCTCCTTGTTCCAATTCTTCTTCTTCATCTCACCTCCTTCCACTACTTCTTCTTCCTCCTCTTGTTCACCTTCTTCACTTTCGACATCTTCTTCTTCTTCCTTTTCTTCTCCTTCTTCCACTTCTTCTAGTTACTCTCCTTCTTCTTCCTCTTCTTATCTTTCTTCCACTTCTCCTGCCTCCTCTTGTTCTCTTTCTTCCACTTCTTCTTCATCCTCTCCTTTCCTTTCTTTACTTCCTCTTCATCTCCTTCTTCTTCTTCCTTTCCTTCGTCATTCCCTCTTTTTCTCCTTCTGCTTCCACTTGCATTTCTACCTCTTGTTCTCCTTCTTCCACTTTTTCTCCATCATCCCCACTCCTTCAACTACTTCTTCTTATTCCTCTTGTTCACCTTCTTCCACTTCTACTACATCCACTTGTTCTTCTTCTTCCCTCTCATCTCCTTCTTGCCCTTCTTCTCCCTACACTACTTCTTCTTCCTCCCCTTCTTCTTCTCCTCCTTGTTCCACTCCTTCTTCATCTCCTTTCCTTCCATTGCTTCTTCTTCCTCCTCTTTTTCTCATTCTTCCACTTCTTCTTCTTGTTCTACTTTTGCTCCTTCTGTCACCTCTTCTCCTCCTCCCGTTCTCTTTCTTCAACTTCTTCTTCTTCATCTCCTTTCATTCCACTACTTCTTCCTATTCCTCTTATTCTCTCCTTCTACCACTTCTTCTTCTGCTTCTACTTGTTGTTCTTGTTCATTTTCTTCTCCTTCTTCCGCTTCTTCTACTTACACTTGTTCTTCTTCCTCTTCTTCCATTTCTTCTCCTTCCACAACTTCTTCTTCTTTCCTTTCCGTTTTCTCCTTCCTCTTTTTCTCCATCCCCCACTTCTGTTGCTTCCCATTGTTGCTCTTCCTCTTCTTCTCCTTCCCCCAAATCTTATGCTTACACTTCTTCTTCTTCTTCCTCTTCTCCTTCTTCGTTTTCCTCCTTTTCTCCTTGTTCCAATTCTTCTTCTTCATCTCACCTCCTTCCACTACTTCTTCTTCCTCCTCTTGTTCACCTTCTTCACCTTCTTCACCTTCCACATCTTCTTCTTCTTCCTTTTCTTCTCCTTCTTCCACTTCTTCTAGTTACTCTCCTTCTTCTTCCTCTTCTTATCTTTCTTCCACTTCTCCTGCCTCCTCTTGTTCTCTTTCTTCCACTTCTTCTTCATCCTCTCCTTTCCTTTCTTTTCCTCCTCTTCATCTCCTTCTTCTTCTTTCTTTCCTTCGTGATATCCCTCTTTTTCTCCTTCTTCTGCTTCCACTTGCATTTCTTCCTCTTGTTCTCCTTCTTCCACTTCTTCTCCATCATCCCCACTCCTTCAACTACTTCTTCTTCTTCCTCTTGTTCACCTTCTTCCACTTCTACTACATCCACTTGTTCTTCTTCTTCCCTCTCTTCTCCTTCTTGGCCTTCTTCTGCCTACACTACTTCATCTTCCTCCCCGTCTTCTTCTCCTCCTTGTTCCACTTCTTCTTCATCCCCTTTCCTTCCATTGCTTCTTCTTTCTCCTTTTTTTCTCATTCTTCCACTTCTTCTTCTTTCTCTTGTTCACCTTCTCCCACTTCTACTACATCCTCTTCTTCCATTTCTTGTCCTTCCTCTTCTCCTTCCCCCAAATCCTATGCTTACACTTCTTCTTCTTCTTCCTCTTCTTCCTCTTCTCCTCCAGATTCCACTTCTTCTGTTTCTTCTTCCCTTCGCCTCCCCTCCTTCTTCCTTTTCCTCCTTTTCTCCTTGTTCCAATTCTTCCTATTCATCTCACCTCCTTCCAATACTTCTTCTTCCTCCTCTTGTTCACCTTCTTCACTTTCCACATCTTCTTCTTCTTCCTTTTCTTCTCCTTCTTCCACTTCTTCTAGTTACTCTCCTTCTTCTTCCTCTTCTTATCTTTCTTGCACTTCTCCTGCCTCCTCTTGTTCTCCTTCTTCCACTTCCACTTCTTCCTTTTCTTCTCATTCTTCCACTTCTTCTTCTACCTCTTCTTCTCCTTCTGCCACCACTTCTCTCTCCTCCCGTTCTCCTTCTTCCACTTTTTCTTCTTCATCTCCTTTCATTCCACTACTTCCTCCTATTCCTCTTATTCTCTCCTTCTACCACTTCTTCTACTTCTTCTTGTTGTTCTTCTTCATTTTGTCTCCTTCTTCCGCTTCTTGTGCAAACACTTCTTGTTCTTCCTCCTCTTCCATTTCTTCTCCTTCCACAACTTCTTCTTCTTTCCTTTCCGTCTTCTCCTTCCTCTTTTTCTCCATCCCCCACTTCTGTTGCTTCCCATTGTTGCTCTTCCTCTTCTTCTCCTTCCCCCAAATCTTATGCTTACACTTCTTCTTCTTCTTCCTCTTCTCCTCCAGATTCCACTTCTTCTGCTTCTTCTTCCCTTCCCGTCCCCTCCTTCTTCCTTTTCCTCCTTTTCTCCTTGTTCCAATTCTTCTTATTCATCTCACCTCCTTCCACTACTTCTTCTTCCTCCTCTTGTTCACCTTCTTCACTTTCGACATCTTCTTCTTCTTCCTTTTCTTCTCCTTCTTCCACTTCTTCTAGTTACTCTCCTTCTTCTTCGTCTTCTTATCTTTCTTCCACTTCTCCTGCCTCCTCTTGTTCTCTTTCTTCCACTTCTTCTTCATCCTCTCCTTTCCTTTCTTTACTTCCTCTTCATCTCCTTCTTCTTCTTCCTTTCCTTCGTCATTCCCTCTTTTTCTCCTTCTGCTTCCACTTGCATTTCTACCTCTTGTTCTCCTTCTTCCACTTTTTCTCCATCATCCCCACTCCTTCAACTACTTCTTCTTCGTCCTCTTGTTCACCTTCTCCCACTTCTACTACACCACTTGTTCTTCTTCTTCCCTCTCTTCTCCTTCTTGCCCTTTTTCTGCCTACACTACTTCTTCTTCCTCCCCTTCTTCTTCTCCTTCTTGTTCCACTTCTTCTTCATCCCCTTTCCTTCCATTGCTTCTTTTTCCCATTCTTCCACTTCTTCTTCTTCTTCCTATTGTTCTCCTTCTTGCACTTGCACTTCTTCCTTTTCTTCTACTTCTTCCACTTCTTCTTCTTCATCTCCTTTCATTCCACTCCTTCCTCTTATTCCTCTTATTCTCTCCTTCTACCACTTCTTCTACTTCTACTTGTTGTTCTTCTTCATTTTTGTCTCCTTCTTCCGCTTCTTCTGCTTACACTTCTTCTTCTTCCTATTCTTCCATTTCTTCTCCTTCCACAACTTCTTCTTCTTTCCTTTCCGTCTTCTCCTTCCTCTTTTTCTCCATCCCCCACTTCTGTTGCTTCCCATTGTTGCTCTTCCTCTTCTTCTTCTTCCCCCAAATCTTATGCTTACACTTCTTCTACTTCTTCCTCTTCTCCTCCAGATTCAACTTCTTCTGCTTCTTCTTTCCTTCCCTACCCCTCCTTCTTCCTTTTCTTCCTTTTCTCCTTGTTCCAATTCTTCTTCTTCATCTCACCTCCTTCCAGTACTTCTTCTTCCTCCTCTTGTTCACCTTCTTCACTTTCCACATCTTCTTCTTCTTCTTTTTCTTCTCCTTCTTCCACTTCTTCTAGTTACTCTCCCCCTTCTTCCTCTTCTTATCTTTCTTCCACTTCTTCTGCCTCCTCTTGTTCTCTTTCTTCCACTTCTTCTTCATCCTCTCCTTTCCTTTCTTTTCTCCCTCTTCATCTCCTTCTTCTTCTTCCTTTCCTTCGTCATATCCCTCTTTTTCTCCTTCTTCTGCTTCCACTTGTATTTCTACCTCTTGTTGCCCTTCTTCCACTTCTTCTCCATCATCGCCACTCCTTCAACTACTTCTTCTTCTTCCTCTTGTTCACCTTCTTTCACTTCTACCACATCCACTTGTTCTTCTTCTTCCCTTTCTTCTCCTTCTTGCCCTTCTTCTGCCTACACTACTTCTGCTTCCTCCCGTTCTTCTTCTCCTTCTTGTTCCACTTCTTCTTCATCCCCTTTCCTTCCAATTCTTCTTCTTCATCTCACCTCGTTCCACTACTTCTTCTTCCTCCTCTTGTTCACCTTCTTCAACTCTTCACTTTCCACATCTTCTTCTTCTTCCTTTTCTTCTCCTTCTTCCACTTCTTCTAGTTACTCTCCTTCTTCTTCCTCTTTTTATCTTTCTTACACTTCTTCTTCTTCATCCTCTTCTCCTCCAGATTTCACTTCTTCTGCTTCTTCTTCCCTTCCCTTCCCCTCCCTTCCCGTTCTTCTTCCTTTTCCTCCTTTTCTCCTTGTTCCAATTCTTCTTCTTCATCTCACCTCCTTCCACTACTTCTTCTTCCTCCTCTTGCTCACCTTCTTCAACTTCTTCACTTTCCACATCTTCTTCTTCTTCCTTTTCTTCTCCTTCTTCTTCCTCTTCTTATCTTTCTTCCACTTCTTCTTCATCCTCTCCATTCCTTTCTTTTCTTCCTCTTTATCTCCTTCTTCTTCTTGCTTTCCTTCATCATATCCCACTTTTTCTCCTTCTTCTGCTTGCACTTGCATTTCTACCTCTTGTTCTCTTTCTTCCACTTCTTCTCCATCATCCGCACTCATTCAACTACTTCTTCTTCTTCCTCTTGTTCACCTTCTTCTACTTCTACTACATCCACTTGTTCTTCTTCTTCTCTCTCTTCTCCTTCTTGCCCTTCTTCTGCCTACACTACTTCTTCTTCCTCCCCTTCTTCTTCTCCTCCTTGTTCCACTTCTTCTTCATCCGCTTTCCTGCCATTGCTTCTTCTTCCTCATCTTTTTCTCATTCTTCCACTTCTTCTTCTTCCTATTGTTCTCCTTCTTCCACTTGCAGTTTTTCCTTTTCTTCTTGTTCTTCCACTTCTTCTTCTTCCTCTTGTTCTCCTTCTGCCACCTCTTCTCCCTCCTCCCGTTCTCCTTATTCCACTTCTTCTTCTTTATCTCCTTTCATTCAACTACTTCCTCCTATTCCTCTTATTCTCTCCTTCTACCACTTCTTCTACTTCTACTTGTTGTTCATCTCATTTTCGTCTCCATCTTCCGCATCTTCTGCTTATACTTCTTCTTCTTCCTCGTCTTCCATTTTGTCTCCTTCCACAACTTCATCTTCTTTCCTTTCCGTCTTCTCCTTCCTCTTTTTCTCCATCCCCCACTTCTGTTGCTTCCCATTGTTGCTCTTCCTCTTCTTCTCCTTCCCCCGAATCTTATGCTTACACTTCTTCTTCTTCTTCCTCTCCTCCTCCAGATTCCACTTCTTCTGCTTCCTCTTCCCTTCCCTTCCCTTACCCTCCTTCTTCCGTTTCCTCCTTTTCTCCTGGTTCCAGTTCTTCTTCTTCATCTCACCTCCTTCCACTACTTCTTCTTCCTCTTTTTATTCACCTTCTTCACTTTCCACATCTTCTTCTTCATCCTCTCCTTTCCTTTCTTTTCTTCCTCTTCATCTCCTTCTTCTTCTTCCTTTCCTTCCTCATATCCCTCTTCTTCTCCTTCTTCTGGTTCCACTTGCATTTCTACCTCTTGTTCTCCTTCTTGCACTTGTTCTCCATCATCCCCACTCCTTCAACTAGTTCTTCTTCTTATTCTTGTTCACCTTCTTCCAATTCTACTACATCCACTTGTTCTTCTTCTTCCCTCTCTTCTCCTTCTTGCCCTTCTTCTGCCTACACTACTTCGTCTTCCTCCCCTTCTTCTTCTCCTCCTTGGTCCACTTCTTCTTCATCCCCTTTCCTTCCATTGCTTCTTCTTCCTCCTCTTTTTCTCATTCTTCCACTTCTTCTTCTTCTTCCTATTGTTCTCCTTCTTCCACTTGCACTTCTTCCTTTTCTTCTCGTTCTTCTACTTCATCTTCTTCCTCTTCTTCTCCTTCTGCCACCTCTTCTCCCTCCTCCTGTTCTCCTTATTCCACTTCTTCTTCTTCATCTCCTTTGATTCCACTAGTTCCTCCTATTCCTCTTATTCTCTCCTTCAACCACTTCTTCTACTTCTACTTGTTGTTCTTCTTCATTTTCGTCTCCTTCTTCCGCTTCTTCTGCTTACACTTCTTCTTCTTCCTCTTTTGCTATTTCTTCTGCTTCCACAACTTCTTCTTCTTTCCTTTCCGTCTTCTCCTTCCTCTTTTTCTCCATCGCCCACTTCTGTTGCTTCCCATTGTTGCTCTTCCTCTTCTTCTCCTTCCCCCAAATCTTATGCTTACACTTCTTCTTCTTCTTCCTCTTCTCCTCCAGATTCAACTTCTTCTGCTTCTTCTTTCCTTCCCTTCCCGTCCTTCTTCCTTTTCCTCCTTTTCTCCTTGTTCCACTTCTTCTTGTTCATCTCACCTCCTTCCACTACTTCTTCTTCCTCCTCTTGTTCACCTTCTTCAACTTCTTCACTTTCCACATCTTCTTCTTCTTCCTTTTCTTCTTCTTCCACTTTTTCTAGTTACTCTCCTTCTTCTTCCTCTTGTTATCCTTCTTCCACTTCTCCTGCCTCCTCTTGTTCTCTTTCTTCGACTTCTTCTTCATGCTCTCCTTTCCTTTCTTTTCTTCCTCTTCATCTCCTTCTTCTTCTTCCTTTCCTTCGTCATATCCCTCTTTTTCTCCTTCTTCTGCTCCACTTGCATTTCTACCTCTTGTTCTCCTTCTTCCACTTCTTCTCCATCATCCCCACTCCTTCAACTACTTCTTCTTCTTCCTCTTGTTCTCCTTCTTCCACTTTTTCTTGATCCTCTTTCCTTCCATTGCTTCTTTACCCTCCTCTTTTTGTCATTCTTCCACATCTTCTTCTTCTTCCTATTGTTCTCCTTCTTCCACTTGCACTTCTTCCTTTTCTTCTCGTTCTTCCACTTCTTCTTCTTCCTCTTCTTCTCCTTCTGCCACCTCTTCTCCCTCCTCCTGTTCTCCTTATTCCACTTCTTCTTCTTGATCTCCTTTCATTCCACTAGTTCCTCCTATTCCTCTTATTCTCTCCTTCTGCCACTTCTTCTACTTCTACTTGTTGTTCTTCTTCATTTTCGTCTGCTTCTTCCGCTTCTTCTGCTTACCACTGCTTCCTTTTCTTCTCCTTCCACAACTTCTTCTTCTTTCCTTTCCATCTTCTCCTTCCACTTTTTCTCCATCCCCCACTTCTGTTGCTTCCCATTGTTGCTCTTCCGCTTCTTCTCCTTCCCCCAAATCTTATTCTTACACTTCTTCTTCTTGTTCCTCTTCTCCTCCAGATTCCACTTCTTCTGCTTCTTCTTCCCTTCCCTTCCTCTCCTTCTTCCTTTTCCTCCTTTTCTCCTTGTTCCAATTCTTCTTCTTCATCTCACCTCCTTCCACTACTTCTTCTTCCTCCTCTTGTTCACCTTCTTCACCTTCTTCACTTTCTTCACTTTCCACATCTTCTTCTTCTTCCTTTTCTTCTCCTTCTTCCACTTCTTCTAGTTACTCTCCTTCTTCTTCCTCGTCTTAACTGTCTTCCACTTCTCCTGCCTCCTCTTGTTCTCTTTCCTGCACTTCTTCTTCATCCTCTCCTTTCCTTTCTTTTCTTCCTCTTCATCTCATTCTTCTTCTTCCTTTCCTTCATCATATCCCTCTTTTTCTCCTTCTTCTTGTTCTTTTCCTTCATCGTATCCCTCTTTTTCTCCTTCTTCTGCTTCCACTTGCATTTCTACCTGTTGTTCTCCTTCTTCCACTTCTTCTCCATCATCCCCACTCCTTCAACTATTTCTTCTTCTTCCTTTTGTTCACCTTCTTCCTCTTCTACTACATCCACTTGTTCTTCTTCTTCCCTCTCTTCTCCTTCATGCCCTTCTTCTGCCTACACTACTTCTTCTTCCTCCACTTCTTCTTCATCCTCTTTCCTTCCATTGCTTCTTCTTCCTCCTCTTTTTCTCATTCTTCCACTTCTTCTTCTTCTTTCTATTGTTCTCCTTCTTCCACTTGCACTTCTTCCTTTTCTTCTCGTTCTTCCACTGCTTCTTCTTCCTCTTCTTCTCCTTCTGCCACCTCTTTTCCCTCCTCTTCCTTCTTCCACTTCTTCTTCTTGATCTCCTTTCATTCCACTACTTCCTCCTATTCCTCTTATTCTCGCCTTCTACCACTTCTTCTACTTCTACTTGTTGTTCTTCTTCATTTTCGTCTCCTTCTTCCACTTCTTCTTCTTCCTCTTCTTCCATTTCTTCTCCTTCCACAACTTCTTCTTCTTTCCTTTCCGTCTTCTCCTTCCTCTTTTTCTCCATCCCCCACTTCTGTTGCTTCCCATTGTTGCTCTTCCTATTCTTCTCCTGCCCCCAAATCTTATGCTTACACTTCTTCTTCTTCTTCCTTTTCTCCTCCAGATTCCACTTCTTCTGCTTCTTCTTCCCTTCCCTTCCCCTCCTTCTTCCTTTTCCTCCTTTTCTCCTTGTTCCAATTGATGAGGATACAGCTACAAACAAAGACAGTAAGGTGCTTGAAGGACTTGGGACACCTATGACAAGGGCAAGAGCTAGGAAAGCAAGAGAAGGTTTACAACAAGTGGTAGCAACAATTCTGGAAGCTGCACCTAATGAAAAGGACATAGAGGCAAAATTAATTCAATGCATGGTCATCATTGAAGATTCATGAAATAGAGGATGTTGCTGCAAAGTTATTTTATTCAAAGTGGGTTTAATTAAATAAAGTTGTAAAGAGTGTTGGTACTGTTGTGTTATTTGCCATGCTTTTAAAACAGTTTATTTTAATTTTTCTTTTATTTTGGAGTGTTGAATTTTAGTGGTTGTCTAGTTTTCCTTCAGTGTGGCTGTTGCCTTTTCATATGCACTAGTAGGGAGGTTATTTAATAAATAAGCCTCAATCAATGTTAGTAAATGGTGCATTTATTTCTTGGCTTTATGGAATTCCTATATGTATTGCATTTCAATGGAAATAGAGGGACTTTGCTTTGGATAAAACTTTTCTTGAGAGAGTGTATCTCCTAGGTTGTTGGCTGAACCAAGCTTGAGACTTATCAAGGGCCTTCCACCCGTTGTGGCGTCTTTGAGACTTATCTTCCTTCCCGGAAGTGGCGTCTCCCCCAAAACCACCATCATCCCCAATTTTGACCTTTTTCTTTTTCCATTCTAACAAATAGTCCTAATAGGTCCGTTCTGAATTCGTGGCAAGGGGAATTCACATCACCAATTCTTCTTCTTCATCTCATCCTTCCACTACTTCTTCTTCCTCCTCTTCTTCCCCTTCTTCCTCTTCTTCCATTTCTTCTCCTTCCACAACTTCTTCTTCTTTCCTTTCCGTCTTGTCCTTTCTCTTTTTCTCCATCCCCCACTTCTGTTGCTTCCCATTGTTGCTCTTCCTCTTCTTCTCCTTCCCCCAAATCTTATGCTTACACTTCGTCTTCTTCTTGCTCTTCTCCTCCAGCTTCCACTTCTTCTACTTCTTCTTACCTTCCATTCCCCTCCTTCTTCCTTTTCCTCCTTTTCTCCTTGTTCCAATTCTTCTTCTTCATCTCACCTCCTTCCACTACTTCTTCTTCTTCCTCTTGTTCACCTTCTTCACTTTCCACATCTTCTTCTTCTTCATTTTCTTCTCCTTCTTCCACTTCTTCTAGTTACTCTCCTTCTTCTTCCTCTTCTTACCTTTCTTCCACTTCTCCTGCCTCCTCTTGTTCTCTTTCTTCCACTTCTTCTTCATCCTCTCCTTTCCTTTCTTTTCTTCCTCTTCATCTCCTTCTTCTTCTTCCTTTCCTTCATCATATCCCTCTTTTTCTCCTTCTTCTGCTTCCACTTGCATTTCTACCTCTTGTTCTCCTTCTTCCACTTCTTCTCCATCATCCCCACTCCTTCAACTACTTCTTCTTCTTCCTCTTGTTCACCTTCTTCCACTTCTACTACATCCACTTGTTCTTCTTCTTCCCTCTCTTCTCCTTCTTGCCCTTCTTCTGCCTACACTACTTCTTCTTCCTCCCCTTCTTCTTCTCCTCCTTGTTCCACTTTTCTTGATCCCCTTTCCTTTCATTGCTTCTTCTTCCTCCTCTTTTTGTCACTCTTCCACTTCTTCTTCTTCTTCTTCCTATTGCTCTCCTTCTTCCACTTTTACTTCTTCCTTTTCTTCTCGGTCTTCCACTTCTTCTTCTTCCTCTTCTACTCCTTCTGCCACCTCTTCTTCCTCCTCCCGCTCTCCTTCGTCCACTTCTTCTTCTTCTTCATCTCCTTTCACTCCACTACTTCCTCCTATTCCTCTTATTCTCTCCTTCTACCACTTCTTCTACTTCTGCTTGTTGTTCTTCTTCATTTCCGTCTCCTTCTTCCGCTTCATCTGCTTACTCTTCTTCTTCTTCCTCTTCTTCCATTTCTTCTCCTTCCACAACTTCTTCTTCTTTCCTTTCCATCTTCTCCTTCTTTTTCTCCATCCCCCACATCTGTTGCTTGCCATTGTCGCTCTTCCTCTTCTTCTCCTTCCCCCAAATCTTATGCTTACACTTCTTCTTCTTCTTCCTCTTCTCCTCCAGATTCCACTTCTTCTGCTTCTTCCCTTCCGTTCACTTCCGGTCCTTCTTCCTTTTCCTCCTTTTCTCCTTGTTCCAATTCTTCTTCTTCATCTCACCTTCTTCTACTACTTCTTCTTCTTCCTCTTGTTCACCTTCTTCACTTTCCACATCTTCTTCTTCTTCCTTTTCTTCTCCTTCTTCCACTTCTTCTAGTTACTCTCCTTCTTCTTCCTCTTCTTATCTTTCTTCCACTTCTCCTTCCACCTCTTGTTCTCTTTCTTCCACTTCTTCTTCATCCTCTCCTTTCCTTTCTTTTCTTCCTCTTCATCTCCTTCTTCTTCTTCCTTTCCTTCGTCATATCCCTCTTTTTCTCCTTCTTCTGCTTCCACTTGCATTTCTACCTCTTGTTCTCCTTCTTCCACTTCTTATCCATCATCCCGGCTCCTTCAACTACTTCTTCTTCGTCCTCTTGTTCACCTTCTTCCACTTCTACTACATCCACTTGTTCTTCTTCTTCCCTCTCTTCTCCTTATTGCCATTTTTCTGCCTACACTACTTCTTCTTCCTCCCCTTCTTCTTCTCCTTCTTGTTCCACTTCTTCTTCATCCCCTTTCCTTCCATTGCTTCTTTTTCTCATTCTTCCACTTCTTCTTCTTCTTCCTATTGTTCTCCTTCTTCCACTTCCACTTCTTCCTTTTCTTCTCGTTCTTCCACTTCTTCTTCTTCCTCTTTCCTTCCATTGGTTCTTCTTCCTCCTCTTCCATTTCTTCTCCTTCCACAACTTCTTTTTCTTTCCTTTCCGTCTTCTCCTTCCTCTTTTTCTCTATCCGCCACTTCTGTTGCTTTCCATTGTTGCTCTTCCTCTTCTTCTCCTTCCGCCAAATCTTATGCTTACTCTTCCTCTTCTCCTCCAGATTCCACTTCTTCTGCTTCTTCTTCCCTTCCCTTCCCCTCCTTCTTCCTTTTCGTCCTTTTCTCCTTGTTCCAATTCTTCTTCTTCATCTCACCTCCTTCCATTACTTCTTCTTCCTCTTCTTGTTCACCTTCTTCAACTTCTTCACTTTCCACATCTTCTTCTTCTTCCTTTTCTTCTCCTTCTTCCACTTCTTCTAGTTACTCTCCTTCTTCTTCCTCTTCTTATCTTTCTTCCACTTGTCATGCCTCCTCTTGTTCTCTTTCTTCCATTTCTTCTTCATCCTCTCCTTTCCTTTCTTTTCTTTCTCTTCATATCCTTCTTCTTCTTCCTTTCCTTCCTCATATCCCTCTTTTTCTCCTTCTTATGCTTCCACTTGCATTTCTACCTCTTCTTCTCCGTCTTCCACTTCATCCCCACTCCTTCAACTACTTCTTCTTCTTCCTCTTGTTCACCTTCTTCCACTTCTACTACATCCACTTGTTCTTCTTCTTCCCTCTCTTCTCCTTCTTTCCCTTCTTCTGCCTACACTACTTCTTCTTCCTCCCCTTCTTCTAATCCTCCTTGTTCCACTTCTTCTTCATCCCCTTTCCTTCCATTGCTTCTTCTTCCTCCTCTTTTTCCCATTCTTCCACTTCTTCTTCTTCTTCCTATTGTTGTCCTTCTTCGACTTGCACTTCTTCCTTTTCTTCTAGTTCTTCCACTTCTTCTTCTTCCTCTGCTTCTCCTTCTGCCACCTCTTCTTCCTCCTTCAGTTCTCCTTCTTCCACTTCTTCTTCTTCATCTCCTTTCATTCCAGTACTTCCTCTTATTCCTCTTATTCTCTCCTTCTACCACTTCTTCTAAATCTACTTGTTGTTCTTCTTCATTTTCGTCTCCTTCTTCCGCTTCTTCTGCTTACACTTCTTCTTCTTCCTGTTCTTCCATTTCTTCTCCTTCCACAACTTCTTCTTCTTTCCTTTCCGTCTTCTCCTTCCTTTTTTTCTCCATCCCCCGAATCTTATGCTTACACTTCTTCTACTTCTTCCTCTTCTCCTCCAGATTCAACTTCTTCTGCTTCTTCTTTCCTTCCCTTCCCCTCCTTCTTCCTTTTCCTCCTTTTCTCCTTGTTCTAATTCTTCTTCTTCATCTCACCTCCTTCCACTACTTCTTCTTCCTCCTCTTGTTCACCTTCTTCAACTTCTTCACTTTCCACATCTTCTTCTTCTTCCTTTTCTTCTCCTTCTTCCACTTCTTCTAGTTACTTTCCTTCTTCTTCCTCTTCTTATCTTTCTTCCACTTCTCCTGCCTCCTCTTGTTCTCTTTCTTCCACTTCCCCTTCATCCTCTCCTTTCCTTTCTTTTCTTCCTGTTCATCTCCTTCTTCTTCTTCCTTTCCTTCCTCATATCCCTCTTTTTCTCCTTCTTCTGCTTCCACTTGCATTTCTACCTCTTGTTCTCCTTCTTCCACTTCATCCCCACTCCTTCAACTACTTCTTCTTCTTCCTCTTGTTCACCTTCTTCCACTTCTACTACATACACTTGTTCTTCTTCTTCCCTCTCTTCTCCTTCTTGCCCTTCTTCTGCCTACACTACTTCTTCTTCCTCCCCTTCTTCTTCTCCACCTTGTTCCACTTCTTTTTCATCCCCTTTCCTTCCATTGCTTCTTCTTCGTCCTCCTTTTCCCATTCTTCCACTTCTTCTTCTTCTTCCTATTGTTCTCCTTCTTCCACTTGCACTTCTTCCTTTTCTTCTCATTGTTCCACTTCTTCTTCTTCCTCTTCTTCTCCTTCTGCCACCTCTTCTCCCAACTCCCGTTCTCCTTTTTCTACTTCTTCTTCTTCATCTCCTTTCCTTCCACTACTTCCATCTATTCCTCTTATTCTCTCCTTCCATTGCTTCTTCTTCCTCCTGTTTTTCTGATTCTTCCACTTCTACTTCTTCTTCCTCTTCTTCTCCTTCTGCCACCTCTTCTCCCAACTCCTGTTCTCCTTCTTCCACTTCTTTTTCTTCATCTCCTTTCATTCCACTACTTCGTTCTATTCCTCTTATTCTCTCCTTGTACCACTTCTTCTCCTTCTACTTGTTGTTCTTCTTCATTTTCGTCTCCTTCTTCCGCTTCTTCTACTTACACCTCTTCTTCTTCCTCTTCTTCCATTTCTTCTCCTTCCACAACTTCTTCTTCTTTCCTTTCCATCCTCTCCATCCCCTTTTTCTCCATCCCCCACTTCTGTTGCTTCCCATTGTTTCTCTTTCTCTTCTTCTCCTTCCCCCAAATCTTATGCTTACACTTCTTCTTCTTCTTCCTCTTCTCCTCCAGATTCCACTTCTTCTGCTTCTTCTTCCCTACCCTTCCCCTCCTTCTTCCTTTTCCTCCTTTTCTCCTTGTTCCAATTCTTCTTCTTCATCTCACCTCCTTCCACTACTTCTTCTTCCTCCTCTTGTTCGCCTTCTTCACTTTCCACATCTTCTTCTTCTTCCTTTTCTTCTCCTTCTTCCACTTCTTCTAGTTACTCTCCTTCTTCTTCCTCTTCTTATCTTTCTTCCACTTCTCCTGCCTCCTCTTGTTCTCTTTCTTCCACTTATTCTTCATCCTCTCCTTTCCTTTCTTTACTTCCTCGTCATCTCCTTCTTCTTATTCCTTTCCTTCTTCTGCTTCCACTTTCATTTCTACCTCTTGTTCTCCTTCTTCCACTTCTTCTCCATCATCCCCACTCCTTTAACTACTTCTTTTTCTTCCTCTTGTTCACCTTCTTCCACTTCTACTACATCCACTTGTTCTTCTTCTTCCCTCTCTTCTCCTTCTTGCCCTTCTTCTGCCTACACTACTTCTTCTTCCTCCCTTTCTTCTTAATCTCCTTGTTCGACTCCTTCTTGATCTCCTTTCCTTCCATTGCTTCTTCTTCCTCCTCTTTTTCTCATTCTTCCACTTCTTCTTCTTGTTCCGCTTCTGCTCCTTCTGCCACCTCTTCTCCTCCTCCCGTTTTCTTTCTTCAACTTCTTCTTCATCTCCTTTCATTCCACCACTTCTTCCTATTCCTCTTATTCTCTCCTTCTACCACTTTTTCTTCTGCTTCTACTTGTTGTTCTTCTTCATTTTCGTCTCTTTCTTCCGCTTCTTCTGCTTACACTTCTTCTTCTTCCTCTTCTTTCCTTTCCGTCTTCTCCTTCCTCTTTTTCTCCATCCCCCACCTCTGTTGCTTCCCACTGTTGCTCTTCCTCTTCTTCTCCATCCCCCGAATCTTATGCTTACACTTCTTCTACTTCTTCCTCTTCTCCTCCGGATTCAACTTCTTCTGCTTCTTCTTTCCTTCCCTTCCCCTCCTTCTTCCTTTTCCTCCTTTTCTGCTTGTTCTAATTCTTCTTCATCTCACCTCCTTCCACTACTTCTTCTTCCTCCTCTTGTTCACCTTCTTCAACTTCTTCACTTTCCACATCTTCTTCTTCTTCCTTTTCTTCTCCTTCTTCCACTTCTTCTAGTTACTTTCCTTCTTCTTCCTCTTCTTATCTTTCTTCCACTTCTCCTGCCTCCTCTTGTTCTCTTTCTTCCACTTCTTCTTCATCCTCTCCTTTCCTTTCTTTTCTTCCAGTTCATCTCCTTCTTCTTCTTCCTTTCCTTCCTCATATCTCTCTTTTTCTCCTTCTTCTGCTTCCACTTGCATTTCTACCTCTTGTTCTCCTTCTCTCACTTCATCCCCATTCCTTCAACTACTTCTTCTTCTTCGTCTTGTTTACCTTCTTCCACTTCTACTACATACACTTGCTCTTCTTCTTCCCTCTCTTCTCCTTCTTGCCCTTCTTCTGCCTACACTACTTCTTCTTCCTCCCCTTCTTCTTCTCCACCTTGTTCCACTTCTTCTTCATCCCCTTTCCTTCCATTGCTTCTTCTTCCTCCTCGTTTTCCCATTCTTCCACTTCTTCTTCTTCTTCCTATTGTTCTCCTTCTTCCACTTGCACTTCTTCCTTTTCTTCTCGTTCTTCCACTTCTTCTTCTTCCTCTTCTTCTCCTTCTGCCACCTCTTCTCCCAACTCCCGTTCTCCTTTTTCCACTTCTTCTTCTTCATCTCCTTTCCTTCCACTACTTCCATCTATTCCTCTTATTCTCTCCTTCCATTGCTTCTTCTTCCTCCTGTTTTTCTGATTCTTCCACTTCTACTTCTTCTTCCTCTTCTTCTCCTTCTGCCACCTCTTCGCCCAACTCCCGTTCTCCTTCTTCCACTTCTTTTTCTTCATCTCCTTTCATTCCACTACTTCGTTCTATTCCTCTTATTCTCTCCTTCTACCACTTCTTCTCCTTCTACTTGTTGTTCTTCTTCATTTTCGTCTC
Source organism: Psophocarpus tetragonolobus (assembly GCA_037954015.1). NCBI lineage: Eukaryota > Viridiplantae > Streptophyta > Magnoliopsida > Fabales > Fabaceae > Psophocarpus > Psophocarpus tetragonolobus. The sequence goes on from CM075694.1 coordinate 21,924,937, forward strand.
TTTCTTCCACTTCTTCTACTTACACCTCTTCTTCTTCCTCTTCTTCCATTTCTTCTCCTTCCACAACTTCTTTTTCTTTCCTTTCCGTCCTCTCCATCCTCTTTTTCTCCATCCCCCACTTCTGTTGCTTTCCATTGTTTCTCTTTCTCTTCTTCTCCTTCCCCCAAATCTTATGCTTACACTTCTTCTTCTTCTTCCTCTTCTCCTTCTTCGTTTTCCTCCTTTTCTCCTTGTTCCAATTCTTCTTCTTCATCTCACCTCTTTCCACTACTTCTTCTTCCTCCTCTTGTTCACCTTCTTCACCTTGTTCACTTTCCACATCTTCTTCTTCTTCCTTTTCTTCTCCTTCTTCCACTTCTTCTAGTTACTCTCCTTCTTCTTCCTCTTCTTATCTTTCTTCCACTTCTCCTGCCTCCTCTTATTCTCTTTCTTCCACTTCTTCTTCATCCTCTCCTTTCCTTTCTTTTCTTCCTCTTCATCTCCTTCTTCTTCTTTCTTTCCTTCGTGATATCCCGCTTTTTCTCCTTCTTCTGCTTCCACTTGCATTTCTACCTCTTATTCTCCTTCTTCCACTTCTTCTCCATCATCTCCACTCCTTCAACTACTTCTTCTTCTTCCTCTTGTTCACCTTCTTCCACTTCTACTACATCCACTTGTTCTTCTTCTTCCCTCTCTTCTCCTTCTTGCCCTTCTTCTGCCTACACTACTTCTCTTCTTCCCCTTCTTCTTCTCCTCCTTGTTCCACTCCTTCTTCATCTCCTTCCCTTCCATTGCTTCTTCTTCCTCCTCTTTTTCTCATTCTTCCACTTCTTCCTCTTCTTCTGTTTCTTCTTCTTCCTCAACTTCTTCTTCTTTCCTTTCCGTCTTCCCCTTCCTCTTTTTCTCCATCCCCCACTTCTGTTGCTTCCCACTGTTGCTCTTCCTCTTATTCTCCTTCTCCCAAATCTTATGCTTACACTTCTTCTTCTTCTTCCGCTTCTCCTCCAGATTCCACTTCTTCATCTTCTTCTGCCCTTCCCTTCCCTTCCGGTCCTTCTTCCTTTTCTTCCTTTTCTCCTTGTTCCAATTCTTCTTCTTCATCTCACCTCCTTCCACTACTTCTTCCTCCTCCTGTTGTTCACCTTCTTCCTCTTCATCTCCTTCTTCTTCTTCCTTTCCTTCGTCATAGCCCTCTTTTCTCCTTCTTCTGCTTCCACTTGCATTTCTACCTCGTGTTCTCCTTCTTCCACTTCTTCTCCATCATCCCTACTCCTTCAACTACTTCTTCTTCTCCTCCTTGTTCCACTCCTTCTTCATTCCCCTTTCCTTCCATTGCTTGTTCTTCCTCCTCTTTTTCTTATTCTTCCACTTCTTCTTCTTCTTCCTATTGTTCTCCTTCTTCCACTTGCACTTCTTCCTATTCTTCTCGTTCTTCCACTTCTTCTTCTTCATCTCCTTTCATTCCACTACTTCCTCCTATTCCTCTTATTCTCTCCTTCTACCACTTCTTCAACTTCTACTTGTTGTTCTTCTTCCTTTTCTTCTCCTTCTGCCACCTCTTCTCCCTCCTCCCGTTCTCCTTCTTCCACTTCTTTTTGTTCATCTCCTTTCATTCCACTACTTCTACCACGTGTTCTACTTCTACTTGTTGTTGTTCTTCATTTTCGTCTCCTTCTTCCGCTTCTTCTGCTTACACTTCTTCTTCTTCCTCTTCTTCCATTTCTTCTCCTTCCACAACTTCTTCTTCTTTCCTTTTCGTCTTCCCCTTCCTCTTTTTCTCCATCCCCCACTTCTGTTGCTTCCCACTGTTGCTCTTCCTCTTCTTCTCCTTCCCTCAAATCTTATGCTTACACTTCTTCTTCTTCTTCTTCCTCTTCTCCTCCAGATTCCCCTTCTTCTGCTTCTTCTTCCCTTCCCTTCCCCTCCCCTCCATCTTCCTTTTCCTCCTTTTCTCCTTGTTCCAATTCTTCTTATTAATCTCACCTCCTTCCACTACTTCTTCTTCCTCCTCTTGTTCACCTTCTTCAACTTCTTCACTTTCAACATCTTCTTCTTCTTCCTTTTCTTCCACTTCTTCTACTTACTCTCCTTCTTCTTCCTCTTCTTATCTTTCTTCAACTTCTCCTTCCTCCTCTTGTTCTCTTTCTTCCACTTCTTCTTCATCCTCGGCTTTCCCTTCTTTTCTTCCTCTTCATCTCCTTCTTCTTCTTCCTTTCCTTCGTCATATCCCTCTTTATCTCCTTCTTCTGCTTCCACTTGCATTTCTACCTCTTGTTGTCCTTCTTCCACTTCTTCTCCATCATCCCCACTCCTTCAACTACTTATTCTTCTTCTGCCCCTATTTATAGAACTAGGTGACTGTTCAAAATCATAACTCTCAAAAGAAAAATTAAATACTCCATTATCACGCAATTATCACATATGATTAATTGCATGTTACATTAATTCCTAAATTAATGAAACGTTACAAAAATGAAAAGTCATTGTCTTTGGCATTCACATCATTCCCTCCTTCTTCGAAAAGATTCGTCCTCGAATCTATGACTTTTTTTTTCCTATCAATTTTATTCACTTATAATTTAAAATAAACAAAATCAACCTCCAGGATCAAATGTAACTTGTAAAAATTCATGCATCAAAGAAGTTTTCCTTTTTGGTTTCCAAACCCAAACATTGGAATCAAGAGGAATTCTTCTTTTAAAATAGACTTGTGCATTTTCTTCAGGAGTTTTAACCTCAACAATGCACTGAATGTACAGTGACTTTGGAAAAGGGATATCCACATTTTTCTTCCTCAAATATGGCAATTTGTGGGTTGTATTGTCATCGTTCTGTCATTCAAAATACCAATAAAAGAAGAAAAATCATTAGCAGTTTTTATTTTAACGTTCTTTTTCTCTCTTTCTCTTTCCTTTTCTCTCTCTTCCTCTTCACTCCTTTCTATTTCTATTTTTCTCTTTTCTTCTCTTTCTTTTTCTATTTTCTCCTTCAACTTATGTTGATTATCACAAACTTCACTTGGTGTCAGAAATTTCAAATTAAGTTTGCGTCCTTCATGCACCAAAGAAACTGAAAGTCTTTCAGAATTTATCCTTTTACCCTGCAACCAAGGTCTCCCTAAAAGAAAATGACATGAGTCCATGGGAGCAATATCGCATGTCACTTCCTCCACATATTTTCCAATAGTGAATCTAAACTTAGTTTGCCTAGGATGAAGACTCATTAGTAAGTTGAGTTTACTCACAAATCTTTCGCTCACGACGTTGTTACAACTTCCTCCATCAACTGCAAATAAACACAAATGACCTTCGATTAAGCACCTTGTATAAAAAATATTCACCATAATTCCAAACCTAGAGCCGAAGCTCTGATACCAAATGATATGAATCCGCTGTCAGTTTAGGATTCTGAAAGGACCCTAGGAATTTAGCTTGCTGCGTTAACAAAATTAATCAACGTGGAAGGCAAACAATTGCAAAAAAATAAACTAAATAGAATTACTACCAAACTTTTAGACACAGAATGGAAATTAAAAGTTATTGAAAATCAACGATTAAACGAGTTTTCGATAGTGTAGGACTTTCCTATCATAGAGTTTAATGGGCAGAATTGAGTATGAATAGAAAAGATAGAAAATGGAATTGGAATTTATAGACTCCACACTTCCAAGGATGGAAGATATGTCTACGAGATTGCACACACAAAGGGGTGAATTACCTTTGATAAATCTCAAAAAAGATTTTGGATTGTCAAGAACCCAAAGGAGAGAAAACTCCACTAGTTTTCTTATTTCCAAAATATTCTGCCTTACATCTCAGTCTTGCCCAAATTTATATGCCTAATAAACTCAGCTTGTGTAGGTTTAGTGGCTTTCTAAATTAAGCTGAAGTTACAAAATAATAAAAACTAATAATGGGCAGCTTAATAACAAAGTGTAACTGCCAAAGTAAATTAAACACGTATACTAATTATAATTGATAACCTAGGTGGCTGCAACTTTAATTAGACAATTCTGGTTGCCCACCATTAACTAAGTAAACTCCAAGAAAATGAGTTTAATTTATTTCAAACTTCTCTTCCATTAAGGTCAAGCATTGCTCTCTTCAGTCCTGAGACAATTAACAATTTTAAACTTTATTTCTTCAATGTTTGGCTCTTTTTGCAAAAGGGCTGCCAATACTTGTTGAATAGCTTCCTTAGCTCTTCTTGTCCTTGCCTTTGTCATAGGTCCTCCAAGTCCTTCAAGCTTGATGTCCTCATCACTCCCCCCCTCTTGAAGAGGATTTGTCCCCAAATCAATAGCATCTTCATTTGCATCAAAGAGAGTTAAATCAGACACATTAAAAGTAGCACTAACATTATACTCATCTGGAAGATCAATCTTATAGGCATTGTCATTGATCTTTTCTAGAACTTGGAAAGGACCATCTCCCCTTGGTTGGAGTTTTGACTTTCTTTGTTTAGGGAACCTTTCCTTTCTCATGTGTACCCAAACCCAATCACCAGGTTGGAACACGACCTTCTTCCTACCCTTGTTAGCTTGCCTTGCATAACTCTCATTTTTCTTTTCAATTTGAGCCTTCACTTACTCATGCAGCTTCTTTACATACTCAGCTTTAGCTTGTGCTTCATTATGCTTAAACATAGAAATGTTAGGCATGGACAACAAATCAAGAGGAGTCAAAGGATTGAACCCATGCACAATTTCAAACGGAGAACAATTAGTCGTGCTATGGACAACCCTATTATAAGCAAACTCAACATGAGGCAAACATGCTTCCCAAGACTTAAGATTTTTCTTTAAAACAGTCCTAAACAATGTGCCTAAAGTCCTATTGACTACCTCAGTTTGACCATCAGTTTGTGGGTGGCAAGTAGTAGAAAACAGCAATTTAGTACCAATTTTACCCCACAAGGTCCTCCAAAAGTGACTAAGGAATTTTGCATCCCTATCACTCACAATGCTCCTTGGCAGTCCATGAAGTCTCACTATTTCCTTGAAAAATAAATCAGCCACATGGCTAGCATCATCCACCTTTTTGCAAGGAATGAAATGTGCCATCTTAGAAAACCTATCAACAACAACAAACACAGAATCCTTTCCATTCTTTGTTTTAGGCAACCCCAAAACAAAGTCCATAGAAATGTCAGTCCAAGGATATTCAGGAACAGGCAAAGGAGTATACAATCCATGAGGCTTAACCTTAGATTTGGCCTTTTTACACACAATGCAATGGTCACAAAACTTATGCATATATCGTTTCATGTAAGGCCAAAAGAAATGCTCTTGTAAAATTTCCAAAGTCTTTTGAACCCCAAAATGACCCATCAAACCCCCCTCATGTGATTCACTTACAAGCAACTCTCTAATGGAACATTTAGGCACACACAATTTATTGGCTTTAAACAAAAATCCATTATGCCTATAATATCCATTTTCAGAAAGCTTTTCACATGCAGCAAATATTTCAGCAAAATCCACATCATGTTTATACATATCTTTCAAAGATTCAAGACCAAACAATTTAGTCTCAAGCATAGAAAGTAATGCATGCCTCCTAGAAAGTGCATCAGCCACTACGTTCCCTTTGCCCTTTTTATGCTTGATAACATATGGAAATTGTTCTAAAAATTCTACCCACTTAGCATGCCTCTTATTAAGCTTACCTTGACCCTTTAAATATTTTAAAGACTCATGGTCGCTATGAATGACAAATTCCTTGGGTAACAGATAATGCTGCCATGTTTTTAAAGCCCTCACCAACGCATATAATTCCTTATCATAAGTAGAATAGTTAAGGGCAGCCCCACTTAACTTTTCACTGAAATAAGCAATTGGATGACCATCTTGCAATAAAACAGCCCCAATACCCACATTTGATGTATCACATTCAATTTCAAATGATTTTGCAAAATTAGGCATGGCAAGAATAGGTGCATTAACAAGCTTATGCTTAAGGGCAGCAAAGGCCTCTTCTTGTTTCTCTCCCCATTTAAAACCCACATTTTTTTTAACAATTTCATTTAGAGGTGCAGCCACAGTACTAAAATCTTTAACAAATCTCCTGTAGAAACTTGCTAAACCATGAAATCCCCTCACCTCACTCACGGTTTTAGGTGTAGGCCATTCTTGGATGGCCTTAACCTTTTCCACATCAACCTGTACCCCTTTAGCATTAACAACAAAGCCTAGGAATACTACATGATCAGTACAAAAAATGCATTTGTCCAAATTGGCATACAATTGTTCTTTTCTAAGAACATTCATAACAGCCCGCAAATGTTCAACATGCAATTCAAGACTAGTGCTATAGATCAGAATATCATCAAAGTACACCACAACAAATTTTCCAATAAACTCTCTTAAGACATGATTCATTAATCTCATGAAAGTACTAGGTGCATTTGTCAAACCAAAGGGCATAACCAGCCACTCATACAATCCATATTTAGTCTTAAAAGCAGTTTTCCATTCATCTCCTTCTCTAATCCTAATCTGATTATAGCCACTTTTCAGATCAATTTTAGAAAACACACATGCACCATATAGTTCATCAAGAAGATCATCTAACCTGGGAATTGGATGTCTATATTTGATGGTGATGTTGTTTATGGATCTACAATCAGAACACATCCTCCATGAACCATCCTTCTTGGGTACTAGAATCACAGGTACAGCACATGGACTCATGCTGTCTCTTACCCACCCTTTGCTCATGAGTTCAGTAACTTGCCTTTCGATCTCTTTGGTCTCCTGTGGGTTGCTCCTATAAGCTGGACGATTAGGCAAAGAAGCTCCTGGAATGAGATCAATGTGATGCTCAATTCCCCTCACAGGTGGCAAGCCATCAGGTACATTTGCTGGAAACACATCCTCAAAATCCTGCAAAAGAGACTCAATACAAGAAGGCAATTCAAACTTGTCAAACTGGTTAGCATACAAAATTTGATTTTGACAAAGCAATAAGTAGAGGGGCTGTCTTGCGCAAAGCACCCTCCTTACCTCCCTTTCTCTTGCTAAACACAGCTGCTTGCCCTCAAGTGTTTCACTCTTATTCTTTTCTCTCTTTTTTCTTTCAGGTGTTTCACTCTTTTTCCTCTCAGGTGTTTCACTCTTTCTCTCACTTGCTAACTTTTCTCTCATTTTTAATTGATCCTCACATACCTCTTTAGCAGATAAAGGCTTAAGAACCACCTTTTTATCCTGATACATGAAGGAAATTTTATTAGTGAAACCATCATGAATGGCTTTGGTATCATACTGCCACGGCCTCCCTAAAAGGATATGGCTGGCCTCCATGGGAACCACATCACATAAAACCTTATCTTGATACTTCCCAATGGAGAAAGGAACCTCTGCTTGCTGTTTCACTTTAACTTCTTCTCCTTCACTAAGCCATTGAGTTTATATGGTCTAGGATGCGGTGTAGTGTCCATGTTCATCTTTGACACTAATCTTGAACTCTCCACATTGGTACAACTCCCTCCATCAATAATTACCAAACAAACATTACCATTGATTGAACATCTTGTGTGAAAGATGTTCTCCCTTTGAGATGCATCTTCGGCCTTGACTTGACTTCCCAACAGTCTCCTAATCATGTACAACTCTCCTTCATTAGCCGCCAATTCTCCATCACTCTCCTCTTCTTCTCCACCACTAGCTTCTGATTGGCTTGTGTATTCCCCATTATCTTTGAGAAAAACAATCTTCTTTGTGGGACACTCATAGGCATAATGACCCATGCCCAAGCACTTGAAACACTTCACTTCTCTAGTCTTTTTAGGTGGATTATCATCTTTCTTTTGAGGGGCTTTTCCATGGCTAGAAGGTGTTGTATTACTAGATGAGGCAGCTCCTTCTTTCCTCCTATCCTTCCAATTGGAATTATTAAAATTGGTAGAACTCCTTCTTGTTGCACTTTTTCTTTTTAACTGTTGTTCTACCTGAATGGCCTTATGCAACAGATCCTCCATTTCTACAAATTCATGCAACTCAACAACATCTCTAATATCATGATTTAAGCCACTAAGGAAGCAAGCCATAGTTACCTCAGGATCTTCTTCAATTTTTGCTTGGATGATAATCACCTCCATCTCCTTATAGTACTCCTCCACTCCCTTGCTTCCTTGAGACAATTTTTGAAGTTTCAATTTTAAGTCTCTATGGAAGCTAGAAGGTACATACCGTTTCCTCATGAGCCTCTTCATTTCAGTCCAAGTGTCCACCATAGGCTCTTCATCTCTAATCCTCTCCCTTTGCAACTTGTTCCACCAAATCAAAGCATAATCTGAAAATTCAGCAGCTGCAAGTCTCACCTTTTGCTCCTCACTATAATTGTTGCAAGAGAACACATGCTCAATTTTTAACTCCCACTCCAAGTATGCCTCAGGATCACTCCTACCCTTGAAAGGAGGCACATTCAACTTCACTCCTTCTATTCTTCCTTCATTTCTATTTGGCCTTCCTCCTCCTCCTCCTCCTACTGGTGGGGTTCTATTCTCCAACTGATCCAACCTCTCATGGAACTCATCTTGTTGTTGCTTCATCAATCTCTCTAAATGCTGGGATAGTGCAACAATTTGAAGCTGAAGATCATTGTTATTATTTCTTTCCGCCATGATAAATAAACAGGTCAAATGTCACAAGAAAAAGTATGTATGTGGTGTTTGAAAATGTTCTCACCCACTCAAGTGTTTGCACTAAAAAAAAAAAATTGGCTTTTACTATAATGAAACTCTCTTGCCTTTTTCCTCTTTATTCCTCCTTAAGTTCTTAACAAACCAAAAGAGAAAAACTCAAAGACAAACACCAACTTGTGTGCAGGCAAATAAGACACAATAAAACTAACAAAAATGACTAAAATGAAACCCAACGAAAGCAACAAATACTAGGACAACACTGGAATTTTTTTTTTTTTACACCAACAAGACAGAAGAAATTTGTCTCAAAATGAAAACAAAGGAAGTACGAAAAGAAATGGACAAAAACTGGGCACACAAAAACAAAGGTACAAACAGCCACAACCAGAATTTTGAGTAGAAAATTGTGCAGCCAATTTTAACAGGTAAAGACACAAACAGAGGATAAAATTTTGGCTTAAAATGAAACTAACAAGTGCAGCAAAATCCAGCAAGAATGTGCAGTATATGTGAAGTCAAAACAGAGTGGAATTGACACAATTTGTAACCAAGAAGTGCAGCCCAAAATTTCAGAAATGTAAACAAACAAGGTGCAGTAATTTTTCTTTCAAATCAAACACAATATTACCTTCAAAATGAAGAATTTCTAGCATGAACCATTCAGCCAATTTTATATATATATATTTTTTAAACACATTTGCATTCTTTGTTTTGCTTCTTTTTTTTTCTCTATATTTTTTTTTTCTTCAGATTTTCAAAATTCCTCTTCCTTTTTTTTTTTTTTAGAATCTCAGATATTTTTAAGGGCTTAACTTTTGCAATGGTTCATCCTAACTGATTGACAATTAAGGTAATATTATTGATGATAAGAATCAAGGAAAAAAATTACCCGGAGTGCAGCCTTGCAATTCCTAGAAACCTAAGCTCTGATACCAAACTGATAGAAATCCAGAGGGGTTGGATTCGTTTTGCGGATCTATCTAGGTTGGAAGGTAATAAGTTAACAAAACAATGAGAATTGGGTAAACAAGAAAATGGAAAAGATGAAAATGGTTTAACGAAAAGATAGATGACGCCACTTCCAAGGATGGAAGATAAGTCATATGACGCCACAAGGGTGGTGATTTACCCTTGATAAGTCTAGGAGAACGCCACAAGGAAAAATTCCTTGATAAGTTCTAAAGAGAAATTCATCTCTCACAAAAGGGTAAAACCCAAATATAATTTCACTAATTCAATGGTTGTCCTTTGAGTACAATTCAACCCTTATTTATAGAACTAGGTGACTGTTCAAAATCATAACTCTCAAAAGAAAAATTAAATACTCCATTATCACGCAATTATCACATATGATTAATTGCATGTTACATTAATTCCTAAATTAATGAAACGTTACAAAAAATGAAAAGTCATTGTCTTTGGCATTCACATCAGCTTCTTCTTCCTCCTCTTTTCCTCATTCTTCCACTTCTTCTTCTTCTGCCTATTGTTCTCCTTCTTCCACTTGCACTTCTTCCTATTCTTCTCGTTCTTCCACTTCCTCTTCTTCTGCTTCTGCCACCTCTTCTCCCTCCTCCCGTTCTCCTTCTTCCAACACTTCCTCCTATTCCTCTTATTCTCTCCTTCTACCACTTCTTCTACTTCTACTTGTTGTTCTTCTTCATTTTTTTCTCCTTCTTCCGTTTCTTCTGCTTAGACTTCTTCTTCCTCCTCTTCTTCCATTTCTTCTCCTCCTCCCACAACTTCTTCTTCTTTCCTTTCCGTCTTCTCCTTCCTCTTTTTCTCCATCCCCCACTTCTGTTGCTTCCCATTGTTGGTCTTCCTCTTCTTCTCCTTCCCCCAAATCTTATGCTTACACTTCTTCCTCTTCTTCCTCTTCTACTCCAGCTTCCACTTCTTCTGCTTCTTCTTCCCTTCCCTTCGCCTCCTTCTTCCTTTTCCTCCTTTTCTCCTTGTTCCAATTCTTCTTCTTCATCTCACCTCCTTCCACTACTTCTTCTTCCTCTTCTTGTTCACCTTCTTTACTTTCCACATCTTTTTCTTCTTCCTTTTCTTCTCCTTCTTCCACTTCTTCAAGTTACTCTCCTTCTTCTTCCTCTTCTTATCTTTCTTCCACTTCTCCTGCCTCCTCTTGTCCTCTTTCTTCGACTTCTTCTTCATCATGTCCTTTCCTTTCTTTTCTTCCTCTTCATCTCCTTCTTCTTCTTCCTTTCCTTCGTCATATCCGTCTTTTTCTCCTTGTTTTGCTTCCACTTGCATTTCTACCTCTTGTTCTCCTTCTTCCACTTCTTCTCCATCATCCCCAATCCTTCAACTACTTCTTCTTCTTCCTCTAGTTCACCTTCTTCCACTTCTACTACATCCACGTGTTCTTCTTCTTCCCTCTCTTCTCCTTGTTGCCCTTCTTCTGCTTACACTACTTCTTCTTCCTCCCCTTCTTCTTCTCCTCCTTGTTCCACTTCTTCTTCATCCCCTTTCCTTCCATTGCTTCTTCTTCCTCCTCTTTTTCTCATTCTTCCACTTCTTGTTCTTCTTCGTATTGTTCTCCTTCTTCCACCTGCACTTCCTCCTTTTCTTCTTGTTCTTCCACTTCTTCTTTTTCCTCTTCTTCTCCTTCTGCCACCTCTTCTCCCTCCTCCCGTTCTCCTTCTTCCACTTCTTCCTCTTCATCTCCTTTCATTCCACTAATACCGCCTATTCCTCTTATTCTCTCCTTCTACCACTTCTCCTACTTCTACTTGTCGTTCTTCTTCACTTTCGTCTCCTTCTTCCACTTCTTCTTCTTCCTCTTCTTCCATTTCTTCTCCTTCCACAACTTCTTCTTCTTTCCTTTCTGGCTTCTCCTTCCACTTTTTCTCCATCCCCCACTTCTTTTGCTTCCCATTGTTGCTGTTCCACTTCTTCTCCTTCCCCCAAATCTTATGCTTACACTTCTTCTTCTTCTTCCTCTTCTCCTCCAGATTCCACTTCTTCTGCTTCTTCTTCCCTTCCCTTCCCTTCCCTTCCCCTCCTTCTTCCTTTTCCTCCTTTTCTCCTTGTTCAATTCTTCTTCTTCATCTCACCTCCTTCCACTACTTCTTCTTCCTCCTCTTGTTCACCTTCTTCAACTTCTTCACTTTCCACATCTTCTTCTTCTTCCTTTTCTTCTCCTTCTTCCACTTGCACTTCTTCTAGTTACTCTCCTTCTTCTTCCTTTTCTTCTCCTTCTTCCACTTCTCCTGCCTCCTCTTGTTCTCTTTCTTCCACTTCTTCTTCATGCTCTCCTTTCCTTTCTTTTCTTCCTTCTCATCTCCTTCTTCTTCTTCCTTTCCTTCGTCATATCCCTCTTTTTCTCCTTCTTCTGCTTCCACTTGCATTTTTACCTCTTGTTCTCCTTCTTCCACTTATTCTCAATCATCCCCACTCCTTCAACTACTTGTTCTTCTTCCTCTTGTTCACCTTTTTCCACTTCTATTACATCCACCTGTTCTTCTTCTTCCCTCTCTTCTCGTTCTTGCCCTTATTCTGCATACACCACTACTTCTTCCTCCCCTTCTTCTTCTCCTCCTTGTTCCACTCCTTCTTCATCCCGTTTCCTTCCATTGCTTCTTCTTCCTCCTCTTTTTCTCATTCTTCCGCTTCTTCTTCTTCTTCCTCTTCTTGTCCTTCTGCCACCTCTTCTCCTCCTCCCGTTCTCCTTCTTCCACTACTTCCTCCTATTCCTCTTATTCTCTCCTTCTACCACTTCTTCTACTTCTACTTGTTGCACTTCTGCCTTTTCTCCTTGTTCCAATTCTTCTTATTCATCTCACCTCCTTCCACTACTTCTTGTTCCTCCTCTTGTTCACCTTCTTCACTTTCCACATCTTCTTCTTCTTCCTTTTCTTCTCCTTCTTCCACTTCTTCTAGTTACTCTCCTTCTTCTTCCTCGTCTTAACTTTCTTCCACTTCTCCTGCCTCCTCTTGTTCTCTTTCTTCCACTCTTCTTCATCCTCTCCTTTCCTTTCTTTTCTTCCTCTTCATCTCCTTCTTCTTCTTCGTTTCCTTCATCATATCCCTCTTTTTCTCCTTCTTCTGCTTCCACTTGCATTTCTACCTCTTGTTCTCCTTCTTCCACTTCTTCTCCATCATCCCCACTCCTTCAACTATTTCTTCTTCCTCCTCTTGTTCACCTTCTTCCTCTTCTACTACATCAACTTGTTCTTCTTCTTCCCTCTCTTCTCCTTCATGCCCTTCTTCTGCCTATACTACTTCTTCTTCCTCCCCTTCTTCTTCTCCTCCTTGTTCCACTTCTTCTTCATCCTCTTTCCTTTCATTGCTTCTTCTTCCTCCTCTTTTTCTCATTCTTCCACTTCTTCTTCTTCTTTCTATCGTTCTCCTTCTTCCACTTGCACTTGTTCCTTTTCTTCTCGTGCTTCCACTTCTTCTTCTTCCTCTTCTTCTCCTTCTGCCACCTCTTTTCCCTCCTCCCGTTCTCCTTCTTCCACTTCTTCTTCTCCATCTCCTTTCATTCCACTACTTCCTCCTATTCCTCTTATTCTCTCCTTCTACCACTTCTTCTACTTCTACTTGTTGTTCTTCTTCATTTTCGTCTCCTTCTTCCACTTCTTCTTCTTCCTCTTCTTCCATTTCTTCTCCTTCCACAACTTCTTCTTCTTTCCTTTCCGTCTTCTCCTTCCTCTTTTTCTTCACCCCCCACTTCTGTTGCTTCCCATTGTTGCTCTTCCTCTTCTTCTCCTTCCCCCAAATCTTATGCTTACACTTCTTCTTCTTCCTTTTCTCCTCCAGATTCCACTTCTTCTGCTTCTTCTTCCCTTCCCTTCCCCTCTTTCTTCCTTTTCCTCCTTTTCTCCTTGTTCCAATTGATGAGGATACAGCTAAAAACAAAGACAGTAAGGTGCTTGAAGGACTTGGGACACCTATGACAAGGGCAAGAGCTAGGAAAGCAAGAGAAGCTTTACAACAAGTGGTAGCAACAATTCTGGAAGCTGCACCTAATGAAAAGGACATAGAGGCAAAACTAATTCAATGCATGGTCATCATTGAAGATTCATGAAATAGAGGATGTTGCTGCAAAGTTATTTTATTCAAAGTGGGTTTAATTAAATAAAGTTGTAAAAAGTGTTGGTACTGTTGTGTTATTTGCCATGCTTTTAAAACAGTTTATTTTAAGTTTTCTTTTATTTTGGAGTGTTGAATTTTAGTGGTTGTCTAGTTTTCCTTCAGTGTGGCTGTTGCCTTTTCATATGCACTAGTAGGGAAGTTATTTAATAAATAAGTCTCAATCAATGTTAGTAAATGGTGCATTTATTTCTTGGCTTTATGGAATTCCTATATGTATTGCATTTCAATGGAAATAGAGGGACTTTGCTTTGGATAAAACTTTTCTTGAGAGAGTGTATCTCCTAGGTTCTTGGCTGAACCAAGCTTGAGACTTATCAAGGGCCTTCCACCCGTTGTGGCGTCTTTGAGACTTATCTTCCTTCCCGAAAGCGGCGTCTCCCCCAAAACCACCATCATCCCCAATTCTGACCTTTTTCTTTTTCCATTCTAACAAATAGTCCTAATCGGTCCGTTCTGAATTCGTGGCAAGGGGAATTCACATCACCAATTCTTCTTCTTCATCTCATCCTTCCACTACTTTTTCTTCCTCCTCTTGTTCACCTACTTCACTTTCCACATCTTCTTCTTCTTCCTTTTCTTCTCCTTCTTCCACTTCTTCTAGTTACTCTCCTTCTTCTTCCTTTTCTTATCTTTCTTCCACTTCTCCTGCCTCCTCTTGTTCTCTTTCTTCCACTTCTTCTTCATCCTCTCCTTTCCTTTCTTTTCTTCCTCTTCATCTCCTTCTTCTTCTTCCTTTCCTTCGTCATATCCCTCTTTTTCTCCTTCTTCTGCTTCCACTTGCATTTCTACCTCTTGTTCTCCTTCCTCCACTTCTTCTCTATCATCCCCACTCCTTCAACTACTTCTTCTTCTTCCTCTTGTTCACCTTCTTTCACTTCTACTACATCCACTTGTTCTTCTTCTTCCCATTCTTCACCTTTTGCCCTTCTTCTGCCTACACTACTTCTTTTTCCTCCCATTCTTCTTCTCCTCCTTGTTCCACTTCTTCTTCGTCCCCTTTCCTTCCATTGCTTCTTCTTCCTCCTTTTCTCACATTCTTCCACCTCTTCATCTTCTTCCTATTGTTCTCCTTCTTCCACTTGCACTTCTTCCTTTTCTTCCACTTCTTCCACTTCTTCTTCTTCCTCTTCTTCTCCTTCTGCCACCTCTTCTCCCTCCTCCCGTTCTCCTTCTTCCACTTCTTCTTCTTCATCTCCTTTCATTCCACTACTTCCTCCTATTCCTCTTATTCTCTCCGTCTACCACTTCTTCTACTTCTACTTGTTGTTCTTCTTCATTTTCGTCTCCTTCTTCCGCTTCTTCTGCTTACACTTCTTCTTCTTCCTCTTCTTCGATTTCTTCTCCTTCCACAACTTCTTCTTCTTTCCTTTCCGTCTTCTCCTTCCTCTTTTTCTCCATCCCCCACTTCTGTTGCTTCCCATTGTTGCTCTTCCTCTTCTTCTCCTTCCCCCAAATCTTATGCTTACACTTCTTCTTCTTCTTCATCTTCTCCTCCAGATTCCACTTCTTCTACCTTTTCTTCCCTTCCCCTCCTTCTTCCCTTTCCTACTTTTCTCCTTGTTCCAATTCTTCTTCTTCATCTCACCTCCTTCCACTACTTATTCTTCCTCTTCTTGTTCACCTTCTTCACTTTCCACATCTTCTTCTTCTTCCTTTTCTTCTCCTTCTTCCACTTCTTCTAGTTACTCTCCTTCTTCTTCCTCTTCTTATCTTTCTTCCACTTCTACTGCCTACTCTTGTTCTCTTTCTTCCCCTTCTTCTTCATCCTCTCCTTTCCTTTCTTTTCTTCCTCTTCATCTCCTTCTTCGTCCTCCTTTCCTTCGTCATATCCCTCTTTTTCTCCTTCTTTTGCTTCCACTTGCATTTCTACCTCTTCTTCTCCTTCTTCCACTTCTTCTCCATCATCGCCACTCCTTCAACTACTTCTTCCTCTTCCTCTTGTTCACCTTCTTCCACCTTTACTACATCCAGTTGTTCTTCTTCTTCCCTCCCTTCTCCTTCTTGCCTTTCTTCTGCCTACACTACTTCTTCTTTCTCCCCTTCTGCTTCTCCTCCTTGTTCCACTTCTTCTTAATCCCCTTTCCTTCCATTGCTTCTTCTTCCTCCTCTTTTTCTCATTCTTCCACTTCTTCTTCTTCCTATTGTTCTCCTCCTTCCACTTGCACTTCTTCTTTTTCTTGTCATTGTTCCACTTCTTCTTCTCCTCTTCTTCTCCTTCTGCCACCTCTTCTCCCTCCTCCCGTTTTCCTTCTTCCTCTTCTTCTTCTTCTTCTCCTTTCATTCCACTACTTTCTCCTATTCCTCTTATTCCACTTCTTCTACTTCTACTTGTTGTTCTTCTTCATTTTCGTCTCCTTCTTCCGCTTTTTCTGCTTACACTTGTTCTTCTTCTTCCTCTTCTCCCCCGGATTCCACTTATTCTTTCCTTTCCGTCTTCTCCTTCCTCTTTTTCTCCATCCCCCACTTCTGTTGCTTCCCATTGTTGCTCTTCCTCTTCTTCTGCTTCCCCCAAATCTTATGGTTACACTTCATCTTCTCCTCCAGATTCGACTTCTTCTGCTTCTTCTTCCTTCCCTTCCCCTCCTTCTTCCTTTTCCTCCTTTTCTCCTTGTTCCAATCCTTCTTCTTCATCTCACCTCCTTCCACTACTTCTTCCTCCCTTTTTGCACCTTCTTCCCTTTCCACATCTTCTTCCTTTTCTTTTCCTTCTTCCACTTGTTCTGGTTACCCTCCTTCTTCTTCCTCTTCTTATCTTTATTCCACTTCTCCTGCCTCCTCTTGCTCACCTTATTCAACTTCTTCACTTTCCACATCTCCTTCTTCTTCCTTTTCTTATCTTTCTTCCACTTCTCCTGCCTCCTCTTGTTCTCTTTCATCCACTTCTTCTTCATCCTCTCCTTTCCTTTGTTTTCTTCCTCTTCATCTCCTTCTTCTTCTTCCTTTCCTTCGTCATATCCCTCTTTTTCTCCTTCTTCTGCTTCCACTTGCACTTCTACGTTTTGCTCCCCTTCTTCCACTTCTTCTCTATCATCCCCACTCCTTCAACTACTTCTTCTTCTTCCTCTTGTTCACCTTCTTCCACTTCTACTACGTCCACTTGTTCTTCTTCTTCTCTCTCTTCTCCTTCTTGCATTTCTTCTGCCTACACTACTTCTTATTCCTCCCCTTCTTCTTCTCCTCCTTGTTCCACTTCTTTTTCATCCCCTTTCCTTCCATTGCTTCTTCTTCCTCCTTTTTTTCTCATCCTTCCACTTCTTCTTCCTCTTCCTATTGTTCTCCTTCTTCCACTTGCACTTCTTCCATTTCTTCTTATTCTTCCACTTCTTCTTCCTCTTCTTCTCCTTCTGCCACCTCTTCTCCCTCCTCCCGTTCTCCTTCTTCCACTTGTTATTCTTCATCTCCTTTCATTCCACTACTTCCTCCTATTCCTCTTATTCTCCCCTTGTACCACTTCTTCTACTTCTACTTGTTGTTCTTCTTCATTTTCGTCTACTTCCTCCACTTCTTCTGCTTACACTTCTTCTTCTTCCTCTTCTTCCATTTCTTATCCTTCCACAACTTCTTCTTCTTTCCTTTCCGTCTTCTCCTTCCTCTTTTTCTCCATCCCCCACTTCTATTGCTTCCCATTGTTGCTCTTCCTCTTCTTCTCCTTCCCCCAAATCTTATGCTTACACTTCTTCTTCTTCTTCCTCTTCTCCTCCAGATTCCACTTCTTCTGCTTTTTCTTCCCTTCGCTTCCCCTCCTTCTTCCTTTTCCTCCTTTTCTCCTTGTACCAATTCTTCTTCTTCATCTCACCTCCTTCCACTACTTCTTCTTCCTCCCCTTGTGCACCTTCTTCACTTTCCACATCTTCTTCTTCTTCCTTTTCTTCTCCTTCTTCCACTTGTTCTAGTTACTATCCTTCTTCTTCCTCCACTTTCGCTCATTCTTCCACTTCTTCTTCATCCTCTCCTTTCCTTTCTTTTCTTCCTCTTCATCTCCTTCTTCTTCTTCCTTTCCTTCGTCATATCCCCCTTTTTCTCCTTCTTCTGTTTCCACTTGCATTTCTACCTCTTGTTCTCCTTCTTCAACTTCTTCTCCATCATCCCCACTCCTTCAACTACTTCTTCTTCTTCCTCATGTTCACCTTCTTCCACTTACATTATATCCACTTTTTCTTCTTCTTCCCTCTCTTGTCCTTGTTGCCCTTCTTCTGCCTACACTACTCCTTCTTCCTCCCCTTCTTCTTCTCCTCCTTGTTCCACTTCTTCTTCATCCCCTTCTTCTTCTCCTCCTTGTTCCACTTCTTCTTCATCCCCTTTCCTTCTATTGCTTCTTCTTCCACCTCTTTTTCTCATTCTTCCACTTCTTCTTCTTCTTCCTATTGTTCTCCTTCTTCCACTTGCACTTCTTCCTTTTCTTCTCGTTCTTCCACTTCTTCTTCCACCTCTTCTCCCTCCTCCCGTTCTCCTTCTTCCACTTCTTCTTCTTCATCTTCTTTCATGCCACTACTTCCTCCTATTCCTCTTATTCTCTCCTTCTACCACTTCTTCTATTTCTACTTGTTGTTCTTCTTCATTTTCGTCTCCTTCTTCCGCTTCTTCTGCATACACTTCTTCTTCTTCTTCCTCTTCTCCTCCAGCGTCCACTTGTTCTGCTTCTTCTTCCCTTCCCTTCCCCTCCGTCTTCCTTTTCCTCCTTTTCTCCTTGTTCCAATTCTTCTTCTTCATCTCACCTCCTTCACTACTTCTTCTTCCTCCTCTTTATCACCTTCTTCAACTTCTTCGTTTTCCACATCTTCTTCTTCTTCCTTTTCCTCCCCTTCTTCTAGTTACTCTCCTTCTTCTTCCTCTTCTTATCTTTCTTCCACGTCTCCTCCTCCTCTTGTTCTCTTCATCCACTTCTTCTTCATCCTCTCCTTTCCTTTCTTTTCTTCCTCTTCATCTCCTTCTTCTTCTTCCTTTCCTTCGTCATATCCCTCTTTTTCCACTTCTTCTGCTTTTTCTTCCCTTCCCTTCCCCTCCTTCTTCCTTTTCCTCCTTTTCTCCTTGTTCCAATTCTTCTTCTTCATCTCACCTCCTTCCACTACTTCTTCCTCCTCCCCTTGTGCACCTTCTTCACTTTCCACATCTTCTTCTTCTTCCTTTTCTTCTCCTTCTTCCACTTGTTCTAGTTACTCTCCTTCTTCTTCCTCTTCTTATCTTTCTTCCACTTCTCCTGCCTCCTCTTGTTCTCTTTCTTCCACCTCTTCTTCATCCTCTCCTTTCCTTTCTTTTCTTCCTCTTCATCTCCTTCTTCTTCTTCCTTTCCTTCGTCATATCCCTCTTGTTCTCCTTCTTCTGCTTCTACTTGCATTTCTACGTCTTGCTCTCCTTCTTCCACTTCTTCTCCATCATCCCCACTCCTTCAATTACTTCTTCTTCTTCCTCTTGTTCACCTTCTTCCGCTTCTACTACATCCACTTGTTCTTCTTCTTCCCTCTCTTCTCCTTCTTGCCCTTCTTCTGCCCATACTACTTCTTCTTCCTCCCCTTCTTCTTCTCATCCTTGTTCCACTTCTTCTTCATCCCCTTTCCTTCCATTGCTTCTTCTTCCTCCTCTTTTTCTCATTCTTCCACTTCTTCTTCTTCTTCCTATTGTTCTCCTTCTTGCACCTGCACTTCTTCCTTTTCTTCTCGTTCTTCCACTTCTTTTTCTTCTTCTTCTTCTCCTTCTGCCACCTCTTCTCCCTCCTCCCATTCTCCTTCTTCCACTTCTTCTTGTTCATCTCCTTTCATTCCACTACTTCCTCCTATTCCTCTTATTCTCCCCTTCTACCACTTCTTCTACTTCTACTTGTTGTTCTTCTTCATTTTCGTCTCCTTCTTCCGCTTCTTCTGCTTACACTTCTTCTTCTTCCTCTTCTTCCATTTCTTCTCCTTCCACAACTTCTTCTTCTTTCCTTTCTGTCTTCTCCTTCCTCTTTTTCTCCATCCCCCACTTCTATTGCTTCCCATTGTTGCTCTTCCTCTTCTTCTCCTTCCCCCAAATCTTATGCTTACACTTCTTCTTCTTCTTCCTCTTCTCCTCCAGATTCCACTTGTTCTGCTTCGTCTTCCCTTCCCTTCCCCTCCTTCTTCCTTTTCCTTGTTTTCTCCTTCTTCCAATTCTTCTTCTTCATCTCACCTCCTTCCACTACTTCTTCTTCCTCCTCTTGTTCACCTTGTTCAACTTCTTTACTTTCCACATCTTCTTCTTCTTCCTTTTCTTGTCCTTCTTCCACTTCTTGTAGTTACTCTCCTTTTTATTCCACTTCCTATCTTTCTTCCACTTCTCCTACCTCCTCTTGTTCCCTTTCTTCCACTTCTTTTTCATCCTCTCCTTTCCTTTCTTTTCTTCCTCTTCTTCTTCCTTTCCTTCTTCGTATCCCTGTTTTTCTTCTTCTTCTGCTTCCACTTGCATTTCTACCTCTTGTTCTCCTTCTTCCACTTCTTCTCCATCATCCCTACTCCTTCAACTACTTCCTCTTGTTCACCTTCTTCCACTTCTACTACATCCACTTGTTCTTCCTCTTCCTTCTCTTCTCCTTCTTGCCCTTCTTCTGCCCACACTACTTCTTCTTCCTCCCGTTCTTCTTCTCCTCCTTGTTCCACTTCTTCTTCATCCCCTTTCCTTTAATTGCTTCTTGTTCCTCCTCTTTTTCTCCTTCTTCCTATTGTTCTCCTTCTTCCTTTTCTTCTTGTTCTTCCACTTCTTCTTCTTCCTCTTCTTCTCCTTCTGCCACCTCCTCTCCCTCCTCCCGTTCTGCTTGTTCCACTTCTTCTTCTTCATCTCCTTTCATTCCACTACTTCCTCCTATTCCTCTTATTCTCTCCTTCTACCACTTCTTCTACCTCTACTTGTTGTTCTTCTTCATTTTTGTCTCCTTCTTCTGCTTACAGTTCTTCTTCTTCCTCTTCTTCCATTTCTTCTCCTTCCACAACTTCTCCTTCTTTCCTTCTTCCTCTTCTCCTCCAGATTACACTTCTTCTCCTTCTTCCACTTGCACTTCTTCCTTTTCTTCTCGTTCTTCCACTTCTTCTTCCTCTTCTTCTCCTTCTGCCACCTCTTCTCCCTCCTCCCGTTCTCCTTCTTCCACTTCTTCTTCTTCCTTTTCTTCTCCTTCCCCCAAATCTTATGCTTACACTTCTTCTTCTTCTTCCTCTTCTCCTCCAGCTTCCACTTCTTCTGCTTCTTCTTCCCTTCCCTTCCCCTCTATCTTCCTTTTCCTCCTTTTCTCCTTGTTCCAAGTCTTCTTCTTCATCTCACCTCCTTCCACTAATTCTTCTTCCTCCTCTTGTTCACCTTCTTCAACTCTTCACTTTCCACATCTTCTTCTTCTTCCTTTTCTTCTCCTTCTTCCACTTCTTCTAGTTACTCTCCTTCTTCTTCCTCTTCTTATATCTTTCTTCCACGTCTCCTGCTTCTTCTTGTTCTCTTTCTTCCACTTCTTCTTCATCCTCTCCTTTCCTTTCTTTTCTTCCTCTTCATCTCCTTCTTCTTCTTCCTTTCCTTCGTCATATCCCTCTTTTTCTGCTTCTTCTGCTTCCACTTGCATTTCTTCCTCTTGTTCTCTTTCTTCCACTTCCTCTCCATCATCCCCACTCCTTCCACGACTTCTTCTTCTTCCTCTTGTTCACCTTCTTGCACTTCTACTAACTCCACTTGTTCTTCTTCTTCCCTTTCTTCTCCTTCTTGCCCATCTTCTGCCTACACTACTTCATCTTCCCCCCTTCTTCTACTTCTACTTGTTGTTCTTCTTCATTTTTGTCTCCTTCTTACGCTTCTTCTGCTTACACTTCTTCTTCTTCCTCTTCTTCCATTTCATCTCCTTCCACAATTTCTTCTTCTTTCCTTTCCATCTTCTCCTTCCTCTTTTACTCCATCCCCCACTTTTCTTGCTTCCATTGTTGCTCTTCCTCTTCTTCTCCTTCCCCCAAATCTTATGCTTAAACTTCTTCTTCTTCTTCCTCTTCTCCTCCAGATTCCACTTCTTCTGCTTCTTCTTCCCTTCCCCTCCCCTCCTTCTTCCTTTTCCTCCTTTTCTCCTTGTTCCAATTCTTCTTATTCATCTCACCTCCTTCCACTACTTCTTCTTCCTCCTCTTGTTCACCTTCTTCACTTTCCACATCTTCTTCTTCTTCCTTTTCTTCTCCTTCTTCCACTTCTTCTACCTCCTCTTCTTCTCTTTCTTCCACTTCTTATTCATCCTCTCCTTTCCTTTCTTTTCTTCCTTTTCATCTCCTTCTTCTTCTTCCTTTCCTTTGTCATATCCCTCTTTTTCTCCTTCTTCTGCTTCCACTTGCATTTCTACCTCTTGTTCTCCTTCTTCCACTTCTTCTCCATCATCCCCACTCCTTCAACTACTTCTTCTTCTTCCTCTTGTTCACCTTCTTCCACTTCTACTACATCCACTTGTTCTTCTTCTTCCCTCTCTTCTCCTTCTTGCCCTTCTTCTGCCTACACTACTTCATCTTCCTCCCCGTCTTCTTCTCCTCCTTGTTCCACTTCTTCTTCAACCACTTTCCTTCCATTGCTTCTTCTTTCTCCTCTTTTTCTCATTCTTCCACTTCTTCTTCTTCTTCCTATTGTTCTCCTTCTTCCACTTGCACTTCTTCGTTTTCTTCTCGTTCTTCCACTTCTTCTTCATCCTCTCCTTTCCTTTCTTTTCTTCCTTTTCATCTCCTTCCTCTTCTTCCTTTCCTTCGTAATATCCCTCTTTTTCTCCTTCTTCTGCTTCCACTTGCATTTCTACCTCTTGTTCTCCTTCTTCCACTTCTTCTCCATCATCCCCACTCCTTCAACTACTTCTTCTTCTTCCTCTTGTTCACCTTCTTCCACTTCTACTACATCCACTTGTTCTTCTTCTTCCCTCTCTTCTCCTTCTTGCCCTTTTTCTGCCTACACTACTTCTTCTTCCTCCCCTTCTTCTTGTCCTTCATGTTCCACTTCTTCTTCATCCCCTTGCCTTCCATTGCTTCTTTTTCTCATTCTTCCACTTCTTCTTCTTCTTCTTCCTATTGTTCTCCTTCTTCCACTTCCACTTCTTCTTCTTCCTCTTCATCTCCTTCTGCCACCTCTTCTCTTTCCTCCCGTTCTCCTTCTTCCACTTTTTCTTCTTCATCTCCTTTCATTCAACTACTTCCTCCTATTCCTCTTATCTCTCCTTCTACCACTTCTTCTACTTCCTCTTGTTGTTCTTCTTCATTTTCATCTCCTTCTTCCGCTTCTTCTGCAGACACTTCTTCTTCTTTCTCTTCTTCCATTTCTTCTCCTTCCACAACTTCTTCTTCTTTCCTTTCCGTCTTCTCCTTCCTCTTTTTCTCCATCTTCCACTTCTGTTGCTTCCCAATATTGCTCTTCCTTTTATTCTCCTTCCCCCAAATCTTATGCTTACACTTCTTCTTCTTCCTCCTCTTCTTCTCTTTCTTATGCTTCTTCTTCCCTTCCTTTCCCCTCCTTCTCCCTTTTCCTCCTTTTCTCCTTGTTCCAATTCTTCGTCTTCATCTCACCTCCTTCCACTTCTTCTTCTTCCTCTTCTTCTCCTTCTGCCACCTCTTCTCGTCCTCCCGTTCTCCTTCTTCCACTTCTTCTTCTTCATCTCCTTTCATTGCAGTTCTTCTGCTTCTTCTTCCCTTTCCTTCCCCTCCTTCTCCCTTTTCCTCCTTTTCTCCTTGTTCCAATTCTTCGTCTTCATCTCACCTCCTTCCACTTCTTCTTCTTCCTCTTCTTCTCCTTCTGCCACCTCTTCTCCTCCTCCCGTTCTCCTTCTTCCAGTTCTTCTTCTTCATCTCCTTTCATTGCACTTCTTCTGCTTCTTCTTCCCTTTCCTTCCCCTCCTTCTTCCTTTTCCTCCTTTTCTCCTTGTTCCAATTCTTCTCCTTCATCTCACCTTCTTCCACTATTTCTTCTTCCTCTTTTTGTTTACCTTCTTCAACTTCTTCACTTTCCACATCTTCTTCGTCTTCCTTTTCTTCTCCTTCTTCCACTTCTTCTAGTTACTCTCCTTCTTCTTCCTCTTCTTATCTTTCTTCCACTTCTCCTGCCTCCTCTTATTCTCTTTCATCCACTTCTTCTTCATCCCCGCCTTTCCTTTCTTTTCTTCCTCTTCATCTCCTTCTTCTTCTTGCTTTCCTTCGTCATATCCCTCTTTTTCTCCTTCTTCTGCTTCCATTTGCATTTCTACGTCTTGCTCTCCTTTTTCTACTTCTTCTCCATCATCCCCACTCCTTCAACTACTTCTTCTTCTTCCTCTTGTTCACCTTCTTCCACTTCTACTACATCCACTCCTTCTTCTTCTTCCCTCTCTTCTCCTTCTTGCCCTTCTTCTACCTACACTCCTTCTTCTTCCTCCCCTTCTTCTTCTCCTCCTTGTTGCACTTCTTCTTCATCCCCTTTCCTTCCATTGCTTCTTCTTCCTCCTCGTTTTCTCATTCTTCCACTTCTTCTTCTTCTTCCTATTGTTCTCCTTCTTCCACTTGCACTTCTTCCTTTTCTTCTCGTTCTTCCACTTCTTCTTCTTCGTCTTCTTCTCCTTTTGCCACCTCTTCTCCCTCCTCCCGTTCTCCTTCTTCCACTTCTTGTTCTTCATCTCCTTTCATTCCACTACTTTCTCCTATTCCTCTTATTCTCTCCTTCTACCACTTCTTCTACTTCTACTTGTTGTTCTTCTTCATTTTCGTCTCCTTCTTCCACTTCTTCTTCTTCCTCTTCTTCCATTTCTTCTCCTTCCACAACTTCTTCTTCTTTCCTTTCAGTCTTCTCCTTCCTCTTTTTCTCCATCCACCACTTCTGTTGCTTCCCCTCCTTCTTCCTTTTCCTCCTTTTCTCCTTGTTCCAATTCTTCTTCTTCATCTCACCTCCTTCCACTACTTCTTCTTCCTCCTCTTGTTCACCTTCTTCACTTTCCACATCTTCTTCTTCTTCCTTTTCTTCTGCTTCTTCCCCTTCTTCTAGTTACTCTCCTTCTTCTTCCTCTTCTTATCTTTCTTCCACTTCTCCTGCCTCCTCTTGTTCTCTTTCTTCCACTTCTTCTTCATCCTCTCCTTTCCTTTATTTTCTTCCTCTTCATCTCCTTCTTCTTGTTCCTTTCCTTCGTCATATCCCTCTTTTTCTCCTTCTTCTGCTTCCACTTGCATTTCTACCTCTTGTTCTCCTTCTTGCACTTCTTCTCCATCATCCCCACTCCTTCAACTACTTCTTCTTCTTCCTCTTGTTCACCTTCTTCCACTTCTACTATATCCACTTGTTCTTCTTCTTCCGTCTGTTCTCCTTCTTGCCCTTCTTCTGCCTACACTACTTCTTCTTCCTCCCCTTCTTCTTCTCCTCCTTGTTCCACTTCTCCCTCCACCCGTTCTCCTTCTTCTTCATCTCCTTTCATTCCACTACTTCCTCCTATTCCTCTTATTCTCTCCTTCTACCACTTCTTGTACTTCTACTTGTTGTTCTTCTTCATTTTCATCTCCTTCTTCCGCTTCTTCTGCTTACACTTCTTCTTCTTCTTGTTCTTCCATTTCTTCTCCTTCCTCTTTTTCTCCATCCCCGATATTTGTTGCTCTTCATCTTCTTCTTCCTCCTTCTTTTCTTCTCCTTCTTCCAGTTCTTCTAGTTACTCTCCTTCTTGTTCCACTTCTCCTGCCTCTTCTTGTTGTCTTTCTTCCACTTCTTCTTCATCATCTCCTTTCCTTTCTTTTCTTCCTCTTCATCTCCTTCTTCTTCTTCCTTTCCTTCATCATATCCCTCTTTTTCTCCTTCTCCTTCTTCTTTTCCTTCATCATATCCCTCTTTTTCTCCTTCTTCTGCTTCCACTTGCATTTCTACCTCTTGTTCTCCTTCTTCCACTTCTTCTCCATCATCCCCACTCCTTCAACTATTTCTTCTTCTTCCTCTTGTTCACCATCTTCCTCTTCTACTACATCCACTTGTTCTTCTCCTTCCCTCTCTTTTCCTTCATGCCCTTCTTCTACCTACACTACTTCTTCTTCCTCCCCTTCTTCTTATCCTCCTTGTTCCACTTCTTCTTCCTCCTCTTTTTCTCATTCTTCCACTTCTTCTTCTTCTTTCTATTGTTCTCCTTCTTCCACTTGCACTTCTTCCTTTTCTTCTCATTGTTCCACTGCTTCTTCTTCCTCTTCTTCTCCTTCCCCCAAATCATATGCTTACACTTTTTCTTCTTCTTCCTCTTCTCCTCAGCTTCCACTTCTTTTGCTTCTTCTTCCCTTCCCTTCCCCTTATTCTTCCTTTTCCTCCTTTTCCGCTTGTTCCAATTCTTCTTCTTCATCTCACCTCCTTCCACTACTTCTTCTTCCTCCTCTTGTTCACCTTCTTCACTTTCCACATCTTCTTCTTCTTCCTTTTCGTCTCCTTCTTTCACTTCTTTTTCTTCACCTCCTTTCATTCCACTACTTCCTCCTATTCCTCTTATTCTCTCCTTCTACCACTTCTTCTGCTTCTACTTATTGTTCTTCTTCATTTTCGTCTCCTTCTTCCACTTCTTCTGCTTACACTTCTTCTTCTTCCTCTTCTTCCATATCTTCTCGTTCCAGAAATTCTTCTTCTTTCCTTTTCGTCTTCTCCTTCCTCTTTTTCTCCATCCCCCACTTCTGTTTCTTCCCATTGTTGCTCTTCCTGTTCTTCTCCTTCTCGCAAATCTTATGCTTACACTTCTTCTTCTTCTTGTTCCTCTTCTCCTCCAGATTCCACTTCTTCTGCTTCTTCTTCCTTTCCCTTCCCCTCATTCTTCCATTTCCTCCTTTTCTCCTTGTTCCAATTCTTCTTCTTCATCTCACCTCCTTCGACTACTTCTTCTTCCTCCTCTAGTTCACCTTCTTCACTTTCCACAACTTCTTCTTCTTCCTTTTCTTTTCCTTCGTCCACTTCTTCTAGTTACTCTCCTTCTTCTTCCTCTTGTTATCATTCTTCCACTTCTCCTGCCTCCTCTTGTTCTCTTTCTTCCACTTCTTCTTCATCCTCTCCTTTCCTTTCTTTTCTTCCTCTTAGTCTCCTTCTTCTTCTTCCTTTCCTTCGTCATATCCCTCTTTTTCTCCTTCTTCTTCTTCCACTTGCATTTCTACCTCTTGTTCTCCTTCTTCCACTTCTTCTGCATCATCCCCACTCCTTCAACTTCTTCACTTTCCATATCTTCTTCTTCTTCCTTTTCTTCTCCTTCTTCCACTTCTTCTAGTTACTCTCCTTCTTCTTCCTCTTCTTATCTTTCTTCCACTTTTCTTGCCTCCTCTTGTTCTCTTTCTTCAACTTCTTCTTCATCCTCTCCTTTCCTTTCTTTTCTTCCTCTTCATCTCCTTCTTCTTCTTCCTTTCATTCGTCATATCTCGCTTTTTCTCCTTCTTCTGCTTCCACTTGCATTTCTACCTCTTGTTCTCTTTCTTGCACTTCTTCTCCATCATCCCAACTCCTTCAACTAGTTCTTGTTCTTCCTCTTGTTCACCTTCTTCCAATTCTACTACATCCACTTGCTCTTATTCTTCCCTCCCTTCTCCTTCTTGCCCTTCTTCTGCCTACACTACTTCTTCTTCCTCCCTTTCTTCTTCTCCTCCTTGGTCCACTTCTTCTTCATTCCTTTTCCTTCCATTGCTTCTTCTTCCTCCTTTTTTTCTCATTCTTCCACTTCTTCTTCTTCTTCCTATTGTTCTCCTTATTCCACTTGCGGTTCTTCCTTTTCTTCTCGTTCTTCCACTTCTTCTTCTTCCTCTTCTTCTCCTTCTGCCACCTGTTCTCCCTCCTCCCGTTCTCCTTCTTCTACTTCTTCTTCTTCATCTCCTTTCATTCCACTACTTCCTCCTATTCCTCTGATTCTCTCCTACTACCACTACTTCTACTTGTACTTGTTGTTCTTCTGCATTTTTGTCTCCTTCTTCCGTTTCTTTTGCTTACACTTCTTCTTCTTCCTCTTCTTCCATTTCTTCGCCTTCCACCACTTCTTCTTCTTTCCTTTCCGTCTTCTCCTTCCTCTTTTTCTCTAACCCCCACTTCTGTTGCTTCCCATTATTGCTCTTCCTCTTCTTCTCCTTCCCCCAAATCTTATGCTTACACTTCTTCTTCTTCTTCCTCTTCTCCTCCAACTTCCACTTGTTCTGCTTCTTCTTCCCTTCCCTTCCCCTCCTTCTTCCTTTTCCTCTTTTTCTGCTTGTCCCAATTCTTCTTCTTCATCTCACCTCCTTCCACTACTTGTTCTTCCTCCTCTTGTTCACCTTCTTCAACTTCTTCACTTTCCACATCTTCTTCGTCTTCCTTTGCTTCTCCTTCTTCCACTTCTTCTAGTTACTCTCCTTCTTCTTCCTCTTCTCATCTTTCTTCCACTTCTCCTGCCTCCTCTTATTGTCTTTCATCCACTTCTTCTTCATCCTCTCCTTTCCTTTCTTTTCTTCCTCTTCATCTCCTTCTTCTTCTTCCTTTCCTTCGTCATATCCCTCCTTTTCTCCTTCTTCTGCTTTCACTTGCATTTCTACGTCTTGCTCTCCTTCTTCCACTTCATCCCCACTCCTTCAACTACTTCTTCTTCTTCCTCTTGTTCACCTTCTTCCACTTCAACTACATCCACTTGTTTTTCTTCTTCCCTCTCTTCTCCTTCTTGCCCTTCTTCTGCCTACACTACTTCTTCTTCCTCCCCTTCTTCTTGTCCTCCTTGTTCTACTTCTTCTTCATCCCCTTTCCTTCCATTGCTTCTTCTTCCTCCTCTTTCTCTCATTCTTCCACTTCTTCTTCTTCCTATTGTTCTCCTTCTTCCACTTGCACTTCTTCCATTTCTTCTCGTTCTTCCACTTCTTCTTCTTCCTCTTCTTTTCCTTCTACCACCTCTTCTCCCAACTCCCGTTCTCCTTTTTCCACTTCTTCTTCTTCATCTCCTTTCCTTCCACTACTTCCTTCTATTCCTCTTACTTTCACCTTCTACCACTTCTTTTACTTCTACTTGTTGTTCTTCTTCATTTTCGTCTCCTTCTTCCGCTTCTTCTGCTTTCACTTGCATTTCTACGTCTTGCTCTCCTTCTTCCACTTCTTCTCCATCATCCCCACTCCTTCAACTACTTCTTCTTCTTCCTCTTGTTCACCTTCTTCCACTTCTACTACATCCACTTGTTCTTCTTCTTCCCTCTCTTCTCCTTCTAGCCCTTTTTCTGCCTACACTACTTCTTCTTCATCCCCTTTCCTTCCATTGCTTCTTCTTCCTCCTCTTTTTCTTATTCTTCCACTTCTTCTTCTTCTTCCTATTGTTCTCCTTCTTCCACTTGCAGTTCTTCCTTTTCTTCTCGCTCTTCCACTTCTTCTTCTTCATCTCCTTCCATTCCACTACTTCCTCCTATTCCTCTTATTCTCTCCTTCTACCACTTCTTCTACTTTTGTTGTTCTTCTTCATTTTCGTCTCCTTCTTCTGCTTACGCTTCTTCTTCTTCGTCTTCATCCATTTCTTCTCCTTCCACAACTTCTTCTTCTTTCCTTTCCGTCTTCGTCTTCTCTGTTTCTCCATCCCCCACTTCTGTTGCTTCCCATTGTTGCTCTTCCTCTTCTTCTCCTTCCCCCAAATCTTATGCTTACACTTATTCTTCTTCTTCCTCTTCGCCTCCATATTTCCTGCTTCTTCTTCCCTTCCCTTCTCCTCCTTCTTCCTTTTCCTCCTTTTCTCCTTGGTCCAATTCTTCTTCTTCATCTCACCTCCTTCCACTACTTCTTCTTCCTCCTCTTGTTCACCTTCTTCAACTTCTTCACTTTCCACAACTTCTTCTTCTTCCTTTTCTTCTCCTTCGTCCACTTCTTCTAGTTACTCTCCTTCTTCTTCCTCTTCTTATCATTCTTCCACTTCTCCTGCCTCCTCTTGTTCTCTTTCTTCCACTTCTTCTTCATCCTCTCCTTTCCTTTCTTTTCTTCCTCTTAGTCTCCTTCTTCTTCTTCCTTTCCTTCGTCATATCCCTCTTTTTCTCCTTCTTCTTCTTCCACTTGCATTTCTACCTCTTGTTCTCCTTCTTCCACTTCTTCTCCATCATCCCTAGTCCTTCAACTACTTCTTCTTCTTCCTCTTGTTCACCTTCTTCCACTTCTACTACATCCACTTGTTTTTCTTCTTCCCTCTCTTCTCCTTCTTGCCCTTCTTCTGCCTACACTACTTCTTCTTCCTCCCCTTCTTCTTGTCCTCCTTATTCCACTTCTTCTTCATCCCCTTTCCTTCCATTGCTTCTTCTTCCTCCTCTTTCTCTCATTCTTCCACTTCTTCTTCTTCTTCCTATTGTTCTCCTTCTTCCACTTGCACTTCTTCCATTTCTTCTCGTTCTTCCACTTCTTCTTCTTCCTCTTCTTCTCCTTCTGCCACCTCTTCTCCCTCATCCCATTCTCCTTCTTGCATTTCCTCTTCTTCAGGTCCTTTCATTCCACTACTTCTACCACTTCTTCTACTTTTTCATATTGTTCTTCTTCATTTTCGTCTCCTTCTTCCGCTTCATCTGCTTACACTTCTTCTTCTTCCTCTTCTTCCATTTCTTCTCCTTCCACAACTTCTTCTTCTTTCCTTTCCATCTTCTCCTTCTTTTTCTCCATCCCCCACTTCTGTTGCTTCCCATTGTCGCTCTTCCTCTTCTTCTCCTTCCCCCAAATCTTATGGTTACACTTCTTTTTCTTCTTCCTCTTCTCCTCCAGATTCCACTTCTTCTGCTTCTTCTTCCCTTTCGTTCCCTTTTGGTCCTTCTTCCTTTTCCTCCTTTTCTCCTTGTTCCAATTCTTCTTTTTCATCTCACCTCCTTCCACTACTTCTTCTTCTTCCTCTTGTTCACCTTCTTCACTTTCCACATCTTCTTCTTCTTCCTTTTCTTCTCCTTCTTCCACTTCATCTAAATACTCTCCTTCTTCTTCCACTTCTCCTTCCACCTCTTGTTCTCTTTCTACCACTTCTTCTTCATCCTCTCCTTTCCTTTCTTTTCTTCCTCTTCATGTCCTTCTTCTTCTTCCTTTCCTTCGTCATATCCCTCTTTTTCTCCTTTTTTGCTTCCACTTGCATTTCTACCTCTTGTCCTCCTTCTTCCACTTCTTCTCCATCATCCCCACTCTTTCAACTACTTCTTCTTATTATTCTCGTTCACCTTCCTCCACTTCTACTACATCCACTTGTTCTTCTTCTTCCCTCTCTTCTCCTTCTTGCCCTTCTTTTGCCTACACTACTTCTTCTTCCTCCCCTTCTTCTTCTCCTCCTTGTTCCACTTCCTCGTCATCCCCTGTCCTTCCATTGCTTCTTCTTTCTCCTCTTTTTCTCATTCTTCCACTTCTTCTTCTGCTTCGTATTGTTCCCCTTCTTCCACTAGTACTTATTCCTTTTCTTCTCGTTCTTCCACTTCTTCTTCTTCCTCTTCTTCTCCTTCTGCCACCTCTTCTCCCTCATCCCATTCTCCTTCTTCCACTTCTTCTTCTTCATCTCCTTTCATGCCACTACTTCTTCCTATTCTACTTGTTGTTCTTCTTCATTTTCGTCTCCTTCTTCCGCTTCTTCTGTTTGCACTTCTTCTTCTCCCTCTTCTTCCATTTCTTCTCCTTCCACAACTTCTTCTTCTTTTGTTTCTGTCTTCTCCTTCCTCTTTTTCTCCATCCCCCACTTCTGTTGCTTCCCTTTGTTGCTCTTCTGCTTCTTCTCCTTCCCCCAAATCTTATGCTTACGCTTCTTCTTCTTCTCCTCCAGATTCCACTTCTTCTGCTTCTTCTTCCCTTCCCTTCCCCTCCTTCTTCCTTTTCCTCCTTTTCCCTTTGTTCCAATTCTTCTTCTTCATTTCACCTCCTTCCACTACCTCTTGTTCCTCCTCTTGTTCACCTTCTTCACTTTCCACATCTTCTTCTCCTTCCTTTTCTTCTCCTTCTTCCACTTCTTCTAGTTGCTCTCCTTCTTCTTCCTCTTCTTATCTTTCTTCCACTTCTGCTGCCTCCTCTTGTTCTCTTTCTTCCACTTCTTCTTCATCCTTTCCTTTCCTTTCTTTTCTTCCTCTTCATCTCCTTCTTCTTCTTCCTTTCCTTCATCATATCCCTCTTTTTCTCCTTCTTCTACTTCCACTTGCATTTCTACCTCCTATTCTCCTTCTTCCACTTCTTCTCCATCATCCCCACTCCTTGAACTACTTCTTCTTTTTCCTCTTGTTCACCTTCTTCCACTTCTACTACATCCACTTGTTCTTCTTCTTCCCTCTCTACTCCTTCTTGCCCTTCTTCTGCCTACACTACTTCTTCTTCCTGCCCTTCATCTTCTCCTCCTTGTTCCATTTCTCCTTCTTCTTCCTATTGTTCTCCTTCTTCCACTTGCACTTATTCCTTTTCTTCTCGTTGTTCCACTTCTTCTTCTTCCTCTTCTTCTCCTTCTGCCACCTCTTCTCCCTCCTCCAGTTCTGCTTCTTCCACTTCTTCTTCTTCATCTCCTTTCCTTCCACTACTTCCTACTATTCCTCTTATTCTCTCCTTCTTCCTCTTCTTCCATTTCTTCTCGTTCCACAACTTCTTCTTCTTTCCTTTCCGTCTTCTCCTTCCTCTTTTTCTCCATCCCCCACTTCTGTTGCTTCCCATTGTTGGTCTTCCTCTTCTTCTCCTTTCCCCAAATCTTATGCTTACATTTTTCTTCTTCTTCCTCTTCGCCCCCAGATTCCACTTCTTCTGCTTCTTCTTCCCTTCCCTTCCCCTTCTTCTTCCTTTTCCTCCTTTTCCCCTTGTTCCAAGGCTTCTTATTCATCTCACCTTCGTCCACTACTTCTTCTTCCTCCTCTTGTTCACCTTCTTCACTTTCCACATCTTCTTCTTCTTCCTTTTCCTCTCCTTCTACCACTTCTTCTGCTTCTACTTGTTGTTCTTCTTCATTTTCATCTCCTTCTTCCGCTTCTTCTGCTTACACTTCTTCTTCTTTCTCTTCTTCCATTTCTTCTCGTTCCACAACTTCTTCTTCTTTCCTTTTCGTCTTCTCGTTCCTCTTTTTCTCCATCCCCCACTTCTGTTGCTTCCCATTGTTGGTCTTCCTCTTCTTCTCCTTTCCCCAAATCTTATGCTTACATTTTTCTTCTTCTTCCTCTTCGCCCCCAGATTCCACTTCTTCTGCTTCTTCTTCCCTTCCCTTCCCCTTCTTCTTCCTTTTCCTCCTTTTCCCCTTGTTCCAAGGCTTCTTATTCATCTCACCTTCGTCCACTACTTCTTCTTCCTCCTCTTGTTCACCTTCTTCACTTTCCACATCTTCTTCTTCTTCCTTTTCCTCTCCTTCTACCACTTCTTCTGCTTCTACTTGTTGTTCTTCTTCATTTTCATCTCCTTCTTCCGCTTCTTCTGCTTACACTTCTTCTTCTTGCTCTTCTTCCATTTCTTCTCGTTCCACAACTTCTTCTTCTTTCCTTTTCGTCTTCTCGTTCCTCTTTTTCTCCATCCCCCACTTCTGTTGCTTCCCATTGTTGCTCTTCCTCTTCTTCTCCTTCCCCCAAATCTTATGCTTACACTTCTTCTTCTTCTTCCTCTTCTCCTCCAGATTCCACTTCTTCTACTTCTTCTTTCCTTCCCTTGCCGTCCTTCTTCCTTTTCCTCCTTTTCTGCTTTTTCCAATTCTTCTCGTTCATCTCACCTTCTTCCACTATTTCTTCTTCCTCCTCTTGTTCACCTTCTTCAACTTCTTCACTTTGCACATCTTCTTCGTCTTCCTTTTCTTCTCCTTCTTCCACTAATTCTAGTTACTCTCCTTCTTCTTCCTCTTCTTATCTTTCTTCCACTTCTCCTGCCTCCTCTCATTCTCTTTCATCCACTTCTTCTTCATCCTCTCCTTTCCTTTCTTTTCTTCCTCTTCTTCTCCTTCTTCTTCTTCCTTTCCTTCGTCATATCCCTCTTTTTGTCCTTCTTCTGCTTCCATTTGCATTTCTACGTCTTGCTCTCCTTCTTCCACTTCTTCTCCATCATCCCCACTCCTTCAACTACTTCTTCTTCTTCCTCTTGTTCACCTTCTTCCACTTCTACTACATCCACTCCTTCTTCTTCTTCCCTCTCTTCTCCTTCTTGCCCTTCTTCTGCCTACAC
Organism: Psophocarpus tetragonolobus; assembly: GCA_037954015.1. Classification (NCBI taxonomy): domain Eukaryota; kingdom Viridiplantae; phylum Streptophyta; class Magnoliopsida; order Fabales; family Fabaceae; genus Psophocarpus; species Psophocarpus tetragonolobus. The sequence goes on from CM075694.1 coordinate 21,958,681, forward strand.
TACTTCTTCTTCCTCCCCTTCTTCTTCTCCTCCTTATTGCACTTCTTCTTCATCCCCTTTCCTTCCATTGCTTCTTCTTCCTCCTCTTTTTCTCATTGTACCACTTCTTCTTCTTCCTATTGTTCTCCTTCTTCCACTTGCACTTCTTCCTTTTCTTCTCATTCTTCCACTTCTTCTTCTTCCTCTACTTCTCCTTCTGCCACCTCTTCTCCCTCCTCCCATTCTCCTTCTTCCTCCTCTTGTTCACCTTCTTGAACTTCTTCACTTTCCACATCTTCTTCTTCTTCCTTTTCTTCTCCTTCTTCCACTTCTTTTAGTTACTCTCCTTCTTCTTCCTCTTCTTATCTTTCTTCCACTTCTCCTGCCTTCTCTTGTTCTCTTTCTTCCACTTCTTCTTCATCCTCTCCTTTCCTTTCTTTTCTTCCTCTTCATCTCATTCTTCTTCTTCCTTTCCTTCCACTTTTGCTCCTTCTTCTGCTTCCACTTGCATTTCTACCTCTTGTTCTCCTTCTTCCACTTCTTCTCCATCATCCCCACTCCTTCAACTACTTCTTCTTCTTATTCTTGTTCACCTTCTTCCACTTCTACTACATCCACTTGTTCTTCTTCTTCCCTCTCTTCTCCTTCTTACCCTTCTCTCTCCTCCCGTTCTCCTTCTTCCACTTCTTCTTCTTCTTCTTCTTCTTCTTCATCTCCTTTCATTCCACTACTGATATGAATCCGCTGTCAGTTTAGGATTCTGAAAGGACCCTAGGAATTTAGCTTGCCGCGTTAACAAAATTAATCAACATGGAATGCAAACAATTGCAAAAAAATAAACTGAATAGAATTACTATCAAACTTTTAGACACAGAATGGAAATTAAAAGTTTTTGAAATTCAACAATTAAACGAGTTTTTGAATAGTGTAGCACTTTCCTGTTATAGAGTTTGCTGGCCAGAATTGAGTATGAATGGAAAAGACAGAAAATGGAATTGGAATTGATAGACTCCACACTTCCAAGGATGGAAGATATGTCTACGAGATTACACACACAAAGGGGTGAATTACCTTTGATAAATCTCAAAAGATTTTGGATTGTCAAGAACCCAAAGGAGAGAAAACTCAACTAGTTTTTTATTTCCAAAATATTCTGCCTTACATCTCAGTCTTGCCCAAATTTATATGCCTATTAAACTCAGCTTGTGTAGGTTTAGTGGCTTTCTAAATTCAGCTGAAGTTACAAAATAATAAAAACTAATAATGGGCAGCTTAATAACAAAGTGTAACTGCCAAAGTAAATTAAACACGTATACTAATTATAATTGATAACCTAGGTGGCTGCAACTTTAATTAGACAATTCTGGTTGCCCACCATTAACTAAGTAAACTCCAAGAAAATGAGTTTAATTTATTTCAAACTTCTCTTCCATTAAGGTCAAGTATTGCTCTCTTCAGTCCTGTGACAATTAACAATTTTAAACTTTATTTCTTCAATGTTTGGCTCTTTTTGCAAAAGGGCTGCCAATACTTGTTGAATAGCTTCCTTAGCTCTTCTTGTCCTTTCCCTTGTCATAGGTCCTCCAAGTCCTTCAAGCTTGATGTCCTCATCACTCCCCCCCTCTTGAAGAGGATTTGTCCCCAAATCAATAGCATCTTCATCTGCATAAAAGAGAGTTAAATCAGACACATTAAAACTAGCACTAACATTATACTCATCTGGAAGATCAATCTTATAGGCATTGTCATTGATCTTTTCTAAAACTTGGAAAGGACCATCTCCCCTTGGTTGGAGTTTTGACTTTCTTTGTTTAGGGAACCTTTCCTTTCTCATGTGTACCCAAACCCAATCACCTCCTTCTACAACTTCTTCTACTTCTTCTTGTTGTTCTTCTTCATTTTCGTCTCCTTCTTCCGCTTCTTCTGCAGACACTTCTTCTTCTTCCTCTTCTTCCATTTCTTCTCCTTCCACAACTTCTTCTTCTTTCCTTTCCGTCTTCTCCTTCCTCTTTTTCTCCATCCCCCACTTCTGCTGCTTCCCATTGTTGCTCTTCCTCTTCTTCTCCTTCCCCCAAATCTTATGCTTACACTTCTTCTTCTTCTTCCTCTTCTCCTCCAGATTCCACTTCTTCTGCTTCTTCTTCCCTTCCCCTCCCCTCCTTCTTCCTTTTCCTCCTTTTCTCCTTGTTCCAATTCTTCTTATTCATCTCACCTCCTTCCACTACTTCTTCTTCCTCCTCTTGTTCACCTTCTTCACTTTCCACATCTTCTTCTTCTTCCTTTTCTTCTCCTTCTTCCACTTCTTCTAGTTACTCTCCTTCTTCTTCCTCTTCTTATCTTTCTTCCACTTCTCCTGCCTCCTCTTGTTCTCTTTCTTCCACCTCTTCTTCATCCTCTCCTTTCCTTTCTTTTCTTCCTCTTCATCTCCTTCTTCTTCTTCCTTTCCTTCGTCATATCCCTTTTTTTCTCCTTCTTCTGCTTCCACTTGCATTTCTACCTCTTGTTCTCCTTCTTCCACTTCATCCCCACTCCTTCAACTACTTCTTCTTCGTCCTCTTGTTCACCTTCTCCCACTTCTACTACACCACTTGTTCTTCTTCTTCCCTCTCTTCTCCTTCTTGCCCTTTTTCTGCCTACACTACTTCTTCTTCCTCCCCTTCTTCTTCTCCTTCTTGTTCCACTTCTTCTTCATCCCCTTTCCTTCCATTGCTTCTTTTTCCCATTCTTCCACTTCTTCTTCTTCTTCTTCCTATTGTTCTCGTTCTTCCACTTCCACTTCTTCTCGTTCTTCCACTTCTTCTTCTTCCTCTTCTTCTCCTTCTGCCACCTCTTCTCTCTCCTCCCGTTCTCCTTCTTCCACTTTTTCTTCTTCAACTCCTCCTATTCCTCTTATTCTCTCCTTCTACAACTTCTTCTACTTCTTCTTGTTGTTCTTCTTCATTTTCGTCTCCTTCTTCCGCTTCTTCTGTAGACACTTCTTCTTCTTCCTCTTCTTCCATTTCTTCTCCTTCCACAACTTCTTCTTTCCTTTCCGTCTTCTCCTTCCTCTTTTTCTCCATCCCCCACTTCTGTTGCTTCATATTGTTGCTCTTCCTCTTCTTCTTCCCCCAAATCTTATGCTTACACTTCTTCTTCTTCTTCCTCTTCTCCTCCAGATTCCATTTCTTCTGCTTCTTCTTCCCATCCCTTCCCCTCCTTCTTCCTTTTCCTCCTTTTCTCCTTGTTCCAATTCTTGTTATTCATCTCACCCCCTTCCACTACTTCTTCTTCCTCCTCTTGTTCACCTTCTTCACTTTCCACATCGTCTTCTTCTTCCTTTTCTTCTACTTCTTCCACTTCTTCTAGTTACTCTCCTTCTCCTTCCTCTTCTTATCTTTCTTGCACTTCTCCTGCCTCCTCTTGTTCTCTTTCTTCCACTTCTTCTTCATCCTCTCCTTTCCTTTGTTTTCTAACTCTTCATCTCCTTTTTCTTCTTCCATTCCTTCGTCACATCCCTCTTTTTCTCCTTCTTCTGCTTCCACTTGCATTTCTACCTCTTGTTCTCCTTCTTCCCCTTCTTCTCCATCATCCGCACTCATTCAACTACTTCTTCTTCTTCCTCTTGTTCACCTTCTCCCACTTCTACTACATCCACTTGTTCTTCTTCTTCCCTCTCTTCTCCTTATTGCCATTTTTCTGCCTACACTACTTCTGCTTCCTCCCCTTCTTCTTCTCCTTCTTGTTCCACTTCTTCTTCATCCCCTTTCCTTCCAATTCTTCTTCTTCATCTAACCTCGTTCCACTACTTCTTCTTCCTCCTCTTGTTCACCTTCTTCAACTCTTCACTTTCCACATCTTCTTCTTCTTCCTTTTCTTCTCCTTCTTCCACTTCTTCTAGTTACTCTCCTTCTTCTTCCTCTTTTTATCTTTCTTACACTTCTTCTTCTTCATCCTCTTCTCCTCCAGATTTCACTTCTTCTGCTTCTTCTTCCCTTCCCTTCCCCTCCCTTCCCCTTCTTCTTCCTTTTCCTCCTTTTCTCCTTGTTCCAATTCTTCTTCTTCATCTCACCTCCTTCCACTACTTCTTCTTCCTCCTCTTGTTCACCTTCTTCAACTTCTTCACCTTCCACATCTTCTTCTCCACTTCTTCTAGTTACTCTCCCCCTTCTTCCTCTTCTTATCTTTCTTCCACTTCTCCTGCCTCCTCTTGTTCTCTTTCTTCCACATCTTCTTCATCCTCTCCTTTCCTTTCTTTTCTTCCTCTTCATCTCCTTCTTCTTCTTCCTTTCCTTCGTCATATCCCTCTTTTTCTCCTTCTTCTGCTTCCACTTGCATTTCTACCTCTTGTTGTCCTTCTTCCACTTCTTCTCCATCATCCCCACTCATTCAACTACTTCTTCTTCTTCCTCTTGTTCACCTTCTTCCACTTCTACCACATCCACTTGTTCTTCTTCTTCCCTTTCTTCTCCTTCTTGCCCTTCTTCTGCCTACACTACTTCTGCTTCCTCCCCTTCTTCTTCTCCTTCTTGTTCCACTTCTTTTTCATCCCCTTTCCTTCCAATTCTTCTTCTTCATCTCACCTCGTTCCACTACTTCTTCTTCCTCCTCTTGTTCACCTTCTTCAACTCTTCACTTTCCACATCTTCTTCTTCTTCCTTTTCTTCTCCTTCTTCCACTTCTTCTAGTTACTCTCCTTCTTCTTCCTCTTTTTATCTTTCTTACACTTCTTCTACTTCATCCTCTTCTCCTCCAGATTTCACTTCTTCTGCTTTTGCTTCTTTTTCCCTTCCCTTCCCCTCCCTTCCCGTTCTTCTTCCTTTTCCTCCTTTTCTCCTTGTTCCAATTCTTCTTCTTCATCTCACCTCCTTCCACTACTTCTTCTTCCTCCTTTTTTCACCTTCTTCAACTTCTTGACTTTCCACATCTTCTTCTTCTTCCTTTTCTTGTACTTCTTCTTCCTCTTCTTATCTTTCTTCCACTTCTTCTTCATCCTCTCCATTCCTTTCTTTTCTTCCTCTTTATCTCCTTCTTCTTCTTCCTTTCCTTCATCATATCCCACTTTTTCTCCTTCTTCTGCTTCCACTTGCATTTCTACCTCTTGTTCTCCTTCTTCCCCTTCTTCTCCATCATCCGCACTCATTCAACTACTTCTTCTTCTTCCTCTTGTTCACCTTCTTCCACTTCTACTACATCCACTTGTTCTTCTTCTTCTTCTCTCTTCTCCTTCTTGCCTTTCTTCTGCGTACACTACTTCTTCTTCCTCCCCTTTTTCTTCTCCTCCTTGCTCCACTTCTTCTTCATCCGCTTTCTTGCCATTGCTTCTTCTTCCTCATCTTTTTCTCATTCTTCCACTTCTTCTTCTTCCTCTTGTTCTCCTTCTGCCACCTCTTCTCCCTCCTCCTGTTCTCCTTATTCCACTTCTTCTTCTTTATCTCCTATCATTCAACTACTTCCTCCTATTCCTCTTATTCTCTCCTTCTACCACTTCTTCTACTTCTACTTGTTGTTCATCTTCATTTTCGTCTCCATCTTCTGCATCTTCTGCTTATACTTCTTCTTCTTCCTCTTCTTCCATTTTGTCTCCTTCCAAAACTTCTTCTTCTTTCCTTTCCGTCTTCTCCTTCCTCTTTTTCTCCATCCCCCACTTCTGTTGCTTCCCATTGCTGCTCTTCCTCTTCTTCTCCTTCCCCCAAATGCTATGCTTACTCTTCTTCTTCTTCCTCTTCTCCTCCAGATTCCACTTCTTCTGCTTCTTCCTCCTTCCCTTCCCCTCCTTCTTCCTTTTCCTCCTTTTCTCCTTGTTCCAATTCTTCTAGTTACTCTCCTTCTTCTCCCTCTTCCTATTTTCCTTCCACTTGTCCTGCCTCCTCTTGTTCTCTTTCTTCCACTTCTTCTTCATCCTCTCCTTTCCTTTCTTTTCTTCCGCTTCATCTCCTTCTTCTTCTTCCTTTCCTTCGTCATATCCCTCTTTTTCTCCTTCTTCTGCTTCCACTTGCATTTCTACCTCTTGTTCTCCTTCTTCCACTTCTTCTCCATCATCCCCACTCCTTCAACTACTTCTTGTTCTTCCTCTTGTTCACCTTCTTCCACTTCTTCTGCTTATACTTCTTCTTCTTCCTCTTCTTCCATTTTTTCTCCTTCCACAACTTCTTCTTCTTTCCTTTCCGTCTTCTCCTTCCTCTTTTTCTCCATCCCCCACTTCTGCTGCTTCCCATTGTTGCTCTTTCTCTTCTTCTTCCCCCAAATCTTATGCTTGCACTTCTTCTTCTTCTTCCTCTTCTCCTCTAGATTCCACTTCTTCTGCTTCTTCTTCCCTTCCCTTCCCCTCCTTCTTCCTTTTCCTCCTTTTCTCCTTGTTCCAATTCTTCTTCTTCATCTTACCTCCTTCGACTACTTCTTCTGCCTCTTCCTGTTCACTTTCTTCCACTTCTTCTGCTTGCACTGCTTCTTCTTCCCTTCCCTTCCCCTCCTTCTTCCTTTTCCTCATTTTCTCCTTGTTCCAAGTCTTCTTCTTCATCTCACCTCCTTCCACTACTTCTGCTTGCTCCTCTTGTTCACCTTCTTCAACTTCTTCACTTTCTACATCTTCTTCTTCTTCCTTTTCTTCTCCTTCTTCTTAGGCTTCTTATCTTTCTTCGACTTCTCCTGTTCTCTTTCTTCCTCTTCATCTCCTTCTTCTTCTTCCTTTCCTTCTTCATATCCCTCTTTTTCTCCTTCTTCTGCTTCCACTTGCATTTCTATCTCTTGTTCTCCTTCTTCCACTTCTTCTCCATCATCCCCACTCCTTCAACTACTTCTTCTTCTTCCTCTTGTTCACCTTCTTCCACTTCTACTACATCCACTTGTTCTTCTTCTTCCCTCTCTTCTCCTTCTTGCCCTTGTTCTGCCTACACTACTTCCGCTTCCTCCCCTTCTCCTTCTCCTCCTTGTTCCACTTCTTCTTCATTCCCTTTCTATCCATTGCTTCTTCTTCCTCCTCTTTTTCTCATTCTTCCACATCTTCTTCTTCTTCTTCCTTTTCTTCTCCTTCTTCCGCTTCTTCTAGTTACTCTCCTTCTTCTTCCTCTTCTTATCTTTCTTCCACTTCTCCAGCCTCCTCTTGTTCTCTTTCTTCCACTTCTTCTTCATCCTCTCCTTTCCTTTCTTTTCTTCCCCTTTATCTCCTTCTTCTTCTTCCTTTTATTCGTCATATCTCTCTTTTTCTCCTTCTTCTGCTTCCACTTGAATTTCTACCTCTTGTTCTCCTTCTTCCACTTCTTCTCCATCATCCCTCCTCCTTCAACTACTTCTTCTTCTTCCTCTTGTTCACCTTCTTCCACTTGTCCTTGTTCTTCCCTCTCTTCCCCTTCTTGCCGTTCTTCTGCCTACACTACTTCTGCTTCCTCCCCTTCTTCTCCTCCTCCTTCTTCCACTTCTTCTTCATCCTCTTTCCTTCCATTGCCTCTTCTTCCTCCTCTTTTTCTCATTCTTCCACTTCTTCTTCTTCTTCCTATTGTTCTCCTTCTTCCACTTGCACTTCTTCCTTTTCTTCTCGTTCTTCCCCTTCTTCTTCTTCCTCTTCTTCTCCTTCTGCCACCTCTTCTTCCTCCTCCCGTTCTCCTTCTTCCACTGCTTCTTCTTCGTCTCCTTTCATTCCACTGCTTCCTCCTTTTCCTCTTATTCTCTCCATCTACCACTTCTTCTACTTCTACTTGTTGTTCTTTTTCATTTTCGTCTCTTTCTTCCGCTTCTTCTGCTTACACTTCTTCTTCTTCCATTTCTTCTCCTTCCACAACTTCTTCTTCTTCCTCTTATTCTCAATCCCCAACTTCTGTTACTTCCCATTGTTGCTCTTGCTCTTCTTCTCTGTCCCCCAAATCTTATGCTTACACTTCTTTGTCTTCTTCCTCTTCTCCACCAGCTTCCACTTCTTCTGCTTCTTCTTCCCTTCCCTTCCCCTCCTTCTTCCTTTTCCTCCTTTTCTCCTTGTTAGAATTCTTCTTCTTCATCTCACCTCTTTTCACTACTTCTTCTTCCTCCTCTTGTTCACCTTCTTCAGCTTCTTCATTTTTCATATCTTTTTCTTCTTTCTTTTCTTCTCCTTCTTCCACTTCTTCTAGTTACTCTCTTTCTTCTTCTTCTTCTTATTTTTCTTCCACTTCTCCTGCCTCCTCTTGTTCTCTTTCTTCCACTTCTTCTTCATCCTCTCCTTTCCTTTCTTTTCTTCCGCTTCATCTCCTTCTTCCTTTCCTTCGTCATATCCCTCTTTTCTGCTTCTTCTGCTTCCACTTGCATTTCTACCTCTTGTTCTCCTTCTTCCACTTCTTCACCATCATCCCCACTCCTTCAACTACTTCTTCTTCTTCCTCTTGTTCACCCTCTTCCACTTCTACTACATCCACTTGTTCTTCTTCTTCCCTCTCTTCTCCTTCTTGCCCTTCTTCTGCCTACACTACTCCTTCTTCCTCCCCTTCTTCTTTTCCTTCCATTGCTTCTTTTTCTCATTCTTCCACTTCTTCTTCTTCTTCCTATTGTTCTCCTCCTTCCACTTCCACTTCTTCCTTTTCTTCTCGTTCTTCTACTTCTTCTTCTTCCTCTTCTTCTCCTTCTGCCACCTTTTCTCTCTCCTCCCGTTCTCGTTCTTCCACTTTTTCTTCTTCATCTCCTTTCATTCCACTACTTCCTCCTATTCCTCTTATTCTCTCCTTCTACTACTTCTTCTACTTCTTATTGTTGTTCTTCTTCATTTTCGTCTCCTTCTTCCGCTTCTTCTGCAGACACTTCTTCTTCTTCCATTTCTTCTCCTTCCACAACTTCTTCTTCTTTCCTTTCCGTCTTCTCCTTCCTCTTTTTCTCCATCCCCCATTTCTGTTGCTTCCCATTGTTGCTCTTCCTCTTCTTCTCCTTCCCCCAAATCTTATGCTTACACTTCTTCCTCTTCTCCTCCAGATTCCACTTCTTCTGCTTCTTCTTCCCTTCCCCTCCCCTCCTTCTTCCTTTTCCTCCTTTTCTCCTTGTTCCAATTCTTCTTATTCATCTCACCTCCTTCCCCTACTTCTTCTTCCTCCTCTTGTTCACCTTCTTCACTTTCCACATCTTCTTCTTCTTCCTTTTCTTCTCCTTCTTCCACTTCTTCTAGTTACTCTCCTTCTTCTTCCTCTTCTTATCTTTCTACCACTTCTCATGCCTCCTCTTGTTCTCTTTCTTCCACTTCTTCTTCATCCTCTCCTTTCCTTTCTTTTCTTCCTCTTCATCTCCTTCTTCTTCTTCCTTTCCTTCGTCATATCCCTTTTTTTCTCCTTCTTCTGCTTCCACTTGCATTTCTACCTCTTGTTCTCCTTCTTCCACTTCATCCCCACTCCTTCAACTACTTCTTCTTCGTCCTCTTGTTCACCTTCTCCCACTTCTACTACACCACTTGTTCTTCTTCTTCCCTCTCTTCTCCTTCTTGCCCTTTTTCTGCCTACACTACTTCTTCTTCCTCCCCTTCTTCTTCTCCTTCTTGTTCCACTTCTTCTTCATCCCCTTTCCTTCCATTGCTTCTTTTTCCCATTCTTCCACTTCTTCTTCTTCTTCCTATTGTTCTCCTTCTTCCACTTCCACTTCTTCCTATTGTTCTCATTCTTCCACTTCTTCTTCTTCCTCTTCTTCAACTTCTGCCACCTCTTCTCTCTCCTCCCGTTCTCCTTCTTCCACTTCTTCTAGTTACTTTCCTTTTTCTTCGTCTTCTTATCTTTCTTCCACTTCTCTTGCCTCCTCTTGTTCTCTTTCTTCCACTTCTTCTTCATCCTCTCCTTTCCTTTATTTTCTTCCTCTTCATCTCCTTCTTCTTCTTCCTTTCCTTCGCCATATCCCTCTTTTTCTCCTTCTTCTGCTTCCACTTGCATTTCTACCTCTTGTTCTCCTTCTTCCACTTCTTCCCCATCATCCCCACTCCTTCAACTACTTCTTCTTCGTCCTCTTGTTCACCTTCTACCACTTCTTCTACTTCTTCTTGTTGTTCTTCTTCATTTTCCTCTCCGTCTTCCTCTTCTTCCATTTCTTCTCCTTCCACAACTTCTTCTTCTTTCCTTTCCATCTTCTCCTTCCTCTTTTTCTCCATCCTCCACTTCTGTTGCTTCCCATTGTTGATTTTCCTCTTCTTCTCCTTCTCCCAAATCTTATGCTTACACTTCTTCTTCTTCTTGTTCCTCTTCTCCTCTAGATTCCACTTCTTCTGCTTCTTCTTCCTTTCCCTTGCCCTCATTCTTCCATTTCCTCCTTTTCTCCTTGTTCCAATTCTTCTTCTTCCTCCTCTTGTTCACCTTCTTCACTTTCCACATCTTCTTCTTCTTCCTTTTGTTCTCCTTCTTCCACTTCTTCTAGTTACACTCCTTCTTCTTCCTCTTCTTATCTTTCTTCCACTTCTCCTGCCTCCTCTTGTTCTCTCTCTTCCACTTCTTCTTCATCCTCTCCTTTCGTTTCTTTTCTTCGTCTTCATGTCCTTCTTCTTCTTCCTTTCCTTCGTCATATCCCTGCTTTTCTCCTTCTTCCACTTCTTCTCCATCATCCCCACTCCTTCAACTACTTCTTCTTCTTCCACTTGTTCACCTTCTTCCACTTCTACTACATTCACTTGTTCTTCTTCTTCCCTCTCTTTTACTTCTTGCCCTTCTTCTGCCTACACTACTTCATCTTTCTCCCCTTCTTCTACTTCTACTTGTTGTTCTTCTTCATTTTCGTCTCCTTCTTACGCTTCTTCTGCTTACACTTCCTCTTTTTCCTCTTCTTCCATTTCATCTCCTTCCACAACTTCTTCTTCTTTCCTTTCCGTCTTCTCCTTCCTCTTTTTCTCGATCCCCCACTTCTGTCGCTTCCCACTGTTGCTCTTCCTCTTCTTCTACTTCCCCCAAATCTTATGCTTACACTTCTTCTTCTTCTTCTTCCTCTTCTCCTCCAGATTCCACTTCTTTTGCTTCTTCATCCCTTACCTTCCCTTCCCCTCCTTCTTCCTTTTCTTCCGTTTCTCCTTGTTCCAATTCTTTTTCTTCATCTCACCTCCTTCCACTACTTCTTCCTCCTCTTCTTCACCCTCTTCACTTTCCACATCTTCTTCTTCTTCCTTTTCTTCTCCTTCTTCCACTTCTTCTAGTTACTCTCCTTCTTCTTCTGCTTCTTATCTTTCTTTCACTTCTCCTTCCTCCTCTTGTTCTCTTTCTTCCACTTCTTCTTCATCCTCTCTTTTCCTTTCTTTTCTTCCTCTTCATCTCCTTCTTCTTCTTCCTGTCCATCGTCATATCCCTCTTTTTCTTCTTCTTCTGCTTCCACTTACATTTCTACCTCTTGTTCTCCTTCTTCCACTTCTTCTCCATCATCCCCACTTCTTCAACAACTTCTTCTTCTTCCTCTTGTTCACCTTCCTCCACTTCTACTACATCCACTTGTTCTTCTTCTTCCCTCTCTTCTCCTTCTTGCCCTTCTTCTGCCTACACTACTTTTTCTTCCTCCCCTTCTTCTTCTCCTCCTTGTTCCACTTCTTCTTCATCCCCTTTCCTTCGGTTACTTCTTGTTTCTCCTCTTTTTCTCATTCTTCCACTTCTTCTTCTTTTTCCTATTGTTCTCCTTCTTCCACTTGCGCTTCTTCCTTTTCTTCTCGTTCTTCCACTTCTTCTTCTCCTTCTGCCACCTCTTCTCCCTCCTCCCGTTCTACTTGTTCCACTTCTTCTTCTTCATCTCCTTTCATTCCACTGCTTCCTCCTTTTCCTCTTATTCTCTCCTTCTACCACTTCTTCTACTTCTACTTGTTGTTCTTCTTCATTTTCGTCTCTTTCTTATGCTTCTTCTGCTTACGCTTCTTCTTCTTCCATTTCTTCTCCTTCCACAACTTCTTCTTCTTCCTCTTATTCTCCATCCCCCACTTCTGTTACTTCCCATTGTTGCTCTTCCTCTTCTTCTCCGTCCCCCAAATCTTATTCTTACACTTCTTCTTCTTCTTCCTCTTCTCCACCAGCTTCCACTTCTTCTGCTTCTTCTTCCCTTCCCTTCCCCTCCTTCTTCCTTTTCCTCCTTTTCTCCTTCTTAGAATTCTTCTTCTTCATCTCACCTCCTTCCACTACTTCTTCTTCCTCCTCTTGTTCACCTTCTTCAACTTCTTCACTTTCCACATCTTCTTCTTCTTCCTTTTCTTCTCCTTCTTCCACTTCTTCTAGTTACTCTCCTTCTTCTTCCTCTTCTTATCTTTCTTCCACTTCTCCTGCATCCTCTTGTTCTCCTTATTCAACTTCTTCTTCATCCTCTCCTTTCCTTTCTTTTCTTCCTCTTCATCTCCTTCTTCTTGTTCCTTTCCTTCGTCATATCCCTCTTTTTCTCCTTTTCTGCTTCCACTTGCATTTCTACCTCTTGTTCTCCTTCTTCCATTTCTTCTCCATCATCCCCACACCTTCAACTACTTCTTCTTCTTCCTCTTGTTCACCTTCTTCCACTTCTACTGCATCCACTTGTTCTTCTTCTTCCCTCTCTTCTCCTTCTTGCCCTTCTTCTGCCTACACTACTTCTTCTTCCTCCCCTTCTTCGTCTCCTCCTTGTTCAACTTCTTCTTCATCCCCTTTCCTTCCATTGCTTCTTCTTCCTCCTCTTTTTCTCATTCTTCCACTTCTTCTTCTTCTTCCTATTGTTCTCCTTCTTCCACTTGCACTTCTTCCTTTTCTTCTCGTTCTTCCACTTCTTCTTCTTCCTCTTCTTCTCCTTTTGCCACATCTTCTCCCTCCTTCCGTTCTCCTTCTTCCAATTCTTCTTCTTCATCTCCTTTCATTCCATTACTTCCTCCTATTCCTCTTATTCTCTCCTTCTACCACTTATTCTACCTCTACTTGTTGTTCTTCTTCATTTTCGTCTCCTTCTTCCTCTTCTTCCATTTCTTCTCCTTCCACAACTTCTTCTTCTTTCCTTTCCGTCTTCTCCTTCCTCTTTTTCTCCATCCCCCACTTATGTTGCTTCCCATTGTTGCTCTTCCTCTTCTTCTCCTTCCCCCCAAATCTTATGCTTACACTTCTTCTTCTTCTTCCTCTTCTCCTCCAGCTTCCACTTCTTCTACTTCTTCTTACCTTCCCTTCCCCTCCTTCTTCCTTTTCCTCCTTTTCTCCTTGTTCCAAGTCTTCTTCTTCATCTCACCTTCTTCCACTACTTATTCTTCCTCCACTTGTTCACCTTCTTCAACTCTTAACTTTCCACATCTTCTTCTTCTTCCTTTTCTTCTCCTTCTTCAACTTCTTCTAGTTACTCTCCTTCTTCTTCCTCTTCTTATCTTTCTTCCACTTCTTCTTCATCCTCTCCTTTCCTTTCTTTTCTTCCTCTTCATCTCCTTCTTCTTCTTCCTTTCCTTCGTCATATCCATCTTTTCCTGCTTCTTCTGCTTCCACTTGCATTTGTACCTCTTGTTCTCCTTCTTCCACTTCTTCTCCATCATCCCCACTCCTTCAACTACTTCTTCTTCTTCCTCTTCTTCACCTTCTTCCACTTCTTTTTCTCCTTCTGCCACCTCTTCTCCTTCCTCCCGTTCTCCTTCTTCCATTTCTTCTTCTTCATCTCCTTTCATTCCACTACTTCCTCCTATTCCTCTTATTCTCTCCTTCTACCACTTCTTCTACCTCTACTTGTTGTTCTTCTCCATTTTTGTCTCCTTCTTTTGCTTACAGTTCTTCTTCTTCCTCTTCTTCCATTTCTTCTCCTTCCACAAGTTCTTCTTCTTTCCTTTTCGTCTTCTCCTTCCTCTTTTTCTCCATCCCGCACTTCTGTTGCTTCCCATTGTTGCTCTTCCTCTTCTTTTCCTTCCCCCAAATCCTATGCTTACACTTCTTCTTTTTCTTCCTCTTCTCCTCCAGATTACACTTCTTCTCCTTCTTCCACTTGCACTTCTTCCTTTTCTTCTCGTTCTTCCACTTCTTCTTCCTCTTCTTCTCCTTCTCCCACCTCTTCTCCCTCCTCCCGTTCTCCTTCTTCCACTTCTTCTTCTTCCTCTTCTTCTCCTTCCCCCAAATCTTATGCTTACACTTCTTCTTCTTCTTCCTCTTCTCCTCCAGCTTCCACTTCTTCTTCTTCTTCTTCCCTTCCCTTCCCCTCCTTCTTCCTTTTCCTCCTTTTCTCCTTGTTCCAAGTCTTCTTCTTCATCTCACCTCCTTCCACTAATTCGTCTTCCTCCTCTTGTTCACCTTCTTCAACTCTTCACTTTCCACATCTTCTTCTTCTTCCTTTTCTTCTCCTGCTTCCACTTCTTCTAGTTACTCTCCTTCTTCTTCCTCTTCTTATCTTTCTTCCACGTCTCCTGCCTCTTCTTGTTCTCTTTCTTCCACTTCTTCTTCATCCTTTCCTTTCCTTTCTTTTCTTCCTCTTCATCTCCTTCTTCTTCTTCCTTTCCTTCGTCATATCCCTCTTTTTCTGCTTCTTCTGCTTCCACTTGCATTTCTTCCTCTTGTTCTCTTTCTTTCACTTCCTCTCCATCATCCCCACTCCTTCAACGACTTCTTCTTCTTCCTCTTGTTCACCTTCTTCCACTTCTACTAACTCCACTTGTTCTTCTTCTTCCCTTTCTTCTCCTTCTTGCCCTTCTTCTGCCTACACTACTTCATCTTCCTCCCCTTCTTCTACTTCTACTTGTTGTTCTTCTTCATTTTCGTCTCCTTCTTACGCTTCTTCTGCTTACACTTCTTCTTCTTCCTCCTCTTCCATTTCATCTCCTTCCACAACTTCTTCTTCTTTCCTTTCCATCTTGTCCTTCCTCTTTTACTCCATCCCCCACTTTTGTTGTTTCCATTGTTGCTCTTCCTCTTCTTCTCCTTCCCCCAAATCTTATGCTTACACTTCTTCTTCTTCTTCCTCTTCTCCTCCAGATTCCACTTCTTCTACTTCTTCTTCCCTTCCGTTCCCTTTCGGTCCTTCTTCCTTTTCCTCCTTTTCTCCTTGTTCAAATTCTTCTTCTTCATCTCACCTCGTTCCACTACTTCTTCTTCTTCCTCTTGTTCACCTTCTTCACTTTCCACTTCTTCTTCTTCTTCCTTTTCTTCTCCTTCTGCCACTTCTTCTAGTTACTCTCCTACTTCTTCCTCTTCTTACCTTTCTTCCACTTCTCCTGCCTCCTCTTATTCTCTTTCTTCAACTTCTTCCTCATCCTCTCCTTTTCCTTCCATTGCTTCTTCTTTCTCCTCTTTTTCTTATTCTTCCACTTCTTCTTCTTCTTCCTATTGTTCTCCTTCTTCCACTTGCACTTCTTCGTTTTCTTCTCGTTGTTCCACTACTACTTCTACCACTTCTTCTATTTCTGCTTGTTGTTCTTCTTCATTTTTGTCTCCTTCTTCCGCTTCATCTGCTTACACTTCGTCTTCTTCCTCTTCTTCCATTTCTTCTCCTTCCACAACTTCTTCTTCTTTCCTTTCCGTCTTCTCCTTCCTCTTTTTCTCCATCCCCCACTTCTGTTGCTTCCTCTTGTTGCTCTTCCTCTTCTTCTCCTTCCCCCAAATCTTATGCTTACACTTCTTCTTCTTCCTCTTCTCCTCCAGATTCCACTTCTTATGCTTCTTCTTCCCTTCCTTTCCCCTCCTTCTCCCTTTTCCTCCTTTTCTCCTTGTTCCAATTCTTCGTCTTCATCTCACCTCCTTCCACTTCTTCTTCTTCCTCTTCTTCTCCTTCTGCCACCTCTTCTCCTCCTCCCGTTCTCCTTCTTCCACTTCTTCTTCTTCATCTCATTTCATTGCACTTGTTCTGCTTCTTGTTCCCTTTCCTTCCCCTCCTTCTCCCTTTTCCTCCCTTTCTCCTTGTTCCAATTCTTCGTCGTCATCTCACCTCCTTCCACTTCTTCTTCTTCCTCTTCTTCTCCTTCTGCCACCTCTTATCCTCCTCCCGTTCTCCTTCTTCCACTTCTTCTTCTTCATCTCCTTTCATTGCACTTCTTCTGCTTCTTCTTCCCTTTCCTTCCCCTCCTTCTTCCTTTTCCTCCTTTTCTCCTTGTTCCAATTCTTCTCCTTCATCTCACCTTCTTCCATTATTTCTTCTTCCTCCTTTTGTTCACCTTCTTCAACTTCTTCACTTTCCACATCTTCTTCGTCTTCCTTTTCTTCTCCTTCTTCCACTTCTTCTAGTTACTCTCCTTCTTCTTCCTCTTCTTATCTTTCTTCCACTTCTCCTGCCTCCTCTTATTCTCTTTCATCCACTTCTTCTTCATCCTCTCCTTTCCTTTCTTTTCTTCCTCTTCATCTCCTTCTTCTTCTTCCTTTCCTTCGTCATATCCCTCTTTTTCTCCTTCTTCTGCTTCCATTTGCATTTCTACGTCTTGCTTTCCTTTTTCCACTTCTTCTCCATCATCCCCACTCTTTCAACTACTTCTTCTTCTTCCTCTTGTTCACCTTCTTCCACTTCTACTACATCCACTCCTTCTTCTTCTTCCCTCTCTTCTCCTTCTTGCCCTTCTTCTACCTACACTACTTCTTCTTCCTCCCCTTCTTCTTCTCCTCCTTGTTGCACTTCTTCTTCATCCCCTTTCCTTCCATTGCTTCTTCTTCCTCCTCTTTTTCTCATTCTTCCACTTCTTCTTCTTCTTCCTATTGTTCTCCTTCTTCCACTTGCTCTTCCTCCCTTTCTTGTCGTTCTTCCACTTCTTCTTCTTCCTCTTCTTCTCCTTCTGCCAGCTCTTCTTCCTCCTCCCGTTCTCCTTCTTCCACTTTTTCTTCTGCATCACCTTTTAACTTCTTCCTCCTGTTCCTCTTATTCTCTCCTTCTACCACCTCTTCTTCTTCTAATTGTTGTTCTTCTTCATTTTTGTCTTCTTCTGCTTCCATTTCTTCGCCTTCCACAACTTCTTCTTATTTCCTTTCCGTCTTCTCCTTCCTCTTTTTCTCCATCCCCCACTTCTGTTGCTTCCCATTGTTGCTCTTTCTCTTCTTCTCCTTCGCCCAAATCTTATGCTTACACTTCTTCTTCTTCTTCCACTTTTCCTCCAGATTCCACTTCTTCTGCTTCTTCTTGCCTTCCCTTCCCTTCCCCTCCTTCTTCCTTTTCCTCCTTTTCTCCTTGTTCCAATTCTTCTCCTTCATCCCACCTTCTTCCACTATTTCTTCTTCCTCCTTTTGTTCACCTTCTTCAACTTCTTCACTTTCCACATCTTCTTCGTCTTCCTTTTCTTCTCCTTCTTCCACTTCTTCTAGTTACTCTCCTTCTTCTTCCTCTTCTTATTTTTCTTCCACTTCTCCTGCCTCCTCTTATTCTCTTTCATCCACTTCTTCTTCATCCTCTCCTTTCCTTTCTTTTCTTCCTCTTCATCTCCTTCTTCTTCTTCCTTTCCTTCGTCATATCCCCCTTTTTCTCCTTCTGCTGCTTCCACTTGCATTTCTACCTCTTGTTCTCCTTCTTCCACTTCTTCTCCATCATCCCCACTGCTTCACCTACTTCTTCTTTTTCGTCTTGTTCACCTTCTTCCACTTCTACTACATCCACTTGTTCTTCTTCTTCCCTCGTTTCTCCTTCTTGCCCTTCTTCTGCCTACACTACTTCTTCTTCCTCCCCTTCTTCTTCTCCTCCTTGTTCCACTTCTTCTTCATCGCCTTTCCTTCCATTGGTTCTTCTTCCTCCTCTTTTTCTCATTCTTCCACTTCTTCCTCTTCTTCCTATTGTTCTCCTTCTTCCACTTGCACTTCTTCCTTTTCTTCTCGTTCTTCCACTTCTTCTTCTTCGTCTTCTTCTCCTTTTGCCACCTCTTCTCCCTCCTCCCGTTCTCCTTCTTCGACTTCTTGTTCTTCATCTCCTTTCATTCCACTACTTCCTCCTATTCCTCTTATTCTCTCCTTCTACCACTTCTTCTACTTCTACTTGTTGTTCTTCTTCATTTTCGTCTCCTTCTTCCACTTCTTCTTCTTCCTCTTCTTCCATTTCTTCTCCTTCCACAACTTCTTCTTCTTTCCTTTCAGTCTTCTCCTTCCTCTTTTTCTCCATCCCCCACTTCTGTTGCTTCCCCTCCTTCTTCCTTTTCCTCCTTTTCTCCTTATTCCAATTCTTCTTCTTCATCTCACCTCCTTCCACTACTTCTTCTTCCTCCTCTTGTTCACCTTCTTCACTTTCCACATCTTCTTCTTCTACCTTTTCTTCTGCTTCTTCCCCTTCTTCTAGTTACTCTCCTTCTTCTTCCTCTTCTTATCTTTCTTCCACTTCTCCTGCCTCCTCTTGTTTTCTTTCTTCCACTTCTTCTTCATCCTCTCCTTTCCTTTCTTTTCTTCCTCTTCATCTCCTTTTTCTTGTTCCTTTCCTTCGTCATATCCCTCTTTTTCTCCTTCTTCTGCTTCCACTTGCATTTCTACCTCTTGTTCTCCTTCTTCCACTTCTTCTCCATCATCCCCACTCCTTCAACTACTTCTTCTTATTCCTCTTGTTCACCTTCTTCCACTTCTACTACATCCACTTGTTCTTCTTCTTCCCTCTCTTCTCCTTCATGCCCTTCATCTACCTACACTACTTCTTGTTCCTCCCCTTCTTCTTGTCTTCCTTGTTCCACTTCTTCTTTCTTCTCCTTCTTGCCCTTCTCCTACCTACACTACTTCTTCTTCCTCCCCTTCTTCTTGTCCTCCTTGTTCCACTTCTTCTTCATCCCCTTTCCTTCCATTGCTTGTTCTTCCTCCTCTTTTTCTCATTCTTCCAGTTCTTCTTCTTCTTCCTATTGTTCTCCTTGTTCCACATGCACTTGTTCCTTTTCTTCTCGTTCTTCCACTTCTTTTTCTCCTTCTGCCACCTCTTCTCCTTCCTCCCGTTGTCCTTCTTCCACTTCTTCTTCTTCATCTCCTTTCATTCCATTACTTCCTCCTATTCCTCTTATTCTCTCCTTCTACCACTTCTTCTACCTCTACTTGTTGTTCTTCTCCATTTTTGTCTCCTTCTTCTGCTTACAGTTCTTCTTCTTCCTCTTCTTCCATTTCTTGTCCTTCCACAACTTCTTCTTCTTTCCTTTTCGTCATCTCCTTCCTCTTTTTCTCCATCCCGAACTTCTGTTGCTTCCCATTGTTGCTCTTCCTCTTCTTTTCCTTCCCCCAAATCTTATGCTTACACTTCTTCTTCTTCTTCCTCTTCTCCTTCAGATTACACTTCTTCTCCTTCTTCCACTTGCACTTCTTCCTTTTCTTCTCGTTCTTCCACTTCTTCTTCCTCTTCTTCTCCTTCTGCCACCTCTTCTCCCTCCTCCCGTTCTCCTTCTTCCACTTCTTCTTCTTCCTCTTCTTCTCCTTCCCCCAAATCTTATCCTTACACTTCTTCTTCTTCTTCCTCTTCTCCTCCAGCTTCCACTTCTTCTGCTTCTTCTTCCCTTCCCTTCCCCTCCTTCTTCCTTTTCCTCCTTTTCTCCTTGTTCCAAGTCTTCTTCTTCATCTCACCTCCTTCCACTAATTCTTCTTCCTCCTTTTGTTCACCTTCTTCAACTCTTCACTTTCCACATCTTCTTCTTCTTCCTTTTCTTCTCCTTCTTCCACTTCTTCTAGTTACTCTCCTTCTTCTTCCTCTTCATATCTTTCTTCCACTTCTCCTGCCTCCTCTTCATCTCTTTCTTCCACTTCTTCTTCATCCTCTCCTTTCCTTTCTTTTCTTCCTCTTCATCTCCTTCTTCTTCTCCTTCTTGTTCCACTTCTTCTTCATCCCCTTTCCTTCCATTGCTTCTTTTTCTCATTCTTCCAGTTCTTCTTCTTATTCCTATTGTTCTCCTTCTTCTACTTCCACTTCTTCCTTTTCTTCTCGTTCTTCCACTTCTTCTTCTTCCTCTTCTTCTGCTTCTGCCACCTCTTCTCTCTCCTCCTGTTCTCCTTCTTCCACTTTTTCTTCTTCATCTCCTTTCATTCCACTACTTCCTCCTATTCCTCTTATTCTCTCCTTCTACCACTTCTTCTACTTCTTGTTGTTCTTCTTCATTTTCGTCTCCTTCTTCCGCTTCTTCTGCAGACACTTCTTCTTCTTCCTCTTCTTCCATTTCTTCTCCTTCCACAACTTCTTCTTCTTTCCTTTCCGTCTTCTCCTTCCTCTTTTTCTCCATCCCCCACTTCTGTTGCTTCCCATTGTTGCTCTTCCACTTCTTCTCGTTCCCCAGAATCTTATGCTTACACTTCTTCTTCTTCCTCTTCTCCTCCAGATTCCACTTCTTCTGCTTCTTCTTCCCTTCCCCTCCCCTCCTTCTTCCTTTTCCTCCTTTTCTCATTGTTCCAATTCTTCTTATTCATCTCACCTCCTTCCACTACTTTTCCTCCTCTTGTTCACCTTCTTCAACTTCTTCACTTTCCAGATCTTCTTCTTCTTCCTTTTCTTCTCCTTCTTCCACTTCTTCTAGTTACTCTGCTTCTTCTTCCTATTCTTATCTTTCTTCCACTTCTCCTGCCTTCTCTTGTTCTCTTTCATCCACTTCTTCTTCATCCTCTCCTTTCCTTTCTTTTGTTCCTCTTCATCTCCTTCTTCATCTTCCTTTCCTTCATCATATTCCTCTTTTTCTCCTTCTTCTGCTTCCACTTGCATTTCTACCTCTTGTCTCCTTCTTCCACTTCTTCTCCATCATCCCACTCTTTCAACTACTTCTTCTTCTTCCTCTTGTTCACCTTCTTCCACTTCTACTACACTACTTCTTCTTCCTCCCCTTCCTCTTATCCTCCTTGCTCCACTCCTTCTTCATCCCCTTTCCTTTCATTGCTTCTTCTTCGTCCTCTTTTACTCATTCTTCCACTTCTTCCTCTTCTTCTCCTTCTGCCACCTCTTCTCCCTCCTCCCGTTCTCCTTCTTCCACTTCTTCTTCTTCATCTCCTTTCATTCCACTACTTCCTCCTATTCCTCTTATTCTCTCCTTCTACCACTTCTTCTACTTCTACTTGTTGTTCTTCTTCATTTTAGTCTCCTTCTTCTGCTTACACTTCTTCTTCTTCCTCTTCTTCCATTTCTTCTCCTTCCACAACTTCTTCTTCTTTCCTTTCCGTCTTCTGCTTCCTTTTTTTCTCCATCCCCCACTTCTGTTGCTTCCCATTGTTGCTCTTCCTCTTCTTCTCCTTCCCCCAAATCTTATGCGTACACTTCTTCTTCTTCTTCCTATTCTCCTCCAAATTGCACTTCTTCTGCTTCTTCTTCCCTTCCCTTCCCTTCCCCTCCTTCTTCCTTTTCCTCCTTTTCTCCTTGTTCCAATTCCTTTTCTTCATCTCACGTCCTTCCACTACTTCTTCTTCCTCCTCTTGTTCACCTTCTTCACTTTCCACATCTTCTTCGTCTTCCTTTTCTTCTCCTTCTTCCACTTCTTCTAGTTACTCTCCTTCTTCTTCCTCTTCTTATCTTTCTTCCACTTCTCCTGCCTCCTCTTATTCTCTTTCATCCACTTCTTCTTCATCGTCTCCTTTCCTTTCTTTTCTTCCTCTTCATCTCCTTCTTCTTCTTCCTTTCCTTCGTCATATCCCTCTTTTTCTCTTTCTTCTGCTTCCACTTGCATTTCTACATGTTGTTCTCCTTCTTGCACTTCTTCTCCATCATCCCCACTCCTTCAACTACTTCTTCTACTTCCTCTTGTTCACCTTCTTCCACTTCTACTACATCCACTGGTTCTTCTTCTTCCCTCTCTTCTCCTTCTTGGCCTTCTTCTGCCTACACTACTTCTTCTTCCTCCCCTTCTTCTTCTCCTCCTTGTTCCACTTTTTCTTGATCCCCTTTCCTTTCATTACTTCTTCTTCCTCTTTTTTTTGTCATTCTTCCACTTCTTCTTCTTCTTCTTCCTATTGTTCTCCTTGTTCCACTTCTTCTTCTTCCTCTTCTACTCCTTCTGCCACCTCTTCTTCCTCCTCCCGTTCTCCTTCGTCCACTTCTTCTTCTTCATCTCCTTTCACTCTACTACTTCCTTCTATTCCTCTTATTCTCTCCTTCTACCACTTCTTCTACTTCTGCTTGTTGTTCTTCTTCATCTCCGTCTGCTTCTTCCGCTTCATCTGCTTACACTTCTTCTTCTTCCTCTTCTTCCATTTCTTCTCCTTCCACAACTTCTTCTTCTTTCCTTTCCGTGTTCTCCTTCTTTTTCTCCATCCCCCACTTCTGTTGCTACCCATTGTCGCTCTTCCTCTTCTTCTCCTTCCCCCAAATCTTATGCTTACACTTCTTCTTCTTCTTCTTCCTCTTCTACTCCAGATTCCACTTCTTCTGCTTCTTCTTCCCTTCCGTTCCCTTTCGGTCCTTCTTCCTTTTCCTCCTTTTCTCCTTGTTCAAATTCTTCTTCTTCATCTCACCTCCTTCCACTACTTCTTCTTCTTCCTCTTGTTCACCTTCTTCACTTGCCACATCTTCTTCTTCTTCCTTTTCTTCTCCTTCTGCCACTTCTTCTAGTTACTCTCCTTCTTCTTCCTCTTCTTACCTTTCTTCCACTTTTCCTGCCTCCTCTTGTTCTCTTTCTTCCACTTCTTCTTCATCCTCTCCTTTCCTTTCTTTTCTTCCTCTTCATCTCCTTCTTGTTCTTCCTTTCCTTCGTCATATCCCTCTTTTTCTCCTTCTTCTGCTTCCACTTGCATTTCTACCTCTTGTTCTCCTTCTTCCACCTCTTCTCCATCATCCCCACTCCTTCAACTACTTCTTCTTCTTCCTCTTGTTCACCTTCTTCCACTTCTACTACATCCACTTGTTCTTCTTCTTCCCTCTCTTCTCCTTCTTGCCCTTCTTCTGCCTACACTACTTCTTCTTCCTCCCCTTCTTCTTCTCCTCCTTGTTCCACTTTTTCTTGATCCCCTTTCCTTTCATTGCTTCTTCTTCCTCCTCTTTTTGTCATTCCTCCACTTCTTCTTCTTCCTCTTCTACTCCTTCTGCCACCTCTTCTTCCTCCTCCCGTTCTCCTTCGTCCACTTCTTCTTCTTCATCTCCTTTCACTCCACTACTTCCTCCTATTCCTCTTATTCTCTCCTTCTACCACTTCTTCTACTTCTGCTTGTTGTTCTTGTTCATTTCCGTCTCCTTCTTCCGCTTCATCTGCTTACACTTCTTCTTCTTCCTCTTCTTCCATTTCTTCTCCTTCCACAACTTCTTCTTCTTTCCTTTCCGTCTTCTCCTTCTTTTTCTCCATCCCCCACATCTGTTGCTTCCCATTGTCGCTCTTCCTCTTCTTCTCCTTCCCCCAAATCTTATGCTTACACTTCTTCTTCTTCTTCCTCTTCTCCTCAGCTTCCACTTCTTCTGCTTCTTCTTCCCTTCCCTTCCCCTTATTCTTCCTTTTCCTCCTTTTCCCCTTGTTCCAATTCTTCTTCTTCATCTCACCTCCTTCCACTACTTCTTCTTCCTCCTCTTCTTCACCTTCTTCACTTTCCACATCTTCTTCTTCTTCCTTTTCGTCTCCTTCTTCCACTTCTTCTTCTTCACCTCCTTTCATTCCACTACTTCCTCCTATTCCTCTTATTCTCTCCTTCTACCACTTCTTCTGCTTCTACTTATTGTTCTTCTTCATTTTCGTCTCCTTGTTCCACTTCTTCTACTTACACTTCTTCTTCTTCCTCTTCTTCCATTTCTTCTCGTTCCACAAATTCTTCTTCTTTCCTTTTCGTCTTCACCTTCCTCTTTTTCTCCATCCTCCACTTCTGTTGCTTCCCATTGTTGCTCTTCCTCTTCTTCTCCTTCTCCCAAATCTTATGCTTACACTTCTTCTTCTTCTTGTTCCTCTTCTCCTCTAGATTCCACTTCTTCTGCTTCTTCTTCCTTTCCCTTGCCCTCATTCTTCCATTTCCTCCTTTTCTCCTTGTTCCAATTCTTCTTCTTCCTCCTCTTGTTCACCTTCTTCACTTTCCACATCTTCTTCTTCTTCCTTTTCTTCTCCTTCTTCCACTTCTTCTAGTTACTCTCCTTCTTCTTCCCCTTCTTATCTTTCTTCCACTTCTCCTGCCTCCTCTTGTACTCTTTCTTCCACTTCTTCTTCATCCTCTCCTTTCCTTTCTTTTGTTCCTCTTCATCTCCTTCTGCTTCTTCCTTTGCTTCGTCATATCCCTCTTTTTCTCCTTCTTCTGCTTCCACTTGCATTTCTACCTCCTGTTCTCCTTCTTCCACTTCTTCTCCATCATCGCCACTCCTTCAACTACTTCTTCTTGTTGCTCTCGTTCACCTTCTTCCACTTCTACTATATCCACTTGTTCTTCTTCTTCCCTCTCTTCTCCTTCTTGCCCTTCTTCTGCCTACACTACTTCTTCTTCCTCCCCTTCTTCTTCTCCTGCTTGTTCCACTCCTTCTTCATCCCCTTTCCTTCCATTACTTCTTCTTCCTACTCTTTTTCTCATTCTTCCACTTCTTCTTCTTCTTCTTCTTCTTCTCCTTTTGCCACCTCTTCTCGTCCTCCTGTTCTCCTTCTTCCACTTCTTCTTCTTCATCTCCTTTCATTCCACTACTTACTCCTATTCCTCTTATTCTCTCCTTCTACCACTTCTTCTACTTCTACCTGTTGTTCTTCTTCATTTTCGTCACCTTCTTGCGCTTCTTCTGCTTACACTTCTTCATCTTCCTCTTCGTCCATTTCTTCTCCTTCTACACCTTCTTCTTCTTTCCTTTCCGTCTTCTCCTTCCTCTTTTTCTCCATCCCCCACTTCTGTTGCTTCATATTGTTGCTCTTCCACTTCTTCTTCCCCCAAATCTTATGCTTACACTTCTTCTTCTTCTTCTTCTTCTTCCTCTTCTCCTCCAGATTCCACTTCTTCTTCCCATCCCTTCCCCTCCTTCTTCCTTTTCCTCCTTTTCTCCTTGTTCCAATTCTTCTTCTTCATCTCACCTCCTTCCACTACTTCTTCTTCCTCCTCTTGTTCACCTTCTTCAATTTCTTCACCTTCCACATCTTCTTCATCTTCTTTTTCTTCTCCTTCTTCCACTTCTTCTAGTTATTCTCCCCCTTCTTCCTCTTCTTATCTTTCTTCCACTTCTCCTACCTCCTCTTGCTCTCTTTCTTCCACTTCTTCTTCATCCTCTCCTTTCCTTTCGTTTCTTCCTCTTCATCTCCTTCTTCTTCTTCCTTTCCTTCGCCATATCCCTCTTTTTCTCCTTCTTCTGCTTCCACTTGCATTTCTACCTCTTGTTCTCCTTCTTCCACTTCTTCTCCATCATCCCCACTCCTTCAACTACTTTTTCTTCATCCTCTTGTTCACCTTCTCCCACTTCTACTACATCCACTTGTTCTTCTTCTTCCCTCTCTTCTCCTTCTTGCCCTTTTTCTGCCTACACTACTTCTTCTTCCTCCCCTTCTTCTTCTCCTTCTTGTTCCACTTCTTCTTCATCCCCTTTCCTTCCATTGCTTCCTTTTCTCATTCTTCAACTTCTTCTTCTTCTTCCTATTGTTCTACTTCTTCTACTTCCACTTCTTCCTTTTCTTCTCGTTCTTCCACTTCTTCTTGTTCCTCTTATTCTCCTTCTGCCAGCTCTTCTCTCTCCTCCCGTTCTCCTTCTTCCACTTTTTCTTCTTCATCTCCTTTCACATAACTACTTCCTCCTATTCCTCTTATTCTCTCCTTCTACCACTTCTTCTATTTCTTCTTGTTGTTCTTCTTCATTTTCGTCTCCTTCTTCCTCTTCTTCCATTTCTTCTCCTTCCACAACTTTTTCTTCTTTCCTTTCCATCTTCTCCTTCCTCTTTTTCTCCATCCTCCACTTCTGTTGCTTCCCATTGTTGCTTTTCCTCTTCTTCTCCTTCCCCCAAATCTTATGCTTACACCTCCTCTTCTCCTCTAGATTCCACTTCTTCTGCTTCTTCTTCCCTTCCCCTCCCCTCCTTCTTCCTTTTCCTCCTTTTCTCCTTGTTCCAATTCTTCTTATTCATCTCACCTCCTTCCACTACTTCTTCTTCCTCCTCTTGTTCACCTTCTTCACTTTCCACATCTTCTTCTTCTTCCTTTTCTTCTCCTTCTTCCACTTCTTCTAGTTACTCTCCTTCTTCTTCCTCTTCTTATCTTTCTTCCACTTCTCCTGCCTCCTCTTGTTCTCTTTCTTCCACTTCTTCTTCATCCTCTCCTTTCCTTTCTTTTCTTCCTCTTTATCTCCTTCTTCTTCTTCCTTTCCTTCGTCATATCCCTCTTTTTCTGCTTCTTCTGCTTACACTTGCATTTCTACCTCTTGTTCTCCTTCTTCCACTTCTTCTCCATCATCCCCACTCCTTCAACTACTTTTTCTTCGTCCTCTTGTTCACCTTCTCCCACTTCTACTACATCCACTTGTTCTTCTTCTTCCCTCTCTTCTCCTTCTTGCCCTTTTTCTGCCTACACTACTTCTTCTTCCTCCCCTACTTCTTCTCCTTCTTGTTCCACTTCTTCTTCATCCCCTTTCCTTCCATTGCTTCCTTTTCTCATTCTTCCACTTCTTCTTCTTCTTCCTATTGTTCTACTTCTTCTACTTCCACTTCTTCCTTTTCTTCTCGTTCTTCCACTTCTTCTTGTTCCTCTTATTCTCCTTCTGTAAGCTCTTCTCTCTCCTCCCGTTCTCCTTCTTCCACTTTTTCTTCTTCATCTCCTTTCACATAACTATTTCCTCCTATTCCTCTTATTCTCTCCTTCTACCACTTCTTCTATTTCTTCTTGTTGTTCTTCTTCATTTTCGTCTCCTTCTTCCTCTTCTTCCATTTCTTCTCCTTCCACAACTTTTTCTTCTTTCCTTTCCATCTTCTCCTTCCTCTTTTTCTCCATCCTCCACTTCTGTTGCTTCCCATTGTTGCTTTTCCTCTTCTTCTCCTTCCCCCAAATCTTATGCTTACACCTCCTCTTCTCCTCTAGATTCCACTTCTTCTGCTTCTTCTTCCCTTCCCCTCCCCTCCTTCTTCCTTTTCCTCCTTTTCTCCTTGTTCCAATTCTTCTTATTCATCTCACCTCCTTCCACTACTTCTTCTTCCTCCTCTTGTTCACCTTCTTCACTTTCCACATCTTCTTCTTCTTCCTTTTCTTCTCCTTCTTCCACTTCTTCTAGTTACTCTCCTTCTTCTTCCTCTTCTTATCTTTCTTCCACTTCTCCTGCCTCCTCTTGTTCTCTTTCTTCCACTTCTTCTTCATCCTCTCCTTTCCTTTCTTTTCCTCCTCTTTATCTCCTTCTTCTTCTTCCTTTCCTTCGTCATATCCCTCTTTTTCTGCTTCTTCTGCTTCCACTTGCATTTCTACCTCTTGTTCTCCTTCTTCCACTTCTTCTCCATCATCCCCACTCCTTCAACTACTTCTTCTTCGTCCTCTTGTTCACCTTCTCCCACTTCTACTACATCCACTTGTTCTTCTTCTTCCCTCTCTTCTCCTTCTTGCCCTTTTTCTGCCTACACTACTTCTTCTTCCTCCCCTTCTTCTTCTCCTTCTTGTTCCACTTCTTCTTCATCCCCTTTCCTTCCATTGCTACTTTTTCTCATTCTTCCACTTCTTCTTCTTCTTCCTATTGTTCTACTTCTTCCACTTCCACTTCTTCTAGTTACTCAACTTCTTCTTCCTCTTCTTGTCTTTCTTCCACTTCTCCAGCCTCCTCTTGTTCTCTTTCTTCCACTTCTTCTTCATCTCCTTTCCTTTCTTTTCTTCCTCTTCATGTCCTTCTTCCGCTTCTTCTGCAGACACTTCTTCTTCTTCCTCTTCTTCCATTTCTTCTCCTTCCACAACTTCTTCTTCTTTCCTTTCCGTCTTCTCCTTCCTCTTTTTCTCCATCCCCCACTTCTGTTGCTTCCCATTGTTGGTCTTCCTCTTCTTCTCCTTTCCCCAAATCTTATGCTTACACTTTTTCTTCTTCTTCCTCTTCTCCTCCAGATTCGACTTCTTCTGCTTCTTCTTCCCTTCCATTCCCCTCCTTCTTCCTTTTCCTCCATTTCCCATTGTTCCAATTCTTCTTCTTCATCTCACCTCCGTCCACTACTTCTTCTTCCTCTTCTTGTTCACCTTCTTCACTTTCCACATCTTCTTCTTCTTCCTTTTCCTCTCCTTCTTCCATTTCTTCTTCACCTCCTTTCATTCCACTACTTCCTCCTATTACTCTTATTCTCGCCTTCTACCACTTCTTCTGCTTCTACTTGTTGTTCTTCTTCATTTTCGTCTCCTTCTTCCGCTTCTTCTGCTTACACTTCTTCTTCTTCCTCTTCTTCCATTTCTTCTCGTTCCACAACTTCTTCTTCTTTCCTTTTTGTTGTCTCATTCCTCTTTTTCTCCATCCCCCACTTCTGTTGCTTCCCATTGTTGCTCTTCCTCTTCTTCTCCTTCGCCCAAATCTTATGCTTACACTTCTTCTTCTTCTTCCTCTTCTCCTCCAGATTCCACTCCTTCTGCTTCTTCTTTCCTTCCCTTGCCCCCCTTCTTCCGTTTCCTCCTTTTCTCCTTTTTCCAATTCTTCTCCTTCATCTCACCTTCTTCCACTATTTCTTCTTCCTCCTCTTGTTCACCTTCTTCAACTTCTTCACTTTGCACATCTTCTTCGTCTTCCTTTTCTTCTCCTTCTTCCACTAATTCTAGTTACTCTCCTTCTTCTTCCTCTTCTTATCTTTCTTCCACTTCTCCTGCCTCCTCTTATTCTCTTTCATCCACTTCTTCTTCATCCTCTCCTTTCCTTTCTTTTCTTCCTCTTCATCTCCTTCTTCTTCTTCCTTTCCTTCGTCATATCCCTCTTTTTCTCCTTCTTCTGCTTCCACTTGCATTTCTACCTCTTGCTCTCCTTCTTCCACTTCTTCTCCATCATCCCCACTCCTTCAACTACTTCTTCTTCTTCCTCTTGTTCACCTTCTTCCACTTCTACTACATCCACTACTTCTTCTTCTTCCCTCTCTTCTCCTTCTTGCCCTTCTTCTGCCTACACTACTTCTTCTTCCTCCCCTTCTTCTTCTCCTCCTTGTTGCACTTCTTCTTTATCCCCTTTCCTTCCATTGCTTCTTCTTCCTCCTCTTTTTCTCATTCTACCACTTCTTCTTCTTCTTATTGTTCTCCTTCTTCCACTTGCACTTCTTCCGTTTCTTCTCGTTCTTCCACTTCTTCTTCTTAATCTACTTCTCCTTCTGCCACCTCTTCTCCCTCCTCCCATTCTCCTTTTTCCTCCTCTTGTTCACCTTCTTCAACTTCTTCACGTTCCACATCTTCTTCTTCTTCCTTTTCTTCTCCTTCTGCCACCTCTTCTCCCTCCTCCCATTCTCCTTCTTCCACTTCTTCTTGTTCATCTCCTTTCATTCGACTACTTCCTCCTATTCCTCCTATTCTCTCCTTTTACCACTTCTTCTACTTCTACTTGTTGATCTTCTTCATTTTTGTCTCCTTCTTCCGTTTCTTTTGCTTCCACTTCTTCTTCTTCCTCTTCTTCCATTTCTTCTCCTTCCACAACTTCTTCTTCTTTCCTTTTCGTCTTTTCCTTCCTCTTTTTCTCCATCCCACACTTCTGTTGCTTCCCATTGTTGCTCTTCCTCTTCTTTTCCTTCCCCCAAATCTTATGCTTACACTTCTTCTTCTTCTTCCTCTTCTCCTCCAGATTACACTTCTTCTCCTTCTTCCACTTGCACTTCTTCCTTTTCTTCTCGTTCTTCCACTTCTTCTTCCTCTTCTTCTCCTTCTGCCACCTCTTCTCCCTCCTCCCGTTCTCCTTCTTCCACTTCTTCTTCTTCCTCTTCTTCTCCTTCCCCCAAATCTTATGCTTACACTTCTTCTTCTTCTTCCTCTTCTCCTCCAGCTTCCATTTCTTCTACTTCTTCTTCCCTTCCCTTCCCCTCCTTCTTCCTTTTCCTCCTTTTCTCCTTGTTCCAAGTCTTCTTCTTCATCTCACCTCCTTCCACTAATTCTTCTTCCTCCTCTTGTTCACCTTCTTCAACTCTTCACTTTCCACATCTTCTTCTTCTTCCTTTTCTTCTCCTTCTTCCACTTCTTCTCGTTACTCTCCTTCTTCTTCCTCTTCTTATCTTTCTTCCTCGTCTCCTGCCTCTTTTTGTTCTCTTTCTTCCACTTCTTCTTCATCCTCTCCTTTCCTTTCTTTTCTTCCTCTTCATCTCCTTCTTCTGCTTCCTTTCCTTCATCATATCCCTCTTTTTCTGCTTCTTCTGCTTCCACTTGCATTTCTTCCTCTTGTTCTCTTTCTTCCACTTCCTCTCCATCATCCCCACTCCTTCAACGACTTCTTCTTCTTCCTCTTCTTGTTCACCTTCTTGCACTTTTACTAACTCCACTTGTTCTTCTTCTTCTGTTTCTTCTCCTTCTTGCCCTTCGTTTGCCTACACTACTTCATCTTCCTCCCCTTCTTCTTCTTCTACTTGTTGTTCTTCTTCATTTTTGTCTCCTTCTTACGCTTCTTCTGCTTACACTTCTTCTTCTTCCTCTTCTTCCATTTCATCTCCTTCCACAACTTCTTCTTCTTTCCTTTCCATCTTCTCCTTCCTCTTTTACTCCATCCCCCACTTTTGTTGCTTCCATTGTTGCTCTTCCTCTTCTTCTTCTTCCCCTAAATCTTATGCTTACACTTCTTCTTCTTCTTCCTCTTCTCCTCCAGATTCCACTTCTTCTGCTTCTTCTTACCTTCCCTTCCCCTTCTTCTTCCTTTTCCTCCTTTTCTCCTTGTTCCAATTCTTCTTATTCATCTCACCTCCTTCCACTACTTCGTCTTCCTCCTCTTGTTCACCTTCTTACTTTCCACATCTTCTTCTTCTTCCTTTTCTTCTCCTTCTTCCACTTCTTCTAGTTACTCTCTTCTTCTTCCTCTTCTTATCTTTCTTCCACATCTCCTGCCTCCTCTCGTTCTCTTTCTTCCACTTCTTCTTCATCCTCTCCTTTCCTTTCTTTTCTTCCTCTTCATCTCCTTCTTCTTCTTCCTTTCCTTCGTCATATCCCTCTTTTTCTCCTTCTTCTGCTTCCACTTGCATTTCTACCTCTTGTTCTCCTTCTTCCACTTCCTCTCCATCATCCTCACTCCCTCAACTACTTCTTCTTCTTCCTCTTGTTCACCTTCTTCCACTTCTACTACAACCACTTGTTCTTCTTCTTCCCTCTCTTCTCCTTCTTACCCTTCTTCTGCCTACACTACTTCTTCTTCCTCCCCTTCTTTTTCTCCTCCTTGTTCCACTTCTTCTTCATCCCCTTTCCTTCCATTGCTTCTTCTTCCTCCTCTTTTTCTCATTCTTCCGCTTCTTGTTCTTCTTCCTACTGTTCTCCTTCTTCCATTTCTTCTTGTTCTTCCACTTCTTCTTCTTCCTCTTCTTCTCCTTCTGCCACCTCCTCTCCCTCCTCCTGTTCTGCTTCTTCCACTTCTTCTTCTTCATCTCCTTTCATTCCACTACTTCCTCCTATTCCTCTTATTCTCTCCTTCTACCACTTCTTCTACTTCTCCTTGTTGTTCGTCTTCATTCTCGTATCTTTCTTCTGCTTCTTCTGCTGACACTTCTTCTTCTTCCTCTTCTTCCATTTCTTTTCCTTCCACAACTTCTTCTTCTTTCCTTTCCGTCTTCTCCTTCCTCTTTTTCTCCATCCCCCACTTCTGTTGCTTCCCATCGTTGCTCTTCCTCTTCTTCTCCTTCCCCCAAATCTTATGCTTACACTTCTTCTTCTTCTTCCTCTTGTCCTCCAGCTTCCACTTCTTCTGCTTCTTCTTCCCGTCCCTTCCCCTCCTTCTTCCTTTTCCTCCTTTTCTCCTTGTTCCAAGTCTTCTTCTTCATCTCACCTCCTTCCACTAATTCTTCTTCCTCCTCTTGTTCACCTTCTTCAACTCTTCACTTTCCACATCTTCTTCTTCTTCCTTTTCTTCTCCTTCTTCCACTTCTTCTAGTTACTCTCCTTCTTCTTTCGCTTTTTATCTTTCTTGCCATTTTTCTGCCTACACTGCTTCTTCTTCCTCCCCTTCTTCTTCTCCTTCTTGTTCGACTTCTTCTTCATCCCCTTTCCTTCCATTGCTTCTTTTTCTCCTTCTTCCACTTCTTCTTCTTCTTCCTATTGTTCTTCCACTTCTCTATCCGCCACTTCTGTTGCTTTCCATTGTTGCTCTTCCTCTTCTTCTCCTTCCGCCAAATCTTATGCTTACTCTTCCTCTTCTCCTCCAGATTCCACTTCTTCTGCTTCTTCTTCCCTTCCCTTCCCCTCCTTCTTCCTTTTCGTCCTTTTCTCCTTGTTCCAATTCTTCTTCTTCATCTCACCTCCTTCCATTACTTCTTCTTCCTCTTCTTGTTCACCTTCTTCAACTTCTTCACTTTCCACATCTTCTTCTTCTTCCTTTTCTTCTCCTTCTTCCACTTCTTCTAGTTACTCTCCTTCTTCTTCCTCTTCTTATCTTTCTTCCACTTGTCATGCCTCCTCTTGTTCTCTTTCTTCCATTTCTTCTTCATCCTCTCCTTTCCTTTCTTTTCTTTCTCTTCATATCCTTCTTCTTCTTCCTTTCCTTCCTCATATCCCTCTTTTTCTCCTTCTTATGCTTCCACTTGCATTTCTACCTCTTCTTCTCCGTCTTCCACTTCATCCCCACTCCTTCAACTACTTCTTCTTCTTCCTCTTGTTCACCTTCTTCCACTTCTACTACATCCACTTGTTCTTCTTCTTCCCTCTCTTCTCCTTCTTTCCCTTCTTCTGCCTACACTACTTCTTCTTCCTCCCCTTCTTCTAATCCTCCTTGTTCCACTTCTTCTTCATCCCCTTTCCTTCCATTGCTTCTTCTTCCTCCTCTTTTTCCCATTCTTCCACTTCTTCTTCTTCTTCCTATTGTTGTCCTTCTTCGACTTGCACTTCTTCCTTTTCTTCTAGTTCTTCCACTTCTTCTTCTTCCTCTTCTTCTCCTTCTGCCACCTCTTCTTCCTCCTTCAGTTCTCCTTCTTCCACTTCTTCTTCTTCATCTCCTTTCATTCCAGTACTTCCTCTTATTCCTCTTATTCTCTCCTTCTACCACTTCTTCTAAATCTACTTGTTGTTCTTCTTCATTTTCGTCTCCTTCTTCCGCTTCTTCTGCTTACACTTCTTCTTCTTCCTGTTCTTCCATTTCTTCTCCTTCCACAACTTCTTCTTCTTTCCTTTCCGTCTTCTCCTTCCTTTTTTTCTCCATCCCCCGAATCTTATGCTTACACTTCTTCTACTTCTTCCTCTTCTCCTCCAGATTCAACTTCTTCTGCTTCTTCTTTCCTTCCCTTCCCCTCCTTCTTCCTTTTCCTCCTTTTCTCCTTGTTCTAATTCTTCTTCTTCATCTCACCTCCTTCCACTACTTCTTCTTCCTCCTCTTGTTCACCTTCTTCAACTTCTTCACTTTCCACATCTTCTTCTTCTTCCTTTTCTTCTCCTTCTTCCACTTCTTCTAGTTACTTTCCTTCTTCTTCCTCTTCTTATCTTTCTTCCACTTCTCCTGCCTCCTCTTGTTCTCTTTCTTCCACTTCCCCTTCATCCTCTCCTTTCCTTTCTTTTCTTCCTGTTCATCTCCTTCTTCTTCTTCCTTTCCTTCCTCATATCCCTCTTTTTCTCCTTCTTCTGCTTCCACTTGCATTTCTACCTCTTGTTCTCCTTCTTCCACTTCATCCCCACTCCTTCAACTACTTCTTCTTCTTCCTCTTGTTCACCTTCTTCCACTTCTACTGCATACACTTGTTCTTCTTCTTCCCTCTCTTCTCCTTCTTGCCCTTCTTCTGCCTACACTACTTCTTCTTCCTCCCCTTCTTCTTCTCCACCTTGTTCCACTTCTTTTTCATCCCCTTTCCTTCCATTGCTTCTTCTTCGTCCTCCTTTTCCCATTCTTCCACTTCTTCTTCTTCTTCCTATTGTTCTCCTTCTTCCACTTGCACTTCTTCCTTTTCTTCTCATTGTTCCACTTCTTCTTCTTCCTCTTCTTCTCCTTCTGCCACCTCTTCTCCCAACTCCCGTTCTCCTTTTTCTACTTCTTCTTCTTCATCTCCTTTCCTTCCACTACTTCCATCTATTCCTCTTATTCTCTCCTTCCATTGCTTCTTCTTCCTCCTGTTTTTCTGATTCTTCCACTTCTACTTCTTCTTCCTCTTCTTCTCCTTCTGCCACCTCTTCTCCCAACTCCTGTTCTCCTTCTTCCACTTCTTTTTCTTCATCTCCTTTCATTCCACTACTTCGTTCTATTCCTCTTATTCTCTCCTTGTACCACTTCTTCTCCTTCTACTTGTTGTTCTTCTTCATTTTCGTCTCCTTCTTCCGCTTCTTCTACTTACACCTCTTCTTCTTCCTCTTCTTCCATTTCTTCTCCTTCCACAACTTCTTCTTCTTTCCTTTCCATCCTCTCCATCCCCTTTTTCTCCATCCCCCACTTCTGTTGCTTCCCATTGTTTCTCTTTCTCTTCTTCTCCTTCCCCCAAATCTTATGCTTACACTTCTTCTTCTTCTTCCTCTTCTCCTCCAGATTCCACTTCTTCTGCTTCTTCTTCCCTACCCTTCCCCTCCTTCTTCCTTTTCCTCCTTTTCTCCTTGTTCCAATTCTTCTTCTTCATCTCACCTCCTTCCACTACTTCTTCTTCCTCCTCTTGTTCACCTTCTTCACTTTCCACATCTTCTTCTTCTTCCTTTTCTTCTCCTTCTTCCACTTCTTCTAGTTACTCTCCTTCTTCTTCCTCTTCTTATCTTTCTTCCACTTCTCCTGCCTCCTCTTGTTCTCTTTCTTCCACTTATTCTTCATCCTCTCCTTTCCTTTCTTTACTTCCTCGTCATCTCCTTCTTCTTATTCCTTTCCTTCTTCTGCTTCCACTTTCATTTCTACCTCTTGTTCTCCTTCTTCCACTTCTTCTCCATCATCCCCACTCCTTTAACTACTTCTTTTTCTTCCTCTTGTTCACCTTCTTCCACTTCTACTACATCCACTTGTTCTTCTTCTTCCCTCTCTTCTCCTTCTTGCCCTTCTTCTGCCTACACTACTTCTTCTTCCTCCCTTTCTTCTTAATCTCCTTGTTCGACTCCTTCTTGATCTCCTTTCCTTCCATTGCTTCTTCTTCCTCCTCTTTTTCTCATTCTTCCACTTCTTCTTCTTGTTCCGCTTCTGCTCCTTCTGCCACCTCTTCTCCTCCTCCCGTTTTCTTTCTTCAACTTCTTCTTCATCTCCTTTCATTCCACCACTTCTTCCTATTCCTCTTATTCTCTCCTTCTACCACTTTTTCTTCTGCTTCTACTTGTTGTTCTTCTTCATTTTCGTCTCTTTCTTCCGCTTCTTCTGCTTACACTTCTTCTTCTTCCTCTTCTTTCCTTTCCGTCTTCTCCTTCCTCTTTTTCTCCATCCCCCACCTCTGTTGCTTCCCACTGTTGCTCTTCCTCTTCTTCTCCATCCCCCGAATCTTATGCTTACACTTCTTCTACTTCTTCCTCTTCTCCTCCGGATTCAACTTCTTCTGCTTCTTCTTTCCTTCCCTTCCCCTCCTTCTTCCTTTTCCTCCTTTTCTGCTTGTTCTAATTCTTCTTCATCTCACCTCCTTCCACTACTTCTTCTTCCTCCTCTTGTTCACCTTCTTCAACTTCTTCACTTTCCACATCTTCTTCTTCTTCCTTTTCTTCTCCTTCTTCCACTTCTTCTAGTTACTTTCCTTCTTCTTCCTCTTCTTATCTTTCTTCCACTTCTCCTGCCTCCTCTTGTTCTCTTTCTTCCACTTCTTCTTCATCCTCTCCTTTCCTTTCTTTTCTTCCAGTTCATCTCCTTCTTCTTCTTCCTTTCCTTCCTCATATCTCTCTTTTTCTCCTTCTTCTGCTTCCACTTGCATTTCTACCTCTTGTTCTCCTTCTCTCACTTCATCCCCATTCCTTCAACTACTTCTTCTTCTTCGTCTTGTTTACCTTCTTCCACTTCTACTACATACACTTGTTCTTCTTCTTCCCTCTCTTCTCCTTCTTGCCCTTCTTCTGCCTACACTACTTCTTCTTCCTCCCCTTCTTCTTCTCCACCTTGTTCCACTTCTTCTTCATCCCCTTTCCTTCCATTGCTTCTTCTTCCTCCTCGTTTTCCCATTCTTCCACTTCTTCTTCTTCTTCCTATTGTTCTCCTTCTTCCACTTGCACTTCTTCCTTTTCTTCTCGTTCTTCCACTTCTTCTTCTTCCTCTTCTTCTCCTTCTGCCACCTCTTCTCCCAACTCCCGTTCTCCTTTTTCCACTTCTTCTTCTTCATCTCCTTTCCTTCCACTACTTCCATCTATTCCTCTTATTCTCTCCTTCCATTGCTTCTTCTTCCTCCTGTTTTTCTGATTCTTCCACTTCTACTTCTTCTTCCTCTTCTTCTCCTTCTGCCACCTCTTCGCCCAACTCCCGTTCTCCTTCTTCCACTTCTTTTTCTTCATCTCCTTTCATTCCACTACTTCGTTCTATTCCTCTTATTCTCTCCTTCTACCACTTCTTCTCCTTCTACTTGTTGTTCTTCTTCATTTTCGTCTCTTTCTTCCACTTCTTCTACTTACACCTCTTCTTCTTCCTCTTCTTCCATTTCTTCTCCTTCCACAACTTCTTTTTCTTTCCTTTCCGTCCTCTCCATCCTCTTTTTCTCCATCCCCCACTTCTGTTGCTTTCCATTGTTTCTCTTTCTCTTCTTCTCCTTCCCCCAAATCTTATGCTTACACTTCTTCTTCTTGTTCCTCTTCTCCTTCTTCGTTTTCCTCCTTTTCTCCTTGTTCCAATTCTTCTTCTTCATCTCACCTCTTTCCACTACTTCTTCTTCCATTTCTTCTCCTTCCACAACTTCTTCTTCTTTCCTTTCCGTCTTCTCCTTCCTTTTTTCTCCATCCCCCACTTCTGTTGCTTCCCATTGTTGCTCTTCCTCTTCTTCTCCTTCCCCCGAATCTTATGCTTACACTTCTTCTTCTTCTGCCTCTTCTCCTCCAGATTCCACTTCTTCTGCTTCTTCTTCCCTTCCCCTCCCCTCCTTCTTCCTTTTCCTCCTTTTCTCCTTGTTCCAATTCTTCTTATGCATCTCACCTCCTTCCACTACTTCGTCTTCCTCCTCTTGTTCACCTTCTTCACTTTCCACATCTTGTTCTTCTTCCTTTTCATCTCCTTCTTCCACTTCTTCTAGTTACTCTCCTTCTTCTTCCTCTTCTTATCTTTCTTCCACATCTCCTGCCTCCTCTGGTTCTCTTTCTTCCACTTCTTCTTCATCCTCTCCTTTCCTTTCTTTTCTTCCTCTTCATCTCCTTCTTCTTCTTCGTTTCCTTCGTCATATCCCTCTTTTTCTCCTTCTTCTGCTTCCACTTGCATTTCTACCTCTTGTTCTCCTTCTTCCACTTCTTCTCCATCATCCCCACTCCTTCAACTACTTCTTCTTTGTCCTCTTGTTCACCTTCTCCCACTTCTACTACATCCACTTGTTCTTTTTCTTCCCTCTCTTCTCCTTCTTGCCCTTTTTCTGCCTACACTACTTCTTCTTCCTCCCCTTCTTCTTCTCCTTCTTGTTCCACTTCTTCTTCATCCCCTTTCCTTCCATTGCTTCTTTTTCTCATTCTTCCACTTCTTCTTCTTCTTCCTATTGTTCTCCATCTTCCACTTCCACTTCTTCCTTTTCTTCTCGTTCTTCCACTTCTTCTTCTTCCTCTTCTTCTCATTCTGCCACCTCTTCTCTCTCCTCCCGTTCTCCTTCTTCCACTTTTTCTTCTTCATCTCCTTTCATTCCACTACTTCCTCCTATTCCTCTTATTCTCTCCTTCTACCACTTCTTCTTGTTGTTCTTCTTCATTTTTGTCTCCTTCTTCTGCTTCTTCTGCCGACACTCCTTCTTCTTCCTCTTCTTATCTTTCTTCCACATCTCCTGCCTCCTCTCGTTCTCTTTCTTCCACTTCTTCTTCATCCTCTCCTTTCCTTTCTTTTCTTGCTCTTCATCTCCTTCTTCTTCTTCCTTTCCTTCGTCATATCCCTCTTTTTCTACTTGTTCTGCTTCCACTTGCATTTCTACCTCTTGTTCTCCTTCTTCCACTTCTTCTCCATCATCCCCACTCCTTCAACTACTTCTTCTTCGTCCTCTTGTTCACCTTCTCCCACTTCTACTACATCCACTTATTCTTCTTCTTCCCTCTCTTCTCCTTCTTGCCCTTCTTCTGCCTACACTACTTCTTCTTCCTCCCCTTCTTCTTCTCCTCCTTGTTCCACTCCTTCTTCATCCCCTTTCCTTCCATTGCTTCTTCTTCGTCCTCTTTTTCTCATTCTTCCACATCTTCTTCTTCTTCCTTTTCATCTCCTTCTTCCACTTATTGTAGTTACTCTCCCTCTTCTTCCTCTTGTTATCTTTCTTCCACTTCTCCTGCCTCCTCTTGTTCTCTTTCTTCCCCTTCTTCTTCATCCTCTCCTTTCCTTTCTTTTCTTCCTCTTCATCTCCTTCTTCTTCTCCCTTTCCTTTGTTATATCCCTCTTTTTCTCCTTCTTCTGCTTCCACTTGCATTTGTACATCTTGTTCTCCTTCTTCCACTTGATCCCCACTCCTTCAACTCCTTCTTCTTCTTCCCTCTCTTCTCCTTCTTACCCTTTTTCTGCCTACACTACTTCTTCTTCCTCCCCTTCTTCTTCTCCTCCTTGTTCCACTCCTTCTTCATCCCCTTTCGTTCCATTGCTTCTTCTTCGTCCTCCTTTTCTCATTCTTACACTTCTTCCTCTTCTTCTCCTTCTGCCACCTCTTCTTCTCCTTCCCCCAAATCTTATGCTTACACTTCGTCTTCTTCTTCTTCCTCTCCTCCTCCAGATTCCACTTCTTCTGCTTCCTCTGCCCTTCCCTTCCCTTCCCCTCCTTCTTCCTTTTCCTCCTTTTCTCCTTGTTCCAGTTCTTCTTCTTCATCTCACCTCCTTCCACTACTTTTTCTTCCTCCTTTTATTCATCTTCTTCACTTTCCACATCTTGTTCTTCATCCTCTCCTTTCCTTTCTTTTCTTCCTCTTCATCTCCTTCTTCTTCTTCATTTCCTTCCTCAAATCTCTCTTCTTCTCCTTCTTCTGCTTCCACTTGTTCTCCTTCTTCCACTTCTTCTCCATCATCCCCGCTCCTTCAACTAGTTCTTCTTCTTATTCTTGTTCACCTTCTTCCACTTCTACTACATCCACTTGTTCTTCTTCTTCCCTTTCTTCTCCTTCTTGCCCTTCTTCTGCCTACACTACTTCTTCTTCCTTCCCTTCTTCTTCTCCTCCTTGTTCCACTTCTTCTTCATCCCCTTTCCTTTCATTGCTTCTTCTTCCGCCTCTTTTTCTCATTCTTCCACTTGTTCTTCTTCCTATCGTTCTCCTTCTTCCACTTGCACTTCTTCCTTTTCTTCTCGTTCTTCTACTTCATCTTCTTCCTCTTCTTCTCCTTCTGCCACCTCTTCTCCCTCCTCCTGTTCTCCTTATTCCACTTCTTCTTCTTCATCTCCTTTCATTCCACTAGTTCCTCCTATTCCTCTTATTCTCTCCTTCTACCACTTCTTCTACTTCTACTTGTTGTTCTTCTTCATTTTCATCTGCTTCTTCCGCTTCTTCTGCTTACACTTCTTCTTCTTCCTCTTCTGCCATTTCTTCTGCTTCCACAACTTCTTCTTCTTTCCTTTCCGTCTTCTCCTTCCTCTTTTTCTCCATCCCCCACTTCTGTTGCTTCCCATTGTTGCTCTTCCTCGTCTTCTCCTTCCCCCAAATCTTATGCTTACACTTCTTCTTCTTCTTCCTCTTCTCCTCCAGATTCAACTTCTTCTGCTTCTTCTGCTTCTTCTTTCCTTCCCTTCCCGTCCTACTTCCTTTTCCTCCTTTTCTCCTTGTTCCAATTCTTCTTCTTCATCTCACCTCCTTCCACTACTTCTTCTTCCTCCTCTTGTTCACCTTCTTCAACTTCTTCACTTTCCACATCTTCTTCTTCTTCCTTTTCTTCTACTTCGTCCACTTCTTCTAGTTACTCTCCTTCTTCTTCCTCTTCTTATCATTCTTCCACTTCTCCTGCCTCCTCTTGTTCTCTTTCTTCCACTTCTTCTTCATCCTCTCCTTTCCTTTCTTTTCTTCCTCTTAGTCTCCTTCTTCTTCTTCCTTTCCTTCGTCATATCCCTTTTTTTCTCCTTCTTCTTCTTCCACTTGCATTTCTACCTCTTGTTCTCCTTCTTCCACTTCTTCTCCATCATCCCCACTCCTTCAACTACTTCTTCTTCTTCCTCTTGTTCACCTTCTTCCACTTCTACTACATCCACTTGTTTTTCTTCTTCCCTCTCTTCTCCTTCTTGCCCTTCTTCTGCCTACACTACTTCTTCTTCCTCCCCTTCTTCTTGTCCTCCTTGTTCGACTTCTTCTTCATCCCCTTTCCTTCCATTGCTTCTTCTTCCTCCTCTTTCTCTCATTCTTCCACTTCTTCTTCTTCTTCCTATTGTTTTCCTTCTTCCACTTGCACTTCTTCCATTTCTTCTCGTTTTCCACTTCTTCTTCTTCCTCTTCGTCTCCTTCTGCCACCTCTTCTCCCTCCTCCCGTCCTCCTTCTTGCACTTCCTCTTCTTCATGTCCTTTCATTCCACTACTTCTACCACTTCTTCTACTTTTTCTTGTTGTTCTTCTTCATTTTCGTCTCCTTCTTCCGCTTCATCTGCTTACACTTCTTCTTATTCCTGTTCTTCCATTTCTTCTCCTTCCACAACTTCTTCTTCTTTCCTTTCCGTCTTCTCCTTCTTTTTCTCCATCCCCCACTTCTGTTGCTTCCCATTGTCGCTCTTCCTCTTCTTCTCCTTCCCCCAAATCTTATGGTTACACTTCTTTTTCTTCTTCCTCTTCTCCTCCAGATTCCACTTCTTCTGCTTCTTCCTCCCTTTCGTTCCCTTCCGGTCCTTCTTCCTTTTCCTCCTTTTCTCCTTGTTCCAATTCTTCTTCTTCATCTCACCTCCTTCCACTACTTCTTCTTCTTCCTCTTGTTCACCTTCTTCACTTTCCACATCTTCTTCTTCTTCCTTTTCTTCTCCTTCTTCCACTTCATCTAGATACTCTCCTTCTTCTTCCTCTTCTTATCTTTCTTCCACTTCTCCTGCCTCCTCTTGTTCTCTTTCTTCCACTTCTTCTTCATCCTCTCCTTTCCTTTCTTTTCTTCCTCTTCATCTCCTTCTTCTTCTTCCTTTCCTTCATCATATCCCTCTTTTTCTCCTTCTTCTACTTCCACTTGCATTTCTACCTCCTGTTCTCCTTCTTCCACTTCTTTTCCATCATCCCCACTCCTTGAACTACTTCTTCTTTTTCCTCTTGTTCACCTTCTTCCACTTCTACTACATCCACTTGTTCTTCTTCTTTCCTCTCTACTCCTTCTTGCCCTTCTTCTGCCTACACTACTTCTTCTTCCTGCCCTTCATCTTCTCCTCCTTGTTCCACTTCTTCTTCTTCTTCCTATTGTTCTCCTTCTTCCACTTGCACTTATTCCTTTTCTTCTCGGTGTTCCACTTCTTCTTCTTCCTCTTCTTCTCCTTCTGCCACCTCCTCTCCCTCCTCCAGTTCTGCTTCTTCCACTTCTTCTTCTTCATCTCCTTTCCTTCCACTACTTCCTACTATTCCTCTTATTCTCTCCTTCTACCATTTCTTCTACTTCTACTTGTTGTTCTTCTTCATTTGCGTCTCCTTCTTCCTCTTCTTCCATTTCTTCTCGTTCCACAACTTCTTCTTCTTTCCTTTCCGTCTTCTCCTTCCTCTTTTTCTCCATCCCCCACTTCTGTTGCTTCTCATTGTTGGTCTTCCTCTTCTTCTCCTTTCCCCAAATCTTATGCTTACACTTTTTCTTCTTCTTCCTCTTCGCCCCCAGATTCCACTTCTTCTGCTTCTTCTTCCCTACCCTTCCCCTCCTTCTTCCTTTTCCTCCTTTTCCCCTTGTTCCAAGTCTTCTTCTTCATCTCACCTCCGTCCACTACTTCTTCTTCCTCCTCTTGTTCACCTTCTTCACTTTCCACATCTTCTTCTTCTTCCTTTTCCTCTCCTTCTTCCATTTCTTCTTCACCTCCTTTCATTCCACTACTTCCTCCTATTACTCTTATTCTCTCCTTCTACCACTTCTTCTGCTTCTACTTGTTGTTCTTCTTCATTTTCATCTCCTTCTTCCGCTTCTTCTGCTTACACTTCTTCTTCTTCCTCTTCTTCCATTTCTTCTCGTTCCACAACTTCTTCTTCTTTCCTTTTCGTCTTCTCGTTCCTCTTTTTCTCCATCCCCCACTTCTGTTGCTTCCCATTGTTGCTCTTCCTCTTCTTCTCCTTCCCCCAAATCTTATGCTTACACTTCTTCTTCTTCTTCCTCTTCTCCTCCAGATTCCACTTCTTCTGCTTCTTCTTTCCTTCCCTCTCCCTCCTTCTTCCTTTTCCTTGTTTTCTGCTTTTTCCAATTCTTCTCATTCATCTCACCTTCTTCCACTATTTCTTCTTCCTCCTCTTCTTCACCTTCTTCAACTTCTTCACTTTGCACATCTTCTTCGTCTTCCTTTTCTTCTCCTTCTTCCACTAATTCTAGTTACTCTCCTTCTTCTTCCTCTTCTTATCTTTCTTCCACTTCTCCTGCCTCCTCTTATTCTCTTTCATCCACTTCTTCTTCATCCTCTCCTTTCCTTTCTTTT
This sequence comes from Psophocarpus tetragonolobus, assembly GCA_037954015.1. Taxonomy (NCBI): domain Eukaryota; kingdom Viridiplantae; phylum Streptophyta; class Magnoliopsida; order Fabales; family Fabaceae; genus Psophocarpus; species Psophocarpus tetragonolobus. The sequence continues at coordinate 22,001,018 of CM075694.1, forward strand.
CTTCCTCTTCATCTCCTTCTTCTTCTTTCTTTCCTTCGTCATATCCCTCTTTTTGTCCTTCTTCTGCTTCCATTTGCATTTCTACGTCTTGCTCTCCTTCTTCCACTTCTTCTCCATCATCCCCACTCCTTCAACTACTTCTTCTTCTTCCTCTTGTTCACCTTCTTCCACTTCTACTACATCCACTCCTTCTTCTTCTTCCCTCTCTTCTCCTTCTTGCCCTTCTTCTGCCTACACTACTTCTTCTTCCTCCCCTTCTTGCACTTCTTCTTCATCCCCTTTCCTTCCATTGCTTCTTCTTCCTCCTCTTTTTCTCATTCTACCACTTCTTCTTCTTCCTATTGTTCTCCTTCTTCCACTTGCACTTCTTCCTTTTTTTCTCGTTCTTCCACTTCTTCTTCTTCCTCTACTTCTCCTTCTGCCACCTCTTCTCCCTCCTTCCATTCTCCTTCAGTCCTGAGACAATTAACAATTTTAAACTTTATTTCTTCAATGTTTGGCTCTTTTTGCAAAAGGGCTGCCAATACTTGTTGAATAGCTTCCTTAGCTTTTCTTGTCCTTGCCCTTGTCATAGGTCCTCCAAGTCCTTCAAGCTTGATGTCCTCATCACTCCCCCCCTCTTGAAGAGGATTTGTCCCCAAATCAATAGCATCTTCATCTACATCAAAGAGAGTTAAATCAGACACATTAAAAGTAGCACTAACATTATACTCATCTGGAAGATCAATCTTATAGGCATTGTCATTGATCTTTTCTAGAACTTGGAAAGGACCATCTCCCCTTGGTTAGAGTTTTGACTTTCTTTGTTTAGGGAACCTTTCCTTTCTCATGTGTACCCAAACCCAATCACCTCCTTCTACAACTTCTTCTACTTCTTCTTGTTGTTCTTCTTCATTTTCGTCTCCTTCTTCCGCTTCTTCTGCAGACACTTCTTCTTCTTCCTCTTCTTCCATTTCTTCTCCTTCCACAACTTCTTCTTCTTTTCTTTCCGTCTTCTCCTTCCTCTTTTTCTCCATCCCCCACTTCTGTTGCTTTCCATTGTTGCTCTTCCTCTTCTTCTCCTTCCCCAAAATCTTATGCTTACACTTCTTCTTCTTCTTCCTCTTCTCCTCCAGATTCCACTTCTTCTGCTTCTTCTTCCCTTCCCCTCCCCTCCTTCTTCCTTTTCCTCCTTTTCTCCATGTTCCAATTCTTCTTATTCATCTCACCTCCTTCCACTACTTCTTCTTCCTCCTCTTGTTCACCTTCTTCACTTTCCACCTCTTCTTCTTCTTCCTTTTCTTCTCCTTCTTCCACTTCTTCTAGTTACTCTCCTTCTTCTTCCTCTTCTTATTTTTCTTCCACTTCTCCTGCCTCCTCTTGTTCTCTTTCTTGCACCTCTTCTTCATCCTCTCCTTTCCTTTCTTTTCTTCCTCTTCATCTCCTTCTTCTTCTTCCTTTCCTTCGTCATATCCCTCTTTTTCTCCTTCTTCTGCTTCCACTTGCATTTCTACCTCTTGTTCTCCTTCTTCCACTTCTTCCCTGTCATCCCCACTCCTTCAACTACTTCTTCTTCGTCCTCTTGTTCACCTTCTCCCACTTCTACTACACCACTTGTTCTTCTTCTTCCCTCTCTTCTCCTTCTTGCCCTATTTCTGCCTACACTACTTCTTCTTCCTCCCCTTCTTCTTCTCCTTCTTGTTTCACTTCTTCTTCATCCCCTTTCCTTCCATTGCTTCTTTTTCCCATTCTTCCACTTCTTCTTCTTCTTCCTATTGTTCTCCTTCTTCCACTTCCACTTCTTCCTTTTCTTCTCGTGCTTCCACTTCTTCTTCTTCCTCTTCTTCTCCTTCTGCCACCTCTTCTCTCTCCTCCCGTTCTCCTTCTTCCACTTTTTCTTCTTCATCTCCTTTCATTCCACTACTTCCTCCTATTCCTCTTATTTTCTCCTTCTACAACTTCTTCTACTTCTTCTTGTTGTTCTTCTTCATCTTCGTCTCCTTCTTCCGCTTCTTCTGCAGACACTTCTTCTTCTTCCTCTTCTTCCATTTCTTCTCCTTCCACAACTTCTTCTTTTTTCCTTTCCGTCTTCTCCTTCCTCTTTTTCTCCATCCCCCACTTATGTTGCTTCCCATTGTTGCTCTTCCCCTTCTTCTCCTTCCCCCAAATCTTATGCTTACACTACTTCTTCTTCTTGCTCTTCTCCTCCAGATTCCACTTCTTCTGCTTCTTCTTCCCTTCCCCTCCCCTCCTTCTTCCTTTTCCCCCTTCTCTCCTTGTTCCAATTCTTCTTATTTATCTCACCTCCTTCCACTACTTTTCTTCCTCCTGTTGTTCACCTTATTCACCTTCCACATCTTCTTCTTCTTCCTTTTATTCTCCTTCTTCCACTTCTTCTAGTTACTCTCCTTCTTCTTCCTCTTCTTATCTTTCTTCCACTTCTCCTGCCTCCTCTTGTTCTCTTCCTTCCACTTCTTCTTCATCCTCTCCTTTCCTTTCTTTTCTTCCTCTTGATCTCCTTCTTCTTCTTCCTTTCCTTTGTCATATCCGTCTTTTTCTCCTTCTTCTGCTTCCACTTGCATTTCTACCTCTTGTTCTCCTTCTTCCACTTCTTCTCCATCATCCCCACTCCTTCAACTACTTCTTCCTATTCCTCTTGTTCACCTTCTTCCACTTATACTACATCCACTTGTTCTTCTTCTTCCCTCTCTTCTCCTTCTTGCCCTTCTTCTGCATGCACTACTTCTTCTTCCTCCACTTCTTCTTCTCCTCCTTGTTCACTTCTTCTTCATCCCCTTTCCTTCCATTACTTCTTCTTCCTCTTTTTCTCATTCTTCCACTTCTTCTTCTTCTTCCTATTGTTCTCCTTCTTCCACTTCTACTTCTTCCTTTTCTTCTCGTTCTTCCACTTCTTCTTCTTCCTCTTCTTCTCCTTCTGCCACCTCTTCTCTCTCCTCCCGTTCTCCTTCCTCCACTTTTTCTTCTTCATCTCCTTTCATTCCTCTACTTCCTCCTATTCCTCTTATTCTCTCCTTCTACCACTTCTTCTACTTCTTCTTGTTGTTCTTCATTTTCGTCTCCTTCTTCCGCTTCTTCTGCAGACACTTCTTCTTCTTCCTCTTCTTCCATTTCTTCTCCTTCCACAACTTCTTCTTTTTTCCTTTCCGTCTTCTCCTTCCTCTTTTTCTCCATCCCCCACTTATGTTGCTTCCCATTGTTGCTCTTCCCCTTCTTCTCCTTCCCCCAAATCTTATGCTTACACTACTTCTTCTTCTTGCTCTTCTCCTCCAGATTCCACTTCTTCTGCTTCTTCTTCCCTTCCCCTCCCCTCCTTCTTCCTTTTCCCCCTTCTCTCCTTGTTCCAATTCTTCTTATTTATCTCACCTCCTTCCACTACTTTTCTTCCTCCTGTTGTTCACCTTATTCACCTTCCACATCTTCTTCTTCTTCCTTTTATTCTCCTTCTTCCACTTCTTCTAGTTACTCTCCTTCTTCTTCCTCTTCTTATCTTTCTTCCACTTCTCCTGCCTCCTCTTGTTCTCTTCCTTCCACTTCTTCTTCATCCTCTCCTTTCCTTTCTTTTCTTCCTCTTGATCTCCTTCTTCTTCTTCCTTTCCTTTGTCATATCCGTCTTTTTCTCCTTCTTCTGCTTCCACTTGCATTTCTACCTCTTGTTCTCCTTCTTCCACTTCTTCTCCATCATCCCCACTCCTTCAACTACTTCTTCCTATTCCTCTTGTTCACCTTCTTCCACTTATACTACATCCACTTGTTCTTCTTCTTCCCTCTCTTCTCCTTCTTGCCCTTCTTCTGCATGCACTACTTCTTCTTCCTCCACTTCTTCTTCTCCTCCTTGTTCACTTCTTCTTCATCCCCTTTCCTTCCATTACTTCTTCTTCCTCTTTTTCTCATTCTTCCACTTCTTCTTCTTCTTCCTATTGTTCTCCTTCTTCCACTTCTACTTCTTCCTTTTCTTCTCGTTCTTCCACTTCTTCTTCTTCCTCTTCTTCTCCTTCTGCCACCTCTTCTCTCTCCTCCCGTTCTCCTTCCTCCACTTTTTCTTCTTCATCTCCTTTCATTCCTCTACTTCCTCCTATTCCTCTTATTCTCTCCTTCTACCACTTCTTCTACTTCTTCTTGTTGTTCTTCATTTTCGTCTCCTTCTTCCGCTTCTTCTGCAGACACTTCTTCTTCTTCCTCTTCTTCCATTTCTTCTCCTTCCACAACTTCTTCTTCTTTCCTTTCCGTCTTCTCCTTCCTCTTTTTCTCCAACCCCACTTCTGTTGCTTCCCATTGTTGCTCTTCCTCTTCATCTACTTCCCCCAAATCTTATGGTTACACTTCTTCTTCTTCTTCCTCTTCTCCTCCAGATTCCACCTCTTTTGCTTCTTCTTCCCTTCCCCTCCCCTCCTTCTTCCTTTTCCCCCTTTTCTTCTTGTTCCAATTTTCTTATGCATCTCACCTCCTTCCACTACTTCTTCTTCCTCCTGTTGTTCACCTTCTTCACTTTCCACATCTTCTTCTTCTTCCTTTTATTCTCCTTCTTCCACTTCTTCTAGTTACTCTCCTTCTTCTTCCTCTTCTTATCTTTCTTCCACTTCTCCTGCCTCCTCTTGTTCTCTTTCTTCCACTTCTTCTTCATCCTCTCCTTTCCTTTCTTTTCTTCCTCTTCATCTCCTTCTTCTTGTTCCTTTCCTTCGTCATATCCCTCTTTTTCTCCTTCTTCTGCTTCCACTTGCATTTCTACCTCTTGTTCTCCTTCTCCCAGTTCTTGTCCATCATCCCCACTCCTTCAACTACTTCTTCTTCATCCTCTTGTTCACCTTCTCCCACTTCTACTACATCCACTTGTTCTTCTTCTTCTCTCTCTTCTCCTTCTTGCCCTTTTTCTGCCTACACTACTTCTTCTACCTCCCCTTCTTCTTCTCCTTCTTGTTCCACTTCTTCTTCATCCCCTTTCCTTCCACTTCTTCTTCATTTTCGTCTCCTTCTTCCACTTCTTCTTCCTCTTCTTCCATTTCTTCTCCTTCCACAACTTCTTCTTCTTTCCTTTCCATCTTCTTCTTCCTCTTTGTTCCACTCCTTCTTCATCCCCTTTCCTTCCAATGCTTCTTCTTCCTCCTCTTTTTCTCATTCTTCCACTTCTTCTTCTTCTTCCTATTGTTCTCCTTCTTCCACTTGCACTTCTTCCTTTTCTTCTCGTTCTTCAACTTCTTCTTCTTCCTCTTCTTCTCCTTCTGCCACCTCTTTTCCCTCCTCCCGTTCTCCTTCTTCCACTTCTTCTTCTTCATCTCCTTTCATTCCACTACTTCTACCACTTCTTCTACTTCTACTTGTTGTTCTTCTTCATTTTCATCTCCTTCTTCCGCTTCTTCTGCTTACACTTCTTGTTCTTCCTCTTCTTCCATTTCTTCTGCTTCTTCTTCCCTTCCCTTCCCCTCCTTCTTCCTTTTCCCCCTTTTCTCCTTGTTCCAATTCTTCTTCTTCATCTCACCTCCTTCCACTACTTCTTCTTCCTGCTGTTGTTCACCTTCTTCACTTTCCACATCTTCTTCTTCTTCCTTTTATTCTCCTTCTTCCACTTCTTCTAGTTACTCTCCTTCTTCTTCCTCTTCTTATCTTTCTTCCACTTCTCCTGCCTCCTCTTGTTCTCTTTCTTCCACTTCTTCTTCATCCTCTCCTTTCCTTTCTTTTCTTCCTCTCATCTCCTTCTTCTTCTTCCTTTCCTTCGTCATATCCGTCTTTTTCTCCTTCTTCTGCTTCCACTTGCATTTCTACCTCTTGTTCTCCTTCTCCCACTTCTTGTCCATCATCCCCACTCCTTCAACTACTTCTTCTTCGTCCTCTTGTTCACCTTCTCCCACTTCTACTACATCCACTTGTTCTTCTTCTTCCCTCTCTTCTCCTTCTTGCCCTTTTTCTGCCTACACTACTTCTTCTTCCTCCCCTTCTTCTTCTCCTTCTTGTTCCAGTTATTCTTCATGCCCTTTCCTTCCACTTCTTCTTCATTTTCGTCTCCTTCTTCCGCTTCTTCTGCAGACACTTCTTCTTCTTCCTCTTCTTCCATTTCTTCTCCGTCCACAACTTCTTCTTTCCTTTCCGTCTTCTCCTTCCTCTTTTTCTCCATCCCCCACTTCTGTTGCTTCCCATTGTTGCTCTTCCTCTTCTTCTCCTTCCCCCAAATCTTATGCTTACACTTCTTCTTCTTCTTCCTCTTCTCCTCCAGATTCCACCTCTTCTGCTTCTTCTTCCCTTCCCCTCCCCTCCTTCTTCCTTTTCCTCCTTTTCTCCTTGTTCCAGTTCTTCTTCTTCATCTCACCTCCTTCCACTACTTCTTCTTCCTCCTGTTGTTCACCTTCTTCACTTTCCATATCTTCTTCTTCTTCCTTTTCTTCTCCTTCTTCCACTTCTTCTAGTTACTCTCCTTCTTCTTCCTCTTCTTATCTTTCTTCCACTTCGCCTGCCTCCTCTTGTCCTCTTTCTTCCACTTCTTCTTCATCCTCTCCTTTCCTTTCTTTTCTTCCTCTTCATCTCCTTCTTCTTCTTCCTTTCCTTCGTGATATCCCTCTTTTTCTCCTTCTTCTGCTTCCACTTGCATTTCTACCTCTTGTTCTCCTTCTTCCACTTCTTCTCCATCATCCCCACTCCTTCAACTACTTCTTCTTCTTCCTCTTGTTCACCTTCTTCCACTTCTAGTACATCCACTTGTTCTTCTTCTTCCCTCTCTTCTCCTTCTTGCCCTTCTTCTGCCTACACTACTTCTTCTTCCTGCCCTTCTTCTTCTCCTCCTTGTTCCACTTCTTCTTCATCCCCTTTCCTTCCATTGCCACTTCTTCCTCCTCTTTTTCTCATTCTTCTACTGCTTCTTCTTCTTCCTATTGTTCTCCTTCTTCCACCTCCACTTCTTCCTTTTCTTCTTGTTCTTCCACTTCTTCTTCTTCCTCTTCTTCTCCTACTGCCACCTCTTCTCCGTCCTCCCGTTCTCCTTCTTCGATTTCTTCTTCTTCATCTCCTTTCATTCCACTACTTCCTCCTATTCCTCTTATTCTCTCCTTCTACCACTTCTTCTACTTCTACTTGTTGTTCTTCTTTATTTTCGTCTCCTTCTTACGCTTCTTCTGCTTACACTTCTTTTTCTTCCATTTCTTCTGCTTCCACAACTTCTTCTTCTTTCCTTTCCGTCTTGTCCTTCCTCTTTTTCTCCATCCCCTACTACTGTTGCTTCCCATTTTTGCTCTTCCTCTTCTTCTCCTTCCACCAAATCTTATGCTTACACTTCTTCTTCTTCTTCCTCTTCTCCTCCAAATTCCACTTCTTCTGCTTCTTCTTCCCTTCCCTTACCCTCCTTCTTCCTTTTACTCCTTTTCTCCTTGTTCCAATTCTTCTTCTTCATCTCACTTCCTTCCACTACTTCTTCTTCCTCCTCTTGTTCACCTTCTTCAACTTCTTCACTTTCCACATCTTCTTCTTCTTCCTTTTCTTCTCCTTCTTCCACTTCTTCTAGTTACTATCCTTCTTCTTCCTCTTCTTATCTTTCTTCCACTTCTCCTGCCTCCTCTTGTTCTCTTTCTTCCACTTCTTCTTCATCCTCTCTTTTCCTTTCTTTTCTTCCTCTTCATCTCCTTCTTCTTCTTCCTTTCCTTCGTCATATCCCTCTTTTTCTCCTTCTTCTGCTTCCACTTGCCTTGTACTTCTTCTTCTCCTTCTTCCACGTCTTCTCCATCATCCCCACTCTTTCAATTACTTCTTCTTCTTCCTCTTGTTCACCTTCTTCCACTTCTACCACATCCACTTGTTCTTCTTCTTCCCTCTCTTCTCCTTCTTGCCCTTCTTCTTCCTACACTCCTTCTTCCTCCCCTTCTTGTTCTCCTCCTTGTTCCACTTCTTCTTCTTCATCCCCTTTCCTTCCATTGCTTCTTCTTCCTCCTCTTTTTCTCATTCTTCCACTTCTTCTTGTTCTTCCTATTGTTCTCCTTCTTCCACTTGCACTTCTTCCTTTTCTTCTCGTTCTTCCACTTCTTCTTCCTCTTCTTCTCCTTCTGCCACCTCTTCTCCCTCTTCCCGTTCTGCTTCTTCCACTTCTTATTTTTCATCTCCTTCCATCCCACTACTTCCTCCTATTCCTCTTATTCTCTCCTTCTACCACTTCTTCTACTTCTACTTGTTGTTCTTCTTAATTTTCGTCTCCTTCTTCCGCTTCTTCTGCTTACACTTCTTCTTCTTCCTCTTCTTCCATTTCTTCTCCTTCCACAACTTCTTCTTCTTTCCTTGCGGTCTTCTCCTTCCTCTTTTTCTCCATCCCCCATTCCTGTTGCTTCCCACTGTTGCTCTTCCTCTTCTTCTCGTTCCGTCAAATCTTATGCTTACACTTCTTCTTCTTCTTCCTCTACTCCTCTAGATTCCACTTCTTCTTCTTCACCTCGATCCTTTTCCTCCTTTTCTCCTTGTTCCAATTCTTCTTCATCTCACCTCCTTCCACCACTTCTTCTTACTCGTCCGGTTCACCTTCTTCAGCTTCTTCACTTTCAACATATCCTTCTTTTTCTCCTTCTTTTGCTTCCACTTGCATTTCTACTCCATCCCCACTCTTTCAACTAGTTCTTATTCTTCCTCTTGTTCACCTTCTTCCACTTCTACTACATCCACTTGTTCTTCTTCTTCCCTCTCTTCTCCTTCTTGCCTTTCTTCTGCCTACAGTACTTCTTCTTCCTCCCCTTCTTCTTCTCCTCCTTGTTCCATTTCTTCTTCATTTTCGTCTCCTTCTTCCGCTTCTTCTGCTTACACTTCCTCTTCTTCCTCTTCTTCCATTTCTTCTCCTTCCATAACTTGTTCTTCTTTCCTTTCCGTCTTCTCCTTCCTCTTTTTCTCCATCCCCCACTTCTGTTGCTTCCCATTGTTGCTCTTCCTCTTCTTCTCCTTGCCCCAAATCTTATGCTTACACTTCTTCTTCTTCTTCTTCCTCTTCTCCTCCAGATTCCACTTCTTCTGCTTCTTCTTCCCTTCCCTTCCCCTGCTTCTTCCTTTTCCTCCTTTTCTCCTTGTTCCAATTCTTCTTCTTCATCTCACCTCCTTTTACTACTTCTTCTTCCTCCTCTTGTTCACCTTCTTCAACTTCTTCACTTTCAACATCTTCTTCTTCTTCTTTTTCTTCTCCTTCTTACTTCTTCTAGTTACTCTCCTTCTTCTTCCTCTTCTCATCTTTCTTCCACTTCTCCTGCCTCCTCTTGTTCTCTTTCTTCCACTTCTTGTTCTTCCTCTCCTTTCCTATCTTTTCTTCCTCTTTATCTCCTTCCTTTCCTTCGTCATATCCGTCTTTCTCTCCTTCTTCTGCTTCAACTTGCATTTCTACCTCTTGTTCTCCTTCTTCCACTTCTTCTCCATAATCCCCACTCCTTCAACTACTTCTTCTTCCTCTTGTTCACCTTCTTCGACTTCTACTACATCCACTTGTTCTTCTTCTTCCCTCTCTTCTTCTTCTTGCCCTTCTCCTACCTACACTACTTCTTCTTCCTCCCCTTCTTCTTGTCCTCAATGTTCCACTTCTTCTTCATCCCCTTTCCTTCCATTACTTCTTCTTCCTCCTCTTTTTCCCATTCTTCCACTTGTTCTTCTTCTTCTTCTTCTTCCTATTGTTCTCCTTCTTCCACTTGCACTTCTTCCTTTTCTTCTCGTTCTTCCACTTCTTCTTCTTCCTCTTCTTCTCCTTCCGCCACCTCTTCTCCCTCCTCCCGTTCTCCTTCTTCCACTTCTTCTTCTTCATCTCCTTTCATTCCACTACTTCCTCCTATTCCTCTTATTCTCTCCTTCTACCACTTCTTCTACTTCTACTTGTTGTTCTTCTTCATTTTCGTCTCCTTCTTCCGCTTCTTCTACTTATACTTCTTCTTCTTCTTCTTCTTCCATTTCTTCTCCTACCACAACTTCTTCTTCTTACCTTTCCGTCTTCTCCTTCCTCTTTCTCTCCATCCCCCACTTCTGTTGCTTCCCATTGTTGCTCTTCCTCTTCTTCTCCTTCCCCCAAATCTTATGCTTACACTTCTTCTTCTTCTTCCTCTTCTCCTCCAGATTCCACTTCTGCTTCTTCTTCCCTTCCCTTCCCGTCCTTCTTCCTTTTCCTCCTTTTCTCCTTGTTCCAATTCTTCTTCTTCATCTCACCTCCTTCCACTACTTCTTCTTCCTCCTCTTGTTCACCTTCTTCAATTTCTTCACTTTCCACATCTTGTTCTTCTTCCTTTTCTTCTCCTTCTTCCACTTCTTCTAGTTACTCTCCTTCTTCTTCCTCTTCTTATCTTTCTTCCACTTCTTCTGCCCCCTCTTGTTCTCTCTTTCTTCCACTTCTTCTTCATCCTCTATTTCCTTTCTTTTCTTCATCTTCATTTCCTACTTCTTCTTCCTTTTCTTCGCCATATCCCTCTTTTTTCTCCTCCTTCTGCTTGCACTTGCATTTCTACCTCTTGTTCTCCTTCTTCCACTTCTTCTCCATCATCCCCACTCCTTCAACTACTTCTTCTTCTTCTTCTTCTTCTTCTTCACTTTCTTCAACTTCTTCACTTTCCACATCTTCTTCTTCTTCCTCTTCTTATCTTTCTGCCACTTCTCCTGCCTCCTCTTGTTCTCTTTCTCCCACTTCTTCTTCACCCTCTCCTTTCCTTTCTTTTCATCTTCTTCATCTCCTTCTTCTTCTTCCTTTCCTTCGTCATATCCCTCTTTTTCTCCTTCTTCTCCTTCCACTTGAATTTCTACCTCTTGTTCTCCTTCTTCCACTTCTTCTCCATCATCCCCAATCCTTCAACTAGCTCTTCTTCTTCCTCTTGTTCACCTTCTTCCAGCTCTACTACATCCAGTTGTTCTTCTTCTTCCCTCTCTTCTCCTTCTTGCCCTTCTTCTGCCTACACTACTTCTTCTTCCTCCCCTTCTGCTTCTCCTCCTTGTTCCACTTCTTCTTCATCCAGTTTCCTTCCATTGCTTCTTCTTCCTCCTCTTTCTCTCATTCTTCCACTTCTACTTCTGCTTCCTATTGTTCTCCTTCTTCCACTTCCACTTCTTCCTTTTCTTCTGGTTCTTCCACTTCTTCTTCTTCCTCCCTCCTCCCGTACTCCTTCTTCCACTTCTTCTTCATCATCTCCTTTCATTCCACTACTTCCTCTTGTTCCTCTTATTCTCTCCTTCTACCACTTCTTTAACTTCTACCTGTTGTTCTTCTTCATTTTCGTCTCTTTTTCGGCTTCTTTTGCTTACACTTCTTCTTCTTCATCTTCTTCCATTTCTTCTCCTTCCACAACTTCTCCTTCTTTCCTTTGTGTCTTCTCCTTCCTCTTTTTCACCATCCCCCACTTCTGTTGGTTCCCATTGTTGCTCTTCCTCTTCTTCTCCTTCCCCCAAATCTTATGCTGACACTTCTTTTCCTTCTTCGTCTTCTCCTCCAGATTCCACTTGTTCTGCTTCTACTTCCCTTCCCTTCCCTTCCTTCTTCCATTTCCTTCTTTTCTCCTTGTTCCAATTCTTCTTCTTCATCTCACCTCCTTCCACTACTTCTTCCTCCTCTTCTTCACCTTCTTCACTTTCCACATCTTCTTCTTCTTCCTTTTCTTCTCCTTCTTCCACTTCTTCTAGTTACTCTCCTTCTTCTTCCTCTTCTTATCTTTCTTCAACTTCTCCTGCCTCCTCATGTTCTCTTTCTTCCACTTCTTCTTTATCCTCTCCTTTCCTTTCTTTTCTTCCTCTTCATCTCCTTCTTCTTCTTCCTTTCCTTCGTCATATCCCTCTTTTTCTCCTTCTTCTGCTTCCACTTGCATTTCTACCTCTTGTTCTCCTTTTTCCACTTCTTCTCCATCATCCCCACTCCTTCAACTACTTCTTCTTCTTCCTCTTGTTCACCTTCTTCCACTTCTACTTCATCCACTTGTTCTTCTTCTTCCCTCTCTTCTCCTTCTTGCCCTTCTTCTGCCTACACTGCTTCTTCTTCCTCCCCTTCTTCTTCTCCTCCTTCTTCCACTTCTTCTTCATTCCTCTTTTCTTCCATTGCTTCTTCTTCCACCTCTTTTTCTCATTCTTCCACTTCTTCTTCTTCTTCTTCTTCCTATTGTTCTCCTTCTTCCACTTGCACTTCTTCCTTTTCTTCTCGTTATTTCACTTCTTCTTCTTCCTCTTCTTCTCCTTCTGCCACCTCTTCTTCCTCCTCCCGTTCTCCTTCTTCATCTCCTTTCATTCCACTGCTTCCTCCTATTCCTCTTATTCTCTCGTTCTACAACTTCTTCTACTTCTACCTGTTGTTCTTCTTCATTTTCGTCTCCTTCTTCTGCTTCTTCTGCTTACACTTCTTCTTCTTCCTCTTCTTCCATTTCTTCTCCTTCCACAACTTCTTCTTCTTTCCTTTCCGTCTTCTCGTTCATCTTTTTATCCATCCCCCACTTCTGTTGCTTCCCATTGTTGCTCTTCCTTTTCTTCTCCTTCCCATTGTTACGCTTCTTATGCTTACACTTCTTCCTCTTCTCCTCCAGATTCCACTTCTTCTGCTTCTTCTTCCCCTCCCTTCCCCTCCTTCTTCCTTCTCCTCCTTTTCTCCTTGTTCCAATTCTTCTTCTTCATCTCACCTCCTTCCATTACTTCTTCTTCCTCCTCTTGTGCACCTTCTTCAACTTCTTCACTTTCCACATCTTCTTCTTCTTCCTTTTCTTCTCCTTCTTCAACTTCTTCTAGTTACTCTCCTTCTTCTTCCTCTTCTTATCTTTCTTCCACTTCTCCTGCCTCCTCTTGTTCTCTTTCTTCCACTTCTTCTTTATCCTCTCCTTTCCTTTCTTTTTTTTCTCTTTCTTCTTCTTCCTTTTGTTCGTCATATCCCTCTTTTTCTCCTTCTTCTGCTTCCACTTGCATTTCTACCTCTTGTTCACCTTCTTCCACTTCTACTACATCCACTTGTTCTTCTTCTTCCCTCTCTTCTCCTTCTTGCCCTTCTTCTGCCTACACTTGCACTTCTTCCACTTGCACTTCTTCCCCTTTCCTTCCATTGCCTCTTCTTCCTCCTCTTTTTCTCATTCTTCCACTGCTTCTTCTTCTTCCTATTGTTCTCCTTCTTCCACTTGCACTTCTTCCTTTTCTTCTCGTTCTTCCACTTCTTCTTCTTCCTCTTCTTCTCCTACTGCAATCTCTTCTCCCTCCTCCTGTTCTCCTTCTTCCACTTGCACTTCTTCCTTTTCTTCTCGCTCTTCCAGTTCTTCTTCTTCCTCTTCTTCTCCTATTGCCACCTCTTCTCCGTCCTCCGGTTTTCCTTCTTCCAATTCTTCTTCTTCATCTCCTTTCATTGCACTACTTCCTCCTATTCCTCCTTTCCTCTCCTTCTACCACTTCTTCTACTTCTACTTTTTCTCCTTCTTCATTTTCGTCTCCTTCTTACGCTTCTTCTGCTTACACTTCTTCTTCTTCCTCTTCTTCCTCTTCTTCCATTTCTTCTCCTTCCACAACTTATTCTTCTTTCCTTTCCGTCTTCTCCTTCCTCTTTTTCTCCATCCCCCACTTCTGTTGCTTCCCATTGTTGCTCTTCCTCTTCTTTTCCTTCCCCCGAATATTATGCTTACACTTCTTCTTCTTCCTCTTCTCCTCCAGATTCCAGTTCTTCTGCTTCTTCTTCCCTTCCTTCCCTTCCCTTCCCCTCCTTCTTCCTTTTCCTCCTTTTCTCCTTGTTCCAATTCTTCTTCTTCATCTCACTTCCTTCCACTACTTCTTATTCCTCCTCTTGTTCACCTTCATCAACTTCTTCACTTTCCACATCTTCTTCTTCTTCCTTTTCTTCTCGTTCTTCCACTTCTTCTAGTTACTCTCCTTCTTCGTCCACTTGCACTTCTTCGTTTTCTTCTCGTTCTTCCACTTCTTCTGCTTCCTCTTCTTCTCCTTCTGCCACCTCTTCTCCCTCCTCCCGTTCTCCTTCTTCCACTTCTTCTTCTTCATCCCCTTTCCTTCCATTGCTTCTTCTTCCTCCACTTTTTCTCATTCTTCCACTTCTTCTTCTTCTTCATATTGTTCTCCTTCTTCCACTTGCACTTCTTCCTTTTCTTCTCGTTCTTCCAATTCTTCTTCTTCCTCTTCTTCTCCTTCTGCCACCTCTTCTCCCTCCTCCCACTTCTGTTGCGTCCCATTGCAGCTCTTCCTCTTCTTCTCCTTCCCCTAAATCTTATGCTTACACTTGTTCTTCTTCTTCTTCCTCTTCTCCTCCAGTTTCCACTTCTTCTGCTTCTTCTTCCCTTCCCTTCCCCTCCTTCTTCCTTTTCCTCCTTTCTCCTTGTTCCAATTCTTCTTCTTCATCTCACTTCCTTCCACTACTTCTTCTTCCTCCTCTTCTTCACCTTCTTCAACTTCTTCACTTTCCACATCTTCTTCTTCCTTTTCTTCCACTTCTTCTAGTTATTATCCTTCTTCTTCCTCTTCTTATCTTTCTTCTACTTCTCCTGCCTCCTCTTGTTCTCTTTCTGCCACTTCTTCTTCATCCTCTCTTTTCCTATCTTTTCTTCCTCTTCATCTCCTTCTTCTTCTTCCTTTCCTTCGTCATATCCCTCTTTTTCTCCTTCTTCTGCTTCCACTTGCATTTGTACCTCTGGTTCTCCTTCTTCCACGTCTTCTCCATCATCCCCACTCCTTCAATTACTTCTTCTTCTTCCTCTTATTCACCTTCTTCCACTTCTACTACATCCACTTGTTCTTCTTCTTCCCTCTCTTCTCCTTCTTGCCCTTCTTCTGCCTACACTACTTCTTCTTCCTCCCCTTCTTCTTCTCCTCCTTGTTCCACTTCTTCTTCTTCATCCCCTTTCCTTCCATTGCTTCTTCTTACTCCTCTTGTTCTCATTCTTCCACTTCTTCTTCTTCTTCCTATTGTTCTCCTTCTTCCACTTGCACTTCTTCCGTTTCTTCTCGTTCTTCCACTTCTTCTTCTTCCTCTTCTTCTCCTTCTGCCACCTTTTCTCCCCCCTCCCGTTCTCCTTCTTCCACTTCTTCTTCTTCATCTTGTTTCATTCCACTACTTCCTCCTATTCCTCTTCTTCTCTCCTTCTACCACTTCTTCTACTTCTACTTGTTGTTCTTCTTCATTTTCGTCTCCTTCTTCCGCTTCTTCTGCTTAGATTTCTTCTTCTTCCTCTTCTTCCAATTCTTCTCCTTCCAAAACTTCTTCTTCTTTCCTTTCCGTATTCTCCTTCCTCTTTTTCTCCATCCCCCACTTCTATTGCGTCCCATTGCAGCTCTTCCTCTTCTTCTCCTTCGCCCAACTCTTATGCTTACGCTTGTTCTTCTTCTTCTTCCTCTTTTCCTCGAGTTTCCACTTCTTCTGCTTTTTCTTCCCTTCCGCTCCCCTCCTTCTTCCTTTTCCTCCTTTTCTCCTTGTTCGAATTCTTCTTCTTCATCTCACTTCCTTCCACTACTTCTTCTTCCTCCTCTTGTTCACCTTCTTCAACTTCTTCAGTTTCCACATTTTCTTCTTCTTCCTTTTCTTCTCCTTCTTCCACTTCTTCTAGTTACTATCCTTCTTCTTCCTCTTCTTATCTTTCTTCCCCTTTTCCTGCCTCCTCTTGTTCTCTTTCTTCCACTTCTTCTTCATCCTCTCTTTTCCTTTCTTTTCTTCCTCTTCATCTCCTTCTTCTTCTTCCTTTCCTTCGTCATATCCCTCTTTTTCTCCTTCTTTTGCTTCCACTTGCATTTGTACCTCTGGTTCTCCTTCTTCCACGTCTTCTCCATCATCCCCACTCCTTCAATTACTTCTTCTTCTTCCTCTTGTTCACCTTCTTCCACTTCTACTACATCCACTCGTTCTTCTTCTTCCCTCTCTTCTCCTTCTTGCCCTTCTTCTGCCTACACTACTTCTTCTTCTTCCCCTTCTTCTTCTCCTCCTTGTTCCACTTCTTGTTCTTCATCCCCTTTCCTTCCATTGCTTCTTCTTACTCCTCTTTTTCTCATTGTTTAACTTCTTCTTCTTCCTCTTCTTCTCCTTCTGCCACCTCTTCTCCCCCTTCCCGTGCTCCTTCTTCCACTTCTTCTTCTTCATCTCGTTTCATTCCACTACTTCCTCCTATTCCTCTTATTCTCTCCTTCTACCACTTCTTCTATTTCTACTTGTTGTTCTTCTTCGTTTTCGTCTTCTTCTTTCGCTTCTTCTACTTACATTTCTTCTTTTTCCTCTTCTTCCATTTCTTCTCCTTCCAAAACTTCTTCTTCTTTCCTTTCTGTATTCTCCTTCCTCTTTTTCTCCATCCCCGACTTCTATTGCGTCCCATTGCAGCTCTTCCTCTTCTTCTCCTTGCTAAATCTTATGCTTACGCTTCTTCTTCTTCTTCTTCCTCTTGTCCTCGAGTTTCCACTTCTTCTGCTTCTTCTTCCCTTCCCTTCCCCTCCTTCTTCCTTTTCCTCCTTTCTCCTTGTTCCAATTCTTCTTCTTCATCTCACTTCCTTCCACTACTTCTTCTTCCTCCTCTTCTTCACCTTCTTCAACTTCTTCACTTTCCACATCTTCTTCTTCCTTTTCTTCCACTTCTTCTAGTTACTATCCTTCTTCTTCCTCTTCTTATCTTTCTTCCACTTCTCCTGCCTCCTCTTGTTCTCTTTCTGCCACTTCTTCTTCATCCTCTCTTTTCCTATCTTTTCTTCCTCTTCATCTCCTTCTTCTTCTTCCTTTCCTTCGTCATATCCCTCTTTTTCTCCTTCTTCTGCTTCCGCTTGCATTTGTACCTCTGGTTCTCCTTCTTCCACGTCTTCTCCATCATCCCCACTCCTTCAATTACTTCTTCTTCTTCCTCTTGTTCACCTTCTTCCACTTCTACTACATCCACTTGTTCTTCATCTTCCCTCTCTTCTCCTTCTTGCCCTTCTTCTGCCTACACTTCTTCCTTTTCTTCTTGTTCTTCAACTTCTTCTTCTTCCTCTTTTTCTCCTTCTACGACCTCTTCTCCCTCCTCTCGTGCTCCTTCTTCCACTTCTTCTTCTTCATCTCCTTTCATTCCACTACTTCATCCTATTCCTCTTATCCCTTCCCTTCCCCTCCTTCTTCCTTTTCCTCCTTTTCTCCTTGTTCCAATTCTTGTTCTTCATCTCACCTCCTTCCACTACTTCTTCTTCCTCCTCTTGTTCACCTTCTACACTTTCCACATCTTCATCTTCTTCCTTTTCTTCTCCTTCTTCCACTTCTTCTGGTTACTGTCCTTCTTCTTCCTCTTCTAATCTTTCCTCCACTTCGCCTCCTCTCCTTTCCTTTCTTTTCTTCCTCTTCATCTCCTTCTTCTTCCTCCTTTCCTTCGTCATCTCCCTCTTTTTCTCCTTCTTCTGCTTCCACTTGCATTTCTACCTCTTGTTCTTCTTCTTCCACTTCTTCTCCATCATCCCCAGTCCTTCAACTGCTTCTTCTTCTTCCTCTTGTTCACCTTCTTCCACTTCTACTACATCCACTTGTTCTTCTTCTTCCTTCTCTTCTCCTTCTTGCCCTTCTTCTGCGTACACTACTTCTTCTTCCTCCCCTTCTTCTTCTTCCTCTTTTTCTCCTTCTGCCACCTCTTCTCCCTCCTCTCGTGCTCCTTCTTCCACTTCTTCTTCTTCATCTTCTTTCATTCCACTACTTCATCCTATTCCTCTTATCTTCTCCTTCTACCACTTCTTCTACTTCTACTTGTTCTTCTTCTTCATTTTTGTCTCCTTCTTCCGCTTTTTCTGCTTAAACTTCTTCTTCTTCTTCTTCTTCTTCCTCTTCCTCCATTTATTCTCCTTCCACAACTTCGTGTTCTTTCCTTTCAGTCTTCTCCTTCCTCTTTTTCTCCATCCCGCACTTCTGTTGCTTCCCATTTCGCCCAAATCTTATACTTACACTTCTTCTTCTTCTTCCTCTTCTCCAGATTCCACTTCTTCTGCTTCTTCTTCCCTTCCCTTCCGCTCCTTCTTCCTTTTCCTCCTTTTCTCCTTGTTCCAATTCTTCTTCTTCATCTCACCTCCTTCCACTACTTCTGCTTCCTCCTCTTGTTCACCTTCTTCACTTTCCACATCTTCGTCTTCTTCCTTTTCTTCTCCTTCTTCCACTTCTGCTGGTTACTCTCCTTCTTGTTCCTCTTCTTATCTATCTTCCACTTCGCCTGCCTCCTCTTGTTCTCTTTCTTCCACTTCTTCTTCATCCTCTCCTTTCCTTTCTTTTCTTCCTCTTCATCTCCTTCTTCTTCCTCCTTTCCTTCGTCATATCCCACTTTTTCTCCTTCTTCTGCTTCCACTTGCATTTCTACCTCTGGCTCTTCTGCGTCCACTTCTTCTCCATCATCCCCACTCCTTCAACTACTTCTTCTTCTTCCTGTTGTTCACCTTGTTCTACTTCTACTACATCGACTTGTTCTTCTTCTTCCCTCTCTTCTCCTTCTTGCCCTTCTTCTGCCTACACTACTTCTTCTTTCTCCCCTTCTTCTTCTCCTCCTTGTTCCGCTTCTTCTTCATCCCCTTTCCTCCATTGCTTCTTCTTCCTCCTCTTTTTGTCATTCTTCGACTTCTTCTTCTTCTTCCTATTGTTCTCCTTCTTCCGCTTGCACTTCTTCCTTTTCTTCTCGTTCTTCTACTTCTTCTTCTTCTTCCTTTTCTTCTCCTTCTGCCACCTCTTCTCCCACCTCCCGTTCTCCTTCTTCCACTTCTTCTTCTTCATCTCCTTTCATTCCACTACTTCCTCCTATTCCTCTTATTCTCTCCTTATACCACTTGTTCTACTACTACTTGTTGTTCTTCTTCATTTTCGTCTCCTTCTTCTGCTTCTTCTGCTTACACTTCTTCTTCTTCCTCTTCTTCCATTTCTTCTCCTTCCACAACTTCTTCTTCTTTCCTTTCTGTCTTCTCCTTCCTCTTTTTCTCCATCCCCCACTTCTGTTGCTTCCCATTGTTGCTCTTCCTCTTCTTCTCCTTCCCCCAAATCTTATGCTTACACTTCTTCTTCTTCTTCCTCTTCTGCTCCAGATTCCACTTCTTCTGCTTCTTCTTCCATTCCCTTCCCCTCCTTCTTCCTTTTCCTCCTTTTCTCCTTGTTCCAATTCTTCTTCTTCATCTCACCTCCTTCCACTACTTCTTCTTCCTCCTCTTGTTCACCTTCTACACTTTCCACATCTTCATCTTCTTCCTTTTCTTCTCCTTCTTCCACTTCTTCTGGTTACTGTCCTTCTTCTTCCTCTTTTTATCTTTCCTCCACTTCGCCTCCTCTCCTTTCCTTACTTTTCTTCCTCTTCATCTTCTTCTTCTTCCTCCTTTCCTTCGTCATCTCCCTCTTTTTCTCCTTCTTCTGCTTCCACTTGCATTTCTACCTCTTGTTCTTCTTCTTCCACTTCTTCTCCATCATCCCCAGTCCTTCAACTGCTTCTTCTTCTTCCTCTTGTTCACCTTCTTCCACTTCTACTACATCCACTTGTTCTTCTTCTTCCCTCTCTTCTCCTTCTTGCCCTTCCTCTTCATGTCCTTCTTCTTCTTCCTATTGTTCTCCTTCTTTCGCTTCCACTTCTTCCTTTTCTTCTTGTTCTTCAACGTCTTCTTCTTCCTCTTTTTCTCCTTCTGCGACCTCTTCTCCCTCCTCTCGTGCTCCTTCTTCCACTTCTTCTTCTTCATCTCCTTTCATTCCACTACTTCAACCTATTCCTCTTATCCCTTCCCTTCCCCTCCTTCTTCCTTTTCCTCCTTTTCTCCTTGTTCCAATTCTTGTTCTTCATCTCACCTCCTTCCACTACTTCTTCTTCCTCCTCTTGTTCACCTTCTACACTTTCCACATCTTCATCTTCTTCCTTTTCTTCTCCTTCTTCCACTTCTTCTGGTTACTGTCCTTCTTCTTCCTCTTCTAATCTTTCCTCCACTTCGCCTCCTCTCCTTTCCTTTCTTTTCTTCCTCTTCATCTCCTTCTTCTTCCTCCTTTCCTTCGTCATCTCCCTCTTTTTCTCCTTCTTCTGCTTCCACTTGCATTTCTACCTCTTGTTCTTCTTCTTCCACTTCTTCTCCATCATCCCCAGTCCTTCAACTGCTTCTTCTTCTTCCTCTTGTTCACCTTCTTCCACTTCTACTACATCCACTTGTTGTTCTTCTTCCCTCTCTTCTCCTTCTTGCCCTTCTTCTGCCTACACTACTTCTTCTTCCTCCCCTTCTTCTTCTTCCTCTTTTTCTCCTTCTGCTACCTCTTCTCCCTCCTCTCGTGCTCCTTCTTCCACTTCTTCTTCTTCATCTCCTTTCATTCCACTACTTCATCCTATTCCTCTTATTTTCTCCTTCTACCACTTCTTCTACTTCTACTTGTTCTTCTTCTTCATTTTTGTCTCCTTCTTCCGCTTTTTCTGCTTAAACTTCTTCTTCTTCTTCCTCTTCCTCCATTTATTCTCCTTCCACAACTTCGTGTTCTTTCCTTTCAGTCTTCTCCTTCCTTTTTTTCTCCATCCCGCACTTCTGTTGCTTCCCATTTCGCCCAAATCTTATACTTAGACTTCTTCTTCTTCTTCCTCTTCTCCAGATTCCACTTCTTCTGCTTCTTCTTCCCTTCCTTTCCGCTCCTTCTTGCTTTTCCTCCTTTTCTCCTTGTTCCAATTCTTCTTCTTGATCTCACCTCCTTCCATTACTTCTTCTTCCTCCTCTTGTTCACCTTCTTCACTTTCCAGATCTTCTTCTTCCTTTTCGTCTCCTTATTCCACTTCTTCTAGTTACTCTCCTTCTTCTTCCTCTTCTTATCCTTCTTCCACTTCCCCTGCCTCCTCTTGTTCTCTTTCTTCCACTTGTTCTTTATCCTCTCCTTTCCTTTCTTTTCTTCCTCTTCATGCCCTTCTTCTTCTTCCTTTCCTTCGTCATATCCCTCTTTTTCTCCTTCTTCTGCTTCCACTTGCATTTCTACCTCTAGTTCTCCTTCTTCCACTTCTTCTCCATCATCCCCACTCCTTCAACTACTTCTTCTTCTTTCTCTTGTTGACCTTCTTTCTCTTCTACTACATCCACTTGTTCTTCTTCTTCCCTCTCTTCTCCTTCTTTCCCTTCTTCTGCCTACACTACTTCTTCTTCCTCCCCTGTTTCTTCCCCTCCTTGTTCCACTTCTTCTTCATCCCCTTTCCTTCCATTGCTTCTTCCTCCTCCTTTTTTTCTCATTCTTCCACTTCTTCTTCTTCTTCCTATTGTTCTCCTTCTTCCGCTTGCACTTCTTCCTTTCCTTCTCGTTCTTCCACTTCTTCTTCTTCTTCCTTTTCTTCTCCTTCTGCCACCTCTTCTCCCACCTCCCGTTCTCCTTCTTCAACTTCTTCTTCTTCATCTCCTTTCATTCCACTACTTCCTCCTATTCCTCTTATTCTCTCCTTATACCACTTGTTCTACTACTACTTGTTGTTCTTCTTCATTTTCGTCTCCTTCTTCTGCTTCTTCTGCTTACACTTCTTCTTCTTCCTCTTCTTCCATTTCTTCTCCTTCCACAACTTCTTCTTCTTTCCTTTCTGTCTTCTCCTTCCTCTTTTTCTCCATCCCCCACTTCTGTTGCTTCCCATTGTTGCTCTTCCTCTTCTTCTCCTTCCCCCAAATCTTATGCTTACACTTCTTCTTCTTCTTCCTCTTCTGCTCCAGATTCCACTTCTTCTGCTTCTTCTTCCCTTCCCTTCCCCTCCTTCTTCCTTTTCCTCCTTTTCTCCTTGTTCCAATTCTTCTTCTTCATCTCACCTCCTTCCACTACTTCTTCTTCCTCCTCTTGTTCACCTTCTACACTTTCCACATCTTCATCTTCTTCCTTTTCTTCTCCTTCTTCCACTTCTTCTGGTTACTGTCCTTCTTCTTCCTCTTTTTATCTTTCCTCCACTTCGCCTCCTCTCCTTTCCTTACTTTTCTTCCTCTTCATCTTCTTCTTCTTCCTCCTTTCCTTCGTCATCTCCCTCTTTTTCTCCTTCTTCTGCTTCCACTTGCATTTCTACCTCTTGTTCTTCTTCTTCCACTTCTTCTCCATCATCCCCAGTCCTTCAACTGCTTCTTCTTCTTCCTCTTGTTCACCTTCTTCCACTTCTACTACATCCACTTGTTCTTCTTCTTCCCTCTCTTCTCCTTCTTGCCCTTCCTCTTCATGTCCTTCTTCTTCTTCCTATTGTTCTCCTTCTTTCGCTTCCACTTCTTCCTTTTCTTCTTGTTCTTCAACGTCTTCTTCTTCCTCTTTTTCTCCTTCTGCGACCTCTTCTCCCTCCTCTCGTGCTCCTTCTTCCACTTCTTCTTCTTCATCTCCTTTCATTCCACTACTTCATCCTATTCCTCTTATCCCTTCCCTTCCCCTCCTTCTTCCTTTTCCTCCTTTTCTCCTTGTTCCAATTCTTGTTCTTCATCTCACCTCCTTCCACTACTTCTTCTTCCTCCTCTTGTTCACCTTCTACACTTTCCACATCTTCATCTTCTTCCTTTTCTTCTCCTTCTTCCACTTCTTCTGGTTACTGTCCTTCTTCTTCCTCTTCTAATCTTTCCTCCACTTCGCCTCCTCTCCTTTCCTTTCTTTTCTTCCTCTTCATCTCCTTCTTCTTCCTCCTTTCCTTCGTCATCTCCCTCTTTTTCTCCTTCTTCTGCTTCCACTTGCATTTCTACCTCTTGTTCTTCTTCTTCCACTTCTTCTCCATCATCCCCAGTCCTTCAACTGCTTCTTCTTCTTCCTCTTGTTCACCTTCTTCCACTTCTACTACATCCACTTGTTGTTCTTCTTCCCTCTCTTCTCCTTCTTGCCCTTCTTCTGCCTACACTACTTCTTCTTCCTCCCCTTCTTCTTCTTCCTCTTTTTCTCCTTCTGCCACCTCTTCTCCCTCCTCTCGTGCTCCTTCTTCCACTTCTTCTTCTTCATCTCCTTTCATTCCACTACTTCATCCTATTCCTCTTATTTTCTCCTTCTACCACTTCTTCTACTTCTACTTGTTCTTCTTCTTCATTTTTGTCTCCTTCTTCCGCTTTTTCTGCTTAAACTTCTTCTTCTTCTTCCTCTTCCTCCATTTATTCTCCTTCCACAACTTCGTGTTCTTTCCTTTCAGTCTTCTCCTTCCTTTTTTTCTCCATCCCGCACTTCTGTTGCTTCCCATTTCGCCCAAATCTTATACTTACACTTCTTCTTCTTCTTCCTCTTCTCCAGATTTCACTTCTTCTGCTTCTTCTTCCCTTCCTTTCCGCTCCTTCTTGCTTTTCCTCCTTTTCTCCTTGTTCCAATTCTTCTTCTTGATCTCACCTCCTTCCACTACTTCTTCTTCCTCCGCTTGTTCACCTTCTTCACTTTCCAGATCTTCTTCTTCCTTTTCGTCTCCTTATTCCACTTCTTCTAGTTACTCTCCTTCTTCTTCCTCTTCTTATCCTTCTTCCACTTCCCCTGCCTCCTCTTGTTCTCTTTCTTCCACTTGTTCTTTATCCTCTCCTTTCCTTTCTTTTCTTCCTCTTCATGCCCTTCTTCTTCTTCCTTTCCTTCGTCATATCCCTCTTTTTCTCCTTCTTCTGCTTCCACTTGCATTTCTACCTCTAGTTCTCCTTCTTCCACTTCTTCTCCATCATCCCCACTCCTTCAACTACTTCTTCTTCTTTCTCTTGTTGACCTTCTTTCTCTTCTACTACATCCACTTGTTCTTCTTCTTCCCTCTCTTCTCCTTCTTTCCCTTCTTCTGCCTACACTACTTCTTCTTCCTCCCCTGTTTCTTCCCCTCCTTGTTCCACTTCTTCTTCATCCCCTTTCCTTCCATTGCTTCTTCTTCCTCCTTTTTTTCTCATTCTTCCACTTCTTCTTCTTCTTCCTATTGTTCTCCTTCTTCCGCTTGCACTTCTTCCTTTCCTTCTCGTTCTTCCACTTCTTCTTCTTCTTCCTTTTCTTCTCCTTCTGCCACCTCTTCTCCCACCTCCCGTTCTCCTTCTTCAACTTCTTCTTCTTCATCTCCTTTCATTCCACTACTTCCTCCTATTCCTCTTATTCTCTCCTTATACAACTTGTTCTACTACTACTTGTTGTTCTTCTTCATTTTCGTCTCCTTCTTCTGCTTCTTCTGCTTACACTTCTTCTTCTTCCTCTTCTTCCATTTCTTCTCCTTCCACAACTTCTTCTTCTTTCCTTTCTGTCTTCTCCTTCCTCTTTTTCTCCATCCCCCACTTCTGTTGCTTCCCATTGTTGCTCTTCCTCTTCTTCTCCTTCCCCCAAATCTTATGCTTACACTTCTTCTTCTTCTTCCTCTTCTCCTCCAGATTCCACTTCTGCTTCTTCTTCCCTTCCCTTCCCGTCCTTCTTCCTTTTCTTCCTTTTCTCCTTGTTCCAATTCTTCTTCTTCATCTCACCTCCTTCCACTACTTCTTCTTCCTCCTCTTGTTCACCTTCTTCAATTTCTTCACTTTCCACATCTTGTTCTTCTTTCTTTTCTTCTCCTTCTTCCACTTCTTCTAGTTACTCTCCTTCTTCTTCCTCTTCTTATCTTTCTTCCACTTCTCCTGCCTCCTCTTGTTCTCTTTCTTCCATTTCTTGTTCATCCCCTCCTTTCCTTTCTTTTCTTCCTCTTCATCTCCTTTTTCTTCTTCCTGTCCTTCGTCATATCCCTCTTTTTCTCCTTGTTCTGCTTCAACTTTCATTTCTACCTCTTGTTGTCCTTCTTCCACTTCTTCTCCATAATCCCCACTCCTTCAACTACTTCTTCTTCCTCTTGTTCACCTTCTTCCACTTCGACTACATCCACTTTCTCTTCTTCTTCCCTCTCTTCTTCTTCTTGCCCTTCTCCTACCTACACTACTTCTTCTTCCTCCCCTTCTTCTTGTCCTCCTTGTTCCACTTCTTCTTCATCCACTTCCTCCTATTCCTCTTATTCTCTCCTTCTACCACTTCTTCTACTACTACTTGTTGTTCTTCTTCATTTTCGTCTCCTTCTTCCACTTCTTCTGCCTACACTTCTTCTTCTCCCTCTTCTTCCATTTCTTCTCCTACCACAAATTCTTCTTCTTTCCTTTCCGTCTTCTCCTTCCTCGTTCTCTCCATCCCCCACTTCTGTTGCTTCCCATTGTTGCTCTTCCTCTTCTTCTCCTTGCCCCAAATCTTATGTTTACACTTCTTCTTCTTCTTCTTCCTCTTCTCCTCCAGATTCCACTTCTTCTACTTCTTCTTCCCTTCCCTTCCCCTGCTTTTTCCTTTTCCTCCTTTTGCTCCTTGTTCCAATTCTTCTTCTTCATCTCACCTCCTTTTACTACTTCTTCTTCCTCCTCTTGTTCACCTTCTTCAACTTCTTCACTTTCCACATCTTCTTCTTCTTCTTTTTCTTCTCCTTCTTACTTCTTCTAGTTACTCTCCTTCTTCTTTTCTTTCCTCCTCTTGTTCTCTTTCTTCCGCTTCTTCTTCATCCTCTCCTTTCGTTTCTTTTCCTCCTCTTCATCTCCTTCTTCTTCTTCCTTTCCTTCCTCATATCCCTTTTTTTCTCCTTCTTCTGCTTTCACTTGCATTTCTACCTCTTGTTCTCCTTCTTCCACTTCTTCTCCATCATCCCCACTCCTTCAACTACTACTTCTTCTTCCTCTTGTTCACCTTCTTCCACTTCTACTACATCCACTTGTTCTTCTTCTTCCCTCTCTTCTTCTTCTTGCCCTTCTCCTACCTACACTACTTCTTCTTCCTCCCCTTCTTCTTGTCCTCCTTGTTCCACTTCTTCTCCATCCCCTTTCCTTCCATTACTTCTTCTTCCTCCTCTTTTTCTCATTCTTCCACTTGTTCTTCTTCTTCTTCTTCTTCCTATTGTTCTCCTTCTTCCACTTGCACTTCTTCCTTTTCTTCTCCTTCTGCCACCTCTTCTCCCTCCTCCCGTTCTCCTTCTTCCACTTCTTCTTCTTCATCTCCTTTCATTCAACTACTTCCTCCTATTCCTCTTATTCTCTCCTTCTACCACTTCTTCTACTTCTACTTGTTGTTCTTCTTCATTTTCGTCTCCTTCTTCCGCTTCTTCTGCTTACACTTCTTCTTCATCCTCTTCTTCCATTTCTTCTCCTACCACAAATTCTTCTTCTTTCCTTTCCGTCTTCTGCTTCCTCGTTCTCTCCATCCCCCACTTCTGTTGCTTCCCATTGTTGCTCTTCCACTTCTTCTCCTTGCCCCAAATCTTATGCTTACACTTCTTCTTCTTCTTCTTCCTCTTCTTCTCCTTGCCCCAAATCTTATGCTTACACTTCTTCTTCTTCTTCTTCCTCTTCTCCTCCAGATTCCACTTCTTCTACTTCTTCTTCCCTTCCCTTCCCCTGCTTTTTCCTTTTCCTCCTTTTCTCCTTGTTCCAATTCTTCTTCTTCATCTCACCTCCTTTTACTACTTCTTCTTCCTCCTCTTGTTCACCTTCTTCAACTTCTTCACTTTCCACATCTTCTTCTTCTTCTTTTTCTTCTCCTTCTTACTTCTTCTAGTTACTCTCCTTCTTCTTTTCTTTCCTCCACTTCTCCTTCCTCCTCTTGTTCTCTTTCTTCCGCTTCTTCTTCATCCTCTCCTTTCGTTTCATTTCTTCCTCTGTATCTCCTTCTTCTTCTTCCTTTCCTTCCTCATATCCCTTTTTTTCTCCTTCTTCTGCTTCCACTTGCATTTCTACCTCTTGTTCTCCTTCTTCCACTTCTTCTCCATCATCCCCACTCCTTCAACTACTACTTCTTCTTCCTCTTGTTCACCTTCTTGCACTTCTACTACATCCACTTGTTCTTCTTCTTCCCTCTCTTCTTCTTCTTCCCTCTCTTCTTCTTCTTGCCCTTCTCCTACCTACACTACTTCTTCTTCCTCCCCTTCTTCTTGTCCTCCTTGTTCCACTTCTTCTTCATCCCCTTTCCTTCCATTACTTCTTCTTCCTCCTCTTTTTCTCATTCTTCCACTTGTTCTTCTTCTTCTTCTTCCTATTGTTCTCCTTCTTCCACTTGCACTTCTTCCTTTTCTTCTCGTTCTTCCACTTCTTCTTCTTCCTCATCTTCTCCTTCTGCCACCTCTTCTCCCTCCTCCCGTTCTTCTTCTTTCACTTCTTCTTCTTCATCTCCTTTCATTCCACTACTTCCTCCTATTCCTCTTATTCTCTCCTTCTACCACTTCTTCTACTTCTACTTGTTCTTTTTCTTCCCTCTCTTTTCCTTCTTGCCCTTCTTCTGCGTACACTACTTCTTCTTCCCCTCCTTGTTCCACTTCTTCTTCATCCCCTTTCCTTCCATTGCTTCTTCTTCCTCCTCTTTTTCCCATTCTTCCACTTCTTCTTCTTCTTCCTATTGTTCTCCTTCTTCCACTTGCACCTCTTCCTTTTCTTCTCGTTCTTCCACTTCTTCTTGTTCCTCGTCTACTCCTTCTACCACCACTTCTCCCTCCTCCTGTTCTCCTTCTACCACTTCTTCTACTTCTGCTTGTTGTTCTTCTTCATTTTCATTTCCTTCTTCCGCATATTCTGCTTACACTTCTTCTTCTTCCTCTTCTTCCATTTTTTCTCCTTCCAAAACTTCTTCTTCTTTCCTTTCCGTCTTCTCCTTCCTCTTTTTCTCCATCCCCCACTTCTGTTGTGTCCCATTGCTGCTCTTCCTCTTCTTCTCCTTCCCCCAAATCTTATGCTTACACTTCTTCTTCTTCTTCCTCTCCTCTAGATTCCACATCTTCTGCTCTTTCTTCCGTTCCCTTCCCCTCCTTCTTCCTTTTAGTGCTTTTCTCCTTGTTCCAATTCTGCGTCTTCATCTGACTTCCTTCCATTACTTCTTCTTCCTCCTCTTGTTCACCTTCTTCAAGTTCTTCAGTTTCCACATCTTCTTCTTCTTCCTTTTCTTCTCCTTCTTCCACTTCTTCTAGTTACTATCCTTCTTCTTCCTCTTCTTATCTTTCTTCCACTTCTCCTGCCTCCTCTTGTTCTCTTTCTTCCACTTCATATCCTTCTTCTTCTTCCTTTCCTTCGTCATGTCCCTCTTTTTCTACTTCTTCTGCTTCCACTTGCATTTGTACCTCTTGTTCTCCTTCTTCCACATCTTCTCCATCATCCCCAATCCTTCAATGACTTCTTCTTCTTCCTCTTGTTCACCTTCTTCCACTTCTACTACATCCACTTGTTCTTCTTCTTCCCTCTCTTCTCCATCTTGCCCTTCTTCTGCCTACACTACTTCTTCTTCCTCCCCTTCTGCTTCTCCTCCTTGTTCCACTTCTTCTTCTTCATCCCCTTTCCTTCCAATGCTTCTTCTTACTCGTTTTTTCTCATTCTTCCACGTCTTCTTCTTCTTCCTATTGTTCTCCTTCTTCCACTTGCACTTCTTCCTTTTCTTCTCGTTCTTCCACTTCTTCTTCCTCTTCTTCTCCTTCTGCCACCTCTTCTCCCTCTTCCCGTTCTGCTTCTTCCACTTCTTATTTTTCATCTCCTTTCATCCCACTACTTCCTCCTATTCCTCTTATTCTCTCCTTCTACCACTTCTTCTACTTCTACTTGTTGTTCTTCTTCATTTTTGTCTCCTTCTTCCGGTTCTTCTGCTTACACTTCTTCTTCTTCCTCTTCTTCTATTTCTTCTCCTTCCACACCTTCTTCTTCTTTCCTTTCCGTCTTCTCCTTCCTCTTTTTCTCCATCCCCCACTACTGTTGCTTCCCATTTTTGCTCTTCCTCTTCTTCTCCTTCCACCAAATCTTATGCTTACACTTCTTCTTCTTCTTCCTCTTCTCCTCCAAATTCCCCTTCTTCTGCTTCTTCTTCCCTTCCCTTCCCTTCCCCTCCTTCTTCCTTTTACTCCTTTTCTCCTTGTTCCAATTCTTCTTCTTCATCTCACTTCCTTCTACTACTTCTTCTTCCTCCTCTTGTTCAACTTCTTCACTTTCTACATCTTCTTCTTCTTCCTTTTCTTCTCCTTCTTCCACTTCTTCTAGTTACTATCCTTCTTCTTCCTCTACTTATCTTTCTTCCACTTCTCCTGCCTCCTCTTATTCTCTTTCTTCCATTTCTTCTTCATCCTCTTTTTTCCTTTCTTTTCTTCCTCTTCATCTCCTTCTTCTTCTTCCTTTCCTTCGTCATATCCCTCTTTGTCTCCTTCTTCTGCTTCCACTTGCATTTGTACCTCTTGTTCTCCTTCTTCCACGTCTTCTCCATCATCCAGACTCCTTCAATTACTTCTTCTTCTTCCTCTTGTTAACTTTCTTCCACATCTACTACATCCACTTGTTCTTCTTCTTCCTTCTCTTCTCCTTCTTGCCCTTCTTCTGCCTACACCGCTTCTTCTTCCTCCCCTTCTTCTTCTCCTCCTTCTTCCACTTCTTCTTCATTCCCCTTTCCTTCCATTGCTTCTTCTTCCTCTTCTTTTTCTCATTCTTCCACTTCTTCTTCTTCTTTTTCCTATTGTTCTCCTTCTTCCACTTGCACTTCTTCCTTTTCTTCTCGTTCTTCCACTTCTTCTTCTTCCTCTTCTTCTCTTTCTGCCACCTCTTCTTCCTCCTCCCATTCTCCTTCTTCCACTTTTTCTTCTTCATCTCCTTTCATTCCACTGCTTCCTCCTATTCCTCTTATTCTCTCCTTCTACCACTTCTTCTACTTCTACTTGTTGTTCTTCTTCATTTTCGTCTCCTTCTTCCGCTTCGTATGCTTACACTTCTTCTTCTTCCCCTTCTTCCACTTCTTCTCCTTCCACAACTTATTCTTCTTTCCTTTCCGTCTTCTCCTTCCTCTTTTTCTCCATCCCCCACTTCTGTTGCTTCCCATTGTTGCTCTTCCTCTTCTTTTCCTTCCCCCGAATACTATGCTTACACTACTTCTTCTTCCTCCCCTTCTTCTTCTCCTCGTTGTTCCACTTCTTGTTCATCCCCTTTCCTTCCATTGCTTCTTCTTCCTCCTCTTTTTCTCTTACTTCCACTTCTTCTTCTTCTTCTTCCTATTGTTCTCCTTCTTCCACTTGTATTTGTTCCTTTTCTTCTCCTTCTTCCACTTCTTCTTCTTCCTCTTCTTCTCCTTCTGCCACCTCTTCTTCCTCCTCCTGTTCTCCTTCTTCCAATTCTTCTTCTTCATCTCCTTTCATTCCACTGCTTCCTCCTATTCCTCTTATTCTCTCCTTCTACCACTTCCTCTACTTCTACTTGTTGTTCTTCTTCATTTTCGTCTCCTTCTTCCGCTTCGTATGCTTACACTTCTTCTTCTTCCCCTTCTTCCACTTCTTCTCCTTCCACAAGTTATTCTTCTTTCCTTTCCGTCTTCTCCTTCCTCTTTTTCTCCATCCCCCACTTCTGTTGCTTCCCATTGTTGCTCTTCCTTTTCTTCCACTTCTTCTAGTTACTATCCTTCTTCTTCCTCTTCTTATCTTTCTTCCACTTCTCCTGCCTCCTCTTGTTCTCTTTCTGCCACTTCTTCTTCATCCTCTCTTTTCCTATCTTTTCTTCCTCTTCATCTCCTTCTTCTTCTTCCTTTCCTTCGTCATATCCCTCTTTTTCTCCTTCTTCTGCTTCCACTTGCATTTGTACCTCTTGTTCTCCTTCATCCACGTCTTCTCCATCATTCCCACTCCTTCAATTACTTCGTTTTCTTCCTCTTATTCATCTTCTTCCACTTCTACTACATCCACTTGTTCTTCTTCTTCCCTCTCTTCTCCTTCTTGCCCTTCTTCTGCCTACACTACTTCTT
This sequence comes from Psophocarpus tetragonolobus, assembly GCA_037954015.1. Lineage (NCBI taxonomy): Eukaryota > Viridiplantae > Streptophyta > Magnoliopsida > Fabales > Fabaceae > Psophocarpus > Psophocarpus tetragonolobus. The sequence continues at coordinate 22,031,547 of CM075694.1, forward strand.
CTTCCTCCCCTTCTTCTTCTCCTCCTTGTTCCACTTCTTCTTCTTCATCCCCTTTCCTTCCATTACTTTTTCTTACTCCTCTTTTTGTCATTCTTCCACTTCTTCTTCCTCTTCCTATTGTTGTCCTTCTTCCACTTGCACTTCTTCCGTTTCTTCTCGTTCTTCCACTTCTTCTTCTTCCTCTTCTTCTCCTTCTGCCTCCTCTTCTCCCTCCTCCCGTTCTCCTTCTTCCACTTCTTCTTCTTCTTCATCTCGTTTCATTCGACTACTTCCTCCTATTCCTCTTATTCTCTACTTCTACCACTTCTTCTACTTCTACTTGTTGTTGTTCTTCATTTTCGTCTCCTTCTTCCGCTTCGTCTGCTTACATTTCTTCTTCTTCCTCTTCTTCCATTTCTTCTCCTTCCAAAACTTCTTCTTCTTTCCTTTCCGTTTTCTCCTTTCTCTTTTTCTCCATCCCCCACTTCTGTTGTGTCCCATTGCTGCTCTTCCTCTTCTTCTCCTTCCGCCAAATCTTATGCTTACACTTCTTCTTCTTCTTCTTCCTCTTCTCCTCCAATTTCTACTTCTTGTACTTCTTCTTCCCTTCCCTTCCCCTCCTTCTTCCTTTTCCTCCTTTTCTCCTTGTTCCAATTCTTCTTCTTCATCTCCCTTCCCTCCACTACTTCTTCTTCCTCCTCTTGTTCACCTTCTTCAACTTCTTCACTTTCCACATCTTCTTTTTCTTCCTCTTCTTCCACTTCTTCTAGTTACTATCCTTCTTCTTCCTTTTCTTATCTTTCTTCCACTTCTCCTGCCTCCTGTTGTTCTCTTTCTTCCACTTCTTCTTCATCCTCTCCTTTCCTTTCTTTTCTTCCTATTGTTCTCCTTCTTCCACTTGCACTTCTTCCTTTTCTTCTCGTTCTTCCACTTCTTCTTCTTCCTCTTCTTCTCCTTCTGCCACCTCTTCATCCTCCTCCCATTCTCCTTCTTCCACTTCTTCTTTTTCATCTCCTTTCATTCCACTACTTCCTCCTATTCGTCTTATTCTCTCCTTCTACCACTTCTTCTACTTCTACTTGTTCTTCTTCTTCATTTTTGTCTCCTTCTTCCGCTTTTTCTGCTTAAACTTCTTCTTCTTCTTCCTCTTTCCTTTCAGTCTTCTCCTTCCTCTTTTTCTCCATCCCGCACTTCTATTGCTTCCCATTTCGCCCAAATCTTATACTTACACTTCTTCTTCTTCTTCCTCTTCTCCAGATTCCACTTCTTCTGCTTCTTCTTCCCTTCCCTTCCGCTCCTTCTTCCTTTTCCTCCTTTTCTCCTTGTTCCAATTCTTCTTCTTCATCTCACCTCCTTCCACTACTTCTTCTTCCTCCTCTTGTTCACCTTCTTCACTTTCCACATCTTCGTCTTCTTCCTTTTCTTCTCCTTCTTCCACTTCTGCTGGTTACTCTCCTTCTTGTTCCTCTTCTTATCTATCTTCCACTTCGCCTCCCTCCTCTTGTTCTCTTTCTTCCACTTCTTCTTCATCCTCTCATTTCCTTTCTTTTCTTCCTCTTCATCTCCTTCTTCTTCCTCCTTTCCTTCGTCATATCCAACTTTTTCTCCTTCTTCTGCTTCCACTTGCATTTCTACCTCTGGCTCTTCTTCGTCCACTTCTTCTCCATCATCCCCACTCCTTCAACTACTTCTTCTTCTTCCTGTTGTTCACCTTGTTCTACTTCTACTACATCTACTTGTTCTTCTTCTTCCCTCTCTTCTCCTTCTTGCCCTTCTTCTGCCTACACTACTTCTTCTTTCTCCCCTTCTTCTTCTCCTCCTTGTTCCGCTTCTTCTTCATCCCCTTTCCTCCATTGCTTCTTCTTCCTCCTCTTTTTCTCATTCTTCCACTTCTTCTTCTTCTTCCTATTGTTCTCCTTCTTCCGCTTGCACTTCTTCCTTTTCTTCTCGTTCTTCCACTTCTTCTTCTTCTTCCTTTTCTTCTCCTTCTGCCACCTCTTCTCCCACCTCCCGTTCTCCTTCTTCCACTTCTTCTTCTTCATCTCCTTTCATTCCACTACTTCCTCCTATTCCTCTTATTCTCTCCTTATACCACTTGTTCTACTACTACTTGTTGTTCTTCTTCATTTTCGTCTCCTTCTTCTGCTTCTTCTGCTTACACTTCTTCTTCTTCCTCTTCTTCCATTTCTTCTCCTTCCACAACTTCTTCTTCTTTCCTTTCTGTCTTCTCCTTCCTCTTTTTCTCCATCCCCGACTTCTGTTGCTTCCCATTGTTGCTCTTCCTCTTCTTCTCCTTCCCCCAAATCTTATGCTTACACTTCTTCTTCTTCTTCCTCTTCTCCTCCAGATTCCACTTCTTCTGCTTCTTCTCCCCTTCCCTTCCCCTCATTCTTCCTTTTCCTCCTTTTTTGCTTGTTCCAATTCTTCTTCTTCATCTCACCTCCTTCCACTACTTCTTCTTCCTCCTCTTGTTCACCTTCTTCAACTTCTTCACTTTCCACATCTTCTTCCTCTTATTATCTTTCTTCCACTTCTTCTAGTTACTATCCTTCTTCTTCCTCTTCTTATCTTTCTTCCACTTCTCCTGCCTCCTCTTGTTCTCTTTCTTAAACTTCTTCTTCATCCTCTCTTTTCTTTTCTTTTCTTCCTCCTCATCTCTTCTTCTTCTTCCTTTCCTTCGTCATATCCCTCTTTTTCTCCTTCTTCTGCTTCCACTTGCATTTTTATACCTCTTGTTCTCCTTCTTCCACTTCTTCTCCATCATCCCCACTCCTTCAACTACTACTTCTTCTTCCTCTTGTTCACCTTCTTCCACTTCTACTACATCCACTGGTTCTTCTTCTTCCCTCTCTTCTCCTTCTTGCCCTTCCTCTTCATGTCCTTCTTCTTCTTCCTATTGTTCTCCTTCTTTCGCTTCCACTTCTTCCTTTTCTTCTCGTTCTTCAACTTCTTCTCCTTCTGCCACCTCTTCTCCCTCCTCCCGTTCTCCTACTTCCACTTCTTCTTCTTCATCTCCTTTCATTCCACTACTTCCTCCTATTCCTCTTGTTCTCTCCTTCTACCACTTCTTCTACTACTAGTTGTTCTTCTTCTTGATTTTCGTCTCCTTCCTCCGCTTTTTCTGCTTACACTTCTTCTCCTTCCTCTTCTTCCATTTCTTCTCCTTCCACAACTTCTTCTTTCCTTTCCGTCTTCTCCTTCTCTTTTTCTCCATCCCCCACTTCTGTTGCTTCCCATTGTTGCTCTTCCTCTTCTTCTCCTTCCCCGAAATCTTATGCTTACATTTCTTCTTCTTCTTCCTCTTCTCCTCCAGCTTCCACTTCTTCTGCTTCTTCTTCCCTTCCCTTCCCCTCCTTCTTCCTTTTCCTCCTTTTCTCCTTCTTCCAATTCTTCTTCTTCATCTCACCGCCTCCCAGTACTTCTTCTTCCTCCTCCTGTTCACCTTCTTCAACTTCTTCACTTTCAACATCTTCTTCTTCTTTTCTTCTCCTTCTTGCACTTCCTCTAGCTACTCTCCTTCTTCTTCCTCTTCTTCTCTTTCTTCCACTTCTCCTGCCTCCTCTTGTTCTCTTTGTTCCACTTCTTCTTCATCCTCTCCTTTCCTTTCTTTTCTTCTCCTTCATCTCCTTCTTCTTCTTCCACTTGCATTTCTACCTCTTGTTCTCCTTCTTCCACTTCTCCTCCATCATCCCCACTCCTTTAACTACTTCTTCATCTTCTTCTTGTTCACCTTCTTCTACATCCACTTGTTCTTCTTCTTCCCTCTTCCACTTCTTGTTCCACTTCTTCTTCATCCCCTTTCCTTCCATTGCTTCTTCTTCCTCCTTTTTTTCTCATTCTTCCACTTCTTCTTCTTCTTCCTATTGTTCTCCTTCTTCCGCTTGCACTTCTTCCTTTTCTTCTCGTTCTTCCACTTCTTCTTCTTCTTCCTTTTCTTCTCCTTCTGCCACCTCTTCTCCCACCTCCCGTTCTCCTTCTTCCACTTCTTCTTCTTCATCTCCTTTCATTCCACTACTTCCTCCTATTCCTCTTATTCTCTCCTTCTACCACTTCTTCTACTTCTACTTGTTGTTCTTCTTCATTTTCGTCTCCTTCTTCCACTTCTTCTGCTTACACTTCTTATTCTTCCTCTTCTTCCAATTCTTCTCCTTCCACAACTTCTTCTTCTTTCCTTTACATCTTCTCCTTCCTCTTTTTCTCCATCCGCCATATCTGTTGCTTCCCATTGTTGCTCTTCCTCTTCTTCTCCTTCCCCCAAATCTTATGCTTACACTTCTTCTTCTTCCTGTTCTCCTCCAGATTCCACTTCTGCTTCTTCTTCCCTTCCCTTCCTTCTTCCTTTTCCTCCTTTTCTCCTTGTTCCAATTCTTCTTCTTCATCTCACCTCCTTCCCCGACCTCTTCTTCCTCCTCTTGTTGACCTTCTTCAACTTCTTCACTTTCCACATCTTCTTCTTCTTCCTTTTCTTCTCCTTCTTCCACTTCTTCTAGTTACTCTCCTTCTTCTTCCTCTTCTTATCTTTCTTTCACTTCTCCTGCCTCCTCTTGTTCTCTTTCTTCCACTTCATCTTCATCTCCTTGTTCTTCTTCCTTTCCTTCATCATATCCCTCTTTTTCTCCTTCTTCTGCTTCCACTTGCATTTCTACCTCTTTTTCTGCTTCTTCCACTTCTTGTCCGTCATCCCCACTCCTTCAACCACTTCTTCTTCGTCCTCTTTTTCACCTTCTTCCACTTCTACTATATCCACTTGTTCTTCTTCTTCCCTCTCTTCTCCTTCTTGCACTTCTTCTGGCTATCCTACTTGTTCTTCCTCCCCTTCTTCTTCTCCTCCTTGTTCCACTTCTTCTTCATCCCCTTCTCTTCCATTGCCTCTTCTTCCTCCTCTTTTTCTCATTCTTCCACTGCTTCTTCTTCTTCCTATTGTTCTCCTTCTTCCACTTGCACTATTTTTTCCTTTTCTTCTCGTTCTTCCACTTCTTCTCTTTCTGCCACCTCTTCTCCCTCCTCCCTTTCTCCTTCTTCCACCTCTTCCACTTCTTCTTCTTCATCTCCTTTCATTCCACTACTTCTACCACTTCTTCTACTTTTACTTGTTGTTCTTCTTCATTTTCATCTCCTTCTTCCGCTTCTTCTGCTTACACTTCTTCTTCTTCCTCTTGTTCCATTTCTTCTCCTTCCACAACTTCTTCTTCTTTCCTTTCCGTCTTCTCCTTCCTCTTTTTCTCCATCCCCCACTTTTGTTGATTCCCATTGTTGCTCTTCCTGTTCTTCTCCTTCCCCCAAATCTTATGCTTACACTTCTTCTTCTTCCTGTTCTCCTCCAGATTCCACTTCTGCTTCTTCTTCCCTTCCCTTCCTTCTTCCTTTTCCTCCTTTTCTCCTTGTTCCAATTCTTCTTCTTCATCTCACCTCCTTCCCCGACCTCTTCTTCCTCCTCTTGTTGACCTTCTTCAACTTCTTCACTTTCCACATCTTCTTCTTCTTCCTTTTCTTCTCCTTCTTCCACTTCTTCTAGTTACTCTCCTTCTTCTTCCTCTTCTTATCTTTCTTTCACTTCTCCTGCCTCCTCTTGTTCTCTTTCTTCCACTTCATCTTCATCTCCTTGTTCTTCTTCCTTTCCTTCATCATATCCCTCTTTTTCTCCTTCTTCTGCTTCCACTTGCATTTCTACCTCTTTTTCTGCTTCTTCCACTTCTTGTCCGTCATCCCCACTCCTTCAACCACTTCTTCTTCGTCCTCTTTTTCACCTTCTTCCACTTCTACTATATCCACTTGTTCTTCTTCTTCCCTCTCTTCTCCTTCTTGCACTTCTTCTGGCTATCCTACTTGTTCTTCCTCCCCTTCTTCTTCTCCTCCTTGTTCCACTTCTTCTTCATCCCCTTCTCTTCCATTGCCTCTTCTTCCTCCTCTTTTTCTCATTCTTCCACTGCTTCTTCTTCTTCCTATTGTTCTCCTTCTTCCACTTGCACTATTTTTTCCTTTTCTTCTCGTTCTTCCACTTCTTCTCTTTCTGCCACCTCTTCTCCCTCCTCCCTTTCTCCTTCTTCCACCTCTTCCACTTCTTCTTCTTCATCTCCTTTCATTCCACTACTTCTACCACTTCTTCTACTTTTACTTGTTGTTCTTCTTCATTTTCATCTCCTTCTTCCGCTTCTTCTGCTTACACTTCTTCTTCTTCCTCTTGTTCCATTTCTTCTCCTTCCACAACTTCTTCTTCTTTCCTTTCCGTCTTCTCCTTCCTCTTTTTCTCCATCCCCCACTTTTGTTGATTCCCATTGTTGCTCTTCCTGTTCTTCTCCTTCCCCCAAATCTTATGCTTACACTTCTTCTTCTTCTTCCTCTTCTCCTCCAGATTCCACTTCTTCTGCTTCTTCTTCCTTTCCCTTCCCCTTCTTCTTCCTTTTCCTCCGTTTCTCCTTGTTCCAATTCTTCTTCTTCATCTCACCTCCTTCAACTACTTCTTCTTGCTCCTCTTGTTCACCTTCTTCAACTTCTTCACTTTACACATCTTCTTCTTCTTCCTTTTCTTCTCCTTCTTCCACTTCTTCTAGTTACTCTCCTTTTTCTTCCTCTACTTTTCTTTCTTCCACTTCTCCTGCCTCCTCTTGTTCTCTTTCTTCCACTTCTTCTTCATCCTCTCCTTTCCTTTCTTTTCTTCCTCTTCATCTCCTTCTTCTTCTTCCTTTCCTTCGTCATATCCCTCTCTTTCTCCTTCTTCTGTTTCCACTTGTATTTCTACCTCTTGTTCTCCTTCTTCCACTTCTTCTCCATCATCCCCTCTCCTTGAACTACTTCTTCTTCTTCCTCTTGTTCACCTTCTTCCACCTCTACTACATCCACTTGTTCTTCTTCTTCCCTCTCTTCTCGTTCTTGCCCTTTTTCTGCCTACACTACTTCTTCTGCCTCCCCTTCTTCTTCTCCTCCTTGTTCCACTTCTTCTTCATCGCCTTTCCTTCCATTGCTTCTTCTTCCTCCTTTTTTCTCATTCTTCCACTTCTTTTCCTTCTTCTTCCTATTGTTCTCTTTCTTCCACTTGCACTACTTCCTTTTCTCCTCGTTCTTCCACTTCTTCTTCTTCGTCTTCTTCTCCTTCTGCCACCTCTTCTCCCTCCTCCCGTTCTCCTTCTTCCACTTCTTCTTCTTCATTTCCTTTCATTCCACTACTTCCTCCTATTCCTCTTATTCTCTCCTTCTACCACTTCTTCTACTTGTAGTTCTTCTTCATTTTCGTCTCCTTCTACCACTTCTTCTACTTGTTGTTCTTCTTCATCTTCATCTCCTTCTTCTTCTTCCTTTCCTTTGTCATATCCCTCTTTTTCTCCTTCTTCTGCTTCCACTTGCATTTCTACCTCTTGTTCTCCTTCTTCCACTTCTTCTCCATCATCCCCATTCCTTCAACTACTTCTTCTTCTTCACTTGTTCGCCTTCTTCCACCTCTACTACATCCACTTCTTCTTCTTCTTCCCTTTCTTCTCCTTCTTGCCCTTCTTTTGCCTGCACTACTTCTTCTTCCTCCCCTTCTTCTTCTCCTCCATGTTCCACTTCTTCTTCATCCCCTTTCCTTCCATTGCTTCTTCTTCCTCCTCTGTTTCTCATTCTTCCACTTCTTCTTCTTCTTCCTATTGTTCTCCTTCTTCCACTTGCACTATTTTTTCCTTTTCTTCTCGTTCTTCCACTTCTTCTTCTTCCTCTTCTTCTCCTTCTGCCACCTCTACTCCCTCCTCCCGTTCTCCTTCTTCCACTGCTTCCACTTCTTCTTCTTCATCTCCTTTCATTCCACTACTTCTACCACTTCTTCTACTTGTACTTGTTGTTCTTCTTCATTTTCGTCTCCTTCTTCCGCTTCTTCTGCTTACACTTCTTCTTCTTCCTCTTCTTCCATTTCTTCTCCTTCCACAACTTCTTCTTCTTTGCTTTCCGTCTTCTCCTTCCTCTTTTTCTCCATCCCCGACCTTTGTTGCTTCCCATTGTTGCTCTTCCTCTTCTTCTCCTTCCCCCAAATCTTATGCTTACACTTCTTCTTCTTCTTCCTCTTCTCCTCCAGATTCCACTTCTTCTGCTTCTTCTTCCCTTCCCTTCCCCTCCTTCTTCCTTTTCCTCCTTTTCTCCTTGTTCCAATTCTTCTTCTTCATCTCACCTCCTTCCACTACTTCTTCTTCCTCCTCTTGTTCACCTTCTTCAACTTCTTCACTTTCCACATCTTCTTCTTCTTCCTTTTCTTCTCCTTCTTCCACTTCTTCTAGTTACTCTCCTTCTTCTTCCTCTACATTGTTTCTTCCACTTCTCCTGCCTCCTCTTCTTCTCTTTCTTCCACTTCTTTTTCATCCTCTCCTTTCCTTTCTTTTCTTCCTCTTCATCTTCTTCTTCTTCCTTTCCTTCGTCATATCCCTCTCTTTCTCCTTCTTCCACTTCTTCTCCATCATCCCCACTCCTTCAACTACTTCTTCTTCTTCACTTGTTCACCTTCTACCACCTCTACTACATCCACTTGTTATTCTTCTTCCCTCTCTTCTCCTTCTTGCCCTTCTTCTGCCTACACTACTTCTTCTTCCTCCCCTTCTTCTTCTCCTCCTTGTTCCACTTCTTCTTCATTCCCCTTTCCTTTCCGTCTTCTCCTTCTTCTTTTTCTCCATTCCCCACTTCTGTTGCTTCCCATTGTTGCTCTTCCTCTTCTTCTCCTTCCCCCAAATCTTATGCTTACACTTCTTCTTCCTCCCCTTCTTCTTCTCCTCCTTGTTCCACTTCTTCTTCATCCCCTTTCCTTCCATTGCTTCTTCTTCCTACTCTTTTTCTCATTCTTCCACTTCTTCTTCTTCTTCCTATTGTTCTCCTTCTTCCACTTGCACTTCTTCCTTTTCTTCTCGTTCTTCCACTTCTTCTTTTTCCTATTGTTCTCCTTCTTCCACTTGCACTTGTTCCTTTTCTTCTCGTTCTTCCACTTCTTCTTCTTCTCCTTCTGCAACCTCTTCTTCCTCCTCCCGTTCTCCTTCGTCCACTTCTTCTTCTTCATCTCCTTTCATTCCACTACTTCCTCCTATTCCTCTTATTCTCTCCTTCTACCACTTCTTCTACTTCTACTTGTTGTTCTGCTTCATTTTCGTCTCCTTCTTCCGCTTCTTTTGCTTACACTTCTTGTTCTTCCTCTTCTTCCATTTCTTCTCCTTCCAACACTTCTTCTTCTTTCCTTTCCATCTTCTCCTTCTTCTTTTTCTCTATCCCCCACTTCCGTTGCTTCCCATTGTTACTTTTCCTCTTCTTCTCCTTCCCCCAAATCTTATGCTTACAGTTCTTCTTCTTCTTGCTCTTCTCCTTCAGATTCCTTCCATTGCTTATTCTTCCTCCTCTTTTTCTCATTGTTCCACTTCTTCTTCTTCCTATTGTTCTCCTTCTTCCACTTGCACTTCTTCCTTTTCTTCTCGTTCTTCTACTTCTTGTTCTTCCTCTTCTTCTCCTTCTGCCACCTCTTCTTCCTCCTCCCGTTCTCTTTCTAGAACTTCTTCCTCTTCATCTCCTTTCATTCCACTACTTCCTCCTATTCCTCTTATTCTTCTCCTTCTGCCACCTCTTCTCCCTCCTCCCGTTCTCCTTCTTCTTCATCTCCTTTCATTCCACTACTTCCTCCTATTCCTCTCATTCTTTCCTTCTACCACTTTTTCTACTTGTACTTGTTGTTCTTCTTCATTTTGGTCTCCTTCTTCCGCTTCTTCTGCTTACACTTCCTCTTCTTCCATTTCTTCTCCTTCCACAACTTCTTCTTCTTTCCTTTCCGTCTTCTCCTTCCTCTTTTTCTCCATCCCCCACTTCTGTTGCTTCCCATTGTTGCTCTTCCTCTTCTTCTCCTTCCCCCAAATCTTATGCTTACACTTCTTCTTCTTCTTCTTCCTCTTCTACTCCAGATTCCACTTCTTCTTCCCTTCCCTTCCCCTCCTTCTTCCTTTTCCTCCTTTTCTGCTTGTTCCAATTCTGATTCTTCATCTCACCTCCTTCCACTACTTCTTCTTCCTCCTCTTGTTCACCTTCTTCAAGTTCTTCACTTTCCACATCTTCTTCTTCTTCCTTTTCTTCTCCTTCTTCCACTTCTTCTAGTTACTCTCCTTCTTCTTCCTCTTCTTATCTTTCCTCCACTTCTCCTGCCTCCTCTTGTTCTCTTTCTTCCGCTTCTTCTTCATCCTCTCCTTTCGTTTCTTTTCTTCCTCTTCATCTCCTTCTTCTTCTTCCTTTCCTACGTCATATCCCTCTTTTTCTCCTTCTTCTGCTTCCACTTGCATTTCTACCTCTTGTTCTCCTTCTTCCACTTCTTCTCCATCATCCCAACTACTTCAACTACTTTTTCTTCTTCCTCTTGTTCACCTTCTTCCACTTCTACTACTTCCACTTGTTCTTCTTCTTCCCTCTCTTCTCCTTCTTGCCTTTCTCCTGCCTACACTACTTCTTCTTCCTCCCCTTGTTCTTCTCCGCCTTGTTCCGCTTCTTCTTCATCCCCTTTCCTTCCATTGCTTCTTCTTCCTCCTCTTTTTCTCATTCTTCCAATTCTTCTTCTTCTTCCTATTGTTCTCCTTCTTCCACTTGCACTTCTTACTTTTCTTCTCTTTCTTCCACTTCTTCTTCTTCCTCTTCTTCTCCTTCTGCCACCTCTTCTCCCTCCTACCGTTCTCCTTCTTCCACTTCTTCTTCATCTCATTTCATTCCACTACTTCCTCCTATTCCTTTTATTCTCTCCCTCCACCACTTCTTCTATTTCTGCTTCTTGTTCTTCTTCTTTTTCATCTCCTTCTTCGGCTTCTACTGCTTACACTTCTTCTTCTTCCTCTTCTTCCATTTCTTATCCTTCAACAACTTCTTCTTTCCTTTTCGTCTTCTCCTTCCTCTTTTTCTCCATCACCCACTTCTGTTGCTTCCCATTGTTTCTCTTCCTCTTCTTCTCCTTGCCCCAAATCTTATGCTTACACTTCTTCTTCTTCTTCGTCTTCTCCTCCAGATTCCACTTCTTCTGCTTCTTCTTCCCTTCCCTTCCCCTCCTTCTTCCTGTTCCTCCTTTTCTCCTTGTTCCAATTCTTCTTCTTCATCTCAGTTCCTTCCACTACTTCTTCTTCCTCCTCTTGTTCACCTTCTTCAACTTGTTCACTTTCCACATCTTCTTCTTCTTCCTTTTCATCTCCTTCTTCCACTTCTTCTAGTTACTCTCCTTCTTCTTCCACTTGAACTTCTTCCTTTTCTTCTCGTTCTTCCACTTCTTCTTCTTCCTCTTCTTGTCCTTCTGCCACCTCTTCTCCCTCCTCCCGTTCTCCTTCTTCAACTTGTTCTTCTTCATCCCCTTTCCTTCCATTGCTTCTTCTTCCTCCTCCTTTTCTCATTCTTCCACTTCTTCTTCTTCTTCCTAGTGTTCTCCTTCTTCCACTTGCACTTCTTCCTTTTCTTCTCGTTCTTCCACTTCTTCTTCTTCCTCTTCTTCTCCTTCTACCACCTCTTCTCCCTCTTCCCGTTCTGCTTCTTCCACTTCTTATTTTTCATCTCCTGTCATTCCACTACCTCCTCCTATTCCTCTTATTCTCTCCTTCTACCACTTCTTCTACTTCTACTTGTTGTTCTTCCTCATTTTCGTCTCCTTCTTCCCCTTCTTCTGCTTACACTTCCTCTTCTTCCGCTTCTTCCATTTCTTCTCCTTCCACAACTTCTTCTTCTTACCTTTCCGTCTTCTCCTTCCTCTTTTTCTCCATCCCAAACTTCTGTTGCTTCCCATTCCTGCTCTTCGTGTTCTTCTCCTTCCCCCAAATCTTATGCTTACACTTCTTCTTCTTCTTCCTCTTCTCCTCGAGATTCCACTTCTTCTGGTTCTTCTTCCCTTCGCTTCCCCTCCTTTTTCCTTTTCCTCCTTTTCTCCTTGTTCCACTTCTTCTTCTTCATCTCACCTCCTTCCAGTACTTCTTCTTCCTCCTCTTGTTCACCATCTTCAACTTCTTCACTTTCCACACTTCTTCTTCCTTTTCTTCTCCTTCTTCCACTTCTTCTAGTTACTCTCTTTCTTCTTCCTCTTCTTATCTTTCTTCCACTTCTCCTGCCTCCTCTTGTTTTCTTTCTTCCACTGCTTCTTCATCCTCTCCTTTCCTTTCTTTTCTTCCTATTCATCTCCTTCTTCTTTTTCCTTTCCTTCGTCATATCCGTCATTTTCTCCTTCTTCTGCTTCCACTTGCATTTCTACCTCTTGTTCTCCTTCTTCCACTTCTTCTCCATCATCCCCACTCCTTCACCTACTTCTTCTTCTTCCTCTTGTTCACCTTCTTCCAGTTCTACTACATCCACTTGTTGCTCTTCTTCTTCTTCTCCTTCCCCCAAATCTTATGCATACACTTCTTCTTCTTCTTCCTCTTCTCCTCCAGATTCCACTTCTTCTGCTTCTTATTCCCTTCCCTTCCCCTCCTTCTTCCTTTTCCTCCTTTTCTCCTTGTTCCAATTCTTCTTCTTCATCTCACCTCCTTCCACTAATTCTTCTTCCTCCTCTTGTTCACCTTCTAAACTTTCCACATCTTCATCTTCTTCCTTTTCTTCTCCTTCTTCCACTTCTTCTGGTTACTCTCCTTCTTCTTCCTCTTCTTATCTTTACTCCACTTCGCCTGCCTCCTCTTGTTCTCTTTCTTCCACTTCTTCTTCATCCTCTCCTTTCCTTTCTTTTCTTCCTCTTCATCTCCTTCTTCTTCCTCCTTTCCTTCGTCATATCCCACTTTTTCTCCTTCTTCTGCTTCCACTTGCATTTCTACCTCTTGCTCTTCTTCGTCCACTTCTTCTCCATCATCCCCACTCCTTCAACTACTTCTTCTTCTTCCTGTTGTTCACCTTCTTCCACTTCTACTACATCCACTTGTTCTTCTTCTTCCCTCTCTTCTCCTTCTTGCCCTTCTTCTGCCTACTACACTACTTCTTCTTTCTCCCATTCTTCTCCTCCTTGTTCCACTTCTTCTTCATCCCCTTTCCTACACTTCCTCTTCTTGCTCCCCTTCTCCTCCAGATTCCACTTCTTCTGCTTCTTCTTCCCTTCCCTTCCCGTCCGGTCCTTCTACCTTTTCCTCCTTTTCTCCTTGTTCCAATTCTTCTTCTTCATCTCACCTCTTTCCACTACTTCTTCTTCCTCCTCTTATTCACGTTCTTCACTTTCCAGATCTTCTTCTTCCTTTTCTTCTCCTTATTCCACTTCTTCTAGTTACTCTCCTTCTTTTTCCTCTTCTTATCCTTCTTCCACTTCCCCTGCCTCCTGTTGTTCTCTTTCTTCCACTTCTTCTTTATCCTCTCCTTTCCTTTCTTTTCTTCCTCTTCATGTCCCTCTTCTTCTTCCTTTCCTTCGTTATATCCCTCTTTTTCTCCTTCTTCTGCTTCCACTTGCATTTCTACCTCTTGTTCTCCTTCTTCTCCATCATCCCCACTACTTCAACTAATTCTTCTTCTTCCTCTTGTTGACCTTCTTCCACTTCTACTACATCCACTTGTTCTTCTTCTTCCCTCTCTTGTCCTGCTTGCCCTTCTTCTGCCTACACTACTTCTTCTTCCTCCTTTGTTTCTTCCCCTCCTTGTTCCACTTCATCTTCATCCCCTTTCCTTCCATTGCTTCTTCTTCCTCCTTTTTTTCTCATTCTTCCACTTCTTCTTCTTCTTCCTATTGTTCTCCTTCTTCCACTTGCACTTCTTCCTTTTCCTCTCCTTCAACCACTTCTTCTTCTTCTTCCTCTTCTTCTCCTTCTGCCACCACTTCTCCCACCTCCCGTTCTCCTTCTTCCACTTCTTCTTCTTCATCTCCTTTCATTCCACTACTTCCTCCTATTCCTCTTATTGTCTCCTTCTATGACTTGTTCTAGTTCTACTTGTTGTTCTTCTTCATTTTCGTCTCCTTGTTCCGCTTGTTCTGCTTACAGTTCTTCTTCTTCCTCTTCTTCCATTTCTTATCCTTCAACAACTTCTTCTTTCCTTTTCGTCTTCTCCTTCCTCTTTTTCTCCATCCCCCACTTCACTTGCTTCCCATTGTTGCTCTTCCTCTTCTTCTCCTTCCCCCAAATCTTATGCTTACACTTCTTCTTCTTCCTCTTCTCCTCCAGATTCCACCTCTTCTGCTTCTTCTTCCCTTCCCTTTCCTACCTCTACTTCTTCCTTTTCCTCCTTTTCTCCTTTTTCCAATTCTTCTTATTCATCTAACCTCCTTCCACTACTTCTTCTTCCTCCTCTTGTTCACCTTCTTCAACTTCTTCACTTTCCACATCTTGTTCTTCTTCCTTAAATTCGTCATATCCCTTTTTTTCTCCTTCTTCTACTTCCACTTGCATTTCTACCTCTTGTTCTCCTTCTTCCACTTCTTCTCCATCATCCCCACTCCTTCAACTACTACTTCTTCTTCCTCTTGTTCAGCTTGTTCCACTTCTACTACATCCACTTGTTCTTCTTCTTCCCTCTCTTCTCCTTCTTGCCCTTCTTCTGCCTACACTACTTCTTCTTCCTCCCCTTCTTCTTCTCCTCCTTGTTCCACTTCTTCCTATTGTTCTCCTTCTTCGACTTGCACTTCTTCCTTTTCTTCTCGTTCTTCCACTTCTTCTTCTTCCTCTTCTTCTCTTACTGCAATCTCTTCTCCCTCCTCCCGTTCTCCTTCTTCCACTTCTTCTTCATCCCCTTTCCTTCAATTGCTTCTTCTTCCTCCTCTTTTTCTCATTCTTCCACTTCTTCTTCTTCTTCCTCCTCTTCTCCTTCATATCACTCTTTTTCTCCTTTTTCTGCTTCCACTTGCATTTCTACCTCTTGCTCTCCTTCTTCCACTTCTTCTCCATCATCCCCACTCCTTCCCTCTCTTCTCCTTCTTGCCCTTCTTCTGCCTACACTACTTCTTCTTCCTCCCCTTGTTCTTCTTCTTCCCTCTCTTCTCCTTCTTCCCTTTCTTCTGCCTAGACTACTTCTTCTTCTCCTCCTTGTTCCACTTCTTCTTCATTCCCCTTTCCTTCCATTGCTTCCTGTTCCTCCTCTTTTTCTCATTCTTCCACTTCTTCTTCTTCTTCCTATTTTTCTCTTTCTTCCACTTGCAGTTCTTCCTTTTCTTCTCGTTCTTCCACTTCTTCTTGTTCCTCTTCTTCTCCTTCTGCCACCTCTTCTTCCTCCTCCCGTTCTCCTTCTTCCACTTCTTCTTCATCTCCTTTCATTCCACTACTTCCTCTTATTATCTCCTTTTACTAGTTCCTCTACTTCTGCTTGTTGTTCTTCTTCATTTTCGTCTCCTTCTTCCGCTTCTTCTGCTTACACTTCTTCTTCTTCCTCTTCTTCCTCTTCTTCCATTTCTTCTCCTTCTGGTTTTTCTCCATCCCCCACTTCTGTTGCTTCCCATTGTTGCTCTTCATCTTCTTCTACTTCCCCCAAATCTTATGCTTACACTACTTCTTCTTCTTCTTCTTCTCCTCCAGATTCCACTTCTTCTGCTTCTTCTTCCCTTCCCTTCCCCTCCTTCTTCCTTTTCCTCCTTTTCTCCTTATTCCAATTCTTCTTCCTCATCTCACCTCCTTCCACTACCTCTTCTTCCTCCTCTTGTTCACCTTCTTCACTTTCCACATCTTCTTCTTCTTCCTTTTCTTCTCCTTCTTCCACTTCTTCTAGTTACTCTTCTTCTTCTTCCTCTTCTTATGTTTCTTTCACTTCTCTGCCTTCTCTTGTTCTCTTTCTTCGACTTCTTCTTCATCCTATCCTTTCCTTTCTTTTCTTCCTCTTCATCTTCTTCTTCTTCTTCCTTTCCTTCATCATATCCCTCTTTTTCTCCTTCTTCTGCATCCACTTGCATTTCTAACTCTTGTTCTCCTTCTTCCACTTCTTCTCCATCATCCCCACTCCTTCAGCTACTTCTTCTTCTTCCTCTTGTTCACCTTCTTCCACTCCTACTACATCCACTTGTTCTTCTTCTTCCCTCTCTTCTCCTTCTTGCCCTTCTTCTGCCTACACTACTTCTTCTTCCTCCCCTTCTTCTTCTCCTCCTTGTTCCACTTATTCTTCATCCCCTTTCCTTCCATTACTTCTTCTTGCTCCTCTTTTTCTTATTCCTCCACTTCTTCTTCTTCTTCCTATTGTTCTCCTTCTTCCACTTGCACTTCTTCCTTTTCTTCTCGTTCATCCACTTCTTCTTCTTCGTCTTCTTCTCCTTCTGTCACCTCTTCTTCCTCTTCCCGTTCTCTCCTACTACTTTCATTTTCGTCTCCTTCTTCCGCTTCTTCTGATTACACTTCTTCTTCTTCCTCTTCTTCCATTTCTTCTCCTTCCACAACTTCTTCTTCTTTCCATTCCGTCTTATCCTTCCTCTTTTTCTCCATCCCCCACTTCTGTTGCTTCCCATTGTTGCTCTTCCTCTTCTTCTCCTTCCCCCAAATCTTATGCTTACACTTCTTCTTCTTCCTCTTTTTCTTCCATTTCTCCCGCCTCCTCTTGTTCTCTTTCTTCCACTTCTTCTTCATCCTCTCCTTCCTTTCTTTTCTTCCTGTTCATCTCCTTGTTCTTCTTCCTTTCCTTCGTCATATCCCTCTTTTTCTCCTTCTTCTGCTTCTACTTGCATTTCTACCTCTTGTTCTCCTTCTTCCACTTCTTCTCCATCATCCCCACTCCTTCAACTACTTCTTCTTCTTCCCCTTCTTCTTCTCCTCCTTGTTCGACCTCTTCTTCATCCCCTTTCCTTCTATTGCTTCTTCTTCCTCCTCTTTTTCTCATTCTTCAACTTCTTCTTCTTCACCCAATTGTTCTCCTTCTTCCACTTGCACTTCTTCCTTTTCTTCTCATTCTTCCACTTCTTCTTCTTCCTCCTCCGGTTCTCCTTCTTCCAATTCTTCTTCTTCATCTCCTTTCATTCCACTACTTCCTCCTATTCCTCTTATTCTCTCCTTCTACCACTTCTGCTACTTCTACTTGTTGTTCTTCTTTCATTTTCGTCTCCTTCTTCCGCTTCTTCTGATTACACTTCTTCTTCTTCCTCTTCTTCCATATGTTCTCCTTCAACAACTTCTTCTTCTTGCCTTTTCGTCTTCTGCTTCCTCTTTTTCTCCATCCCACACTTCTGTTGCTTCCCATTGCTGCTCTTCCTCTTCTTCTCCTTCCCCCAAATCTTATGCTTACACTTCTTCTTCTTCTTCCTCTTCTCCGGCTTCCACTTCTTCTGCTTCTTCTTCCCTTCCCTTCCCATCCTTCTTCCTTTTCCTCCTTTTCTCCCTGTTCCAATTCTTTTTCTTCTCACCTCCTTCCACTACTTCTTCTTCCTCCTCTTGTTCACCTTCTTCAACTTTTTCACTTTCCACATCTTCTTCTTCTTCCTTTTCTTCTCCTTCTTCCACTTCTTCTAGTTACTCTCCTTCTTCTTCCTCTTCGTATCTTTCTTCCACTTCTCCTGACTCCTCTTGTTCTCTCTTTCTTCCACTTCTTCTTCATCCTCTCCTTTCCTTTCTTTTCTTCCTCTTCATCTCCTTCTTGTTCCTCCTTTCCTTCGTCATATCCCTCTTTTTCTCCTACTTTTGCTTCCACTTGCATTTCTACCTCTTTTCTCCTTCTTGCCGTTCTTCTGCCTACACTACTTCTTCTTCCTCCCTTCTTCTTCCCCGTTCCTTCGTCATATCCCTCTTTTTCTCCTTCTTCCACTTCTTCTCCATCATCTCAACTCCTTCAACTACTTCTTCTTCTTCCTCTTGTTCACCTTCTTCCACTTCTACTTCATCCATTTGTTCTTCTTCTTGCCTCTCTTCTCCTTCTTGCCCTTCTTCTGCCTACACTGCTTCTTCTTCCTCCCCTTCTTCTTCTTCTCCTTCTTCCACTTCTTCTTCTTCTTCCTATTGTTCTCCTTCTTCCACTTGCACTTCTTCCTTTTCTTCTTGTTCTTCCACTTCTTCTTCTTCCTCTTCTTCTCCTTCTGCCACCTCTTCTTCCTCCTCCCGTTCTCCTTCTTCCACTTCTTCTTCTTCATCTCCTTTCATTCCACTACTTCCTCCTATTCCTCTTATTCTGTCCTTCTACCACTTCTTCTACTTCTACTTGTTGTTCTTCTTCATTTTCGTCTCCTTCTTCCGCTTCTTCTACTTACACTTCTTCTTCTTGCTCTTCTTCCATTTCTTCTCCTTCCACAACTTCTTCTTCTTTCCTTTCCGTCTTCTCCTTCCTCTTTTTCTCCATCCCCCACTTTTGTTGCTTCCCATTGTTGCTCTTCCTCTTCTTCTCCTTCCCCCAAATCTTATGCTTACACTTTTTCTTCTTCTTCCTCTTCTCCTCCAGATTCCACTTCTTCTGCTTCTTCTTCCCTTCCCTTCCCCTCCTTCTTCCTTTTCCTCCTTTTCTCCTTATTCCAATTCTTCTTCTTCATCTCACCTCCTTCCACAACTTCTTCTTCCTCCGCTTGTTCCCCTTCTTCAACTTCTTCACTTTCCACATCTTCTTCTTCTTCCTTTTCTTCTCCTTCTTCCACTTCTTCTAGTTACTCTCCTTCTTCTTCCTCTTCTTATCTTTCTTCCACTTCTCCTGCCTCCTCTTGTTCTCTTTCTTCCACTTCTTCTTCATCATCTCCTTTCCTTTCTTTTCTTCCTCTTCATCTCCTTCTTCTTCTTCTTTTCCTTCGTCATATCCCTCTTTTTCTCCTTCTTCTGCTTCCACTTGCATTTCTACCTCTTGTTCTCCTTCTTCCACTTCTTCTCCATTATCCCCACTCCTTCAACTACTTCTTCTTCCTCTTGTTCTCCTTCTTCCACTTCTACTTCATCCACTTTTTCTTCTTCTTCCCTCTCTTCTCCTTCTTGCCCTTTTTCTGCCTACACTGCTTCTTCTTCCCCCCCTTCTTCTTCTCCTCCTTCTTCCAATTCTTCTTCATTCCCCTTTCCTTCCATTGCTTCTTCTTCCTCCTCTTTCTCTCATTGTTCCACTTCTTCTTCTTCTTCCTATTGTTCTCCTTCTTCCACTTGAACTTCTTCCTTTTCTTCTCGTTCTTCCACTTCTTCTTCTTCCTCTTCTTCTCTTTCTGCCACCTCTTCTCCCTCCTCCCGTTCTCCCTTTTTCCACTTCTTCTAGTTACTCTCCTTCTTCTTCCTCTTCTTATCTTTCTTCCACTTCTCCTGCCTCCTCTTGTTCTCTTTCTTCCACTTCTTCTGCATCCTCTCCTTTCCTTTCTTTTCTTCCTCTTCATCTCCTTCTTCTTCTTCCTTTCCTTCGTCATATCCCTCCTTTTCTCCTGCTTCAGCTTCCACTTGCATTTGTACCTCTTGTTCTCCTTTTTCCACGTCTTCTGCATCATCCCCACTCCTTTAATTACTTCTTCTTCTTCCTCTTGTTCACCTTCTTCCACTTCTACTACATCCACTTGTTCTTCTTCTTCCCTCTCTTCTCCTTCTGCCCTTCTTCTGCCTACGCTACTTCTTCTTCCTCCCCTTCTTCTTATCCTTCTTGTTCCACTTCTTCTTCTTCATCTCTTTTCCTTCCATTGCCTCTTCTTACTCCTCTTTTTCTCATTCTTCCACTTCTTCTTCTTCTTGCTATTGTTCTCCTTCTTCCACTTGCACTTCTTCCTTTTCTTCTCGTTCTTCCACTTCTTCTTCTTCCTCTTCTTCTTCTTCTGCCACCTCTTCTCCCTCCTCCCGTTCTCCTTCTTCCACTTCTTCTTCTTCTTCATCTCGTTTCATTCCACTACTTCCTCCTATTCCTCTTATTCTCTCCTTCTACCAGTTCTTCTACTTCTACTTGTTGTTCTTCTTCATTTTCGTCTCCTTCTTCCGCTTCTTCTGCTTACATTTCTTCTTCTTCCTCTTCTTCCAATTCTTTTCGTTCCAAAACTTCTTCTTCTTTCCTTTCCATATTCTCCTTCCTCTTTTTCTCCATCCCCCACTTCTGTTGCGTTCCAAAACTTGTTGTTCTCTTTCTTCCACTTCTTCTTCATCCTCTATTTTCCTTTCTTTTCTTCCTCTTCATCTCCTTCTTCTTCTTCCTTTCCTTCGTCATATCCCTCTTTTTCTCCTTCTTCTGCTTCCACTTGCCTTGTACCTCTTCTTCTCCTTCTTCCACGTCTTCTCCATCATCCCCACTCTTTCAATTACTTCTTCTTCTTCCTCTTGTTCACCTTCTTCCACTTCTACCACATCCACTTGTTCTTCTTCTTCCCTCTCTTCTCCTTCTTGCCCTTCTTCTTCTTACACTCCTTCTTCCTCCCCTTCTTGTTCTCCTCCTTGTTCCACTTCTTCTTCTTCATCCCCTTTCCTTCCATTGCTTCTTCTTCCTCCTCTTTTTCTCATTCTTCCACTTCTTCTTGTTCTTCCTATTGTTCTCCTTCTTCCACTTGCACTTCTTCCTTTTCTTCTCGTTCTTCCACTTCTTCTTCTTCCTCTTCTTCTCCTTCTGCCACCTCTTCTCCCTCTTCCCGTTCTGCTTCTTCCACTTCTTATTTTTCATCTCCTTCCATCCCACTACTTCCTCCTATTCCTCTTATTCTCTCCTTCTACCACTTCTTCTACTTCTACTTGTTGTTCTTCTTAATTTTTGTCTCCTTCTTCCGCTTCTTCTGCTTACACTTCTTCTTCTTCCTCTTCTTCCATTTCTTCTCCTTCCACAACTTCTTCTTCTTTACTTGCGGTCTTCTCCTTCCTCTTTTTCTCCATCCCCCATTCCTGTTGCTTCCCACTGTTGCTCTTCCTCTTCTTCTCGTTCCGCCAAATCTTATACTTACACTTCTTCTTCTTCTTCCTCTACTCCTCTAGATTCCACTTCTTCTTCTTCACCTCGTTCCTTTTCCTCCTTTTCTCCTTGTTCCAATTCTTCTTCATCTCACCTCCTTCCACTACTTCTTCTTACTCGTCCTGTTCACCTTCTTCAACTTCTTCACTTTCAACATATCCTTCTTTTTCTCCTTCTTCTGCTTCCACTTGCATTTCTACTCCATCCCCACTCTTTCAACTAGTTCTTATTCTTCCTCTTGTTCACCTTCTTCCACTTCTACTACATCCACTTGTTCTTCTTCTTCCCTCTCTTCTCCTTCTTGCCTTTCTTCTGCCTACACTACTTCTTCTTCCTCCCCTTCTTCTTCTCCTCCTTGTTCCACTTCTTCTTCATTCCCCTTTCCTTCCATTGCTTCTTCTTCCTCCTCTTTTTCTCATTCTTCCACTTCTTTTTCTTCTCCCTATTTCTCTCCTTCTTCCACTTGCACTTCTTCCTTTTCTTCTTGTTCTTCCAGTTCTTCTTCTTCCTCTTCTTCTACTTCTGCCACCTCTTCTCCCTCCTCCCGTTCTCCTTCTTCCACTTCTTCTTGTTCATCTCCTTCCATTCCAATACTTCCTCCTATTCCTCTTATTCTCTTCTGCTTACACTTCCTCTTCTTCCTCTTCTTCCATTTCTTCTCCTTCCATAACTTGTTCTTCTTTCCTTTCCGTCTTCTCCTTCCTCTTTTTCTCTATCCCCCACTTCTGTTGCTTCCCATTGTTGCTCTTCCTCTTCTTCTCCTTGCCCCAAATCTTATGCTTACACTTCTTCTTCTTCTTCTTCCTCTTCTCCTCCAGATTCCACTTCTTCTGCTTCTTCTTCCCTTCCCTTCCCCTGCTTCTTCCTTTTCCTCCTTTTCTCCTTGTTCCAATTCTTCTTCTTCATCTCACCTCCTTTTACTACTTCTTCTTCCTCCTCTTGTTCACCTTCTTCAACTTCTTCACTTTCCACATCTTCTTCTTCTTCTTTTTCTTCTCCTTCTTACTTCTTCTAGTTACTCTCCTTCTTCTTCCTCTTCTTTTCTTTCCTCCACTTCTCCTTCCTCCTCTTGTTCTCTTTCTTCCGCTTCTTCTTCATCCCCTCCTTTCGTTTCTTTTCTTCCTCTTCATCTCCTTCTTCTTCTTCCTTTCCTTCGTCATATCCCTTTTTTTCACCTTCTTCTGCTTCCACTTGCATTTCTACCTCTTGTTCTCCTTCTTCCACTTCTTCTCCATCATCCCCACTCCTTCAACTACTTCTTCTTCTTTCTCTTGTTCACCCTCTTCCACTTCTACTACATCCACTTGTTCTTCTTCTTCCCTCTCTTCTCCTTCTTGCCCGTCTTCTGCCTACACTACTTCTTCTGCCTACACTTGTTCTTCTAGTTACTTCTCCTTCCTCTTTTTCTCCATCCCCCACTTCTGTTGCTTCCCATTGTTGCTCTTCCTCTTCTTCTCCTTCCCCCAAATCTTGTGCTTACACTTCTTCTTCTTCTTCCTCTTCTCCTCCAGATTCCACTTCTTCTGCTTCTTCTTCGCTTCCCTTCCCCTCCTTCTTCCTTTTCCTCCTTTTCTCCTTGTTCCAATTCTGATTCTTCATCTCACCTCCTTCCACTACTTCTTCTTCCTCCTCTTGTTCACCTTCTTCAACTTCTTCACTTTCCACATCTTCTTCTTCTTCCTTTTCTTCTCCTTCTTCCACTTCTTCTAGTTACTCTCCTTCTTCTTCCTCTTCTTATCTTTCTTCCACTTCTCCTGCCTCCTCTTGTTCTCTTTCTTCCACTTCTTCTTCTTCCTCTCCTTTCCTATCTTTTCTTCCTCTTCATCTCCTTCCTTTCCTTTGTCATATCCGTCTTTCTCTCCTTCTTCTGCTTCAACTTGCATTTCTACCTCTTGTTCTCCTTCTTCCACTTATTCGCCATAATCCCCACTCCTTCAACTACTTCTTCTTCCTCTTGTTCACCTTCTTCGACTTCTACTACATCCACTTGTTCTTCTTCTTCCCTCTCTTTTTCTTCTTGCCCTTCTCCTACCTAAACTACTTCTTCTTCCTCCCCTTCTTCTTGTCCTCAATGTTCCACTTCTTCTTCATCCCCTTTCCTTCCATTACTTCTTCTTCCTCCTCTTTTTCCCATTCTTCCACTTGTTCTTCTTCTTCCTATTGTTCTCCTTCTTCCATTTGCACTTCTTCCTTTTCTTCTCGTTCTTCCACTTCTTCTTCTTCTTCCTCTTCTTCTCCTTCTGCCACCTCTTCTCCCTCCAACCGTTCTCCTTCTTCCGCTTGTTCTTCTTCATCTCCTTTTATGCCACTACTTGCTCCTATTCCTCTTATTCTCTCCTTCTACCACTTCTTCTACTTCTACTTGTTGTTCTTCTTCATTTTCGTCTCCTTCTTCCGCTTCTTCTACTTACACTTCTTCTTCTTCCTCTTCTTCCATTTCTTCTCCTACCACAACTTCTTCTTCTTTCCTTTCCGTCTTCTCCTTCCTCTTTCTCTCCATCCCCCACTTCTGTTGCTTCCTATTGTTGCTCTTCCTCTTCTTCTCCTTCCCCCAAATCTTATGCTTACACTTCTTCTTCTTCTTCCTCTTCTCCTCCAGATTCCACTTCTGCTTCTTCTTCCCTTCCCTTCCCGTCCTTCTTCCTTTTCCTCCTTTTCTCCTTGTTCCGATTCTTCTTCTTTATCTCACCTCCTTCCACTACTTCTTCTTCCTCCTCTTGTTCACCTTCTTCAATTTCTTCACTTTCCACATCTTGTTCTTCTTCCTTTTCTTCTCCTTCTTCCACTTCTGCTAGTTACTCTCCTTCTTCTTCCTCTTCTTATCTTTCTTCCACTTCTTCTGCCCCCTCTTGTTCTCTCTTTCTTCCACTTCTTCTGCCCCCTCTTGTTCTCTCTTTCTTCCACTTCTTCTTCATCCTCTATTTCCTTTCTTTTCTTCCTCTTCATTTCCTACTTCTTCTTCCTTTCCTTCGTCATATCCCTCTTTTTCTCCTCCTTCTGCTTGCACTTGCATTTCTACCTCTTGTTCTCCTTCTTCCACTTCTTCTCCATCATCCCCACTCCTTCAACTACTTCTTCTTCTTCTTCTTCACTTTCTTCAACTTCTTCACTTTCCACATCTTCTTCTTCTTCCTCTTCTTATCTTTCTGCCACTTCTCCTGCCTCCTCTTGTTCTCTTTCTCCCACTTCTTCTTCACCCTCTCCTTTCCTTTCTTTTCTTCCTCTTCATCTCCTTCTTCTTCCTCCCCTTCTTCTTGTCCTCAATGTTGCACTTCTTCTTCATCCCCTTTCCTTCCATTACTTCTTCTTCCTCCTCTTTTTCCCATTCTTCCACTTGTTCTTCTTCTTCCTATTGTTCTCCTTCTTCCATTTGCACTTCTTCCTTTTCTTCTCGTTCTTCCACTTCTTCTTCTTCTTCCTCTTCTTCTCCTTCTGCCACCTCTTCTCCCTCCAACCGTTCTCCTTCTTCCGCTTGTTCTTCTTCATCTCCTTTTATGCCACTACTTGCTCCTATTCCTCTTATTCTCTCCTTCTACCACTTCTTCTACTTCTACTTGTTGTTCTTCTTCATTTTCGTCTCCTTCTTCCGCTTCTTCTACTTACACTTCTTCTTCTTCCTCTTCTTCCATTTCTTCTCCTACCACAACTTCTTCTTCTTTCCTTTCCGTCTTCCCCTTCCTCTTTCTCTCCATCCCCCACTTCTGTTGCTTCCTATTGTTGCTCTTCCTCTTCTTCTCCTTCCCCCAAATCTTATGCTTACACTTCTTCTTCTTCTTCCTCTTCTCCTCCAGATTCCACTTCTGCTTCTTCTTCCCTTCCCTTCCCGTCCTTCTTCCTTTTCCTCCTTTTCTCCTTGTTCCGATTCTTCTTCTTCATCTCACCTCCTTCCACTACTTCTTCTTCCTCCTCTTGTTCACCTTCTTCAATTTCTTCACTTTCCACATCTTGTTCTTCTTCCTTTTCTTCTCCTTCTTCCACTTCTGCTAGTTACTCTCCTTCTTCTTCCTCTTCTTATCTTTCTTCCACTTCTTCTGCCCCCTCTTGTTCTCTCTTTCTTCCACTTCTTCTGCCCCCTCTTGTTCTCTCTTTCTTCCACTTCTTCTTCATCCTCTATTTCCTTTCTTTTCTTCCTCTTCATTTCCTACTTCCTCTTCCTTTCCTTCGTCATATCCCTTTTTTTCTCCTCCTTCTGCTTGCACTTGCATTTCTACCTCTTGTTCTCCTTCTTCCACTTCTTCTCCATCATCCCCACTCCTTCAACTACTTCTTCTTCTTCTTCTTCACTTTCTTCAACTTCTTCACTTTCGACATCTTCTTCTTCTTCCTCTTCTTATCTTTCTGCCACTTCTCCTGCCTCCTCTTGTTCTCTTTCTCCCACTTCTTCTTCACCCTCTCCTTTCCTTTCTTTTCTTCCTCTTCATCTCCTTCTTCTTCTTCCTTTCCTTCGTCATATCCCTCTTTTTCTCCTTCTTCCACTTCTTCTCCATCATCCCCAATCCTTCAACTAGCTCTTCTTCTTCCTCTTGTTCACCTTCTTCCAGCTCTACTACATCTAGTTGTTCTTCTTCTTCCCTCTCTTCTCCTTCTTGCCCTTCTTTTGCCTACACTACTTCTTCTTCCTCCCCTTCTGCTTCTCCTCCTTGTTCCACTTCTTCTTCATCCAGTTTCCTTCCATTGCTTCTTCTTCCTCCTCTTTCTCTCATTCTTCCACTTCTACTTCTGCTTCCTATTGTTTTCCTTCTTCCACTTCCACTTCTTCCTTTTCTTCTCGTTCTTCCACTTCTTCTTCTTCCTCCCTCCTCCTGTACTCCTTCTTCCACTTCTTCTTCATCATCTCCTTTCATTCCACTACTTCCTCTTATTCCTCTTATTCTCTCCTTCTACCACTTCTTTAACTTCTACCTGTTGTTCTTCTTCATTTTCGTCTCCTTTTTCGGCTTCTTTTGCTTACACTTCTTCTTCTTCATCTTCTTCCATTTCTTCTCCTTCCACAACTTCTTCTTCTTTCCTTTGTGTCTTCTCCTTCCTCTTTTTCTCCATCCCCCACTTCTGTTGGTTCCCATTGCTGCTCTTCCTCTTCTTCTCCTTCCCCCAAATCTTATGCTTACACTTCTTCTCCTTCTTCGTCTTCTCCTCCGGATTCCACTTGTTCTGCTTCTTCTTCCCTTCCCTTCCCTTCCTTTTTCCATTTCCTCCTTTTCTCCTTGTTCCAATTCTTCTTCTTCATCTCACCTCCTTCCACTACTTCTTCCTCCTCTTCTTCACCTTCTTCACTTTCCACATCTTCTTCTTCTTCCTTTTCTTCTCCTTCTTCCACTTCTTCTAGTTACTCTCCTTCTTCGTCCTCTTCTTATCTTTCTTCAACTTCTCCTGCCTCCTCTTGTTCTCTTTCTTCCACTTCTTCTTCATCCTCTCCTTTCCTTTCTTTTCTTCCTATTCATCTCCTTCTTCTCCTTCCTTTCCTTCGTCATATCCCTCTTTTTCTCCTTCTTCTGCTTCCACTTGCATTTCTACCTCTTGTTCTCCTTCTTCCACTTCTTCTCCATCATCCCCACTCCTTCAACTACTTCTTCTTCTTCCTCTTGTTCACCTTCTTCCACTTCTACTTCATCCACTTGTTCTTCTTCTTCCCTCTCTTCTCCTTCTTGCCCTTCTTCTGCCTACACTGCTTCTTCTTCCTCCCCTTCTTCTTCTCCTCCTTCTTCCACTTCTTCTTCATTCCCCTTTTCTTCCATTGCTTCTTCTTCCTCCTCTTTTTCTCATTCTTCCACTTCTTCTTCTTCTTCTTCCTATTGTTCTCCTTCTTCCACTTGCACTTTTTCCTTTTCTTCTCGTTCTTCCACTTCTTCTTCTTCCTCTTCTTCTCCTACTGCAATCTCTTCTCCCTCCTCCTGTTCTCCTTCTTCCACTTGCACTTCTTCCTTTTCTTCTCGCTCTTCCACTTCTTCTTCTTCCTCTTCTTCTCCTACTGCCACCTCTTCTCCGTCCTCCGGTTTTCCTTCTTCCAATTCTTCTTCTTCATCTCCTTTCATTGCACTACTTCCTCCTATTCCTCCTTTTCTCTCCTTCTACCACTTCTTCTACTTCTACTTTTTGTCCTTCTTCATTTTCGTCTCCTTCTTACGCTTCTTCTGCTTACACTTCTTCTTCTTCCTCTTCTTCCTCTTCTTCCATTTCTTCTCCTTCCACAACTTATTCTTCTTTCCTTTCCCTCTTCTCCTTCCTCTTTTTCTCCATCCCCCACTTCTGTTGCTTCCCATTGTTGCTCTTCCTCTTCTTTTCCTTCCCCCGAATATTATGCTTACACTTCTTCTTCTTCCTCTTCTCCTCCAGATTCCAGTTCTTCTGCTTCTTGTTCCCTTCCTTCCCTTCCCTTCCCCTCCTTCTTCCTTTTCCTCCTTTTCTCCTTGTTCCAATTTTTCTTCTTCATCTCACCTCCTTCCACTACTTCTTCTTCCTCCTCTTGTTAACCTTCTTCAACTTCTTGACTTTCCACATCTTCTTCTTCTTCCTTTTCTTCTCCTTCTTCCACTTCTTCTAGTTACTCTCCTTCTTCTTCCTCTTCTTATCTTTCTTCCACTTGTCCTGCCTCCTCTTGTTCTCTTTCTTCCACTTCTTCTTCATCCTCTCATTTCCTTTCTTTTCTTCCTTTCCTTCGTCATATCCCTCTTTTACTCCTTCTTCTGCTTCCACTTGCATTTCTACCTCTTGTTCTCCTTCTTCTACTTCTTCTCCATCATCCCCACTCCTTCAACTACTTCTTCTTCTTCCTCTTGTTCACCTTCTTCTACTTCTACTACATCCACTTGTTCTTCTTCTTCCCTCTCTTCTCCTTCTTGCCCTTCTTCTGCCTACACTACTTCTTCTTCCTCCCATTCTTCTTCTCCTCCTTGTTCCACTTCTTCTTCATCCCCTTTCCTTCCATTGCCTCTTCTTCCTCCTCTTTTTCTCATTCTTCCACTGCTTCTTCTTCTTCCTATTGTTCTCCTTCTTCCACTTGCACTTCTTCCTTTTCTTCTCGTTCTTCCACTACTTCCTCCTATTCCTCTTATTCTCTCCTTCTACCACTTCTTCTACTTGTACTTGTTGTTCTTCTTCATTTTCGTCTCCTTCTTACGCTTCTTCTGCTTACACTTCTTCTTCTTACTCTTCTTCCATTTCTTCTCCTTTCATAACTTCTTCTTCTTTCCTTTCCGTCTTCTCCTTCCTCTTTTTCTCCATCCTCCACTTCTGTTGCTTCCCATGTTGCTCTTCCTCTTCTTCTCCTTCCCCCAAATCTGATGCTTACACTTCCTCTTCTTCTTCCTCTTCTGCTCCAGATTCCACTTCTTCTGCTTCTTCTTCCCTTCCCTTCCCCTCCTTGTTCCTTGTCCTCCTTTTGTCCTTGTTCCAATTCTTCTTCTTCACCTCACCTCTTTCCACTACTTCTTGTTCCTCCTCTTGTTCACCTTCTTCCACTTCATCGCCACTCCTTCAACCACTTCTTCTTCTTCCTCTTGTTCACCTTCTTCCACTTCTACTACATCCACTTGTTCTTCTACTTCCCTTTCTTCTCCTTCTTACCCTTCTTCTGCCTACACTACTTCTTCTTCCTCCCCTTCTACTTCTCCTCCTTGTTCCACTTCTTCTTCATCCCCTTTCCTTCCATTGCATCTTCTTCCTCCTCTTTTTCTCATTCTTCCACTGCTTCTTCTTCTTCCTAGTGTTCTCCTTCTTCCACTTGCACTTCTTCCTTTTCTTCTCGTTCTTCCAATTCTTCTTCTTCCTCTTCTTCTCCTTCTACCACTTCTTGTACTCCTACTTGTTGTTCTTCTTCATTTTCATCTCCTTCTTCCGCTTCTTCTGCTTACATTTCTTCTTCTTCCTCTTCTTCCATTTCTTCTCCTTCCAAAACTTCTTCTTCTTTCCTTTCCGTATTCTTCTTCCGCTTTTTCTCCATCCCCCACTTCTGTTGCGTCCCATTCCTGCTCTTCCTCTTCTTCTCCTTCCCCCAAATCTTATGCTTACACTTCTTCTTCTTCTTCCTCTTCTCCTCCAGTTTCCACTGCTTCTCCTTCTTCTTCCCTTCCCTTCCCCTCCTTCTTCCTTTTCCTCCTTTTCTCCTTGTTCCAATTCTTCTTCTTCATCTCACTTCCTTGCACTACTTCTTATTCCTCCTCTTGTTCACCTTCATCAACTTCTTCACTTTCCACATCTTCTTCTTCTTCCTTTTCTTCTCGTTCTTCCACTTCTTCTAGTTACTCTCCTTCTTCTTCCACTTGCACTTCTTCGTTTTCTTCTCGTTCTTCCACTTCTTCTTCTTCCTCTTCTTCTCCTTCTGCCACCTCTTCTCCCTCCTCCCGTTCTCCTTCTTCCACTTCTTCTTCTTCTTCTTCATCCCCTTTCCTTCCATTGCTTCTTCTTCCTCCACTTTTTCTCATTCTTCCACTTCTTCTTCTTCTTCATATTGTTCTCCTTCTTCCACTTGCACTTCTTCCTTTTCTTCTCCTTCTTCCAATTCTTCTTCTTCCTCTTCTTCTCCTTCTGCCACCTCTTCTCCCTCCTCCCGTTCTGCTTCCTCCACTTTTTATTTTTCATCTCCTTTCATTCCACTACTTCCTCCTATTCCTCTTATTCTCTGCTTCTACCACTTCTTCAACTTCTACTTGTTGTTCTTCTTCATTTTCGTCTCCTTCTTCCACTTACACTTCTTCTTCTTCATCTTCTTCCATTTCTTCTCCTTCCACAACTTCTTCTTTCCTTTCCATCTTCTCCTTCCTCTTTTTCTCCATTCCCCACTTCTGTTGCATCCCATTGTTGCTCTTCCTCTTCTTCTCCTTCCCCCAAATCTTATGGTTAGACTTCTTCTTCTTCTTCTGCTTCTTTTTCCCTTGCCTTCCCCTCCTTCTTCCTTTTCCTCCTTTTCTCCTTGTTCCAATTCTTCTCCTTCATCTCACTTCCTTCCACTACTTCTTCTTCCTCCTCTTGTTCACCTTCTTCAACTTCTTCAGTTTCCACATCTTCTTCTTCTTCCTTTTCTTCTCCTTCTTCCACTTCTTCTAGTTACTATCCTTCTTCTTCCTCTTCTTATCTTTCTTCCCCTTCTCCTGCCTCCTCTTGTTCTCTTTCTTCCACTTCTTCTTCATCCTCTCTTTTCCTTTCTTTTCTTCCTCTTCATCTCCTTCTTCTTCTTCCTTTCCTTCGTCATATCCCTCTTTTTCTCCTTCTTCTGCTTCCACTTGCATTTGTACCTCTTGTTCTCCTTCTTCCACGTCTTCGCCATCATCCCCACTCCTTCAATTACTTCTTCTTCTTCCTCTTGTTCACCTTCTTCCACTTCTACTACATCCACTTGTTCTTCTTCTTCCCTCTCTTCTCCTTGTTGCCCTTCTTCTGCCTACACTACTTCTTCTTCCTCCCCTTCTTCTTCTCCTCCTTGTTCCGCTTCTTCTTCTTCATCCCCTTTCCTTCCATTGCTTCTTCTTACTCCTCTTTTTCTTATTCTTCCACTTCTTCTTCTTCCTCTTCTTCTCCTTCTGCCACCTCTTCTCCCCCTTCCCGTGCTCCTTCTTCCAGTTCTTCTTCTTCATCTCATTTCATTCCACTACTTCTTCCTATTCCTCTTATTCTCTCTTTCTACCACTTCTTCTATTTCTACTTATTGTTCTTCTTCATTTTCGTCTCCTTCTTCCGCTTCTTCTGCTTACATTTCTTCTTCTTCCTCTTCTTCCATTTCTTCTCCTTCCAGAACTTCTTCTTCTTTCCTTTCCGTATTCTCCTTCCTCTTTTTCTCCATACCCCACTTCTGTTGTGTCCCATTGCAGCTCTTCCTCTTCTTCTCCTTCCCCCAAATCTTATGCTTACACTTGTTCTTCTTCTTCTTCCTCTTCTCCTCCAGTTTCCACTTCTTCTGCTTCTTCTTCCCTTCCGTTCCCCTTCTTCTTCCTTTTCCTCCTTTCTCCTTGTTCCAATTCTTCTTCTTCATCTCACTTCCTTCCACTACTTCTTCTTCCTCCTCTTATTCACCTTCTTCAACTTCTTCACTTTCCACATCTTCTTCTTCCTTTTCTTCCACTTCTTCTAGTTACTATCCTTCTTCTTCCTCTTCTTATCTTTCTTCCACTTCTCCTGCCTCCTCTTGTTCTCTTTTTGCCACTTCTTCTTCATCCTCTCTTTTCCTATCTTTTCTTCCTCTTCATATCCTTCTTCTTCTTCCTTTCCTTCGTCATATCCCTCTTTTTCTCCTTCTTCTGCTTCCACTTGCATTTGTACCTCTTGTTCTCCTTCTTCCACGTCTTCTCCATCATTCCCACTCCTTCAATTACTTCGTTTTCTTCCTCTTATTCACCTTCTTCCACTTCTACTACATCCACTTGTCCTTCTTCTTCCCTCTCTTCTCCTTCTTGCCCTTCTTCTGCCTACACTACTTCTTCTTCCTCCCCTTCTTCTTCTCCTCCTTGTTCCACTTCTTCTTCTTCATCCCCTTTCTTTCCATTGCTTCTTCTTACTCCTCTTTTTCTCATTCTTCCACTTCTTCTTCTTCTTCCTATTGTTCTCCTTCTTCCACTTGCACTTCTTCCTTTTCTTCTCGTTGTTCCACTTCTTCTTCTTCATCTTCTTCTCCTTCTGCCACCTCTTCTCCCCCCTCCCGTTCTCCTTCTTCCACTTCTTCTTCTTCATCTTGTTTCATTCCACTACTTCCTCTTATTCCTCTTATTCTCTCCTTCTACCACTTCTTCTACTTCTACTTGTTGTTCTTCTTCATTTTCGTCTCCTTCTTCCGCTTCTTCTGCTTAGATTTCTTCTTCTTCCTCTTCTTCCAATTCTTCTCCTTCCAAAACTTCTTCTTCTTTCCTTTCCGTATTCTCCTTCCTCTTTTTCTCCATCCCCCACTTCTATTGCGTCCCATTGCAGCTCTTCCTCTTCTTCTCCTTCCCCCAACTCTTATGCTTACGCTTGTTCTTCTTCTTCTTCCTCTTCTCCCCGAGTTTCCACTTCTTTTGCTTCTTCTTCCCTTCCGCTCCCCTCCTTCTTCCTTTTCCTCCTTTTCTCCTTGTTCGAATTCTTCTTCTTCATCTCACTTCCTTCCACTACTTCTTCTTCCTCCTCTTGTTCACCTTCTTCAACTTCTTCAGTTTCCACATTTTCTTCTTCTTCCTATTCTTCTCCTTCTTCCACTTCTTCTAGTTACTATCCTTCTTCTTCCTCTTCTTATCTTTCTTCCCCTTCTCCTGCCTCCTCTTGTTCTCTTTCATCCACCTCTTCTTCATCCTCTCTTTTCCTTTCTTTTCATCCTCTTCATCTCCTTCTTCTTCTTCCTTTCCTTCGTCATATCCCTCTTTTTCTCCTTCTTCTGCTTCCACTTGCATTTGTACCTCTGGTTCTCCTTCTTCCACGTCTTCTCCATCATCCCCACTCCTTCAATTACTTCTTCTTCTTCCTCTTGTTCACCTTCTTCCACTTCTACTACATCCACTTGTTCTTCTTCTTCCCTCTCTTCTCCTTGTTGCCCTTCTTCTGCCTACACTACTTCTTCTTCCTGCCTTTCTTCTTCTCCTCCTTGTTCCACTTCTTCTTCTTCATCCCCTTTCCTTCCATTGCTTCTTCTTACTCCTCCTTTTCTCATTGTTTAACTTCTTCTTCTTCCTCTTCTTCTCCTTCTGCCACCTCTTCTCCCCCTTCCCGTGCTCCTTCTTCCACTTCTTCTTCTTCATCTCGTTTCATTCCACTACTTCCTCCTATTCCTCTTATTCTCTCCTTCTACCACTTCTTCTATTTCTACTTGTTGTTCTTCTTCATTTTCGTCTCCTTCTTCCGCTTCTTCTGCTTACATTTCTTCTTTTTCCTCTTCTTCCATTTCTTCTCCTTCCAAAACTTCTTCTTCTTTCCTTTCTGTATTCTCCTTCCTCTTTTTCTCCATCCCCGACTTCTATTGCGTCCCATTGCAGCTCTTCCTCTTCTTCTCCTTCCTAAATCTTATGCTTACGCTTCTTCTTCTTCTTCTTCCTCTTCTCCTCGAGTTTCCACTTCTTCTGCTTCTTCTTCCCTTCCCTTCCCCACCTTCTTCCTTTTCCTCCTTTTCTCCTTGTTCCAATTCTTCTTCTTCATCTCACTTCCTTCCACTACTTCTTCTTCCTCCTCTTGTTCACCTTCTTCAACTTCTTCACTTTCCACATCTTCTTCTTCTTCCTTTTCTTCTCGTTCTTCCACTTCTTCTAGTTACTGTCCTTCTTCTTCCTCTTCTTATCTTTCTTCCCCTTCTCCTGCCTCCTCTTGTTCTCTTTCTTCCACTTCTTCTTCATCCTCTCTTTTCCTTTGTTTTCTTCCTCTTCATCTCCTTCTTCTTCCTTTCCTTCGTCATATCCCTCTTTTTCTGCTTCTTCTGCTTCCACTTGCATTTGTACCTCTTGTTCTCCTTCTTCCACGTGTTCGCCATCATCCCCACTCCTTCAATTACTTCTTCTTCTTCCTCTTGTTCACCTTCTTCCACTTCTACTACATCCACTTGTTCTTCTTCTTCCCTCTCTTCTCCTTCTTGCCCTTCTTCTGCGTACACTACTTCTTCTTCCTCCCCTTCTTCTTCTCCTCCTTGTTCCACTTCTTCTTCTTCATCCCCTTTCCTTCCATTACTTTTTCTTACTCCTCTTTTTGTCATTCTTCCACTTCTTCTTCTTCTTCCTATTGTTGTCCTTCTTCCACTTGCACTTCTTCCATTTCTTCTCGTTCTTCCACTTCTTCTTCTTCCTCTTCTTCTCCTTCTGCCACCTCTTCTCCCTCCTCCCGTTCTCCTTCTTCCACTTCTTCTTCTTCTTCATCTCGTTTCATTCGACTACTTCCTCCTATTCCTCTTATTCTTTACTTCTACCACTTCTTCTACTTCTACTTGTTGTTCTTCTTCATTTTCGTCTCCTTCTTCCGCTTCTTCTGCTTACACTTCTTCTTCTTCCTCTTCTTCCATTTCTTCTCCTTCCAGAACTTCTTCTTCTTTCCTTTCCGTCTTCTCCTTTCTCTTTTTCTCCATCCCCCACTTATGTTGTGTCCCATTGCTGCTCTTCCTCTTCTTCTCCTTCCCCCAAATCTTATGCTTACACTTCTTCTTCTTCTTCTTCCTCTTCTCCTCCAATTTCTACTTCTTCTGCTTCTTCTTCCCTTCCCTTCCCCTCCTTCTTCCTTTTCCTCCTTTTCTCCTTGTTCCAATTGTTCTTCTTCATCTCCCTTCCCTCCACTACTTCTTCTTCCTCCTCTTGTTCACTTTCTTCAACTTCTTCACTTTCCACATCTTCTTTTTCTTCCTCTTCTTCCACTTCTTCTAGTTACTATCCTTCCTCTTCCTCTTCTTATCTTTCTTCCACTTCTCCTGCCTCCTGTTGTTCTCTTTCTTCCACTTCTTCTTCATCCTCTCCTTTCCTTTCTTTTCTTCCTATTGTTCTCCTTCTTCCACTTGCACTTCTTCCTTTTCTTCTCGTTCTTCCACTTCTTCTTCTTCCTCTTCTTCTCCTTCTGCCACCTCTTCATCCTCCTCCCATTCTCCTTCTTCCACTTCTTCTTTTTCATCTCCTTTCATTCCACTACTTCTTCCTATTCGTCTTATTCTCTCCTTCTACCACTTCTTCTACTTCTACATGTTGCTCTGCTTCATTTTTGTCTCCTTCTTCCGCTTCTTTCTGCTTACACTTCTTCTTCATCTTCTTCCATTTCTTCTCCTTCCACAACTTCTTCTTCTTTCCTTTCCGTCTTCTCCTTCCTCTTTTTCTCCATCCGCCATATCTGTTGCTTCCCATTGTTGCTCTTCCTCTTCTTCTCCTTCCCCCAAATCTTATGCTTACACTTCTTCTTCTTCTTCCTCTTCTCCTTCAGATTCCACTTCTTTGCTTCTTCTTCCCTTCCCTTCCCCTCCTTCTTCCTTTTCCTCTTTTTCTCCTTATTCCAATTCTTCTTCGTCATCTCACCTCCTTCCACTACTTCTTCTTCCTCCTCTTGTTCACCTTCTTCACATTCCACATCTTCTTCTTCTTCCTTTTCTTGTCCTTCTTCCACTTCTTCTGGTTACTCTCCTTCTGCTTCCTCTTCTTATCTTTCTTCACTTCTCCTCCCTCCTTTTGTTCTCTTTCTTCCACTTCTACTTCATCCTCTCCTTTCCTTTCTTTTCTTCCTCTTCATCTCCTTCTTCTTCCTCCTTTCCTTCGTCATATCCCACTTTTTCTCCTTCTTCTGCTTCCACTTGCATTTCTACCTCTGGCTCTTCTTCGTCCACTTCTTCTCCATCATCCCCACTCCTTCAACTACTTCTTCTTCTTCCTGTTGTTCACCTTGTTCTACTTCTACTACATCCACTTGTTCTTCTTCTTCCCTCTCTTCTCCTTCTTGCCCTTCTTCTGCCTACACTACTTCTTCTTTCTCCCCTTCTTCTTCTCCTCCTTGTTCCGCTTCTTCTTCATCCCCTTTCCTCCATTGCTTCTTCTTCCTCCTCTTTTTCTCATTCTTCCACTTCTTCTTCTTCTTCCTATTGTTCTCCTTCTTCCGCTTGCACTTCTTCCTTTTCTTCTCGTTCTTCCACTTCTTCTTCTTCCTCTTCTTCTCCTTCAACCACCTCTTCATCCTGCTCCCGTTCTCCTTCTTCCACTTCTTCTTTTTCATCTCCTTTCATTCCTCTACTTCCTCCTATTCCTCTTGTTCTCTCCTTCTACCATTTCTTCTACTTCTACTTGTTGTTCTTCTTCATTTTCGTCTCCTTCTTCCGCTTCTTCTGCTTACACTTCTTCTTCTTCCTCTTCCTCCATTTCTTCTCCTTCCACAACTTCTTCTTCTTTCCTTTCCGTCTTCTCCTTCCTCTTTTTCTCCATCCCCTACTTCTGTTGCTTCCCATTGTTGCTCTTACTCTTCTTCTCCTTCCCCCAAATCTTATGCTTACACTTCTTCTTCTTCCTCCTCTTCTCCTCTAGATTCCACTTCTTCTGCTTCTTCTTCCCTTCCCTTCCCTTCCCGTCCGGTCCTTCTTCCTTTTCCTCCTTTTCTCCTTGTTCTAATTCTTCTTCTTTATCTCACCTCCTTCCACTACTTCTTCTTCCTCCTCTTGTTCACCTTCTTCACTTTCCAGATCTTCTTCTTCCTTTTCTTCTCCTTATTCCACTTCTTCTAGTTACTCTCCTTCTTCTTCCTCTTCTTATCCTTCTTCCACTTCCCCTGCCTCCTCTTGTTCTCTTTCTTCCACTTCTTCTTTATCGTCTCCTTTCCTTTCTTTTCTTCCTCTTCATGTCCTTCTTCTTCTTCCTTTCCTTCGTCATATCCCTCTTTTTCTCCTTCTTCTGCTTCCACTTGCATTTCTACCTCTTGTTCTCCTTCTTCCACTTCTTCGCCATAATCCCCACTCCTTCAACTACTTCTTCTTCCTCTTGTTCACCTTCTTCCACTTCTACTACATCCACTTGTTGTTGTTCTTCCCTCTCTTCTTCTTCTTGCCGTTCTCCTACCTACACTACTTCTTCTTCCTCCCCTGTTTCTTCCCCTCCTTGTTCCACTTCTTCTTCATCCTCTTTCCTTCCATTGCTTCTTCTTCCTCCTTTTTTCTCATTCTTCCACTTCTTCTGCTTCTTCCTATTGTTCTCCTTCTTCCGCTTGCACTTCTTCCTTTTCTTCTCGTTCTTCCACTTCTTCTTCTTCTTCCTTTTCTTCTCCTTCTGCCACCTCTTCTCCCACCTCCCGTTCTCCATCTTCCACTTCTTCTTCTTCATCTCCTTTCATTCCACTACTTCCTCCTATTCCTCTTATTCTCTCCTTATACCACTTGTTCTACTACTACTTGTTGTTCTTCTTCATTTTCGTCTCCTTCTTCTGCTTCTTCGGCTTACACTTCTTTTTCCATTTATTCTCCTTCCACAACTTCTTCTTCTTTCCTTTCTGTCTTCTCCTTCCTCTTTTTCTCCATCCCCCACTTCTGTTGCTTCCCATTGTTGCTCTTCCTCTTCTTCTCCTTCCCCCAAATCTTATGCTTACAATTCTTCTTCTTCTTTCTCTTCTCCTCCAGATTCCACTTCTTCTGCTTCTTCTTCCCTTCCCTTCCCCTCCTTCTTCCTTTTCCTCCTTTTCTGCTTGTTCCAATTCTTCTTCTTCATCTCACCTCCTTCCACTACTTCTTCTTCCTCCTCTTGTTCACCTTCTTCAACTTCTTCACTTTCCACATCTTCTTCTTCTTCTTTTTCTTTTCCTTCTTACTTCTTCTAGTTACTCTCCTTCTTCTTTTCTTTCCTCCACTTCTCCTTCCTCCTCTTGTTCTCTTTCTTCCGCTTCTTCTTCATCCTCTCCTTTCATTTCTTTTCTTCCTCTTCATCTCCTTCTTTTTCTTCCTTTCCTTCCTCATATCCCTTTTTTTCTCCTTCTTCTGCTTCCACTTGCATTTCTACCTCTTGTTCTCCTTCTTCCACTTCTTCTCCATCATCCCCACTCCTTCAACTACGACTTCTCCTTCCTCTTGTTCACCTTCTTCCACTTCTACTACATCCACACTTTCTTCTTCTTCCCTCTCTTCTTCTTCTTGCCCTTCTCCTACCTACACTACTTCTTCTTCCTCCCCTTCTTCTTGTCCTCCTTGTTCCACTTCTTCTTCATCCCCTTTCCTTCCATTACTTCTTCTTCCTCCTCTTTTTCTCATTCTTCCACTTGTTCTTCTTCTTCTTCTTCCTATTGTTCTCCTTCTTCCACTTGCACTTCTTCCTTTTCTTCTCGTTCTTCCACTTCTTCTTCTTCCTCTTCTTCTCCTTCTGCCACCTCTTCTCCCTCCTCCCGTTCTCCTTCTTCCACTTCTTCTTCTTCATCTCCTTTCATTCCACTACTTCCTCCTATTCCTCTTATTCTCTCCTTCTACCACTTCTTCTACTTCTACTTGTTGTTCTTCTTCATTTTCGTCTCCTACCACAAATTCTTCTTCTTTCGTTTCCGTCTTCTCCTTCCTCGTTCTCTCCATCCCCCACTTCTGTTGTTTCCCATTGTTGCTCTTCCTCTTCTTCTCCTTGCCCCAAATCTTATACTTACACTTGTTCTTCTTCCTCCTCTTCTTCACCTTCTTCAATTTCTTCACTTTCCACATCTTGTTCTTCTTCCTTTTCTTCTCCTTCTTCCACTTCTTCTAGTTACTCTCCTTCTTCTTCCTCTTCTTATCTTTCTTCCACTTCTCCTGCCTCCTCTTGTTCTTTTTCTTCCACTTCTTCTTCATCCTCTCCTTTCCTTTCTTTTCTTCCTCTTCATCTCCTTCTTCTTCTTCCTTTCCTTCGTCATATCCCTCTTTTTCTCCTTCTTCTGCTTCCACTTGCATTTGTACCTCTCGTTCTCCTTCTTCCACGTCTTCTCCATCATCCTCACTCCTTCAATTACTTCTTCTTCTTCCTCTTGTTCACCTTCTTCCACTTCTACTACATCCACTTGTTCTTCTTCTTCCCTATCTTCTCCTTCTTGCCCTTCTTCTGCCTACACTACTTCTTCTTCCTCCCCTTCTTCTTCTCCTCCTTGTTCCACTTCTTCTTCTTCATCCCCTTTCCTTCCATTGCTTCTTCTTACTCCTCTTTTTCTCATTGTTCAACTTCTTCTTATTCCTCTTCTTCTCCTTCTGCCACCTCTTCTCCCCCTTCCCGTGCTCCTTCTTCCACTTCTTCTTCTTCATCTCGTTTCATTCCACTACTTCCTCCAATTCCTCTTATTCTCTCCTCCTACCACTTCTTCTATTTCTACTTGTTGTTCTTCTTAATTTTGGTCTAGTTCTTCCGCTTCTTCTGCTTACATTTCTTCTTTTTCCTCTTCTTCCGTTTCTTCTCCTTCCAAAACTTCTTCTTCTTTCCTTTCTGTATTCTCCTTCCTCTTTTTCTCCATCCCCGACTTCTATTGCGTCCCATTGCAGCTCTTCCTCTTCTTCTCCTTCCCTTCCCCTCCTTCTTCCTTTTCCTCCTTTTCTCCTTGTTCCAATTCTTCTTCTTCATCTCACTTCTTCCACTACTTATTCTTCCTCCTCTTGTTCACCTTCTTCAACTTCTTCACTTTCCACATCTTCTTCTTCTTCCTTTTCTTCTCCTTCTTCCACTTCTTCTAGTTACTGTCCTTCTTCTTCCTCTACTTATCTTTCTTCCCCTTCTCCTGCCTCCTCTTGTTCTCTTTCTTCCACTTCTTCTTCATCCTCTCTTTTCCTTTCTTTTCTTCCTCTTCCTTTCCTTCGTCATATCCCTCTTTTTCTCCTTCTTCTGCTTCCACTTGCATTTGTACCTCTTGTTCTCCTTCTTCCACGTCTTCAACATCATCCCCACTCCTTCAATTACTTCTTCTTCTTCCTCTTGTTCACCTTCTTCCACTTCTACTACATCCACTTGTTCTTCTTCTTCCCTCTCTTCTCTTTCTTGCCCTTCTTCTGCCTACACTACTTCTTCTTCCTCCCCTTCTTCTTCTCCTCCTTGTTCCACTTCTTCTTCTTCATCCCCTTTCCTTCCATTACTTTTTCTTACTCCTCTTTTTGTCATTCTTCCACTTCTTCTTCTTCTTCCTATTGTTGTCCTTCTTCCACTTGCACTTCTTCCGTTTCTTCTCGTTCTTCCACTTCTTCTTCTTCCTCTTCTTCTCCTTCTGCGACCTCTTCTCCCTCCTCCCGTTCTCCTTCTTCCACTTCTTCTTCTTCTTCATCTCGTTTCATTCGACTACTTCCTCCTATTCCACTTATTCTCTACTTCTACCACTTCTTCTACTTCTACTTGTTGTTCTTCTTCATTTTCGTCTCCTTCTTCCGCTTCTTCTGCTTACATTTCTTCTTCTTCCTCTTCTTCCATTTCTTCTCCTTCAAAAACTTCTTCTTCTTCCTCTTCTTCCACTTCTTCTAGTTACTATCCTTCTTCTTCCTCTTCTTATCTTTCTTCCACTTCTCCTGCCTCCTGTTGTTCTCTTTCTTCCACTTCTTCTTCATCCTCTCCTTTCCTTTCTTTTCTTCCTATTGTTCTCCTTCTTCGACTTGCACTTCTTCCTTTTCTTCTCGTTCTTCCACTTCTTCTTCTTCCTCTTCTTCTCATTCTGCCACCTCTTCACCCTCGTCCCGTTCTCCTTCTTCCACTTCTTCTTTTTCATCTCCTTTCATTCCACTACTTCCTCCTATTCGTCTTATTCTCTCCTTCTACCACTTCTTCTGCTTCTACATGTTGCTCTGCTTCATTTTCGTCTCCTTCTTCCGCTTCTTTCAGCTTACACTTCTTCTTCATCTTCTTCCATTTCTTCTCCCACCACAACTTCTTCTTCTTTCCTTTCCGTCTTCTCCTTCCTCTTTTTCTCCATCCCCCATATCTGTTGCTTCCCATTGTTGCTCTTCCTCTTCTTCTCCTTCCCCCAAATCTTATGCTTACACTTCTTCTTCTTCTTCCTCTTCTCCTTCAGATTCCACTTCTTTGCTTCTTCTTCCCTTCCCTTCCCCTCCTTCTTCCTTTTCCTCCTTTTCTCCTTATTCCAATTCTTCTTCGTCATCTCACCTCCTTCCACTACTTCTTCTTCCTCTCTTGTTCACCTTCTTCACATTCCACATCTTCTTCTTCTTCCATTTCTTGTCCTTCTTCCACTTCTTCTGGTTACTCTCCTTCTGCTTCCTCTTCTTATCTTTCTTCACTTCTCCTGCCTCCTTTTGTTCTCTTTCTTCCACTTCTTCTTCATCCTCTACTTTCCTTTCTTTTCTTCCTCTTCATGTCCTTCTTCCTCTTCCTTTCCTTCGTCATATCCCTCTTTTTCTCCTTCTTCTGCTAACACTTGCATTTCTACCCCTTGTTCTCCTTCTTCCACTTCTTCTCCATCATATCCACTCCTTCAACTACATCTTCTTCTTCCTCTTCTTCTCCTTGAACCACCTCTTCATCCCCTTTCCTTCCATTGCTTCTTCTTGCTCCTCTTTGTCTTATTCTTCCACTTCTTCTTCTTCTTCTTATTGTTCTCCTTATTCCACTTGCACTTCTTCCTTTTCTTCTCGTTCTTCCACTTCTTCTTCTTCCTCTTCTTCTCCTTCTGCCACCTCTTCTCCCTCCTCGTGTTCTCCTTCTTCCACTTCTTCTTCTTCATCTCCTTTCATTCCACTACTTCCTCCTATTCCTCTTTTCTCTCCGTGTACCACTTCTTCTACTTCCACTTGTTGTTCTTCTTCATTTTCGTCTCCTTCTTCCGCTTCTTCTGCTTACACTTCTTCTTCTACCTCTTCTTCCATTTCTTCTCCTTCCACAACTTCTTCTTCTTTCCCTTCTGTCTTCTCCTTCCTCTTTTTCTCCATCCCCAACCTCTGTTGCTTCCCATTGTTGCTCTTCCTCTTCTTCTCCTTCCCCCAAATCTTACGCTTACAGTTCTTCTTCTTCTACCTCTTCTCCTCCAGATTCCA
This sequence comes from Psophocarpus tetragonolobus, assembly GCA_037954015.1. NCBI lineage: Eukaryota > Viridiplantae > Streptophyta > Magnoliopsida > Fabales > Fabaceae > Psophocarpus > Psophocarpus tetragonolobus. The sequence continues at coordinate 22,072,573 of CM075694.1, forward strand.
CTTCTTCTGCTTCTTCTTCCCTTCCCTTCCCCTCCTTGTTCCCTTTCCACCTTTTTTACTTGTTCCAATTCTTCTTCTACATCTCACCTTCTTCCTCCTCTTGTTCACCTTCTTCACTTTCCACATCTTCTTCTTCTTCCTTTTCTTCTCGTTCTTCCACTTCTTCTGGTTACTCTCCTTCTTCTTCCTCTTCTTATCTTTCTTCCACTTGTCCTGCCTCCTCTTGTTCTCTTTCTTCCACTTCTTCTTCATCCTCTCCTCTCCTTTCTTTTCTTCCTCTTCATCTCCTTCTTCTTCTTCCTTTCCTTCGTTATATCCCTCTTTTTCTCCTTCTTCTGCTTCCACTTGCATTTCTACCTCTTGTTCTCCTTCTTCCACTTCTTCTCCATCATCCCCACTCCTTCAACTACTTCTTCTTCTTCCTCTTGTTCACCTATTTCCACTTCTACTACATCCACTTGTTCTTCTTCTTCCCTCTCTTCTCCTTCTTGCCCTTCTTCTGCCCACACTACTTCTTCTTCCTCCCCTTCTTCTCCTCCTCCTTGTTCCACTTCTTCATCCCCTTTCCTTCCATTGCTTCTTCTTCCTCCTCTTTGTCTCATTGTTCCACTTTTTCTTCTTCTTCCTATTGTTCTCATTCTTTCACTTGCTCTTCTTCCTTTTCTTCTTGTTCTGCCTCTTCTTCTCCTTCTGCCACCTCTTCTCCTTCCTCCCGTTCTCCTTCTTCCACTTCTTCTTCATCATTTCCTTTCATTCCACTACTTCCTCCTATTCCTCTTATTCTCTCCTTCTACCACTTTTTCTACTTCTACTTGTTGTTTTTCTTGATTTTCATCTCCTTCTTCCGCTTCTTCTACTTACACTTCTTCTTTTTCATCTTCCTCTATTTCTTCTCCTTCCACAACTTCATCTTCTTTCCTTTCCGTCTTCTCCTTCCTTTTTTTCTCCATCCCCCACTTCTGTTGCTTCCGATTGTTGGTCTTCTTCTTCTTCTCCTTCCCACAAATCTTATGCATACACTTCTTCTTCTTCTTCCTCTTCTCCTCCAGATTCCACTTCTTCTGCTTCTTCTTCCCTTCCCTTTCCCTCCTTCTTCCTTTTCCTCCTTTTCTCCTTGTTCCAATTCTTCTTCTTCATCTCACCTCCTTCCACTACTTCTTCTTCCTCCTCTTGTTCACCTTCTACACTTTCCACATCTTCATCTTCTTCCTTTTCTTCTCCTTCTTCCACTTCTTCTGGTTACTGTCCTTCTTGTTCCTCTTCTTATCTTTCCTCCACTTCGCCTCCTCTCCTTTCCTTGCTTTTCTTCCTCTTCATCTCCTTCTTCTTCCTCCTTTCCTTCGTCATCTCCCTCTTTTTCTCCTTCTTCTGCTTCCACTTGCATTTCTACCTCTTGTTCTTCTTCTTCCACTTCTTCTCCATCATCCCCAGTCCTTCAACTGCTTCTTCTTCTTCCTCTTGTTCACCTTCTTCCAGTTCTACTACATCCACTTGTTCTTCTTCTTCCCTCTCTTCTCCATCTTGCCCTTCTTTTCCCTGCACTACTTCTTCTTCCTCCCCTTCTTCTTCTCCTCTTTGTTCCCCTTCTTCTTCCTCCCCTTCTTCTTCTTCGTTTTTTTCTCCTTCTGCCACCTCTTCTCCCTCCTCTCGTGCTCCTTCTTCCACTTCTTCTTCTTCATCTCCTTTCATTCCACTACTTCATCCTATTCCTCTTATTTTCTCCTTCTACCACTTCTTCTACTTCTACTTCTTCTTCTTCTTCATTTTTGTCTCCTTCTTCCGCTTTTTCTGCTTAAACTTCTTCTTCTTCTTCCTCTTCCTCTTCTTCCATTTATTCTCCTTCCACAACTTCTTCTTCTTTCCTTTCCATCTTCTCCTTCCTCTTTTTCTCCATCCCCTACTTCTGTTGCTTCCCATTGTTGCTCTTACTCTTCTTCTCCTTCCCCCAAATCTTATGCTTACACTTCTTCTTCTTCCTCCTCTTCTCCTCCAGATTCCACTTCTTCTGCTTCTTCTTCCCTTCCCTTCCCTTCCCGTCCGGTCCTTCTTCCTTTTCCTCCTTTTCTCCTTGTTCCAATTCTTCTTCTTGATCTCACCTCCTTCCACTACTTCTTCTTCCCCCTCTTGTTCACCTTCTTCACTTTCCAGATCTTCTTCTTCCTTTTCTTCTCCTTATTCCACTTTTTCTAGTTACTCTCCTTCTTCTTCCTCTTCTTATCCTTCTTCCACTTCCCCTGCCTCCTCTTGTTCTCTTTCTTCCGCTTCTTCTTCATCCCCTCCTTTCGTTTCTTTTCTTCCTCTTCATCTCCTTCTTCTTCTTCCTTTCCTTCGTCATATCCCTTTTTTTCTCCTTCTTCTGCTTCCACTTGCATTTCTACCTCTTGTTCTCCTTCTTCCATTTCTTCTCCATCATCCCCACTCCTTCAACTACTTCTTCTTCTTTCTCTTGTTCACCCTCTTCCACTTCTGCTACATCCACTTATTCTTCTCCTTCCCTCTCTTCTCCTTCTTGCCCGTCTTCTGCCTACACTACTTCTTCTGCCTACACTTGTTCTTCTAGTTACTTCTCCTCCCTCTTTTTCTCCATCCCCCACTTCTGTTGCTTCCCATTGTTGCTCTTCCTCTTATTCTCCTTCCCAAATCTTATGCTTAAACTTCTTCTTCTTCTTCTTCCTCTTCTCCTCCAGATTCCACTTCTTCTGCTTCTTCTTCCCTTTCCTTCCCCTCCTTCTTCCTTTTCCTCCTTTTCTCCTTGTTCCAATTCTGATTCTTCATCTCACCTCCTTCCACTACTTCTTCTTCCTCCTCTTGTTCACCTTCTTCAACTTCTTCACTTTCCACATCTTCTTCTTCTTCCTTTTCTTCTCCTTCTTCCACTTCTTCTAGTTACTCTCCTTCTTCTTCCTCTTCTTATCTTTCTTCCACTTCTCCTGCCTCCTCTTGTTCTCTTTCTTCCACTTCTTGTTCTTCTTCTCCTTTCCTATCTTTTCTTCCTCTTCATCTCCTTCCTTTCCTTTGTCATATCTGTGTTTCTCTCCTTCTTCTGCTTCAACTTGAATTTCTACCTCTTGTTCTCCTTCTTCCACATCTTCTCCATAATCCCCACTCCTTCAACTACTTCTTCTTCCTCTTGTTCACCTTCTTCGACTTCTACTACATCCACTTGTTCTTCTTCTTCCCTCTCTTCTTCTTCTTGCCCTTCTCCTACCTAAACTACTTCTTCTTCCTCCCCTTCTTCTTGTCCTCAATGTTCCACTTCTTCTTCATCCCCTTTCCTTCCATCACTTCTTCTTCCTCCTCTTTTTCCCATTCTTCCACTTGTTCTTCTTCTTCCTATTATTCTCCTTCTTCCGTTTGCACTTCTTCCTTTTCTTCTCGTTCTTCCACTTCTTCTTCTTCTTCCTCTTCTTCTCCTTCTGCCACCTCTTCTCCCTCCAACCGTTCTCCTTCTTCCACTTGTTCTTCTTCATCTCCTTTTATGCCACTACTTGCTCCTATTCCTCTTATTCTCTCCTTCTACCACTTCTTCTACTTCTACTTTTTGTTCTTCTTCATTTTCATCTCCTTCTTCCGCTTCTTCTACTTACACTTCTTCTTCTTCCTCTTCTTCCATTTCTTCTCCTACCACAACTTCTTCTTCTTTCCTTTTCGTCTTCTCCTTCCTCTTTCTCTCCATCCCCCACTTCTGTTGCTTCCCATTGTTGCTCTTCCTCTTCTTCTCCTTCCCCCAAATCTTATGCTTACACTTCTTCTTCTTCTTCCTCTTCTCCTCCAGATTCCACTTTTGCTTCTTCTTCCCTTCCCTTCCCGTCCTTCTTCCTTTTCCTCCTTTTCTCCTTGTTCCGATTCTTCTTCTTCATCTCACCTCCTTCCACTACTTCTTCTTCCTCCTCTTGTTCACCTTCTTCAATTTCTTCACTTTCCACATCTTGTTCTTCTTCCTTTTCTTCTCCTTCTTCCACTTCTTCTAGTTACTCTCCTTCTTCTTCCTCTTCTTATCTTTCTTCCACTTCTCCTGCCTCCTCTTGTTCTCTTTCTTCCACTTCTTGTTCATCCTCTCCTTTCCTTTCTTTTCTTCCTCTTCATCTCCTTTTTCTTCTTCCTTTCCTTCGTCATATCCCTCTTTTTCTCCTTCTTCTGCTTCCACTTGCATTTCTACCTCTTGTTCTCCTTCTTCCACTTCTTTGGCATAATCCCCACTTCTTCAACTACTTCTTCTTCCTCTTGTTCACCTTCTTCCACTTCTACTACATCCACTTGTTCTTCTTCTTCCCTCTCTTCTTCTTCTTGCCCTTCTCCTACCTACACTACTTCTTCTTCCTCCCCTTCTTCTTCTCCTCCTTGTTCGACTTCTTCTTCATCTCCTTTCCTTCCATTGCTTGTTCTTCCTCCTCTTTTTCTCAATCTGCCACTTCTTCTTCTTCTTCCTATTGCTCTCCTTCTTCCACTTGCACTTCTTCCTTTTCTTCTCGTTCTTCCACTTCCACTTCTTCTTCTTCATCTCCTTTCATTCCACTACTTCCTCCTATTCCTCTTATTCTCTCCTTCTACCACTTCTTCTACTTCTACTTGTTGTTCTTCTTCATTTTCGTCTCCTTTTTCCGCTTCTTCTGCTTACACTTCTTCTTCTTCCATTTCTTCTCCTTCTAGAACTACTTCTTCTTTCCTTTCCGTCTTTTCCTTACTCTTTTTCTCCATCCCCCACTTCTGTTGCTTCCCATTGTTGCTCTTCCTCTTTTTCTCCTTCCCCTAAATCTTATGCTTACACTTCTTCTTCCTCTTCCTCTTCTCCTCCAGCTTCCACTTCTTCTGCTTCTTCTTCCCTTCCCTTCCCCTCCCTTTCTTCTTCCTTTTCCTCCTTTTCTCCTTCTTCCAATTCTTCTTCTTCATCTCACCTTCTTCCACTACTTCTTCTTCCTCCTCTTGTTCACCTTCTTCAACTTCTTCACTTTCCACATCTTCTTCTTCTACCTTTTCTTCTCCTTCTTCCACTTCTTCTAGTTACTCTCCTTCTTCTTCCTCTTCTTATCTTTCTTCCACTTCTCCTGCCTCTTCTTGTTCTCTTTCTTCCACTTCTTCTTCTCCCTTTCCTTCGTCATATCCGTCTTTTTCTCCTTCTTCTGCTTCCACTTGCATTTCTACCTCTTGTTCTCCTTCTTCCACTTCTTCTTCAGCATCCCCACTCCTTCAACTACTTCTTCTTCTTCCTCTTGTTCATGTTCTTCCACTTCTACTACATCCACGTATTCTTCTTCTTCCCTCTCTTCTCCTTCTTGCCCTTCTTCTGCCTACACTCCTTCTTCTTCCTCTTCTTATCTTTGTTCCACTTCTCCTGCCTCCTCTTGTTCTCTTTCTTAGACTTCTTCTTCATCCTCTCCTTTCCTTTCTTTTCTTCCTCTTCATCTGCTTCTTCTTCTTCCTTTCCTTTGTCATATCCCTCTTTTTCTCCTTCTTCTTCTTCCACTTGCATTTCTACCTCTTGTTCTCCTTCTTCCACTTCTTCTCCATTATCCCCACTCCTTCAACTACTTCTTCTTCCTCTTGTTCACCTTCTTCGACTTCTACTACATCCACTTATTCTTCTTCTTCCCTCTCTTCTTCTTCTTGCCCTTCTCCTACCTAAACTACTTCTTCTTCCTCCCCTTCTTCTTGTCCTCAATGTTCCACTTCTTCTTCATCCCCTTTCCTTCCATTACTTCTTCTTCCTCCTCCTTTTCCCATTCTTCCACTTGTTCTTCTTCTTCCTATTGTTCTCCTTCTTCCATTTGCACTTCTTCTTTTTCTTCTCGTTCTTCCACTTCTTCTTCTTCTTCCTCTTCTTCTCCTTCTGCCACCTCTTCTCCCTCCAACCGTTCTCCTTCTTCCACTTGTTCTTCTTCATCTCCTTTTATGCCACTACTTGCTCTTATTCCTCTTATTCTCTCCTTCTACCACTTCTTCTACTTCTACTTGTTGTTCTTCTTCATTTTCGTCTCCTTCTTTCGCTTCTTCTGCTTACACTTCTTCCTCTTCCTCTTCTTCTATTTCTTCTCCTTCCAGAAGTTCTTCTCCTTTCCTTTCCATCTTCCCCTTCCTCTTTTTCTCCATCCCCCACTTCTGTTGCTTCCCATTGTTGCTCTTCCTCTTCTTCTCCTTCCCCCAAATCTTATGCTTACACTTCTCTTCTTCTACCTCTTGTCCTCCAGATTCCACTTCTTCTGCTTCTTCTTCCCTTCCGGTCCTTCTTCCTTTTCCTCCTTTTCTCCTTGCTCCAATTCTTCTTCTTCATGTCACCTCCTTCCACTACTTCTTCTTCCTCCTCTTGTTCACCTTCTTCACTTTCCACATCTTCTTCTTCTTTGTTTTCTTCTCCTTCTTCCACTTCTTCTAGTTACTCTCCTTCTTCTTCCTCTTCTTATCTTTCTTCCACTTCTCCTGCCTCTTCTTGTTCTCTTTCTTCCACTTCTTCTTCATCCTCTCCTTTCCTTTCTTTTCTTCCTCTTCATCTCCTCCTTCTTCTTCCTTTCTTTCGTCATATCCCTCTTTTTCCCCTTCTTCTGCTTCCACTTGCATTTCGACATCTTGTTCTCCTTCTTCCACTTCTTCTCCATCATCCCAACTCCTTCAACTACTTCCTCTTCTTCCTCTTGTTCACCTTCTTCCACTTCTACTACATCCACTTGTTCTTGCTCTTCCCTCTCTTCTCCTTCTTGCCCTTCTTCTGCCTACGCGACTTCTTCTTCCTCCCCTGTTTCTTCCCCTCCTTGTTCCACTTCTTCTTCATCCCCTTTCCTTCCATTGCTTCTTCTTCCTCCTCTTTTTCTCATTCTTCCACTTCTTCTTCTTCTTCCTATTGTTCTCCTTCTTCCACTTGCACTTCTTCCTTTTCTTCTCGTTCTTCAACTTCTTCTTCTTCTCCTTCTACCACCTCTTCTCCCTCCTCCCGCTCTCCTTTTTCCACTTCTTGTTCTTCATGTCCTTCCATTCCACTACTTCCTCCTATTCCCCTTATTCTCTCCTTCTACCACTTCTTCTACTTCTACTTGTTGCTCTTCTTCATTTTCGTCTCCTTCTTCCGCTTCTTCTGCTTCTTCTGCTTACACTTCTTCTTCTTCCTCTTCTTCCATTTCTTCTCCTTCCATAACTTCTTCTTCTTTGCTTTCCGTATTCTCCTTCCTCTTTTTCTCCGTCCCTCGCTCCACTTGCTTCCCATTGTTGCTCTTCCTCTTCTTCTCCTTCCCCCAAATCTTATGCTTACACTTCTTCTTCTTCTTCCTCTTCTCCAGCTTCCACTTGTTCTGGTTCTTCTTCCCTTCCCTTCCCATCCATCTTCCTTTTCCTCCTTTTCTCCCTGTTCCAATTCTTCTTCTTCTCACCTCCTTCCACTACTTCTTCTTCCTCCTCTTGTTCACCTTCTTCATGTTCTTCACTTTCCACATCTTCTTCTTCTTCCTTTTCTTCTCCTTCTTCCACTTCTGCTAGTTACTCTCCTTCTTCTTCATCTTCTTATCTTTCTTCCACTTCTTCTGCCCCCTCTTGTTCTCTCTTTCTTCCACTTCTTCTGCCCCTCTTGTTCTCTCTTTCTTCCACTTCTTCTTCATCCTCTATTTCCTTTCTTTTCTTCCTCTTCATTTCCTACTTCTTCTTCCTTTCCTTCGTCATATCCCTCTTTTTCTCCTCCTTCTGCTTGCACTTGCATTTCTACCTCTTGTTCTCCTTCTTCCACTTCTTCTCCATCATCCCCACTCCTTCAACTACTTCTTCTTCTTCTTCTTCTTCTTCACTTTCTTCAACTTCTTCACTTTCCACATCTTCTTCTTCTTCCTCTTCTTATCTTTCTGCCACTTCTCCTGCCTCCTCTTGTTCTCTTTCTCCCACTTCTTCTTCACCCTCTCCTTTCCTTTCTTTTCTTCCTCTTCATCTTCTTCTTCTTCCTCCTTTCCTTCGTCATCTCCCTCTTTTTCTCCTTCTTCTGCTTCCACTTGCATTTCTACCTCTTGTTCTTCTTCTTCCACTTCTTCTCCATCATCCCCAGTCCTTCAACTGCTTCTTCTTCTTCCTCTTGTTCACCTTCTTCCACTTCTACTACATCCACTTGTTCTTCTTCTTCCCTCTCTTCTCCTTCTTGCCCTTCTTTTGCCTGCACTACTTCTTCTTCCTCCCCTTCTTCTTCTCCTCTTTGTTCCGCTTCTTCTTCATCCCTTTTCCTTCCATTGCTTCTTCTTCCTCCTTTTTTTCTCATTCTTCCACTTCTTGTTCTTCTTCCTATTGTTCTCCTTCTTCCACTTGCACTTCTTCCTTTTCTGCTCGTTCTTTTCTTCTTCTTCCTCTTTTTCTCCTTCTGCGACCTCTTCCCCCTCCTCTCGTGCTCCTTCTTCCACTTCTTCTTCTTCATCTCCTTTCATTCCACTACTTCATCCTATTCCTCTTATCCCTTGCCTTCCCCTCCTTCTTCCTTTTCCTCCTTTTGTCCTTGTTCCAATTATTCTTCTTCATCTTGCCTCCTTCCACTACTTCTTCTTCCTCCTCTTCTTCACCTTCTACACTTTCCACATCTTCATCTTCTTCCTTTTCTTCTCCTTCTTCCACTTCTTCTGGTTACTGTCCTTCTTCTTCCTATTCTAATCTTTCCTCCACTTCGCCTCCTCTCCTTTCCTTTCTTTTCTTCCTCTTCATCTCCTTCTTCTTCCTCCTTTCCTTCGTCATATCCAACTTTTTCTCCTTCTTCTGCTTCCACTTGCATTTCTACCTCTGGCTCTTCTTCGTCCACTTCTTCTCCATCATCCCCACTCCTTCAACTACTTTTTCTTCTTCCTGTTGTTCACCTTGTTCTACTTCTACTACATCCACTTGTTCTTCTTCTTCCCTCTCTTCTCCTTCATGCCCTTCTTCTGCCTACACTACTTCTTCTTTCTCCCCTTCTTCTTCTCCTCCTTGTTCCGCTTCTTCTTCATCCCCTTTCCTCCATTGCTTCTTCTTCCTCCTCTTTTTCTCATTCTTCCACTTCTTCTTCTTCTTCCTATTGTTCTCCTTCTTCTGCTTGCACTTCTTCCTTTTCTTCTCGTTCTTCCACTTCTTCTTCTTCCTCTTCTTCTCCTTCAACCACCTCTTCATTCTGCTCCCATTCTCCTTCTTCCACTTCTTCTTTTTCATCTCCTTTCATTCCACTACTTCCTCCTATTCCTGTTGTTCTCTCCTTCTACCACTTCTTCTACTTCTACTTGTTGTTCTTCTTCATTTTCATCTCCTTCTTCTGCTTCTTCTGCTTACACTTCTTCTTCTTCCTCTTCCTCCATTTCTTCTCCTTCCACAACTTCTTCTTCTTTCCTTTCCGTCTTCTCCTTCCTCTTTTTCTCGATCCCCTACTTCTGTTGCTTCCCATTGTTGCTCTTACTCTTCTTCTCCTTCCCCCAAATCTTATGCTTACACTTCTTCTTCTTCCTCCTCTTCTCCTTCAGATTCCACTTCTTCTGCTTCTTCCTCCCTTCCCTTCCCTTCCCGTCCGGTCCTTCTTCGTTTTCCTCCTTTTCTCCTTGTTCCAATTCTTCTTCTTGATCTCACCTCCTTCCACTACTTCTTCTTCCTCCTCTTGTTCACCTTCTTCACTTTCCAGATCTTCTTCTTCCTTTTCTTCTCCTTATTCCACTTCTTCTAGTTGCTCTCCTTCTTCTTCCTCTTCTTATCCTTCTTCCACTTCCCCTGCCTCCTCTTGTTCTCTTTCTTCCACTTCTTCTTTATCCTCTCCTTTCCTTTCTTTTCTTCCTCTTCATGTCCTTGTTCTTCTTCCTTTCCTTCGTCATATCCCTCTTTTTCTCCTTCTTCTGCTTCCACTTGCATTTCTACCTCTTGTTCTCCTTCTTCCACTTCTTCGCCATAATCCCCACTCCTTCAACTACTTCTTCTTCCTCTTGTTCACCTTCTTCCACTTCTACTACATCCACTTGTTCTTCTTCTTCCCTCTCTTCTTCTTCTTGCCCTTCTCCTACCTACACTACTTCTTCTTCCTCCCCTGTTTCTTCCCCTCCTTGTTCCACTTCTTCTTCATCCCCTTTCCTTCAATTGCTTCTTCTTCCTCCTTTTTTTCTCATTCTTCCACTTCTTCTTCTTCTTCCTATTATTCTCCTTCTTCCGCTTGCACTTCTTCCTTTTCTTCTCGTTCTTCCACTTCTTCTTCTTCTTCCTTTTCTTCTCCTTCTGCCACCTCTTCTCCCACCTCCCGTTCTCCTTCTTCCACTTCTTCTTCTTCATCTCCTTTCATTCCACTACTTCCTCCTATTCCTCTTATTCTCTCCTTATACCACTTGTTCTACTACTACTTGTTGTTATTCTTCATTTTCGTCTCCTTCTTCTGCTTCTTCTGCTTACACTTCTTCTTCTTCCTCTTCTTCCATTTCTTCTCTTTCCACAACTTCTTCTTCTTTCCTTTCTGTCTTCTCCTTCCTCTTTTTCTCCATCCCCCACTTCTGTTGCTTCCCATTGTTGCTCTTCCTCTTCTTCTCCTTCCCCCAAATCTTATGCTTACACTTCTTCTTCTTCTTCCTCTTCTCGTCCAGATTCCACTTCTTCTGCTTCTTCTCCCCTTCCCTTCCCCTCCTTCTTCCTTTTCCTCCTTTTTTGCTTGTTCCAATTCTTCTTCTTCATCTCACCTCCTTCCACTACTTCTTCTTCCTCCTCTTGTTCACCTTCGTCAACTTCTTCACTTTCCACATCTTCTTCCTCTTATTATCTTTCTTCCACTTCTTCTAGTTACTATCCTTCTTCTTCCTCTTCTTATCTTTCTTCCACTTCTCCTGCCTCCTCTTGTTCTCTTTCTTAAATTTCTTCTTCATCCTCTCTTTTCTTTTCTTTTCTTCCTCCTCATCTCTTCTTCTTCTTCCTTTCCTTCGTCATATCCCTCTTTTTCTCCTTCTTCTGCTTCCACTTGCATTTATACCTCTTGTTCTCCTTCTTCCACTTCTTCTCCATCATCCCCACTCCTTCAACTACTTCTTCTTCTTCCTCTTGTTCACCTTCTTCCACTTCTACTACATCCACTTGTTCTTCTTCTTCCCTCTCTTCTCCTTCTTGCCCTTCCTCTTCATGTCCTTCTTCTTCTTCCTATTGTTCTCCTTCTTTCGCTTCCACTTCTTCCTTTTCTTCTCGTTCTTCAACTTCTTCTTCTTCCTGTTCTTCTCCTTCTGCCACCTCTTCTCCCTCCTCCCGTTCTCCTACTTCCACTTCTTCTTCTTCATCTCCTTTCATTCCACTACTTCCTCCTATTCCTCTTGTTCTCTCCTTCTACCACTTCTTCTACTGCTAGTTGTTCTTCTTCTTGATTTTCGTCTCCTTCCTCCGCTTTTTCTGCTTACACTTCTTCTCCTTCCTCTTCTACCATTTCTTCTCCTTCCACAACTTCTTCTTTCCTTTCCGTCTTCTCCTTCTCTTTTTCTCCATCCCCCACTTCTGTTGCTTCCCATTGTTGCTCTTCCTCTTCTTCTCCTTCCCCGAAATCTTATGCTTACATTTCTTCTTCTTCTTCCTCTTCTCCTCCAGCTTCCACTTCTTCTGCTTCTTCTTCCCTTCCCTTCCCCTCCTTCTTCCTTTTCCTCCTTTTCTCCTTCTTCCAATTCTTCTTCTTCATCTCACCTCCTTCCAGTACTTCTTCTTCCTCCTCCTGTTCACCTTCTTCAACTTCTTCACTTTCAACATCTTCTTCTTCTTTTCTTCTCCTTCTTACACTTCCTCTAGCTACTCTCCTTCTTCTTCCTCTTCTTCTCTTTCTTCCACTTCTCCTGCCTCCTCTTGTTCTCTTTGTTCCACTTCTTCTTCATCCTCTCCTTTCCTTTCTTTTCTTCTCCTTCATCTCCTTCTTCTTCTTCCACTTGCATTTCTACCTCTTGTTCTCCTTCTTCCACTTCTCCTCCATCATCCCCACTCCTTTAACTACTTCTTCATCTTCCTCTTGTTCACCTTCTTCTACATCCACTTGTTCTTCTTCTTCCCTCTCTTCTCCTTCTTGCCCTTCTTCGTCCCCCGCTTCTTCTTCTCCTCCTTGTTCCACTTCTTCTTCATCCCCTCTCCTTCCATTGCTTCTTCTTCCTCCTCATTTTCTCATTCTTCCACTTCTTCTTCTTCTTCTTCCTCTTGTTCTAATTCTTCCACTTGCACTTCTTCCTTTTGTTCTCATTCTTCCACTTGTTCTTCTTCCTCATCTTCTCCTTCTGCCACCTCTTCTCCGTCCTCCCATTCTCCTTCTTCCACTTCTTCTTCTTCATCTCCTTTCATTCCACTACTTCCTCCTATTCCTCTTATTCTCTCCTTCTACCACTTCTTCTACTTCTACTTGTTGTTCTTCTTCATTTTCGTCTCCTTCTTCCGCTTCTTCTGCTTACACTTCTTCTTCTTCCTCTTCTTCTATTTCTTCTCCTTCCACAACTTCTTATTCTATCCTTTCCGTCTTCTCCTTCCTCTTTTTCTCCAACCCCCACGTCTGTTGCTTCCGATTGCTGCTCTTCCTGTTTTTCTCCATCCCCCACGTCTGTTGCTTCCGATTGCTGCTCTTCCTCTTCTTCTACTTCCCCCAGATCTTCTGCTTACACTTGTTCTTCTTCTTCCTCTTCTTTTCCAGATTCCACTTCTTCTGCTTCTTCTTCCCTTCCATTCCCCTCCTTCTTCCTTTTCCTCCTTTTCTCCTTGTTCCAATTCTTCTTCTTCATCTCACCTCCTTCCACTACTTCTTCTTTCTCCTCTTGTTCACGTTCTTCACTTTCCATATGTTCTTCATCTTCCTTTTCTTCTCCTTCTACCACTTCTTCTAGTTACTCTCCTTCTTCTTCCTCTTCTTATCTTTGTTCCACTTCTTCTTCATCCTATCCTTTCCTTTCCTCTCTTCCTCTTCATCTCTTTCTTCTTCTTCCTTTCGTTCGTCATATCCCTCCTTTTCTCCTTCTTCTGCTTCCACTTGCATTTCTACCTCTTGTTCTCCTTCTTCAACTTCTTCTCCATCATCCCCACTCCTTCAACTACTTCTTCTTCCTCTTGTTCACCTTCTTCCACTTCTACTACATCCATTTGTTCTTCTTCTTCCCTCTCTTCTCCTTCTTGCCCTTCTTCTGCCTACACTACTTCTTCTTCCTCCCCTTCTTCTTCTCTTCCTCTTTCCACTTCTTCTTCATACCCTTCCCTTCCATTTCTTCTTCTTCCTCCTCTTTTTCTTATTCTTCCACTTCTTCTTCTTCTTCCTATTGTTCTCCTTCTTCCACTTGCACTTCTTCCTTTTCTTCTCGTTCTTCCACTTCTTCTTCTTCCTCTTCTTCTCCTTCTGCCACCTCTTCTGCCTCCTCCCGTTCTCCTTCTTCCACTTCTTCTTCTTCATCTCCTTTCATTCCACTACTTCCTCCTATTCCTCTTATTCTCTCCTTCTACCACTTCTTCTACTTCTACTTGTTGTTCCCCTTCGCTTCTTCTGCTTACACTTCTTCTTCTTCCTCTTTTTCCATTTCTTCTCCTTCCACAACTTCTTCTTTCCTTAACGTCTTCTCCTTCCTCTTTTTCTCCATCCCCCACTTCTGTTGCTTCCCATTGTTGCTCTTCCTCCGTTTCTCCTTCCCCCAAATCTTATGCTTACACTTCTTCTTCTTCTTCCTCTTCTCCTCCAGCTTCCACTTCTTCTGCTTCTTCTTCCCTTCCCTTCCTCTCCTTCTTCCTTTTCCTCCTTTTCTCCTTGTTCCAATTCTTCTTCTTCAACTCACCTCCTTCCACTACTTCTTCTTCCTCCTCTTGTTCACCTTCTTCAACTTCTTCACTTTCCACATCTTCTTCTTCTTCCTTTTCTTCTCCTTCTTCCACTTCTTCTAGTTAGTCTCCTTCTTCTTCCTCTTCTTATCATTCATCCACTTCTCCTGCCTCCTCTTGTTCTCCTTCTTCCCCTTCTTCTTCATCATCTCCTTTCCTTTCTTTTCTTCCTCTTCATCTCCTTCTTCTTCTTCCTTTCCTTCGTGATATCCCTCTTTTTCTCCTTCTTCTGCTTCCACTTGCATTTCAACCTCCTGTTCTCCTTCCTCCACTTCTTCTCCATCATCCCCACTCCTTCAACTACTTCTTCTTCTTCCTCTTGTTCACCTTCTTCCACTTCTACTACATCCACTTGTTCTTCTTCGTCCCTCTCTTCTCCTTCTTGCCCTTCTTCTGCCTACACTACTTCTACTTCCTCCCCTTCTTCTTCCTATTGTTCTCCTTCTTCCACTTGCACTTCTTCCTTTTCTTGTCGTTCTTCCACTTCTTCTTCTTCCTCTTCTTCTCCTTCTGCCACCTCTACTCCCTTCTCCCGTTCTCCTTCTTCCTCTTCTTCTTCTGCATCTCCTTTCATTCCACTAGTTCCTCCTATTCCTCTTATTCTCTATTTCTACCACTTCTACTTGTTGTTCTTCTTCATTTTCCTCTCCTTCTTCCGCTTCTTCTGCTTACACTTCTTCTTCTTCCTCTTCTTCCATTTGCTCTCCTTCCACAACTTCTTATTTCATTTCCGTCTTCTCCTTCCTCTTTTTATCCATCCCCCACTTCTGTTGCTTCCCATTGTTGCTCTTCCTCGTCTTCTCCTTTCCCCAAATCTTATGCTTACTCTTCTTCTTCTTCTTCTTCTTCTTCTTGTTCTCCTCCAGATTCCACTTCCTCTGCTTCTTCTTCCCTTCCCTTCCCCTCCCCTCCTTCTTCCTTTTCCTCCTTTTCTCCTTGTTCCAATTCTTCTTCTTAATCTCACCTCCTTCCACTACTTCTTCTTCCTCCTCTTGTTCACCTTCTTCAACTTCTTCACTTTCCACATCTTCTTGTTCTTCCTTTTCTTCTCCTTCTTCCACTTCTTCTAGTTACTCTCCTTCTTCTTCCTCTTCTTATCATTTTTCCACTTCTCCTGCCTCCTCTTGTTCTTTTTCTTCCACTTCTTCTTCATCATCTCCTTTCCTTTCTTTTCTTCCTCTTCATCTCCTTCTTCTTCTTCCTTTCCTTCGTCATATCTCTCTTTTTCTCATTCTTCTGCTTCCACTTGCATTTCTACCTCTTGTTCTCCTTCGTCCACTTCTTCTCCATCATCACCACTCCTTCAACTACTTCTTCTTCTTCCTCTTCTTCACCTTCTTCCACTTCTACTACATCCACTTGTTCTTCTTCTTCCCTCTCTTCTCCTTCTTTCCCTTCTTCTGCCTACACTACTTCTTCTTCCTCCCCTTCTTCTTCTCCTTCTTGTTCCATTTCGTCTTCATCCCCTTTCCTTCCATGGCTTCTTCTTCCTCCTATTTTTCTCATTCTTCCACTTCTTCTTCTTCCTGCTCTTTTTCTCATTCTTCCACTTCTTCTTCTTCTTCCTATTGTTCTCCTTGTCCCACTTGTACTTCTTCTTTTTCTTCTCGTTCTTCCACTTCTTCTTCTTCCTCTTCTTCTCCTTCTACCACCTCTTCTCCCTCCTCTCGTTCTCCTTCTTCCACTTCTTCTTCTTCATCTCCTTTCATTCCACTACTTCCTCCTATTCCTCTTATTCTCTCCTTGTACCACTTCTTCTACTTCTACTTGTTGTTCTTCTTCATTTTCGTCTCCTTCTTCGGCTTCTTCTGCTAACACTTCTTCTTCTTCCATTTCTTCTGCTTCCACAACTTCTTCTTCTTTCCTTTCTGTCTTCTCCGTCCTTTTTTTCTCCATCCCCCACTTCTGTTGCTTCCCATTCTTGCTCTTCCTCTTCTTCTCCTTCCCCCAAATCTTATGCTTACACTTCTTCTTCTTCCTCCTCTTCTCCTCCAGGTTCCACTTCTTTTGCTTCTTCAGACTGATATAAATCCAAAGGGGTTAGATTCGTTTTGCGAATCTATCTAGGTTGGAAGGTAATAAGTTAACAAAACAATGAGAATTGGCTAAAAAAGAAAATGGAAAGGATGAAAATGGTTTAACGAAAAGATAGGTGACGCCACTTCCAAGGATGGAAGATAAGTCATATGACGCCACAAGGGTGGTGATTTACCCTTGATAAGTCTAGGAGAACACCACAAGGAAAAATTCCTTGATAAGTTCTAAAGAGAAATTCATCTCTCACAAAAGGGTAAAACCCAAATATAATTTCACTAATTCAATGGTTCTCCTTTGAGTACAATTCAACCCCTATTTATAGAACTAGGTGACTGTTCAAAATCATAACTCTCAAAAGAAAAATTAAATACTCCATTATCACGCAATTATCACATATGATTAATTGCATGTTACATTAATTCGTAAATTAATGAAACGTTACAAAAAATGAAAAGTCATTGTCTTCAGCATTCACATCATCTTGTCTTCCTTGTTCCACTTCTTCTTTATCCCCTTTCCTTCCAATGCTTCTTCTTCCTCCTCTTTTTCTCATTCTTCCACTTCTTCTTCTTCTTCCTATTGTTCTCCTTCTTCCACTTGCACTTCTTCTTTTTCTTCTCGTTCTTCCACTTCTTCTTCTCCTTCTCCCACCTCTTCTTCCTCCTCCCGTTCTCCTTCTTCAACTTCTTCTTCTTCATCTCCTTTCATTCCACTACTTCCTCCTATTCCTCTTAGTCTCTCCTTCTACCACTTCTTCGACTTCTACTTGTTGTTCTTCTTCATTTTCGTCTCCTTTTCTGCTTCTTCTGCTTACACTTCTTCTTCCTCTTCTTCCATGTCTTCTCCCTCCACAACTTCTTCTTCTTTCCTTTCCGTCTTCTCCTTCCTCTTTTTCTCCATCCCCCACTTCTGTTGCTTCCCATTGTTGCTCTTCCTCTTCTTCTCCTTCCCCCAAATCTTATGCTTACACTTCTTCTTCTTCTTCCTCTTCTCTTCCAGATTCCACTTCTTCTGCTTCTTCTTCCTTTCCCTTCCCCTCCTTCTTCGTTTTCCTCCTTTTCTCCTTGTTCAAATTCTTCTTCTTGATCTCACCTCCTTCCATTACTTCTTCTTCCTCCTCTTGTTCACCTTTTTCACTTTCCACATCTTCTTCTTCTTCCTTTTCTTCTCCTTCTTCCACTTCTTCTAGTTACTCTCCTTCTTCTTCCTCTTCTTATCTTTCTTCCACTTCTCCTGCCTCCTCTTCTTCTCTTTCTTCCACTTCTTCTTCATCCTCTCCTTTCCTTTCTTTTCTTCCTCTTCATCTCCTTCTTCTTCTTCCTTTCCTTCGTCATATACCTGTTTTTCTCCTTCTTCTGCTTCCACTTGCATTTCTACCTCTTGTTCTCCTTCTTCCACTACTTCTCCATCATCCCCACTCCTTCAACTACTTCTTCTTCTTCCTCTTGTTCACCTTCTTCCACTTCTACTATATCCACTTGTTCTTCTTCTTCCCTCTCTTCTCCTTCTTGCCCTTCTTCTGCCTACGCTACTTCTTCTTCCTCCCCTTCTTCTTCTCCTCCTTGTTCCACTTCTTCTTCATTCCCCTTTCATTCCATTACTTCTTCTTCCTCCTCTTTTTCTCATTCTTCCACTTCTTCTTCTTCTTCCACTTCTTCTCCTTCTGCCACCTCTTTTCCTCCCCCCGTTCTCCTTCGTCCACTTCTTCTTCATCTCACCTCCTTCCACTACTTCTTCTTCCTCCTCTTGTTCACCTTCTTCAACTTCTTCACTTTCCACATCTTCTTCTTCTTCCTTTTCTTCTCCTTCTTCCACTTCTTCCAGTTACTCTCCTTCTTCTTCCTCTTCTTATCTTTCTTCCACTTCTCCTGCCTCCTCTTGTTCTCTTTCTTCCACTTCTTCTTCATCCTCTCCTTTCCTTTCTTTTCTTCCTCTTCATCTCCTTCTTCTTCTTCCTTTCCTTCGTCATATCCCTCTTTTTCTCCTTCTTCTGCTTCCACTTGCATTTCTACCTCTTGTTCTCCTTCTTCCACTTCTTCTCCATCATCCCCACTCCTTCAACTACTTCTTCTTCTTCCTCTTGTTCACCTTCTTCCACTTCTACTACATCCACTTGTTCTTCTTCTTCCCTCTCTTCTCCTTCTTGCCCTATTTCTGCCTACACTACTTCTTCTTCCTCCACTTCTTCTTCTCCTCCTTGTTCCACTTCTTCTTCATTCCCCTTTCCTTCCATTGCTTCTTCTTCCTCCTTGTTTTCTCATTCTTCCACTTCTTGTAGTTACTCTCCTTCTTCTTCCTCTTCTTATCTTTCTTCCACTTCTCCTGCCTCCTCTTCTTCTCTTTCTTCCACTTGTTCTTCATCCTCTCCTTTCCTTTCTTTTCTTCCTCTTCAACTCCTTCTTGTTCTTCCTTTCCTTCGTCATATCCCTCTTTTTCTCCTTCTTTCCACTTGCATTTCTACCTCTTGTTCTCCTTCTTCCACTTCTTCTCCATCATCCCCACTCCTTCAACTGCTTCTTCTTCTTCCTCTTATTCACCTTCTTCTACCTCTACTACATCTACTTGTTCCTCTTCTCATTCTTGCCCTTCTACTGCCTACACTACTTCTTCTTCCTTCCCTTCTTCTTCTCCTCCTTGTTCCACTTCTTCTTCATCCGCTTTCCTTCCATTGCTTCTTCTTCCTCCTCTTCTTCTCGTTCTTCCACTTCTTCTTCTTTCTTTTCTTCTCCTTCTTCCACTTCTTGTAGTTACTCTCCTTCTTCTTCCTCTTCTTATCTTTCTTCCACTTCTCCTGCCTCCTCTTGTTCTCTTTCTTCCACTTCTTCTTCATCCTCTCATTTCCTTTCTTTTCTTCCTCTTCATATCGCTTCTTCTTCGTTTCCTTCGTCATATCCCTCTTTTTCTCGTTCTTCTGCTTCCACTTGCATTTCTACCTCTTGTTCTCCTTCTTCCACTTCTTCTCCATCATCCCCACTCCTTCAACTACTTCTTCTTCTTCCTCTTGTTCACCTTCTTTCACCTCTAATACATCCACTTGTTCTTCTTCTTCCCTCTCTTCTCCATCTTGCCGTTCTTCTGCCTACCCTACTTCTTCTTCCTCCCCTTCTTCTTCTCCACCTTGTTCCACTTCTTCTTCATCCCGTTTCCTTCCATTGCTTCTTCTTCCTCCTCTTTTTCTCATCCTTCCTCTTCTTCCTATTGTTCTCCTTCTTCCACTTGCACTTCTTCCTTTTCTTCTCGTTCTTCCACTTCTTCTTCTTCTCCTTCTGCCACCTCTTCTCACTCCTCCCGTTCTCCTTCTTCCACTTCTTCTTCTTCATCTCCTTTCATTCCACTACTTCCTCCTATTCCTCTTATTGTCTCCTTCTACCACTTCTTCTACTTCTACTTGTTGTTCTTCATTTTCGTCTCCTTCTTCCGCTTCTTCTGCTTAAACTTCTTCTTCTTCCTCTTCTTCCATTTCTGCCCCTTCCACAACTTCTTCTTCTTTCCTTTCCGTCTTCTCCTTCCTTTTTTTCTCCATGCCCCACTTTTGTGGCTTCCCATTGTTGCTCTTCCTCTTCTTCTCCTTCCCCCAAATCTTATGCTTACACTTCTTCTTCTTCCTCTTCTCCTCCAGATTCCACTTCTTCTGCTTCTTCGTCCCTTCCCTTCCCCTGCTTCTTCCTCTTCCTCCTTTTCTTCTTGTTCCAATTTTTCTTCTTCATCTCACCTCCTTCCACTACTTCTTCTTCCTCCTCTTGTTCACCTTCTTCAACTTCTTCACTTTCCACATCTTCTTCTTCTTCCTTTTCTTCTCCTTCTTCCACTTCTTCCAGTTACTCTCCTTCTTCTTCCTCTTCTTATCTTTCTTCCACTTCTCCTGCCTCCTCTTGTTCTCTTTCTTCCACTTCTTCTTCATCCTCTCCTTTCCTTTGTTTTCTTCGTCTTCATCTCCTTCTTCTTCTTCCTTTCCTTCGTCATATCCATCTTTTTCTCCGTCTTTTCCTTCCGCCTGCATTTCTACCTCTTGTTCTCCTTCTTCCACTTCTTCTCCATCATCCCCATTCCTTCAACTACTTCTTCTTCTTCCTCTTGTTCACCTTCTTCCACTTCTACTACATCCACTTGTTCTTCTTCTTCCCTCTCTTTTCCTTCATGCCCTTCTTCTGCCTACACTACTTATTCTTCCTCCCCTTTCCTTCCATTGCTTCTTCTTCCCCCTCTTTTTGTCCTTCTTCCACTTCTTCTTCTTCTTCCAATTGTTCTCCTTCTTCCACTTGCACTTCTTCCTTTTCTTCTCGTTCTTCCACTTCTTCTTCCTCCTCCTGTTCTCCTTCTTCCACTTCTTCTTCTTCATCTCCTTTCATTCCACTACTTCCTCCTATTCCTCTTATTCTCTCTTTCTACCACTTCTTCTACTTCTACTTGTTGTTCTTCTTCATTTTCGTCTCCTTCTTCCGCTTCTTCTGCTTACACTTCTTCTCCTTCCACAACTTCTTCTTCTTTCCTTTCCGTCTTCTCCTTCCTCTTTTTCTCCATCCCCCACTTCTGTTGCTTCCCATTGTTGCTCTTCCTCTTCTTCTCCTTCCCCCAAATCTTAAGCTTACACTTCTTCTTCTTCTTCCTCTTCTCCTCCAGATTCCACTTCTTCTGCTTCTTCTTCCCTTCCCCTCCTTCTTCCTTTTCCTCCTTTTCTCCTTGTTCCAATTCTTCTTCTCCATGTCACCTCCTTCCACTACTTCTTCTTCCTCCTCTTGTTCACGTTCTTCACTTTGCACATCTTCTTCTTCCTTTTCTTCTCTTTCTTCCACTTCTTGTAGTTACTCTCCTTCTTCTTCCTCTTCTTATCTTTCTTCCACTTCTCCTGCCTCCTCTTGTTCTCCTTCTTCCACTTCTTCTTCATCCTCTCCTTTCCTTTCTTTTCTTCCTCTTCAACTCCTTCTTGTTCTTCCTTTCCTTCGTCATATCCCTCTTTTTCCACTTCTTCTCCATCATCCCCACTCCTTCAACTGCTTCTTCTTCTTGCTCTTGTTCACCTTCTTCCACTTCTACTACATCCATTTGTTCTTCTTCTTCCCTCTCTTCTCCTTCTTGCCCTTCTCTTGCCTACACTACTTCTTCTTCCTCCCCTTCTTCTTCTCTAAACCCTAAACCCTCAACCATAAACCCTAAACCCTAAACCCTAAAGTTGTTCCACTTCTTCTTCATCCCCTTTCTTTCCATTGCTTCTTCTTCCTCCTCTTTTTTCTCATTCTTCCACTTCTTCTTCTTCTTCCTATTGTTGTCCTTCTTCCACTTGCACTACTTCTTCCTTTTCTTCTCTTTCTTCCACTTCTTCTTCTCCTTCTGCCACCTATTCTCCCTCGTCCCGTTCTCCTTCTTCCACTACTTCTTCTTCATCTCCTTTCATTCCACTTCATCCTCCTATTCCTCTTATTCTCTCATTCTACCACTTCTTCTACTTCTACTTGTTGTTCTTCATTTTCGTCTCCTTCTTCTGCTTCTTCTGGTTACACTTCTTCTTCTTCCTCTTCTTCCATTTCTTCTCCTTCCACAACTTCTTCTTCTTTCCTTTTCGTCTTCTCCTTCCTCTTTTTCTCCATCCCCCACTTCTGTTGCTTACCATTGTTGCTCTTCCTCTTGTTCTCCTTCCCCCAAATCTTATGCTTACACTTCTTCTTCTTCTTCCTCTTCTCCTTCAGCTTCCACGTATTTTGCTTCTTCTTCCCTTCCCTTCCCCTCCTTCTTCCTTTTCCTCCTTTTCTCCTTGTTCCAAGTCTTCTTCTTCATCTCACATCCTTGCACTACTTCTTCTTCCTCCTCTTGTTCACTTCTTAAACTTCTTCACTTTCCGCATCATCTTCTTCCACTTCTTCTAGTTACTCTCCTTCTTCTTCCTCTACTTATCTTTCTTCCACTTCTCCTGCCTCCTCTTGTTCTCTTTCTTCCACTTCTTCTTCTTCCTCCCCTTCTCCTCCATATTCCACTTCTTCTGCTTCTTCTTCCCTTCCCTTCCCTTCCCCTACTACTTCCATTTCCTCCTTTTCTCCTTCTTCCAATTCTTCTTCTTCATCTCACCTCCTTCCACTATTTTTTCCATTTCTTCTTCTTCTTCCTATTGTACTCATTCTTCCACTTCCACTTCTTCCTTTTCTTCTCGTTCTTCCACTTCTTCTTCTTCGTCTTCTTCTCCTTCTTCCACCTCTTCTCCCTCCTCTAGTTCTCCTTCTTCCACTTCTTCTTCTTCATCTCCTTTCATTCCACTACTTCCTCCTATTCCTCTTATGCTCTCCTTCCACCACTTCTTCTACTTCCACTTGTTGTTCTTCTTCATTTTTGTCTCCTTCTTCCGCTTCTTCTGCTTACACTTCTTCTTCTTCCTCTTCTTCCATTTCTTCTCCTTCCACAACTTCTTCTTCTTTCCTTTCCGCCTTTTCCATCCTCTTTTTCTCCAACCCCCACTTCTGTTGCTTCCCATTCTTGCTCTTCCTCTTGTTCTCCTTCCCCCAAATCTTACGCTTACACTTCTTCTTCTTCTTCCTCTTCTCCTTCAGCTTCCACGTCTTTTGCTTCTTCTTCCCTTCCCTTCCCCTCCTTCTTCCTTTTCCTCCTTTTCTCCTTGTTCCAAGTCTTCTTCTTCATCTCACATCCTTGCACTACTTCTTCTTCCTCCTCTTGTTCACTTCTTCAACTTCTTCACTTTCCACATCATCTTCTTCCACTTCTTCTAGTTACTCTCCTTCTTCTTCCTCTACTTATCTTTCTTCCACTTCTCCTGCCTCCTCTTGTTCTCTTTCTTCCACTTCTTCTTCAACCTCTCCTTTCCTTTCTTTTCTTCCTCTTCATCTCCTTCTTCTTCTTCCTATCGTTCGTCATATCCCTCTTTTTCTCTTTCTTCTGCTTCCACTTGCATTTCTACCTCTTGTTCTCCTTCTTCCACTTCTTCTTCTTCGTCATCATCCCTACTCCTTCAACTACTTCTTCTTCTTCTTCCTCTTGTTCAACTTCTCCCAGTTCTACTACATCCACTTGTTCTACTTCTTCCCTCTCTTCTATTTTCTTGCCCTTCTTCTGCCTACCCTACTTCTTCTTCCTCCCCTTCTTCTTCTCCTCCTTGTTCCACTTCTTCTTCATCCCCTTTCCTTCCATTGCTTCTTCTTCCTCCTCTTTTTCTCATTCTTCTACTTCTTCTTCTTCTTCCTATTGTTCTCCTTCTTCCACTTGCACTTCTTCCTTTTCTTCTCGTTTTTCCACTTCTTCTTCTACATCTTCTTCTCCTTCTGCCATCTTTTCTCCCTCCTTCCGTTCTCCTTCTTCCACTTCTTCTTCTTCATCTCCTTTCATTCCACTACTTCCTCCTATTCCTCTTATTCTCTCCTTCTAGCGTTTCTTCTACTTCTACTTGTTGTTCTTCTTCATTTTCATCTCGTTCTTCCGCTTCTTCTGCTTGCACTTCTTCTTCTTCCTCTTCTTCCATTTCTTCTCCTTCCACAACTTCTTCTTCTTTCCTTTCCGTCTTCTCCTTCCTCTTTTTCTCCTTCCCCCAAATCTTATGCTTACACTTCCTCTTCTTCTTCCTCTTCTCCTCCAACTTCCACTTCTTCTGCGTCTTCTTTCCTTCCCTTCCCCTGCTTCTCCCTTTTCGTCCTCTTCTCCTTGTTCCAATTCTTCTTCATCATCTCACCTCCTTCCACCACTTCTTCTTCCTCCTCTTGTTCACTTTCTTAAACTTCTTCACTTTCCACATCTTCTTCTTCTTCCTTTTCTTCTCCTTCTTCCACTTCTTCTAGTTACTCTCCTTCTTCTTCCTCTGCTTATCTTTCTTCCACTTCTCCTGCCTCCTCTTATTCTCTTTCTTCCACTTCTTCTTCATCCTCTCCTTTCCTTTCTTTTCTTCCTCTTCATCTCCTTCTTCTTCTTCCTTTCCTTCGTCATATCCCTCCTTTTCTCCTTCTTTCCATTGCTTCTTCTTCCTCCTCTTTTTTCTCATTCTTCCACTTCTTCTTCTTCTTCCTATTGTTGTCCTTCTTCCACTTGCACTACTTCTTCCTTTTCTTCTCTTTCTTCCACTTCTTCTTCTCCTTCTGCCACCTATTCTCCCTCGTCCCGTTCTCCTTCTTCCACTACTTCTTCTTCATCTCCTTTCATTCCACTTCATCCTCCTATTCCTCTTATTCTCTCATTCTACCACTTCTTCTACTTCTACTTGTTGTTCTTCATTTTCGTCTCCTTCTTCTGCTTCTTCTGGTTACACTTCTTCTTCTTCCTCTTCTTCCATTTCTTCTCCTTCCACAACTTCTTCTTCATTCCTTTCCGCCTTCTCCTTCCTCTTTTTCTCCATCCCCTACTTCTGTTGCTTCCCATTGTTGGTCTTCCTCTTCTTCTCCTTCCCCCAAATCTTATGCTTACACTTCTTCTTCCTCTTCTGCTGCAGATTCAACTTCTTCTGCTTATTCTTACCTTCCCTTCCCCTCCTTCTTCCTTTTCCACCTTTTCTCCTTGTTCCAATTCTTCTTCTTCATCTCACCTCCTTCCACTACTTCTTCTTCCTCCTCTTCTTCACCTTCTTCAACTTCTTCACTTTCCACATCTTCTTCTTCTTGCTTTTCTTCTCCTTCATCCACTTCTTCTAGTTACACTCCTTCTTCTTCCTCTTCTTATCTTTCTTCCACTTCTCCTGCCTCCTCTTGTTCTCTTTCTTCCAGTTCTTCTTCATCCTCTCCTTTCCTTTCTTTTCTTCCTCTTCATCTTCTTCTTCTTCTTCCTTTCCTTCGTTATATCCCTCTTTTTCTCCTTCTTCTGCTTCCACTTGCATTTCTACCTCTTGTTCTCCTTCTTCCGCTTCTTCTCCATCATCCTCACTCCTTCAACTACTTCTTCTTCTTCCTCTTGTTCACCTTCTTCCACTTCTACTACATCCACTTGTTCTTCTTCTTCCTACCCTTCTTCTTCTCCTCCTTGTTCCACTCCTTCTTCATCCCCTTTCCTTCCATTGCTTCTTCTTCCTCCTCTTTTTCTCATTCTTCCACTTCCTCTTCTTCTAACTATTGTTCTCCTTCTTCCACTTGCAGTTCTTCCTTTTCTTCTCGTTCTTCCACTTCTTTTTCTTCATGTCCTTTCATTCCACTACTTCCTCCTATTCCACTTATTCTCTCCTTCTACCACTTCTTCTACTTCTACTTATTGTTCGTCTTCATTTTTGTCTCCTTCTTCCGCTTCTTCTGCTTACACTTCATGTTCTTCCTCTTCTTCCATTTCTTCTCCTTCCACAACTTCTTCTTCTTTCCTTTCTGTCTTCTCCTTCCTCTTTTTCTCCATCCCCTACTTCTGTTGCTTCCCATTGTTGCTCTTCCTCTTGTTCTCCTTCCCCCAAATCTTATGCTTATTCTTCTTCTTCTTCCTCTTCTCCTCCAGATTCCACTTCTTCTGCTTCTTCTTCCGTTCCCTTCCCCTCCTTCTTCCTTTTCCTCCTTTTCTCCTTGTTCCAACTCTTCTTCTTCATCTCACCTCCTTCCACCACTTCTTCTTCCTCCTCTTGTTCACCTTCTTCAACTTCTACACTTTCCACATCTTCTTCTTCTTCCTTTTCTTCTCCTCCTTCCACTTCTTCTAGTTACTCTCCTTCTTCTTCCTCTTCTTATCTTTCTTCCACTTCTCCTACCTCCTCTTGTTCTCTTTCTTTCACTTCTTCTTCATCCTCTCCTTTCCTTTTTTTTCTTCCTCTTCATCTCCTTCTTCTACTTCCACTTGCATTTCTACCTCTTGTTCTCCTTCTTCCACTTCTTCTCCATCATCCCCACTCCTTCAACTACTTCTTCTTCTTCCTCTTGTTCACCTTCTTCCACTTCTAGTACATCTACTCGTTCTTCTTCTTCCCTCTCTTCTCCTTCTTGCCCTTCTTCTACCTGCACTACTTCTTCTTCCTCCCCTTCTTCTTCTCCTCCTTGTTCCACTTCTTCTTCATCCCATTCCCTTCCATTGCTTCTTCTTCCTCCTCTTTTTCTCATTCTTCCACTTCTTCTTCTTCTTCCTATTGTTCTCCTTCTTCCACTTGTAGTTCTTCCTTTTCTTCTCGTTCTTCCACTTCTTCTTCTTCATGTCCTTTCATTCCACTACTTCTTCCTATTCCACTTATTCTCTCCTTCTACCACTTCTTCTGCTTCTTCTTCCCTTCCCTTCCCCTCCTTCTTCCTTTTCCTCCTTTTCTCCTTGTGCAATTCTTCTTCTTCATCTGCCTCCTTCCACTACTTCTTCTTCCTCCTCTTGTTCACCTTCTTCACTTTCCACATCTTCTTCTTCTTCCTTTTCTTCTCCTTCTTTCACTTCTTCTAGTTACTCTCCTTCTGCTTCCTCTTCTTATCTTTCTTCCACTTCTCCTGCCTCCTCTTGTTCTCTTTCTTCCACTTCTTCTTCATCCTCTCCTTTCCTTTCTTTTCTTGCTCTTCATCTACTTCTTCTTCTTCCTTTCCATCGTCATATCCCTCTTTTTCTCCTTCTTCTGCTTCCACTTGCATTTCTACCTCATGTTCTCGTTCTTCCACTTCTTCTCCATCATCCCCACTCCTTCAACTACTTATTCTTCTTCCTCTTGTTCAGCTTCTTCCACTTCTACTACATCCACTTGTTCTTCTTCTTCCCCCTCTTTTCCTTCTTTCCCTTCTTCTGCCTACACTACTTCTTCTTCCTCCCCTTCTTGTTCTCCTCCTTGTTCCACTTCTTCTTCATCCCCTTTCCTTCCATTGCTTCTTCTTCCTCCCCTTTTTCTCATTCTTCCACTTCTTCTTCTTCCTATTGTTCTCCTTGTTCCACTTGCATTTCTTCCTTTTCTTCTCGTTCTACCACTTCTTCTTCTTCCTCTTCTTCTTCTTCCACTTCCTCTTCTTCTCCTTCTGCCACCTCTTCTCCCTCCTCCAGTTCTCCTTCTTCCACTTCTTCTTCTTCATCTCCTTGCATTCCACTACTTTCTCCTATTCCTCTCATTCTCTCCTTCTACCACTTCTTCTACTTCTACTTGTTGTTCTTCTTGATTTTCGTCTCCTTCTTCCGCTTCTTCTGCATACACTTCCTCTTCCTCCACTTCTTCCTTTTCTTCTCGTTCTTCCACTTCTTCTTCTTCCTCTTCTTCTCCTTCTGCCACCTCTTCTCCCTCCTCCCGTTCTCCTTCATTCCACTACTTACACTTCCTATTCCTCTTATTCTCTCCTTCAACCACTTCTTCTACTTCTACTTGTTGTTCTTCTTCATTTTCGTGTCCTTTTTCAGCTTCTTCTGCTTACACTTCCTCTTCTTCCCTTACCTTCCCCTCCTTCTTCCTTTTCCTCCTTTTCTCCTTGTTCCAATTCTTCTTCTTCATCTCACCTCCTTCCACTACTTCTTCTTCCTCCTCTTGTTCACCTTCCTCACTTTCCACATCTTTTTCTTCTTCCTTTTCTTCTCCTTCTTCCACTTCTTCTAGTTACTCTCATTCTTCTTCCTCTTCTTATCTTTCTTCCACTTCTCCTGCCTCCTCTTGTTCTCTTTCTTCCACTTCTTCTTCATCCTCTCCTTTCCTTTCTTTTCTTCCTCTTCATCTCCTTCTTCTTCTTCCTTTCCTTCGTCATATCCCTCTTTTTCTCCCTCTTCTGCTTCCACTTGCATGTCTACCTCTTGTCCTCCTTCTTCCACTGCTTCTCCATCATCCCCACTCCTTCAACTACTTCTTCTTTTTCCTCTTGTTCACCTTCTTCCACTTCTACTACATCCACTTGTTCTTCTTCTTCCTACCCTTCTTCTTCTCCTCCTTGTTCCACTCCTTCTTCATCCCCTTTCCTTCCATTGCTTCTTCTTCCTCCTCTTTTTCTCATTCTTCCACTTCCTCTTCTTCTAACTATTGTTCTCCTTCTTCCACTTGCAGTTCTTCCTTTTCTTCTCGTTCTTCCACTTCTTTTTCTTCATGTCCTTTCATTCCACTACTTCCTCCTATTCCACTTATTCTCTCCTTCTACCACTTCTTCTACTTCTACTTATTGTTCGTCTTCATTTTTGTCTCCTTCTTCCGCTTCTTCTGCTTACACTTCATGTTCTTCCTCTTCTTCCATTTCTTCTCCTTCCACAACTTCTTCTTCTTTCCTTTCTGTCTTCTCCTTCCTCTTTTTCTCCATCCCCTACTTCTGTTGCTTCCCATTGTTGCTCTTCCTCTTGTTCTCCTTCCCCCAAATCTTATGCTTATTCTTCTTCTTCTTCCTCTTCTCCTCCAGATTCCACTTCTTCTGCTTCTTCTTCCGTTCCCTTCCCCTCCTTCTTCCTTTTCCTCCTTTTCTCCTTGTTCCAACTCTTCTTCTTCATCTCACCTCCTTCCACCACTTCTTCTTCCTCCTCTTGTTCACCTTCTTCAACTTCTACACTTTCCACATCTTCTTCTTCTTCCTTTTCTTCTCCTCCTTCCACTTCTTCTAGTTACTCTCCTTCTTCTTCCTCTTCTTATCTTTCTTCCACTTCTCCTACCTCCTCTTGTTCTCTTTCTTTCACTTCTTCTTCATCCTCTCCTTTCCTTTTTTTTCTTCCTCTTCATCTCCTTCTTCTACTTCCACTTGCATTTCTACCTCTTGTTCTCCTTCTTCCACTTCTTCTCCATCATCCCCACTCCTTCAACTACTTCTTCTTCTTCCTCTTGTTCACCTTCTTCCACTTCTAGTACATCTACTCGTTCTTCTTCTTCCCTCTCTTCTCCTTCTTGCCCTTCTTCTACCTGCACTACTTCTTCTTCCTCCCCTTCTTCTTCTCCTCCTTGTTCCACTTCTTCTTCATCCCATTCCCTTCCATTGCTTCTTCTTCCTCCTCTTTTTCTCATTCTTCCACTTCTTCTTCTTCTTCCTATTGTTCTCCTTCTTCCACTTGTAGTTCTTCCTTTTCTTCTCGTTCTTCCACTTCTTCTTCTTCATGTCCTTTCATTCCACTACTTCTTCCTATTCCACTTATTCTCTCCTTCTACCACTTCTTCTGCTTCTTCTTCCCTTCCCTTCCCCTCCTTCTTCCTTTTCCTCCTTTTCTCCTTGTGCAATTCTTCTTCTTCATCTGCCTCCTTCCACTACTTCTTCTTCCTCCTCTTGTTCACCTTCTTCACTTTCCACATCTTCTTCTTCTTCCTTTTCTTCTCCTTCTTTCACTTCTTCTAGTTACTCTCCTTCTGCTTCCTCTTCTTATCTTTCTTCCACTTCTCCTGCCTCCTCTTGTTCTCTTTCTTCCACTTCTTCTTCATCCTCTCCTTTCCTTTCTTTTCTTGCTCTTCATCTACTTCTTCTTCTTCCTTTCCATCGTCATATCCCTCTTTTTCTCCTTCTTCTGCTTCCACTTGCATTTCTACCTCATGTTCTCGTTCTTCCACTTCTTCTCCATCATCCCCACTCCTTCAACTACTTATTCTTCTTCCTCTTGTTCAGCTTCTTCCACTTCTACTACATCCACTTGTTCTTCTTCTTCCCCCTCTTTTCCTTCTTTCCCTTCTTCTGCCTACACTACTTCTTCTTCCTCCCCTTCTTGTTCTCCTCCTTGTTCCACTTCTTCTTCATCCCCTTTCCTTCCATTGCTTCTTCTTCCTCCCCTTTTTCTCATTCTTCCACTTCTTCTTCTTCCTATTGTTCTCCTTGTTCCACTTGCATTTCTTCCTTTTCTTCTCGTTCTACCACTTCTTCTTCTTCCTCTTCTTCTTCTTCCACTTCCTCTTCTTCTCCTTCTGCCACCTCTTCTCCCTCCTCCAGTTCTCCTTCTTCCACTTCTTCTTCTTCATCTCCTTGCATTCCACTACTTTCTCCTATTCCTCTCATTCTCTCCTTCTACCACTTCTTCTACTTCTACTTGTTGTTCTTCTTGATTTTCGTCTCCTTCTTCCGCTTCTTCTGCATACACTTCCTCTTCTTCCACTTCTTCCTTTTCTTCTCGTTCTTCCACTTCTTCTTCTTCCTCTTCTTCTCCTTCTGCCACCTCTTCTCCCTCCTCCCGTTCTCCTTCATTCCACTACTTACACTTCCTATTCCTCTTATTCTCTCCTTCAACCACTTCTTCTACTTCTACTTGTTGTTCTTCTTCATTTTCGTGTCCTTTTTCAGCTTCTTCTGCTTACACTTCCTCTTCTTCCCTTACCTTCCCCTCCTTCTTCCTTTTCCTCCTTTTCTCCTTGTTCCAATTCTTCTTCTTCATCTCACCTCCTTCCACTACTTCTTCTTCCTCCTCTTGTTCACCTTCCTCACTTTCCACATCTTTTTCTTCTTCCTTTTCTTCTCCTTCTTCCACTTCTTCTAGTTACTCTCATTCTTCTTCCTCTTCTTATCTTTCTTCCACTTCTCCTGCCTCCTCTTGTTCTCTTTCTTCCACTTCTTCTTCATCCTCTCCTTTCCTTTCTTTTCTTCCTCTTCATCTCCTTCTTCTTCTTCCTTTCCTTCGTCATATCCCTCTTTTTCTCCCTCTTCTGCTTCCACTTGCATGTCTACCTCTTGTCCTCCTTCTTCCACTGCTTCTCCATCATCCCCACTCCTTCAACTACTTCTTCTTTTTCCTCTTGTTCACCTTCTTCCACTTCTACTACATCCACTTGTTCTTCTTCTTCCTACCCTTCTTCTTCTCCTCCTTGTTCCACTCCTTCTTCATCCCCTTTCCTTCCATTGCTTCTTCTTCCTCCTCTTTTTCTCATTCTTCCACTTCCTCTTCTTCTAACTATTGTTCTCCTTCTTCCACTTGCAGTTCTTCCTTTTCTTCTCGTTCTTCCACTTCTTTTTCTTCATGTCCTTTCATTCCACTACTTCCTCCTATTCCACTTATTCTCTCCTTCTACCACTTCTTCTACTTCTACTTATTGTTCGTCTTCATTTTTGTCTCCTTCTTCCGCTTCTTCTGCTTACACTTCATGTTCTTCCTCTTCTTCCATTTCTTCTCCTTCCACAACTTCTTCTTCTTTCCTTTCTGTCTTCTCCTTCCTCTTTTTCTCCATCCCCTACTTCTGTTGCTTCCCATTGTTGCTCTTCCTCTTGTTCTCCTTCCCCCAAATCTTATGCTTATTCTTCTTCTTCTTCCTCTTCTCCTCCAGATTCCACTTCTTCTGCTTCTTCTTCCGTTCCCTTCCCCTCCTTCTTCCTTTTCCTCCTTTTCTCCTTGTTCCAACTCTTCTTCTTCATCTCACCTCCTTCCACCACTTCTTCTTCCTCCTCTTGTTCACCTTCTTCAACTTCTACACTTTCCACATCTTCTTCTTCTTCCTTTTCTTCTCCTCCTTCCACTTCTTCTAGTTACTCTCCTTCTTCTTCCTCTTCTTATCTTTCTTCCACTTCTCCTACCTCCTCTTGTTCTCTTTCTTTCACTTCTTCTTCATCCTCTCCTTTCCTTTTTTTTCTTCCTCTTCATCTCCTTCTTCTACTTCCACTTGCATTTCTACCTCTTGTTCTCCTTCTTCCACTTCTTCTCCATCATCCCCACTCCTTCAACTACTTCTTCTTCTTCCTCTTGTTCACCTTCTTCCACTTCTAGTACATCTACTCGTTCTTCTTCTTCCCTCTCTTCTCCTTCTTGCCCTTCTTCTACCTGCACTACTTCTTCTTCCTCCCCTTCTTCTTCTCCTCCTTGTTCCACTTCTTCTTCATCCCATTCCCTTCCATTGCTTCTTCTTCCTCCTCTTTTTCTCATTCTTCCACTTCTTCTTCTTCTTCCTATTGTTCTCCTTCTTCCACTTGTAGTTCTTCCTTTTCTTCTCGTTCTTCCACTTCTTCTTCTTCATGTCCTTTCATTCCACTACTTCTTCCTATTCCACTTATTCTCTCCTTCTACCACTTCTTCTGCTTCTTCTTCCCTTCCCTTCCCCTCCTTCTTCCTTTTCCTCCTTTTCTCCTTGTGCAATTCTTCTTCTTCATCTGCCTCCTTCCACTACTTCTTCTTCCTCCTCTTGTTCACCTTCTTCACTTTCCACATCTTCTTCTTCTTCCTTTTCTTCTCCTTCTTTCACTTCTTCTAGTTACTCTCCTTCTGCTTCCTCTTCTTATCTTTCTTCCACTTCTCCTGCCTCCTCTTGTTCTCTTTCTTCCACTTCTTCTTCATCCTCTCCTTTCCTTTCTTTTCTTGCTCTTCATCTACTTCTTCTTCTTCCTTTCCATCGTCATATCCCTCTTTTTCTCCTTCTTCTGCTTCCACTTGCATTTCTACCTCATGTTCTCGTTCTTCCACTTCTTCTCCATCATCCCCACTCCTTCAACTACTTATTCTTCTTCCTCTTGTTCAGCTTCTTCCACTTCTACTACATCCACTTGTTCTTCTTCTTCCCCCTCTTTTCCTTCTTTCCCTTCTTCTGCCTACACTACTTCTTCTTCCTCCCCTTCTTGTTCTCCTCCTTGTTCCACTTCTTCTTCATCCCCTTTCCTTCCATTGCTTCTTCTTCCTCCCCTTTTTCTCATTCTTCCACTTCTTCTTCTTCCTATTGTTCTCCTTGTTCCACTTGCATTTCTTCCTTTTCTTCTCGTTCTACCACTTCTTCTTCTTCCTCTTCTTCTTCTTCCACTTCCTCTTCTTCTCCTTCTGCCACCTCTTCTCCCTCCTCCAGTTCTCCTTCTTCCACTTCTTCTTCTTCATCTCCTTGCATTCCACTACTTTCTCCTATTCCTCTCATTCTCTCCTTCTACCACTTCTTCTACTTCTACTTGTTGTTCTTCTTGATTTTCGTCTCCTTCTTCCGCTTCTTCTGCATACACTTCCTCTTCTTCCACTTCTTCCTTTTCTTCTCGTTCTTCCACTTCTTCTTCTTCCTCTTCTTCTCCTTCTGCCACCTCTTCTCCCTCCTCCCGTTCTCCTTCATTCCACTACTTACACTTCCTATTCCTCTTATTCTCTCCTTCAACCACTTCTTCTACTTCTACTTGTTGTTCTTCTTCATTTTCGTGTCCTTTTTCAGCTTCTTCTGCTTACACTTCCTCTTCTTCCCTTACCTTCCCCTCCTTCTTCCTTTTCCTCCTTTTCTCCTTGTTCCAATTCTTCTTCTTCATCTCACCTCCTTCCACTACTTCTTCTTCCTCCTCTTGTTCACCTTCCTCACTTTCCACATCTTTTTCTTCTTCCTTTTCTTCTCCTTCTTCCACTTCTTCTAGTTACTCTCATTCTTCTTCCTCTTCTTATCTTTCTTCCACTTCTCCTGCCTCCTCTTGTTCTCTTTCTTCCACTTCTTCTTCATCCTCTCCTTTCCTTTCTTTTCTTCCTCTTCATCTCCTTCTTCTTCTTCCTTTCCTTCGTCATATCCCTCTTTTTCTCCCTCTTCTGCTTCCACTTGCATGTCTACCTCTTGTCCTCCTTCTTCCACTGCTTCTCCATCATCCCCACTCCTTCAACTACTTCTTCTTTTTCCTCTTGTTCACCTTCTTCCACTTCTACTACATCCACTTGTTCTTCTTCCTCCCTCTCTTCTCCTTCTTGCCCTTCTTCTGCCTACATTACTTCTTCTTACTTCGCTTCTTCTTCGCCTCCTTGTTCCACTTCTTCTTCATCCCCTTTCCTTCCATTGCTTCTTCTTCCTCCTCTTTTTCTCATTCTTCCACTTCTTCTTCTTATTGTTCTCCTTCTTCGACTTGCACTTCTTCCTTTTCTTCTCGTTCTTCCACTTCTTCTTCTTCCTCTTCTTCTCCTTCTGCCACCACTTCTCCCTCCTCCTGTTCTCCTTCTTCCACTTCTTCTTCTTCATCTCCTTTAATTCCACTACTTCTACCACTTCTTCTACTTCTACTTGTTGTTCTTCTTCATTTTCGTCTCCTTCTTCCGCTTCCTCTACTTACGCCTCTTTTTCTTCCATTTCTTCTCCTTCCACTTTTTCTTTCCTTTTCGTCTTCTCCTTCCTCTTTTTCTCCATCCCCCACTTCTGTTGCTTCCCATTGTTGCTCTTCCTCTTCTTCCTCCTCTCCCCCAGATTCCACTTCTTCTAGTTCTTCTTCCCTTCCCTTCCCCTCCTTCTTCCTCTTCCTCCTTTTCTCCTTGTTCCAATTCTTCTTCTTCATCTCACCTTCTTCCACTACTTCTTCTTCCTCCTCTTGTTCACCTTCTTCACTTTCCACATCTTCTTCTTCTTCCTTTTCTTCTCCTTCTTCCACTTCTTCTCGTTACTCTCCTTCTTCTTCCTCTTCTTATCTTTCTTCCACTTCTCCTGCCTCCTCTTGTTCTCTTTCTTCCACTTCTTCTTCATCCTCTCCTTTCCTTTCTTTTCTTCCTCTTCATATCCTTCTTCTTCTTGTCTATAAGCCCCACTCTTTCAACTACTTCTTCTTCTTCCTCTTATTCTCATTCTTCCACCTCTACTACATCCCCTTGTTCTTCTTCTCCTTCTTGGCGTTCTTCTGCCTGCACTACTTCTTCTTCCTCCCCTTCTTCTTCTCCTCCTTGTTCCACTTCTTCTTCATTCCCCTTTCTTTGCATTGCTTCTTCTTCCTCCTCTTTTTCTCATTCTTCAACTTCTTCTTCTTCTTCCTATTATGCTCCTTCTTCCACTTGCACTTCGTTCTTTTCTTCTTGGTCTTACACTTCTTCTCCTTTACCACCTCTTCTTCCTCCTCCCGTTCTCCTTCTTCCACTTCTTCTTCTTCATCTCGTTTCATTCCATTACTTCCTCCTATTCCTCTTATTCTCTCCTTCTACCACTTCTTCTTCTTCATCTCGTTTCATTCCATTACTTCCTCCTATTCCTCTTATTCTCTCCTTCTACCACTTCTTCTACTACTTGTTATTCTTCTTCATTTTCGGCTCCTCCTTCCGCTGCTTCTGCTTATACTTCTTCTTCTTCCATTTCTTCTCCTTCCACAACTTCTTCTTCTTTCCTTTCCGTCTTCTCCTTCCTCTTTTTCTCCATCCCCTACTTCTGTTGCTTCCCATTGTTGCTCTTCCTCTTGTTCTCCTTCCCCCAAATCTTATGCTTATTCTTCTTCTTCTTCCTCTTCTCCTCCAGATTCCACTTCTTCTGCTTCTTCTTCCGTTCCCTTCCCCTCCTTCTTCCTTTTCCTCCTTTTCTCCTTGTTCCAATTCTTGTTCTTCATCTCACCTCCTTCCACCACTTCTTCTTCCTCCTCTTGTTCACCTTCTTCCACATCTACTACACATCCACTTGTTCTTCTTCTTCCCTCTCTTCTACTTCTTGCCCTTCTTCTGCCTACACCACTTCGTCAACCTCCCCTTCTTCTTCTCCTCCTTGTTCCACTTTTTCTTCATCCCCTTTCGTTCCATTGCTTCTGCTACCTCCTCTTTTTCTCATTCTTCCACTTCTTCTTCTTCTTCCTATTGTTCTCCTTCTTCCACTTGCAGTTCTTCCTTTTCTTCTCGTTCTTCCACTTCTTCTTCATGTCCTTTCATTCCACTCCTTCCTCCTATTCCACTTATTCTCTCCTTCTACCACTTCTTCTACTTCTACTTATTGTTCTTCTTCATTTTCGTCTCCTTCTTCCACTCTTCTGCTTACACTTCTTCTTCTTCCTCTTCTTCCATTTCTTCTCCTTCCACAACTTCTTCTTCTTTCCTTTCTGTCTTCTCCTTCCTCTTTTTCTCCATCCCCCACTTCTGTTGCTTCCCATTGTTATTCTTGCTCTTCTTCTCCTTCCCCCAAATCTTATGCTTACACTTCTTCTTCTTCTTCCTCTTCTCCTCCAGATTCCACTTCTTCTGCTTCTTCTTCCCTTCCCTACCCCTCCTTCTTCCTTTTCTTCCTTTTCTCCTTGTTCCAATTTTTCTTCTTCATCTCACCTCCTTCCACTACTTCTTCTGCCTCCTCTTGTTCACCTTCTTCACATTCCACATCTTCTTCTTCTTCCTTTTTTTCTCCTTCTTCTATTTCTTCTAGTTACTCTCCTTCTTCTTCGTCTTCTTATCTTTCTTCCACTTCTCCTGCCTCCTCTTGTTCTCTTTCTTCCACTTCTTCTTCATCCTCTCCTTTCCTTTCTTTTCTTCCTCTTCATCTCCTTCTTCTTCTTCCTTTCCTTCGTCATATCCCTCTTTTTCTCCTTCTTCTGCTTCCACTTGCATTTCTACCTCTTTTTCTCATTCTTCCACATCTTCTCCATCATCCCCACTCCTTCAACTACTTCTTCTTCTTCCTCTTGTTCACCTTCTTCCACTTCTACTACATCTACTTGTTCTTTTTCTTCCCTCTCTTCTACTTCTTGCCCTTCTTCTGCCTACACCACTTCGTCAACCTCCCCTTCTTCTTCTCCTCCTTGTTCCACTTTTTCTTCATCCCCTTTCGTTCCATTGCTTCTTCTACCTCCTCTTTTTCTCATTCTTCCATTTCTTCTTCTTCTTCCTATTGTTCTCCTTCTTCCACTTGCAGTTCTTCCTTTTCTTCTCGTTCTTCCACTTCTTCTTCATGTCCTTTCATTCCACTCCTTCCTCCTATTCCACTTATTCTCTCCTTCTACCACTTCTTCTACTTCTACTTATTGTTCTTCTTCATTTTCGTCTCCTTCTTCCACTTCTTCTGCTAACACTTCTTCTTCGTCCTCTTCTTCCATTTCTTCTCCTTCCACAACTTCTTCTTTCCTTTCCGTCTTCTCCTTCCTCTTTTTCTCCATCCCCCACTTCTGTTGCTTCCCATTGTTGCTCTTCCTCTTCTTCTCCTTCCCCCAAATTTTATACTTACACTTCTTCTTCTTCTTCCTCTTCTCCTCCAGTTTCCAATTCTTCTGCTTGTTCTTCCCTTCCCTTCCCCTCCTTCTTCCTTTTCCTCCTTTTCTCCTTGTTCCAATTCTTCTTCTTCATCTCACCTCCTTCCACTACTTCTTCTTCCTCCTCTGGTTCACCTTCTTCAACTTCTTCACTTTCCACATCTTCTTCTTCTTCCTTTTCTTCTCCTTCTTCCACTTCTTCTAGTTAGTCTCCTTCTTCTTCCTTTCCATATCTTTCTTTGACTTCACCTGCCTCCTCTTGTTCTCTTTCTTCCACTTCTTCTTCATCCTCTCCTTTCCTTTCTTTTCTTCCTCTTCATCTCCTTCTTCTTCTTCCTTTCCTTCGTCATATCCCTCTTTTTGTC
This sequence comes from Psophocarpus tetragonolobus, assembly GCA_037954015.1. Lineage (NCBI taxonomy): Eukaryota > Viridiplantae > Streptophyta > Magnoliopsida > Fabales > Fabaceae > Psophocarpus > Psophocarpus tetragonolobus. Next base: position 22,109,351 of record CM075694.1, read on the forward strand.
CTTCTTCTGCTTCCACTTGCATGTCTACCTCTTGTCCTCCTTCTTCCACTGCTTCTCCATCATCCCCTTTCCTTCAACTACTTCTTCTCCTTCTTCTTCCCTTCCCTTCCCCTCCTTCTTCCTGTTCCTCCTTTTCTCCTTGTTCCAATTCTTCTTCTTCATGTCACCTCCTTCCACTACTTCTTCTTCCTCCTCTGGTTCACCTTCTTCAACTTCTTCACTTTCCACATCTTCTTCTTCTTCCTTTTCTTCTCCTTCTTCCACTTCTTCTAGTTAGTCTCGTTCTTCTTCCTCTTCTTATCTTTCTTTGACTTCTCCTGCCTCCATTTGTTCTCTTTCTTCCACTTCTTCTTTATCCTCTCCTTTCCTTTCTTTTCTTCCTCTTCATCTCCTTCTTCTTCCTCCTTTCCTTCGTCATATCCCTCTTTTTCTCCGTCTTCTGCTTCCACTTGCATTTCTACCTCTTGTTCTCCTTCTTCCACTTCTTCTCCATCATCCCCACTCCTTCAACTACTTCTTCTTCTTCCTTTTATTCACCTTCTTCCACCTCTACTACATCTACTTGTTCCACTTCTCATTCTTGCCCTTCTACTGCCTACACTACTTCTTCTTCCTCCCCTTCTTCTTCTCCTCCTTGTTCCACTTCTTCTTCATCCGCTTTGTTCAGCTTCTTCAACTTCTTCACTTTCCACATCTTCTTCTTCTTCCTTTTCTTCTCCTTCTTCCACTTCTTCTAGTTACTCTCCTTCTTCTTCCTCTACTTTTCTTTCTTCCACTTCTCCTGCCTCCTCTAGTTCTCTTTCTTCCACTTCTTCTTCATCCTCTCCTTTCCTTTCTTTTCTTCCTCTTCATCTCCTTCTTCTTCTTCCTTTCCTTCGTCATATCCCTCTCTTTCTCCTTCTTCTGCTTCCACTTGCATTTCTACCTCTTGTTCTCCTTCTTCCACTTCTTCTCCATCATCCCCTCTCCTTCAACTACTTCTTCTTCTTCCTCTTGTTCACCTTCTTCCACCTCTACTACATCCACTTGTTCTTCTTCTTCCCTCTCTTCTCATTCTTGCCCTTTTTCTGCCTACACTACTTCTTCTTCCTCCCCTTCTTCTTCTCCTCCTTGTTCCACTTCTTCTTCATCCCCTTTCCTTCCATTGCTTCTTCTTCCTCCTTTTTTGCTCATTCTTCCACTTCTTTTCCTTCTTCTTCCTATTGTTCTCTTTCTTCCACTTGCACTGCTTCCTCTTCTTCTCGTTCTTCCACTTCTTCTTCGTCTTCTTCTCCTTCTGCCACCTCTTCTCCCTCCTCCCGTTCTCCTTCTTCCACTTCTTCTTCTTCATTTCCTTTCATTCCACTACTTCCTCCTATTCCTCTTATTGTCTCCTTCTACCACTTCTTCTGCTTGTAGTTCTTCTTCATTTTCGTCTCCTTCTACCACTTCTTCTACTTGTTGTTCTTGTTCATCTTCATCTCCATCTTCTTCTTCCTTTCCTTTGCCATATCCCTCTTTTTCTCCTTCTTCTGCTTCCACTTGCATTTCTACCTCTTGTTCTCCTTCTTCCACTTCTTCTCCATCATCCCCACTCCTTCAACTACTTCTTCTTCTTCCTCTTGTTCGCCTTCTTCCACCTTTACTACATCCACTTCTTCTTTTTCTTCCCTTTCTTCTCCTCTTGCCCTTCTTTTGCCTACACTACTTCTTCTTCCTCCTCTTCTTCTTCTCCTCCTTGTTCCACTTCTTCTTCATCCCCTTTCCTTCCATTGCTTCTTCTTCCTCCTCTTTTTCTCATTCTTCCACTTCTTCTTCTTCTTCTTCTTCCTATTGTTCTCCTTCTTCCACTTGCACTATTTTTTCCTTTTCTTCTCGTTCTTCCACTTCTTCTTCTTCCTCTTCTTCTCCTTCTGCCACCTCTTCTCCCTCCTCCCGTTCTCCTGCTTCCACTTCTTCTTCTTCATCTCCTTTCATTCCACTACTTCTACCACTTCTTCTACTTCTACTTGTTGTTCTTATTCATTTTCGTCTCCTTCTTCCGCTTCTTCTGCTTACACTTCTTCTCCTTCCTCTTTTTCTCCATCCCGGACCTTTGTTGCTTCCCATTGTTGCTCTTCCTCTTCTTCTCCTTCCCCCAAATCTTATGCTTACACTTCTTCTTCTTCTTCCTCTTCTCCTCCAGTTTCCACTTCTTCTGCTTCTTCTTCCCTTCCCTTCCCCTCCTTCTTCCTTTTCCTCCTTTTCTCCTTGTTCCAATTCTTCTTCTTCATCTCACCTCCTTCCACTACTTCTTCTTCCTCCTCTTGTTCACCTTCTTCAACTTCTTCACTTTCCACATCTTCTTCTTCTTCCTTTTCTTCTCCTTCTTCCACTTCTTCTAGTTACTCTCCTTCTTCTTCCTCTTCTTCCTCTTCTTATTCTTCTTCCACTTCTCCTGCCTCCTCTTGTTCTCTTTCTTCCACATCTTCTTCATCCTCTCCTTTCCTTTCTTTTCTTCCTCTTGATCTCCTTCTTCTTCTTCCTTTCCTTCGTGATATCCCTCTTTTTCTCCTTCTTCTTCTTCCACTTGCATTTCTACCTCTTGTTCTCCTTCTTCCACTTCTTCTCCATCAGCCCCACTCCTTCAACTACTTCTTCTTCTTCCTCTTGTTCACCTTCTTAAACTTCTACTACATCCACTTGTTCTTCTTCTTCCCTCTCTTCTCCTTCTTGCCCTTCTTCTGCCTACACTACTTCTTCTTCCTCCCCTTCTTCTTCTCCTCCTTGTTCCACTTCTTCTTCATCCTCTTTCCTTCCATTGCTTCTTCTTTCCCCTCTTTTTCTCATTCTTCCACTTCTTCTTCTTCTTCCAATTGTTCTTCTTCTTCCACTTGCACTTCTTCCTTCTCTTCTCATTCTTTCACTTCTTCTTCTTCCTCTTCTTCTGCTTTTGCCACCTCTTCTTCCTCCTCCTGCTCTCCTTCTTCCACTTCTTCTTCTTCATCTCCTTTTATTCCACTACTTCTACCACTTCTTCTACTTCTACTTGTTGTTCTTCTTCATTTTCATCTCCTTCTTCCGCTTCCTCTGCTTACGCCTCTTTTTCTTCCATTTCTTTTCCTTCAACTTTTTCTTTCCTTTTCGTCTTGTCCTTCCTCTTTTTCTCCATCCCCCACTTCTGTTGCTTCCCATTGTTGCTCTTCCTCTTCTTCTCCTTCCCCCAAATCTTATGCTTACACTTCTTCCTCTTCTTCCTCCTCTCCCCCAGATTCCACTTCTTCTAGTTCTTCTTCCCTTCCCTTTCCCTCCTTCTTCCTCTTCCTCCTTTTCTCCTTGTTCCATTTCTTCTTCTTCATCTCACCTCCTTCCACTACTTCTTCTTCCTCCTCTTGTTCACCTTCTTCACTTTCCACATCTTCTTCTTCTTCCTTTTCTTCTCCTTCTTCCACTTCTTCTCGTTACTCTCCTTCTTCTTCCTCTTCTTATCTTTCTTCCACTTCTCTTGCCTCCTCTTGTTCTCTTTCTTCCACTTGTTCTTGATCCTCTCCTTTCCTTTCTTTTCTTCCGATTAATCTCCTTCTTCTTCTTCCTTTCCTTCCTCATATCCCTCTTTTTATCCTTCTTCTGCTTCCACTTGCATGTCTACCTCTTGTCCTCCTTCTTCCACTCCTTCTCCATCATCCCCACTCCTTCAACTACTTCTTTTTCTTCCTCTTGTTCTCCTTCTTCCACTTCTACTACATCCACTTGTTCTTCTTCTTCCCTCTCTTCTCCTTCTTGCCCTTCTTCTACCTACACTACTTCTTCTTCCTCTGCTTCTTCTTCGCCTCCTTGTTCCCCTTCTTCTTCATCCCCTTTCCTTCCATTGCTTCTTCTTCCTCCTCTTTTTCTCATTCTTCCACTTCTTCTTCTTCTTCCTATTGTTCTCCCTCTTCCACTTGCACTTCTTCCTTTTCTTCTCGTTCTTTCACTTCTTCTTCTTCCTCTTCTTCTCCTTCTGCCCCTTCCCCTCACTCCTCCCGTTCTCCTTCTTCCACTTCTTCTTCTTCATCTCCTTTCATTCCACTACTTCCTCCTATTCCTCTTATTCTCTCCTTCTACCACTTCTACTTCTACTGGTTGTTCTTCTTCATTTTCGTCTGCTTATTCCGCTTCTTCTGCTTACACTTCTTCTTCTTCCTCTTCTTCCATTTCTTCTGCTTCCACAACTTCTTCTTCTTTCTTTTTTGTCTTCTCCTTCCTCTTTTTCTCCATCCCCCACTTCTGTTGCTTCCCATTGTTGCTCTTCCTCTTCTTCTCCTTCCCCCAAATCTTATGCTTACACTTCCTCATCTTCTTCCTCTTCTCCTCCAGCTTCCACTTCTTAACTTCTTCTTCCTTTCCCTTCCCCTCCTTCTTCCTTTTCCTCCTTCTTTCCTTGTTCCAAGTCTTCTTCTTCATCTAACCTCCTTCCACTACTTCTTCTTCCTTCTCTTGTTCACCTTCTTCACTTTCCACATCTTCTTCTTCCTTCTCTTCTCCTTCTTCCATATCTTCTAGTTACTCTCCTTCTCCTTCCTCTTCTTATCTTTCTTCCACTTCTCCTGCCTCCTCTTGTTCTCTTACTTCCATTTCTTCTTCATCCTCTCATTTCCTTTCTTTTCTTCCTCTTCATCTCCTTCTTCTTCTTCCTTTCCTTCGTCATATGCCTCTTTCTCTCCTTCTTCTACTTCCACTTGCATTTGTACCTCTTGTTCTCCTTCTTTCACTCCCTCTCCATCATCCCCACTCCTTTAACTACTACTTCTTCTTCCTCTTGTTCACCTTCTTCCACCTCTACTACATCGACTTGTTCTTCTTCTTCCCTCTCTTGTCCTTCTTGGCCTTCTTCTGCCTACACTAGTTCTTCTTCCTCCCCTTCTTATTCTCCTCCTTGTTCCACTTCTTCTTCCTCCCCTTTCCTTCCATTGCTTCTTCTTCCTCCTCTTTTTCTCATTCTTCCACTTCTTCTTCTTCTTCCTATTCTTCTCCTTCTTCCACTTGCACTTCTTCCTTTTCTTCTTGTTCTTCCACTTCTTCTTCTTCCTCTTCTTCTCCCTCCTCCCATTCTCCTTCTTCCACTTCTTCTTCTTCATCTTCTTTCATTCCACTACTTCTTCCTATTCCTCTTATTCTCTCCTTCTACCACTTGTTCTACTTCTACTTGTTGTTCTTCTTCATTTTGGTCTCCTTCTTCCACTTCTTCTGCTTACACTTGTTCTTTTTCCTCTTCTTCCATTTCTTCTCCTTCCAGAACTTCTTCTTCTTTCCTTTCCGTCTTCTCCTTCCTCTTTTTCTCCATTCCCCACTTCTGTTGCTTCGCATTGTTGCTCTTCTTCTTCTTCTCCTTCCCCCAAATCTTATGCTTACACTTCTTCTTCTTCTTCCTCTTCTCCTCTAGATTCCACTTTTTCTGCTTCTTCTTCCCTTCCCTTCCCCTCCTTCTTCCTTTTCTTCTCTTTCTTCCGCTTCTTCTTATTCCTGTTCTTCTCCTTCTGCCACCTCTTCTCCCGCCTCCCTCCTCCCTCCTCCCGTTCTCCTTCTTCCACTTCTTCTTCTTCATCTCCTTTCATTCCACTACTTCCTCCTATTCCTCTTATTCTCTCCTTCTACCACTTCTTCTACTTTTACTTGTTGTTCTTCTTCATTTTCATCTCCTTCTTCCGCTTCTTCTGCTTACACTTCTTCCTCTTCCTCTTCTTCCATTTCTTCTCCTTCCATAACTTCTTCTTCTTTCCTTTCCGTCTTGTCCTTCCTCTTTTTCTCCATGCCCCACTTCTATTGCTTCCCATTGTTGCTCTTCCTCTTCTTCTCCTTCCCCCAAATCTCATGGTTACACTTCTTCTTCTTCTTCCTCTTCTCCTCCAGATTCCACTACTTCTGGTTCTTCTTCCCTTCCCTTCCCCTCCTTCTTCCTTTTCCTCCTTTTCTCCTTGTTCCAATTCTTCTTCTTCATCTCACCTCCTTCCACTACTTCTTCTTCCTCGTCTGGTTCACCTTCTTCAACTTCTTCACTTTCCACATCTTCTTCTTCTTCCTTTTCTTCTCCTTCTTCCACTTCTTCTAGTTACTCTCCTTCTTCTTCCTCTTCTTATCTTTCTTCCACTTCTCCTGCGTCCTCTTGTTCTCATTCTTCCACTTCTTCTTCATCCTCTCCTTTCCTTTCTTTTCTTCCTTTTCATCTCCTTCTTCTTCTTCCTTTCCTTCGTCATATCCCTCTTTTTCTGCTTCTTCTACTTCCACTTGCATTTCTACCTCTTGTTCTCCTTCTTCCACTTCTTCTCCATCATCCCCACTCCTTCAACTGCTTCTTCTTCTTCCTCTTGTTCACCTTCTTCCATCTCTACTACATCCACTTGTTCTTCTTCTTCCCTCACTTGTGCTTCTTGCCCTTCTTCTGCCTACACTACTTTCTTCTTCCTCCCCTTCTTCTTCTCCTCCTTGTTCCACTTCTTCTTCATGCCCTTTCCTTCCATTGCTTTTTCTTCCTACTCATTTTCATATTCTTCCACTTCTTCTTCTTCTTCCTATTGTTCTCCTTCTTCCCCTTGCACTTCTTCCTTCTCTTCTCGTTCTTCCACTTCTTCTTCTTCCTCTTCTCCCTCCTCACGCTCTCCCTCTTCCACTTCTTCCTCTTCATCTCCTTTCATTCCACTACTTCCTCCTATTCCTCGTATTCTCTCCTTCTACCACTTCTTCAACTTCTACTTGTTCTTCTTCTTCATTTTGGTCTCCTTCTTCCGCTTCTTCTGCTTACACTTCTTCTTCTTCCTCTTCTTCCATTTCTTGTCCTTCCACAACTTCTTCTTCTTTCTTTTCCGTCTTCTCCTTCCTCTTTTTCTCCATCCCCCACTTCTGTTGCTTCCCATTGTTGCTCGTCCTCTTCTTCTCCTTCCCCCAAATCTTATGCTTACACTTTTTCTTCTTCTTCCTCTTCTCCTCATAATTCCACTTCTTCTGCTTCTTCTTCCTTTCCCTTCCCCTGTTTCTTCCTTTTCCTCCTTTTCTCCTTGTTACAATTCTTCTTCTTCATCTCACCTCCTTCCACTACTTCTTCTTCCTCCTCTTCTTAACCTTCTTCACCTTCCACATCTTCTTCTTCTTCCTTGTCTTCTCCTTCTTCCACTTCTTCTAGTTCATCTCCTTCTTCTTCTTCCTTTCGTTCGTCATATCCCTTTTTTTCTCCTTCTTCTGCTTCCACTTGCATTTCTACCTCTTGTTCTCCTTCTTGCACTTCTTCTCCATCATCCCCACTCCTTCAACTACTTCTTCTTCTTCATCTTGTTCACCTTCTTCCACCTCTACTACATCCACTTGTTCTTCTTCTTTCCTCTCTTCTCCTTCTTGCCCTTCTTTTGCCTACACTACTTCTTCTTCCTCCCCTTCTTCTTCTCCTCCTTGTTCCACTTCTTCTTCATCCCCTTTCCTTCCATTGCTTTTTCTTCGTCCTCTTTTTCTCATTCTTCCACTTCTTCTTCTTTTTCCTGTTGTTCTCCTTCTTCCACTTGCATTTCTTCCTTTTCTTCTCGTTCTTCCACTTCTTATTCCACTTCTCCTCCAGATTCCACTTCTTCTTCTTCTTCCCTTCCCTTCCCCTCCTTCTTCCTTTTCCTCCTTTTCTCCTCGTTCCAATTCTTCTTCTTCATCTCACCTCCTTCCACTACTTCTTCTTCCTCCTCTTGTTCACCTTCTTCAACTTCTTCACTTTCCACATCTTCTTCTTCTTCCTCCTCTTTTCTTCCACTTCTTCTTCTTATTGTTCTTCTTCTTCCACTTGCACTTCTTCCTTTTCTTCTCGTTCTTCCCCTTCTTCTTCTTCCTCTTCTTCTCCTTGTGCCACCACTTCTCCCTCCTCCCGTTCTCCTTCTTCCACTTCTTCTTCTTCATCTCGTTTCACTCCACTACTTCTACCACTTCTTCTACTTCTACTTGTTGTTCTTCTTCATTTTCGTCTCCTTCTTCCGCTTCCTCTGCATACGCCTCTTTTTCTTCCATTTCTTCTCCTTCCACTTCTTCTTTCCTTTTCGTCTTCTCCTTACTTTTTTCTCCATCCCCGACTTCTGTTGCTTCCCATTGTTGCTCTTCCTCTTCTTCTCCTTCCCCCAAATCTTATGCTTACACTTCTTCCTCTTCTCCCCCAGATTCCACTTCTTCTGGTTCTTCTTCCCTTCTCTTCCCCTCCTTCTTCCTCTTGCTCCTTTTCTCCTTGTTCCAATTCTTCTTCTTCATCTCAACTCTTTCCACTACTTCTTCTTCCTCCTCTTGTTCACCTTCTTCACTTTCCACATCTTCTTGTTCTTCCTTTTCTTCTCCTTCTTCCACTACTTCTAGTTACTCTCCTTCTTCTTCCTCTTGTTATCTTTCTTCCACTTCTCCTAATTCCTCTTGTTATCTTTCTTCCCACTTCTTCTTCATCCTCTCATTTCCTTTCTTTTCTTCCTCTTCATCTGCTTCTTCTTCTTCCTTTCCTTCGTCATATCCCTCTTTTTCTCCTTCTTCTGCTTCCACTTGCATTTCTACCTCTTGTTCTCCTTTTTCCACTTCTTCTCCATCATCCCCACTCCTTCAACTATTCTTCTTCTTCCTCTTGTTCACCTTCTTCCACCTCTAATACATCCACTTGTTCTTCTTCTTCCCTCTCTTCTCCTTCTTGCCGTTCTTCTGCCTACACTACTTCTTCTTCCTCCCCTTCTTCTTCTCCTCCTTGTTCCACTTCTTCTTCATCCCCTTTCCTTCCATTGCTTTTTCTTCCTCCTCTTTTTCTCCTGCTTCCACTTCTTCTTCTTCTTCCTGTTGTTCTCGTTCTTCTTTCCTGCACTTCTTCTTCATCCTCTCCTTTCCTTTCTTTTCTTCCTATTAATCTCCTTCTTCTTCTTCCTTTCCTTTGTCATATCCCTCTTTTTCTCCATCTTCTGCTTCCACTTGCATGTCTACCTCTTGTTCTCCTTCTTCCACTCCTTCTCCATCATCCCCACTCCTTCAACTACTTATTTTTCTTCCTCTTGTTCACCTTCTTCCACTTCTACTACATCCACTTGTTCTTCTTCTTCCCTCTCTTCTCCATCTTGCCCTTCTTCTGCCTACACTACTTCTTCTTCCTCCCCTTCTTCTTCTCCTCCTTGTTCCACTTCTTCTTCATCCCCTTTCCTTCCATTGCTTCTTCTTCCTCCTCTTTTTCTCATTCTTCCACTTCTTCTTCTTCTTCCTATTGTTCTCCTTCTTCCACTTCTTCTTGCACTTCTTCTCCTTCTTCCTATTGTTCTCCTTCCCCCAAATCTTATGCGTACACTTCTTCTTCTTCTTCCTCTTCTCCTCCAGATTCCACTTCTTCTGCTTCTTCTTGCTTTCCTTCTTCCTTTTCCTCCTTTTCTTCTTGTTCCAATTCTTCTTCTTCATCTCACCTCCTTCCACTACTTCTTCTTCCTCCTCCTGTTCACCTGCTTCAACTTCTTCAATTTGCACATCTTCTTCTTCTTCCTTTTCTTCTCCTTGTTCCACTTCTTCTAGTTACTCGCCTTTTTCTTCGTCTAATTATCTTTCATCCACATCTCCTGCCTCCTCTTGTTCTCCTTCTTCCACTTCTTCTTCATCCTCTCCTTTCCTTTCTTTTCTTCCTATTCATCTCCTTCTTCTTCTTCCTTTTCTTTAGCATATCCCTCTTTTTCTCCTTCTTCTGCTTCCACTTGCATTTCTACCTCTTGTTCTCCTTCTTCCACTTCTTCTCCATCATCCCCACTCTTTCAACTACTTGTTCTTCTTCCTCTTGTTCACCTTCTTCCACTTCTACTACATCCACTTGTTCTTCTTGTTCCCTCTCTTTTCCTTCTTGCCCTTCTTCTGCTTACACTACTTCTTCTTCCTCCCTCTCTTCTTCTCGTCCTTGTTCCACTTCTTCTTCATTCCCCTTTCCTCCATTTCTTCTTCTTCGTCCGGTTTTTCTCATTCTTCCACTTCTTCTTCTTCTTCCTATTGTTCTCCTTCTTCCACTTGCACTTCTTCCTTTTCTTCTCATTCTTCCACTTCTTCTTCTTCCTCTTCTTCTCCTTCTGCTACCTCTTCTTCCTCCTCCTGTTCTCCTTCTTCCACTTCTTATTCTTCATCTCCTTTCATTCCACTACTTCCTGCTATTCCTCTTATTCTCTCCTTCTACCACTTCTTCTACTTCTACTTGTTGTTCTTCATTTTTGTCTCCTTCTTCCGCTTCTTCTGCTTACACTTCTTCTTCTTCCTCTTGTTCCATTTCTTCTCCTTCCACAACTTCTTCTTCTTTCCTTTCCGTCTTCTCCTTCCTCTTTTTCTCCATCCCCCACTTCTGTTGCTTCCCGTTGTTCCTCTTCCTCTTCTTCACCTTCCCCCAAATCTTATGCTTACACTTGTTCTTCTTCCTCCTCTTCTCCTCTAGATTCCACTTCTTCTGCTTCTTCTTCCCTTCCTTTCCCCGCCTTCTTCCTTTTCCTCCTTTTCTCCTTGTTTCAATTCTTCTTCTTCATCTCACCTCCTTCCACTACTTCTTCTTCCTCCTCTTGGTCACCTTCTTCACTTTCCACATCTTCTTCTTCTTCCTTTTCTTCTCCTTCTTCCTCTTCTGCTAGTTACTCGCCTTCTTCTTCCTCTTCTTATCTTTCATCCACTTCTTTTGCCTCCTCTTGTTCTCTTTCTTCCACTTCTTCTTCATCCTCTCTTTTCCTTTCTTTTCTTCCTCTTGTTCTTCCTTTCCTTTGTCATATCCTTCTTTTTCTCCTTCTTTGCTTCCACTTGCATGTCTACCTCTTGTTCTCCTTCTTCCACTTCTTGTCCATCATCCCCACTCCTTCAACTACTTCTTCTTCTTCCTCTTGTTCACCTTCTGCTACTTCTACTACATCCACTTGTTCTTCTTATTCCCTCTCTTCTCCTTCTTGCCCTTCTTCTGCCTATACTACTTCTTCTTCCTCCCCTTCTTCTTCTCCTCCTTGTTCCACTTCTTCTTCATCCCCTTTCCTTCCATTGCTTCTTCTTCCTCCTCTTTTTCTCATTCTTCCACTTCTTCTTCTTCTTCCTATTGTTCTCCTTCTTCCACTTTTACTTCTTCCTTTTCTTCCTGGTCTTCCACTTCTTCTTCTTCCTCTTCTTCTCCTTCTGCCACCTCTTCTCACTCCTCCCGTTCTCCTTCTTCCACTTCTTATTCTTCATCTCCTTTCATTCCACTACTTCCTCCTATTCCTCTTATTCTCTCCCTCTAGCACTTCTTCTACTTCTACTTGTTGTTCTTCTTCATTTTCCTCTCCTTCTTCTGCTCTTCTGCTTACACTTCTTCTTCTTCCTCTTCTTCCATTTCTTCTCCTTCCACAACTTCTTCTTCTTTCCTTTCCGTCTTCTCCTTCCGCTTTTTCTCCATCCCCCACTACTGTTGCTTCCCATTGTTGCTCTTCCTCTTCTTCTCCTGCCCCTAAATCTTATGCTTACACTTCTTCTTCTTCTTCCTCTTCTCTTCCAGATTCCACTTCTTCTGCTTCTTCTTCCCTTCCCTTCCCCTCCTTCTTCCTTTTCCTCCTTTTCTCCTCGTTCCAATTCTTCTTCTTCATCTCACCTCCTTCCACTACTTCTTCTTCCTCCTCTTGTTCACCTTCTTCAACTTCTTCACTTTCCACATCTTCTTCTTCTTCCCTCTCTTCTCTTTCTTGCCCTTCTTCTGCTTATACTACTTCTTCTTCCTCCCCTTCTTCTTCTCCTCCTTGTTCCACTTCTTCTTCATCCCCTTTCCTACCATTGCGTCTTCTTCCTCCTCTTTTTCTCATGCTTCCACTTTTTCTTCTTCTTCCTATTGTTCTCCTTCTTCCACTTGCACTGGTTCCTTTTCTTCTTGGTCTTCCACTTCTTCTTCTTCCTCTTCTTCTCCTTCTGCCACCTCTTCTCACTCCTCCCGTTTTCCTTCTTCCACTTCTTCTTCTTCATCTCCTTTCATTCCACTACTTCCTCCTATTCCTCTTATTCTCTCCTTCTACCACTTCTTCTACTTCTACTTGTTGTTCTTCTTCATTTTCGTCTCTTTCTGCTGCTTCTTCGGCTTACACTTCTTTTCGCCTCCTTCTTCCTTTTCCTCCTTTTCTCCTTGTTCCAAGTCTTCTTCTTCATCTCACCTCCTTCCATTACTTTTTCCTCCTCTTGTTCACCTTCTTCAACTTCTTCACCTTCCACATCTTCTTCTTCTACCATTTCTTCTCCTTCTTCCACTTCTTCTAGCTACTCTCCTTCTTCTTCATCTTCTTATCTTTCTTCCACTTCTCCTCCCTCGTCTTGTTCTCTTTCTTCCGCTTCTTCTTCATCCTCTCCTTTCCATTCTTTTCTTCCTCTTCATCTCCTTCTTCTTCTTCCTTTCCTTTGTCATATCCCCCTTTTTCTCCTTCTTCTGGTTCCACTTGCATTTCTACCTCTTGTTCTCCTTCTTCCACTTCTTCTCCATCATCCCCACTCCTTCAACTACTTCTTCTTCTTCCTCTTGTTCACCTTCTTCCACCTCTACTACATCCACTTGTTCTTCTTCTTCCCTCTCTTCTCGTTCTTGCCCTTCTTCTGCCTACACTTCTTCTTCATCCTCCCCTTCTTCTTCTCCTCCTTGTTCCACTTCTTCTTCATCCCCTTTCCTTCCATTGCTTCTTCTTCCTCCTTTTTTTCTCATTCTTCCACTTCTTCTTCTTCCTATTGTTCTCTTTCTTCCACTTGCACTTCTTCCTTTTCTTCTCGTTGTTCCACTTCTTCTTCTTCCTCTTCTTATCCTTCTGCCACCTCTTCTCCCTCCTCTCGTTCTCCTTCTTCCACTTCTTCTTCTTTCCTTTCCGTCTTCTCCTTCCTCTTTTTCTCCATCCCCCACTTCTGTTGCTTCCCATTCTTGCTCTTCCTCTTCTTCTCCTTCCCCCAAATCTTATGCTTACACTTCTTCTTCTTCTTCCTATTCTCCTCCAGATTCCACTTCTTCTGCTTCTTCTTCCCTTCCCTTCCCTTCCTTCTTCCTTTTCCTCCTTTTCTCCTTGTTCCAATTCTTCTTCTACATGTCACCTCCTTCCACTACTTCTTCTTCCTCCTCTTGTTCACCTTCTTCAACTTCTTCACTTTCCACATCTTCTTCTTCTTCCTTTTCTTCTCTTCCTTCCACTTCTTCTACTTCATCTCCTTTCATTCCACTAACTCCTCCTATTCCTCTTATTCTCTATTTCTACCACTTCTTCTACTTATACTTGTTGTTCTTCTTCATTTCCGTCTCCTTCTTCTGCTTACGCTTCTTCTTCTTCCATTTCTTCTTCTTGCACAACTTCTTCTTCTTTCCTTTCCGTCTTCTCCTTCCTCTTTTTCTCCATCCCCCACTTCTGTTGCTTCCCATTGTTGCTCTTCCTCTTCTTCTCCTTCCCCCAAATCTTATGCTTACACTTCTTGTTTTCTTCCACTTCTTCTTCATCCTCTCCTTTCCTTTCTTTTCTTCCTCTTCATCTCCTTCTTCATCTTCCTTTCCTTCGTCATATTCCTCTTTTTCTCCTTCTTCTCCTTCCACTTGAATTTCTACCTCTTGTTCTCCTTCTTCCACTTCTTCTCCATCATCCTCACTCCTTCAACTACTTCTTCTTCTACCTCTTGTTCACCTTCTTCCACTTCTACTACATCCACCTGTTCTTCTTCTTCCGTCTCTTTTCCTTCTTGCCTTTCTTCTGCCTACACTACTTCTTCCTCCTCCCCTTCTTCTTCTCCTCCTTGATCTACTTCTTCTTCCTTTCCTTCCATTGCTTCTTCTTCCTTCTCCTTTTCTCATTCTTCCATTTCTTCTTCTTCTTCCTATTGTTCTCCTTCTTCCACTAGCACTTCTTCCTTTTCTTCTCGTTCTGCCACTTCTTCTTCTTCTCCTTCTGCCACTTTTTCTCCCTCCTCCCGTTCTCATTCTTCCACTTCTTCTTCTTCATCTCCTTTCATTCCACTACTTCTTCCTATTCCTCTTATTCTCTCCTTCTACAACTTCTTCGACTTCTACTTGTTGTTCTTCTTCATTTTCGTCTCCTTCTTCCGCTTCTTCTGCTTACACTTCTTCTTCTTCCTCTTCTTCCATTTCTTCTCCTTCCACAACTTCTTCTTTCCTTTCCGTCTTCTCCTTCCTCTTTTTCTCCATCCCCCACTTCTGTTGCTTCCCATTGTTGCCTTCCTCATCTTCTCCTTCCCCCAAATCTTATGCTTACGCTTCTTCTTCTTCTTCCTTTTCTCCTCTAGATTCCACTTCTTTTGCTTCTTCTTCCCTTCCCTTCCCCTTGTTCTTCCTTTTCCTCCTTTTCTCCTTGTTCCAATTATTCGTCTTCATCTCGCCTCCTTCGACTACTTCTTCTTCCTCCTCTTGTTCACCTTCTTCACTTTCCACATCTTCTTCTTCTTCCTTTTCTTCTCCTTCTTCCAATTCTTCTAGTTACTCTCCTTCTTCTTCCTCTTCTTATCTTTCTTCCACTTCTCCTGCCCCCTCTTGTTCTCTTTCTTCCACTTCTTCTTCATCTTTTCCTTGCCTTTCTTTTCTTCCTCTTCATCTGCTTCTTCTTCTTCCTTTCCTTTATCATATCCCTCTTTTTCTCCTTCTTCTGATTCCAATTGCATTTCTACCTCTTGTTCTCCTTCTTCCACTTCTTTTTCATCATCCCCATTCCTTCAACTCCTTCTTCTTCTTCCTCTTGTTCACCTTCTTCAACTTCTACTACATCCACTTGTTCTTCTTCTTCCTACCCTTCTTCTTCTCCTCCTTGTTCCACTCCTTCTTCATCCCTTTTCGTCCTCTTGTTCTCTTTTTCTCCTTCTTCTGCTTCCACTTGCATTTCTACCTCTTGTTCTCCTTCTTCCACTTCTTCTCCATCAACCCCACTCCTTCAACTACTTCTTCTTCTGGCTCTTGTTCACCTTCTTCCACTTCTACTGCATCCACTTGTTCTTCTTCTTCCCTCTGTTATCCTTCTTGCCCTTCTTCTGCCTACACTACTTCTTCTTCCTCCGCTTCTTCTTCTCCTCCTTGTTCCACATCTTTTTCATCCCCTTTCCTTCCATTGCTTCTTCTTCCTCCTTTTTTTCTCATTCTTCCACTTCTTCTTCTTCTTCCTATTGTTCTCCTTCTTCCACTTGCACTTCTTCCTTTTCTTCTCGTTCTTCCACTTCTTCTTCTTCCTCTTCTTCTCCTTCTGCAACCTCGTCTTCCTACTCCCATTCTACTTCTTCCACTTCTTCTTCTTCATCTCCTTTCATTCCACTACATCCTCCTATTCCTCTTATTCTCTCCTTCTACGACTTCTTCTACTTCTACTTGTTGTTCTTCTTCATTTTCGTCTCCTTCTTCCGCTTCTTCTGCTAACACTTCTTCTTCTTCCTCTTCTTCCATGTATTCTCCTTCCATAACTTCTTCTTCTTTCCTTTGCGTCTTCTCCTTCCTCTTTTTCTCCATTCCCTACTTCTGTTGCTTCCCATTGTTGCTGATGCAATCCTACCTATCAAAGGCCCTCTCACTTGGGCAATGGCTAGGAGGATTGAAGAGGACTTGGCCCGGAAAGACTCATCAAGACCCCAGCTCATGATGGAGATAGATATTTTAGGCCATAGTCCTTAGTTTTCCTTTTGTAAATATTAATTAGCTTTTATTTCCCTTTTACGCCTTGTATTTTGGCTATTTATTTTAGTTTCTATAGTTTAGGGTGTAATTAGCTTAGGAAGTGAGGTGAGGGGAGTAAAGGGCCTAATAACACAAAGGAGTGTGGATCTCTTTCCACACCCCCTTGATTAGGTCGGGACACTCCCTAGCTTAAGGCTAGGCATCACTTTTAGTAGGCCTAAGAGGGATTAGTGCTCTTAATACTAATTAGGCCCAACTCCCACATTGCCTAGTTTTGAGTGCCTTGCCCCCTCTTTGGGCTATAAATACACCTAGTCTCTCTTGTACAAGACACACTTGATTGAATGAAGTAAGACTCTTTTTGAGCAATTTATTCTTGAGTGTCTTTGAGAATCCTCTCTCTTGAGGAATCTTTCCCTTAAAGCTTTTATCAAGGGACCTCTCCCTTGTGGCAAGCAACATAAAATTTTTTGACTCCTCTTTCTCCTAGAAAGTGGCGTCAACCCTCTCCCATTTCTAACCTCTCCATCCTCCATTTTCTTAGAGGAAGGAACCTTGGTTGAAGAGATCAAGGGAGTGCATCAGTTGCTCTTCCTCTTCTTCTCCTTCCCCCAAATCTTATGCACTTCCTCTTCTTCTTCCTCTTCTTTTCCAGATTCCACTTCTTCTGCTTCTTCTTCCCTTCCTTTCCCCTCCTTCTTCCTTTTCCTCCTTTTCTCCTTGTTCCAATTCTTCTTCTTTATCTCACCTCCTGCCACTACTTCTTCTTCCTCCTCTTGTTCACCTTCTTCAACTTCTTCACTTTCCGCATCTTCTTCTTCTTCCTTTTCTTCTCCTTCTTCCACTTCTTCTAGTTACTCTCCTTCTTCTTCCTCTTCTTATGTTTCTTCCACTTCTCCTGCCTCCTCTTGTTCTCTTTCTTCCACTTCTTCTTCATCCTCTCCTTTCCTTTCTTTTGTTCCACTTCATCTCCTTCTTCTTCTTCCTTTCCTTCGTCATATCCCTCTTTTTCTCCTTCTTCTGCTTCCACTTGCATTTCTACCTCTTGTTCTCCTTCTTCTTCCATCATCCTCACTCCTTCAACTACTTCTTCTTCTTCCTCTTGTTCACCTTCTTCCACTTCTACTACATCCACTTGTTCCACTTCTTCTTCATCCCATTTCCTTCCATTGCTTCTTCTTCCTCCTCTTTTTCTCATTCTTCCACTTCTTCTTCTTCTTCCTATTGTTCTCCTTCTTCCACTTGCAGTTCTTCCTTTTCTTCTTATTCTTCCACTTCTTCTTCTTCATGTCCTCTCATTCCACTACTTCCTCCTATTCCACTTATTCTCTCCTTCTACCACTTCTTCTACTTCTACTTATTGTTCTTCTTCATTTTCGTCTCCTTCTTCTGCTTCTTCTGCTTACAATTCTTCTTCTTCCTCTTCTTCCATTTCTTCTCCATCCACAACTTCTTCTTCTTTCCTTTCTGTCTTCTCCTTCCTCTTTTTCTCCATCCCCTACTTCTGTTGCTTCCCATTATTGCTCTTCCTCTTCTTCTTCTTCTTCCTCTTCTCCTCCAGCTTCCACTTTTTCTGCTTCTTCTTCCCTTCCCTTCCCCTCCTTCTTCCTTTTCCTCCTTTCCTCCTTGTTCCAATTCTTCGTCTTCATCTCACCTCCTTCCACTACTTCTTATTCCTCCTCTTGTTCACCTTCTTAAACTTCTTCACTTTCCACATCTTCTTCTTCTTCCATTTTGTCTCCTGCTTCTGCTTACACCTATTCTTCTTCCTCTTCTTCCATTTCTTCTCCTTCCACAACTTCGTCTTCTTTCCTTTCCGTCTTCTCCTTCCTCTTTTTCTCCATCCCCCATTTCTGTTGCTTCCCATTGTTGCTCTTCCTCTTCTTCTCCCTCCCCCAAATCTTATGGTTACACTTCTTCTTCCTCTTCTCCTCCAGATTCCACTTCTTCTGCTTCTTCTTCCCTTCCCTTCCCCTCCTTCTTCCTTTTCCTCCTTTTCTTCTTGTTCCAATTCTTCTTCTTCATCTCACCTCCTTCCACTACTTCTTCTTCCTCCTCTTGTTCACTATCTTCACATTCCACATCTTCTTCTTCTTCGTTTTCTTCTCCTTCTTCCACTTCTTCTAGTTACTCTCTTTCTTCTTCCTTTTCTTATCTTTCATCCACTTCTCCTGCCTCCTCTTGTTCTCTTTCTTCCACTTCTCCATCATCCCCACTCCTTCAACAACTTCTTCTTCTTCTTCCTCTTGTTCACCTTCTTCCACCTCTATTACATCCACTTGTTCTTTTTCTTCCCTCTCTTCTCCTTCTTGCCCTTCTTCTGCCTACACTACTTTTTCTTCCTCCCCTTCTTCTTCTCCTCCTTGTTCCACTTCTTCTTCATCCCCTTTCCTTCCATTGCTTCTTCTTCCTCCTCTTTTTCTCATTCTTCCACTTCTTCTTCTTCTTCCTATTGTTCTCCTTCTTCCACTTGCACTTCTTCCTTTTCTTCTCGTTCTTCCACTTCTTCTTCCTCCTCCTCTTCTCCTTCTGCCACCTCTTTTCCCTCATCCCGTTCTCCTTCTTCCACCTCTTCTTCTTCATCACCTTTCATTCCACTACTTCCTCCTATTCCTCTTATTTTCTCGTTCTACCACTTCTTCTACTTCTACTTGTTGTTCTTCTTCATTTTCGTCTCCTTGTTCCGCTTCCTCTGCTTACACTTCTTCTTCTTCCATTTCTTCCCCTTCCACAACTTCGTCTTCTTTCCTTTTCTTCTTCTTCCCTTCCTCTTTTTGTCCATCCCCCACTTCTGTTGCTGCCCATTGTTGCTCTTCCTCTTCTTCTCCCACCCCCAAAACTTATGCTTACACTTCTTCTTCTTCGTCTTCTCCTCTAGATTCCACTTCTTTTGCTTCTTCTTACCTTCCCTTCCCTTCCCTTCCCTTCTGGTCCTTCTCCCTTTTCCTCCTTTTCTCCTTGTTCCAATTCTTCTTCTTCATCTCACCTCCTTCCACTACTTCTTCTTCCTCCTCTTGTTTACCTTCTTCAACTTCTTCAATTTCCACATCTTCTTCTTCTTCCTTTTCTTCTCCTTGTTCCACTTCTTCTAGTTACTCGCCTTCTGCTTCCTCTAATTATCTTTCATCCACTTCTCCTGCCTCCTCTTGTTCTCCTTCTTCCACTTCTTCTTCATCTTCTCCTTTCCTTTCTTTTCTTCCTCTTCATCTCCTTCTTCTTCTTCCTTTCCTTCAACATATCCCTCTTTTTCTCCTTCTTCTGCTTCCACTTGCATTTCTACCTCTTGTTCTCCTTCTTCCACTTCTTCTCCATCATCCCCACTCTTTTAACTACTTGTTCTTCTTCCTCTTGTTCACCTTCTTCCACTTCTACTACATCCACTTGTTCTTCTTCGTCCCTCTCTTCTCCTTCTTGCCCTTCTTCTGCTTACACTACTTCTTCTTCCTTCCCTTCTTCTTCTCGTCCTTGTTCCACTTCTTCTTCATTCCCCTTTCCTTCCATTGCTTCTTCTTCGTCCTCTTTTTCTCATTCTTCCACTTCTTCTTGTTCTTCCTATTGTTCTCCTTCTTCCACTTGCACTTCTTCCTTTTCTTCTCGTTCTTCCACTTCTTCTTCTTCCTCTTCTTCTCCTTCTGCTACCTCTTCTTCCCCCTCCTGTTCTCCTTCTTCCACTTCTTCTTCTTCATCTCCTTTCATTCCACTACTTCCTGCTATTCCTCTTATTGTCTCCTTCTACCACTTCTTCTACTTCTACTTGTTGTTCTTCATTTTCGTCTCCTTCTTCTGCTTCTTCTGCTTACACTTCTTCTTCTTCCTCTTCTTCCATTTCTTCTCCTTCCACAACTTCTTCTTCTTTCCTTTCCGTCTTCTCCTTCCTCTTTTTCTCCATCCCCCACTTCTCTTGCTTCCCATTGTTGCTTTTCCTCTTCTTCTCCTTCCCCCAAATCTTATGCTTACACTTCTTCTTCTTCTTCCTTTTCTCCTCCTGATTCCACTTCTTCTGCTTCTTCTTCCCTTCCCTTCCCCTCCTTCTTCCTTTTCCTCCTTTTTTCCTTGTTCCAATTCTTCTTTTTTATCTCACCTCCTTCCACTACTTCTTCTTCCTCCTCTTGTTCACCTTCTTCACTTTCCACATCTTCTTCTTCTTCCTTTTCTTCTCCTTCTTCCACTTCTTCTAGTTACTCTCCTTCTTCTTCCTCTTCTTATCTTTCTTCCACTTCTCCTGCCTCCTCTTGTTCTCTTTCTTCCACTTCTTCTTCATCCTGTCCTTTCGTTTCTTTTCTTGTTCTTCATCTCCTTCTTCTTCTTCCTTTCCTTCGTCATATCCCTCTTTTTCTCCTTCTTCTGCTTCCACTTGCATTTCTACCTCTTGTTCTCCTTCTTCCAATTCTTCTCCATCATCCCCACTCCTTCAACTACTTCTTCCTGTTCCTCTTGTTCACCTTCTTCCATAGGAGTGAAAGTGAGGAAGAACACTATAGTCATCCTAGGAGAAACTCCCATTCATCCATGCATAATAATGGGGCCCCTCCAAGGGAGCCCAAAATTGATCTCCCCCCATTTCATGGGAGGGAAGATGTGGAAGCCTACCTTGATTGGGAAATCAAGGTAGAACAACTCTTCACTTGCCATGAGGTAAGAGAAGAAAGAAAGGTTCCAATGGCAACCCTTAGCTTCCAAGGGCATGCCATGCATTGGTGGGTTGGGTTAACCAATGAGAGAATCCGCACCAATATGCCTTCCATAAGATATTGGAATGATCTTAGAAGTGCTCTAAGAAGAAGGCATATTCCCTCTTGGTATGAAAGAGATCTTTTGGATAGACTCCAAAGGCTAAGGCAAACCAACCTTAGTATAGAAGAGTATAGACAAAAGATGGAACTTCTTATCTTGAGGGCGGGTATCATTGAGGAACCCAAGGCCACTATGGCAAGGTTTTTGTGTGGGTTGAGCCCCGAAATTCGTGATAAGGTGGAGCTCTTCTCATACAATTCCCTTGATGAGTTAGTTCAACTTTGCATCAAGGTGGAAAATCAACTTAGAAGGAAAACTTTTAAAAAGGATAACCCACCTTATGTAAAGAGGGACCAACCTACGGGGAACTCTTTCAAGAGTTACCCCAAAGAGGAACATCCCAAGCACTTCAAAGAGCATAAAACATCACATACAGAGAGAAAAACCCCTACTACTAACTCTCACGAGAAAGTTAGTAGTATCAAATGCTTTAAATGTCTTGGGAGAGGCCACATTGCCTCTCAATGCCCTACTAAGAGAAACATCATCATGAGGGCCCAAGATGTTTATAGTAGTGAGTCTAGCTCACACTCCTCTAGTGAGAGCGAAGGAGAAGGGGTTCATGCATACCAATCTGATTGTGATGAAACCGCTTATGCATGTGAGGGAGACCTCTTAATGATAAGAAGACTTCTTGGAAGCCAACCTTTGAAAGTGTCCTCATCTCAAAGGGAGAACATATTCCACACTCGCTGTAAGGTGAATGACAAAATATGTTCTCTCATTGTGGATAGTAGGTCATGCTGCAATTGTTGTAGCTCAAGGTTGGTGGAAAAGCTAACCTTGACCCCACTTCCCCACCCTAAGCCTTACAAGCTTCAATGGCTCAATGAGCAAGGGGAAATGGAGGTCAATGAGCAAGTCAAGGTTCCAATTTCCATTGGGTCTTATAAAGATGAGATCCTGTGTGACATAGTCCCAATGGAAGCTGGCCATATCTTGCTAGGAAGACCATGGCAATTTGATAAGAAAGCCATACACCATGGTCATTCCAATAACATCATCCTCACTCATAAGGATAAGCGCATTAAGTTGTGTCCTCTAACACCTTCACAAGTGGCGGAGGACCAACTCATCATGAAACATAAGAGAGATGAGGAGAAAAAAAAAAGCAAAGCTTTACCCCTAAAGCTTGAAAGGGGTAAAGAGGTTGAGTTGGAAGTTGGTGCCCCTTCCAAGAAAGTCATTAGTAAAAGGAGTTTATTTGCGACAAAATTGGAATTAAAGGAAGCCCCCTTAACTAACAGACCTTTCTATCTCCTCCTTTGCAAAGAGGCATCCCCCATTTCTTCCCCCTCCACTTTTTTCCCTTCTAGTTCTAGCACTGCCATAGAATTTGGACCTGAGAACCTACCTCAAGAGGTTCAAGAGCTTTTAAAGGAGTTTGGTGATATATTCCCTAATGAAGTTCCCAAAGGACTCCCTCCAATTAGGGGTATAGAACACCAAATAGACTTGGTACCTGGGGCTAGCCTGCCTAATAGGCCTGCTTATAGGACTAATCCCATGGAGACCAAGGAGATTGAATCTCAAGTCCAAGAACTATTGGAGAAGGGTTGGGTTCAAGAGAGCCTAAGCCCTTGTGCTGTGCCAGTTTTGTTGGTGCCTAAGAAGAATGGCCAATGGAGGATGTGCATTGATTGTCGAGCAATCAATAACATCACCATCAAATATAGGCATCCTATCCCTAGGCTTGATGACATGCTTGATGAATTGCATGGGGCCCAATTATTTTCAAAAATTGATCTTAAGAGTGGTTATCACCAAATCCGCATCAAGGAAGGTGATGAGTGGAAAACCGCTTTTAAGACCAAGTTTGGGCTGTATGAGTGGTTGGTAATGCCCTTTGGGCTTACCAATGCCCCAAGCACCTTCATGAGGCTTATGAATCATGTCCTTAGGGATTGCTTAGGAAAATTTTGTGTTGTTTATTTTGATGACATCTTAGTGTATAACAAGAGCCTAGATGAACATGTAGGCCATCTTAGGCGCGTCTTTTGCATTCTTAGGTCACACCAACTCTATGGAAATCTTGAAAAATGTAATTTTTGTGTGGAGAGTGTGGTGTTCTTAGGTTTTATAGTTAATAAAAATGGGGTTCAAGTAGACCCCGACAAAATCAAAGCCATCCAAGAATGGCCCACCCCAAAAAGTGTGACTGAGATCAAGAGTTTTCATGGTCTCGCGAGCTTTTACAGGCGCTTTGTGCCTAACTTCTCCACACTTTTCTCACCAATCAATGATTTGGTGAAGAAGGATACTCCTTTCCTTTGGGGTGAAAAACAACAAAAAGCCTTTGAACTTATCAAAGAGAAACTGACCCATGCACCAGTTTTAGCTCTTCCTGACTTTTCTAAAACTTTTGAGCTAGAGTGTGATGCATCGGGAGTGGGTGTGGGAGCTGTGTTGTTACAAGGTGGTCATCCCGTGGCTTATTTTAGTGAAAAACTAAATGGAGCCGCCTTAAACTACCCCACCTATGATAAAGAGTTTTACTCTTTGATAAGGGCCCTTCAAACTTGGGAACATTATCTTGTACCCAAGGAGTTCATCATTCATAGTGACCATGAGTCACTTAAGTATTTGAAGGGTCAAGGCAAGGTTAATAAAAGGCATGCTAAATGGGTAGAATTTCTTGAGACTTTCCCTTATATCATCAAATACAAGAAAGGAAAACATAATGTGGTGGCTGATGCTTTGTCTCATAGACATACCCTTTACACCACCTTAAGTGCAAAGATTCTTGGATTTGATAATATTAGAGAAATGTATCTTTCTGATAAGGATTTTGGATCCATTTATGCTGCCTCTACATTTGCATGTAAAACCCAAAATGGGTTCTTTGTGAGTGAGGGGTACCTTTTCAAAGGTAGCAGACTTTGTGTACCCCAAGGATCTATGAGAAATCTGTTGACAAAAGAGAGCCATGAGGGTGGGCTCATGGGGCATTTTGGAATTAACAAAACTCTTCTGCTTTTACAAGAAAAATTCTTTTGGCCCCATATGAAGAAAGACGTCTATAGACATTGTCGTAGATGCATTGCTTGCTTGCAAGCTAAGTCTAAGACAATGGCTCATGGATTGTACACACCCTTACCTGCTCCTTCTGCACCTTGGCTGGATATTAGTATGGATTTCATCCTTGGCCTGCCTCGAACCCAACGAGGTGCAGACTCTATCTTTGTAGTGGTAGATAGATTTTCAAAAATGGCTCACTTTATACCATGCCACAAGATAGATGATGCGAGCAACATTGCGAGACTTTTCTTTAAAGAAGTTGTCCGTTTACATGGAATTCCCCAATCCATAGTCTCTGATAGAGATGTGAAGTTCCTTAGCCACTTTTGGAAAACATTGTGGGCAAGGCTAGGAACTAAACTCTTATTTTCTACCACATGTCACCCCCAAACTGATGGGTAGACTGAGGTAGTAAATAGATCTCTATCTACTGTGCTTAGGACACTTCTTCGAGGAAATCACAAGTCTTGGGATGAATACCTACCCCATATTGAGTTTGCATACAACCGGGTGGTTCAAAGGACCACCAAGCATTCTCCCTTTGAAGTTGTTTATGGCTTCAACCCCCTTACTCCTCTTGATATCTTGCCCTTACCCTTCCCTTCTTCTGTTCACAAAGAAGGAATAGTAAGAGCGGATTTTGTTAAAAAATTACATGAAAGGGTAAAGGCCAACATTGAACATCATTCAAAGGAGTATGCTAGTAAAGCCAATAGGGGCAGGAAAGAAATTATCTTCAATGAAGGGGATTGGGTATGGCTTCATTTGAGGAAGGATCGCTTCCCTACTCAAAGGAAGTCCAAGCTTAGCCCCCGAGGAGATGGTCCCTTTCAAGTCCTCAAGAGAGTGAACAACAATGCATACATATTAGATCTCCCTGAGGACTATGGTGTCAGTACTACCTTTAATGTTTGTGATTTGATCCCTTTTGTAGGTACTGATGAAGAAGAGGAGGACCTATCAGATTTGAGGTCAAATCCTTCCCAAGGGGGAGGGGATGATGCATTCTCCCCAAGCAAGGGCCCTATCACTAGGGCCATGGCTAGAAGAATAGAAGAAGACATTGCTAGAGTAGAGGGAGGAAGATCTCACCTCCATATGACCATCAAGTTATGCAAGCCATGACTTATTTACTTGTAATTTTTATTTTAGGAACTAGGATTTTATTTTGGACATGTATTAGTCCATTTAATTTTCTAGGAGGTGTCTTAGTAATAAGAAGGGGTAAGATTAGCTTTTGGGCCTTTATTTAGGAAATAAGGGGGTAGTTTGATAACTACACCCTCTTTTGCTAAATAAAACCCAAAACTAATAAAGGAGTAATCTTGACCCTTGGATGAGGTAGCTTGGGCACCAATTCTCATCTAAAGGAGGGTATTGATTGGACTTTGGGCTTCAATCCTCCTCCCTTGGATGACTCCTTTTAATCCTAGCCCTTCATTTCCTTCATGACTTGTCCAAGAGGTTAGCTCCCTCTATAAAAAGGTGCTCCTTCACACTCTTGGATTTTTTACACTTGATTGAATGGAAAAACCTTGAGTTGGCCAAAATTCTCTTAGTGTCCACCCTTCTCTCTTTGAGAATTCCTTAGGTTTTTATCAAGGGTTCCATCCCTTGTGGCAAACTTTCCTTCTTAGGCTTATCTTACCTTAAGTGGCGCCTAAAACCACCTCACTTCTTACCTCTCCACAAACCATTTCACCAAAGAAGAAAACCTCTAGAAAAAGATCAAGGGAGGCATGCATCACTTCTTCTTCTTCCTCTTCTTCCATTTCTTCTCTTTCCACAACTTCTTCTTCTTTCCTTTCCCTCTTCTCCTTCCTCTTTTTCTCCATCCCCACTTCTGTTGCTTCCCATTGTTGCTTTTCCTCTTCTTCTCCTTCCCCCAAATCTTATGCTTACACTTCTTCTTCTTCTTCCTCTTCTCCTCCAAATTCCACTTCTTCTGCTTCTTCTTCCCTTCCCTTCCCCTCCTTCTTCCTTTTCCTTCTTTTTTCCTTGTTCCAATTCTTCTTTTTTATCTCACCTCCTTCCACTACTTCTTCTTCCTCCTCTTGTTCACCTTCTTCACTTTCCACATCTTCTTCTTCTTCCTTTTCTTCTCCTTCTTCCACGTCTTCTAGTTACTCTCCTTGTTCTTCCATTTCTTATCTTTCTTGCACTTCTCCCGCCTCCTTTTGTTCTCTTTCTTCCACTTCTTCTTCATCCTCTCCTTTCCTTTCTTTTCTTCCTCTTCATCTCCTTCTTCTTCCTTTCCTTCGTCATATCCCTCTTTTCCTCCTTCTTCTGCTTCCACTTGCATTTGTACCTCTTGTTCTCCTTCTTCCACTTCTTCTCCATCATCCCCACTCCTTCAACTACTTCTTCTTCTTCCTCTTGTTCACCTTCTTCCACTTCTACTACATCCACTTCTTCTTCTTCTTCCCTCTCTTCTCCTTCTTGCCCTTCTTCTGCCTACACTACTTTTTCTTCCTCCCCTTCTTCTTCTCCTTCTTGTTCCACTTCTTCTTCATCCCCTTTCTTTCCATTGCTTCTTCTTCCTCCTCTTTTTCTAATTCTTCTACTTCTTCTTCTTCTTCCTATTGTTCTCCTTCTTCCACTTCCACTTCTTCCTTTTCTTCTCGTTCTTCCACTTTTTCTCCATCCCCTACTTTGTGTTGCTTCCCATTGATGCTCTTCCTCTTCTTCTCCTTCCCCCAAATCTTATGCTTACACTTCTTCTTCGTCTTCCTGTTCTCCTCCAGATTCCACCTCTTCTGCTTCTTCTTCCCTTCCCTCCTTCTCCCTTTTCCTCCTTTTCTCCTTGTTCCAATTCTTCTTCTTCATCTCACCTCCTTCCACTACTTCTTCTTCATCTCACCTTCTTCTTCTTCTTTACTTTCCACATCTTCTTCTTCTTCCTTTTCTTCTCCATCATCCCCACTCCTTCAACTACTTCTTCTTCTTACTTTTGTTCACCTTCTTCCACCTCTAATACATCCACTTGTTCCTCTTCTTATCTTTCTTCCACTTCTCATGCCTCCTCTTGTTCTCTTTCTTCCGCTTCTTCTTCATCCTTTCCTTTCCTTTCTTTTCTTCCTTTTGATCTCCGTCTCCTTCTTCCGCTTCTTCTGCTTACACTTCTTCGTCTTCCATTTCTTCTCCTTCCACAACTTCTTCTTTCCTTTCCGTCTTCTCCTACCTCTTTTTCTCCATCCCCCACTTCTGTTGCTTCCCATTGTTGCTCTTCGTCTTCTTCTCCTTCCCCCAAATCTTATCCCTACATTTCTTCTTCTTCTTCCTCTTGTTCACCTTCTTCCACCTCTAATACATCCACTTGTTCTTCTTCTTCCCTCTCTTATCCTTCTTGCCATTCTTCTGCCTACACTACTTCTTCTTCCTCCCCTTCTTCTTCTCCTCCTTGTTCCACTTCTTCTTCATCCCTTTTCCTTCCATTGCTTCTTCCTCCTCCTCTTTTTCTCGTTCTTCCACTTCTTCTTCTTCTTCCTATTGTTCTCCTTTCTTCCACTTGAAGTTCTTCCTTTTCTTCTCGTTCTTCCACTTCTTGTTCTTCCTCTTCTTCTCCTTCTGCCACCTCTTATCCCTCCTCCCGTTCTCCTTCTTCCACTTCTTCTTCTTCATCTCCTTTCATTCCACTACTTCCTCATATTCCTCTTATTCTCTCCTTCTACCACTTCTTCTACTTCTACTTGTTGTTCTTCTTCATTTTCGTCTCCTTCTTCCGCTTCTTCTGCTTACATTTCTTCTTCTTCCATTTCCTCTCCTTCCACAACTTCTTCTTCTTTCCTATCCGTCTTCTCCTTCCTCTTTTTCTCCATCCCCCACTTCTTTTGCTTCCCATTCTTGCTCTTCCTCTTCTTCTCCTTCCCCCAAATCTTATGCTTACACTTCTTCTTCTTCTTCCTCTTCTCCTCCAGATTCCACTTCTTCTGCTTCTTCTTCCCTTCCCTTCCCCTCCTTCTTCCTTTTCCTCCTTTTCTCCATGTTCCAATTCTTCTTCTTCATCTCACCTCCTTCCACCACTTCTTCTTCCACCTCTTGTTCACCTTCTTCACTTTGCACATCTTCTTCTTCTTCCTTTTCTTCTCTTTCTTCCACTTCTTCTAGTTACTCTCCTTCTTCTTCCTCTTCTTATGTTTCTTCCACTTCTCCTGCCTCCTCTTGTTCTCTTTCTTCCACTTCTTCTTCATCCTCTCCATTCCTTTCTTTTCTTCCTCTTCATCTCCTATTCCTCAAATTCTCTCCTTCTACCACTTCTTCTACTTCTACTTGTTGTTATTCTTCATTTTCGTCTCCTTCTTCTGCTTCTTCTGCTTACGCTTCTTCTCCTTCCATAACTTCTTCTTCTTTCCTTTTCGTCTTCTCCTTCCTCTTTTTCTTCATCCCCCAATTCTGTTGCTTCCCATTGTTGCTCTTCCTCTTCTTCTCCTTCCCCCAAATCTTATGCTTACACTTCTTCTTCTTCCACTTCTCCTCCAGGTTGCACTTTTTCTGCTTCTTCTTCCTTTCCCTTCCCCTCCTTCTTCCTGTTCCTCCTTTTGTCCTTGTTCCAATTCTTCTTCTTCATCTCACCTCCTTCCACTACTTCTTCTTCATCCTCTTCTTCACCTTCTTCAACTTCTTCACTTTCCACATCTTCTTTTGCTTCCTTTTCTTCTCCTTCTTCTAGTTACTCTCCTTCTTCTTCCTCTTCTTATCTTTCATCCACTTCTCCTGCCTCCTCTTGTTCTCTTTCTTCCACTTCTTCTTCATCCTCTCCTTTCCTTTCTTTTCTTCCTCTTCATCTCCTTCTTCTTCTTCCTTTCCTTCGTCATATCCCTCTTTTTCTCCTTCTTCTGCTTCCACTTGCATTTCTACCTCTTGTGCTCCTTCTTCCACTTCTACTACATCCACTTGTTCTTCTTCTTCCATCTCTTCTCCTTCTTCCCCTTCTTCTGCCTACACTACTTCTTCTTCCTCCCCTTCTTCTTATCCTCCTTGTTGTACTTCTCCTTCTTTCCCCTTTCCTTCCATTGCTTCTTCTTCCTCCTCTTTTTCTCATTCTTCCACTTCTTCTTCTTCTTCCTATTGTCTTCCTTCATCCACTTGAAGTTCTTCCTTTTTTTCTCGTTCTTCCACTTCTTGTTCTTCCACTTCTTCTCCTTCTGCCACCTCTTCTCCCTCCTCCTATTCTCCTTCTTCCACTTCTTCTTCTTCATCTCCTTCCATTCCACTATTTCCTCCTATTCCTCTTATTCTCTCCTTCTACCACTTCTTCTACTTCTACTTGTTGTTCTTCTTCATTTTCGTCTCCTTCTTCCGCTTCTTCTGCTTACACTTCTTCTTCTTCCATTTCTTCGCCTTCCACAACTTCTTCTTCTTTCCTTTCCGTCTTCTCCTTCCTCTTTTTCTCCATCCCCCACTTCTGTTGCTTCCCATTGTTGCTCTTCCTCTTCGTCTCCTTCCCCCAAATCTTATGCTTACACTTCTTCTTCTTCTTCCTCTTCTCCTCCAGATTCCACTTCTTCTGGTTCTTCTTCCCTTCCCTTCCCCTCTTTCTTCTTTTCCTCCTTTTCTCCTTGTTCGAATTCTTCTTCTTCATCTCACCTCCTTCCACTACTTCTTCTTCCTCCTCTTGTTCACCTTCTTCAACTTCTTCACCTTCCACATCTTCTTCTTCTACCTTTTCTTCTCCTTCTTCCACTTCTTCTAGTTACTCTCCTTCTTCTTACTCTTCTTATCTTTCTTCCGCTTCTTTTTCATCCTCTCCTTTCCATTCTTTTCTTCCTCTTCATCTCCTTTTTCTTCTTCCTTTCCTTCGTCATATCCCTCTTTTTCTCCTTCTTCTGCTTCCACTATCATTTCTACCTCTAGTTCTTCTTCTTCCACTTCTTCTCCATCATCCCCACTCCTTCAACTACTTCTTCTTCTTCCTCTTGTTCACCTTCTTCCACTTCTACTACATCCACTTGTTCTTCTTCTTTCCTCTCTTCTCCTTCTTGCCCTTTCTCTGCCTACACTACTTCTTCTTCCTCCCCTTCTTCTTCTCTCCTTGTTCCACTTCTTCTTCATCCCCTTTCCTTCAATTGCTTCTTCTTCCTCCTCTTTTTCTTATTCTTCCACTTCTTCATCTTCTTCCTACTGTTTCCCTCTTCCACTTGCACTTCTTCCTTTTCTTCTCGTTCTTCCACTTCTTCTTGTTCCTCTTCTTCTCCTTCTGCCACCTCTTCTCACTCCTCCCGTTCTCCTTATTCCACTTCTTTTTCTTCATCTCCTTTCATTCGACTACTTCCTCCTATTCCTCTTATTCTCTCCTTCTACCACTTCTTCTACTTCTACTTGTTGTTCTTCTTGATTTTTCTCTCCTTCTTCTGCTTTTCTGCTTACAGTTCTTCTTCTTCCTCTTCTTCCATTTCATCTCCTTCCACAACTTCTTCTTCTTTCCTTTCCGTCTTCTGCTTCCGCTTTTTCTCCATCCCCTACTACTGTTGCTTCCCATTGTTGCTCTTCCTCTTCTTCTCCTGCCCTAAATCTTATGCTTACACTTTTGCTTCTTCTTCCTCTTCTCCTCCAGATTCCACTTCTTCTGCTTATACTACTTCTTCTTCCTCCCCTTCTTCTTCTCCTCCTTGTTCCACTTCTTGTTCATCCCCTTTCCTTCCATTGCTTCTTCTTCCTCCTCTTTTTCTCATTCTTCCACTTCTTCTTCTTCTTCCTATTGTTCTCCTTCTTCCACTTGCACTTCTTCCTTTTCTTCTTGGTCTTCCACTTCTTCTTCTTCCTCTTCTTCTCCTTCTGCCACCTCTTCTCACTCCTACCGTTTTCATTCTTCCACTTCTTCTTCTTCATCTCCTTTCATTCCACTACTTCCTCCTATTCCTCTTATTCTCTCCTTCTACCACTTCTTCTACTTCTACTTGTTGTTCTTCTTCATTTTCGTCTCCTTCTTCTGCTTCTTCTGCTTACACTTCTTCTGATGCCTCTTCTTCCATTTATTCTCCTTCCACAACTTCTTCTTCTTTACTTTTCGTCTTCTCCTTCCTCTTTTTCTCCATCCCCTACTTCTGTTGCTTCCCGTTGTTGCTCTTCCTCTTCTTCTCCTTCCCCCAAATCTCTATGCTTACACTTCTTCTTCTTTTTCTTCTTCTCCTCCAGATTCCACTTCTTCTGCTTCTTCTTCCGTTGCCTTCCCCTCCTTCTTCCTTTTCCTCCTTTTCTCCTTGTTCCAATTCTTCTTCTTAATCTCACCTCGTTCCACTACTTCTTCTTCCACCTCTTGTTCACCTTCTTCAACTTCTTCACTTTCCACATCTTCTTCTTCTTCATTTTCTTCTCCTTCTTTCACTTCTTCTAGTTACTCTCATTTTTCTTCCTCTTCTAATCTTTCTTCAACTTATCCTGCCTCTTCTTATTCTCTTTCTTCCACTTCTTCTTCATCCTCTCATTTCCTTTCTTTTCGTCCTCTTCATCTCCTTCTTCTTCTTCCTTCCCTTGGTCATATCCCTCTTTCTCTCCTTCTTCTGCTTCCACTTGCATTTCTACCTCTTGTTCTCCTCCTTCCACTTCTTCTCCATCATCCCGACTCCTTCAACTACTTCTTCTTCTTCCTCTTGTTCACCTTCTTCCACTTCTACTACATCCATTTATTCTTCTTCTTCCCTCTCTTCTCCTTCTTGCCCTTCTTCTACCTACACTACTTCTTCTTCCTCCCCTTCTTCTTCTCCTCCTTGTTCCACTTATTCTTCATTCCCCTTTCCTTCCATTGGTTCTTCTTCCTCCTCTTTTTCTCATTCTTCCACTTCTTCTTCTTCTTCCTATTGCTCTCCTTCTTCCACTTGCACTTCTTCCTTTTCTTCTAATTCTTGAACTTCTTCCTATTCTTATCCTTCTGCAACCTCTTCTCCCTCCTCCCGTTCTCCTTCTTCCACTTCTTCTTCTTCATCTCCTTTCATTCAACTACTTCCTCCTATTCCTCTTACTCTCTCCTTCTACCACTTCTCCTACTTCTACTTGTTGTTCTTCTTCATTTTCGTCTCCTTCTTCCGCTTCTTCTGCTTACACTTCTTCTTCTTCCTCTTTTTCCATTTCTTCTCCTTCCACAACTTCTTCTTCTTTCCTTTCCGTCTTCTCCTTCCTCTTTTTCTCCATCCCCCACTTCTATTGCTTCCCATTATTGCTCTTCTTCTTCTTCTCCTTCCCCAAAATCTTTATGCTTACACTTCTTCTTCTTCTTCCTCTTCTCCTCCAAATTCCACTTCTTCTGCTTCTTCTTCCATTGCCTACCCCTCCCACTTCCTTTTCCTCGTTTTCTCCTTGTTCCAATACTTCTTCTTCATCTCACCTGCTTCCACTACTTCTTCTTCCTCCTCTTGTTCAGCTTCTTCAACTTCCTCACTTTCCACAACTTCTTCTTCTTTATTTTCTTCTCCTTCTTCCACTTCTTCTAGTTACTCTCCTTCTTCTTCCTCTTCTTATCTTTCTTCTACTTCTCCTGCCTCCTCTTATTCTCTTTCTTCCACTTGTTCTTCATCCTTTCCTTTCCTTTCTTTTCTTGCTCTTTATCTCCTTCTTCTTCTTCCTTTCCTTCGTCATATCCCTCTTTTTCTCCTTCTTCAACTTCTTCTCCATCATCCCCACTCCTTCAACTACTTCTTCTTCTTACTCTTGTTCACCTTCTTCCACTTCTACTACATCAACTTGTTCTTCTTCTTCCCTTTCTTCTCCTTCTTGCCCTTCTTCTGCCTACACTACTTCTTCTTCCTCCCCTTCTTCTTCTCCTCCTTGTTCCACTTTTTCTTCATTCCCCTTTCCTTCCATTGCTTCCTCTTCCTCCTCTTTTTCTCATTCTTCCACTTCTTCTTCTTCTTCCTCTTCTTCTCCTTCTGCCACCTCTTCTTCTCCTTCTGCCACCTTTTCTCCCTCCTCCCGTTCTCCTTCTTCCACTTCTTCCTCTCCATCTCCTTTCATTCCACTTCTTCCTCTTATTCCTGTTATTCTCTCCTTCTACCACTTCTTCTACTTCTACTTATTGTTCGTCATTTTTGTCTCCTTTTTCCACTTCTTCTTCTTCTTCCTATTGTTGTCCTTCTTCCACTTGCACTACTTCTTCCTTTTCTTCTCGTTCTTCCACTTCTTCTTCTTCCTCTTCTTCTCCTTTTGCCACCTCTTCTCCCTCCTCCCGTTCTCCTTCTTCCACTACTTCTTCTTCATCTCCTTTCATTCCATTTCTTCCTCCTATTCCTCTTATTCTCTCCTTCTACCACTTCTTCTACTTCTACTTGTTGTTCTTCATTTTCGTCTCCTTCTTCCGCTTCTTCTGCTTACACTTCTTCTTCTTCCTCTTCTTCCATTTCTTCTCCTTCCACAACTTCTTATTCTTTCCTTTCCGTCTTCTCCTTCCTCTTTTTCTCCATCCCCCACTTCTGTTGCTTCCCATTGTTGCCATTCCTCTTCTTCTCCTTCCCCCAAATCTTATGCTTACACTTCTTCTTCTTCCTCCCCTTCTCCTCCAGATTCCTTCCATTGCTTATTCTTGCTCCTCTTTTCTCCTTTTTCCACTTCTTCTTCATCTCCTTTCATTCCACTTCTTCCTCTTATTCCTCTTATTCTCTCCTTCTACCACTTCTTCTACTTCTACTTGTTGTTCTTCATTTTCGTCTCCTTCTTCCAATTCTTCTTCTTCTTCCTATTGTTGTCCTTCTTCCACTTGCACTACTTCTTCCTTCTCTTCTCGTTCTTCCATTTCTTCTTCTTCCCCTTCTTCTCCTTCTGCCACCTCTTCTTCCTCCTCCCATTCTCCTTCTTCCACTTCTTCTTCTCTATCTCCTTTCATTTCACTACTTCCTCCTATTCCTCTTATTCTCTCCTACTACCACTTCTTCTACTTCTACTTGTTATTCTCCTTCATTTTCGTCTCCTTCTTCAACTTCTTCTGCTTACACTTCTTCTTCTTCCTGTTCTTCTCCTTCTGCTTCTTTCTCATCTCTTACACATTCCACTTCTTCTGCTTTTTCTTCCCTTTCCTTCCCCTCCTTCTTCCTTTTCCTCCTTTTCTCCTTGTTCCAATTGTTCGTCTTCATCTCACCTCCTTCCACTACTTCTTCTTCCTTCGCTTCTTCTTCTCCTCCTTGTTCCATTTTCTCTTCATCCCCTTTCCTTCCATTGCTTCTTCTTCCTCCTCTTTTTCTCATTCTTCCACTTCTTCTTCTTCTTCTTATTGTTCTCCTTCTTCCACTTGCACTCTTTCCTTTTCTTCTCGTTCTTCCACTTCTTCTTCTTCCTCTTCTTCTCCTTCTACCACCTCTTCTTCCTCTTCCCTTTCTCCTTCATCCACTTCTTCTTCTTCATCTCCTTTCATTCCACTACTTTCGCCTATTCTTCTTATTCTCTCCTTCTACCACTTCTTCTACTTCTACTTGTTCTTCTTCTTCATTTTCGTCTCCTTCTTCTGCTTCTGCTTCTTCTTCTTCATCTCCTTTTATTCCACTACTTCTACCACTTCTTCTACCTCTACTTGTTGTTCTTCTTCATTTTCATCTGCTTCTTCCACTTCTTCTGCTTACACTTCTTCTTCTTCCTCTTCTTCCATTTCTTCTCCTTCCACAACTTCTTCTTCTTTCCTTTCTGTCTTCTCCTTCCTCTTTTTCTCCATCCCCCACTTCTGTTGCTTCCCATTGTTACTCTTCCTCTACTTCTCCTTCCCCCAAATCTTATGCTTACACTTCTTCATCTTCTTCCTCCTCTCCTCCAGCTTCCACTTCTTAACTTCTTCTTCCTTTCCCTTCCCCTCCTTCTTCCTTTTCCTCCTTCTTTCCTTGTTCCAAGTCTTCTTCTTCATCTAACCTCCTTCCACTACTTCTTCTTCCTCCTCTTGTTCACCTTCTTCAACTTCTTCACATTCCACATCTTCTTCTTCTTCCTCTTCTGCTCCTTCTTCCACTTCTTCTAGTTACTCGCCTTCTTCTTCCCCTTCTTATCTTTCATCCACTTCTCCTACGTCCTCTTGTTCTCTTTCTTCCACTTCTTCTTCATCCTCTCCTTTCCTTTCTTTTCTTCCTCTTCATCTCATTCTTCTTCTTCCTTTCCTTCGTCATATCGCTCTTTTTCTCCTTCTTCTGCTTCGACTTGCATTTCTACCTCTTGTTCTCCTTCTTCCACTTCTTCTCCATCATCCCCACTCCTTCAACTACTTCTTCTTCTTCCTCTTGTTCACCTTCTTCCACTTCTACTACATCCACTTGTTCTTCTTCTTCCCTCTCTTCTCCTTCTTCCCCTTCTTTTACCTACACTACTTCTTCTTCTCCTCCTTGTTCCATTTCTTCTTCATCCCCTTTCCTTCCATTGCTTCTTCTTCCTCCTCTTTTTCTCATTCTTCCACTTCTTCTTCTTCTTCCTATTGTTCTCCCTGTTCCACTTGCACTTCTTCCTTTTCTTCTCGCTCTTCCACTTCTTCTTCTTCCTCTTCTTCTCCTTCTGCCCCTTCCTCTCACTCCTCCCGTTCTCCTTCTTCCACTTCTTCTTCTTCATCTCCTTTCATTCCACTACTTCCTCATATTCCTCTTATTCTCTCCTTCTACCACTTCTTCTACTTCTACTTGTTGTTCTTCTTCATTTTCGTCTCCTTCTTCTGTTTCTTCTGCTTACACTTCTTCTTATTCCTCTTCTTCCATTTCTTCTCCTTCCACTACTTCTTCTTCTTTCCTTTCTGTTTTCTCCTTCCTCTTTTTCTCCATCCCCCACTTCTATTGCTTCCCATTGTTGCTCTTCCTCTTCTTCTCCTTCCCCCATATCTTATGCTTACACTTCTTCTTCTTCTTCTCCTCCAGATTCCGCTTCTTCTGCTTCTTCTTCCCTTCCCTTCCCATCCTTCTTCGTTTTCCTCCTTTTCTCCTTGTTCCAATTCTTCTTCTTCATCTCACCTCCTTCCACTACTTCTTCTTCCTCCTCTTGTTCACCTTCTTCAACTTCTTCACTTTCCACATCTTCTTCTTCTTCCTTTTCTTCTCCTTCTTCCACTTCTTCTGGTTACTCTCCTTCTTCTTCCTCTTCTTATCTTTCTTCCAGTTCTCGTGCCTTCTCTTGTTCTCTTTCTTCCACTTCTTCTTCATCCTCTCCTTTCCTTTCTTTTCTTTTTCTTCATCTCTTTCTTCTTCTTCCTTTCCTTCGTCATATCCCTCTTTTTCTCCTTCTTCTACTTCCACTTGAATTTCTACCTCTTGTTCTCCTTCTTCCACTTCTTCTCCATCATGCCTACTCCTTCAACTACTTCTTCTTCTTCCTCTTGTTCACCTTCTTCCACTTCTACTACATCCACTTGTTCTTCTTCTTCCCCTTCTACTTCTTGCCCTTCTTCTGCCTACACCACTTCGTCAACCTCCCCTTCTTCTTCTCCTCCTTGTTCCACTTTTTCTTGATCCCCTTTCATTCCATTGCTTCTTCTACCTCCTCTTTTTCTCATTCTTCCACTTCTTCTTCTTCTTCCTATTGTTCTCCTTCTTCCACTTGCACTTCTTCCTTTTCTTCTCGTTCTTCCACTTCTTCTTCTTCCTCTTCTTCTCTTTCTGCCACCTCTTCTCCCTCCTCCCGTTCTCCTTCTTCCACTTCTTCTTCTTCATATCCTTTCTGATATGAATGCCGAAGACAATGACTTTTCATTTTTTGTAACGTTTCATTAATTTAGGAATTAATGTAACATGCAATTAATCATATGTGATAATTGTGTGATAATGAAGTATTTAATTTTTCTTTTAGGAGTTATGATTTTGAACAGCCACCTAGTTCTATAAATAGGGGTTGAATTGTACTCAAAGGACAACCATTGAATTAATGAAATTATATTTGGGTTTTACCCTTTTGTGAGAGATGAATTTCTCTTTAGAACTTATCAAGGAATTTTTCCTTGTGGCGTTCTGCTAGACTTATCAAGGGTAAATCACTATCCTTGTGGCGTCATATGACTTATCTTCCATCATTGGAAGTGGTGTCATTTATCCCTTTGTTAAACCATTTTCATCCTTTCCATTTTCTTGTTTACCCAATTCTCATTGTTTTGTTAACTTATTACCTTCCAACCTAGATAGATCTGCAAAACGAATTCAACCCCTCTGGATTTCTATCAGTTGGTATCAGAGCTTCGGCTCTAGGTTTGGAACTATGGTGGATATTTTTTATACAAGATGTTTAATCGAAGGTCATTTGTGTTTATTTGCAGTTGATGAAGAAAGTTATAGCAACGTGGTGAGCGAAAGATTGGTGAATAAACTTAACTTACCAACGAGTCTTCATCCTAGGCAAACTAAGTTTAGATTCACTATTGGAAAATATGTGGAGGAAGTGACATGCGATATTGCTCCCATGGACTCATGTCATTTTCTTTTAGGGAAAGCTTGGTTGCAGGGTAAAAGGATAAATTCTGAATTTAATGCATGAATTTTTACAAGTTACATTTGATCCTGGAGGTTGATTTTGTTTATTTTAAATTATAAGGGAATAAATTGATAGGAAAATAAAGTCATAGATTCGAGGACGAATCTTTTCGAAGAAGGAGGGAATGATGTGAATGCCGAAGACAATGACTTTTCATTTTTTGTAACATTTCATTAATTTAGGAATTAATGTAACATGCAATTAATCATATGTGATAATTGCGTGATAATGAAGTATTTAATTTTTCTTTTAGGAGTTATGATTTTGAACAGCCACCTAGTTCTATAAATAGGGGTTGAATTGTACTCAAAGGACAACCATTGAATTAATGAAATTATATTTGGGTTTTACCCTTTTGTGAGAGATGAATTTCTCTTTAGAACTTATCAAGGAATTTTTCCTTATGGCGTTCTCCTAGACTTATCAAGGGTAAATCACCACCCTTATGGCGTCATATGACTTATCTTCCATCCTTGGAAGTGGCGTCATCTATCTTTTCGTTAAACCATTTTCATCCTTTCCATTTTCTTGTTTATCCAATTTTCATTGTTTTGTTAACTTATTACCTTCCAACCTAGATAGATCCGCAAAACGAATCCAACCCCTCTGGATTTCTATCACTTTCATTCCACTACTTCCTCCTATTCCTCTTATTCTCTCCTTCTACCACTTCTTCTACTTCTACTTGTTCTTCTTCTTCATTTTTGTCTCCTTCTTCCGCTTCTTCTGCTTCCACTTCTTCTACCTCTACTTGTTGTTCTTCTTCATTTTTGTCTCCTTTTTCCGCTTCTTCTGCTTACACTTCTTCTTCTTCCTCTTCTTCCATTTCTTCTCCTTCCACAACTTCTTCTTCTTTCCTTTCCGTCTTCTCCTTCCTCTTTTTCTCCATCCCCCACTTCTGTTGCTTCCCATTGTTGTTCTTCCTCTTCTTCTCCTTCCCCCAAATCTTATGCTTACACTTCTTCTTCTTCTTCCTCTTCTCCTCCAGATTCCACTTCTTCTGCTTCTTCTTCCCTTCCCTACCCCTCCTTCTTCCTTTTCTTCCTTTTCTCCTTGTTCCAATTTTTCTTCTTCATCTCACCTCCTTCCACTACTTCTTTTGCCTCCTCTTGTTCACCTTCTTCACATTCCACATCTTCTTCTTCTTCCTTTTTTTCTCCTTCTTCCACTTCTTCTAGTTACTCTCCTTCTTCTTCGTCTTCTTATCTTTCTTCCACTTCTCCTGCCTCCTCTTGTTCTCTTTCTTCCACTTCTTCTTCATCCTCTCCTTTCCTTTCTTTTCTTCCTCTTCATCTCCTTCTTCTTCTTCCTTTCCTTCGTCATATCCCTCTTTTTCTCCTTCTTCTGCTTCCACTTGCATTTCTACCTCTTTTTCTCATTCTTCCACATCTTCTCCATCATCCCCACTCCTTCAACTACTTCTTCTTCTTCCTCTTGTTCACCTTCTTCCACCTCTACTATATCCACTTGTTCTTCTTCTTCCCTCTCTTCTCCTTCTTGCCCTTCTTCTGCCTACACGACTTCTTCTTCCTCCCGTTCTTCTTTTCCTCCTTGTTCCACTTCTCCTGCCTCCTCTTGTTCTCTTTCTTCCACTTCTTTTTCATCCTCTCCTTTCCTTTCTTTTCTTCCTCTTCATCTCATTCTTCTTCTTCCTTTCCTTCGTCATATCGCTCTTTTTCTCCTTCTTCTGCTTCCACTTACATTTCTACCTCTTGTTCTCCTTCTTCCACTTCTTCTCCATCTCCCCACTCCTTCAACTACTTCTTCTTCTTCCTCTTGTTCACCTTCTTCCACTTCTACTACATCCACTTGTTCTTCTTCTTCCCTCTCTTCTCCTTCTTCCCCTTCTTTTACCTACATTACTTCTTCTTCTCCTCCTTGTTCCACTTCTTCTTCATCCCCTTTCCTTCCATTGCTTCTTCTTCCTCCTCTTTTTCTCATTCTTCCACTTCTTGTTCTTCTTCCTATTGTTCTCCTTCTTCCACTTGCACTTCTTCTTTTTCTACTCGTTCTACCACTTCTTCTTCCTCTTCTTCTCCTTCTGCCACCTCTTCTCCCTCCTTCTGTTCTCCTGCATCCACTTCTTCTTCTTCATCTCCATTCATTCCACTACTTCCTCCTATTCGTCTTATTCTGTCCTTCTACCACTTCTTCTACTTCTACTTGTTCTTCTTCTTCATTTTCGTCTCCTTCTTCCGCTTCTTCTGCTTCCACTTCTTCTACCTCTACTTGTTGTTCTTCTTCATTTTTGTCTCCTTCTTCCGCTTCTTCTGCTTACACTTCTTCTTGTTCCTCTTCTTCCATTTCTTTTCCTTCCACAACTTCTTCTTCTTTACTTTCCATCTTCGCCTTCCTCTTTTTCTGCGTCCCCTACTTCTGTTGCTTCCCATTGATGCTCTTCCTCTTCTTCTCCTTCCCCCAAATCTTATGCTTACACTTCTTGTTCTTTTTCCTCGTCTCCTCCAGATTCCACCTCTTCTGCTTCTTCTTCGCTTCCCTTCCCTTCCCCTCCTTCTTCCATTTCCTCCTTTTCTCCTTGTTCCAATTCTTCTTCTTCATCTCACCTCCTTCCACTACTTCTTCCTCATCTTGTTCACCGTCTTCACCTTCTTCACTTTCCACATCTTCTTCTTCTTCCTTTACTTCTCCTTCTTCCAATTCTTCTAGTTACTCTCCTTCTTCTTCCTCTTCTAATCTTTCTTCCACTTCCCCTACCTCCTCTTGCTCTCTTTCTTCCTTCATCCTCTCATTTCCTTTCTTTTCTTCCACTTCATCTCCTTCTTCTTCTTCCTTTCCTTCGTCATATCACTCTTTTTCTCCTTCTTCTGCTTCCATTTGCATTTCTACCTCTTCTTCTCCTTCTTCCACTTCTTCTCTATCATCCCCACTTCTTCAACTACTTCTTCTTCTTCCTCTTGTTCACCTTCTTCCACTTCTACTACATCCACTTGTTCTTCTTCTTCCCTCTCTTCTCCTTCTTGCCCTCCTTCTGCCTACACTACTTCTTCTTCCTCCCCTTCTTCTTCTCCTCCTTGGTCCACTTCTTCTTCATCCCCTTTCCTTCAATTGCTTTTTCTTCTTCCTTTTTTTCTCATTCTTCCACTTCTTCTTCTTCTTCCTATTTTTCTCCTTCTTCCACTTTCACTTCTTCCTTTTCTTCTCGTTCTTCCACTTCTTCTTCTTCCTCTTCTTCTCCTTCTGCCACCTCTTCTCCCTCCTCCCGTTCTCCTTCTTCCACTACCTCTTCTTCATTTCCTTTCATTCCACTACTTGCACTTCCTATTCCTCTTCTTCTCTCCTTCAACCACTTCTTCTACTTCTACTTGTTGTTCTTCTTCATTTTCGTCTCTTTCTTCAGCTTCTTCTGCTTAGACTTCCTCTTCTTCCCTTACCTTCCCCTCCTTCTTCCTTTTCCTCCTTTTCTCCTTGTTCCAATTCTTCTTCTTCATCTCACCTCCTTCCACTACTTCTTCTTCCTCCTCTTGTTCACCTTCCTCACTTTCCACATCTTTTTCTTCTTCCTTTTCTTCTCCTTCTTCCACTTCCTCTAGTTACTCTCCTTTTTCTTCCTCTTCTTATCTTTCTTCCACTTCTCCTGCCTCCTCTTGTTCTCTTTCTTCCACTTCTTCTTCATCCTCTCCTTTCCTTTCTTTTCTTCCTCTTCATCTCCTTCTTCTTCTTCCTTTCCTTCGTCATATCCCTCTTTCTCTCCTTCTTCTGCTTCCACTTGCATGTCTACCTCTTGTCCTCCTTCTTCCACTGCTTCTCCATCATCCCCACTCCTTCAACTACTTCTTCTTCTTCCTCTTGTTCACCTTCTTCCACTTCTACTACATCCACTTGTTCTTCTTCCTCCCTCTCTTCTCCAAAGGGGTTGGATTCGTTTTGCGAATGTATCTAGGTTGGAAGGTAATAAGTTAACAAAACAATGAGAATTGGGTAAACAAGAAAATGGAAAGGATGAAAATGGTTTAACGAAAAGATAGATGACGCCACTTCCAAGGATGGAAGATAAGTCATATGACGCCACAAGGGTGGTGATTTACCCTTGATAAGTCTAGGAGAACGCCACAAGGAAAAATTCCTTGATAAGTTCTAAAGAGAAATTCATCTCTCACAAAAGGGTAAAACCCAAATATAATTTCACTAATTCAATGGTTCTCCTTTGAGTACAATTCAACCCCTATTTATAGAACTAGGTGACTGTTCAAAATCATAACTCTCAAAAGAAAAATTAAATACTCCATTATCACGCAATTATCACATATGATTAATTGCATGTTACATTAATTCCTAAATTAATGAAACGTTACAAAAAATGAAAAGTCATTGTCTTCGGCATTCACATAACAAGAAGAAGTGGTAGAAGGAGAGAATAAGAGGAATAGGAGGAAGTAGTGGAATGAAAGGAGATGAAGAAGAAGAAGTGGAAGAAGGAGAACGGGAGGAGGGAGAAGAGGTGGCAGAAGGAGAAGAAGAAGAAGTGGAAAAACGAGAAGAAAAGGAAGAAGTGTAAGTGGAAGAAGGAGAACTATAGGAGGAAGAAGAAAAAGTGGAAGAATGAGAAAAAGAGGAGGAAGAAGAAGCAATGAAAGGAAAAGGGATGAAGAAGAAGTGGAACAAGGAGGAGAAGAAGAAGTGGAGGAAGAAGAAGTAGTGTAGGCAGAAGAAAGGCAACAATGAGAAGAGAGGGAAGAAGAAGAACAAGTGGATGTAATAGATGTGGAAGAAGGTGAAGAAGGTGAAGAAGAGGAAGAAGAAGAAGTAGTTGAAGGAGTGGGGATGATGGAGAAGAAGTGGAAGAAAGAGAACAAGAGGTAGAAATGCAAGTGTAAGCAGAAGAAGGAGAAAAAGAGGGATATGATGAAGGAAAGGAAGAAGAAGAAGGAGATGAAGAGGAAGAAAAGAAAGGAAAGGAAAGGATGAAGAAGAAGTGGAAGAAAGGTAAGAAGAGGAAGAAGAAGGAGGGTAACTAGAAGAAGGAGAAGAAAAGGAAGAAGAAGAAGATGTGGAAAGTGAAGAAAGTGAACAAGAGGAGGAAGAAGAAGTAGTGGAAGGAGGTGAGATGAAGAAAAAGAATTGGAACAAGGAGAAAAGGAGGAAAAGGAAGAAGGAGGGGAAGAGAAGGGAAGAAGAAGCAAAAGAAGTGGAATCTAGAGGAGAAGAGGAAGAAGAAGAAGAAGTGTAAGCATAAGATATGGTAGAAGGAAAAGAAGAGGAAGAGCAACAATGGGAAGCAACAGAAGTCGGGGATGGAGAAAAAAAGGAAGGAGAAGACGGAAAGGAAAGAAGAAGAAGTTGTGGAAGGATAAGAAATGGAAGAAGAAGAAGTGTAAGGAGAGGAAGCAAAAGAAGGAGACGAAAATGAAGAAGAACAACAAGTAGAAGTAGAAGAAGTGGTAGAAGGAGAGAATAAGAGGAATAGGAGGAAGTAGTGTAATGAAAGGAGATGAAGAAGAAGAAGTGGAAGAAGGAGAACAGGAGGAGGAAGAAGAGGTGGCAGAAGGAGAAGAAGAGGAAGAAGAAGAAGTGGAAGAACGAGAAGAAAAGGAAGAAGTGCAAGTGGAAGAAGGAGACCAATAGGAAGAAGAAGAAGAAGTGGAAGAATGAGAAAAAGAGGAGGAAGAAGAAGCAATGGAAGGAAAGGGTAATGAGGAAGAAGTGGAACAAGGAGGAGAAGAAGAAGGGGAGGAAGAAGAAGTAGTGTAGGCAGAAGAAGGGGAACAAGGAGAAGAGAGGGAAGAAGAAGAACAAGTGGACATAGTAGAAGTGGAAGAAGGTAAACAAGAGGAACAAGAAGAAGTAGTTGAAGAGGTGGGGATGATGGAAAAATGGAGGAAGGAGAACAAGAGGTAGAAATGCAAGTGGAAGCAGAAGAAGGAGAAAAAGAGGGATATCACGAAGGAAAGGAAGAAGAAGAAGGAGATGAAGAGGAAGAAAAGAAAGGAAAGGAGATGATGAAGAAGAAGTGGAAGAAGGAGAACAAGAGGAGGCAGGAGAAGTGGATGAATGATAAGCAGAGGAAGAAGAAGGAGACTAAGTAGAAGGAGTGGAAGAAGGAGAAGAAAAGGAAGAAGAAGAAGATGTGGAAAGTGAAGAAGTTGAAGAAGGTGAACAAGAGGAGGAAGAAGAAGTAGTGGAAGGAGGTGAGATGAAGAAGAAGAATTGGAACAAGGAGAAAAGGAGGAAAAGGAAGAAGGAGAGGAAGGGAAGGGAAGAAGAAGCAGAAGAAGTGGAAGCTGGAGGAGAAGAGGAAGAAGAAGAAGAAGTGTAAGCATAAGATTTTGGGGAAGGAGAAGCGGAGGAAGAGCAACAATGGGAAGAACAGAAGTGGGAGATGGAGAAAAAGAGGAAGGGGAAGACGTTAAGGAAACAAGAAGTTGTGGAAGGAGAAGAAATGGAAAAAGAGGAAGAAGAAGAAGTGCAAGCAGAAGAAGCGAAGGGGAACAACAAGTAGAAGTAGAAGAAGTGGTAGAAGGAGAGAATAAGAGGAATAGGAGGAAGTAGTGGAATGAAAGGAGACGAAGAAGAAGAAGTGGAAGAAGGAGAACGGGAGGAGGGAGAACAGGTGGCAGAAGGAGAAGAAGAGGAAGAAGAAGAAGTGGAAGAATGAGAAGAAAAGGAAGAAGTGCAAGTGGAAGAAGGAGAACAATAGGAAGAAGAAGAAGAAGTGGAAGAATGAGAAAAAGAGGAGGAAGAAGAAGAAATGGAAAGGAAGGGTATGAAGAAGAAGTGAAAAGAGGAAGAGTAGAAGAAGGGGAGGAAGAAGAAGTAGTGTAGGCAGAAGAAGGGCAAGAAGGAGAAGAGAGGGAAGAAGAAGAACAAGTGGAAGTAGTAGAAGTGGAAGAATGTGAACAAGAGGAAGAAGAAGAAGTAGTTGAAGGAGTGGGGATGATGGAGAAGAAGTGGAAGAAGGAGAACAAGAGGTAGAAATGCAAGTGGAAGCAGAAGAAGGAGAAAAAGATGGATATGAAGAAGGAAAGGAGGTAGAAGAAGGAGATGAAGAGGAAGAAAAGAAAGGAAAGGAGAGGATGAAGAAGAAGTGGAAGAAAGAGAACAAGAGGAGGCACGAGAACTGGAAGAAAGATAAGAAGAGGAAGAAGAAGGACAAGTGGATGTAGTAGAAGTGGAAGAAGGTGAACAAGAGGAAGAAGAAGTAGTTGAAGGAGT
Source organism: Psophocarpus tetragonolobus (assembly GCA_037954015.1). Lineage (NCBI taxonomy): Eukaryota > Viridiplantae > Streptophyta > Magnoliopsida > Fabales > Fabaceae > Psophocarpus > Psophocarpus tetragonolobus. Next base: position 22,153,314 of record CM075694.1, read on the forward strand.
GGGGATGATGGAGAAGAAGTTGAAGAAGGAGAACAAGAGGTAGAAATTCAAGTGGAAGCAGAAGAAGGAGAAAAGGAGGGATATGACGAAGGAAAGGAAGAAGAAGAAGGAGATGAAGAGGAAGAAAGGAAAGGAAAGGATAGGATGAAGAAGAAGTGGTAGAAAGATAAGAAGAGGAAGAAGAAGTGGAGTAACTAGAAGAAGTGGTAGAAGGAGAAGAAAAGGAAGATGAAGAAGATATGGAAAGTGAAGAAGGTGAAGGAGAGGAGGAAGAAGAAGTAGTGGAAGGAGGTGAGATGAAGAAGAAGAATTGGAACAAGGAGAAAAGGAGGAAAAGGAAGAAGGAGGGGAATGGAAGGGAAGAAGAAGCAGAAGAAGTGGAATGTGGAAAAGAAGAGGAAGAAGAAGAACAAGTGTAAGCAGAAGATTTGGGGGAAGGAGAAGAAGAGGAAGAGCAGCAATCGGAAGCAACAGACGTGGGGGATGGAGAAAAAAAGGAAGGAGAAGACAGAAAGGAAAGAAGAAGAAGTTGTGGAAGGAGAAGAAATGGAAGAAAAGGAAGAAGGAGGAGAGTAACTAGAAGAAGTGGTAGAAGGAGAAGAAAAGGAAGAAGAAGAAGATATGAAAAGTGAAGAAGTTGAAGAAGGTGAACAAGAGGAGGGAGAAGAAGTAGTGGAAATAGGTGAGATGAAGAAGAAGAATTGGAACAAGGAGAAAAGGAGGAAAAGGAAGAAAGAGGGGAAGGGAAGGGAAGAAGAAGCAGAAGAACTGGAATCTAGAGGAGAAGAGGAAGAAGAAGAAGAAGTGTAAGCATAAGATTTGGGGGAAGGAGAAGAAGAGGAAGAGCAACAATGGGAAGCAACAGAAGTGGGGGTTGGAGAAACAGAGGAAGGAGAAGACGGAAAGGATAGAAGAAGAAGTTGTGGAAGGAGAAGAAATAGAAAAAGAGGAAGGAGAAGACGGAAAGGAAAGAAGAAGTTGTGGGAGGATAAGAAATGGAAGAAGAGGAACAAGAAGAAGTGTAAGCAGAAGAAGCGGAAGAAGGAGACGAAAATGAATAAGAACAACAAGTAGAAGTAGAAGAAGTGGTAGAAGGAGAGAATAAGACAAATAGGAGGAAGTAGTGGAATGAAAGGAGATGAAGAAGAAGAATGGAAGAAGGAGAACAGGACGAGTGAGAAGAGGTGGCAGAAGGAGAAGGAGAGGAAGAAGAAGAAGTGCAAGAACGAGAAGAAAAGGAAGAAGTGCAAGTGGAAGAGGGAGAACAATAGGAAGAAGAAGAAGAAGTGGAAGAATGAGAAAAATAGGAGGAAGAAGAAGCAATGGAAGGAAAGGGGATGAAGAAGAAGTGGAACAAGGAGGAGAAGAAGAAGGGGACGAAGAAGAAGTAGTATAGGGAGAAGAAGGGCAAGAAGGAGAAGAGAGGGAAGAAGAAGAACAAGTGGATATAGTACAAGTACAAGAAGGTGAACAAGAGGAAGAAGATGAAGTAGTTGAATTAGTGGGGATGATGGAGAAGAAGTGGAAGAAGGAGAGCCAGAGGTAGAAATGCAACTGGAAGCAGAAGAATGAGAAAAAGAGGGATATGACGAAGGAAAGGAAGAAGAAGAAGGAGATGAAGAGGAAGAAAAGAAAGGAAAGGAGAGGATGAAGAAGAAGTTGAAGAAAGAGAACAAGAGGAGGCAGGAGAAGTGGAAGAAAGATAAGAAGTGGAAGAAGAAGGAGAGTAACTAGAAGAAGTGGAAGAAGGAGAAGAAAAGGAAGAAGAAGAAGATGTGGAAAGTGAAGAAGGTGAAGAAGAGGAGGAAGAAGAAGTAGTGGAAAGAGGTGAGATGAAGAAGAAGAATTGGAACAAGGAGAAAAGGAGGAAAAGGAAGAAGGAGGGGAAGGGAACGGAAAAAGAAGCAGAAGAAGTGGAATCTAGAAGAGAAGAGAAAGAAGAAGAAAAACAGTAAGCATAAGATTTGGGGGAAGGAGAAGAAGAGAAAGAGCAACAATGGGAACCAAGAAAAGTGGGGGATGGAGAAAAAGAGGAAGGAGAAGATGGAAAGGAAAGAAGAAGAAGTTGTGGAAGGAGAAGATGTAAAGGAAAGAAGAAGAAGTTGTGGAAGGAGAAGAAATCGAAGAAGAGGAAGAAGAAGAAGTGTAAGCAGAAGAAGCGGAAGAAGGAGACAAAAATGAAGAATAACAACAAGTAGAAGTAGAAGAAGTGGTAGAAGGAGAGAATAAGAGGAATAGGAGGAAGAAGTGGAATGAAAGGAGATGAAGAAGAAGAAGTGGAAGAAGGAGAACGGGAGGAGGGAGAAGAGGTGGCAGAAGGAGAAGAAGAGGAAGAAGAAGAAGTTGAAGAACGAGAAGAAAAGGAAGAAGTGCAAGTGGAAGAAGGAGAACAATAGGAAGAAGAAGAAGAAGTGGAAGAATGAGAAAAAAGGAGGAAGAAGAAGCAATGGAAGGAAAGGGGATGAAGCAGAAGTGCAACAAGGAGGAGAAGAAGTGGAGGAAGACGAAGATGTGGAAAGTTAAGAAGTTGAAGAAGGTGAACAAGAGGAGGAAGAAGAAGTAGTGGAAGGAGGTGAGATGAAGAAGAAGAATTGGAACAAGGAGAAAAGGAGCAAAAGGAAGAAGGAAGATAAAGGAAGGGAAGAAGAAGCAGAAGAAGTGGAATCTGGAAAAGAAGAGCAAGAAGAAAAAGAACTGTAAGCATAAGATTTGGGGGAAGGAGAACAAGCGTAAGAGCAACAATGGGAAGCAACAAAAGTGGCGGATGGAGAAAAAGAGGAAGGAGAAGACGGAAAGGAAAGAAGAAGAAGTTGTGGAAGGAGAAGACATGGAAGAAGAGGAAGAAGAAGTGTAAGCAGAAGAAGCGGAAGAAGGAGACGAAAATTAAGAAGAACAACAAGTAGAAGTAGAAGAGGTGGTAGAAAGAGAGAATAAGAGGAATAGGAGGAAGTAGTTGAGTGAAAGGAGATGAAGAAGAAGAAGTGGAAGAAGGAGAACGGGAGAAGGGAGAAGAGGTGGCAGAAGGAGAAGAACAGGAAGAAGTGGAAGAATGAGAAGAAAAGGAAGAAGTGCAAGTGGAAGAAGTAGAACAATAGGAAGAAGAAGAAGAAGTGGAAGAATGAGAAAAAGAGGAGGAAGAAGAAGCAATGGAAGCAAAAGGGATGAAGAAGAAGTGGAACATGGAGGAGAAGAAGAAGGGGAGGAAGAAGAAGTAGTGTAGGCACAAGAAGGGCAAGAAGGAGAAGAGAGGAACGAAGAAGAAGAAGTGGATGTAGTGGAGGTGGAAGAAGGTGAACAAGAGGAAGAAGAAGAAGTAGTTGAAGGAGTGGGGATGATGGAGAAGAAGTGGAAGAAGGAGAACAAGTGGTAGAAATGCAAGTGGAAGCAGAAGAAGGAGAAAAAGTGGGATATGACGTAGGAAAGGAAGAAGAAGAAGGAGATGAAGAGGAAGAAAAGAAAGGAAAGGAGAGGATGAAGAAGAAGTGGAAGAAAGAGAACAAGAGAAGGCAGGAGAAGTGGAAGAAAGATAAGAAGAGGAAGAAGAAGGAGAGTAACTAGAAGAAGTGGAAGAAGGAGAGGAAAAGGAAGACGAGGAAGATGTGGAAACTGAAGAAGGTGAAGGAGAGGAGGAAGAGGAAGTAGTGGAAGGAGGTGAGATGAAGCAGAAGAATTGGAACAAGGAGAAAAGGAGGAACAGGAAGAAGGAGGGGAAGGGAACGGAAAAAGAAGCAGAAGAAGTGGAATCTAGAGGAGAAGAGGAAGAAGAAGAAGCTGTAAGCATAAGATTTGGGGGAAGGAGAAGAAAAGGAAGAGCAACAATGGGAACCAACAAAAGTGGGGGATGGAGAAAAAGAGGAAGGAGAAGAGGGAAAGTAAAGAAGAAGAAGTTGTGGAAGGAGAAGAAGTGTAAGCAGACGAAGGAGACGAAAATGAAGAAGAACAAAAAGTAGAATTAGAAGAAGTGGTAGAAGGAGAGAATAAGAGGAATAGGAGGAAGTAGTGGAATGAAAGGAGATGAAGAAGAAGAAGTGGAAGAAGGAGAACGGGAGGAGGAAGAAGAGGTGGCAGAAGGAGAAGAAGAGGCAGAAGAGGAAGAAGAAGAAGTGGAAGAACGAGAAGAAAAGGAAGAAGTGCAAGTGGAAGAAGGAGAACAATAGGAAGAAGAAGAAGAAGTGGAAGAATGAGAAAAAGAGGAGAAAGAAGAAGCAATGGAAGGAAAGGGAATGAAGAAGAAGTGGAACAAGGAGGAGAAGAAGAAGGGGAGGAACTAGAAGCAGTGTACGCAGAAGAAGGGTAAGAAGGAGAAGAGAGGGTAGAAGAAGTGGAAGAAAGAGAACAAAAGGACGCAGGAGAAGTGGAAGAAGGAGAATAAGAGGTAGAAATGCAAGTGGAAGAAGAAGAAGGAGAAAAAGAGGGATATGACGAAGGAAAGGAAGAAAAGAAGGAGACGAAGTGGAAGAAAAGAAAGGAAAGGAGAAGATGAAGAAGAAGTGGAACAAAGAGAACAAGAGGACGCAGGAGAAGTGGAAGAAAGATAAGAAGAGGAAGAAGAAGGAGAGTAACTAGTAGAAGTGGAAGAAGGAGAAGAAAAGGAATAAGTAGAAGATGTGGAAAGTGAAGAAGGTGAACAAGAGGAGGAAGAAGAAGTAGTGGAAGGAGGTGAGATGAAGAAGAAGAATTGGAACAAGGAGAAAAGGAGGAAAAGGAAGAACGAGGCGAAGGGAAGGGAAGAAGAAGCAGAAGAAGTGGAATCTGGAGGAGAAGAGGAAGAAGAAGAAGAAGTGTAAGCATAAGATTTGGTGGATGGACGAGAAGAGGAAGAGCAACCACGGGAAGCAACAGAAGTGGGGGATGGAGAAAAAGAGGAAGGAGAAAACGGAAAGGAAAGAAGAAGAAGTTGTGGAAGGAGAAGAAGTGTAAGCAGACGAAGGAGACGAAAATGAAGAAGAACAAAAAGTAGAATTAGAAGAAGTGCTAGAAGGAGAGAATAAGAGGAATAGGAGGAAGTAGTGGAATGAAAGGAGATGAAGAAGAAGTGGAAGAAGGAGAACGGGAGGAGGGAGAAGAGGTGGCAGAAGGAGAAGAAGAGGAAGAAGAAGAAGATGTGGAAGAATGAGAAAAAGAGGAGGAAGAAGAAGCAATGTAAGGAAAGGGGATGAAGCAGAAGTGCAACAAGGAGGAGAAGAAGGGGAGGAAGACGAAGATGTTGAAAGTTAAGAAGTTGAAGAAGGTGAACAAGAGGAGGAAGAAGAAGTAGTGGAAGGAGGTGAGATGAAGAAGAAGAATTGGAACAAGTAGAAAAGGAGGAAAAGGAAGAAGGCGGGGAGGGGAAGGGAAGGGAAGAAGAAGCAGAAGAAGTGGAATCTAGAGGAGAAGAGGAAGAAGAAGAAGAAGTATAAGCATAAGATTTAGGGGAAGGAGAAGAAGAGGAAGAGCAACAATGGGAAGCAACAGAAGTGGGGTTGGAGAAAAAGAGGAAGGAGAAGACAAAAAGGAAAGAACAAGAAGTTGTGGAAGGAGAAGAAATGGAAGAAGAAGAAGTGTAAGCAGAAGAAGCAGAAGAAGGAGACGAAAATGAAGAAGAACAACAAGTAGTAGAAGGAGAGGATAAGTGGAATAAGAGGAAGTACTGGAATGAAAGGTGATGAAGAAGAAGAAGTGGAAGACGGAGAACGGGAGGAGGGAGAAGAGGTGGCAGAAGGAGAAGAAGAGGAAGAAGAAGAAGTGGAAAAATGAGAAGAAAAGGAAGAAGTGCAAGTGGAAGAGGGAGAACAACAGGAAGAAGAAGAAGAAGTGGAAGAAAGCGAACAAGAGGAGGCAGGAGAAGTGGAAGAAAGATAAGAAGAGGAAGAAGAAGGAGAGTAACTAGAAGAAGTGGATGAAGGAGAAGAAAAGGAAGAAGAAGAAGATGTGGAATGTGAAGAATGTGAACAAGAGGAGGCAGAAGAAGTAGTGGAAGGAGGTGAGATGAAGAAGAAGAATTGGAACAAGGAGAAAAGGAAGAAAAGGAAGAAGGAGGGGAAGGGAAGGGAAGAAGAAGCAGAAGAAGTGGAATCTGGAGGAGAAGAGGAAGAAGAAGAAGAAGTGTAAGCATAAGATTTGGGGGAAGGAGAAGAAGAGGAAGACCAACAATGGGAAGCAACAAAAGTGGGGGATGGAGAAAAAGAGGAAGGAGAAGGCGGAAAGGAAAGAAGAAGAAGTTGTGGAAGGAGAAGAAATGGAAGAAGAGGAAGAAGAAGAAGTATAAGCAGAAGTAGCGGAAGAACGAGACGAAAATGAAGAAAACGAAGGCAAGGAAGAAGAAGAAGGAGATGAAGAGGAATAAAAGAAAAGAAAGGAGAGGATGAAGAAGAAGTGGAAGAAAAAGAACAGGAGGAGGCAGGAGAAGTGGAAGAAAGATAAGAAGAGGAAGAAGAAGGAGAGTAACTAGAAGAAGTGGAAGAAGGAGAAGAAAAGGAAGAAGAAGAAGATGTGGAAAGTGAAGAACTTGAAGAAGGTGAACAAGAGGAGGAAGAAGAAGTAATGGAAGGAGGTGAGATGAAGAGGAAGAATTGGAACAAGGAGAAAAGGAGGAATATGATGAAGGAAAGGAAGCAGAAGAAGGAGATAAAGAGGGAGAAAAGAAAGGAAAGGAGAGGATGAAGAAGAAGTGGAAGAAAGAGAACAAGAGGAGGCAGGAGAAGTGGAAGAAAGGTAACAAGAGGAAGAAGAAGGAGAGTAACTAGAAGAAGTGGAAGAAGGAGAAGAAAAGGAAGAAGAAGAAGATGTGGAAAGTCAAGAACTTGAAGAAGGTGAACAAGAGGAGGAAGAAGAAGTAATGGAAGGAGGTGAGATGAAGAAGAAGTAATGGAAGGAGGTGAGATGAAGAAGAAGGAAAAAGGAGGGGAAGGGAAGGCAAGAAGAAGCAGAACAAGTGGAAGCTGGAGGAGAAGACAAAGAAGAAGAAGAAGTGTAAGCATAAGATTTGGGGGAAGGAGAAGAAGAGGAAGAGCAACAATGGGAAGCAACAGAAGTGGGGGATGGAGAAAAAGAGGAAGGAGAAGACAGAAAGGAAAGAAGAAGAAGTTGTGGAAGGAGAAGAAATGGAAGAAGAGGAAGAAGAAGAAGTGTAAGCAGAAGAAGTGGAAGAAGGAGACAAAAATGAAGAAGAACAACAAGTAGAAGTAGAAGAAGTGGTAGAAGGAGAGAATAAGAGGAATAGGAGGAAGTGGTGGAATGAAAGGAGATGAAGAAGAAGAAGTGGAAGAAGGAGAATAGGAGTATCGAGAAGAGGTGGCAGAAGGAGAAGAAGAGGAAGAACAAGAACTGGAAGAACGAGAAGAAAAGGAAGAACTTCAAGTGGAAGAAGGAGAACAATGGCAAGAAGGAGAAGAAGTGGAAGAATGAGAAAAAGAGGAGGAAGAAGAAGCAATGGAAGGAAAGGGGATGAAGACGAAGTGGAACAAGTAGGAGAAGAAGAAGGGGAGGAAGAAGAAGTAGTGTAGGTAGAAAAAGGGCAAGAAGGAGAAGAGAGCGAAGAGGACGAAGAAGTGGATGTAGCAGAAATGGAAGAAGGTGAACAAGAGGATGAAGAAGAAGTAGTTGAAGGAGTGGGGATGATGGACAAGAAGTGGAAGAAGGAGAACAAGAGGTAGAAATGCAAGTGGAAGCAGAAGAAGGAGAAAAAGAGGGATATGACGAAGGAAAGGAAGAAGAAGGAGGAGATGAAGAGAAAGAAAAGAAAGGAAAGGAGAGGATGAAGAAGAAGTGGAAGAAAGAGAACAAGAGGAGGCAAGAGAAGTGGAAGAAAGATAAGAAGAGGAAGAAAAAGCAGAAGAAATGGAATCTGGAGGAGAAGAGGAAGAAGAAGAAGAAGTGTAAGCATAAGATTTGGAGGAAGGGAAAGAAGAGGGCGAGCAACAATGGGAAGTAACAGAAGTGGGGGATGGAGAAAAAGAGGAAGGAGAAGACGGAACGAAAAGAAGAAGAAGTTGTCGAAGGAGAAGAAATGGAAGAAGAAGAAGTGTAAGCAGAAGAAGCGGAAGAAGGAGACGAAAATAAAGAAGAGCAATAAGTACAAGTAGAAGAAGTGGTAGAAGTAGTGGAATGAAAGGAGATGAAGAAGAAAAAGTGGAAGAAGGAGAACCGGAGGAGGGAGAAGATGTGGCAGAAGGAGAAGAAGAGGAAGAAGAAGTGGAAGAACGAGAAGAAAAGGAAGAAGTGCAAGTGGAAGAAGGAGAACAATAGGAAGAAGAAGAAGAAGTGGAACAATCAGAAAAAGAGGAGGAAGAAGAATCAATGGAAGGAAAAGGGATGAAGAAGAAATGGAACAAGGAGTAGAAGAAGAAGGGGAGGAAGAAGAAGTAGTGTAGGCAGAAGAACGGCAAGAAGGAGAAGAGAGGGAAGAAGAAGAACAAGTGGATGTATTAGAGGTGGAAGAAGGTGAACAAGAGGAAGAAGAAGAATAGTTGAAGGAGTCGGGATGATGGAGAAGAAGTGGAAAAAGGAGAACAAGAGGTAGAAATGCAAGTGGAAGCAAAAGAAGGAGCAAAAGAGGGATATCACGGAGGAAAGGAAGAAGAAGCAGATGAGGAGGAAGAAAAGAAAGGAAATGAGAGGATGAAGAAGAAGTGGGAAGAAAGAGAACAAGAGGAGGCAGGAGAAGTGGAAGAATGATAAGAAGAGGAAGAAGAAGGAGAGTAACTAGAAGAAGTGGAAGAAGGAAAAGAAAAGGAAGAAGAAGAAGATGTGGAAAGTGAACAAGGTGAACAAGAGGAGGAAGAACAAGTAGTGGAAGGAGGTGAGATGAAGAAGAGGAATTGGAACAAGGAGAAAAGGAGGAAAAGGAAGAAGGAGGGGAAGGGAAGGGAAGAAGAACCAGAAGAAGTGGAAGATGAAGAGAAAGAAAAGAAAGGAAAGGAGAGGATGAAGAAGAAGTGGAAGAAAGAAAACGAGAGGAGGCAAGAGAAGTGGAAGAAAGATAAGAAGAGGAAGAAAAAGCAGAAGAAATGGAATCTGAAGGAGAAGAGGAAGAAGAAGAAGAAGTGTAAGCATAAGATTTGGGGAAAGGAAAAGAAGAGCACGAGCAACAATAGGAAGTAACAGAAGTGGGGGATGGAGAAAAAGAGGAAGGAAAAGATGGAAAGGAAAGAAGAAGAAGTTGTGGAAGGAGAAGAAATGGAAGAAGAAGTAGTGTAAGCAGAAGAAGCGGAAGAAGGAGACGAAAATGAAGAAGAACAACAAGTAGAAGTAGAAGAAGGGGTAGAAGGAGAGAATAAGAGGAATCGGAGGAAGTAGTGGAATGAAAGGAGATGAAGAAGAAGAAGTGGAAGGAGGAGAATGGGAGCAGGGAGAAGAGGTGGCAGAAGTAGAAGAAGAGGAAGAAGAAAGGAGAGTAACCTGAAGAAGTGGAAGAAGGAGAAGAAGAGCAAGATGAAGAAGATGTAGAAAGTGAAGAAGGTGAACAAGAGGAGGAAGAAGAAGTAGTTGAAGGAGGTGAGATGAAGAAGAAGAATTGGAACAAGGAAAAAAGGAGGAAAAGGAAGAAGGAGGGGAAGCGAAGGGAAGAAGAAGCAGAAGAAGTGGAATCTGGGGGAGAGAAGGACGAAGAAGAAGAAGAGTAAGCATAAGATTTGGGGGAAGGAGAAGACGACGAAGAGCAACAATGGGAAGCAACAGAAGTGGGGGATGGAGAAAAAGAGGAAGAAGAAGACGGAAAGGAAAGAAGAAGAAGTTGTGGAAGGAGAAGAAATGGAAGAAGAGGAAGAAGAAGAAGTGTAAGCAGAAGAAGCGGAAGAAGGAGACAAAAATGAAGAAAAACAACAAGTAGAAGTAGAAGAATGAGAAAAAGAGGAAGAAGAAGAAGAAGTGGAAGAATGAGAAAAAGAGGAAGAAGAAGAAGCAATGGAAGGAAAGGGGATGAAGAAGGTGTGGAACAAGGAGGAGAAGAAGAAGGGGAGGAAGAAGAGGTAGTGTAGGCAGAAGAAGGGCAAGAAGGAGAAGAGGGGGAAGAAGAAGAAGAAGTGGATGTAGTAAAAGTGGAAGAAGGTGAACAAGAGGAAGAGAAATAATGGGAAGCAACAAGAGGAGGAACAAGAAGTAGTGGAAGCAGGTTAGATGAAGAAGAAGAATTGGAACAAGGAGAAAAGGAGGAAAAGGAAGAAGGAGGCAAAGGGAAGGGAAGAAGAAGCAAAAGAAGTGGAAGCTGGAGGAGAAGAGGAAGAAGAAGAAGAAGTGTAAGCATAAGATTTGGGGGAAGGAGAAGAACAAGAAGAGCAACAATGGGAAGCAACAGAAGTGGAGGATGGAGAAAGAGTGGAAGGAGAAGACGGAAAGGAAAGAAGAAGAAGTGTAAGCAGAAGAAGCGAAAGAAGGAGACGAAAATGAAGAAGAACAACAAGTAGAAGTAGAAGGAGAACGGGAGGAGGAGAAGAGGTGGCAGAAGGAGAAGAAGTGGAAGAAGAAGAAGAAGTGGAAGAATGAGAAAAAGAGGAGGAAGAAGAAGCAATGGAAGCAAAGGGGATGAAGAAGGAGTGGAACAAAGAGGAAGAAGAAGAAGTAGTGTAAGTAGGAGAAGCGGAAAAAAGAGACGAAAATGAAGAAGAACAACAAGTAGAAGTAGAAGAAGTGGTAGAAGGAGAGAATAAGAGGAATAAGAGGAAGTAGTGGAATAAAAGGAGATGAAGAAGAAAAAGAAGTGGAAGAAGGAGAACGGGAGGAGGGAGGAGAGGTGGCAGAAGGAGAAAAAGAGGAAGAAGAAGAAGCGGAAGAACGAGAAGAAAAGGAAGAAGTGCAAGTGGGAGAAGGAGAACAATAGGAAGAAGAAGAAGTTGAAGAATGAGAAAAAGAGGAGGAAGAAGAAGAAGTGGAAGAATGAGAAAAAGAGGAGGAAGAAGAAGCAATGGAAGGAAAGGAAGAAGAATAAGGAGATGAAGAGGAAGAAAAGAAAGGAAAGGAGAGGATGAAGAAGAAGTGGAAGAAAGAGAACAAGAGGAGGCAGGAGAAGTGGAAAAAAGATAAGAAGAGGAAGAAGAAGGAGAGTAACTAGAGGAAGTGGAAGAAGGAGAAGAAAAGGAAGAAGAAGATGTGGAAAGTGAAGAAATTGAAGAAGGTTAACAAGAGGAGGAAGAAAACGTAGTGGAAGGAGGTGAGATGAAGAAGAAGAATTGGAACAAGGAGAAAAGGAGGAAAAGGAAGAAGGAGGGGAAGGGAAGGGAAGAAGAAGCAGAAGAAGTGGAATCTGGAGGAGAAGAGGAAGAAGAAGAAGAAGAAGAGTAAGCATAAGATTTGGGGGAAGGAGAAGATGAGGAAGAGCAACAATGGGAAGCAACAGAAGTGGGGGATGGAGAAAAAGAGGAAGGAGAAGATGGAAAGGAAAGAAGAAGAAGTTGTGGAAGGAGAAGAAATGGAGGAAGAGGAAGAAGAAGAAGTGTAAGCAGAAGAACCGTAAGAAGGAGAAGAAAATGAAGAAGAAGAACAAGTAGAAGTGGAAGAAGTGGTAGAAGGAGAGAATAAGAGGAATAGGAGGAAGTAGTGGAATGAAAGGAGATGAAGAAGAAGAAGTTCTAGCAGGAGAACGGGAGGAGGAAGAAGAGGTGGCAGAAGGAGAAGAAGAGGAAGAACAAGAAGTGGAAGAACGAGAAGAAAAGGAAGAAGTGCAAGTGGAAGAAGGAGAACAATAGGAACAAGAAGAAGTGGAAGAATGAGAAAAGCTGGAGGAAGAAGAACCAATAGAAGGAAAGGGGAATGAAGAAGAAGTGGAACAAGGAAGAAAAGAAGAAGGGGAAGAAGAAGAAGTAGTGTAGGCAGAAGAAGGGCAAGAAGGAGAAGAGAGGGAAGAAGAAGAACAAGTGGATGTAGTAGAAGTTGAAGAAGGTGAACAAGAGGAAGAAGAAGAAGTAGTTTAAGGAGTGGGGATGATGGAGAAGAAGTGGAAGAAGGAGAACAAGAGGTAGAAATGCAAGTGGAATCAGAAGAAGGAGAAAAAGAGGGATATGACAAAGGAAAGGAGGAAGAAGAAGGAGATGAAGAGGAAGAAAAGAAAGGCAAGGAAAAGATGAAGAAGAAATGGAAGAAAGAGAACAAGAGGGGGCAGGAGAAGTGGAAGAAAGATAAGAAGAGGAAGAAGAAGGAGAGTAACCAAAAGAAGTGGAAGAAGGAGAAGAAAAGGAAGAAGAAGAAGATGTGGAAAGTGAAGAAGGTGAACTAGAGGAGGAAGAAGAAGTAGTGGAAGGAGGTGAGATGAAGAAGAAGAATTGGAACAAGGAGGAAAGGAGGAAAAGGAAGAAGGAGGGGAAGGGAAGGGAATAAGAAGCAAAAGAAGTGCAATCTGGAGGAGAACAGGAAGAAGAAGAAGAAGTGTAAGCATAAGATTTGGGGGAAGGAGAAGAAGAGGAAGAGCAACAATGGGAAGCCACAAAAGTGGGGGATGGAGAAAAAAAGGAAGGAGAAGACGTAAAGGAAAGAACACAAGAAGTTGTGGAAGGAGAAGAAATGGAAGAAGAGGAAGAAGAAGAAGCGTAAGCAGAAGAAGCGGAAGAAGGAGACGAAAATGAAGAAGAACAACAAACAGAAGTAGAAGAAGTGGTAGAAGGAGAGAATGAGAGGAATAAGAGGAAGTAGTTGAATGAAAGGAGATGAAGAAGAAGAAGTCAAAGAAGGATAACGGGAGGAGGGAGAAGAGGTGGCAGAAGGAGAAGAAGAAGAAGTGGAAGAACGAGAAGAAAAGGAAGAAGTGCAAGTGGAAGAAGGAGAACAATAGGAAGAAGAAGAAGTGGAAGAACGAGAAGAAAAGGAAGACGTGCAAGTGGAAGAAGGAGAACAATAGGAAAAAGAAGAAGAAGTGGAGGAATGAGAAAAAGAGGAGGAAGAAGAAGCAATGGAAGGGAAGGGGATGAAGAAGAAGTGGAACAAGGAGGAGAAGAAGAAGGGGAGGAAGAAGAAGTAGTGTAGGCAGAAGAAGGGCAAGAAGGAGAAGAGAGGGAAGAAGAAGAACAAGTGGATGTAGTAGAAGTGGAAGAAGGTGAACAAGAGGAAGAAGAAGAAGTAGTTGAAGTATGCATGGATGAATGGGAGTTTCTCCTAGGATGATTGTAGTATTCTTCCTCACTTTCACTCCTATGGGTATGTCTAGATGGGGAACCTAAGACTATCCCTTTCATTTTGTAATTCTCACCATTCCTATGCTTTCTTTTTTCTTCTTCTTTCTCTTTTCTTCTTTCTCTTTCTTTTCTTTCTCTCCTTTCTTCATCTTCTCTCCTTTCTCTTATTCTTCTCTCTTCCTTCTCTCTTTTTTCTCTCTTTTCTTCCTCTCTTTCTTTTATTTTTCTTTTCTCCTTGGACTCTTTTTCTCTCCTTTTTTCTTCTCTTCTCTCTTGTTCTTTTGTCATCCACTCCCTAAAGTCCATGTTTAAGTTTTCTAGAGTGTAATCTTTAGAAATATTTCTTTGGTTTACACTCTTGTTTGATGAATAACTATGAGCACTAGAGTGGGTGTGTGATGTCATTGTGCTTGAATTTCTAAGAGGAAAAAGGTGGCTAAAAAATTTTCACAAACAAATACTCCTCTCTTTTTGTGTTTTCTTGCCTAAAATGGCTTGATGAGTCTTTGGAACTCTTTAGCCTTCTAAGCGCTTTGAATAAGAAAAATAAAGCTAGAATTTTAAAGCAAAAATTCAAAAGAGAAGGGATCTAAAGCGAGCTCCTAAGGTGTTGAAGGAAGTGTACCACTTCTTCCTTCTTCACCTAATTTTCGAGAAACTAAAAAATTGATTAAATTTTATTACAACCAAAGGGAGGGCCTTAAGGGCACTCAAACTCCCAACTAAAAAATTAATACACCCAAATTAAAGAAAAAGTAAAGTCTTCAAAAAATGATTCTCCAAATGCTCCCTCAAATCAAAGTCTTCACGGCTAGGTGTATTTCCTTTTGAGGTGATCCCTTAGGCTCTTAGTCCAACCTTCCAAAATATGCTAGCCTTGTGGTAAGCTCCTTTTTCAAGCTTTCTCCCAAAAGTGACACTAACACACAAACCAAAGAAACTAAAAGTAGCAACGGGAGGTGCGAATAGAAACTCAAAAAACAATAAAAGATAACACAATCAAAAGGACACTTAACCAAATGGTAAGAGTATATAAGACAAACTAGAAAGATGATTTAAAAGACAAGCAACAACTAAAAGGTAAACAAAAGAAAGAGAGCACACAATGGAATACCTAAGAATGACACTAGATTAAAGAGTAGAAGAACACAAATATCAAGTTCTAGTGTACCAAAAGTAATAAAATTTCTTTTAATTAAGGCTCCAAGTTGAAAGTTGAAGCACTTGCTAATTTTAGGTTAGGTACATCAAATGAATTTTTTTCAAACTTTCTTTTCTTTTTTTTGTTCTCTTTTTTTTTTTTTTTTGAATCCTTCGTTGTTTTTTTTTTTTGTATTTTATTTTAGACTTTGTTTTCTTGTTTTTTTTTTGAATATTTACTAGATGCACCTAAATTGATTGTGAATTTAGTGCTTGATAAAAAAGAGTTATGTGCTTGGAACAATAAAGAAAATTAAAAGCAACAATTTAGGTACTACTAGAAATGACTTCAAAATGCAAAGTAGCTATAGATGTGTTAATGGTTTAGTAGTTTGGTGTGCCACTGGACTCAAGCTTTGTTAAGATTTTAGTAATTTGTTGAACACAAATACCAAACTTATAGCTTAAGTGAAAGCACCCACAAACAAGAACTACCTTTACCACACAAATGAGCTACAAATTATACGTATAAGGAAAATAAAGACAAAGGAAATTGAGCAACTATTTTTGAATTTTTTTTTTAAGAATATGCTTGAAACTAAAAGCACATGAACTTCTAAAGAGACTTAGACATGAGGTATAACCCTCTATGTTGCTCAATTTAAAAAGTTTCAAATTGTTTTTTGTTAAAACAAAAGAGGCTAAACTTAAAAGGAATTAATAGACAAAATGGGAAACTATAAACATGACTTATAGACAACTACACAAGAGTATAAAAGTGAAAAATAAAAGCTAAAAATAAAGCAAAAACAAGGCAACTAGGTGCAAGGAAACACAAGAATTTGGTCTAAATTTCTTGACCACAAGGTTGTGGAATTCACCACAACGGCATGGATTTTTAGCAAGAAATTCTCAAAACAAAAATTCAAGCAAGAAAGCACCCAACTCAAAGCTTAAGCGGAAATTAATGAATATGGGAGAGACGTAGATGCAAAGAAAAGAACAATATAAATTGCATCAAGCAAAAAATAAATGGTGCAAATAAACTATAACTCAAAACAATAAACTCAAGACATAAATGGAAATGATAAACAATAATGGAAAGCTAGAAAAAATTGCGGAAATTAAAGATAAAATAAAATAGGAAAACGGAAAAGAAAAAATAAATGAGATAGGAAGAGAGTTTAGACCTCTAGAACCAATGCTCTAGATACCAAATGATGCATGCCTCCCTTGATCTTTTTCTAGAGGTTTTCTTCTTTGGTGAAATGGTTTGTGGAGAGGTAAGAAGTGAGGTGGTTTTAGGCGCCACTTAAGGTAAGATAAGCCTAAGAGGGAAAGTTTGCCACAAGGGATGGAACCCTTGATAAAAACCTAAGGAATTCTCAACGAGCGAAGGGTGGACACTAAGAGAATTTTGGCCAACTCAAGGTTTTTCCATTCAATCAAGTGTAAAAAATACAAGAGTGTGAAGGAGCACCTTTTTATAGAGGGAGCTAACCTCTTGGACAAGTCATGAAGGAAATGAAGGGCTAGGATTAAAAGGAGTCATCCAAGGGAGGAGGATTGAAGCCCAAAGTCCAATCAATACCCTCCTTTAGATGAGAATTGGTGCCCAAGCTACCTCATCCAAGGGCCAAGATTACTCCTTTATTAGTTTTGGGTTTTATTTAGCAAAAGAGGGTGTAGTTATCAAACTACCCCCTTATTTCCTAAATAAAGGCCCAAAAGCTAATCTTACCCCTTCTTATTACTAAGACACCTCCTAGAAAATTAAATGGACTAATACATGTCCAAAATAAAATCCTAGGTTCCTAAAATAAAAATTACAAGTAAATAAGTCATGGCTTGCATAACTTGATAGTCATATGGAGGTGAGATCTTCCTCCCTCTACTCTAGCCATGTCTTCTTCTATTCTTCTAGCCATGGCCCTAGTGATAGGGCCCTTGCTGGGGAGAATGCATCACCACTTCTCCTGCCTCCTCTTATTCTCTTTCTTCCAATTCTTCTTCATCCTCTCCTTTCCTTTCTTTTCTTCCTCTTCATCTCCTTCTTCTTCTTCCTTTCCTTCGTCATATCCCTCTTTTTCTCCTCCTTCTGCTTCCACATGCATTTCTACGTCTTGTTCTCCCTCTTCCACTTCTTCTCCATCATCCCCACTCCTTCAACTACTTCTTCTTCTTACTCTTGTTCATCTTCTTCCACTTCTACTACATCCACTTGTTCTTCTTCTTCCCTCTCTTCTCCTTCTTGCCCTTCTTCTGCCTACACTACTTCTTCTTCCTCCCCTTCTTCTTCTCCTCCTTGTTCCACTTCTTCTTCATTCCCCTTTCCTTCCATTGCTTCTTCTTCCTCCTCTTTTTCTCATTCTTCCACTTCGTCTTCTTCTTCCTATTGCTCTCCTTCTTCCACTTGCACTTCTTCCTTTTCTTCTCGTTCTTCCACTTCTTCCTCTTCTTCTCCTTCTGCCACCTGTTCTCCCTCCTCAAGTTCTCCTTCTTCCACTTCTTCTTCTTCATCTCCTTTCATTCCACTACTTCCTCCTATTCCTCTTATTCTCTCCTTCTACCACTTCTTCTACTTCTACTTGTTGTTCTTCTTCATTTTCGTCTCCTTCTTCCGCTTTTTCTGCTTACATTTCTTCTTCTTCCTCTTCTTCCATTTCTTCTCTTCCTCAACTTCTTCTTCTTTCCTTTCCGTCTTCTCCTTCCCCTTTTTCTCCATACCCCACTTCTGTTGCTTCCTATTGTCGCTCTTCCTCTTCTTCTCCTTCCCCCAAATCTTTATGCTTACACTTCTTCTTCTTCTTCCTTTTCTCCTCCAGATTCCATTTCTTCTGCTTCTCCTTCCCTTCCCTTCCCCTCCTTCTTCCTTTTCCTCCTTTTCTCCTTGTTCCAATTCTTCTTCTTTATCTCACCTCCTTCCACTACTTCTTCATCCTCCTCTTGTTCACCTTCTTCAACTTCTTCACTTTCCACATCTTCTGCTTCTTCATTTTCTTCTCCTTCTTCCACTTCTTCTAGTTACTCTCCTTCTTCTTCCTCTTCTTATCTTTCTTCCACTTCTCCTGCCTCCTCGTTTTCTCATTCTTCCTCTTCTACTTCTTCGTATTTTTCTCCTTCTTCCTCTTGCACTTCTTCCTTTTCTTCTCGTTCTTCCACCACTTCTTCTTCCTCTTCTTCTCCTTCTGCCACCTCTTCTTCCTCCTCCCGTTCTCCTTCCACAATTTCTTTTTCTTCATCTCCTTTCATTCCACTACTTCCTTCTATTCGTCTTATTCTCTCCTTCTACCACTTCTTCTACTTCTACTTGTTGTTCTATTTCATTTTCGTCTCCTTCTTCCGCTTCTTCTGCTTACACTTCTTCTTCTTCCACTTCTTCCATTTCTTCTCCTTCCACAACTTCTTCTTTTTTCCTTTTCGTCTTCTCCTTCCTCTTTTTCTCCAACCCCCACTTCTGTTGCTTCCCATTGTTGCTCTTCCTCTTCTTCTCCTTCCCCCAAATCTTATGCTTACACTTCTTCTTCTTCTTCCTCTTCTCCTCCAGCTTCCACTTCTTCTGCTTCTTCTTCCCTTCCCTTCCCCTCCTTCTTCCTTTTCCTCCTTTTCTCCTTGTTCCAATTCTTCTTCTTCATCTCACCTCCTTCCATTACTTCTTCTTCCTCCTCTTGTTCACCTTCTTTAAGTTCTTCACTTTCCACATCTTCTTCTTCTTCCTTTCTTCTCCTTCTTGCACTTCTTCTAGTTACTCTCCTTCTTCTTTTCTTCTTATCTTTCTTCCACTTCTCTGGCCTCCTCTTGTTATCTTTCTTCCGCTTCTTCTTCATCCTCTCGTTTCCTTTCTTTTCTTCCTCTTCATCTCCTTCTTCTTCTTCCTTTCCTTCATCATATCCCTCTTTTTCTCCTTCTTCTGCTTCCACTTGCATTTATACCTCTTGTTCTCCTTCTTCCACTTCTTCTCCATCATCCCCACTCCTTCAACTACTTCTTCTTCTTCCTCTTGTTCACCTTCTTCCACTTTTACTACATCCACTTCTTCTTCTTCTTTCCTCTCTTCTCCTTCTTGCCCTTCTTCTGCCTACACTACTTCTTCTTCTTCCTCTTCTTCTTCTCCTCCTTGCTCAACTCCTTCTTCATCCCCTTTCCTTACATTGCTTCTTCTTCCTCCTCTTTTTCTCATTCTTCCACTTCTTCTTCTTCCTATTGTTCTCCTTCTTCCACTTGCACTTCTTCCTTTTCTTCTCGTTATTCCACCACTTCTTCTTCCTCTTCTTCTCCTTCTGCCACCTCTTCTTCCTCCTCCCGTTCTTCTTCTTCCACTTCTTCTTCTTCATCTCCTTTCATTCCATTACTTCCTCCTATTCCTCTTATTCTCTCCTTCTACCACTTCTTCTACTTCTACTTGTTGTTCTTCTTCATTTTCGTCTCCTTCTTCCGCTTCTTGTGCCTAAACTTCTTCTTCTTCCTCTTCTTCCATTTCTTCTCCTTCCACAACTTCTTCTTCTCTGCTTTCCGTCTTGTCCTTCCTCTTTTTCTCCATCCCCCACTTCTGTTCTTCCCATTGTTGATCTTCATTTTCTTTTCCTTCCCCCAAATCTTATGCTTCCACTTCTTCTTCTTCTTCCTCTTCTCCTCCAGATTCCACTTCTTCTGCTTCTTCTTCTTCCCTTCCCCTCCCCTCTTTCTTCCTTTTCTTCCTTTTCTCCTTGTTCCAATTCTTCTTCTTCATCTCACCTCCTTCCACTACTTCTTCTGCCTCCTCTTGTTCACCTTCTTCACATTCCACATCTTCTTCTTCTTGCTTTTCTTCTCCTTCTTCCACTTCTTCTAGTTACTCTCCTTCTTCTTCCTCTTCTTATCTTTCTTCCACTTCTCCTGCCTCCTCTTGTTCTCTTTCTTCCACTTCTTCTTTTTCTTCCTGTTGTTCTCCTTCTTCCACTTGCACTTCTTCGTTTTCTTCTCGTTTTTCCACTTCTTCTTCTTCCTCTTCTTCTCCTTCTGCCACCTCTTCTCCCTCCTCCCCTTCTCCGTCTTTCACTTCTTCTTCTTCATCTCCTTTCATTCCACTACTTCCTCCTATTCCACTTATCCTCTCCTTCTACTACTTGTTGTTCTTCTTCATTTTCGTCTCTTTCTTCCGCTTCTTCTGCTTACACTTCTTCTTCTTCCTCTTCTTCCATTTCTTCTCCTTCCACAACTTCTTCTTCTTTCCTTTCCGTCTTCTCCTTCCTCTTTTTCTCCAACCCCCACTTCTGTTGCTTCCCATTGTTGCTCTCCTCGTCTTCTCCTTCCCCCAAATGTTATGCTTACAGTTCTTCTTCTTCTTCCTCTTCTCCTCTAGATTCCACTTCTTCTGCTTCTTCTTCCCTTCCCTTCCCCTCCTTCTTCCTTTTCCTCCTTTTCTACTTGGTCCAATTCTTCTTCTTCATCTCACCTCCTTCCACTACTTCTTCTTCCTCCTCTTGTTCACCTTCTTCACTTTCCACATCTTCTTCTTCTTCCTTTTCTTCTCCTTCTTCCACTTCTTCTAGTTACTCTCCTTCTTCTTCCTCTTCTTATCTTTCTTCCACTTCTCCTGCCTCCTTTTGTTCTCTTTCTTCCACTTCTTCTTCATCCTCTCCTTTCCTTTGTTTTCTTCCTCTTCATCTCCTTCTTCTTGTTCCTTTCCTTCATCATATCCCTCTTTTTCTTCTTCTTCTGCTTCCACTTGCATTTCTACCTCTTGTTCTCCTTCTTCCACTTCTTCTCTATCATCCCCACTCTTTAAACTACTTCTTCTTCTTCCTGTTGTTCACCTTCTTCCACTTCTACTACATCCACTTGTTCTTCTTCTTCCCACTCTTCTCCTTCTTGCCCTTCTTATGCATACACTACTTCTTCTTTTTCCCCTTCTTCTTCTCCTCCTTGTTCCACTTCTTCGCCATCCCCTTTCCTTCCATTGCTTCTTCTAACTCCTCTTTTTCTTATCCTTCCACTTCTTCTTGTTCTTCCTATTGTTCTCCTTCTTCCACTTGCACTTCCTCCATTTCTTCTCCTTCTTCTCGTTTTTCCACTTCTTCTTCTTCCTCTTCTTCTCCTTCTGCCACCTCTTCTCCCTCCTCCCGTTGTCCTTCTTCCACTTCTTCTTCTTCATCTCCTTTCATTCCACTACTTCCTTCTATTCCTCTTATTCTCTCCTTCTACCACTTCTCGTACTTCTTCTTGTTGTTCTTCTTCATTTTCGTCTCCTTCTTCCGCTTCTTCTGCTTACACTTCTTGATGCATGCCTCCCTTGATCTTTTTCCTTGAGGTTCCAAGCACCATGAAATGGATGATGGAGGGGAAAAAAAATGGAGGTGGGGCACCACTCTCAAAGAGAGATAAGCCAAAGTGTTTAGGTTGGTCACAAGGGAAGGAACCCTTGATAAAAACCAACTAGGAAGAGGTTCCTCAAGAGAGAGGATCCTCAAGACCTTTTACTAAGAATGTGCTCACAAAGCGACTATTTTCATTCAACTTCAAAGGTGAAATTTTACAATGAGGGGGAATGAGTATATATAGCCCAATGGGAGAGCTTGGGCACACTTTTCTAGGCAATGTGGGAGTTGGGCTTAATTAGGATTAACCCAAGTCTTAGGCCTTCAGTGAGGCACCTAAGTTCACCCCCTATGGGTGCAATTAGCATATCTTAATGTGAATGGGCTAGCCCAAAATCATGTCTTAACTTATGCACCCATTATAAGCTTACTCCTCCTTTTTAACTAAAGACACCTATACCTTATAAACTAAGAAGATGGCCAGAAATACATGGCCTTAAGGGAATTAAAAATACTTTCCTATTTATCTAATTAAAATAAAATATTTACAAGCTAAAAATAACGAAGACTATGGCTTCGAATCTTCAATGAGCTTTTGTCCATGCCATGCTTTCCTTGAGTCCTCCTAGCCATGATGCATGCTAGGTGAGATTGCATCATCTCCTCTCCCTTGGAGAGGATTTGACCTCAAATCCTGAGGTCTTTCTTCCGCTTTTTCAAAGTCTCATGAACCTGGCTCTGATACCAAATGATGCATGCCTCCCTTGATCTTTTTCCTTGAGGTTCCAAGCACCATGAAATGGATGATGGAGGGGAAAGAAAATGGAGGTGGGGCGCCACTCTCAAAGAGAGATAAGCCAAAGTGTTTAGGTTTGCCACAAGGGAAGGAACCCTTGATAAAAACCAACTAGGAAGAGGTTCCTCAAGAGAGAGGATCCTCAAGACCTTTTACTAAGAATGTGCTCACAAAGAGACTATTTTCATTCAACTTCAAAGGTGAAATTTTACAATGAGGGGGAATGAGTATATATAGCCCAATGGGAGAGCTTGGGCACACTTTTCTAGGCAATGTGGGAGTTGGCCTTAATTGGGATTAAAACTAATTAACCCAAGTCTTAGGCCTTAAGTGAGGCACCTAAGTTCACCCCCTATGGGTGCAATTAGCATATCTTAATGTGAATGGGCTAGCCCAAAATCATGTCTTAACTTATGCACCCATTATAAGCTTACTCCTCCCTTTTAACTAAAGACACCTATACCTTATAAACTAAGAAGATGGTCGGAAATACATGGCCTTAAGGGAATTAAAAATACTTTCCTATTTATCTAATTAAAATAAAATATTTACAAGCTAAAAATAACGAAGACTATGGCTTCGAATCTTCAATGAGCTTTTGTCCATGCCATGCCTTCCTTGAGTCCTCCTAGCCATGATGCATGCTAGGTGAGATTGCATCACTTCTTGTTCTTCCTCTTCTTCCGTTTCTTATCCTTCCACAACTTCTTCTTCTTTCCTTTCCGTCTTCTCCTTCCTCTTTTTCTCCATCCCCCACGTTTGTTGCTTCCCATTGCTGCTCTTCCTCTTCTTCTCCTTCCCCCAAATCTTATGCTTATACTTCTTCTTCTTCTTCCTCTTTTCCTCCAGATTCCACTTCTCTGCTTCTTCTTCCCTTCCCTTCCCTTCCCTTCCTTCTTGCCCTTCTTCTGCATACACTACTTCTTCTTCTTCCCCTTCTTCTTCTCCTCCTTGTTCCACTTCTTCGTCATCCCCTTTCCTTCCATTGCTTCTTCCTCTTCTTCTCCTTCTACCACCTCTTCTCCCTCCTCCCGTTCTCCTTCTTCCACTTTTTCTTCTTCATCTCCTTTGATTCCACTACTTCCTCCTATTCCTCTTATTCACTCCTTCTACCACTTCTTCTACTTCTACTTGTTGTTCTTCTTCATTTTCGTCTCCTTCTTCCTCTTCTTCCACTTCTTCTCCTTCCACAACTTCTTCTTCTTCTTTCCTTTCCGTCTTCTCCTTCTGCCACCTCTTCTCCCTCCTCCCGTTCTCCTTCTTCGACTTCTTCCTCTTCATCTCCTTTCATTCCATTACTTCCTCCTATTCCTCTTATTCTCTCCTTCTACCACTTCCACTTCTACTTGTTGGTCTTCTTCATTTTCGTCTCCTTCTTCCGCTTCTTCTGCTTACACTTCTTCTTCTTCCTCTTCTTCCATTTCTTCTCCTTCCACAACTTCTTCTTCTTTCCTTTCCGTCTTTTCCTTGCTCTTTTTCTCCATCCCCCATTCTGTTGCTTCCCATTGTTGCTCTTCCTCTTCTTCTCCTTCCCCCAAATCTTATGCTTACACTTCTTCTTCTTCTTCCTCTTCTCCTCCAGATTCTACTTCTTCTGCTTCGTCTTCCCTTCCCTTCCCCTCCTTCTTCCTTTTCCTCCTTTTCTCCTTGTTCCAATTCTTCTTCTTTATCTCACGTCCTTCCACTACTTCTTCTTCCTCCTCTTGTTCACCTTCTTCAAATTCTTCACTTTCCACATCTTCTTCTTCTTCCTTTTCTTCTGCTTCTTCCACTTCTTCTAGTTACTCTCCTTCTTCTTCCTCTTCTTATCCTTCTTCCACTTCTCCTGCCTCCTCTTGTTCTCTTTCTTCCACTTCTTCTTCAGCCTCTCCTTTCTTTTCTTTTCTTCCTCTTCATCTCCTTCTTCTTCTCCCTTTCCTTCGTCATATCCCTCTTTTTCCCCTTCTTCTGCTTCCACTTGCATTTCTATATCTTGTTCTCCTTCATCCACTTCTTCTCCATCATCCCCACTCCTTCAACTACTTCTTCTTCCTCCTCTTATTCACCTTATTCCGCCTCTATTACATCCACTTGTTCTTCTTCTTCTTTCTCTTCTCGTTCTTGCCCTTCTTCTGCCTACACTACTTCTTCTTCCTCCCCTTCTTCTTCTCCTCCTTGTTCTACTTCTTCTTCATCCCCTTCCCTTCCATTGCTTCTTCTTCCTCCCCTTTTTCTCATTCTTCCACTTCTTCTTCTTCTTCCTATTGTTCTCCTTCTTCCACTTGCACTTCTTCCTTTTCTTCTCGTTCTTCCACTTCTTCTTCGTCCTCTTCTTCTCCTTCTGCCACCTATTTTCCCTCCTTTCGTTCTCCTTCTTCCACTTCTTCTTCTTCATCTCCTTTCATTCCACTACTTCCTCCTATTCCTCTTATTCTCTCCTTCTAGCATTTCTTCTACTTCTACTTGTTGTTCTTCTTCATTTTCGTCTCCTTCTTCCGCTTCTTCTGCTTGCACTTTTTCTTCTTCCTCTTCTTCCATTTCTTCTCCTTCCACAACTTCTTCTTCTTTCCTTTCCGTCTTCTCCTTCCTCTTTTTCTCCATCCCCCACTTCTGTTGCTTCCCATTATTGCTCTTCCTCTTTTTTCCCTTCCCCCAAATCTTACGCTTACACTTCTTCTTCTTCCTCCTCTTCTCCTCCAGCTTCCACTTCTTCTGCGTCTTCTTTCCTTCCCTTCCCCTCCTTCTTCCTTTTCGTCCTTTTCTCCTTGTTCCAATGCTTCTTCATCATCTCACCTCCTTCCACCACTTCTTCTTCCTCCTCTTGTTCACCTTCTTAAACTTCTTCACTTTCCACATCTTCTTCTTCTTCCTTTTCTTCTCCTTCTTCCACTTCTTCTAGTTACTCTCCTTCTTCTTCCTCTTCTTATCCTTCTTCCACTTCTCCTGCCTCCTCTTATTCTCTTTCTTCCGCTTCTTCTTCATCCTCTCCTTTCCTTTCTTTTCTTCCTCTTCATCTCCTTCTTCTTCTTCCTTTCCTTCGTCATATCCCTCTTTTTCTCCTTCTTTTGTTTCCACTTGTATTTCTACCTCTTGTTCTCCTTCTTCAGCTTCTTCTCGATCATCCCCACTCCTTCAACTACTTCTTCTTCTTCTTCCTCTTGTTCCCCTTCTCCCACTTCTACTACATCCACTTGTTCTACTCCTTCCCTCTCTTCTCCTTCTTGCCCTTCTACTGCCTACACTACTTCTTCTTCCTCCCCTTCTTCTTCTCCTCCTTGTTCCACTTCTTCTTCATCCGCTTTCCTTCCATTGTTTCTTCTTCCTCCTCTTTTTCTCATTCTTCCACTTCTTCTTCCTATTGTTCTCCTTCTTCCACTTGTATTTCTACCTCTTGTTCTCCTTCGTCTGCTTCCACTTGCATTTCTACCTCTTGTTCTCCTTCTTCCAATTCTTCTCCATCATCCCCACTCCTTCAACTACTTCTTCCTGTTCCTCTTGTTCACCTTCTTCCACTTCTACTACATCCACTTGTTCCTCTTCTTCCATCTCTTCTCCTTCTTGCGCTTCTTCTGCCTACACTACTTTTTCTTCCTCCCTTTCTTCTTCTCCAACTTGTTCCACTTCTTCTTCATCCCCTTTCCTTCCATTGCTTCTTCTTCCTCCTCTTTTTCTCATTCTTCCACTTCTTCTCCTTCTTCCATTTGTACTTCTTCCTTTTCTGCTCGTTTTTCCACTTCTTCTTCTTCCTCTTCTTCTCCTTCTGCCACCTCTTCTCCCTCCTCCCGTTCTCCTTCTTCAACTTCTTCTTCTTCATCTCCTTTCATTCCACTACTTCCTCGTATTCCTCTTATTCTCTCCTTCTACCACTTCTTCTACTTCTACTTGTTGTTCTTCTTCATTTTCGTCTCCTTCCTCCGCTTCTTCTGCTCACACTTCTTCTTCTTACTCTTCTTCCATGTCTTCTCCTTCCACAACTTCTTCTTCTTTCCTTTCCGTCTTCTCCTTCCTCTTTTTCTCCATCCCCCACTTCTGTTGCTTCCCACTGTTGCTCTTCCTCTTCTTCTCCTTCCCCCAAATCTCATGCTTACACTTCTTCTTCTTCTTCCTCTTCTCCTCCAGATTCCACTTCTTCTGCTTCTTCTTCCCTTCCCTTCCCCTCCTTCTTCCTTTTCTTCCTTTTCTCCTTGTCCCAATTCTTGTTCTTCATATCACCTCCTCCCACTACTTCTTCTTCCTTTCTTGTTCACCTTTTTCAACTTCTTCACTTTCCACATCTTCTTCTTGTTCCGTTTCTTTTCTTCTTCCACTTCTTCTAGTTACTCTCCTTCTTCTTCCTCTTCTTATCTTTCTTCCACTTCTCCTGCCGCCTCTTGTTCTCTTTCTTCCACTTCTTCTTCATCCTCTCCTTTCCTTTCCTTCGTCATATCCCTCTTTTTTCTCCTTCTTTTGTTTCCACTTGTATTTCTACCTCTTGTTCTTCTTCTTCCACTTCTTCTCCATCATCCCCACTCCTTCAACTACTTCTTCTTCTTCCTCTTGTTCACCTTCTTCCACTTCTACCACATCCACTTGTTCTTCTTCTTCCCTCTCTTCTCCTTCTTGCCCTTCTTCTGCCACACTATTTCTTCTTCCTCCCCTTCTTTTTCTCCACCTTGTTCCACTTCTTCTTCATCCGCTTTCCTTCCATTGTTTCTTCTTCCTCCTCTTTTTCTCATTCTTCCACTTCTTCTTCCTATTGTTCTCCTTCTTCCACTTGTATTTCTACCTCTTGTTCTCCTTCGTCTGCTTCCACTTGCATTTCTACCTCTTGTTCTCCTTCTTCCAATTCTTCTCCATCATCCCCACTCCTTCAACTACTTCTTCCTGTTCCTCTTGTTCACCTTCTTCCACTTCTACCACATCCACTTGTTCCTCTTCTTCCATCTCTTCTCCTTCTTGCCCTTCTTCTGCCTACACTACTTTTTCTTCCTCCCTTTCTTCTTCTCCAACTTGTTCCACTTCTTCTTCATCCCCTTTCCTTCCATTGCTTCTTCTTCCTCCTCTTTTTCTCATTCTTCCACTTCTTCTCCTTCTTCCATTTGTACTTCTTCCATTTCTGCTCGTTTTTCCACTTCTTCTTCTTCCTCTTCTTCTCCTTCTGCCACCTCTTCTCCCTCCTCCCGTTCTCCTTCTTCAACTTCTTCTTCTTCATCTCCTTTCATTCCACTACTTCCTCGTATTCCTCTTATTCTCTCCTTCTACCACTTCTTCTACTTCTACTTGTTGTTCTTCTTCATTTTCGTCTCCTTCCTCCGCTTCTTCTGCTCACACTTCTTCTTCTTACTCTTCTTCCATGTCTTCTCCTTCCACAACTTCTTCTTCTTTCCTTTCCGTCTTCTCCTTCCTCTTTTTCTCCATCCCCCACTTCTGTTGCTTCCCACTGTTGCTCTTCCTCTTCTTCTCCTTCCCCCAAATCTGATGCTTACACTTCTTCTTCTTCTTCCTCTTCTCCTCCAGATTCCACTTCTTCTGCTTCTTCTTCCCTTCCCTTCCCCTCCTTCTTCCTTTTCTTCCTTTTCTCCTTGTCCCAATTCTTGTTCTTCATATCACCTCCCCCACTACTTCTTCTTCCTTTCTTGTTCACCTTTTTCAACTTCTTCACTTTCCACATCTTCTTCTTGTTCCGTTTCTTTTCTTCTTCCACTTCTTCTAGTTACTCTCCTTCTTCTTCCTCTTCTTATCTTTCTTCCACTTCTCCTGCCGCCTCTTGTTCTCTTTCTTCCACTTCTTCTTCATCCTCTCCTTTCCTTTCCTTCGTCATATCCCTCTTTTTCTCCTTCTTCTTCTTCCTTTCCTTCGTCATATCCCTCTTTTTCTCCTTCTTTTGTTTCCACTTGTATTTCTACCTCTTGTTCTCCTTCTTCAGCTTCTTCTCCATCATCCCCACTCCTTCAACTACTTCTTCTTCTTCCTCTTGTTCACCTTCTTCCATTTCTACCACATCCACTTGTTCTTCTTCTTCCCTCTCTTCTCCTTCTTGCCCTTCTTCTGCCACACTATTTCTTCTTCCTCCCCTTCTTTTTCTCCTCCTTGTTCCACTTCTTCTTCATCCGCTTTCCTTCCATTGTTTCTTCTTCCTCCTCTTTTTCTCATTCTTCCACTTCTTCTTCCTATTGTTCTCCTTCTTCCACTTGTATTTCTACCTCTTGTTCTCCTTCGTCTGCTTCCACTTGCATTTCTACCTCTTGTTCTCCTTCTTCCAATTCTTCTCCATCATCCCCACTCCTTCAACTACTTCTTCCTGTTCCTCTTGTTCACCTTCATCCACTTCTACTACATCCACTTGTTCCTCTTCTTCCATCTCTTCTCCTTCTTGCCCTTCTTCTGCCTACACTACTTTTTCTTCCTCCCTTTCTTCTTCTCCAACTTGTTCCACTTCTTCTTCATCCCCTTTCCTTCCATTGCTTCTTCTTCCTCCTTTTTTTCTCATTCTTCCACTTCTTCTCCTTCTTCCATTTGTACTTCTTCCTTTTCTGCTCGTTTTTCCACTTCTTCTTCTTCCTCTTCTTCTCCTTCTGCCACCTCTTCTCCCTCCTCCCGTTCTCCTTCTTCAACTTCTTCTTCTTCATCTCCTTTCATTCCACTACTTCCTCGTATTCCTCTTATTCTCTCCTTCTACCACTTCTTCTACTTCTACTTGTTGTTCTTCTTCATTTTCGTCTCCTTCCTCCGCTTCTTCTGCTCACACTTCTTCTTCTTACTCTTCTTCCATGTCTTCTCCTTCCACAACTTCTTCTTCTTTCCTTTCCGTCTTCTCCTTCCTCTTTTTCTCCATCCCCCACTTCTGTTGCTTCCCACTGTTGCTCTTCCTCTTCTTCTCCTTCCCCCAAATCTGATGCTTACACTTCTTCTTCTTCTTCCTCTTCTCCTCCAGATTCCACTTCTTCTGCTTCTTCTTCCCTTCCCTTCCCCTCCTTCTTCCTTTTCTTCCTTTTCTCCTTGTCCCAATTCTTGTTCTTCATATCACCTCCTCCCACTACTTCTTCTTCCTTTCTTGTTCACCTTTTTCAACTTCTTCACTTTCCACATCTTCTTCTTGTTCCGTTTCTTTTCTTCTTCCACTTCTTCTAGTTACTCTCCTTCTTCTTCCTCTTCTTATCTTTCTTCCACTTCTCCTGCCGCCTCTTGTTCTCTTTCTTCCACTTCTTCTTCATCCTCTCCTTTCCTTTCCTTCGTCATATCCCTCTTTTTCTCCTTCTTTTGTTTCCACTTGTATTTCTACCTCTTGTTCTTCTTCTTCCACTTCTTCTCCATCATCCCCACTCCTTCAACTACTTCTTCTTCTTCCTCTTGTTCACCTTCTTCCACTTCTACCACATCCACTTGTTCTTCTTCTTCCCTCTCTTCTCCTTCTTGCCCTTCTTCTGCGACACTATTTCTTCTTCCTCCCCTTCTTTTTCTCCACCTTGTTCCACTTCTTCTTCATCCGCTTTCCTTCCATTGTTTCTTCTTCCTCCTCTTTTTCTCATTCTTCCACTTCTTCTTCCTATTGTTCTCCTTCTTCCACTTGTATTTCTACCTCTTGTTCTCCTTCGTCTGCTTCCACTTGCATTTCTACCTCTTGTTCTCCTTCTTCCAATTCTTCTCCATCATCCCCACTCCTTCAACTACTTCTTCCTGTTCCTCTTGTTCACCTTCTTCCACTTCTACTACATCCACTTGTTCCTCTTCTTCCATCTCTTCTCCTTCTTGCCCTTCTTCTGCCTACACTACTTTTTCTTCCTCCCTTTCTTCTTCTCCAACTTGTTCCACTTCTTCTTCATCCCCTTTCCTTCCATTGCTTCTTCTTCCTCCTTTTTTTCTCATTCTTCCACTTCTTCTCCTTCTTCCATTTGTACTTCTTCCTTTTCTGCTCGTTTTTCCACTTCTTCTTCTTCCTCTTCTTCTCCTTCTGCCACCTCTTCTCGCTCCTCCCGTTCTCCTTCTTCAACTTCTTCTTCTTCATCTCCTTTCATTCCACTACTTCCTCGTATTCCTCTTATTCTCTCCTTCTACCACTTCTTCTACTTCTACTTGTTGTTCTTCTTCATTTTCGTCTCCTTCCTCCGCTTCTTCTGCTCACACTTCTTCTTCTTACTCTTCTTCCATGTCTTCTCCTTCCACAACTTCTTCTTCTTTCCTTTCCGTCTTCTCCTTCCTCTTTTTCTCCATCCCCCACTTCTGTTGCTTCCCACTGTTGCTCTTCCTCTTCTTCTCCTTCCCCCAAATCTGATGCTTACACTTCTTCTTCTTCTTCCTCTTCTCCTCCAGATTCCACTTCTTCTGCTTCTTCTTCCCTTCCCTTCCCCTCCTTCTTCCTTTTCTTCCTTTTCTCCTTGTCCCAATTCTTGTTCTTCATATCACCTCCTCCCACTACTTCTTCTTCCTTTCTTGTTCACCTTTTTCAACTTCTTCACTTTCCACATCTTCTTCTTGTTCCGTTTCTTTTCTTCTTCCACTTCTTCTAGTTACTCTCCTTCTTCTTCCTCTTCTTATCTTTCTTCCACTTCTCCTGCCGCCTCTTGTTCTCTTTCTTCCACTTCTTCTTCATCCTCTCCTTTCCTTTCCTTCGTCATATCCCTCTTTTTCTCCTTCTTTTGTTTCCACTTGTATTTCTACCTCTTGTTCTTCTTCTTCCACTTCTTCTCCATCATCCCCACTCCTTCAACTACTTCTTCTTCTTCCTCTTGTTCACCTTCTTCCACTTCTACCACATCCACTTGTTCTTCTTCTTCCCTCTCTTCTCCTTCTTGCCCTTCTTCTGCGACACTATTTCTTCTTCCTCCCCTTCTTTTTCTCCACCTTGTTCCACTTCTTCTTCATCCGCTTTCCTTCCATTGTTTCTTCTTCCTCCTCTTTTTCTCATTCTTCCACTTCTTCTTCCTATTGTTCTCCTTCTTCCACTTGTATTTCTACCTCTTGTTCTCCTTCGTCTGCTTCCACTTGCATTTCTACCTCTTGTTCTCCTTCTTCCAATTCTTCTCCATCATCCCCACTCCTTCAACTACTTCTTCCTGTTCCTCTTGTTCACCTTCTTCCACTTCTACTACATCCACTTGTTCCTCTTCTTCCATCTCTTCTCCTTCTTGCCCTTCTTCTGCCTACACTACTTTTTCTTCCTCCCTTTCTTCTTCTCCAACTTGTTCCACTTCTTCTTCATCCCCTTTCCTTCCATTGCTTCTTCTTCCTCCTCTTTTTCTCATTCTTCCACTTCTTCTCCTTCTTCCATTTGTACTTCTTCCATTTCTGCTCGTTTTTCCACTTCTTCTTCTTCCTCTTCTTCTCCTTCTGCCACCTCTTCTCCCTCCTCCCGTTCTCCTTCTTCAACTTGTTCTTCTTCATCTCCTTTCATTCCACTACTTCCTCGTATTCCTCTTATTCTCTCCTTCTACCACTTCTTCTACTTCTACTTGTTGTTCTTCTTCATTTTCGTCTCCTTCCTCCGCTTCTTCTGCTCACACTTCTTCTTCTTACTCTTCTTCCATGTCTTCTCCTTCGACAACTTCTTCTTCTTTCCTTTCCGTCTTCTCCTTCCTCTTTTTCTCCATCCCCCACTTCTGTTGCTTCCCACTGTTGCTCTTCCTCTTCTTCTCCTTCCCCCAAATCTGATGCTTACACTTCTTCTTCTTCTTCCTCTTCTCCTCCAGATTCCACTTCTTCTGCTTCTTCTTCCCTTCCCTTCCCCTCCTTCTTCCTTTTCTTCCTTTTCTCCTTGTCCCAATTCTTGTTCTTCATATCACCTCCCCCACTACTTCTTCTTCCTTTCTTGTTCACCTTTTTCAACTTCTTTACTTTCCACATCTTCTTCTTGTTCCGTTTCTTTTCTTCTTCCACTTCTTCTAGTTACTCTCCTTCTTCTTCCTCTTCTTATCTTTCTTCCACTTCTCCTGCCGCCTCTTGTTCTCTTTCTTCCACTTCTTCTTCATCCTCTCCTTTCCTTTCCTTCGTCATATCCCTCTTTTTCTCCTTCTTTTGTTTCCACTTGTATTTCTACCTCTTGTTCTTCTTCTTCCACTTCTTCTCCATCATCCCCACTCCTTCAACTACTTCTTCTTCTTCCTCTTGTTCACCTTCTTCCACTTCTACCACATCCACTTGTTCTTCTTCTTCCCTCTCTTCTCCTTCTTGCCATTCTTCTGCCACACTATTTCTTCTTCCTCCCCTTCTTTTTCTCCTCCTTGTTCCACTTCTTCTTCATCCGCTTTCCTTCCATTGTTTCTTCTTCCTCCTCTTTTTCTCATTCTTCCACTTCTTCTTCCTATTGTTCTCCTTCTTCCACTTGTATTTCTACCTCTTGTTCTCCTTCGTCTGCTTCCACTTGCATTTCTACCTCTTGTTCTCCTTCTTCCAATTCTTCTCCATCATCCCCACTCCTTCAACTACTTCTTCCTGTTCCTCTTGTTCACCTTCTTCCACTTCTACCACATCCACTTGTTCCTCTTCTTCCATCTCTTCTCCTTCTTGCCCTTCTTCTGCCTACACTACTTTTTCTTCCTCCCTTTCTTCTTCTCCAACTTGTTCCACTTCTTCTTCATCCCCTTTCCTTCCATTGCTTCTTCTTCCTCCTCTTTTTCTCATTCTTCCACTTCTTCTCCTTCTTCCATTTGTACTTCTTCCTTTTCTGCTCGTTTTTCCACTTCTTCTTCTTCCTCTTCTTCTCCTTCTGCCACCTCTTCTCCCTCCTCCCGTTCTCCTTCTTCAACTTCTTCTTCTTCATCTCCTTTCATTCCACTACTTCCTCGTATTCCTCTTATTCTCTCCTTCTACCACTTCTTCTACTTCTACTTGTTGTTCTTCTTCATTTTCGTCTCCTTCCTCCGCTTCTTCTGCTCACACTTCTTCTTCTTACTCTTCTTCCATGTCTTCTCCTTCCACAACTTCTTCTTCTTTCCTTTCCGTCTTCTCCTTCCTCTTTTTCTCCATCCCCCACTTCTGTTGCTTCCCACTGTTGCTCTTCCTCTTCTTCTCCTTCCCCCAAATCTGATGCTTACACTTCTTCTTCTTCTTCCTCTTCTCCTCCAGATTCCACTTCTTCTGCTTCTTCTTCCCTTCCCTTCCCCTCCTTCTTCCTTTTCTTCCTTTTCTCCTTGTCCCAATTCTTGTTCTTCATATCACCTCCTCCCACTACTTCTTCTTCCTTTCTTGTTCACCTTTTTCAACTTCTTCACTTTCCACATCTTCTTCTTGTTCCGTTTCTTTTCTTCTTCCACTTCTTCTAGTTACTCTCCTTCTTCTTCCTCTTCTTATCTTTCTTCCACTTCTCCTGCCGCCTCTTGTTCTCTTTCTTCCACTTCTTCTTCATCCTCTCCTTTCCTTTCCTTCGTCATATACCTCTTTTTCTCCTTCTTCTTCTTCCTTTCCTTCGTCATATCCCTCTTTTTCTCCTTCTTTTGTTTCCACTTGTATTTCTACCTCTTGTTCTCCTTCTTCAGCTTCTTCTCCATCATCCCCACTCCTTCAACTACTTCTTCTTCTTCCTCTTGTTCACCTTCTTCCACTTCTACCACATCCACTTGTTCTTCTTCTTCCCTCTCTTCTCCTTCTTGCCCTTCTTCTGCCACACTATTTCTTCTTCCTCCCCTTCTTTTTCTCCTCCTTGTTCCACTTCTTCTTCATCCGCTTTCCTTCCATTGTTTCTTCTTCCTCCTCTTTTTCTCATTCTTCCACTTCTTCTTCCTATTGTTCTCCTTCTTCCACTTGTATTTCTACCTCTTGTTCTCCTTCGTCTGCTTCCACTTGCATTTCTACCTCTTGTTCTCCTTCTTCCAATTCTTCTCCATCATCCCCACTCCTTCAACTACTTCTTCCTGTTCCTCTTGTTCACCTTCTTCCACTTCTACCACATCCACTTGTTCCTCTTCTTCCATCTCTTCTCCTTCTTGCCCTTCTTCTGCCTACACTACTTTTTCTTCCTCCCTTTCTTCTTCTCCAACTTGTTCCACTTCTTCTTCATCCCCTTTCCTTCCATTGCTTCTTCTTCCTCCTCTTTTTCTCATTCTTCCACTTCTTCTCCTTCTTCCATTTGTACTTCTTCCTTTTCTGCTCGTTTTTCCACTTCTTCTTCTTCCTCTTCTTCTCCTTCTGCCACCTCTTCTCCCTCCTCCCGTTCTCCTTCTTCAACTTCTTCTTCTTCATCTCCTTTCATTCCACTACTTCCTCGTATTCCTCTTATTCTCTCCTTCTACCACTTCTTCTACTTCTACTTGTTGTTCTTCTTCATTTTCGTCTCCTTCCTCCGCTTCTTCTGCTCACACTTCTTCTTCTTACTCTTCTTCCATGTCTTCTCCTTCCACAACTTCTTCTTCTTTCCTTTCCGTCTTCTCCTTCCTCTTTTTCTCCATCCCCCACTTCTGTTGCTTCCCACTGTTGCTCTTCCTCTTCTTCTCCTTCCCCCAAATCTGATGCTTACACTTCTTCTTCTTCTTCCTCTTCTCCTCCAGATTCCACTTCTTCTGCTTCTTCTTCCCTTCCCTTCCCCTCCTTCTTCCTTTTCTTCCTTTTCTCCTTGTCCCAATTCTTGTTCTTCATATCACCTCCTCCCACTACTTCTTCTTCCTTTCTTGTTCACCTTTTTCAACTTCTTCACTTTCCACATCTTCTTCTTGTTCCGTTTCTTTTCTTCTTCCACTTCTTCTAGTTACTCTCCTTCTTCTTCCTCTTCTTATCTTTCTTCCACTTCTCCTGCCGCCTCTTGTTCTCTTTCTTCCACTTCTTCTTCATCCTCTCCTTTCCTTTCCTTCGTCATATACCTCTTTTTCTCCTTCTTCTTCTTCCTTTCCTTCGTCATATCCCTCTTTTTCTCCTTCTTTTGTTTCCACTTGTATTTCTACCTCTTGTTCTCCTTCTTCAGCTTCTTCTCCATCATCCCCACTCCTTCAACTACTTCTTCTTCTTCCTCTTGTTCACCTTCTTCCACTTCTACCACATCCACTTGTTCTTCTTCTTCCCTCTCTTCTCCTTCTTGCCCTTCTTCTGCCACACTATTTCTTCTTCCTCCCCTTCTTTTTCTCCTCCTTGTTCCACTTCTTCTTCATCCGCTTTCCTTCCATTGTTTCTTCTTCCTCCTCTTTTTCTCATTCTTCCACTTCTTCTTCCTATTGTTCTCCTTCTTCCACTTGTATTTCTACCTCTTGTTCTCCTTCGTCTGCTTCCACTTGCATTTCTACCTCTTGTTCTCCTTCTTCCAATTCTTCTCCATCATCCCCACTCCTTCAACTACTTCTTCCTGTTCCTCTTGTTCACCTTCTTCCACTTCTACCACATCCACTTGTTCCTCTTCTTCCATCTCTTCTCCTTCTTGCCCTTCTTCTGCCTACACTACTTTTTCTTCCTCCCTTTCTTCTTCTCCAACTTGTTCCACTTCTTCTTCATCCCCTTTCCTTCCATTGCTTCTTCTTCCTCCTCTTTTTCTCATTCTTCCACTTCTTCTCCTTCTTCCATTTGTACTTCTTCCATTTCTGCTCGTTTTTCCACTTCTTCTTCTTCCTCTTCTTCTCCTTCTGCCACCTCTTCTCCCTCCTCCCGTTCTCCTTCTTCAACTTCTTCTTCTTCATCTCCTTTCATTCCACTACTTCCTCGTATTCCTCTTATTCTCTCCTTCTACCACTTCTTCTACTTCTACTTGTTGTTCTTCTTCATTTTCGTCTCCTTCCTCCGCTTCTTCTGCTCACACTTCTTCTTCTTACTCTTCTTCCATGTCTTCTCCTTCCACAACTTCTTCTTCTTTCCTTTCCGTCTTCTCCTTCCTCTTTTTCTCCATCCCCCACTTCTGTTGCTTCCCACTGTTGCTCTTCCTCTTCTTCTCCTTCCCCCAAATCTGATGCTTACACTTCTTCTTCTTCTTCCTCTTCTCCTCCAGATTCCACTTCTTCTGCTTCTTCTTCCCTTCCCTTCCCCTCCTTCTTCCTTTTCTTCCTTTTCTCCTTGTCCCAATTCTTGTTCTTCATATCACCTCCTCCCACTACTTCTTCTTCCTTTCTTGTTCACCTTTTTCAACTTCTTCACTTTCCACATCTTCTTCTTGTTCCGTTTCTTTTCTTCTTCCACTTCTTCTAGTTACTCTCCTTCTTCTTCCTCTTCTTATCTTTCTTCCACTTCTCCTGCCGCCTCTTGTTCTCTTTCTTCCACTTCTTCTTCATCCTCTCCTTTCCTTTCCTTCGTCATATCCCTCTTTTTCTCCTTCTTTTGTTTCCACTTGTATTTCTACCTCTTGTTCTTCTTCTTCCACTTCTTCTCCATCATCCCCACTCCTTCAACTACTTCTTCTTCTTCCTCTTGTTCACCTTCTTCCACTTCTACCACATCCACTTGTTCTTCTTCTTCCCTCTCTTCTCCTTCTTGCCCTTCTTCTGCGACACTATTTCTTCTTCCTCCCCTTCTTTTTCTCCACCTTGTTCCACTTCTTCTTCATCCGCTTTCCTTCCATTGTTTCTTCTTCCTCCTCTTTTTCTCATTCTTCCACTTCTTCTTCCTATTGTTCTCCTTCTTCCACTTGTATTTCTACCTCTTGTTCTCCTTCGTCTGCTTCCACTTGCATTTCTACCTCTTGTTCTCCTTCTTCCAATTCTTCTCCATCATCCCCACTCCTTCAACTACTTCTTCCTGTTCCTCTTGTTCACCTTCTTCCACTTCTACCACATCCACTTGTTCCTCTTCTTCCATCTCTTCTCCTTCTTGCCCTTCTTCTGCCTACACTACTTTTTCTTCCTCCCTTTCTTCTTCTCCAACTTGTTCCACTTCTTCTTCATCCCCTTTCCTTCCATTGCTTCTTCTTCCTCCTCTTTTTCTCATTCTTCCACTTCTTCTCCTTCTTCCATTTGTACTTCTTCCATTTCTGCTCGTTTTTCCACTTCTTCTTCTTCCTCTTCTTCTCCTTCTGCCACCTCTTCTCCCTCCTCCCGTTCTCCTTCTTCAACTTCTTCTTCTTCATCTCCTTTCATTCCACTACTTCCTCGTATTCCTCTTATTCTCTCCTTCTACCACTTCTTCTACTTCTACTTGTTGTTCTTCTTCATTTTCGTCTCCTTCCTCCGCTTCTTCTGCTCACACTTCTTCTTCTTACTCTTCTTCCATGTCTTCTCCTTCCACAACTTCTTCTTCTTTCCTTTCCGTCTTCTCCTTCCTCTTTTTCTCCATCCCCCACTTCTGTTGCTTCCCACTGTTGCTCTTCCTCTTCTTCTCCTTCCCCCAAATCTGATGCTTACACTTCTTCTTCTTCTTCCTCTTCTCCTCCAGATTCCACTTCTTCTGCTTCTTCTTCCCTTCCCTTCCCCTCCTTCTTCCTTTTCTTCCTTTTCTCCTTGTCCCAATTCTTGTTCTTCATATCACCTCCTCCCACTACTTCTTCTTCCTTTCTTGTTCACCTTTTTCAACTTCTTCACTTTCCACATCTTCTTCTTGTTCCGTTTCTTTTCTTCTTCCACTTCTTCTAGTTACTCTCCTTCTTCTTCCTCTTCTTATCTTTCTTCCACTTCTCCTGCCGCCTCTTGTTCTCTTTCTTCCACTTCTTCTTCATCCTCTCCTTTCCTTTCCTTCGTCATATCCCTCTTTTTCTCCTTCTTTTGTTTCCACTTGTATTTCTACCTCTTGTTCTTCTTCTTCCACTTCTTCTCCATCATCCCCACTCCTTCAACTACTTCTTCTTCTTCCTCTTGTTCACCTTCTTCCACTTCTACCACATCCACTTGTTCTTCTTCTTCCCTCTCTTCTCCTTCTTGCCATTCTTCTGCGACACTATTTCTTCTTCCTCCCCTTCTTTTTCTCCACCTTGTTCCACTTCTTCTTCATCCGCTTTCCTTCCATTGTTTCTTCTTCCTCCTCTTTTTCTCATTCTTCCACTTCTTCTTCCTATTGTTCTCCTTCTTCCACTTGTATTTCTACCTCTTGTTCTCCTTCGTCTGCTTCCACTTGCATTTCTACCTCTTGTTCTCCTTCTTCCAATTCTTCTCCATCATCCCCACTCCTTCAACTACTTCTTCCTGTTCCTCTTGTTCACCTTCTTCCACTTCTACTACATCCACTTGTTCCTCTTCTTCCATCTCTTCTCCTTCTTGCCCTTCTTCTGCCTACACTACTTTTTCTTCCTCCCTTTCTTCTTCTCCAACTTGTTCCACTTCTTCTTCATCCCCTTTCCTTCCATTGCTTCTTCTTCCTCCTCTTTTTCTCATTCTTCCACTTCTTCTCCTTCTTCCATTTGTACTTCTTCCATTTCTGCTCGTTTTTCCACTTCTTCTTCTTCCTCTTCTTCTCCTTCTGCCACCTCTTCTCCCTCCTCCCGTTCTCCTTCTTCAACTTCTTCTTCTTCATCTCCTTTCATTCCACTACTTCCTCGTATTCCTCTTATTCTCTCCTTCTACCACTTCTTCTACTTCTACTTGTTGTTCTTCTTCATTTTCGTCTCCTTCCTCCGCTTCTTCTGCTCACACTTCTTCTTCTTACTCTTCTTCCATGTCTTCTCCTTCCACAACTTCTTCTTCTTTCCTTTCCGTCTTCTCCTTCCTCTTTTTCTCCATCCCCCACTTCTGTTGCTTCCCACTGTTGCTCTTCCTCTTCTTCTCCTTCCCCCAAATCTGATGCTTACACTTCTTCTTCTTCTTCCTCTTCTCCTCCAGATTCCACTTCTTCTGCTTCTTCTTCCCTTCCCTTCCCCTCCTTCTTCCTTTTCTTCCTTTTCTCCTTGTCCCAATTCTTGTTCTTCATATAACCTCCCCCACTACTTCTTCTTCCTTTCTTGTTCACCTTTTTCAACTTCTTCACTTTCCACATCTTCTTCTTGTTCCGTTTCTTTTCTTCTTCCACTTCTTCTAGTTACTCTCCTTCTTCTTCCTCTTCTTATCTTTCTTCCACTTCTCCTGCCGCCTCTTGTTCTCTTTCTTCCACTTCTTCTTCATCCTCTCCTTTCCTTTCCTTCGTCATATCCCTCTTTTTCTCCTTCTTTTGTTTCCACTTGTATTTCTACCTCTTGTTCTTCTTCTTCCACTTCTTCTCCATCATCCCCACTCCTTCAACTACTTCTTCTTCTTCCTCTTGTTCACCTTCTTCCACTTCTACCACATCCACTTGTTCTTCTTCTTCCCTCTCTTCTCCTTCTTGCCATTCTTCTGCCACACTATTTCTTCTTCCTCCCCTTCTTTTTCTCCTCCTTGTTCCACTTCTTCTTCATCCGCTTTCCTTCCATTGTTTCTTCTTCCTCCTCTTTTTCTCATTCTTCCACTTCTTCTTCCTATTGTTCTCCTTCTTCCACTTGTATTTCTACCTCTTGTTCTCCTTCGTCTGCTTCCACTTGGATTTCTACCTCTTGTTCTCCTTCTTCCAATTCTTCTCCATCATCCCCACTCCTTCAACTACTTCTTCCTGTTCCTCTTGTTCACCTTCTTCCACTTCTACCACATCCACTTGTTCCTCTTCTTCCATCTCTTCTCCTTCTTGCCCTTCTTCTGCCTACACTACTTTTTCTTCCTCCCTTTCTTCTTCTCCAACTTGTTCCACTTCTTCTTCATCCCCTTTCCTTCCATTGCTTCTTCTTCCTCCTCTTTTTCTCATTCTTCCACTTCTTCTCCTTCTTCCATTTGTACTTCTTCCTTTTCTGCTCGTTTTTCCACTTCTTCTTCTTCCTCTTCTTCTCCTTCTGCCACCTCTTCTCCCTCCTCCCGTTCTCCTTCTTCAACTTCTTCTTCTTCATCTCCTTTTCATTCCACTACTCCCTCGTATTCCTCTTATTCTCTCCTTCTACCACTTCTTCTACTTCTACTTGTTGTTCTTCTTCATTTTCGTCTCCTTCCTCCGCTTCTTCTGCTCACACTTCTTCTTCTTACTCTTCTTCCATGTCTTCTCCTTCCACAACTTCTTCTTCTTTCCTTTCCGTCTTCTCCTTCCTCTTTTTCTCCATCCCCCACTTCTGTTGCTTCCCACTGTTGCTCTTCCTCTTCTTCTCCTTCCCCCAAATCTGATGCTTACACTTCTTCTTCTTCTTCCTCTTCTCCTCCAGATTCCACTTCTTCTGCTTCTTCTTCCCTTCCCTTCCCCTCCTTCTTCCTTTTCTTCCTTTTCTCCTTGTCCCAATTCTTGTTCTTCATATCACCTCCTCCCACTACTTCTTCTTCCTTTCTTGTTCACCTTTTTCAACTTCTTCACTTTCCACATCTTCTTCTTGTTCCGTTTCTTTTCTTCTTCCACTTCTTCTAGTTACTCTCCTTCTTCTTCCTCTTCTTATCTTTCTTCCACTTCTCCTGCCGCCTCTTGTTCTCTTTCTTCCACTTCTTCTTCATCCTCTCCTTTCCTTTCCTTCGTCATATCCCTCTTTTTCTCCTTCTTCTTCTTCCTTTCCTTCGTCATATCCCTCTTTTTCTCCTTCTTTTGTTTCCACTTGTATTTCTACCTCTTGTTCTCCTTCTTCAGCTTCTTCTCCATCATCCCCACTCCTTCAACTACTTCTTCTTCTTCCTCTTGTTCACCTTCTTCCACTTCTACCACATCCACTTGTTCTTCTTCTTCCCTCTCTTCTCCTTCTTGCCCTTCTTCTGCCACACTATTTCTTCTTCCTCCCCTTCTTTTTCTCCTCCTTGTTCCACTTCTTCTTCATCCGCTTTCCTTCCATTGTTTCTTCTTCCTCCTCTTTTTCTCATTCTTCCACTTCTTCTTCCTATTGTTCTCCTTCTTCCACTTGTATTTCTACCTCTGTTCTCCTTCGTCTGCTTCCACTTGCATTTCTACCTCTTGTTCTTCTTCTTCCAATTCTTCTCCATCATCCCCACTCCTTCAACTACTTCTTCCTGTTCCTCTTGTTCACCTTCTTCCACTTCTACTACATCCACTTGTTCCTCTTCTTCCATCTCTTCTCCTTCTTGCCCTTCTTCTGCCTACACTACTTTTTCTTCCTCCCTTTCTTCTTCTCCAACTTGTTCCACTTCTTCTTCATCCCCTTTCCTTCCATTGCTTCTTCTTCCTCCTCTTTTTCTCATTCTTCCACTTCTTCTCCTTCTTCCATTTGTACTTCTTCCTTTTCTGCTCGTTTTTCCACTTCTTCTTCTTCCTCTTCTTCTCCTTCTGCCACCTCTTCTCCCTCCTCCCGTTCTCCTTCTTCAACTTCTTCTTCTTCATCTCCTTTTCATTCCACTACTCCCTCGTATTCCTCTTATTCTCTCCTTTTACCACTTCTTCTACTTCTACTTGTTGTTCTTCTTCATTTTCGTCTCCTTCCTCCGCTTCTTCTGCTCACACTTCTTCTTCTTACTCTTCTTCCATGTCTTCTCCTTCCACAACTTCTTCTTCTTTCCTTTCCGTCTTCTCCTTCCTCTTTTTCTCCATCCCCCACTTCTGTTGCTTCCCACTGTTGCTCTTCCTCTTCTTCTCCTTCCCCCAAATCTGATGCTTACACTTCTTCTTCTTCTTCCTCTTCTCCTTCAGATTCCACTTCTTCTGCTTCTTCTTCCCTTCCCTTCCCCTCCTTCTTCCTTTTCTTCCTTTTCTCCTTGTCCCAATTCTTGTTCTTCATATCACCTCCTCCCACTACTTCTTCTTCCTTTCTTGTTCACCTTTGTCAACTTCTTCACTTTCCACATCTTCTTCTTGTTCCGTTTCTTTTCTTCTTCCACTTCTTCTAGTTACTCTCCTTCTTCTTCCTCTTCTTATCTTTCTTCCACTTCTCCTGCCGCCTCTTGTTCTCTTTCTTCCACTTCTTCTTCATCCTCTCCTTTCCTTTCCTTCGTCATATCCCTCTTTTTCTCCTTCTTTTGTTTCCACTTGTATTTCTACCTCTTGTTCTCCTTCTTCAGCTTCTTCTCCATCATCCCCACTCCTTCAACTACTTCTTCTTCTTCCTCTTGTTCACCTTCTTCCACTTCTACCACATCCACTTGTTCTTCTTCTTCCCTCTCTTCTCCTTCTTGCCCTTCTTCTGCCACACTATTTCTTCTTCCTCCCCTTCTTTTTCTCCTCCTTGTTCCACTTCTTCTTCATCCGCTTTCCTTCCATTGTTTCTTCTTCCTCCTCTTTTTCTCATTCTTCCACTTCTTCTTCCTATTGTTCTCCTTCTTCCACTTGTATTTCTACCTCTTGTTCTCCTTCGTCTGCTTCCACTTGCATTTCTACCTCTTGTTCTCCTTCTTCCAATTCTTCTCCATCATCCCCACTCCTTCAACTACTTCTTCCTGTTCCTCTTGTTCACCTTCTTCCACTTCTACTACATCCACTTGTTCCTCTTCTTCCATCTCTTCTCCTTCTTGCCCTTCTTCTGCCTACACTACTTTTTCTTCCTTCCTTTCTTCTTCTCCAACTTGTTCCACTTCTTCTTCATCCCCTTTCCTTCCATTGCTTCTTCTTCCTCCTCTTTTTCTCATTCTTCCACTTCTTCTCCTTCTTCCATTTGTACTTCTTCCTTTTCTGCTCGTTTTTCCACTTCTTCTTCTTCCTCTTCTTCTCCTTCTGCCACCTCTTCTCCCTCCTCCCGTTCTCCTTCTTCAACTTCTTCTTCTTCATCTCCTTTCATTCCACTACTTCCTCGTATTCCTCTTATTCTCTCCTTCTACCACTTCTTCTACTTCTACTTGTTGTTCTTCTTCATTTTCGTCTCCTTCCTCCGCTTCTTCTGCTCACACTTCTTCTTCTTACTCTTCTTCCATGTCTTCTCCTTCCACAACTTCTTCTTCTTTCCTTTCCGTCTTCTCCTTCCTCTTTTTCTCCATTCCCCACTTCTGTTGCTTCCCACTGTTGCTCTTCCTCTTCTTCTCCTTCCCCCAAATCTGATGCTTACACTTCTTCTTCTTCTTCCTCTTCTCCTCCAGATTCCACTTCTTCTGCTTCTTCTTCCCTTCCCTTCCCCTCCTTCTTCCTTTTCTTCCTTTTCTCCTTGTCCCAATTCTTGTTCTTCATATCACCTCCTCCCACTACTTCTTCTTCCTTTCTTGTTCACGTTTTTCAACTTCTTCACTTTCCACATCTTCTTCTTGTTCCGTTTCTTTTCTTCTTCCACTTCTTCTAGTTACTCTCCTTCTTCTTCCTCTTCTTATCTTTCTTCCACTTCTCCTGCCGCCTCTTGTTCTCTTTCTTCCACTTCTTCTTCATCCTCTCCTTTCCTTTCCTTCGTCATATCCCTCTTTTTCTCCTTCTTCTTCTTCCTTTCCTTCCTCATATCCCTCTTTTTCTCCTTCTTTTGTTTCCACTTGTATTTCTACCTCTTGTTCTCCTTCTTCAGCTTCTTCTCCATCATCCCCACTCCTTCAACTACTTCTTCTTCTTCCTCTTGTTCACCTTCTTCCACTTCTACCACATCCACTTGTTCTTCTTCTACCCTCTCTTCTCCTTCTTGCCCTTCTTCTGCCACACTATTTCTTCTTCCTCCCCTTCTTTTTCTCCTCCTTGTTCCACTTCTTCTTCATCCGCTTTCCTTCCATTGTTTCTTCTTCCTCCTCTTTTTCTCATTCTTCCACTTCTTCTTCCTATTGTTCTCCTTCTTCCACTTGTATTTCTACCTCTTGTTCTCCTTCGTCTGCTTCCACTTCCATTTCTACCTCTTGTTCTCCTTCTTCCAATTCTTCTCCATCATCCCCACTCCTTCAACTACTTCTTCCTGTTCCTCTTGTTCACCTTCTTCCACTTCTACTACATCCACTTGTTCCTCTTCTTCCATCTCTTCTCCTTCTTGCCCTTGTTCTGCCTACACTACTTTTTCTTCCTCCCTTTCTTCTTCTCCAACTTGTTCCACTTCTTCTACATCCCCTTTCCTTCCATTGCTTCTTCTTCCTCCTCTTTTTCTCATTCTTCCACTTCTTCTCCTTCTTCCATTTGTACTTCTTCCTTTTCTGCTCGTTTTTCCACTTCTTCTTCTTCCTCTTCTTCTCCTTCTGCCACCTCTTCTCCCTCCTCCCGTTCTCCTTCTTCAACTTCTTCTTCTTCATCTCCTTTCATTCCACTACTTCCTCGTATTCCTCTTATTCTCTCCTTCTACCACTTCTTCTACTTCTACTTGTTGTTCTTCTTCATTTTCGTCTCCTTCCTCCGCTTCTTCTGCTCACACTTCTTCTTCTTACTCTTCTTCCATGTCTTCTCCTTCCACAACTTCTTCTTCTTTCCTTTCCGTCTTCTCCTTCCTCTTTTTCTCCATCCCCCACTTCTGTTGCTTCCCACTGTTGCTCTTCCTCTTCTTCTCCTTCCCCCAAATCTGATGCTTACACTTCTTCTTCTTCTTCCTCTTCTCCTCCAGATTCCACTTCTTCTGCTTCTTCTTCCCTTCCCTTCCCCTCCTTCTTCCTTTTCTTCCTTTTCTCCTTGTCCCAATTCTTGTTCTTCATATCACCTCCTCCCACTACTTCTTCTTCCTTTCTTGTTCACCTTTTTCAACTTCTTCACTTTCCACATCTTCTTCTTGTTCCGTTTCTTTTCTTCTTCCACTTCTTCTAGTTACTCTCCTTCTTCTTCCTCTTCTTATCTTTCTTCCACTTCTCCTGCCACCTCTTGTTCTCTTTCTTCCACTTCTTCTTCATCCTCTCCTTTCCTTTCCTTCGTCATATCCCTCTTTTTCTCCTTCTTCTTCTTCCTTTCCTTCCTCATATCCCTCTTTTTCTCCTTCTTTTGTTTCCACTTGTATTTCTACCTCTTGTTCTCCTTCTTCAGCTTCTTCTCCATCATCCCCACTCCTTCAACTACTTCTTCTTCTTCCTCTTGTTCACCTTCTTCCACTTCTACCAAATCCACTTGTTCTTCTTCTACCCTCTCTTCTCCTTCTTGCCCTTCTTCTGCCACACTATTTCTTCTTCCTCCCCTTCTTTTTCTCCTCCTTGTTCCACTTCTTCTTCATCCGCTTTCCTTCCATTGTTTCTTCTTCCTCCTCTTTTTCTCATTCTTCCACTTCTTCTTCCTATTGTTCTCCTTCTTCCACTTGTATTTCTACCTCTTGTTCTCCTTCGTCTGCTTCCACTTGCATTTCTACCTCTTGTTCTCCTTCTTCCAATTCTTCTCCATCATCCCCACTCCTTCAACTACTTCTTCCTGTTCCTCTTGTTCACCTTCTTCCACTTCTACTACATCCACTTGTTCCTCTTCTTCCATCTCTTCTCCTTCTTGCCCTTCTTCTGCCTACACTACTTTTTCTTCCTCCCTTTCTTCTTCTCCAACTTGTTCCACTTCTTCTTCATCCCCTTTCCTTCTATTGCTTCTTCTTCCTCCTCTTTTTCTCATTCTTCCACTTCTTCTCCTTCTTCCATTTGTACTTCTTCCTTTTCTGCTCGTTTTTCCACTTCTTCTTCTTCCTCTTCTTCTCCTTCTGCCACCTCTTCTCCCTCCTCCCGTTCTCCTTCTTCAACTTCTTCTTCTTCATCTCCTTTCATTCCACTACTTCCTCGTATTCCTCTTATTCTCTCCTTCTACCACTTCTTCTACTTCTACTTGTTGTTCTTCTTCATTTTCGTCTCCTTCCTCCGCTTCTTCTGCTCACACTTCTTCTTCTTACTCTTCTTCCATGTCTTCTCCTTCCACAACTTCTTCTTCTTTCCTTTCCGTCTTCTCCTTCCTCTTTTTCTCCATCCCCCACTTCTGTTGCTTCCCAC
This sequence comes from Psophocarpus tetragonolobus, assembly GCA_037954015.1. NCBI lineage: Eukaryota > Viridiplantae > Streptophyta > Magnoliopsida > Fabales > Fabaceae > Psophocarpus > Psophocarpus tetragonolobus. The sequence goes on from CM075694.1 coordinate 22,198,162, forward strand.
TGTTGCTCTTCCTCTTCTTCTCCTTCCCCCAAATCTGATGCTTACACTTCTTCTTCTTCTTCCCCTTCTCCTCCATATTCCACTTCTTCTGCTTCTTCTTCCCTTCCCTTCCCCTCCTTCTTCCTTTTCTTCCTTTTCTCCTTGTCCCAATTCTTGTTCTTCATATCACCTCCTCCCACTACTTCTTCTTCCTTTCTTGTTCACCTTTTTCAACTTCTTCACTTTCCACATCTTCTTCTTGTTCCGTTTCTTTTCTTCTTCCACTTCTTCTAGTTACTCTCCTTCTTCTTCCTCTTCTTATCTTTCTTCCACTTCTCCTGCCGCCTCTTGTTCTCTTTCTTCCACTTCTTCTTCATCCTCTCCTTTCCTTTCTTTCGTCATATCCCTCTTTTTCTCCTTCTTCTTCTTCCTTTCCTTCGTCATATCCCTCTTTTTCTCCTTCTTTTGTTTCCACTTGTATTTCTACCTCTTGTTCTCCTTCTTCAGCTTCTTCTCCATCATCCCCACTCCTTCAACTACTTCTTCTTCTTCCTCTTGTTCACCTTCTTCCACTTCTACCACATCCACTTGTTCTTCTTCTTCCCTCTCTTCTCCTTCTTGCCCTTCTTCTGCCACACTATTTCTTCTTCCTCCCCTTCTTTTTCTCCTCCTTGTTCCACTTCTTCTTCATCCGCTTTCCTTCCATTGTTTCTTCTTCCTCCTCTTTTTCTCATTCTTCCACTTCTTCTTCCTATTGTTCTCCTTCTTCCACTTGTATTTCTACCTCTTGTTCTCCTTCGTCTGCTTCCACTTGCATTTCTACCTCTTGTTCTCCTTCTTCCAATTCTTCTCCATCATCCCCACTCCTTCAACTACTTCTTCCTGTTCCTCTTGTTCACCTTCTTCCACTTCTACTACATCCACTTGTTCCTCTTCTTCCATCTCTTCTCCTTCTTGCCCTTCTTCTGCCTACACTACTTTTTCTTCCTCCCTTTCTTCTTCTCCAACTTGTTCCACTTCTTCTACATCCCCTTTCCTTCCATTGCTTCTTCTTCCTCCTCTTTTTCTCATTCTTCCACTTCTTCTCCTTCTTCCATTTGTACTTCTTCCTTTTCTGCTCGTTTTCCACTTCTTCTTCTTCCTCTTCTTCTCCTTCTGCACCTCTTCTCCCTCCTCCCGTTCTCCTTCTTCAACTTCTTCTTCTTCATCTCCTTTCATTCCACTACTTCCTCGTATTCCTCTTATTCTCTCCTTCTACCACTTCTTCTACTTCTACTTGTTGTTCTTCTTCATTTTCGTCTCCTTCCTCCGCTTCTTCTGCTCACACTTCTTCTTCTTACTCTTCTTCCATGTCTTCTCCTTCCACAACTTCTTCTTCTTTCCTTTCCGTCTTCTCCTTCCTCTTTTTCTCCATCCCCCACTTCTGTTGCTTCCCACTGTTGCTCTTCCTCTTCTTCTCCTTCCCCCAAATCTGATGCTTACACTTCTTCTTCTTCTTCCTCTTCTCCTCCAGATTCCACTTCTTCTGCTTCTTCTTCCCTTCCCTTCCCCTCCTTCTTCCTTTTCTTCCTTTTCTCCTTGTCCCAATTCTTGTTCTTCATATCACCTCCTCCCACTACTTCTTCTTCCTTTCTTGTTCACCTTTTTCAACTTCTTCACTTTCCACATCTTCTTCTTGTTCCGTTTCTTTTCTTCTTCCACTTCTTCTAGTTACTCTCCTTCTTCTTCCTCTTCTTATCTTTCTTCCACTTCTCCTGCCGCCTCTTGTTCTCTTTCTTCCACTTCTTCTTCATCCTCTCCTTTCCTTTCTTTCGTCATATCCCTCTTTTTCTCCTTCTTCTTCTTCCTTTCCTTCGTCATATCCCTCTTTTTCTCCTTCTTTTGTTTCCACTTGTATTTCTACCTCTTGTTCTCCTTCTTCAGCTTCTTCTCCATCATCCCCACTCCTTCAACTACTTCTTCTTCTTCCTCTTGTTCACCTTCTTCCACTTCTACCACATCCACTTGTTCTTCTTCTTCCCTCTCTTCTCCTTCTTGCCCTTCTTCTGCCACACTATTTCTTCTTCCTCCCCTTCTTTTTCTCCTCGTTGTTCCACTTCTTCTTCATCCGCTTTCCTTCCATTGTTTCTTCTTCCTCCTCTTTTTCTCATTCTTCCACTTCTTCTTCCTATTGTTCTCCTTCTTCCACTTGTATTTCTACCTCTTGTTCTCCTTCGTCTGCTTCCACTTGCATTTCTACCTCTTGTTCTCCTTCTTCCAATTCTTCTCCATCATCCCCACTCCTTCAACTACTTCTTCCTGTTCCTCTTGTTCACCTTCTTCCACTTCTACTACATCCACTTGTTCCTCTTCTTCCATCTCTTCTCCTTCTTGCCCTTCTTCTGCCTACACTACTTTTTCTTCCTCCCTTTCTTCTTCTCCAACTTGTTCCACTTCTTCTACATCCCCTTTCCTTCCATTGCTTCTTCTTCCTCCTCTTTTTCTCATTCTTCCACTTCTTCTCCTTCTTCCATTTGTACTTCTTCCTTTTCTGCTCGTTTTCCACTTCTTCTTCTTCCTCTTCTTCTCCTTCTGCACCTCTTCTCCCTCCTCCCGTTCTCCTTCTTCAACTTCTTCTTCTTCATCTCCTTTCATTCCACTACTTCCTCGTATTCCTCTTATTCTCTCCTTCTACCACTTCTTCTACTTCTACTTGTTGTTCTTCTTCATTTTCGTCTCCTTCCTCCGCTTCTTCTGCTCACACTTCTTCTTCTTACTCTTCTTCCATGTCTTCTCCTTCCACAACTTCTTCTTCTTTCCTTTCCGTCTTCTCCTTCCTCTTTTTCTCCATCCCCCACTTCTGTTGCTTCCCACTGTTGCTCTTCCTCTTCTTCTCCTTCCCCCAAATCTGATGCTTACACTTCTTCTTCTTCTTCCTCTTCTCCTCCAGATTCCACTTCTTCTGCTTCTTCTTCCCTTCCCTTCCCCTCCTTCTTCCTTTTCTTCCTTTTCTCCTTGTCCCAATTCTTGTTCTTCATATCACCTCCTCCCACTACTTCTTCTTCCTTTCTTGTTCACCTTTTTCAACTTCTTCACTTTCCACATCTTCTTCTTGTTCCGTTTCTTTTCTTCTTCCACTTCTTCTAGTTACTCTCCTTCTTCTTCCTCTTCTTATCTTTCTTCCACTTCTCCTGCCGCCTCTTGTTCTCTTTCTTCAACTTTTTCTTCATCCTCTCCTTTCCTTTCCTTCGTCATATACCTCTTTTTCTCCTTCTTCTTCTTCCTTTCCTTCGTCATATCCCTCTTTTTCTCCTTCTTTTGTTTCCACTTGTATTTCTACCTCTTGTTCTCCTTCTTCAGCTTCTTCTCCATCATCCCCACTCCTTCAACTACTTCTTCTTCTTCCTCTTGTTCACCTTCTTCCACTTCTACCACATCCACTTGTTCTTCTTCTTCCCTCTCTTCTCCTTCTTGCCCTTCTTCTGCCACACTATTTCTTCTTCCTCCCCTTCTTTTTCTCCTCCTTGTTCCACTTCTTCTTCATCCGCTTTCCTTCCATTGTTTCTTCTTCCTCCTCTTTTTCTCATTCTTCCACTTCTTCTTCCTATTGTTCTCCTTCTTCCACTTGTATTTCTACCTCTTGTTCTCCTTCGTCTGCTTCCACTTGCATTTCTACTCTTGTTCTCCTTCTTCCAATTCTTCTCCATCATCCCCACTCCTTCAACTACTTCTTCCTGTTCCTCTTGTTCACCTTCTTCCACTTCTACTACATCCACTTGTTCCTCTTCTTCCATCTCTTCTCCTTCTTGCCCTTCTTCTGCCTACACTACTTTTTCTTCCTCCCTTTCTTCTTCTCCAACTTGTTCCACTTCTTCTACATCCCCTTTCCTTCCATTGCTTCTTCTTCCTCCTCTTTTTCTCATTCTTCCACTTCTTCTCCTTCTTCCATTTGTACTTCTTCCTTTTCTGCTCGTTTTCCACTTCTTCTTCTTCCTCTTCTTCTCCTTCTGCACCTCTTCTCCCTCCTCCCGTTCTCCTTCTTCAACTTCTTCTTCTTCATCTCCTTTCATTCCACTACTTCCTCGTATTCCTCTTATTCTCTCCTTCTACCACTTCTTCTACTTCTACTTGTTGTTCTTCTTCATTTTCGTCTCCTTCCTCCGCTTCTTCTGCTCACACTTCTTCTTCTTACTCTTCTTCCATGTCTTCTCCTTCCACAACTTCTTCTTCTTTCCTTTCCGTCTTCTCCTTCCTCTTTTTCTCCATCCCCCACTTCTGTTGCTTCCCACTGTTGCTCTTCCTCTTCTTCTCCTTCCCCCAAATCTGATGCTTACACTTCTTCTTCTTCTTCCTCTTCTCCTCCAGATTCCACTTCTTCTGCTTCTTCTTCCCTTCCCTTCCCCTCCTTCTTCCTTTTCTTCCTTTTCTCCTTGTCCCAATTCTTGTTCTTCATATCACCTCCTCCCACTACTTCTTCTTCCTTTCTTGTTCACCTTTTTCAACTTCTTCACTTTCCACATCTTCTTCTTGTTCCGTTTCTTTTCTTCTTCCACTTCTTCTAGTTACTCTCCTTCTTCTTCCTCTTCTTATCTTTCTTCCACTTCTCCTGCCGCCTCTTGTTCTCTTTCTTCCACTTCTTCTTCATCCTCTCCTTTCCTTTCCTTCGTCATATACCTCTTTTTCTCCTTCTTCTTCTTCCTTTCCTTCGTCATATCCCTCTTTTTCTCCTTCTTTTGTTTCCACTTGTATTTCTACCTCTTGTTCTCCTTCTTCAGCTTCTTCTCCATCATCCCCACTCCTTCAACTACTTCTTCTTCTTCCTCTTGTTCACCTTCTTCCACTTCTACCACATCCACTTGTTCTTCTTCTTCCCTCTCTTCTCCTTCTTGCCCTTCTTCTGCCACACTATTTCTTCTTCCTCCCCTTCTTTTTCTCCTCCTTGTTCCACTTCTTCTTCATCCGCTTTCCTTCCATTGTTTCTTCTTCCTCCTCTTTTTCTCATTCTTCCACTTCTTCTTCCTATTGTTCTCCTTCTTCCACTTGTATTTCTACCTCTTGTTCTCCTTCGTCTGCTTCCACTTGCATTTCTACTCTTGTTCTCCTTCTTCCAATTCTTCTCCATCATCCCCACTCCTTCAACTACTTCTTCCTGTTCCTCTTGTTCACCTTCTTCCACTTCTACTACATCCACTTGTTCCTCTTCTTCCATCTCTTCTCCTTCTTGCCCTTCTTCTGCCTACACTACTTTTTCTTCCTCCCTTTCTTCTTCTCCAACTTGTTCCACTTCTTCTACATCCCCTTTCCTTCCATTGCTTCTTCTTCCTCCTCTTTTTCTCATTCTTCCACTTCTTCTCCTTCTTCCATTTGTACTTCTTCCTTTTCTGCTCGTTTTCCACTTCTTCTTCTTCCTCTTCTTCTCCTTCTGCACCTCTTCTCCCTCCTCCCGTTCTCCTTCTTCAACTTCTTCTTCTTCATCTCCTTTCATTCCACTACTTCCTCGTATTCCTCTTATTCTCTCCTTCTACCACTTCTTCTACTTCTACTTGTTGTTCTTCTTCATTTTCGTCTCCTTCCTCCGCTTCTTCTGCTCACACTTCTTCTTCTTACTCTTCTTCCATGTCTTCTCCTTCCACAACTTCTTCTTCTTTCCTTTCCGTCTTCTCCTTCCTCTTTTTCTCCATCCCCCACTTCTGTTGCTTCCCACTGTTGCTCTTCCTCTTCTTCTCCTTCCCCCAAATCTGATGCTTACACTTCTTCTTCTTCTTCCTCTTCTCCTCCAGATTCCACTTCTTCTGCTTCTTCTTCCCTTCCCTTCCCCTCCTTCTTCCTTTTCTTCCTTTTCTCCTTGTCCCAATTCTTGTTCTTCATATCACCTCCTCCCACTACTTCTTCTTCCTTTCTTGTTCACCTTTTTCAACTTCTTCACTTTCCACATCTTCTTCTTGTTCCGTTTCTTTTCTTCTTCCACTTCTTCTAGTTACTCTCCTTCTTCTTCCTCTTCTTATCTTTCTTCCACTTCTCCTGCCGCCTCTTGTTCTCTTTCTTCCACTTCTTCTTCATCCTCTCCTTTCCTTTCCTTCGTCATATACCTCTTTTTCTCCTTCTTCTTCTTCCTTTCCTTCGTCATATCCCTCTTTTTCTCCTTCTTTTGTTTCCACTTGTATTTCTACCTCTTGTTCTCCTTCTTCAGCTTCTTCTCCATCATCCCCACTCCTTCAACTACTTCTTCTTCTTCCTCTTGTTCACCTTCTTCCACTTCTACCACATCCACTTGTTCTTCTTCTTCCCTCTCTTCTCCTTCTTGCCCTTCTTCTGCCACACTATTTCTTCTTCCTCCCCTTCTTTTTCTCCTCCTTGTTCCACTTCTTCTTCATCCGCTTTCCTTCCATTGTTTCTTCTTCCTCCTCTTTTTCTCATTCTTCCACTTCTTCTTCCTATTGTTCTCCTTCTTCCACTTGTATTTCTACCTCTTGTTCTCCTTCGTCTGCTTCCACTTGCATTTCTACCTCTTGTTCTCCTTCTTCCAATTCTTCTCCATCATCCCCACTCCTTCAACTACTTCTTCCTGTTCCTCTTGTTCACCTTCTTCCACTTCTACTACATCCACTTGTTCCTCTTCTTCCATCTCTTCTCCTTCTTGCCCTTCTTCTGCCTACACTACTTTTTCTTCCTCCCTTTCTTCTTCTCCAACTTGTTCCACTTCTTCTACATCCCCTTTCCTTCCATTGCTTCTTCTTCCTCCTCTTTTTCTCATTCTTCCACTTCTTCTCCTTCTTCCATTTGTACTTCTTCCTTTTCTGCTCGTTTTCCACTTCTTCTTCTTCCTCTTCTTCTCCTTCTGCACCTCTTCTCCCTCCTCCCGTTCTCCTTCTTCAACTTCTTCTTCTTCATCTCCTTTCATTCCACTACTTCCTCGTATTCCTCTTATTCTCTCCTTCTACCACTTCTTCTACTTCTACTTGTTGTTCTTCTTCATTTTCGTCTCCTTCCTCCGCTTCTTCTGCTCACACTTCTTCTTCTTACTCTTCTTCCATGTCTTCTCCTTCCACAACTTCTTCTTCTTTCCTTTCCGTCTTCTCCTTCCTCTTTTTCTCCATCCCCCACTTCTGTTGCTTCCCACTGTTGCTCTTCCTCTTCTTCTCCTTCCCCCAAATCTGATGCTTACACTTCTTCTTCTTCTTCCCCTTCTCCTCCATATTCCACTTCTTCTGCTTCTTCTTCCCTTCCCTTCCCCTCCTTCTTCCTTTTCTTCCTTTTCTCCTTGTCCCAATTCTTGTTCTTCATATCACCTCCTCCCACTACTTCTTCTTCCTTTCTTGTTCACCTTTTTCAACTTCTTCACTTTCCACATCTTCTTCTTGTTCCGTTTCTTTTCTTCTTCCACTTCTTCTAGTTACTCTCCTTCTTCTTCCTCTTCTTATCTTTCTTCCACTTCTCCTGCCGCCTCTTGTTCTCTTTCTTCCACTTCTTCTTCATCCTCTCCTTTCCTTTCTTTCGTCATATCCCTCTTTTTCTCCTTCTTCTTCTTCCTTTCCTTCGTCATATCCCTCTTTTTCTCCTTCTTTTGTTTCCACTTGTATTTCTACCTCTTGTTCTCCTTCTTCAGCTTCTTCTCCATCATCCCCACTCCTTCAACTACTTCTTCTTCTTCCTCTTGTTCACCTTCTTCCACTTCTACCACATCCACTTGTTCTTCTTCTTCCCTCTCTTCTCCTTCTTGCCCTTCTTCTGCCACACTATTTCTTCTTCCTCCCCTTCTTTTTCTCCTCCTTGTTCCACTTCTTCTTCATCCGCTTTCCTTCCATTGTTTCTTCTTCCTCCTCTTTTTCTCATTCTTCCACTTCTTCTTCCTATTGTTCTCCTTCTTCCACTTGTATTTCTACCTCTTGTTCTCCTTCGTCTGCTTCCACTTGCATTTCTACCTCTTGTTCTCCTTCTTCCAATTCTTCTCCATCATCCCCACTCCTTCAACTACTTCTTCCTGTTCCTCTTGTTCACCTTCTTCCACTTCTACTACATCCACTTGTTCCTCTTCTTCCATCTCTTCTCCTTCTTGCCCTTCTTCTGCCTACACTACTTTTTCTTCCTCCCTTTCTTCTTCTCCAACTTGTTCCACTTCTTCTACATCCCCTTTCCTTCCATTGCTTCTTCTTCCTCCTCTTTTTCTCATTCTTCCACTTCTTCTCCTTCTTCCATTTGTACTTCTTCCTTTTCTGCTCGTTTTCCACTTCTTCTTCTTCCTCTTCTTCTCCTTCTGCACCTCTTCTCCCTCCTCCCGTTCTCCTTCTTCAACTTCTTCTTCTTCATCTCCTTTCATTCCACTACTTCCTCGTATTCCTCTTATTCTCTCCTTCTACCACTTCTTCTACTTCTACTTGTTGTTCTTCTTCATTTTCGTCTCCTTCCTCCGCTTCTTCTGCTCACACTTCTTCTTCTTACTCTTCTTCCATGTCTTCTCCTTCCACAACTTCTTCTTCTTTCCTTTCCGTCTTCTCCTTCCTCTTTTTCTCCATCCCCCACTTCTGTTGCTTCCCACTGTTGCTCTTCCTCTTCTTCTCCTTCCCCCAAATCTGATGCTTACACTTCTTCTTCTTCTTCCTCTTCTCCTCCAGATTCCACTTCTTCTGCTTCTTCTTCCCTTCCCTTCCCCTCCTTCTTCCTTTTCTTCCTTTTCTCCTTGTCCCAATTCTTGTTCTTCATATCACCTCCTCCCACTACTTCTTCTTCCTTTCTTGTTCACCTTTTTCAACTTCTTCACTTTCCACATCTTCTTCTTGTTCCGTTTCTTTTCTTCTTCCACTTCTTCTAGTTACTCTCCTTCTTCTTCCTCTTCTTATCTTTCTTCCACTTCTCCTGCCGCCTCTTGTTCTCTTTCTTCAACTTTTTCTTCATCCTCTCCTTTCCTTTCCTTCGTCATATACCTCTTTTTCTCCTTCTTCTTCTTCCTTTCCTTCGTCATATCCCTCTTTTTCTCCTTCTTTTGTTTCCACTTGTATTTCTACCTCTTGTTCTCCTTCTTCAGCTTCTTCTCCATCATCCCCACTCCTTCAACTACTTCTTCTTCTTCCTCTTGTTCACCTTCTTCCACTTCTACCACATCCACTTGTTCTTCTTCTACCCTCTCTTCTCCTTCTTGCCCTTCTTCTGCCACACTATTTCTTCTTCCTCCCCTTCTTTTTCTCCTCCTTGTTCCACTTCTTCTTCATCCGCTTTCCTTCCATTGTTTCTTCTTCCTCCTCTTTTTCTCATTCTTCCACTTCTTCTTCCTATTGTTCTCCTTCTTCCACTTGTATTTCTACCTCTTGTTCTCCTTCGTCTGCTTCCACTTGCATTTCTACCTCTTGTTCTCCTTCTTCCAATTCTTCTCCATCATCCCCACTCCTTCAACTACTTCTTCCTGTTCCTCTTGTTCACCTTCTTCCACTTCTACTACATCCACTTGTTCCTCTTCTTCCATCTCTTCTCCTTCTTGCCCTTCTTCTGCCTACACTACTTTTTCTTCCTCCCTTTCTTCTTCTCCAACTTGTTCCACTTCTTCTACATCCCCTTTCCTTCCATTGCTTCTTCTTCCTCCTCTTTTTCTCATTCTTCCACTTCTTCTCCTTCTTCCATTTGTACTTCTTCCTTTTCTGCTCGTTTTTCCACTTCTTCTTCTTCCTCTTCTTCTCCTTCTGCCACCTCTTCTCCCTCCTCCCGTTCTCCTTCTTCAACTTCTTCTTCTTCATCTCCTTTCATTCCACTACTTCCTCGTATTCCTCTTATTCTCTCCTTCTACCACTTCTTCTACTTCTACTTGTTGTTCTTCTTCATTTTCGTCTCCTTCCTCCGCTTCTTCTGCTCACACTTCTTCTTCTTACTCTTCTTCCATGTCTTCTCCTTCCACAACTTCTTCTTCTTTCCTTTTCGTCTTCTCCTTCCTCTTTTTCTCCATCCCCCACTTCTGTTGCTTCCCACTGTTGCTCTTCCTCTTCTTCTCCTTCCCCCAAATCTGATGCTTACACTTCTTCTTCTTCTTCCTCTTCTCCTCTAGATTCCACTTCTTCTGCTTCTTCTTCCCTTCCCTTCCCCTCCTTCTTCCTTTTCTTCCTTTTCTCCTTGTCCCAATTCTTGTTCTTCATATCACCTCCTCCCACTACTTCTTCTTCCTTTCTTGTTCACCTTTTTCAACTTCTTCACTTTCCACATCTTCTTCTTGTTCCGTTTCTTTTCTTCTTCCACTTCTTCTAGTTACTCTCCTTCTTCTTCCTCTTCTTATCTTTCTTCCACTTCTCCTGCCGCCTCTTGTTCTCTTTCTTCCACTTCTTCTTCATCCTCTCCTTTCCTTTCCTTCGTCATATCCCTCTTTTTCTCCTTCTTCTTCTTCCTTTCCTTCGTCATATCCCTCTCTTTCTCCTTCTTTTGTTTCCACTTGTATTTCTACCTCTTGTTCTCCTTCTTCAGCTTCTTCTCCATCATCCCCACTCCTTCAACTACTTCTTCTTCTTCCTCTTGTTCACCTTCTTCCACTTCTACCACATCCACTTGTTCTTCTTCTTCCCTCTCTTCTCCTTCTTGCCCTTCTTCTGCCACACTATTTCTTCTTCCTCCCCTTCTTTTTCTCCTCCTTGTTCCACTTCTTCTTCATCCGTTTTCCTTCCATTGTTTCTTCTTCCTCCTCTTTTTCTCATTCTTCCACTTCTTCTTCCTATTGTTCTCCTTCTTCCACTTGTATTTCTACCTCTTGTTCTCCTTCGTCTGCTTCCACTTGCATTTCTACCTCTTGTTCTCCTTCTTCCAATTCTTCTGCATCATCCCCACTCCTTCAACTACTTCTTCCTGTTCCTCTTGTTCACCTTCTTCCACTTCTACTACATCCACTTGTTCCTCTTCTTCCATCTCTTCTCCTTCTTGCCCTTCTTCTGCCTACACTACTTTTTCTTCCTCCCTTTCTTCTTCTCCAACTTGTTCCACTTCTTCTTCATCCCCTTTCCTTCCATTGCTTCTTCTTCCTTCTCTTTTTCTCATTCTTCCACTTCTTCTCCTTCTTCCATTTGTACTTCTTCCTTTTCTGCTCGTTTTTCCACTTCTTCTTCTTCCTCTTCTTCTCCTTCTGCCACCTCTTCTCCCTCCTCCCGTTCTCCTTCTTCAACTTCTTCTTCTTCATCTCTTTTCATTCCACTACTTCCTCCTATTCCTCTTATTCTCTCCTTCTACCACTTCTTCTACTTCTACTTGTTGTTCTACTTCATTTTCGTCTCCTTCTTCTGCTTACACTTCTTCTTCTTCCTCTTCTTCCATTTCTTTTCCTTCCACAACTTCTTCTTCTTTCCTTTCCGTCTTCTCGTTCCTCTTTTTCTGCATCCGCCACGTCTGTTGCTTCCCATTGCTGCTCTTCCTCTTTTTCTCCTTCCCCCAAATCTTATGCTTACACTTCTTCTTCTTCTTCCTCTTCTCCTCCAGATTCCACTTCTTCTGCTTCTTCTTCCCTTCCCTTCCCCTCCTTCTTCCTTTTCCTCCTTTTCTCCTTGTTCCAATTCTTCTTCTTTATCTCACCTCCTTCCACTACTTCTTCTTCCTCCTCTTGTTCACCTTCTTCACTTTCCACATCTTCTTCTTCTTCCTTTTCTTCTCCTTCTTCCACTTCTTCTAGAGGAGATGGACCTTTCCAAATCCTTGAGAGGATCGGTAATAATGCCTATGTTTTAGATCTGCCAGAGGATTATGGGGTAAGCACCAATTTTAATGTTTCTGATTTGTCTCCATTTGTAGGTGCTGAAAATGACGAAGACCCCATGGATTTGAGGTCAAATCCTCTTCAAGGGGGAGGAGATGATGTGACCATGCCTAGCCAAGGACCTATCACTAGGGCCATGGCTAGAAGGATTGAAGAAGACCTAGCCCTTGCAGACAAAGGAAGACTTCACCTCCTATGGAGAGTGAAGATATTAGGCTAGAGACTTTAGTTAATAAAATGTAATTTTCCTTTATTTTAATTTTGAGGAGCATTAAGAATTTAATTTGGACATGTATTTAGTCCATTTTTTATTTTTAGGAGGTGTCTTAGGAATTTAGAGGGTGGATTTAGCTTTTTGGGTCTTTATGAAGGAAATAAGGGGTAGCCTTGATATCTACACCCCTCTTTTCTACATAAACCCCCTAAGCTAATAAGAAGGAATCTTGGCCCTTGGTTTGAGAAACTTGGGCACCAAGTTAGATGATCTAAGGAGGGAATTGTTTCTCAATTCTCCTTCCTTAGATCTCTCCTTTTAATCCTAGCCCTTCTTTTTTAGGTTATCTTGTTCAAGAGGTTAGCTACCTCTATAAATAGGAGCTCCTCCCTCACTTGTATTTTTTACACTTGAATTTAATCCTAGAGACCATATTGGTTGAGGTTCTTACCTTTGAGTGTCCCCCTTTCTCCTTTGTGAGAGCTTCTAAGAGTTATCAAGGGACCCCTCCCTTGTGGCCTCTCCCCTTTGGCTTATCAAACCTAGTATTTGTGGCGCCTCACCCCATTCCTTTCCTCTCCATAAATCCATTTCCCTTCCAAGTGACCTTAGAAAGGATCCTTTGGGCACGTGATCATCAAAGATCACATCAAGTCGTATCTAGAGCCACTTTCTAAAGGTCACGTTCTTTCTCAATTTTTTTTTTGCTTTGTTGTTTATTTCTTTGATCTCTTTATTTTAAAGTCCTTCATTTTTTGTCATCTCTATTTCCTTTATTGTCTAGTAGTATAGTTTTTTATTCTTGCTATTATATGCGCTTTTGTTTTCTATCTACGCACCTATTTTCCATTTAATTTGATGCGATTTTATTTGTCCCTTTTTTGCATCTTATTTTCGTGTTCAAGTTGCTTAATTTTCCCTTGGTTTTTTATGTTAAAGTGTGCCTAAGAAGTTGTGACCATTAAACCCACATGGTTGAGGATTTTTCCACACCATTGTGGTAATCAACTTTGGCCACTTTGTTGTGCCTTTTGTTTTGAGTCTCTTGCTGAAATTTTTGCTCTATTTTTAGGTATGTTATTTTTTCTTAATCTTGTGTTTTGTCAAATACTGGTCATGTTAGTTTCCTATTTTGTCTCATTTAAATTCCATAGGTTTTAGCCTCTTAAAATTTTTACAAAAAAACTTTCAAAAACATTTTGAATTGAGCTCCTAAGAGGTGAACCTCTTATTGAGTCTCTTAAGTCTTTTATGCTTTTAGTTCAAGCATATTAATCTCTTTGTTGTTCTTAAATATTTGCTCAATTCAATCTTTATATGTTTCTTGTTTTATGTTGAATTATTAGTAGCTTTCCACTTGGTTTACCTTCACTATTGGTGCCTCTTTATGGAATTTTAGCTTGGGTGAATTGTGTTAGTAATTTGAGCAATCAATTTACTTCAAAATCAGCCCTAAATCATTCCTTAAGCACCATTAGTTCAGTGGTATTTGGAACTACTAAGTTGTTTTGCCTTTAGTTGCATGCATTGCTTGAAAATTGTGTGACCTTACTTTGTGCTTATTCACTCAAGCGTTATTATTTCAAGCATCCTCATTAAAATTTCAATTCAACAAGCTATTAGGTGCAGCAAAAAGATAAGAAAAAGTTAAAAAAAAATAGAAAAAGTTCAAGTTAAAAAAAAAAGAAGAAGATAAAGAACTCAAAGGAAAGACAAATTTGAAGTTGTGTACCTAATAGTAGAAACATTTGATATGAGGAACCAATTGTTATTCAAAAAAAAAATTACTTGAGTAAGCTTTTTAGTTTTTGGTCACTTAAATTTTATTAAGTGTGCAACTATTGGTTTCATTTTTTTTGTTTGAGTCTTTTTTCATCTCTACTCTTAGAGCTAATCTAGGAAAGTTATTTGTGTGCTACCTTCCTTTGTGAGCCTTATGTTTTCTTGCTTGTCTTTTTTACTTCTTTGAGTTTGTCATTGTTTAATCTATCCACTTGTATTTGTGAACCTTGTTTTGTTATTCACCTTTGTTTGTTGTCTTGTGTTGTATTCGGCCTTGGTAAGGAAAGGTTGGGAAAGGTTCCATATATAAAATTTTGGCAAGTCCAAACAAGAGGAAACAAGGGTAGCATTCTTGGGGTGAGTTGATACAACTCAAAGGGGCTTGATCAAAAGGAGACAAACACCAAAAAGCTTGGAGTGAAGACTTTGTTTTATTTTTTTTTATTCTTTGTATTGTGTATACTTAATTTTAGATTGGGAGTTTGAGTGCCCTTAAGGCCCTCCCTTGGTTTGAAATAATTTTGGTTAATTTTAGCGTAGTTCCTCGTTAATTAGGTGAAGAAGGGAGAAGTGGTACACTTCCTTCAACACCTTAGGAGCACGATTAGAGCCCTTTCTCTTTTACATTCTTGCACTTTTATTTTATTTTATGTTATTTTGAAAAAACGTGTAGAGGCTAAGAGTTCCAAAGACTCATCAAGCCACCTTAGGTGAGAAAAAAAAAAAGAGAGGAGTGTTGCTTGAAAAAAAAAAGTTTTTGGCCTACCCTTTAGTTTTTAGCATCCAAGCACCATGACTTCCCACACACATTCTAGTGCACATAGTTGTTCATCAAGTAAGAGTGTCAACCAAAGAAAACCTTCTAAGGGAGACACTCTTGAAAACCTTAACTTAGAATTTAGGGAATGGATGGCTAAAGAACAAGAAAGGAGAGAAGAAAAAGAGAGAAAAAAAGAAATAAAAGAAAAGAAAAAACAAAAAGAGAAGGAAGAGTTAAAAAAAGAGATGTTGGAAATGAGAAAAGAGAAAAAAGAGCGAGAAGAGAGAAGGCAAAGAGAGAGAAGAGAGGATGAAGAAAGGAGAAGAAGGAAAGAACTAGAAAGAAAAAGAGAAAAAGAGGAAGAAGAGAGAAGGAGAGGAGAAGAGAGTAAGAGGAGAGATGGGAGGGAAAGTGATAGAAAAAATAAAGGAATTCTCATAAGATCCCCATCTAGGCATTTTAGCTCTAGTGAAGAAGAATACTATAGAAATCAACATAAGCATCACTCTCATTCATCATACAATCATCATTCTCCTCAAGAGAACATAAATCATGCTAGGGAACCAAAGGTAGACCTACCCGATTTTCATGGTAGGGAAGATGTTGAGACTTACCTAGATTGGGAAGTCAAAGCGGAACAACTCTTTCGATGCTATGAAATTAGGGAAGAAAGGAAAGTACCTTTGGCCTCCCTTAGTTTTCAAGGTTCTGCTTTGCATTGGTGGGATGGGTTAGTCAAGGATAGGGCCCGTAAACAAATGCCTGACATTCGCTACTGGAATGATTTAAAAACTTGTTTGCGGAGAAGGCACATTCCTTAATATTATGAGAGGGATCTTTTGGATAGGCTCCAAAGACTTAGGCAACATAACCTAAGTATTGAGGAGTATAGACAAAAGATGGAGCTTCTCATACTAAGGGCCAATATCATTGAGGAACCCAATGTCACCCTTGCTAGGTTTTTGTGTGGATTAAGCTCTGACATTAGAGATAAGGTAGAGCTTCTTTCATACTCAAACCTTGATGAGTTGGTAGAACTTTGTGTAAGAGCTGAGAATCAACTCAAGAGAAAAAGTTTTAAAAAAGATTCTCCCTCTTACTCAAAGAGAGACCAACTTAAGGGAAACTCTTTCAAGGGTTTTCCTAAAGAGGAACCCAAGCATTTTCAAGATACAAAAGCACCTCATGTAGAGAGAAAACCCCCTACTACTAAGCCTACTGAAAGGCAAAGTAGTATCAAATGCTTCAAATGTCTTGGGAGAGGCCACATTGCCTCTCAATGCCCTAACAAGAAAACCATGATCATGAGGGGACAAGACATTTGTAGTGAGAATAGCTCATCTTCCTCCTCTAGTGAGAGTGAGGAAGAAGGGGGACATACTTTTGAACAAGAGTGTGAGGAAGCTTTTCCTTATGAGGGGGACCTCCTTATGGTTCAAAGGCTTCTTGGAAGCCAACCTCTAGAGCTTGGCCAGTCGCAAAGAGAGAACATCTTCCATACAAGATGTAAAGTAAATGACAAAGTATGTTCTCTCCTTGTTGATAGTGGCTCCTGTTGTAACTGTTGTAGCTCTAGGTTGGTTGAAAAACTAGCCTTGACTACCATGCCCCATCCCAAACCTTACAAATTGCAATGGCTCAATGAGCAAGGGGAGATGGTAGTCAATGAACAAGTTATGGTTCCAATTTCCATAGGATCTTATAATGATGAGATTCTTTGTTACATAGTTCCTATAGAGGCTGGTCATATCCTATTGGGGAGACCATGGCAATTTGACAAAAAAGCTATTCACCATGGCCACTCCAACCAAATAATTCTCACCCATAATGAAAAACGCTTAAAATTGTATCCTTTGTCACCTTCTCAAGTGGCTGGGGATCAATTTGCGATGAAAAAGAAAAGAGTTGAGGAAAAACAAAAACAAAAAAAAGCAGAACAAGCTTACCCTTAAAGCTTGAAAAGGGTAAAGAGAGAGAGTCGGAAGGTGATGCCCCTTCGAAAGGGAATATTAGTAAAAGGAGCCTATTTGCCACTAAACATGATTTAAAAGAAGCTCCTTTGACTAACAAGCCCTTTTATCTCCTCTTTTGCAAAGAAGCATCAAATCCTTCTTCCATTTTGCGTTCTTCTGCTGAGAGCACTGCCACAACCCATGCACATGAGCACCTTCCTCAAGGGGTTCAAGATATTTTAAAAGAATTTGATGACATATTCCCTAATGAGGTTCCGAAAGGACTTCCTCCCATTAGGGGTATAGAACATCAAATTGATTTGGTGCCTGGCGCAAGTCTACCTAATAGACCTACCTATAGGACCAACCCCATGGAGACCCAAGAGATTGAGTCTCAAGTGAATGAGCTGTTGGAGAAGGGTTGGGTTCAAAAGAGCCTAAGCCCTTGTGCTGTGCCAGTCTTGTTGGTGCCCAAGAAGAATGGCCAATGGAGGATGTGTGTTGATTGCCGTGCAATCAACAACATCACCATCAAATATAGGCACCCAATCCCCCGTCTTGATGACATGTTGGATGAATTGCATGGGGCAAAAATATTTTCAAAAATAGATCTTAGAAGTGGTTACCACCAAATAAGGATCAAAGAGGGTGATGAGTGGAAAACTGCTTTTAAGACTAAATTCGGTCTTTATGAGTGGTTGGTTATGCCTTTTGGGCTAACTAATGCCCCAAGCACATTCATGCGCTTAATGAATCATGTACTAAGGGATTGCCTTGGTAAATTTTGTGTAGTTTACTTTGATGACATTTTAGTTTACTCTAGGAACCTAGATGATCATTTAGGACATCTAAGGCATGTTTTTCCTCTTCTTAGGAGTAATCATCTTTTTGGTAACTTAGAAAAATGCACTTTTTGTGTAGATAGTGTAGTTTTCCTAGGTTTTGTAGT
Organism: Psophocarpus tetragonolobus; assembly: GCA_037954015.1. NCBI lineage: Eukaryota > Viridiplantae > Streptophyta > Magnoliopsida > Fabales > Fabaceae > Psophocarpus > Psophocarpus tetragonolobus. The sequence goes on from CM075694.1 coordinate 22,215,490, forward strand.
TAGCACAAAAGGGGTTTATGTTGACCCCGAAAAGATAAAAGCTATTCAAGAATGGCCCACCCCAAAGAGTGTGACAGAGATCAAAAGCTTTCATGGTCTCGCTGGATTTTATAGGCGCTTTATGCCTAATTTCTCCACGCTCTTCGCACCAATAAATGATTTGGTGAAAAAGGAAGTTCCTTTCCTTTGGGGTGAGAAACAAGAGAAAGCCTTCCAGCTAATTAAGCATAAACTGACCCATGCACCAGTCTTGGCATTACCTGACTTTTCTAAAACATTTGAACTTGAATGTGATGCCTCTGGTGTAGGTGTGGGGGCTGTCTTGTTGCAAGGAGGGCACCCCATTGCGTATTTCAGTGAAAAACTCAATGGTGCCCCCCTCAACTACCCCACCTATGATAAGGAGTTTTATGCTCTAATTAGGGCCCTTCAAACTTGGGAGCATTACCTTGCTCCCAAGGAGTTTGTCATTCATAGTGACCATGAGTCACTAAAATATTTGAGGAGTCAAGGTAAATTGAACAAAAGGCATGCAACGTGGGTGGAATATCTTGAATCCTTCCCTTATGTCATCAAGTACAAGAAAGGAAAACAAAATGTGGTGGCTGATGCTCTTTCTAGGCGTCATGCCCTTTATTCATCCTTGAGTGCAAAAATCTTGGGATTTGATGACATTCAGGCTATGTATCCGTCTGATAAGGATTTCGGCCCCATATTTGCTACCTCTGCATCTGCATTTGCATTAAAGGCCCATGATGGGTACTTCATCAGTGAGGGGTATCTTTACAAAGGGAGTAAGCTTTGTATACCCCAAGGATCAATTAGGAACTTACTTACAAAAGAGAGTCATGAAGGTGGGCTCATGGGGCATTTTGGGATTTCAAAAACCCTCATGCTTTTACAAGAGAAATTCTTTTGGCCCCATATGCGTAGAGATGTCCATAGACATTGCTCTAAATGTATAGCTTGCTTGCAAGCAAAGTCTAAAGCAGTGCCTCATGGACTATACACACCTTTACCTACTCCTTCTGCACCTTGGGAGGATATTAGCATGGATTTCATCCTTGGGCTCCCAAGAACCCAACGAGGTGCAGACTCCATATTTGTGGTGGTGGACCGATTTTCAAAAATGGCCCATTTTATTCCCTGCCACAAAGTGGATGATGCGAGCAACATCGCAAGACTTTTCTTTAAAGAGGTTGTCCGATTGCATGGTATACCCTCTTCAATAGTGTCAGATAGGGATGTGAAGTTCCTTAGCCATTTTTGGAAAACTCTTTAGGCTAAGCTGGGAACTAAACTTCTTTTTTCCACTACCTGTCACCCTCAAACTGATGGGCAAACAGAAGTGGTGAATAGATCTTTATCCACTATGCTGAGGGCTCTCCTTAAAGGCAACCATAAGTCTTGGGATGAGTAGCTTCCCCACATTGAATTTGCTTATAACCGGGTGGTTCATAGAAGCACCAAGCATTCTCCTTTTGAGGTGGTCTATGGCTTTAATCCTCGTACTCCTCTAGATCTTTTACCTCTTCCTCTTTCTGTTGCTGTGCATAAAGAAGGAGAGGCAAAATCCATTTTTGTAAAACAATTACATGAGAGGGTTAAAGTTAACATAGAGCACCAATCCTTGAGAGATGCCACTTTCGCCAATAGGGGGAGGAAAGAAGTCATCTTTGAAAAGGGCGACTGGGTATGGCTTCACTTGAGAAAGGATAGATTTCCTTCTCAAAGGAAGTCCAAACTTAGCCCTAGAGGAGATGGACCTTTCCAAATCCTTGAGCGGATCGGTAATAATACCTATGTTTTAGATCTGCCAGAGGATTATGGGGTAAGCACCAGTTTTAATGTTTCTGATTTGTCTCCATTTGTAGGTGCTAAAAATGACGAAGACCCCATGGATTTGAGGTCAAATCCTCTTCAAGGGGGAGGAGATGATGTGAGCATGCCTAGCCAAGGACCTATCACTAGGGCCATGGCTAGAAGGATTGAAGAAGACCTAGCCCTTGCAGACAAAGGAAGACTTCACCTCCTATGGAGAGTGAAGATATTAGGCTAGAGACTTTAGTTAATAAAATGTAATTTTCCTTTATTTTAATTTTGAGGAGCATTAAGAATTTAATTTGGACATGTATTTAGTCCATTTTTTATTTTTAGGAGGTGTCTTAGGAATTTAGAGGGTGGATTTAGCTTTTTGGGTCTTTATGAAGGAAATAAGGGGTAGCCTTGATATCTACACCCCTCTTTTCTACATAAACCCCCTAAGCTAATAAGAAGGAATCTTGGCCCTTGGTTTGAGAAACTTGGGCACCAAGTTTGATGATCTAAGGAGGGAATTGTTTCTCAATTCTCCTCCCTTAGATCTCTCCTTTTAATCCTAGCCCTTCTTTTTTAGGTTATCTTGTTCAAGAGGTTAGCTACCTCTATAAATAGGAGTTCCTCCCTCACTTGTATTTTTTACACTTGAATTTAATCCTAGAGACCATATTGGTTGAGGTTCTTACCTTTGAGTGTCCCCCTTTCTCCTTTGTGAGAGCTTCTAAGAGTTATCAAGGGACCCCTCCCTTGTGACCTCTCCCCTTTGGCTTATCAAACCTAGTATTTGTGGCGCCTCACCCCATTCCTTTCCTCTCCATAAATCCATTTCCCTTCCAAGTGACCTTAGAAAGGATCCTTTGGGCACGTGATCATCAAAGATCACATCACTTCTTATCTTTCTTCCACTTCTCCAGCCTCCTCTTGTTCTCTTTCTTCCGCTTCTTTTTCATCCTCTCCTTTCCATTCTTTTCTTCCTCTTCATCTCCTTCTTCTTCTTCCTTTCCTTCGTCATATCCCTCTTTTTCTCCTTCTTCTGCTTCCACTTGCATTTCTACCTCTTGTTCTCCTTCTTCCACTTCTTCTCCATCATCCCCACTCCTTCAACTACTTCTTCTTCTTCCTCTTGTTCACCTTCTTCCACTTCTACTACATCCACTTGTTCTTCTTCTTCCCTCTCTTCTCCTTCTTGCCCTTTTTCTGCCTACACTACTTCTTCTTCCTCCCCTTCTTCTTCTCCTCCTTGTACCACTTCTTCTTCATCCCCTTTCCTTCAATTGCTTCTTCTTCCTCCTTTTTTTCTTATTCTTCCACTTCTTCGTCTTCTTCCTATTGTTTCCCTCTTCCACTTGCACTTCTTCCTTTTCTTATCGTTCTTCCACTTCTTCTTCTTCCTCTTCTTCTCCTTCTGCCACCTCTTCTCACTCCTCCCTTTCTTCTTCTTCCATTTCTTATTCTTCATCTCCTTTCATTCCACTACTTCCTCTTATTCCTCTTATTCTCTCCTTCTACCACTTCTTCTACTTCTACGTGTTGTTCTTCTTCATTTTCGTCTCCTTCTTCTGCTCTTCTGCTTAACCTTCTTCTTCTGCCTCTTTTCCATTTCTTCTCCTTCCACAACTTCTTCTTCTTTCCTTTCTGTCTTCTCCTTCCGCTTTTTCTCCATCCCCCACTACTGTTGCTTCCCATTGTTGCTCTTCCTCTTCTTCTCTTGCCCTATGCTTACACTTCTTCTTCTTCCTCTTCTCCTCCAGATTCCACTTCTTCTTCTTCTTCTTCCCTTCCCTTCACCTCCTTCTTCCTTTTCCTCCTTTTCTCCTCGTTCCAATTCTTCTTCTTCATCTCACCTCCTTCCACTACTTCTTCTTCCTCCTGTTGTTCACCTTCTTCAACTTCTTCACTTTCCACATCTTCTTCTTCTTCCCTCTCTTCTCTTTCTTGCCTTTCTTCTGCTTATACTACTTCTTCTTCCTCCCCTTCTTCTTCTCCTCCTTGTTCCACTTCTTCTTCATCCCCTTTCCTTCCATTGCTTCTTCTTCCTCCTCTTTTTCTCATTCTTCCACTTCTTCTTCTTCTTCCTATTGTTCTCCTTCTTCCACTTGCACTTCTTCCTTTGCTTCTTGGTCTTCCACTTCTTCTTCTTCCTCTTCTTCTCCTTCTGCCACCTCTTCTCACTCCTCCCATTTTCCTTCTTCCACTTCTTCTTCATCTCCTTTCATTCCACTACTTCCTCTTATTCTCTCCTTCTACCACTTCTTCTACTTCTACTTGTTGTTCTTCTTCATTTTCGTCTCCTTCTTCTGCTTCTTCTGCTTACACTTCTTCTTCTGCCTCTTCTTCCATTTATTCTCCTTCCACAACTTCTTCTTCTTTCCTTTCCATCTTCTCCTTCCTCTTTTTCTCCATCCCCCACTTATGTTGCTTCCCATTGTTGCTCTTCCTCTTCTTCTCCTACCCCCAAATCTTATGCATACACTTCTTCTTCTTCTTCCTCTTCTCCTCCAGCTTCCACTTCTTCTGCTTCTTCTTCCCTTCCCTTCCCCCTCCTTCCTTTTCCTCCTTTTCTCCTTGTTCCAAGTCTTCTTCTTCATCTCACCTCCTTCCACTACTTCTTCTTCCTCCTCTTGTTCACCTTCTTCAACTTCTTTACCTGCCACATCTTCTTCTTCTACCTTTTCTTCTTCTTCTTCCACTTCTTCTAGTTACTCTCCTTCTTCTTCCTCTTCTTAGCTTTCTTCCACTTCTCCTGCCTCCTCTTGTTCTCTTTCTTCAGCTTCTTCTTCATCCTCTCTTTTCCATTCTTTTCTTCCTCTTCATCTCCTTCTTCTTCTTCCTTTCCTTCGTCATATCCCTCTTTTTCTCCTTCTTCTGCTTCCATTTGCATTTCTACCTCTTGTTCTCCTTCTTCCACTTCTTCTCCATCATCCCCACTCCTTGAACTAGTTCTTCTTCTTCTTCTTGTTCACCTTCTTCAACTTCTACTACATCCACTTGTTCTTCTTCTTCCCTCTCTTCTCCTTGTTGCCCTTCTTCTGCCTAGACTACTTCGTCTTCCTCCCCTTCTTCTTCTCCTCCTTGTTCCACTTCTTCTTCATCCCCTTTCATTCCATTGCTTCTTCTTCCTCCTCTTTTTCTCATTCTTCCACTTCTTCTTCTTCTTCCTATTGTTCTCCTTCTGCCACTTGCACTTCTTCGTTTTCTTCTCGTTCCTCCACTTCTTCTTCTTCCTCTTCTTCTCCTTCTGCCACCTCTTCTCCCTCCTCCCGTTCTCCTACTTCCACTTCTACTTATTCATCTCCTTTCATTCCACTACTTCCTCCTATTCGTCTTATTCTCTCCTTCTACCACTTCTTCTACTTCTACTTGTTGTTCTTCTTCATTTTCGTGTCCTTCCTCCGCTTCTTCTGCTTACACTTCTTCTGCCTAGACTACTTCTTCTTCCTCCCCTTCTTCTTCTCCTCCTTGTTCCACTTCTTCTTCATCCCCTTTCCTTCCATTGCTTCTTCTTCCTCCTCTTTTTCTCATTCTTCCACTTCTTCTTCTTCTTCCTATTGTTCTCCTTCTGCCACTTGCACTTCTTCGTTTTCTTCTCGTTCTTCCACTTCTTCTTCTTCCTCTTCTTCTCCTTCTACCACCTCTTCTCCCTCCTCCCGTTCTCCTACTTCCACTTCTACTTCCTCATCTCCTTTCATTCCACTACTTCCTCCTATTCCTCTTATTCTCTCCTTCTACCACTTCTTCTACTTCTACTTGTTGTTCTTCTTCATTTTCGTGTCCTTCCTCCGCTTCTTCTGCTTACACTTCTTCTTCTTCCTCTTCTTCCATTTCTTCTCCTTCCACAACTTCTTCTTCTTTCCTTTCCATCTTCTCCTTCCTCTTTTTCTCCATCACCCACTTCTGTTGCTTCCCATTGTTGCTCTTCCTCTTCTTCTCCTCCCCCCAAATCTTTATGGTTACACTTCTTCTTCTTCATCCTCTTCTCCTCCAGATTCCACTTCTTCTGGTTCTTCTTCCCTTCCCTTCCCCTACTTCTTCCTTTTCCTCCTTTTCTCCTTGTTCCAATTCTTCTTCTTCATCTCACCTCCTTCCACTACTTCTTCTTCCTCCTCTTGTTCACCTTCTTCACTTTCCACATCTTCTTCTTCTTCCTTTTCCTTCTTTCACTTCTTCTAGTTACTCTCCTTCTTCTTCCGCTTCTTATCATTCTTCCACTTCTCCTGCCTCCTCTTGTTCTCTTTCTTCCACTTCTTCTTCATCCTCTCATTTCCTTTCTTTTCTTCCTCTTCATCTCCTTCTTCTTCTCGTTCTTCCACTTCTTCTTCTTCCTCTTCTTCTCCTTCTACCACCTCTTCTCCCTCCTCCCGTTCTCCTACTTCCACTTCTACTTCCTCATCTCCTTTCATTCCACTACTTCCTCCTATTCCTCTTATTCTCTCCTTCAACCACTTCTTCTACTTCTACTTGTTCTTCTTCTTCATTTTTGTCTCCTTCTTCCGCTTCTTCTGCTTACACTTCTTCTTCTTCCTCTTCTTCCATTTCTTCTCCTTCCACAACTTCTTCTTCTTTCCTTTCCATCTTCTCCTTCCTCTTTTTCTCCATCCCCCACTTCTGTTGCTTCCCATTGTTGCTTTTCCTCTTCTTCTCCTTTCCCCAAATCTTATGCTTACACTTCTTCTTCTTCTTCCTCTTCTCCTCCAAATTCCACTTCTTCTGCTTCTTCTTCCCTTCCCTTCCCCTCCTTCTTCCTTTTCCTTCTTTTTTCCTTGTTCCAATTGTTCTTTTTTATCTCACCTCCTTCCACTACTTCTTCTTCCTCCTCTTGTTCACCTTCTTCACTTTCCACATCTTCTTCTTCTTCCTTTTCTTCTCCTTCTTCCACTTCTTCTAGTTACTCTCCTGGTTCTTCCATTTCTTATCTTTCTTGCACTTCTCCCGCCTCCTATTGTTCTCTTTCTTCCACTTCTTCTTCATCCTCTCCTTTCCTTTCTTTTCTTCCTCTTCATCTAATTCTTCTTCTTCCTTTCCTTCGTCATATCCCTCTTTTCCTCCTTCTTCTGCTTCCACTTGCATTTGTACCTCTTGTTCTCCTTCTTCCACTTCTTCTCCATCATCCCCACTCCTTCAACTACTTCTTCTTCTTCCTCTTGTTCACCTTCTTCCACTTCTACTACATCCACTTCTTCTTCTTCTTCCCTCTCTTCTCCTTCTTGCCCTTCTTCTGCCTACACTACTTTTTCTTCCTCCCCTTCTTCTTCTCCTCCTTGTTCCACTTCTTCTTCATCCCCTTTCTTTCCATTGCTTCTTCTTCCTCCTCTTTTTCTAATTCTTCTACTTCTTCTTCTTCTTCCTATTGTTCTCCTTCTTCCACTTCCACTTCTTCCTTTTCTTCTCGTTCTTCCACTTTTTCTCCATCCCCTACTTTGTGTTGCTTCCCATTGATGCTCTTCCTCTTCTTCTCCTTCCCCCAAATCTTATGCTTACACTTCTTCTTCGTCTTCCTCTTCTCCTCCAGATTCCACCTCTTCTGTTTCTTCTTCCCTTCCCTTCCCTTCCCTCCTTCTTCCTTTTCCTCCTTTTCTCCTTGTTCCAATTCTTCTTCTTCATCTCACCTCCTTCCGCTACTTCTTCTTCATCTCACCTTCTTCTTCTTCTTTACTTTCCACATCTTCTTCTTCTTTCTTTTCTTCTCCATCATCCCCACTCCTTCAACTACTTCTTCTTCTTACTTTTGTTCACCTTCTTCCACCTCTAATACATCCACTTGTTCCTCTTCTTATCTTTCTTCCACTTCTCATGCCTCCTCTTGTTCTCTTTCTTCCGCTTCTTCTTCATCCTCTCCTTTCCTTTCTTTTCTTCCTCTTGATCTCCGTCTCCTTCTTCCGCTTCTTCTGCTTACACTTCTTCTTCTTCCATTTCTTCTCCTTCCACAACTTCTTCTTTCCTTTCCGTCTTCTCCTAGCTCTTTTTCTCCATCCCCCACTTCTGTTGCTTCCCATTGTTGCTCTTCGTCTTCTTCTCCTTCCCCCAAATCTTATCCCTACATTTCTTCTTCTTCTTCCTCTTGTTCACCTTCTTCCACCTCTAATACATCCACTTGTTCTTCTTCTTCCCTCTCTTATCCTTCTTGCCGTTCTTCTGCCTACACTACTTCTTCTTCCTCCCCTTCTTCTTCATCCCTGTTCCTTCCATTGCTTCTTCTTCTTCCTCTTTTTCTCATTCTTCCACTTCTTCTTCTTCTTCCTATTGTTCTCCTTCTTCCACTTGAAGTTCTTCCTTTTCTTCTCGTTCTTCCACTTCTTGTTCTTCCTCTTCTTCTCCTTCTGCCACCTCTTCTCCCTCCTCCAGTTCTCCTTCTTCCACTTCTTCTTCTTCATCTCCTTCCATTCCACTACTTCCTCCTATTCCTCTTATTCTCTCCTTCTACCACTTCTTCTACTTCTACTTGTTGTTCTTCTTCATTTTCGTCTCCTTCTTCCGCTTCTTCTGCTTACACTTCTTTTTCTTCCTCTTCTTCCATTTCCTCTCCTTCCACAACTTCTTCTTCTTTCCTTTCCGTCTTCTCCTTCCTCTTTTTCTCCATCCCCCACTTCTTTTGCTTCCCATTCTTGCTCTTCCTCTTCTTCTCCTTCCCCCAAATCTTATGCTTACACCTCTTCTTCTTCTTCCTCTTCTCCTCCAGATTCCACTTCTTCTGCTTCTTCTTCCCTTCCCTTCCCCTCCTTCTTCCTTTTCCTCCTTTTCTCCATGTTCCAATTCTTCTTCTTCATCTCACCTCCTTCCACCACTTCTTCTTCCACCTCTTGTTCACCTTCTTCACTTTGCACATGTTCTTCTTGTTCCTTTTCTTCTCTTTCTTCCACTTCTTCTAGTTACTCTCCTTTTTCTTTCTCTTCTTATGTTTCTTCCACTTCTCCTGCCTCCTCTTGTTCTCTTTCTTCCACTTCTTCTTCATCCTCTCCTTTCCTTTCATTTCTTCCTCTTCATGTCCTTCTTCTTCTTCCTTTCCTTCGTCATATCCGTCTTTTTCTCCTTCTTTTACTTCCACTTGCATTTCTACCTCTTGTTCTCCTTCTTCCACTTCTTCTCCATCATCCCACTCCTTCGACTACTACTTCTTCTTCCTCTTGTTCACCTTCTTCCACTTCTACTACATCCACTTGTTCTTCTTCTTCCCTCTCTTCTCCTTCTTGCCCTTCTTCTCCCTACACTACTTTTTCTTCCTCCCCTTCTTCTTTTCCTCCTTATTCCCCTTCTTCTTCATCCCCTTTCCTTCCATTGCTTCTTCTTCCTTCTCTATTTCTCATTGTTCCACAAGTTCTTCTTCTTCCTATTGTTCACCTTCTTCCACTTGCACTTCTTCCTTTTCTTCTGTTTCTTCCACTTCTTCCTCTTCCCCTTCATCTCCTTCTTCTTCTTCCTTTCCTTCGTCATATCCCCCTTTCTCTTCTTCTTCTGCATCATCCCCACTCCTTCAACTACTTCTTCTTCTAACATGAATCCTCTTGTTCTCCTTCTTCCACTTCTCCTGCCTCCTCTTGTTGTCTTTCTTCCACTTCTTCTTCCCTCTCTTCTCCTTCTTGCCCTTCTTCTGCCTACACTACTTCTACTTCCTCCACTTCTTCTTCATCCCCTTTCCTTCCATTGCTTCTTCTTTGTCCTCTATTTCTCATTCTTCCACTTCTTCTTCTTTTTCCTATTGTTCTCCTTCTTCAACTTGCACTTCTTCCTTTTTTTCTCGTTCTAACACTTCTTTTTCTTCCTCTTCTTGTCCTTCTGCCACCTCTTCTTCCTCCTCCCGGTCTCCTTCTTCCACTTCTTCTTCTTCATCTCCTTTCACTCCACTACTTCCTCCTATTCCTCTTATTCTCTCCCTCTACTACTTCTTCTACTTCTACTTGTTGTTCTTTTTTATTTTCGTCTACTTCCTCGACTTCTTCTGCTTATAATTCTTCTTCTTCCTCTTCTTCCATTTCTTCTCCTTCCACAACTTCTTCTTCTTTCCTTTCCGTCTTCTCCTTCCTCTTTTTCTCCATCCCCCACTTCTGTTGCTTCCCATTGTTGCTCTTCGTCTTCTTCTCCTTCCCCCAAATCTTATGCTTACACTTCTTCTTCTTCTTCCTCTTCTCCTCCAAATTCCACTTCTTCTGCTTCTTCTTCCCTTCCCTTCCCCTCCTTCTTCCTTTTCCTCCTTTTCTCCTTGTTCCAATTCTTCTTCTTCATCTCACCTCCTTCCACTACTTCTTCTTCATCTCACCTTCTTCTTCTTCTTTACTTTCCACATCTTCTTCTTCTTTACTTTCCACATCTTCTTCTTCTTCACTTTCCACATCTTCTTCTTCTTCCTTTTCTTCTCCTTCTTTCACTTCTTCTACTTATTCTCCTTCTTCTTCCTCTTTTTATCTTTCTTCCACTTCTCCTGCCTCCTCTCGTTCTCTTTCTTCCACTTCTTCTTCATCCTCTCCTTTCCTTTCTTTTCTTCCTCTTCATCTCCTTCTTCTTCTTCCTTTCCTTTGTCATATCCCTCTTTTTCTCGTTCTTCTGCTTCCACCTGCATTTCTACCTCTTGTTCTCCTTCTTCCACTTCATCTCCATCATCCCCATTCCTTCAACTACTTCTTCTTCTTCCTGTTGTTCACCTTCTTCCACCTCTACTACATCCACTTCTTCTTCTTCTTCCCTCCCTTCTCCTTCTTGCCCTTTTTCTGCCTACACTACTTCTTCTTTCTCCCATTCTTCTGCTCCTCCTTGTTCCACTTCTTCTTCATTCCCCTTTCCTTCCATTGCTTCTTCTTCCTCCTCTTTTTCTCATTCTTCCTCTTCTTCTTCCTCTTCTTCTTATTGGTCTCATTCTTCCACTTCTTCTTCTTCCTCTTCTTCTTCTTTTGCCACCTCTTCTCCCTCCTCTCGTTCTCCTCCTTCGACTTCTTCTTCTTCATCTCCTTTCATTCCACTACTTCTACCACTTCTTCTACTTCTACTTGTTGTTCTTTTTCATTTTCGTCTCCTTCTTCCACTTCTTCTGCTAACACTTCTTCTTCGTCCTCTTCTTCCATTTCTTCTCCTTCCACAACTTCTTCTTTCCTTTCCGTCTTCTCCTTCCTCTTTTTCTCCATCCCCCACTTCTGTTGCTTCCCATTGTTGCTCTTCCTCTTCTTCTCCTTCCCCCAAATTTTATACCTACACTTCTTCTTCTTCTTCCTCTTCTCCTCCAGTTTCCACTTCTTCTGCTTGTTCTTCCCTTCCCTTCCCCTCCTTCTTCCTTTTCCTCCTGTTCTCCTTGTTCCAATTCTTCTTCTTCATCTCACCTCCTTCCACTACTTCTTCTTCTTCCTCCTGTTCACCTTCCTCAACTTCTTCACTTTCCACATCTTCTTCTTCTTCCTTCTTCCTTCTTCCTCCCCTTCTTCTTCTCCTCCTTGTTCCACTTCTTCTTCATCCCCTTTCCTTCCATTGCTTCTTCTTCCTCCTCTTTTTCTCATTTCCACTTCTTCTTCTTCTTCCCATTGTTCTCCTTCTTCCACTTGCACTTCTTCCTTTTCTTCTTGGTCTTCCACTTCTTCTTGTTCCTCTTCTTCTCCTTCTGCCACCTCTTCTCACTCCTCCCGTTGTCCTTCCTCCACTTCTTATTCTTCATCTCCTTTCATTCCACTACTTCCTCCTATTCCTCTTATTCTCTCCTTCTACCACTTCTTCTACTTCTACTTTTTGTTCTTCTTCATTTTCGTCTCCTTCTTCTGCTTCTTCTGCTTACACTTCCTCTTCTTCTCCTTCCCCCAAATCTTATGCTTACACTTCTCCTTCTTCTTCCTCTTCTCCTCCAGATTCCACTTCTTCTAGTTCTTCTTCCCTTCCCTTCTACTCTTTCTTCTTTTCCTCCTTTTCTCCTTGTTCGAATTCTTCTACTTCATCTCACCTCCTTCCACTACTTCTTCTTCCTCCTCTTCTTCACCTTCTTCACTTTCCACATCTTCTTCTTCATCTCACCTCTTTCCATTACTTCTTTTTCCTCCTCTTGTTGACCTTCTTCAACTTCTTCATTTTCCACATCTTCTTCTTCTTCCTTTTCTTCTCCTTCTTCCACTTCTTCTAGTTACTCTCCTTCTTCTTCCTCTTCTTATCTTTCTTCCACTTCTCCTGCCTCCTCTTGTTCGCTTTCTTCCACTTGTTCTTCATCCTCTCCTTTCCTTTCTTTTCTTCCTCTTCATCTCCTTCTTCTTCTTCCTTTCCTTCGTCATATCCCTCTTTTTCTCCTTCTTCTGCTTCCACTTGCATTTCTACCTCTTGTTCTCCTTCTTCCGCTTCTTCTCCATCATCCCCACTCCTTCAACTACTTCTTCTTCTTCCTCTTGTTCACCTTCTTCCACTTCTACTACATCCATTTGTTCTTCTTCTTCCCTCTCTTCTCCTTCTTGCCCTTCTTCTGCCTACACTACTTCTTCTTCCTCCCCATCTTCTTCTTCTGCTTGTTCCACTCCTCCTTCATCCCCTTTCCTTCCATTGCTTCTTCTTCCTCCTCTTTTTCTCATTCTTCCACTTCTTCTTCTTCCTATTGTTCTCCTTCTTCCACTTGCACTTCTTCCTTTTCTTCTCGTTCTTCCACCACTGCTTCTTCCTCTTCTCCTCCTTCTGCCACCTTTTCTTTGTCCTCCCATTCTCCTTCTTCCACTTCTTTTTCTTCATCTCCTTTCATTCTATTACTTCCTCCTATTCGTCTTATTCTCTCCTTCTACCATTTCTTCTACTTCTACTTGTTGTTCTTCTTCATTTTCGTCTCCTTCTTCCGCTTCTTCTGCTTAGACTTCTTCTTCTTCCTCTTCTTCCATTTCTTCTCCTTCCACAACTTCTTCTTCTAACTTTCCGTCTTTTCCTTCCTCTTTTTCTCCATCCCCCACTTCTGTTGCTTCCCATTGTTGCTCTTCCTCTTCTTCTCCTTCCCCCAAATCTTGTGCTTACACTTCTTCTTCTTCTTCCTCTTCTCCTCCAGATTCCACTTCTTCTGCTTCTTTTTCCCTTCCCTTCCCCTCCTTCTTCCTTTTCCTCCTTTTCTCCTTGTTCCAATTCTTCTTCTTCATCTCACCTCTTTCCATTACTTATTCTTCCTCCTCTTGTTGACCGTCTTCAACTTCTTCATTTTCCACATCTTCTTCTTCTTCCTTTTCTTCTCCTTCTTCCACTTCTTCTAGTTACTCTCCTTCTTCTTCCTCTTCTTATCTTTCTTCCACTTCTCCTGCCTCCTCTTGTTCTCTTTCTTCCACTTGTTCTTCATCCTCTCCTTTCCTTTCTTTTCTTCCTCTTCAACTCCTTCTTCTTGTTCCTTTCCTTCGTCATATCCCTCTTTTTCTCCTTCTTCTTGCTTCCACTTGCATTTCTACCTCTGGTTCTCCTTCTTCCACTTCTTTTCCATCATCCCCACTGCTTCAACTACTTCTTCTTCGTCCTCTTGTTCACCTTCTTCCACTTTTACTACATCCACTTCTTCTTCTTCTTCCCTCTTTTCTCCTTCTTGCCATTCTTCTGCCTACACTACTTTTTCTTCATCCCCTTCTTCTTCTCCTACTTGTTCCACTCCTTCTTCATCCCGTTTCCTTCCATTGCTTCTTCTTCCTCCTCTTTTTCTCTTTTTTCCATTTCTTCTTCTTCTTCCTCTTCTTTTCCTTCTGCCACCTCTTCTCTTCCTTGCGTTCTCCTTCTTCCACTTTTTCTTCTTCATCTCGTTTCATTCCACTACTTCCTCCTATTCCTCTTATTCTCTCCTTCTACCACTTCTTCTACTTCAACTTGTTGTTCTTCTTCATTTTCGTCTTCTTCTTTCGCTTCTTGTGCTTACACTTCTTATTCCTCTTCTTCAATTTCTTCTCCTTCCACAACTCCTTCTTCTTTCCTTTCCGTCTTCTCCTCCCTCTTTTTCTCCATCCCCCACTTCTGTTGCTTCCCATTGTTGCTCTTCCTGTTCTTCTCCTTCCCCAAAATCTTATGCTTACACTTCTTCTTCTTCTTCCTCTTCTCCTCCAGCTTCCACTTCTTCTGCTTCTTCTTCCCTTCCCTTCCCCTCCTTCTTCCTTTTCCTCCTTTTCTCCTTGTTCCAATTCTTCTTCTTCATCTCACCTACTTCCACTACTTCTGGTTCCTTCTCTTGTCCACCTTCTTCAACTTCTTCACTTTCCACATATTCTTCTTCTTCCTTTTCTTCTTCTTCTTCCACTTCTTCTACTTACTCTCCTTCTTCTTCCTCTTCTTATCTTTCTTCCACATCTCCTGCCTCCTCTTGTTCTCTTTCTTTGACTTCTTCTTCATCCTTTCCTTTCCTTTCTTTTCTTCCTCTTCATCTCCTTCTTCTGCTTCCTTTCCTTCGTCATATTCCTCCTTTTCTCCTTGTTCCAATTCTTCTTCTTCATCTCACCTCCTTCCATTACTTCTTCTTCCTCCTCTTGTTCACCTTCTTCAAGTTCTTCACTTTCCACATCTTCTTCTTCTTCCTTTTCTTCTCCTTCTTCCACTTCTTCTAGTTACTCTCCTTCTTCTTCCTCTTCTTATCTTTCTTCCACTTCTCCTGCCTCCTCTTATTCTCTTTCTTCCACTTCTTCTTCATCCTCTCCTTTCCTTTCTTTTATTCCTCTTCATCTCCTTCTTCTTCTTCCTTGTCTTCGTCTTCTTCATTTTCGTCTCCTTCTTCCGCTACTTCTGCTTATACTTCTTCTTCTTCCTCTTCTTCCATTTCTTCTCCTTCCACAACTTCTTCTTCTTTCCTTTCCGCCTTCTCCTTCCTCTTTTTCTCCATCCCCCACTTCTGTTGCTTCCCATTGTTGCTCTTCCTCTTCTTCTCCTTCCCCCAAATCTTGTGCTTACACTTCTTCTTCTTCTTCCTCTTCTCCTCCAGATTCCACTTCTTCTGATTCTTCTTCTTCCCTTCCCTTCCCCTCCTTCTTCCTTTTCTTCCTTTTCTCCTTGTTCCAATTCTTCTTCTTGATCTCACCTCCTTCCACTTCTTCTTCTGCCTCCTCTTGTTCACATTCTTCACATTCCACATCTTCTTCTTCTTGCTTTTCTTCTCCTTCTTGCACTTCTTCTAGTTACCCTCCTTCGTCTTCCTCTTCTTATCTTTCTTTCACTTCTCCTGCCTCCTCTTGTTCTCTTTCTTCCACTTCTTCTTCTTCTTCCTGTTGTTCTCCTTCTTCCACTTGCACTTCTTCCTTTTCTTCTCATTTTTCCACTTCTTCTTCTTCCTCTTCTTCTCCTTCTGCCACCTCTTCTCCCTCCTCCCGTTCTCCGTCTTCCACTTCTTCTTCTTCATCTCCTTTCATTCCACTACTTCCTCTTATTCCACTTATCCTCTCCTTCTACTACTTGTTGTTCTTCTTCATTTTCGTCTCCTTCTTCCGCTTCTTCTGCTTACACTTCTTCTTCTTCCTCTTCTTCGATTTCTTCTCCGTCCACAACTTCTTCTTCTTTCCTTTCCGTCTTCTCCTTCCTCTTTTTCTCCAACCATACTTCTGTTGCTTCCCATTGTTGCTCTTCCTCTTCTTCTCCTTCCCCCAAATCTTATGCTTACACTTCTTCTTCTTCTTCCTCTTCTCCTCTAGATTCCACTTCTTCTGCTTCTTCTTCCCTTCCCTTCCCCTCCTTCTTCCTTTTCCTCCTTTTCTCCTTGTTCCAATTCTTCTTCTTCATCTCACCTCCTTCCACTACTTCTTCTTCTTCCTCTTCTCCTCCAGTTTCCACTTCTTCTGCTTGTTCTTCCCTTCCCTTCCCCTCCTTCTTCCTTTTCCTCCTGTTCTCCTTGTTCCAATTCTTCTTCTTCATCTCACCTCCTTCCACTACTTCTTCTTCTTCCTCCTGTTCACCTTCCTCAACTTCTTCACTTTCCACATCTTCTTCTTCTTCCTTCTTCCTTCTTCCTCCCCTTCTTCTTCTCCTCCTTGTTCCACTTCTTCTTCATCCCCTTTCCTTCCATTGCTTCTTCTTCCTCCTCTTTTTCTCATTTCCACTTCTTCTTCTTCTTCCCATTGTTCTCCTTCTTCCACTTGCACTTCTTCCTTTTCTTCTTGGTCTTCCACTTCTTCTTGTTCCTCTTCTTCTCCTTCTGCCACCTCTTCTCACTCCTCCCGTTGTCCTTCCTCCACTTCTTATTCTTCATCTCCTTTCATTCCACTACTTCCTCCTATTCCTCTTATTCTCTCCTTCTACCACTTCTTCTACTTCTACTTTTTGTTCTTCTTCATTTTCGTCTCCTTCTTCTGCTTCTTCTGCTTACACTTCCTCTTCTTCTCCTTCCCCCAAATCTTATGCTTACACTTCTCCTTCTTCTTCCTCTTCTCCTCCAGATTCCACTTCTTCTAGTTCTTCTTCCCTTCCCTTCTCCTCTTTCTTCTTTTCCTCCTTTTCTCCTTGTTCGAATTCTTCTACTTCATCTCACCTCCTTCCACTACTTCTTCTTCCTCCTCTTCTTCACCTTCTTCACTTTCCACATCTTCTTCTTCATCTCACCTCTTTCCATTACTTCTTTTTCCTCCTCTTGTTGACCTTCTTCAACTTCTTCATTTTCCACATCTTCTTCTTCTTCCTTTTCTTCTCCTTCTTCCACTTCTTCTAGTTACTCTCCTTCTTCTTCCTCTTCTTATCTTTCTTCCACTTCTCCTGCCTCCTCTTGTTCGCTTTCTTCCACTTGTTCTTCATCCTCTCCTTTCCTTTCTTTTCTTCCTCTTCATCTCCTTCTTCTTCTTCCTTCCTTCGTCATATCCCTCTTTTTCTCCTTCTTCTGCTTCCACTTGCATTTCTACCTCTTGTTCTCCTTCTTCCGCTTCTTCTCCATCATCCCCACTCCTTCAACTACTTCTTCTTCTTCCTCTTGTTCACCTTCTTCCACTTCTACTACATCCATTTGTTCTTCTTCTTCCCTCTCTTCTCCTTCTTGCCCTTCTTCTGCCTACACTACTTCTTCTTCCTCCCCATCTTCTTCTTCTCCTTGTTCCACTCCTCCTTCATCCCCTTTCCTTCCATTGCTTCTTCTTCCTCCTCTTTTTCTCATTCTTCCACTTCTTCTTCTTCCTATTGTTCTCCTTCTTCCACTTGCACTTCTTCCTTTTCTTCTCGTTCTTCCACCACTGCTTCTTCCTCTTCTCCTCCTTCTGCCACCTTTTCTTTGTCCTCCCGTTCTCCTTCTTCCACTTCTTTTTCTTCATCTCCTTTCATTCCATTACTTCCTCCTATTCGTCTTATTCTCTCCTTCTACCATTTCTTCTACTTCTACTTGTTGTTCTTCTTCATTTTCGTCTCCTTCTTCCGCTTCTTCTGCTTAGACTTCTTCTTCTTCCTCTTCTTCCATTTCTTCTCCTTCCACAACTTCTTCTTCTAACTTTCCGTCTTTTCCTTCCTCTTTTTCTCCATCCCCCACTTCTGTTGCTTCCCATTGTTGCTCTTCCTCTTCTTCTCCTTCCCCCAAATCTTGTGCTTACACTTCTTCTTCTTCTTCCTCTTCTCCTCCAGATTCCACTTCTTCTGCTTCTTTTTCCCTTCCCTTCCCCTCCTTCTTCCTTTTCCTCCTTTTCTCCTTGTTCCAATTCTTCTTCTTCATCTCACCTCTTTCCATTACTTATTCTTCCTCCTCTTGTTGACCGTCTTCAACTTCTTCATTTTCCACATCTTCTTCTTCTTCCTTTTCTTCTCCTTCTTCCACTTCTTCTAGTTACTCTCCTTCTTCTTCCTCTTCTTATCTTTCTTCCACTTCTCCTGCCTCCTCTTGTTCTCTTTCTTCCACTTGTTCTTCATCCTCTCCTTTCCTTTCTTTTCTTCCTCTTCAACTCCTTCTTCTTGTTCCTTTCCTTCGTCATATCCCTCTTTTTCTCCTTCTTCTTGCTTCCACTTGCATTTCTACCTCTGGTTCTCCTTCTTCCACTTCTTTTCCATCATCCCCACTGCTTCAACTACTTCTTCTTCGTCCTCTTGTTCACCTTCTTCCACTTTTACTACATCCACTTCTTCTTCTTCTTCCCTCTTTTCTCCTTCTTGCCATTCTTCTGCCTACACTACTTTTTCTTCATCCCCTTCTTCTTCTCCTACTTGTTCCACTCCTTCTTCATCCCGTTTCCTTCCATTGCTTCTTCTTCCTCCTCTTTTTCTCTTTTTTCCATTTCTTCTTCTTCTTCCTCTTCTTTTCCTTCTGCCACCTCTTCTCTTCCTTGCGTTCTCCTTCTTCCACTTTTTCTTCTTCATCTCGTTTCATTCCACTACTTCCTCCTATTCCTCTTATTCTCTCCTTCTACCACTTCTTCTACTTCAACTTGTTGTTCTTCTTCATTTTCGTCTTCTTCTTTCGCTTCTTGTGCTTACACTTCTTATTCCTCTTCTTCAATTTCTTCTCCTTCCACAACTCCTTCTTCTTTCCTTTCCGTCTTCTCCTCCCTCTTTTTCTCCATCCCCCACTTCTGTTGCTTCCCATTGTTGCTCTTCCTGTTCTTCTCCTTCCCCAAAATCTTATGCTTACACTTCTTCTTCTTCTTCCTCTTCTCCTCCAGCTTCCACTTCTTCTGCTTCTTCTTCCCTTCCCTTCCCCTCCTTCTTCCTTTTCCTCCTTTTCTCCTTGTTCCAATTCTTCTTCTTCATCTCACCTACTTCCACTACTTCTGGTTCCTTCTCTTGTCCACCTTCTTCAACTTCTTCACTTTCCACATATTCTTCTTCTTCCTTTTCTTCTTCTTCTTCCACTTCTTCTACTTACTCTCCTTCTTCTTCCTCTTCTTATCTTTCTTCCACATCTCCTGCCTCCTCTTGTTCTCTTTCTTTGACTTCTTCTTCATCCTTTCCTTTCCTTTCTTTTCTTCCTCTTCATCTCCTTCTTCTGCTTCCTTTCCTTCGTCATATTCCTCCTTTTCTCCTTGTTCCAATTCTTCTTCTTCATCTCACCTCCTTCCATTACTTCTTCTTCCTCCTCTTGTTCACCTTCTTCAAGTTCTTCACTTTCCACATCTTCTTCTTCTTCCTTTTCTTCTCCTTCTTCCACTTCTTCTAGTTACTCTCCTTCTTCTTCCTCTTCTTATCTTTCTTCCACTTCTCCTGCCTCCTCTTATTCTCTTTCTTCCACTTCTTCTTCATCCTCTCCTTTCCTTTCTTTTATTCCTCTTCATCTCCTTCTTCTTCTTCCTTGTCTTCGTCTTCTTCATTTTCGTCTCCTTCTTCCGCTACTTCTGCTTATACTTCTTCTTCTTCCTCTTCTTCCATTTCTTCTCCTTCCACAACTTCTTCTTCTTTCCTTTCCGCCTTCTCCTTCCTCTTTTTCTCCATCCCCCACTTCTGTTGCTTCCCATTGTTGCTCTTCCTCTTCTTCTCCTTCCCCCAAATCTTGTGCTTACACTTCTTCTTCTTCTTCCTCTTCTCCTCCAGATTCCACTTCTTCTGCTTCTTCTTCTTCCCTTCCCTTCCCCTCCTTCTTCCTTTTCTTCCTTTTCTCCTTGTTCCAATTCTTCTTCTTGATCTCACCTCCTTCCACTTCTTCTTCTGCCTCCTCTTGTTCACATTCTTCACATTCCACATCTTCTTCTTCTTGCTTTTCTTCTCCTTCTTGCATTTCTTCTAGTTACCCTCCTTCGTCTTCCTCTTCTTATCTTTCTTTCACTTCTCCTGCCTCCTCTTGTTCTCTTTCTTCCACTTCTTCTTCTTCTTCCTGTTGTTCTCCTTCTTCCACTTGCACTTCTTCCTTTTCTTCTCATTTTTCCACTTCTTCTTCTTCCTCTTCTTCTCCTTCTGCCACCTCTTCTCCCTCCTCCCGTTCTCCGTCTTCCACTTCTTCTTCTTCATCTCCTTTCATTCCACTACTTCCTCTTATTCCACTTATCCTCTCCTTCTACTACTTGTTGTTCTTCTTCATTTTCGTCTCCTTCTTCCGCTTCTTCTGCTTACACTTCTTCTTCTTCCTCTTCTTCGATTTCTTCTCCGTCCACAACTTCTTCTTCTTTCCTTTCCGTCTTCTCCTTCCTCTTTTTCTCCAACCATACTTCTGTTGCTTCCCATTGTTGCTCTTCCTCTTCTTCTCCTTCCCCCAAATCTTATGCTTACACTTCTTCTTCTTCTTCCTCTTCTCCTCTAGATTCCACTTCTTCTGCTTCTTCTTCCCTTCCCTTCCCCTCCTTCTTCCTTTTCCTCCTTTTCTCCTTGTTCCAATTCTTCTTCTTCATCTCACCTCCTTCCACTACTTCTTCTTCTTCCTCTTCTCCTCTAGATTCCACTTCTTCTGCTTCTTCTTCCCTTCCCTTCCCCTCCTTCTTCCTTTTCCTCCTTTTCTCCTTGTTCCAATTCTGCTTCTTCATCTCACCTCCTTCCACTGCTTCTTCTTCCTCCTCTTGTTCACCTTCTTCAACTTCTTAACTTTCCACATCTTCGTCTTCCTCCCCTTCTTCTCCTCCTTGTTGCACTTCTGCTTCATCCCCTTTCCTTACATTGCTTCTTCTTCCTCCTCTTTTTCTCATTCTTCCACATCTTCTTCTTCTTCCTCTTCTTCTCCTTCTACCACCTCTTCTCCCTCCTCCCGTTCTCCTTCTTCCACTTCTTCTTCTTCATCTCCTTTCATTCCACTACTTCCTCCTATTCCTCTTATTCTCTCCTGCCTCCTCTTGTTCTCTTTCTTCCACTTCTTCTTCTTCCTCTCCTTTCCTTTCTTTTCTTCCTCTTCATCTCCTTCTTCTTCTTCCTTTCCTTCGTCATATCCCTCTTTTTCTCCTTCTTCTACTTCCAATTGCATTTCTACCTCTTGTTCTCTTTTTTCCACTTCTTCTCCATCATCCCCACTCCTTCAACTACTTCTTCTTCTTCCTCTTGTTTACCTTCTTCCACCTCTACCATATGCATTTGTTCTTCTTCTTCCCTCTCTTCTCCTTCTTGCCCTTCTTCTGCCTACACGACTTCTTCTTCCTCCCCTTCTTCTTTTCCTCCTTATTCCACTTCTCCTGCCTCCTCTTGTTCTCTTTCTTCCACTTCTTCTTCATCCTCTCCTTTCCTTTCTTTTCTTCCTCTTCATCTCATTCTTCTTCTTCCTTTCCTTCGTCATATCGCTCTTTTTCTCCTTCTTCTGCTTCCACTTACATTTCTACCTCTTGTTCTCCTTCTTCCACTTCTTCTCCATCTCCCCACTCCTTCAACTACTTCTTTTTCTTCCTCTTGTTCACCTTCTTCCACGTCTACTACATCCACTTGTTCTTCTTCTTCCCTCTCTTCTCCTTCTTCCCTTTCTTTTACCTACACTACTTCTTCTTCTCCTCCTATTTCCACTTCTTCTTCATCCCCTTTCCTTCCATTGCTTCTTCTTCCTCCTCTTTTTCTCATTCTTTCACTCCTTGTTCTTCTTCCTATTGTTCTCCTTCTTCCACTTGCACTTCTTCCTTTTCTTCTCGTTCTACCACTTCTTCTTCCTCTTCTTCTCCTTCTGCCACCTCTTCTCCCTCCTCCTGTTCTCCTGCATCCACTTCTTCTTCTTCATCTCCTTTCATTCCACTACTTCCTCCTATTCGTCTTATTCTGTCCTTCTACCACTTCTTCTACTTCTACTTGTTGTTCTTCTTCATTTTCGTCTCCTTCTTCCGCTTCTTCTGCTTACACTTCTTCTTGTTCCTCTTCTTCGATTTCTTTTCGTTCCATAACTTCTTCTTCTTTACTTTCCATCTTCGCCTTCCTCTTTTTCTCCATCCCCTACTTCTGTTGCTTCCGATTGATGCTCTTCCTCTTCTTCTCCTTCCCCTAAATCTTATGCCTACACTTCTTCTTCTTTTTCCTCGTCTCCTCCAGATTCCACCTCTTCTGCTTCTTCTTCCCTTCCCTTCCCTTCCCCTCCCCTTCTTCTTCCTTTTCCTCCTTTTCTCCTTGTTCCAATTCTTCTTCTTCATCTCACCTCCTTCCACTACTTCTTCCTCATCTTGTTCACCGTCTTCACTTTCCACATCTTCTTCTTCTTCCTTTACTTCTTCTTCCAATTCTTCTAGTTACTCTCCTTCTTCTTCCTCTTCTTATCTTTCTTCCACTTCTCCTGCCTCCTCTTGTTCTCTTTCTTCCTTCATCCTCTCCTTTCCTTTCTTTTCTTCCACTTCATCTCCTTCTTCTTCTTCCTTTCCTTCGTCATATCACTCTTTTTCTCCTTCTTCTGCTTCCACTTGCATTTCTACCTCTTCTTCTCCTTCTTCCACTTCTTCTCCATCATCCCCACTCCTTCAACTACTTCTTCTTCTTCCTCTTGTTTACCTTCTTCCACCTCTACCATATCCATTTGTTCTTCTTCTTCCCTCTCTTCTCCTTCTTGCCCTTCTTCTGCCTACACGACTTCTTCTTCCTCCCCTTCTTCTTTTCCTCCTTATTCCACTTCTCCTGCCTCCTCTTGTTCTCTTTCTTCCACTTCTTCTTCATCCTCTCCTTTCCTTTCTTTTCTTCCTCTTCATCTCATTCTTCTTCTTCCTTTCCTTCGTCATATCGCTCTTTTTCTCCTTCTTCTGCTTCCACTTACATTTCTACCTCTTGTTCTCCTTCTTCCACTTCTTCTCCATCTCCCCACTCCTTCAACTACTTCTTTTTCTTCCTCTTGTTCACCTTCTTCCACGTCTACTACATCCACTTGTTCTTCTTCTTCCCTCTCTTCTCCTTCTTCCCTTTCTTTTACCTACACTACTTCTTC
The DNA here is from genome assembly GCA_037954015.1 of Psophocarpus tetragonolobus. Taxonomy (NCBI): domain Eukaryota; kingdom Viridiplantae; phylum Streptophyta; class Magnoliopsida; order Fabales; family Fabaceae; genus Psophocarpus; species Psophocarpus tetragonolobus. The sequence continues at coordinate 22,237,952 of CM075694.1, forward strand.
TTCTCCTCCTATTTCCACTTCTTCTTCATCCCCTTTCCTTCCATTGCTTCTTCTTCCTCCTCTTTTTCTCATTCTTTCACTCCTTGTTCTTCTTCCTATTGTTCTCCTTCTTCCACTTGCACTTCTTCCTTTTCTTCTCGTTCTACCACTTCTTCTTCCTCTTCTTCTCCTTCTGCCACCTCTTCTCCCTCCTCCTGTTCTCCTGCATCCACTTCTTCTTCTTCATCTCCTTTCATTCCACTACTTCCTCCTATTCGTCTTATTCTGTCCTTCTACCACTTCTTCTACTTCTACTTGTTGTTCTTCTTCATTTTCGTCTCCTTCTTCCGCTTCTTCTGCTTACACTTCTTCTTGTTCCTCTTCTTCGATTTCTTTTCGTTCCATAACTTCTTCTTCTTTACTTTCCATCTTCGCCTTCCTCTTTTTCTCCATCCCCTACTTCTGTTGCTTCCGATTGATGCTCTTCCTCTTCTTCTCCTTCCCCTAAATCTTATGCCTACACTTCTTCTTCTTTTTCCTCGTCTCCTCCAGATTCCACCTCTTCTGCTTCTTCTTCCCTTCCCTTCCCTTCCCCTCCCCTTCTTCTTCCTTTTCCTCCTTTTCTCCTTGTTCCAATTCTTCTTCTTCATCTCACCTCCTTCCACTACTTCTTCCTCATCTTGTTCACCGTCTTCACTTTCCACATCTTCTTCTTCTTCCTTTACTTCTTCTTCCAATTCTTCTAGTTACTCTCCTTCTTCTTCCTCTTCTTATCTTTCTTCCACTTCTCCTGCCTCCTCTTGTTCTCTTTCTTCCTTCATCCTCTCCTTCCTTTCTTTTCTTCCACTTCATCTCCTTCTTCTTCTTCATTTCCTTCGTCATATCACTCTTTTTCTCCTTCTTCTGCTTCCACTTGCATTTCTACCTCTTCTTCTCCTTCTTCCACTTCTTCTCCATCATCCCCACTCCTTCAACTACTTCTTCTTCTTCCTCTTGTTCACCTTCTTCCACTTCTACTACATCCACTTGTTCTTCTTCTTCCCTCTCTTCTCCTTCTTGCCCTCCTTCTGCCTACACTACTTCTTCTTCCTCCCCTTCTTCTTCTCCTCTTTGTTCCACTTCTTCTTCATCCCCTTTCCTTCCATTGCTTTTTCTTTTTCCTCTTTTTCTCATTCTTCCACTTCTTCTTCTTCTTCCTATTGTTCTCCTTCTTCCACTTTCACTTCTTCCTATTGTTCTCCTTCTTCCACTTTCACTTCTTCCTTTTCTTCTCGTTCTTCCACTTCTTCTTCTTCCTCTTCTTCTCCTTCTTCCACCTCTTCTCCCTCCTCCCGTTCTCCTTCTTCCACTACCTCTTCTTCATTTCCTTTCATTCCACTACTTGCACTTCCTATTCCTCTTATTCTCTCCTTCAACCACTTCTTCTACTTCTACTTGTTGTTCTTCTTCATTTTCGTCTCCTTCTTCGGCTTCTTCTGCTTACACTTCCTCTTCTTCCCTTACCTTCCCCTCCTTCTTCCTTTTCCTCCTTTTCTCCTTGTTCCAATTCTTCTTCTTCATCTCACCTCCTTCCACTACTTCTTCTTCCTCCTCTTGTTCACCTTCCTCACTTTCCACATCTTTTTCTTCTTCCTTTTCTTTTCCTTCTTCCACTTCTTCTAGTTACTCTCCTTCTTCTTCCTCTTCTTATCTTTCTTCCACTTCTCTTGCCTCCTCTTGTTCTCTTTCTTCCACTTCTTCTTCATCCTCTCCTTTCCTTTCTTTTCTTGCTCTTCATCTCCTTCTTCTTCTTCTTCCTTTCGTTCGTCATATCCCTCTTTTTCTCATTGTTCCACTTCTTCTTCTTATTATTCTCCTTCTTCGACATACAGTTCTTCCTTTTCTTCTCATTCTTCCACTTCTTCTTCTTCATCTCCTTTCATTCCACTACTTCTACCACTTCTTCTACTTCTACTTGTTGTTCTTCTTCATTTTCGTCTCCTTCTTTCGCTTCCTCTGCTTACGCCTCTTTTTCCTCCATTTCTTCTCCTTCCACTTTTTCTTTCCTTTTCGTCTTCTCCTTCCTCTTTTTCACCATCCCCCACTTCTTTTGCTTCCCATTGTTGCTCTTCCTCTTCTTCTCCTTCCCCCAAATCTTATGCTTACACTTCTTCCTCTTCTTCCTCCTCTCCCCTAGATTCCACTTCTTCTAGTTCTTCTTCCCTTCCCTTCCCCTCCTTCTTCCTCTTCTTCCTTTTCTCCTTGTTCCAATTCTTCTTCTTCATCTCACGTCCTTCCACTACTTCTTCTTCCTCCTCTTGTTCACCTTCTTCTGCTTCCACTTGCATTTCTACCTCTTGTTGCCTTCTTCCACTTCTTCTTCTTCCTCTTGCTCACATTCTTCCACTTCTACTACATCCACTTGTTCTTCTTTTTCCCTCTCTTCTCCTTCTTGCCCTTCTTCTGTCTACACTACTTCTTTTTCCTTGCCTTCTTCTTCTCCTCTTTGTTCCACTCCTTCTTCATCCCCTTTCCTTCCATTGCTTCTTCTTCCTCCTCTTTTTCTCATTCTTCCACTTCTTCTTCTTCTTCCTCTTCTTGTCCTTCTGCCACCTCTTTTCCTCCTCCCGTTCTCCTTCGTCCACTTCTTCTTCTTCGTCTCCTTTCATTCCACTACGTCCTCCTATTCCTCTTATTATCTCCTTCTACCATTTCTTCTACTTCTACATGTTGTTCTTCTTCATTTTCGCCTCCTTCTTCCTCTTCTTCCTCTTCTTCCATTTCTTCTCCTTCCACAATTTCTTCTTCTTTCCTTTCCGTCTTCTCCTTCCTCTTTTTCTCCATCCCCCACTTCTATTGCTTCCCATTGATGCTCTTCCTCTTCTTCTCCTTCCCCCAAATCTTATGCTTACACTTCTTCTTTTTCTTCCTCTTCTCCTCCAGCTTCCACTTCTTCTGCTTCTTCTTCCCTTCCCTTCCCCTCCTTCTTCCTTTTCCTCCTTTTCTCCTTATTCCAATTCTTCTTCTTCATCTCACCTCCTTCCACTACTTCTTATTCCTCCTCTTATTCACCTTCTTCAACTTCTTCACTTTCCACATCTTCTTCTTCTTCCTTTTCTTCTCCTTCTTCCACTTCTTCTAGTTACTCTCCTTCTTCTTCCTCTACTTTTCTTTCTTCCATTTCTACTGCCTCCTCTTGTTCTCTTTCTTCCATTTCTTCTTCATCCTGTCCTTTCCTTTCTTTTCTTCCTCTTCATCTCCTTCTTCTTCTTCCTTTCCTTCGTCATATCCCTCTCTTTCTCCTTCTTCGGCTTTCACTTGCATTTCTACCTCTTGTTCTCCTTCTTCCACTTCTTCTCCATCATCCCCACTCCTTCAACTACTTCTTCTTCTTCCTCTTATTCACCTTCTTCCACCTCTACTACATCCACTTCTTCTTCTTCTTCCCACTCTTCTCCTTCTTGCCTTTCTTCTTTCTACACTACTTCTTCCTCCCGTTCTTCTTCTCCTCCTTGCTCCACTACTTCTTGATTCCACTTTCTTTCCATTGCTTCTTCTTCCTCCTCTTTTTCTCATTCTTGCACTTCTTCTTCTTCTTCCTATTGTTCTCCTTCTTCAACTTGCACTTCTTCCTTTTGTTCTCGTTCTTCCACTTCTTCTTCCTCCTCTTCTTCTCCTTCTGCCACCTCTTCTTCCTCCTCTTGTTCTCCTTCTTCCACTTCTTCTTCTTCATCTCCTCTCATTCCATTACTTTCTCCTATTCCTCTTATTCTCTCCCTCTACCACTTCTTCTACTTCTACTTATTGTTCTTCTTCAATTTCGTCTCCTTCTTTCGCTTCTTTTGCTTACACTTCTTCTTCTTCCGTCTTCTTCTCCTTCCCCCAAATCTTATGCTTACACTTCTTCTTCTTCTTCCTCTTCTCCTCCAGATTCCACTTCTTCCGCTTCTTCTTCCCTTCCCTTCCCCTCCTTCTTCCTTTTCCTCCTTTTCTCCTTGTTCCAATTCTTCTTCTTCATCTCACCTCCTTCCACTACTTCTTCTTCCTCCTCTTGTTCACCTTCTTCAACTTCTTCACTTTCCACATCTTCTTCTTCCTTTTCTTCTGCTCCTTCCACTTCTTCTAGTTACACTGCTTCTTCTTCCTCTTCTTATCTTTCTTCCACTTCTCCTGCCTCCTCTTGTTGCCTTTCTTCCACTTCTTCTTCATCCTCTCATTTCCTTTCTTTTCTTCCTCTTCATCTCCTTCTTCTGCTTCCTTTCCATCGTCATATTCCTCCTTTTCTCCTTGTTCCAATTCTTCTTCTTCATCTCACCTCCTTCCATTACTTCTTCTTACTCCTCTTGTTCACCTTCTTCAAGTTCTTCACTTTCCACATCTTCTTCTTCTTCCTTTTCTTCTCCTTCTTCCACTTCTTCTAGTTACTCTCCTTCTTCTTCCTCTTCTTATCTTTCTTCCACTTCTTCTGCCTCCTCTTGTTCTCTTTCTTCCATTTCTCCTTCTTCTGCTTCCACTTGCATTTCTACCTCTTATTCTCCTTCTTCCACTTCTTTTCCATCATCCCCACTCCTTCAACTACTTCTTCTTCTTCCTCTTGTTCACCTTCTTCCACTTTTACTACATCCACTTCTTTTTCTTCTTCCCTCTTTTCTCCTTCTTGCCATTCTTCTGCCTACACTACTTCTTCTTGATCCCCTTCTTCTTCTCCTCCTTGTTCCATTCCTTCTTCATCCCATTTCCTTCTATTGCTTCTTCTTCCTCCTCTTTTTCTCATTCTTCGACTTCTTCTTCTTCTTCCTCTTCTTCTCCTTCTGCCACCTCTTCTCTTCCTCACGTTCTCCTTCTTCCACTTCTTCTTCTTCATCTCCTTTCATTCCACTTCTTCCTCCTATTCCTTTTATTCTCTCCTTCTACCACTTCTTCTACTTCTACTTGTTGTTCTTCTTCATTTTCGTCTTCTTCTTTCGCTTCTTCTGCTTACACTTCTTCTTCTTTCTCTTCTTCCATTTCTTCTCCTTCCACAACTTCTTCTTCTTTCCTTTCCGTCTTCTCCTTCCTCTTTTTCTCCAACCCCCACTTCTGTTGCTTCCCATTGTTGGTCTTCCTGTTCTTCTCCTTCCCCCAAATCTTATGCTTACACTTCTCCTTCTTCTTCCTCTTCTCGTTCAGCTTCTACTTCTTCTGCTTCTTCTTCCCTTCCCTTCCCCTCCTTCTTCCTTTTCTGCCTTTTCTCTTGGTTCCAATTCTTCTTCTTCATCTCACCTTCTTCCACTACTTCTTGTTCCTCCTGTTGTCCACCTTCTTCGACTTCTTCACTTTCCACATCTTCTTCTTCTTCCTTTTCTTCTCCTTCTTCCACTTCTTCTAGTTACTCTCCTTCTTTTTCCTCTTCTTATCTTCTTCTTCATCTCACCTCCTTCCACTATTTCTTCTTCCTCCTCTTGTTCACCTTCTTCAACTTCTTCACTTTCCACATCTTCTTCTTCTTCCTTTTCTTCTCCTTCTTCCACTTCTTCTAGTTACTCTCCTTCTTCTTCCTCTTCTTATCTTTCTTCCACTTCTCTGCCCTCCTCTTGTTCTCTTTCTTCCACTTCTTCTTCATCCTCTCGTTTCCTTTCTTTTCTTCCTCTTCATCTCCTTCTTCTTCTTCCTTTCCTTCGTCATATCCCTCTCTTTGTCCTTCTTCGGCTTTCACTTTCAATTTCTTCTTCTCCAACTTGTTCCACTTCTTCTTCATTCCCTTTCCTTCCATTGCTTCTTCTTCCTCCTCTTTTTCTCATTCTTCTACTTCTTCGACTTCTTCCATTTGCACTTCTTCCTTTTCTGCTCGTTTTTCCACTTCTTCTTCTTCCTCTTCTTCTCCTTCTGCCACCTCTTCTCCCTCCTCCCGTTCTCCTTCTTTAACTTCTTCTTCTTCATCTCCTTTCATTCCACTACTTCCTTCTATTCCTCTTATTCTCTCCTTCTACCACTTCTTCTACTTCTACTTGTTGTTCTTCTTCATTTTCGTCTCGTTCTTCCGCTTCTTCTGCTTACACTTCTTCTTCTTCCTCTTCTTCCATTTCTTTTCCTTCCACAACTTCTTCTTCTTTCCTTTCCTTCTTCTCATTCCTCCTATTCTCCATCCGCCACGTCTGTTGCTTCCCATTGCTGCTCTTCCTCTTCTTCTCCTTCCCCCAAATCTTATGCTTACACTTCTTCTTCTTCCTCCTCTTCTCCTCCAGCTTCCACTTCTTTTGCTTCTTCTTCCCTTCCCTTCCCTTCCCCTCCTTCTTCCTTTTCCTCCTTTTCTCCTTGTTCCAATTCTTCTTCTTCATCTCACCTCCTACCACTACTTCTTCTTCCTCCTCTTGTTCACCTTCTTCACTTTCCACATCTTCTTCTTCTTCCTTTTCTTCTCCTTCTTCCACTTCTTCTAGTTACTCTCCTTCATCTTCCTCTTCTTATCTTTCTTCCACTTCTTCTTCATCCTCTCCTTTCCTTTCTTTTCTTCGTCTTCATCTCCTGCTTCTTCTTCCTTTCCTTCGTCATATCCCTCTTTTTCTCCTTCTTCTGCTTCCACTTGCATTTCTACCCCTTGTTCTCCTTCTTCCACTTCTTCTCCATCATCCCCACTCCTTAAACTACTTCTTCCTCTTCCTCTTGTTCACCTTCTTCCACTTCTACTACATCCACTTGTTCATCTTCTTCCCTCTCTTCCCCTTCTTGCCCTTCTTCTGCCTACACTACTTCTTCTTCGTCCCCTTCTTCTTCTCCTTGTTGTTCCACTTCTTCTTCCTCCCCTTTCCTTCCATTGCTTTTTCTTCCTCCTCTTTTTCTCATTCTTCCACTTCTTCTTTTTCTTCCTATTGTTCTCCATCTTCCACTTGCACTTCTTCCTTTTCTTCTCGTTCTTCCACTTCTTCTTCTTCCTCTTCTCCCTCCTCCCGTTCTCCCTCTTTCACTTCTTCTTCTTCAACTCCTTTCACTCCACTACTTCCTCCTATTCCTCTTATTCTCTCCTTCTACCACTTTTTCTACTTGTTGTTCTTCTTCATTTTCGTCTCCTTCTTACGGTTCTTCTGCTTACACTTCTTCTTCTTCCTCTTCTTCCATTTCTTCTCCTTCCACAACTTCTTCTTCTTTCCTTTCCGTCTTCTTCTTCCTCTTTTTCTACATCCCCCACTTCTGTTGCTTCCCATTGTTGCTCTTCCTCTTCTTCTCCTTCCCCCAAATCTTATGCTTACACTTCTTCTTCGTCTTCCTATTTTCCTCCAGATTCCACTTCTTCTGCTTCTTCATCCCTTCCCTTCCCCTACTTCTTGCTTTTCTTCTCCTTCTTCCACTTCTTCTTCTTCCTTTTCTTCTCCTTCTTCCACTTCTTCTAGTTACTCTCCTTCTTCTTACACTTCTTATCTTTCTTCACTTCTTCTTCTTCTTCCTCTTCTCCTCCAGATTCCACTTCTTCTACTTCTTCTTCCCTTCCCTTCCCGTGCTTCTTCCTTTTCCTCGTTTTCTCCTTGTTCCAATTCTTCTTCTTCATCTCACCTCCTTCCACTACTTCTTCTTCCTCCTCTCGTTCACCTTCTTCAACTTCTTCACTTTCCACATCTTTTTCTTCCTCCTTTTCTTCTCATTCTTCCACTTCTTCTAGTTACTCTCCTTCTTCTTCCTCTTCTTATCTTTCTTCCACTTCTCCTGCCTCCTCTTATTCTCTTTCTTCCACTTCGTCTTCATCCTCTGATAGAAATCCAGAGTGGTTGGATTCGTTTTCCGGATCTATCTAGGTTGGAAGCTAATAAGTTAACAAAACAATGAGAATTGGGTAAACAAGAAAATGGAAAGGATGAAAATGGTTTAGCGAAGGGATAAATGACGCCACTTCCAAGGATGGAAGATAAGTCATATGACGCCACAAGGGTGGTGATTTACCCTTGATAAGTCTAGCAGAACGCCACAAGGAAAAATTTCTTGATAAGTTCTAAAGAGAAATTCATCTCACAAAAGGTAAAACCCAATTATAATTTCACTAATTCAATGGTTCTCCTTTGAGTACAATTCAACCCCTATTTATAGAACTAGATGACTGTTCAAAATCATAACTCTCAAAAGAAAAATTAAATACTCCATTATCACGCAATTATCACATATGATTAATTGCATGTTACATTAATTCCTAAATTAATGAAACGTTACAAAAAATGAAAAGTCATTGTCTTCGGCATTCACATCATTCCCTCCTTCTTCGAAAAGATTCATCCTCGAATCTATGACTTTATTTTCCTATCAATTTTATTCACTTATAATTTAAAATAAACAAAATCAACCTCCAGGATCAAATGTAACTTGTAAAAATTCATGCATCAAAGAAGTTTTCCTTTTTGGTTTCCAAACCCAAACATTGGAATCAAGAGGAATTCTTCTTCTAAAATAGACTTGTGCATTTTCTTCAGGAGTTTTAACCTCAACAATGTACTGAATGTACAATGACTCTAGAAAAGGGATATCCACATTTTCTTCCTCAAATATGGCAATTTGTGGGTTGTATTGTCATCGTCCTGTGCATTCAAAATACCAATAAAAGAAGAAAAATCATTAGCAATTTTTATTTTAACGTTCTTTTTCTCTCTTTCTCTTTCCTTTTCTCTCTCTTCCTCTTCACTCTTTTCTTTTTCTATTTTTCTCTTTTCTTCTCTTTCTTTTTCTATTTTCTCCTTCAACTTATGTTGATTATCACAAACTTCACTTGGTGTCAGAAATTTCAAATTAAGTTTGCGTCCTTCATGCACCAAAGAAACTGAAAGTCTTTCAGAATTTATCCTTTTACCCTACAACCAAGGTCTCCCTAAAAGAAAATGACATGAGTCCATGGGAGCAATATCGCATGTCACTTCCTCCACATATTTTCCAATAGTGAATCTAAATTAGTTTGCCTAGGATGAAGACTCGTTGGTAAGTTAAGTTTATTCACCAATCTTTCGCTCACCACGTTGCTATAACTTTCTTCATCAACTGCAAATAAACACAAATGACCTTCGATTAAACACCTTGTATAAAAAATATCCATCATAGTTCCAAACCTAGAGTCGAAGCTCTGATACCAACTGATATAAATCCAGAGTGGTTGGATTCGTTTTGCGGATCTATCTAGGTTGGAAGGTAATAAGTTAACAAAACAATGAGAATTGGGTAAACAAGAAAATGGAAAGGATGAAAATGGTTTAGCGAAGGGATAAATGACGCCACTTCCAAGGATGGAAGATAAGTCATATGACGCCACAAGGGTGGTGATTTACCCTTGATAAGTCTAGCAGAACCCCACAAGGAAAAATTCCTTGATAAGTTCTAAAGAGAAATTCATCTCACAAAAGGGTAAAACCCAATTATAATTTCACTAATTCAATGGTTCTCCTTTGAGTACAATTCAACCCCGATTTATAGAACTAGGTGACTGTTCAAAATCATAACTCTCAAAAGAAAAATTAAATACTCCATTATCACGCAATTATCACATATGATTAATTGCATGTTACATTAATTCCTAAATTAATGAAATGTTACAAAAAATGAAAAGTCATTGTCTTCGGCATTCACATCATCCTCTCCTTTCCTTTCTTTTCTTCCTCTTCATCTCCTTCTTCTTCTTCCTTTCCTTCATAATATCCCTCTTTTTGTCCTTCTTCTGCTTCCACTTGCATTTCTACCTCTTGTTCTCCTTCTTCCACTTCTTCTCCATCATCCCCACTCCTTCAACTACTTATTCTTCTTCCTCTTGTTCACCTTCTTCCACTTCTACTACATCCACTTGTTCTTCTTCTTCCTTCTCTTCTCCTTCTTGCCCTTCTTCTGCCTACACTACTTCTTCTTCCTCCCCTTCTTCTTCTCCTCCTTGTTCCACTTCTTCTTCATTCCCCTTTCCTTCCATTGCTTCTTCTTCCTCCTCTTTTTCTCATTCTTCCACTTCTTCTTCTTCTTCCTATTGTTCTCCTTCTTCCACTTGCACTACTTACTTTTCTTCTCGTTCTTCCACTTCTTCTTCTTCCTCTTCTTCTCCTTCTGCCACCTCCTCTTCCTCCTCCCGTTCTCCTCCTTCCACTTCTTCTTCTTCATCTCCTTTCATTCCACTACTTCCTCCTATTCCTCTTATTCTCTCCTTCTACCACTTCTTCTACTTCTACTTGTTGTTCTTCTTCATTTTCGTCTCCTTCTTCCGCTTCTTCTGCTTAGACTTCTTCTTCTTCCTCTTCTTCCATTTCTTCTCCTTCCACAACTTCTTCTTCTTTCCTTTCCGTCTTCTCCTTCCTCTTTTTCTCCATCCCCCACTTCTGTTGCTTCCCATTGTTGCTCTTCATCTTCTTCTCCTTCCCCCAAATCTTATGCTTACACTTCTTCTTCTTCTTCCTCTTCTCTTCCAGATTCCACTTCTTCTGCTTCTTCTTCCCTTCCCTTCCCCTCCATCTTCCTTTTCCTCCTTTTCTCCTTGTTCCAATTCTTCTTCTTCATCTCACCTCCTCTTGTTCACCTTCTTCAACTTCTTCACTTTCCACATCTTCTTCTTCTTCCTTTTCTTCTCCTTCTTCCACTTCTTCTTGTTACTCTCCTTCTTCTTCCTTTTCTTACCTTTCTTCCACTTCTCCTGCCTCCTCTTGTTCTCTTTCTTCCACTTCTGCCTACACTACTTCTTCTTCCTCCCCTTCTTCATGTCTTCCTTGTTCCACTTCTTCTTCATCCCCTTTCCTTCCATTGCTTCTTCTTCCTCCTCTTTTTCTCATTCTTCCACTTCTTCTTCTTCCTCCTATTGTTCTCCTTCTTCCACTTGCACTTCTTCCTTTTCTTCTCGTTCTTCCACTTCTTCTTCTTCCTCTTCTTCTCCTTCTGCCACCTCTTGTTCCTCCTCCCGTTCTCCTTCTTCCACTTCTTCTTCTTCATCTCCTTTCATTCCACTACTTCCTCCTATTCCTCTTATTCTCTATTTCTACTACTTCTTCTACTTCTACTTGTTGTTGTTCTTCATTTTTGTCTCCTTCTTCCGTTTCTTCTGCTTACACTTCTTCTTTTTCCTCTTCTTCCATTTCTTCTTCTTTCCTTTCCGTCTTCTCCTTTCTCTTTTTCTCCATCCCCTACTTATATTGCTTCCCATTGTTGCTCTTCCTCTTCTTCTCCTAGCCCCAAATCTTATGCTTACACTTCTTCTTCTTCTTCCTCTTCTTTTCCAGATTCCACTTCTTCTGCTTCTTCTTCCCTTCCTGTCCCCTGCTTCTTCCTTTTCCTCCTTTTCTCCTTGTTCCAATTCTTCTTCTTCATCTCACCTCGTTCCACTACTTATTCTTCCTCCTCTTGTTCACCTTCTTCACTTTCCACATCTTCTTCTTCTACCTTTTCTTCTCCTTCTTCCACTTCTTCTAGTTACTCTCCTTCTTCTTCCTCTTCTTATCTCACTTGCACTTCTCCCGCCTCCTTTTGTTCTCTTTCTTCCACTTCTTCTTCATCCTCTCCTTTCCTTTCTTTTCTTCCTCTTCATCTCCTTCTTCTTCTTCCTTTCCTTCATCATATCCCTCTTTTTCTGCTTCTTCTACTTCCACTTTCATTTCTACCTCTTGTTCTCCTTCTTCCACTTTTTCTCCATCATCCCCACTCCTTCAACTACTTCTTCTTCTTCCTCTTGTTCACCTTCTTCCACTTCTACTACATCCACTTCTTCTTCTTTTTCCCTCTCTTCTCCTTCTTGCCCTTCTTCTGCCTACACTACTTCTTCTTCCTCCCCTTCTTCTTCTCCTCCTTGTTCCACTTCTTCTTCATCCCCATTCTTTCCATTGCTTCTTCTTCCTCCTCTTTTTCTAATTCTTCCAATTCTTCTTGTTCTTCCTATTGTTCTCCTTCTTCCACTTCCACTTCTTCCTTTTCTTCTCGTTCTTCCACTTCTTCTTCTTCTCCTTCTGCCACCTCTTCTCTCTCCTCCCGTTCTCCATCTTCCACTTCTTCTTCTTCATCTCCTTTCATTCCACTACTTCCTCCTATTCCTCTTATTCTCTCCTTCTACCACTTCTTCTACTTCTACTTGTTGTTCTTCTTCATTTTCGTCTCCTTCTTCCGCTTCTTTTGCTTACACTTCTTCTTCTTCCTCTTCTTCCATGTCTTCTCCTTCCACAACTTCTTCTTCTTCGCTTTCCGTCTTCTCCTTCCTCTTTCTCTCCATCCCCCACTTCTGTTGCTTCCCATTGTTGCGCTTCCTGTTCTTCTCCTTCCCCCAAATCTTATGCTTACACTTCTTCTTCTTCTTCCTCTTGTCTCCAGATTCCACTTCTTTTGCTTTTTCTTCCCTTCCCTTCCCCTCCTTCTCCCTTTTCCTCCTTTTCTCCTTGTTCCAAGTCTTCTTCTTCATCTAACCTCCTTCCACTACTTCTTCTTCCTCCTCTTGTTCACCTTCTTCAACTTCTTCACTTTCCACATCTTCTTCTTCTTCCTTTTCTTCTCCTTCTTTCACTTCTTCTACTTATTCTCCTTTTTCTTCCTCTTCTTATCTTTCTTCAGCTTCTCCTGCCTCCTCTCGTTCTCTTTCTTCCACTTCTTCTTCATCCTCTCCTTTCCTTTCTTTTCTTCCTTTTCATCTCCTTCTTCTTCTTCCTTTCCTTAGTCATATCCCTCTTTTTCTCGTTCTTCTGCTTCCACTTCATCTCCATCATCCCCATTCCTTCAACTACTTCTTCTTCTTCCTATTGTTCACCTTCTTCCACCTCTACTACATCCACTTCTTCTTCTTCTTCCCTCTCTTTTCCTTCTTGCCCTTTTTCTGCCTACACTACTTCTTCTTCCTCCCATTCTTCTCCTCCTCCTTGTTCCACTTCTTCTTCATTCCCGTTTCCTTCCATTGCTTCTTCTTCTTCCTCCTCTTTTTCTCATTCTTCCTCTTCTTCTTCCTCTTCTTCTTATTGGTCTCGTTCTTCCACTTCTTCTTCTTCCTCTTCTTCTCCTTCTGCCACCTCTTCTCCCTCCTCCCGTTCTCCTCCTTCGACTTCTTCTTCTTCATCTCCTTTCATTCCACTACTTCTACCACTTCTTCTACTTCTACTTGTTGTTCTTTTTCATTTTCGTCTCCTTCTTCCACTTCTTCTGCTAACACTTCTTCTTCGTCCTCTTCTTCCATTTCTTCTCCTTCCACAACTTCTTCTTTCCTTTCCGTCTTCTCCTTCCTCTTTTTCTCCATCCCCCACTTCCCATTGTTGTTCTTCCTCTTCTTCTCCTTCCCCCAAATTTTATACTTACACTTCTTCTTGTTCTTCCTCTTCTCCTCCAGTCTCCACTTCTTCTGCTTGTTCTTCCCTTCCCTTCCCCTCCTTGTTCTTCGTCTTCCCTCTCTTCTCCTTCTTCCCCTTCTTCTGCCTACACTACTTCTTCTTCCTCCCCTTCTCCTTCTCCTCCTTGTTCCACTTCTTCTTCCTCCTGTTTTTCTCATTCTTCAACTTCTTCTTCTACTTCATATTGTTCTCCTTCTTCCACCTGCACTTCTTCCTTCTCTTCTCGTTCTTCCACTTCTTCTTCTTCCTCTTCTTCTCCTTCTGCCACCTCTTCTCCTCCTCCCATTCTCCTTCATCCACTTCTTCTTCTTCATCTCCTTTCATTCCACTACTTCCTCCTATTCCTCTTATTCTCTCCTTCAACCACTTCTTCTACTTCTACTTGTTCTTCTTCATTTTTGTCTCCTTCTTCCGCTTCTTCTGCTTACACTTCTTCTTCTTCCTCTTCTTCCATTTCTTCTCCTTCCACAACTTCTTCTTCTTCTTTCCTTTCCATCTTCTCTTTCCTCTTTTTCTCCATCCCCCACTTCTGTTGCTTCCCATTGTTGCTTTTCCTCTTCTTCTCCTTCCCCCAAATCTTATGCTTACACTTCTTCTTCTTCTTCCTCTTCTCCTCCAAATTCCACTTCTTCTGCTTCTTCTTCCCTTCCCTTCCCCTCCTTCTTCCTTTTCCTTCTTTTTTTCTTGTTCCAATTCTTCTTTTTTATCTCACCTCCTTCCACTACTTCTTCTTCCTCCTCTTTTTCACCTTCTTCACTTTCCACATCTTCTTCTTCTTCCTTTTCTTCTCCTTCTTCCACTTCTTCTAGTTACTCTCCTTGTTCTTCCTCTTCTTATCTTTCTTGCACTTCTCCCGCCTCCTTTTGTTCTCTTGCTTCCACTTCTTCTTCATCCTCTCCTTTCCTTTCTTTTCTTCCTCTTCATCTCCTTCTTCTTCTTCCTTGCCTTCGTCATATCCCTCTTTTTCTCCTTCTTCTGCTTCCACTTCCATTTCTACCTCTTGTTCTCCTTCTTCCACTTCTACTCCATCATCCCCACTCCTTCAACTACTTCTTCTTCTTCCTCTTGTTCACCTTCTTCCACTTCTACTACATCCACTTGTTCTTCTTCTCCTTCTTGCCCTTCTTCTGCCTACACTACTTATTCTTCCTCCCCTTCTTCTTCTCCTCCTTGTTCCACTTCTTCTTCATCCCCCTTTCCTTCCATTGGTTCTTCTTCCTCCTCCCGTTATCCTTCTTCCACTTCCTCTTCTTCTTCCTATTGTTCTCCTTCTTCCACTTGCACTTCTTCCTTTTCTTCTCGTTCTTCCACTTCTTCGTCTTCCTCTTCTTCTCCTTCTGCCACTTCTTCTTCGTCCTCCCGTTCTCCTTCTTCCACTTCTTCTTCTTCATCTCTTTTCATTCCACTACTTCCTCCTATTCCTCTTATTCTCTCTTTCTACCACTTCTTCTACTTCTACTTGTTCTTCTCCATTTTGGTCTCCTTCTTCCGCTTCTTCTGCTTACACTTCTTATTATTCTTCCTCTACTTCCATTTCTTCTCCTTCCACAACTTCTTCTTCTTTCCTTTCCATCTTCTCCTTCCTCTTTTTCTCCATCCCCCACTTCTACTGCTACCCATTGTTGCTCTTCCTCTTCTTCTCCTTCCCCCGAATCTTATGCTTACACTTCTTCTTCTTCTTCCTCTTCTCTTCCAGATTCCACCTCTTCTGCTTCTTCTTCCCTTCCCTTCCCTTCCCTCCTTCTTCCTTTTCCTCCTTTTCTCCTTGTTCCAATTCTTCTTCTTCATCTCACCTCCTTCCACTACTTCTTCTTCATCTCACCTTCTTCTTCTTCTTTACTTTCCACATCTTCTTCTTCTTCCTTTTCTTCTCCTTCTTCCACTTCTTCTAGTTACTCTCCTTCTTCTTCCTCCTCTTATCTTTCTTCCACTTCTCTTGCGTCCTCTTGTTCTCTTTTCTTCCACTTCTTCTTCATCCTCTCCTTTCCTTTGTTTTCTTCCTCTTCATCTCCTTCTTCTTCTTTCTTTCCTTTGTCATATCCCTCTTGTTCTCTTTCTTCTGCTTCCACTTCCATTTCTACCTCTTGTTCTCCTTCTTCCACTTTTTCTCCATCATCCCCACTTCTTCAACTACTTCTTCTTCTTCCTCTTGTTCACCTTCTTCTTCTTCCCTCTCTTCTCCTTCTTGCGGTTCTTCTGCCTACACTACTTCTTCTTCCTCCCCTTCTTCTTCTCCTCCTTGTTCCACTTCTTCTTCATCATTTTTCCTTCCATTGCTTCTTCTTCCTCCTCTTTTTCTCATTCTTCCACTTCTTCTTCTTCTTCCTATTGTCTTCCTTCATCCACTTGAAGTTCTTCCTTTTCTTCTCGTTCTTCCACTTCTTGTTCTTCCTCTTCTTCTCCTTCTGCCACCTCTTCTCCCTCCTCCTCTTCTCCTTCTTCCACTTCTTCTTCTTCATCTCCTTCCATTCCACTATTTCCTCCTATTCCTCTTATTCTCTCCTTCTACCACTTCTTCTACTTCTACTTGTTGTTCTTCTTCATTTTTGTCTCCTTCTTCCGCTTCTTTTGCTTACACTTCTTCTTCTTCCATTTCTTCTCCTTCCACAACTTCTTCTTCTTTCCTTTCCGTCTTCTCCTTCCTCTTTTTCTCCATCCCCCACTTCTGTTGCTTCCCATTGTTGCTCTTCCTCTTCTTCTCCTTCCCCTAAATCTTATGCTTACACTTCTTCTTCCTCTTCTCCTCCAGATTCCACTTCTTCTGGTTCTTCTTCCCTTCCCTTCCCCTCTTTCTTCTTTTCCTCCTTTTCTCCTTGTTCGAATTCTTCTTCTTCATCTCACCTCCTTCCACTACTTCTTCTTCCTGCTCTTGTTCACCTTCTTCACTTTGCACATCTTCTTCTCCTTCCTTTTCTTCTCTTTCTTCCTTTTCTTCTCTTTCTTCCTTTCTTCTAGTTACTCTCCTTCTTCTTCCTCTTCTTACCTTTCTTCCACTTATCCTGCCTCCTCTTGTTCTCTTTCTTCCACTTCTTCTTCTTCTTCCTATTGTTCTCCTTCTTCCACTTGAAGTTCTTCCTTTTCTTCTCGTTCTTCCACTTCTTGTTCTTCCTCTTCTTCTCCTTCTGCCACCTCTTCTCCCTCCTCGCGTTCTCCTTCTTCCACTTCTTCTTCTTCATCTCCTTTCATTCCACTACTTCCTCCTATTCCTCTTATTCTCTCCTTCTACCACTTCTTCTACTTCTACTTATTGTTCTTCATTTTCGTCTCCTTCTTCCGATTCTTCTGCTTACACTTCTTCTTCTTCCTCTTCTTCCATTTCTTCTCCTTCCACAACTTCTTCTTCTTTCCTTTCTGTCTTCTCCTTCCTCTTTTTCTCCATTTCCTACTTCTGTTGCTTCCCATTGTTGCTCTTGCCCTTCTTCTGCCTACTCTACGTCTTCTTCCTCCCTTTCTTCTTGTCCTCCTTGTTCCACTTCTTCTTCATCCCCTTTCCTTCCATTGCTTCTTCTTCCTCCTCTTTTTCTCATTCTTCCACTTCTTCTTGTTCTTCCTATTGTTCTCCTTCTTCCACTTGCACTTCTTCCTTTTCTTGTCGTTCTTCCACTTCTTCTTCTTCCTCTTCTTCTCCTTCTGCCACCTCTTCTCCCTCCTCCCGTTCTCCTTCTTCCTCTTCTTCTTCTTCATCTCCTTTCATTCCACTACTTCCTCCTATTCCTCTTATTCTCTCCTTCTACCACTTCTTCTACTTCTACTTGTTCTTCTTCTTCATTTTCGTCTCCTTCTACCGCTTCTTCTACTTCTACTTGTTGTTCCTCTTCATTTTCGTCTCCTTCTTCCGCTTCTTCTGCTTACACTTCTTCTTCTTCCTCTTCTTTCGTTTCTTCTCCTTCCACAACTTCTTATTCTTTCCTTTCCGTCTTCTCCTTCTTCCTTTTCCTCCTTTTCTCCTTGTTCCAAATCTTTTTCTTCATCTCACCTCCTTCCACTACTTCTTCTTCCTCCTCTTGTTCACCTTCTTCAAATTCTTCACTTTCCACATCTTCTTCTTCTTCCTTTTCTTCCCCTTCTTCCCCTTCTTCTAGTTACTCTCCTTCTTCTTCCTCTACTTTTCTTTCTTCCACTTCTCCTTCCTCCTCTTGTTCTCTTTCTTCTATTTCTTCTTCATCCTCTCCTTTCCTTTCTTTTCTTCCTCTTCATCTCCTTCTTCCTCTTCCTTTCCTTCGTCATATCCCTCTTTTTCTCCTTCTTCTGCTTCCACTTGCATTTCTACCTCTTGTTCTACTTGTTACACTTCTTCTCCATCATCCCCACTCCTTCAACTACTTCTTCTACTTCCTCTTGTTCACCTTCTTCCACTTCTACTACATCCACTTGTTCTTCTTCTTCCCTCTCTCCTCCTTCTTGCCCTTCTTCTGCCTACATTACTTCTTCTTCCTCCCCTTCTTGTTCTGCTCCTTGTTCCACTTCTTCTTCATCCCCTTTCCTTCCATTGCTTCTTCTTCCTCCTCTTTTTCTCATTCTTCCACTTGTTCTTCTTCTTCCTATTGTTCTCCTTCTTCCACTTGCACTTCTTCCTTCACTTCTCGTTCTTCCACTTTTTATTCTTCCTCTTCTTCTCCTTCTGCCACGTCTTCTTTCTCCTCCCGTTCTTCTTCTTCCACTTCTTCTTCTTCATCTCCTTTCATTCCACTACTTCCTCCTATTCCTCTTATTCTCTCCTTCTACCACTTCAGCTACTTCTACTTGTTGTAATTCTTCCTTTTCGTCTCCTTCTTCCGCTTCTTCTGCTTATACTTGTTCTTCTTCCTCTTCTTCCATTTCTTCTCCTTCCACAACTTCTTCTTCTTTCCTTTCCGTCTTCTCCTTCTCTTTTTCTCCATCCCCCACTTCTGTTTCCTCCCATTGTTGCTCTTCCTCTTCTTCTCCTTCCCCCAAATCTTATGCTTACACTTCTTCTTCTTCTTCTTCCTCTTCTCCTCAAGATTCCATTTCTTCTGCTTCTTCTTCCGTTCCCTTCCCCTTCTTCTTCCTTTTCCTCCTTTTTTCCTTGTTCCAATTCTTCTTCTTCATCTCTCCTCCTTCCACTACTTCTTCTTCCTCCTCTTGTTCACCTTCTTCACTTTCCACATCATCTTCTTCTTCCTTTTCTTCTCCTTCTTCCACTTCTTCTCCTTCTTCCACTTCTTCTAGTTACTCTCCTTATTCTTCCTCTTCTTATCTTTCATCCACTCCTCCTGCCTCCTCTTGTTCTCTTTCTTCCACTTCTTCTTCATCCTCCCCTTTCCTTTGTTTACTTCCTCTTCATCTCCTTCTTCTTCTTCCCTTCCTTCGTCATATCCCTCTTTTTTCTCCATCCCCCAAATCTTATGCTTACACTTCTTCATCTTCTTCCTCTTCTCCTCCAGCTTCCACTTCTTAACTTCTCCTTCCTTTCCCTTCCCCTCCTTCTTCCTTTTCCTCCTTCTTTCCTTGTTCCAAGTCTTCTTCTTCATCTAACCTCCTTCCACTACTTCTTCTTCCTCCTCTTGTTCACCTTCTTCAACTTCTTCACTTTCCACATCTTCTTCTTCTTCCTCTTCTTCTCCTTCTTCCACTTCTTCTAGTTACTCGCCTTCTTCTTCCTCTTCTTATCTTTCATTCACTTCTCCTGCCTCCTCTTGTTCTCTTTCTTCCACTTCTTCTTCATCCTCTCCTTTCCTTTCTTTTCTTCCTCTTCATCTCATTCTTCTTCTTCCTTTCCTTTGTCATATCGCTCTTTTTCTCCTTCTTTTGCTTCCACTTGCATTTCTACCTCTTGTTTTCCTTCTTCCACTTCTTCTCCATCATCCCCACTCGTTCAACTACTTCTTCTTCTTCCTCTTGTTCACCTTCTTCCACTTCTACTACATCCACTTGTTCTTCTTCTTCCCTCTCTTCTCCTTTTTCCCCTTCTTTTACCTACACTACTTCTTCTTCTCTTCCTTGTTCCACTTCTTCTTCATCCCCTTTCCTTCCATTGCTTCTTCTTCCTCCTCTTTTTCTCATTCTTCCACTTCTTGTTCTTCTTCCTATTGTTCTCCTTCTTCCACTTGCACTTCTTCCTTTTCTTCTCGTTCTTCCACTTCTTCTTCTTCCTCTTCTTCTCCTTCTGCCACCTCTTCTCACTCCTCCCGTTCTCCTTCTTCCACGTCTTCTTCTTCATCTCCTTTCATTCCACTACTTCCTCCTATTCCTCTTATTCTCTCCTTCCACCACTTCTTCTACTTCTACTTGTTGTTCTCCTTCATTTTCGTCTCCTTTTTTCGCTTTTTCTGCTTACACTTCTTCTTCTTCTTCTTCCATTTCTTATCCTTCCACAACTTCTTCTTCTTTCCTTTTCGTCTTCTCCTTCCTCTTTTTCTCCATCCCAGACTTCTGTTGCTTCCCATTGTTGCTCTTCCTCTTCTTCTCCTTCTACCATATCTTATGCTTACACTTCTTCTTCTTCTTCCTCTTCTCCTCCAGCTTCCACTTCTTAACTTCTCCTTCCTTTCCCTTCCCCTCCTTCTTCCTTTTCCTCCTTCTTTCCTTGTTCCAAGTCTTCTTCTTCATCTAACCTCCTTCCACTACTTCTTCTTCCTCCTCTTGTTCACCTTCTTCAACTTCTTCACTTTCCACATCTTCTTCTTCTTCCTCTTCTTCTCCTTCTTCCACTTCTTCTAGTTACTCGCCTTCTTCTTCCTCTTCTTATCTTTCATTCACTTCTCCTGCCTCCTCTTGTTCTCTTTCTTCCACTTCTTCTTCATCCTCTCCTTTCCTTTCTTTTCTTCCTCTTCATCTCATTCTTCTTCTTCCTTTCCTTTGTCATATCGCTCTTTTTCTCCTTCTTTTGCTTCCACTTGCATTTCTACCTCTTGTTCTCCTTCTTCCACTTCTTCTCCATCATCCCCACTCGTTCAACTACTTCTTCTTCTTCCTCTTGTTCACCTTCTTCCACTTCTACTACATCCACTTGTTCTTCTTCTTCCCTCTCTTCTCCTTTTTCCCCTTCTTTTACCTACACTACTTCTTCTTCTCTTCCTTGTTCCACTTCTTCTTCATCCCCTTTCCTTCCATTGCTTCTTCTTCCTCCTCTTTTTCTCATTCTTCCACTTCTTGTTCTTCTTCCTATTGTTCTCCTTCTTCCACTTGCACTTCTTCCTTTTCTTCTCGTTCTTCCACTTCTTCTTCTTCCTCTTCTTCTCCTTCTGCCACCTCTTCTCACTCCTCCCGTTCTCCTTCTTCCACGTCTTCTTCTTCATCTCCTTTCATTCCACTACTTCCTCCTATTCCTCTTATTCTCTCCTTCCACCACTTCTTCTACTTCTACTTGTTGTTCTCCTTCATTTTCGTCTCCTTTTTCCGCTTTTTCTGCTTACACTTCTTCTTCTTCTTCTTCCATTTCTTATCCTTCCACAACTTCTTCTTCTTTCCTTTTCGTCTTCTCCTTCCTCTTTTTCTCCATCCCAGACTTCTGTTGCTTCCCATTGTTGCTATTCCTCTTCTTCTCCTTCTACCATATCTTATGCTTACACTTCTTCTTCTTCTTCCTCTTCTCCTCCAGATTCCACTTCTTCTGCTTCTTCTTCCTTTCCCTTCCCCTCCTTCTTCCTTTTCCTCCTTCTTTCCTTGTTCCAAGTCTTCTTCTTCATCTAACCTCCTTCCACTACTTCTTCTTCCTCCTCTTGTTCACCTTCTTCAACTTCTTCACTTTCCACATCTTCTTCTTCTTCCTCTTCTTCTCCTTCTTCCACTTCTTCTAGTTACTCGCCTTCTTCTTCCTCTTCTTATCTTTCATTCACTTCTCCTGCCTCCTCTTGTTCTCTTTCTTCCACTTCTTCTTCATCCTCTCCTTTCCTTTCTTTTCTTCCTCTTCATCTCATTCTTCTTCTTCCTTTCCTTTGTCATATCGCTCTTTTTCTCCTTCTTTTGCTTCCACTTGCATTTCTACCTCTTGTTCTCCTTCTTCCACTTCTTCTCCATCATCCCCACTCGTTCAACTACTTCTTCTTCTTCCTCTTGTTCACCTTCTTCCACTTCTACTACATCCACTTGTTCTTCTTCTTCCCTCTCTTCCCATTGTTGCTCTTCCTCTTCTTCTCCTTCTACCATATCTTATGCTTACACTTCTTCTTCTTCTTCCTCTTCTCCTCCAGATTCCACTTCTTCTGCTTCTTCTTCCTTTCCCTTCCCCTCCTTCTTCCTTTTCCTCCTTTTCTCCTTGTTCAAATTCTTCTTCTTGATCTCACCTCCTTCCACTACTTCTTCTTCCTCTTCTTGTTCACCTTCTTCCTTTCCCTTCCCCTCCTTCTTCCTTTTCTTCTCCTTCTTCCACTTCTTCTAGTTACTCTCCTTCTTCTTCCTCTTCTTATCTTTCTTCCACTTCTCCTGCCTCCTCTTGTTCTCTTTCTTCCACTTCTTCTTCATCCTCTCCTTTCCTTTCTTTTCTTCCTCTTCATCTCCTTCATCTTCTTCCTTTCCTTCGTCATATACCTGTTTTTCTCCTTCTTCTGCTTCCACTTGCATTTCTACCGCTTGTTCTCCTTCTTCCACTACTTCTCCATCATCCCCACTCCTTCAACTACTTCTTCTTCTTCCTCTTGTTCACCTTCTTCCACTTCTACTACATCCACTTGTTCTTCTTCTTCCCTCTCTTCTCCTTCTTGCCCTTCTTCTGCCTACGCTACTTTTTCTTCGTCCCCTTCTTCTTCTCCTCCTGGTTTCACTTCTTCTTCATCCCGTTTCCTTCCATTGCTTCTTCTTTCTCCTCCTTTTCTCATTCTTCCTCTTCTTCCTATTGTTCTCCTTCTTCCACTTGCACTTCTTCCTTTTCTTCTCGTTCTTCCACTTCTTCTTCTTCTCCTTCTGCACCTCTTCTCACTCCTCCCGTTCTCCTTCTTCCACTTCATCTTCTTCATCTCCTTTCATTCCACTACTTCCTCCTATTCCTCTTATTGTCTCCTTTTACCACTTCTTCTACTTCTACTTGTTGTTCTTCATTTTCGTCTCCTTCTTCCACTTCTTCTGCTTAAACTTCTTCTTCCTCTTCTTCCATTTCTGCCCGTTCCACAACTTCTTCTTCTTTCCTTTCCGTCTTCTCCTTCCTTTTTTTCTCCATGCCCGACTTTTGTGGCTTCCCATTGTTGCTCTTCCTCTTCTTCTCCTTCCCCCAAATCTTATGCTTACACTTCTTCTTCTTCCTCTTCTCCTCCAGATTCCACTTCTTCTGCTTCTTCGTCCCTTCCCTTCCCCTGCTTCTTCCTCTTCCTCCTTTTCTTCTTGTTCCAATTTTTCTTCTTCATCTCACCTCCTTCCACTACTTCTTCTTCCTCCTCTTGTTCAACTTCTTCAACTTCTTCACTTTCCACATCTTCTTCTTCTTCCTTTTCTTCTCCTTCTTGCACGTCTTCTAGTTACTCTCCCTCTTCTTCCTCTTCTTATTCTTCATCCACTTCTCCAGCCTCCTCTTGTTCTCTTTCTTCCACATCTTCTTCATCCTCTCCTTTCCTTTGTTTTCTTCCTCTTCATCTCCTTCTTCTTCTTCCTTTCCTTCGTCATATCCATCTTTTTCTCCGTGTTCTGCTTCCGCCTGTATTTCTACCTCTTGTTCTCCTTCTTCCACTTCTTCTCCATCATCCCCATTCCTTCAACTACTTCTTCTTCTTCCTCTTGTTCACCTTCTTCCACTTCTACTACATCCACTTGTTCTTCTTCTTCCCTCTCTTTTCCTTCATGCCCTTATTCTGCCTACACTACTTATTCTTCCTCCCCTTTCCTTCCATTGCTTCTTCTTCCCCCTCTTTTTCTCCTTCTTCCACTTCTTCTTCGTCTTCCAATTGTTCTCCTTCTTCCACTTGCACTTCTTCCTTTTCTTCTCGTTCTTCCACTTCTTCTTCTTCCTCTTCTTCTCCTTTTGCCACCTCTTCTTCCTCCTCCTGTTCTCCTTCTTCCACTTATTCTTCTTCATCTCCTTTCATTCCACTACTTCCTCCTATTCCTCTTATTCTCTCTTTCTACCACTTCTTCTACTTCTACTTGTTGTTCTTCTTCATTTTTGTCTCCTTCTTCCGCTTCTTCTGCTTACACTTCTTCTCCTTCCACAACTTCTTCTTCTTTCCTTTCCGTCTTCTCCTTCCTCTTTTTCTCCATCCCCCACTTCTGTTGCTTCCCATTGTTGCTCTTCCTCTTCTTCTCTTTCCCCCAAATCTTATGCTTACACTTCTTCTTCTGCTTCCTCTTCTCCTCCAGACTCCACTTCTTCTGCTTCTTCTTCCCTTCCCTTCCCCTCCTTTTTCCTTGTCCTCCTTTTCTCCTTGTTCCAATTCTTCTTCTTCATCTCACCTCCTTCCACTACTTCTTCTTCCTCCTCTTGTTCACCTTTTTCACTTTCCACATCTTCTTCTTCTTCCTTTTCTTCTCCTTCTTCCACTTCTTCTAGTTACTCTCCTTCTTCTTCCTCTTCTTATCTTTCTTCCACTTCTCCTGCCTCCTCTTGTTCTCTTTCTTCCACTTCTTCTTAATCCTCTCCTTTCCTTTCTTTTCTTCCTCTTCATCTCCTTCTTCTTCTTCCTTTCCTTCGTCATATCCCTCTTTTTCTCCTTCTTCTGCTTCCAATTGCATTTCTACCACTTGTTCTCTTTTTTCCACTTCTTCTCCATCATCCCCACTCCTTCAACTACTTCTTCTTCTTGCTCTTGTTCACCTTCTTCCACTTCTACTACATCCACTTGTTCTTCTTCTTCCCTCTCTTCTCCTTCTTGCCCTTCTCCTGCCTACCCTACTTCTTCTTCCTCCCCTTCTTCTTCTCCTAGCTGTTCCCCTTCTTCTTCATCCCCTTTCTTTCCATTGCTTCTTCTTCCTCCTCTTTTTTCTCATTCTTCCACTTCTTCTTCTTCTTCCTATTGTTGTCCTTCTTCCACTTGCACTACTTCTTCCTTTTCTTCTCTTTCTTCCACTTCTTCTTCCTCTTCTTCTCCTTCTGCCACCTCTTCTCCCTCGTCCCGTTCTCCTTCTTCCACTACTTCTTCTTCATCTCCTTTCATTCCACTTCATCCTCCTATTCCTCTTATTCTCTCCTTCTACCACTTCTTCTACTTCTACTTGTTGTTCTTCATTTTCGTCTCCTTCTTCTGCTTCTTCTGGTTACACTTCTTCTTCTTCCTCTTCTTCCATTTCTTCTCCTTCCACAACTTCTTATTCTTTTCTTTCCGTCTTCTCCTTCCTCTTTTTCTCCATCCCCCACTTCTGTTGCTTCCCATTGTTGCTCTTCCTCTTCTTCTCCTTCCCCCAAATCTAATGCTTACACTTCTTCTTCTTCTTCCTCTTCTCCTTCAGCTTCCACGTCTTTTGCTTCTTCTTCCCTTCCCTTCCCCTCCTTCTTCCTTTTCCTCCTTTTCTCCTTGTTCCAAGTCTTCTTCTTCATCTCACATCCTTGCACTACTTCTTCTTCCTCCTCTTGTTCACTTCTTCAACTTCTTCACTTTCCACATCATCTTCTTCCACTTCTTCTAGTTACTCTCCTTCTTCTTCCTCTACTTATCTTTCTTCCACTTCTCCTGCCTCCTCTTGTTGTCTTTCTTCCACTTCTTCTTCTTCCTCCATATTCCACTTCTTCTGCTTCTTCTTCCCTTCCCTTCCCTTCCCCTACTACTTCCCTTTCCTCCTTTTCTCCTTCTTCCAATTCTTCTTCTTCATCTCACCTCCTTCCACTATTTCTTCCATTTCTTCTTCTTCTTCCTATTGTTCTCCTTCTTCCACTTGCACTTCTTCCTTTTCTTCTCGTTCTTCCACTTCTTCTTCTTCGTCTTCTTCTCCTTCTGCCACCTCTTCTCCCTCCTCTAGTTCTCCTTCTTCCACTTCTTCTTCTTCATCTCCTTTCATTCCACTACTTCCTCCTATTCCTCTTATCCTCTCCTTCCACCACTTCTTCTACTTCCACTTGTTGTTCTTCTTCATTTTCGTCTCCTTCTTCCGCTTCTTCTGCTTACACTTCTTCTTCTTCCTCTTCTTCCATTTCTTCTCCTTCCACAACTTCTTCTTCTTTCCTTTCCGTCTTTTCCATCCTCTTTTTCTCCATCCCCCACTTCTGTTGCTTCCCATTGTTGCTCTTCCTCTTCTTCTCCTTCCCCCAAATCTTATGCTTACACTTCTTCTTCTTCTTCCTCTTCTCCTTCAGCTTTCACGTCTTTTGCTTCTTCTTCCCTTCCCTTCCCCTCCTTCTTCCTTTTCCTCCTTTTCTCCTTGTTCCAAGTCTTCTTCTTCATCTCACATCCTTGCACTACTTCTTCTTCCTCCTCTTGTTCACTTCTTCAACTTCTTCACTTTCCACATCATCTTCTTCCACTTCTTCTAGTTACTTTCCTTCTTCTTCCCCTACTTATCTTTCTTCCACTTCTCCTGCCTCCTCTTGTTCTCTTTCTTCCACTTCTTCTTCATCCTCTCCTTTCCTTTCTTTTCTTCCTCTTCATCTCCTTCTTCTTCTTCCTATCGTTCGTCATATCCCTCTTTGTCTCTTTCTTCTGCTTCCACTTGCATTTCTACCTCTTGTTCTCCTTCTTCCACTTCTTCTTCTTCGTCATCATCCCCACTCCTTCAACTACTTCTTCTTCTTCTTCGTCTTGTTCAACTTCTCCCAGTTCTACTACATCCACTTGTTCTACTTCTTCCCTCTCTTCTCCTTCTTGCCCTTCTTCTGCCTACCCTACTTCTTCTTCCTCCCCTTTTTCTTCTCCTCCTTGTTCCACTTCTTCTTCATGCCCTTTCCTTCCGTTGCTTCTTCTTCCTCCTCTTTTTCTCATTCTTCCACTTCTTCTTCTTCTTCCTATTGTTCTCCTTCTTCCACTTGCACTTCTTCCTTTTCTTCTCGTTTTTCCACTTCTTCTTCTTCATATTCTTCTCCTTCTGCCATCTTTTCTCCTTCCTTCCGTTCTCCTTCTTCCACTTCTTCTTCTTCATCTCTTTTCATTCCACTACTTTCTCCTATTCCTCTTATTCTCTCCTTCTAGCATTTCTTCTACTTCTACTTGTTGTTCTTCTTCATTTTCATCTCGTTCTTCCGGTTCTTCTGCTTGCACTTCTTCTTCTTCCTCTTCTTCCATTTCTTCTCCTTCCACAACTTCTTCTTCTTTCCTTTCCGTCTTCTCCTTCCTCTTTTTCTCCATCCCCCACTTCTCTTCCTTCCCATTATTGCTCTTCCTCTTCTTCTCCTTCCCCCAAATCTTATGCTTACACTTCCTCTTCTTCTTCCTCTTCTCCTCCAGCTTCCACTTCTTCTGTGTCTTCTTTCCTTCCCTTCCGCTGCTTCTTCCTTTTCTTCTCCTTCTTCCACTTCTTCTAGTTACTCTTCTCCTTCTTCCACTTCTTCTCCATCATCCCCACTAATTCAACTACATCTTCTTCTTCTTCTCGTTCACCTTCTTCCACTTCTACTACATCCACTTGTTCTTCTTCTTCCCTCTCTTCTCCTTCTTGCCCTTCTTCTGCCTACACTACTTCTTCTTCGTCCCCTTCTTCTTCTCCTCCTTGTTCCACTTCTTCTTCATCCCATTTCCTTCCATTGCTTCGTCTTCCTCCTCTTTTTCTCATTCTTCAACTTCTTCTTCTTCTTCCTATTGTTCTCCTTCTTCAACTTGCATTTCTTCCTTTTCTTCTCGTTCTTCCACTTCTTCTTCTTCCTCTTCTTATCATTGATCCACTTCTCCTGCCTCCTCTTGTTCTCCTTCTTCCACTTCTTCTTCATCATCTCCTTTCCTTTCTTTTCTTGCTCTTCATCTCCTTCTTCTTCTTCCTTTCCTTCGTGATATCCCTCTTTTTCTCCCTCTTCTGCTTCCACTTGCATTTCAACCTCCTGTTCTCCTTCCTCCACTTCTTCTCCATCATCCCCACTCCTTCAACTACTTCTTCTTCTTCCTCTTGTTCACCTTCTTCCACTTCTACTACATCCACTTGTTCTTCTTCATCCCTCTCTTCTCTTTCTTGCCCTTATTCTGCCTACACTACTTCTTCTTCCTTCCCTTCTTCTTCTCCTCCTTGTTCCACTTCTTCTTCATCCCCTTTTCTTCCATTGCTTCTTCTTGCTCCTCTTTTTCTCATTCTTCAACTTCTTTTTCTTCTTCCTATTGTTCTCCTTCTTCAACTTGCATTTCTTCCTTTTCTTCTCGTTCTTCCATTTCTTCTTCTTCCTCTTCTTCTGCCACCTCTTCTCCCTCCTCCCGTTCTCCTTCTTCCACTTCTTCTTCTTCATCTCCTTTCATTCCACTACTTCCTCCTATTCCTCTTATTCTCTCCTTCTACCACATCTTCTACTTCTACTTGTTGTTCTTCTTCATTTTCGTCTCCTTCTTCCGTTCTTCTGCTTACACTTCTTCTTCTTCCTCTTCTTCCATGTCTTCTCCTTCCACAACTTCTTCTTCTTCGCTTTTTGTCTTCTCCTTCCTCTTTCTCTCCATCCCCCACTTCTGTTGCTTGCCATTGTTGCGCTTCCTGTTCTTCTCCTTCCCCCAAATCTTATGCTTACACTTCTTCTTCTTTTTCCTCTTGTCTCCAGATTCCACTTCTTTTGTTTTTTCTTCCCTTCCTTTCCCCTCCTTCTTCCTTTTCCTCCTTTTCTCCTTGTTCCAAGTCTTCTTCTTCATCTAACCCCCTTCCACTACTTCTTCTTCCTCCTCTTGTTCACCTTCTTCAACTTCTTCACTTTCCACATCTTCTTCTTCTTCCTTTTCTTCTCCTTCTTTCACTTCTTCTACTTATTCTCCTTCTTCTTCCTCTTCTTATCTTTCTTCCACTTCTCCTGCCTCCTCTCGTTCTCTTTCTTCCATTTCTTCTTCATCCTCTCCTTTCCTTTCTTTTCTTCCTCTTCATCTCCTTCTTCTTCTTCCTTTCCTTCGCCATATCCCTCTTTTTCTTGTTCTTCTGCTTCCACCTGCATTTCTACCTCTTGTTCTCCTTCTTCCACTTCATCTCCATCATCCCCATTCCTTCAACTACTTCTTCTTCTTCCCGTTGTTCACCTTCTTCCACCTCTACTACATCCACTTGTTCTTCTTCTTCCCTCTCTTCTCCTTCTTGCCCTTTTTTTGCCTACACTACTTCTTCTTCCTCCCATTCTTCTGCTCCTCCTTGTTCCACTTCTTCTTCATTCCCCTTTCCTTCCATTGCTTCTTCTTCCTCCTCTTTTTCTCATTCTTCCTCTTCTTCTTATTGGTCTCGTTCTTCCACTTCTTCTTCTTCCTCTTCTTCTCCTTCTGCCACCTCTTCTCCCTCCTCCCGTTCTCCTCCTTCGACTTCTTCTTCTTCATCTCCTTTCATTCCACTACTTCTACCACTTCTTCTACTTCTACTTGTTGTTCTTTTTCATTTTTGTCTCCTTCTTCCACTTCTTCTGCTAACACTTCTTCTTCGTCCTCTTCTTCCATTTCTTCTCCTTCCACAACTTCTTCTTTCCTTTCCGTCTTCTCCTTCCTCTTTTTCTCCATCCCCCATGATATGAATCCGCTGTCAGTTTAGGATTCTGAAAGGACCCTAGGAATTTAGCTTGCCGCGTTAACAAAATTAATCAACATGGAATGCAAACAATTGCAAAAAAATAAACTGAATGGAATTACTATCAAACTTTTAGACACATAATGGAAATTAAAAGTTTTTGAAATTCAACAATTAAACGAGTTTTTGAATAGTGTAGCACTTTCCTGTTATAGAGTTTGCTGGCCAGAATTGAGTATGAATGGAAAAGACAGAAAATGGAATTGGAATTGATAGACTCCACACTTCCAAGGATGGAAGCTATGTGTACGAGATTGCACACACAAAGGGGTGAATTACCTTTGATAAATCTCAAAAGATTTTGGATTGTCAAGAACCCAAAGGAGAGAAAACCTCAACTAGTTTTTTTATTTCCAAAATATTCTCCCTTACATCTCAGTCTTGCCCAGATTTATATGCCTAATAAACTCAGCTTGTGTAGGTTTAGTGGCTTTCTAAATTCAGCTGAAGTTACAAAATAATAAAAACTAATGATGGGCAGCTTAATAACAAAGTGTAACTGCCAAAGTAAATTAAACACGTATACTAATTATAATTGATAACCTAGGTGGCTGCAACTTTAATTAGACAATTCTGGTTGCCCCACCATTAACTAAGTAAACTCCAAGAAAATGAGTTTAATTTATTTCAAACTTCTCTTCCATTAAGGTCAAGTATTGCTCTCTTCAGTCTTGAGACAATTAACAATTTTAAACTTTATTTCTTCAATGTTTGGCTCTTTTTGCAAAAGGGCTGTCAATACTTGTTGAATAGCTTCCTTAGCTCTTCTTGTCCTTGCCCTTGTCATAGGTCCTCCAAGTCCTTCAAGCTTGATGTCCTCATCACTCCCCCCCTCTTGAAGAGGATTTGTCCCCAAATCAATAGCATCTTCATCTGGGAATTGGATGTCTATATTTGATGGTGATGTTGTTTATGGCTCTACAATCAGAACACATCCTCCATGAGCCATCCTTCTTGGGTACTAGAATCACAGGTACAGCACATGGACTCATGCTGTCTCTTACCCACCCTTTGCTCATGAGCTCAGTAACTTGCCTTTCGATCTCTTTGGTCTCCTGTGGGTTGCTCCTATAAGCTGGACGATTGGGCAAAGAAGCTCCTGGAATGAGATCAATGTGATGCTCAATTCCCCTCACAGGTGGCAAGCCATTAGGTACATTTGCTGGAAACACATCCTCAAAATCCTGCAAAAGAGACTCAATACAAGAAGGCAATTCAAACTTGTCAAACTGGTTAGCATACAAAATTTGATTTTGACAAAGTAATAAGTAGAGGGGCTGTCTTGCGCAAAGCACCCTCCTTACCTCCCTTTCTCTTGCTAAACACAGTTGCTTGCCCTCAAGTGTTTCACTCTTATTCTTTTCTCTCTTTTTTCTTTCAAGTGTTTCACTTTTTTCCCTCTCAGGTGTTTCACTCTTTCTCTCATTTGCTAACTTTTCTCTCATTTTTAATTGATCCTCACATACCTCTTTAGGAGACAAAGGCTTGAGAACCACCTTTTTATCCTGATACATAAAGGAAATTTTATTAGTGAAACCATCATGAATGGCTTTGGTATCATACTGCCACGGCCTCCCTAAAAGGATATGGCTGGCCTCCATGGGAACCACATCACATAAAACCTTATCTTGATACTTCCCAATGGAGAAAGGAACCTCTGCTTGCTGTTTCACTTTAACTTCTTCTCCTTCACTAAGCCATTGGAGTTTATATGGTCTAGGATGCGGTGTAGTGTCCATGTTCATCTTTGACACTAATCTTGAACTCACCACATTGGTACAACTCCCTCCATCAATAATTACCAAACAAACATTACCATTGACTGAACATCTTGTGTGAAAGATGTTCTCCCTTTGAGATGCATCTTCGGCCTTGACTTGACTTCCCAACAGTCTCCTAATCATGTACAACTCTCCTTCATTAGCCGCCAATTCTCCATCACTCTCCTCTTCTTCTCCACCACTAGCTTCTGATTGGCTTGTGTATTCCCCATTATCTTTGAGAAGAACAATCTTCTTTGTGGGACACTCATAGGCATAATGACCCATGCCCAAGCACTTGAAACACTTCACTTCTCTAGTCTTTTTAGGTGGATTATCATCTTTCTTTTGAGGGGCTTTTCCATGGCTAGAAGGTGTTGTATTACTAGATGAGGCAGCTCCTTCTTTCCTCCTATCCTTCCAATTGGAATTATTAAAATTGGTAGAACTCCTTCTTGTTGCACTTTTTCTTTTTAACTGTTGTTCTACCTGAATGGCCTTATGCAACAGATCCTCCATTTCTACAAATTCCTGCAACTCAACAACATCTCTAATATCATGATTTAAGCCACTAAGGAAGCGAGCCATAGTTACCTCAGGATCTTCTTCAATTTTTGCTTGGATGATAAGCACCTCCATCTCCTTATAGTACTCCTCCACTCCCTTGCTTCCTTGAGACAATTTTTGAAGTTTCAATTTTAAGTCTCTATGGAAGCTAGAAGGTACATACCGCTTCCTCATGAGCCTCTTCATTTCAGTCCAAGTGTCCACCATAGGCTCTTCATCTCTAATCCTCTCCCTTTGCAACTTGTTCCACCAAATCAAAGCATAATCTGAAAATTCAGCAGCTGCAAGTCTCACCTTTTGCTCCTCACTATAATTGTTGCAAGAGAACACATGCTCAATTTTTAACTCCCACTCCAAGTATGCCTCAAGATCACTCCTACCCTTGACAGGAGGCACATTCAACTTCACTCCTTCTATTCTTCCTTCATTTCTATTTGGCCTTCCTCCTCCTCCTGCTGGTGGGGTTCTATTCTCCAACTGATCCAACCTCTCATGGAACTCATCTTGTTGTTGCTTCATCAATCTCTCTAAATGCTGGGATAGTGCAATAATTTGAAGCTGAAGATCATTGTTATTATTTGTTTCCGCCATGATAAACAAACAGGTCAAATGTCACAAGAAAAAGTATGTATGTGGTGTTTGAAAATGTTCTCACCCACTCAAGTGTTTGCGCTAAAAAATATTGGCTTTTACTATAATGAAACTCTCTTGCCTTTTTCCTCTCTATTCCTCCTTAAGTTCTTAACAGACCAAAAAGAGAATAAATTCAAAGACAACACCAACCTGTGTGCAGCCCAAATAACTCAAGAAAAGCTAACAAAAATGACTCAAATGAAACACAAAGAAGACCACAAACAAATAGGACAGCAACCATAATTTTGACACCAACAAAGGGTTGAAATTTTGGCTTAAAATGAAGGCAATAGGTGCAGCAAAATTCAGGGAATGATGCGCAACACAGGTGCAGCAAAACAGAATGGAAATTGAACAGTTTGCAACCAAGAAGTGTAGCCAAAATTCAGAATTGTATACTAACAAGGTGCAGTATTTTCTTCCTCAATTCAAACACAATATTACCTTAAGAATGAGCTGAAAAATTTTCTAATAACATGAACCATTCGGCCCAATTTTTTTTTATTTTTTTTTAACTCAATTTTTGCATGCTTTCTTTCACTTTTTTTTTTTTTTTTAAATTCAGAATTGTTTTAAGGACCTAAATTTTGCAATGGTTCAGTCAAAGAAATAACAATAAGGTAATATTATGATATGATGAAAATTAAGGACAGAAATTACCCAGAACAGCAGCCTTGCAATTCCTAGAAACCGGAGCTCTGATACCAAATGATATGAATCCGCTGTCAGTTTAGGATTCTGAAAGGACCCTAGGAATTTAGCTTGCCGCGTTAACAAAATTAATCAACATGGAATGCAAACAATTGCAAAAAAATAAACTGAATAGAATTACTATCAAACTTTTAGACACAGAATGGAAATTAAAAGTTTTTTAAATTCAACAATTAAACGAGTTTTTGAATAGTGTAGCACTTTCCTGTTATAGAGTTTGCTGGCCAGAATTGAGTATGAATGGAAAAGACAAAATGGAATTGGAATTGATAGACTCCACACTTCCAAGGATGGAAGATATGTCTACGAGATTGCACACACAAAGGGGTGAATTACCTTTGATAAATCTCAAAAGATTTTGGATTGTCAAGAACCCAAAGGAGAGAAAACCTCAACTAGTTTTTTTATTTCCAAAATATTCTCCCTTACATCTCAGTCTTGCCCAGATTTATATGCCTAATAAACTCAGCTTGTGTAGGTTTAGTGGCTTTCTAAATTCAGCTGAAGTTACAAAATAATAAAAACTAATGATGGGCAGCTTAATAACAAAGTGTAACTGCCAAAGTAAATTAAACACGTATACTAATTATAATTGATAACCTAGGTGGCTGCAACTTTAATTAGACAATTCTGGTTGCCCCACCATTAACTAAGTAAACTCCAAGAAAATGAGTTTAATTTATTTCAAACTTCTCTTCCATTAAGGTCAAGTATTGCTCTCTTCAGTCCTGAGACAATTAACAATTTTAAACTTTATTTCTTCAATGTTTGGCTCTTTTTGCAAAAGGGCTGTCAATACTTGTTGAATAGCTTCCTTAGCTCTTCTTGTCCTTGCCCTTGTCATAGGTCCTCCAAGTCCTTCAAGCTTGATGTCCTCATCACCCCACTTCTGTTGCTTCCCATTGTTGCTCTTCCTCTTCTTCTCCTTCCCCCCAATTTTATACTTACACTTCTTCTTCTTCTTCTTCTTCCTCTTCTCCTCCAGTCTCCACTTCTTCTGCTTGTTCTTCCCTTCCCTTCCCCTCCTTCTTCCTTTTCCTCCTTTTCTCCTTGTTCCAATTCTTCTTCTTCATCTCACCTCCTTCCACTACTTCTTCTTCCTCCTCCTGTTCACCTTCCTCAACTTCTTCACTTTCCACATCTTCTTCTTCTTCCTTCTTCCTTCTTCCTTCTTCCTCCACTTCTTCTTCTCCTCCTTGTTGCACTTCTTCTTCATCCCCTTTCCTTCCATTGCTTCTTCTTCCTCCTCTTTTTCTCATTTCCACTTCTTCTTCTTCTTCCTATTGTTCTCCTTCTTCCACTTGCACTTCTTCCTTTCCTTCTTGGTCTTCCACTTCTTCTTCTTCCTTTTCTTCTCCTTCTGCCACCTCTTCTCACTCCTACCGTTTTCCTTCTTCCACTTCTTCTTCTTCATCTCCTTTCATTCCACTACTTCCTCCTATTCCTCTGATTCTCTCCTTCTACCACTTCTTCTACTTCTACTTGTTGTTCTTCTTCATTTTCATCTCCTTCTTTTGTTCTTCTTCTTACACTTCTTCTTCTTCCTCTTCTTCCATTTGTTCTCCTTCCAAAACTTCTTCTTCTTTCCTTTCCGTCTTTTCCTTCTGCTTTTTCTCCATCCCCCACTTCTGTTGCTTCTCATTGTTGCTCTTCCTCTTCTTCTCCTGCCCCCAAATCTTATGCTTACACTTCTTCTTCTTCTTCCTCTTCTCCTCCAGCTTCCACTTCTTCTGCTTCTTCTGCCCTTCCCTTCCCCTCCTTCTTCCTTTTCCTCCTTTTTTCCTTGTTCCAAGTCTTCTTCATCTCACCTCCTTCCACTACTTCTTCTTCCTCCTCTTTTTCACCTTCTTCAACTTCTTCACCTTCCACATCTTCTTCTTCTACCTTTTCTTCTCCTTCTTCCACTTCTTCTAGTAAATCTCCTTCTTCTTTCTCTTCTTATCTTTCTTCCACTTCTCCTGCCTCCTCTTGTTGTCTTTCTTCCGCTTCTTCTTCATCCTCTCCTTTCCATTCTTTTCTTCCTCTTCATCTTCTTCTTCTTCATTTCCTTCGTCATATCCCTCTTTTTCTCCTTCTTCTGCTTCCACTTGCATTTCTACCTCTTGTCTCCTTCTTCCACTTCTTCTCCATCATCCCCACTCCTTCAACTACTTCTTCTTCTTCCTCTTGTTAACCTTCTTCCACTTCTACTATATCCACTTGTTCTTCTTCTTCCCTCTCTTCTCCTTCTTGCCCTTCTTCTGCCTACACTAGTTCTTCTTCCTCCCCTTCTTCTTCTCCTCCTTGTTCCACTTCTTCTTCATCCCCATTCTTTCCATTGCTTCTTCTTCCTATTGTTCTTCTTCCTCCACTTCCACTTCTTCCTTTTCTTCTCGTTCTTCCACTTCTTCTTCTTCCTCTTCTTCTCCTTCTGCCGCCTCTTCTCACTCCTCCCGTTCTCCTTCTTCCACTTCTTATTCTTCATCTCCTTTCATTCCACTACTTCCTCCTATTCCTCTTATTCTCTCCTTCTACCACTTCTTCTACTTCTACTTATTGTTCTTCTTCATTTTCGTCTCCTTCTTTTGTTCTTCTGCTTACACTTCTTCTTCTTCCTCTTCTTCCGTTTCTTCTCCTTCCAAAACTTCTTCTTCTTTCCTTTCCGTCTTCTCCTTCCGCTTTTTCTCCATCCCCCACTACTGTTGCTTCCCATTGTTGCTCTTCCTCTTCTTCTCCTGCCCCTAAATCTTATGCTTACACTTCTTCTTCCTCTTCCTCTTCTCCTCTAGATTCCACTTCTTCCCTTCCCTTCCCTTCCTTCTTCCTGTTCCTCCTTTTCTCCTCGTTCCAATTCTTCTTCTTCCTCCTCTTGTTCACCCTCTTGAACTTCTTCGCTTTCCACATCTTCTTCTTCTTCCCTCTCTTCTCTTTCTTGCCCTTCTTCTGCTTATACTACTTCTTCTTCCTCCCCTTCTTCTTCTCCTCCTTGTTGCACTTCTTCTTCATCCCCTTTCCTTCGATTGCTTCCTCTTCCTCCTCTTTTTCTCATTCTTCCACTTCTTCTTCTGCTTCTTCTTCCTATTGTTCTCCCTCTTCCACTTGCACTTCTTCCTTTTCTTCTTGTTCTTCCACTTCTTCTTCTTCCTCTTCTTCTCCTTCTGCCCCCTCCTCTCACTCCTCCCGTTCTCCTTCTTCCACTTCTTCTTCTTCATCTCCTTTCATTCCACTACTTCCTCCTATTCCTCTTATTCTCTCCTTCTACCATTTCTTCTACTTCTACTTGTTGTGCTTCTTCATTTTCGTCTCCTTCTTCCGCTTCTTCTGCTTACACGTCTTTTTCTTCCACTTCTTCCATTTCTTCTCCTTCCACAACTTCTTCTTCTTTCCTTTCTGTCTTCTCCTAACTCTTTTTCTCCATCCCCCACTTCTGTTGCTTCCCATTGTTGCTCTTCCTCTTCTTCTCCTTCCCCCAAATCTTATGCTTACACTGCTTCTTCTTCTTCCTCTTCTCCTCCAGGTTCCACTTCTTCTGCTTATTCTTCCCTTCCCTTCCCCTCCTTCTTCCTTTTCCTCCTTTTTTCCTTGTTCCAAGTCTTCTTCTTCATCTCACCTCCTTCCACTGCTTCTTCTTCCTCCTCTTGTTCACCTTCTTCAACTTCTTCACCTTCCACATCTTCTTCTTCTACCTTTTCTTCTCCTTCTTCCACTTCTTCTAGTTACTCTCCTTCTTCTTCCTCTTCTTATCTTTCTTCCACTTCTCCTGCCTCCTCTTCTTCTCTTTCTTCCGCTTCTTCTTCATCCTCTCCTTTCCATTCTTTTCTTCCTCTTCATCTCCTTCAACTACTTCTTCTACTTCCTCTTGTTCTCCTTCTTCCACTTGTTCTCCATCATCCCCACTCCTTCAACTACTTCTTCTGCTTCTTCTTCCCTTCCCTTCCCCTCCTTCTTCCTGTTCCTCGTTTTCTCCTTGTTCCAATTCTTTTTCTTCATCTCACCTCCTTCCACTACTTCTTCTTCCTCCTCTGGTTCACCTTCTTCGACTTCTTCACTTTCCACATCTTGTTCTTCTTCCTTTTCCTCTCCTTCTTCTACTTCTTCTAGTTAGTCTCCTTCTTCTTCCTCTTCTTATGTTTCTTTGACTTCTCCTGCCTCCTCTTGTTCTCTTTCTTCCACTTCTTCTTCATCCTCTCCTTTCCTTTCTTTTCTTCCTCTTCATCTCCTTTTTCTTCTTCCTTTCCTTCGTCATATCCCTCTTTTTCTCGTTCTTCTGCTTCCACTTGCATTTCTACCTCTTGTCCTCCTTCTTCCACTTCTTCTCCATCATCCCCACTCCTTCAACTACTTCTTCTACTTCCTCTTGTTCACCTTCTTCCACCTCTACTACATCCACTTGTTCTTCTTCTTCCCTCTCTTCTCCTTCTTGCCCTTCTTCTGCCTACACTACTTCTTCTTCCTCCCCTTCCTCTTCTCCTCCTTGTTCCACTTCTTCTTCATCCCCTTTCCTTCCATTGCTTCTTCTTCCTCCTCTTTTTCTCACTCTTCCACTTCTTCTTCTTCTTCCTATTGTTCTTGTTGTTCCACTTGCACTTCTTCCTTTTTCTTCTTGTTCTTCCACATCTTCTTCTTCCTCTTATTCTGCTTCTGCCACCTCTTCATCCTTCTCCCATTCTCCTTCTTCCACTTCTTCTTCTTCATCTCCTTTCATTCCATTACTTCCTCCTATTCCTCTTATTCTCTCCTTCTACCACTTCTTCTACTTCTACTTGTTGTTCTTCTTCATTTTCGTCTCTTTCTTCCGCTTCTTCTGCTTGCACTTCTTCTTCTTCCTTTTCTACCATTTCTTTTCCATCCACAACTTCTTCTTTCCTTTCCGTCTTCTCCTTCTATTTTTCCCCATCGCCCACTTCTGTTGCTTCCCATTGTTGCTCTTCCTCTTCTTCTCCTTCCCCCATATCTTATGCTTCCACTTCTTCTTCTTCTTCCTCTTCTCCTCCAGATTCCACTACTTATGCTTCTTCTTCCCTTCCCTTCCCCTCCTTCTTCCTTTTCCTCCTTTTCTCCTTGTTCCAATTCTTCTTCTTCATCTCACCTCCTTCCACTACTTCTTCTTCCTCCTCTTGTTCACCTTCTTCAACTTCTTCAATTTCCACATCTTCTTCTTCTTCCTTTTCTTTTCCTTGTTCCACTTCTTGTAAATACTCACCTTCTTCTTCCTGTAATTATCTTTCATCCACATCTCCTTCCTCCTCTTGTTCTCCTCCTTCCGCTTCTTCTTCGTCCTCTCCTTTCCTTTCTTTTCTTCCTCTTCATCTCCTTCTTCTTCTTCCTTTCCTTCATCATATCCCTCTTTTTCTCCTTCTTCTGCTTCCACTTGCATTTCTACGTCTTGTTCTCCTTCTTCCACTTCTTCTCCATCATCCCCACTCCTTCAACTACTTCTTCTTCTTCTTCTTGTTCACCTTCTTCCACTTCTACTACATCCACTTGTTCTTCTTCTTCCCTCTCTGCTCCTTCTTGCCCTTCTTCTGCCTACATTACTTCTTCTTCCTCCCCGTCTTCTTCTCCTCCTTGTTCCACTTCTTCTTCATCCCATTTCCTTCCATTGATTCTTCTTCCTCCTTTTTTTCTCATTCGTCCACTTCTTCTTCTTCTTCCTATTGTTCTCCTTCTTCGACTTGCACTTCTTCCTTTTCTTCTTGTTATTCCACTTCTCCTTCTACCACTTCTTCTACTTCTACTTCTACTTGTTCTTCTTCTTTATTTTCGTCTCCTTCTTCCGCTTCTTCTGCTTACACTTCTTCTTCTTCCTCTTCTTCCATTTCTTCTGCTTCCACAACTTCTTCTTCTTTTCTTTCCGTCTTCTCCTTCCTCTTTTTCTCCATCCCCCACTTCTGTTGCTTCCCATTGTTGCTCTTCCTCTTCTTCTGCTTCCCCCAAATCTTATGCTTACACTTCTTCTTCTTCTTCCTCTTCTCCTCCAGCTTCCACTTCTTCTGCTTCTTCGTCCCTTCCCTTCCCCTCCTTCTTCCTTTTCCTCCTTCTCTCCTTGTTCCAAGTAAAGGATGAGGAGTAGTAGCAAGTGATAGCTTTTCCACCACCCTCGTGCTACAAAAATTACAACATGATCCACCATCCACAATAAGAGAACAAGTTTTGCCCAAAATTTTGCATCTTGTTTGAAAAACATTCTCTCTTTGTGTTTGGGTTTCCTTACAAGGATGACTTCCAAGAAGTTGTTTCGCTTTGAAGAGATCATCACATGAATGAATACCCTTTTCATTTGATGTTCCCTTTAAAGTCCTTTTTCTTTTGGGGCAAAACAAAGCAATATGCCCTTTTTCTAAACACTTAAAACATTTAGGACTTCGAAAACGAGTGCTCGAACTAGTGGTAGGGGTGTCACTCATACTCAAGGGTTTTCTCTCAGTATGCTTTCTTTTGGATGACTCTCTTTTGGGTTTAATTATAGAAGGGTTTGTCTTTTTCTTAGGATGCCTCTTAGGGTTTTCCTTCTTACTAGAAGAAGCATGAATGTCATGGATTATTTTAGGCTCCTCTAAGTATCTATAATGTGTGTAAGTGTTACCAGAAGAGCTCTTATAGGAATCTCTCTCTTTTTTTATCTTCATTTCTTCCCTTCTTTCTAACTTATTTTGTTCCTTTTCTCTCTTTTCCAATTCTTTCTTCTCTTTTTCTCTCCTTTCTCTTCTCTCTTTTCTCTCTAACTCTTTTCTTTTGTTTTCTTCTTTTTCTCTTTCTTTTTCTCTTTTCTCTTCTCTTTCTTTTTCTCTTGGTTCTCTTTCTTTCTTTTCATTTTCCCTACTCTCTATTTGTCTCTCTTTTTCTCTTCTTTCTTTTCTTTCTTTATCTCTTGCTTCTCTTTCTTTCTTTTCATTTTCCCTACTCTCTATTTGTCTCTCTTTTTCTCTTCTTTCTTTTCTTTCTTGTCTCTCCTTTTCTTTTTGTTCTTTCTCTCTTCTCTCCTCTCTATCTAGTTCCTCTTGTTCTCTTTTCCTCATCTCTCTTTGTTTTCTCTCATTTTTCCAAAATTCCCTACGTTGTTTTTCTACTATTTCCCAATCAATAGAGTATGGATATGTGGGCAAGGTTGGTTTATCACTCTTCTCATTCTTTTCTTTTATTCTATTCTCACATTCTTCTCCTTTATTTTCCCTAGTTTCATTACTACTCCTAACACTCCTAGAAGTGTGTGAAAACATGTCAAAGTGTAAGGCCTAGGGAACTAATATGCCAAACACTCCTCTCTTTTTTGTTTTCTCCTAAAGTGTTAAGAGTCTTTGGAACTCTAACACTTTCTAAAACGTTGAAAGCAAATAAAGAAGTTTAAAGCAAAGCTAAAGGATTCTAATGTGCTCCTAAGTATGAATAAGGGGTACCAATTCCTTATCCATACTAAAACGAGAAACTAAGGTTTATTACACACAAAAGAGGTGACCCTTATGGGCATCCAATACCTCTAATTAAAATGTCCTTTAAAAATACACCCAAATTAAACAAAGAAAATTAAAAGTAGTTGAATGTAGCTCCTTTCTTCAAGTGCTCCTCACCAAGTGTATCACTCTAGTCTTGGCCTCCTTTTCAAGTCTCCTCTTCCTTGGTTTTAAATCAACACTTCCTAAGGATGCTACCCTTGTGAAAAAAAATTTCAACAATTTGGCTACCTACCAAGAGAAAACAAGCGCCCAAGCAAGAGACCAAGGGAAGTAGAATTTGAAAGCAAAAAGCAATAAAAAGCACTTAACAAGAATAGGAACACATCCAAGTGGAAAGAATTTATTTGACAAACACAAAGAAACCAATAAGGACAAGCAAGAAATAAAAGGTGTAAAAAGAAAGTTGGCACACAAAAAAAAATTCCTAGAATGGGCCTAAAATAGAATTGGACTTAAAACAAAAAAGACTCAACAAATTCAATGATTTGCACAATTGTAAAGCAAGGTGGCTAAATCATAGTCAAATAAATTCAAGCAAATTTCAATAAAATTTAACACTCCTTTGAATTTTTAATAATTTTGAGGTGCACTAATTTTTATTTTATTTTTTTGTACTCTTTTTACTTGTTTTTAGCACTTTTTACTACCTCTTTTTTTTTTTTTTACTTATTTTACACTTTTGATTTCTTTTCTTCTTCTTTTTTTTTTTTGAAACAATTTTGCTACACCTCTTAACACATTTTGTAGCAAATATAGTGAGGAGTCAAAGAATCATAAATGCTTGAACAAAGGATATGAAATGGCCACCATAATTGATATACAAAAGTGCAAAATTAAGAAACAAAGCAACCTAATATGAACTAGTAATTTTAGGTGATAAAAATTAAATGGCACAAGGAGAGTTTTATGGAAGTTGAGGACAACTTGATTACTCAATAATCAGCCCAATCATACCCAACATGCCTCTCAAAGCCAATCAACAAAAATCACCACAAAAACTAGCACAAAATTAAGATACTAAAATTATTGAACAAGTGAATGAAATTTGGAAGAAATTGAGCATTAATTTTTTTGAAGATTTTTTTTTAAGAGCATGCTAAGATCTAAATAGCATGTGAGACTCTAAGGACATGAGATCAAGAGTAAGCCTCTTTGATGCTCAATTTCCAATAGAGAAATAACACACTTTTATGGTAAAAATAAAAAGGCAAAACTATGTAGAATTAAGAGACAATAAAAGGGCTACAACATGACCAACTAAGACACAATTTGGAAGATTAAAAACTGAAATTAAATGACTCAAAATAACCAGAAATATATGCCCAAAACAGAGAACAAAGGGCTGGAAAAACAGAAAAATAGGTGCAGGAAAATAGAATTAAAAATTCAAATAAGAAGAACAACGTGCATCCAAAGATCAAGACCACAATGTGTGGCTTCCTTCACAAATTTTGTGAAGTCATTACAATGATCTTCTTAGGATTTGCACAAGAATAAGGAAAAAATAAAAAGCTGGCAGAAAATTAAAGAAACAATCCTAAAGGAAACATATAAAAATTCAATGGAAAAGAACAAGATAAATTGAATCTAGAAAGCAATAAAAACTAGGAAATAAATTGCATAAAA
This sequence comes from Psophocarpus tetragonolobus, assembly GCA_037954015.1. Taxonomy (NCBI): domain Eukaryota; kingdom Viridiplantae; phylum Streptophyta; class Magnoliopsida; order Fabales; family Fabaceae; genus Psophocarpus; species Psophocarpus tetragonolobus. The sequence continues at coordinate 22,279,451 of CM075694.1, forward strand.
TGAAAACTACAAAAACATAAACTAACAAGACATAAAAGGAATTAAATGACAAGAATCAAAGGCTGGAAAAAATAAAGGAAAAAGCAAGAACTCTAAGAAGAAAAGCTGAAAAAAATTAAAGAAAATTAAGACTAGAAAAGAACCTCATGGAGTTGGCTCTGATACCAAATGATGCATGCCTCCCTTGATCTTTTTCCTTGAGATTCCAAGCACCATGAAATGGATGATGGAGGGGAAAGAAAATGGAGGTGGGGGAGCCACTCTCAAAGAGAGATAAGCCAAAGTGTTTAGGTTTGCCACAAGGGAAGGAACCCTTGATAAAAACCAACTAGGAAGAGGTTCCTCAAGAGAGAGGATCCTCAAGACCTTTTACTAAGAATGTGCTCACAAAGAGACTATTTTCATTCAACTTCAAAGGTGAAATTTTACAATAAGGGAGAATGAGTATATATAGCCCAATGGGAGAGCTTGGGCACACTTTTCTAGGCAATGTGGGACTTGGGCTTAATTAGGATTAAAACTAATTAACCCAAGTCTTAGGCCTTAAGTGAGGCACCTAAGTTCACCCCCTATGGGTGCAATTAGCATATCTTAATGTGAATGGGCTAGCCCAAAATCATGTCTTAACTTATGCACCCATTATAAGCTTACTCCTCCTTTTTAACTAAAGACACCTATACCTTATAAACTAAGAAGATGGCCAGAAATACATGGCCTTAAGGGAATTAAAAATACTTTCCTATTTATCTAATTAAAATAAAATATTTACAAGCTAAAAATAACGAAGACTATGGCTTCGAATCTTCAATGAGCTTTTGTCCATGCCATGCCTTCCTTGAGTCCTCCTAGCTATGATGCATGCTAGGTGAGATTGCATCATTCTTCCTCCTCTTGTTCACCTTCTTCACTTTCCATATCTTCTTCTTCTTCCTTTTCTTCTCCTTCTTCCACTTCTTCTAGTTACTCTCCTTGTTCTTCCTCTTCTTATCTTTCTTGCACTTCTCCCGCCTCCTTTTGTTCTCTTTCTTCCACTTCTTCTTCATCCTCTCCTTTCCTTTCTTTTCTTCCTCTTCATCTCCTTCTTCTTCTTCCTTTCCATCGTCATATCCCTCTTTTTCTCCTTCTTTTGCTTCCACTTGCATTTCTACCTCTTGTTCTCCTTCTTCCACTTCTACTCCATCATCCCCACTCCTTCAACTACTTCTTCTTCTTCCTCTTGTTCACCTTCTTCCACTTCTACTACATCCACTTATTCTTCTTCTCCTTCTTGCCCTTCTTCTGCCTACACTACTTATTCTTCCTCCCCTTCTTCTTCTCCTCCTTGTTCCACTTCTTCTTCATTCCCCTTTCCTTCCATTGCTTCTTCTTCCTCCTCCTTTTCTCATTCTTCCACTTCTTATTCTTCTTCCTATTGTTCTCCTTCTTCCACTTGCACTTGTTCCTTTTCTTCTCCTTCTTCCACTTCTTCTTCTTCCTCTTCTTCTCCTTCTACCACCTCTTTTTCCTCCTCCCGTTCTCCTTCTTCCACTTCTTCTTTTTCATCTCCTTTCATTCCACTACTTCCTCCTATTCCTTTAATTCTCTCCTTCCACCACTTCTTCTACTTCTACTTGTTGTTCTTCTTCATTTTCGTCTCCTTCTTCTGCTTACGCTGCTTCTCCTTCCATAACTTCTTGTTCTTTCCTTTTCCTTTTCTCCTTCCTCTTTTTCTTCATCCACCAATTCTGTTGCTTCCCATTGTTGCTCTTCGTCTTCTTCTCCTTCCCCCAAATCTTATGCTTACACTTCTTCTTCTTCTTCCTCTCCTCCTCCAGATTGCACTTCTTCTGCTTCTTCTTCCCTTCCCTTCCCCTCCTTCTTCCTGTTCCTCCTTTTCTCCTTGTTCCAATTCTTCTTCTTCATCTCACCTCCTTCGACTACTTCTTCTTCATCCTCTCCTTTCCTTTCTTTTCTTGCTCTTCATCTCATTCTTCTTCTTCCTTTCCTTCGTCATATCCCTCTTTTCCTCCTTCTTCTGCTTCCACTTGCATTTCTACCTCTTGTTCTCCTTCTTCCACTTCTTCTCCATCATCCACACTCCTTCAACTACTTCTTCTTCTTCCTCTTGTTCACCTTCTTCCACTTCTACTACATCCACTTGTTCTTCGTCTTCCCTCTCTTCTCCTTCTTCCCCTTCTTCTGCCTACACTACTTCTTCTTCCACCCCTTCTTCTTCTCCTCCTTGTTCTACTTCTTCTTCTTTCCCCTTTCCTTCCATTGCTTCTTCTTCCTCCTCTTTTTCTCATTCTTCCACTTCTTCTTCCTATTGTTCTCCTTCTTCCACTTGCATTTCTTCCTTCTCTTCTCGTTCTTCCACTTCTTCTTCTTCCTCTTCTTCTCCTTTTGCCACCTCTTCTTCCTCCTCCCGTTATCCTTCTTCCACTTCTTCTTCATCTCCTTACATTCCACTACTTCCTCCTATTCCTCTTATTCTCTCCTTCTACCACTTCTTCTACTTCTACTTGTTGTTCTTCTCCATTTTCGTCTCCTTCTTCCGCTTCTTCTGCTTACACTTCTTGTTATTCTTCCTCTTCTTCCATTTCTTCTCCTTCCACAACTTCTTTTCTTTCCTTTCCATCTTCTCCTTCCCCCATATCTTATGCTTACACTTCTTTTTCTTCTTCCTCTTCTCCTCCAGATTCGACTTCTTCTACTTCTTCTTCCCTTCGCTTCCCCTCCTTCTTCCTTTTCCTCATTTTCTCCTTGTTCCATTTCTTCTTCTTCTTCTTCTTCTTCCTTTTCTTCTCCTTCTTCCACTTCTTCTCCATCATCCCCACTCCTTCAATTACTTCTTCTTCTTCCTCTTGTTCACCTTCTTCCACTTCTACTACATCCACTTGTGCTTGTTCTTCCCTCTCTTCTCCTTCTTGCCCTTCTTCAGCCTACATTACTTCTTCTTCTCCTCCTTGTTCCACTTCTTCTTCCTCCTGTTTTTCTCATTCTTCCACTTCTTCTTCTACTTCCTATTGTTCTCCTTCTTCCACCTGCACTTCTTCCTTCTCTTCTCGTTCTTCCACTTCTTCTTCTTCCTCTTCTTCTCCTTCTGCCACCTCTTCTCCTCCTCCCATTCTCCTTCATCCACTTCTTCTTCTTCATCTCCTTTCATTCCACTACTTCCTCCTATTCCTCTTATTCTCTCCTTCAACAACTTCTTCTACTTCTACTTGTTCTTCTTCATTTTTGTCTCCTTCTTCCGCTTCTTCTGCTTACACTTCTTCTTCTTCCACTTCTTCCATTTCTTCTCCTTCCACAACTTCTTCTTCTTTCCTTTCCATCTTCTCCTTCCTCTTTTTCTCCATCCCCCACTTCTGTTGCTTCCCATTGTTGCTTTTCCTCTTCTTCTCCTTCCCCCAAATCTTATGCTTACACTTCTTCTTCTTCTTCCTCTTCTCTTCCAGATTCCACCTCTTCTGCTTCTTCTTCCCTTCCCTTCCCTTCCCTCCTTCTTCCTTTTCCTCCTTTTCTCCTTGTTCCAATTCTTCTTCTTCATCTCACCTCCTTCCACTACTTCTTCTTCATCTCACCTTCTTCTTCTTCTTTACTTTCCACATCTTCTTCTTCTTCCTTTTCTTCTCCTTCTTCCACTTCTTCTAGTTACTCTCCTTCTTCTTCCTCCTCTTATCTTTCTTCCACTTCTCTTGCGTCCTCTTGTTCTCTTTTCTTCCACTTCTTCTTCATCCTTTCCTTTCCTTTCTTTTCTTCCTCTTCATCTCCTTCTTCTTCTTCCTTTCCTTTGTCATATCCCTCTTGTTCTCTTTCTTTTGCTTCCACTTCCATTTCTACCTCTTGTTCTCCTTCTTCCACTTCTTCTCCATCATCCCCAATCCTTCAACTACTTCTTTTTCTTCCTCTTGTTCACCTTCTTCCACTTCTACTACATCCACTTGTTCTTCTTCTTGCCTCTCTTCTCCTTCTTGCGGTTCTTCTGCCTACACTACTTCTTCTTCCTCCCCTTCTTCTTCTCCTCCTTGTTCCACTTCTTCTTCATCATTTTTCCTTCCATTGCTTCTTCTTCCTCCTCTTTTTCTCATTCTTCCACTTCTTCTTCTTCTTCCTATTGTCTTCCTTCATCCACTTGAAGTTCTTCCTTTTCTTCTCGTTCTTCCACTTCTTGTTCTTCCTCTTCTTCTCCTTCTGCCACCTCTGCTCCCTCCTCCTACTCTCCTTCTTCCACTTCTTCTTCTTCATCTCCTTCCATTCCACTATTTCCTCCTATTCCTCTTATTCTCTCCTTCTACCACTTCTTCTACTTCTACTTGTTGTTCTTCTTCATTTTCGTCTCCTTCTTCCGCTTCTTCTGCTTACACTTCTTCTTCTTCCATTTCTTCTCCTTCCACACCTTCTTCTTCTTTCCTTTCCGTCTTCTCCTTCCTCTTTTTCTCCATCCCCCACTTCTGTTTCTTCCCATTGTTGCTCTTCCTCTTCTTCTCCTTCCCCCAAATCTTATGCTTACACTTCTTCTTCTTCTTCCGCTTCTCCTCCAGATTCCACTTCTTCTGGTTCTTCTTCCCTTCCCTTCCCCTCTTTCTTCTTTTCCTCCTTTTCTCCTTGTTCGAATTCTTCTTCTTCATCTCACCTCCTTCCTGATATGAATCCACTGTCAGTTTAGGATTCTGAAAGGACCCTAGGAATTTAGCTGGCCACGTTAACAAAATTAATCAACGTGGAATGCAAACAATTGCCAAAAATAAATGGATTAGACTTACTATCAAACTCTTAGACATAGAATGGAAATTAAAAGTTATTGAAATTGAACGAGTAAACGAGTTTTCGAATAGTGTAGGACTTTCCTGTGCAATTGATCATAGAGTTTGCTGGGCAGAATTGAGTATGAATGGAAAAGACAAAAAATGGAATTGGAATTGATAGACTCCACACTTCCAAGGATCTGGAGGATATGTCTACGAGATTGCACACACAAAGGGGTGAATTACCTTTGATAAATCTCAAAAGATTTTGGATTGTCAAGAACCCAAAGGAGAGAAAACCTCAACTAGTTTTTTTTATTTCCCAAAAAAATATTCTCCTTACATCTCAGTCTTGCCCAAATTTATATGCCTAATAAACTCAGCTTGTGTAGGTTTAGTGGCTTTCTAAATTCAGCTGAAGTTACAAAATAATAAAAACTAATAATTGGCAGCTTAATAACAAAGTGTAACTGCCAAAGTAAATTAAACACGTATACTAATTATAATTGATAACCTAGGCTGCAACTTTAATTAGAAAATTCTGGTTGCCCACCATTAACTAAGTAAACTCCAAGAAAATGAGTTTAATGGAAGGAGGTGAGATGAAGAAGAAGACTTGGAACAAGGAGAAAAGGAGGAAAAGGAAGAAGGAGGGGAAGGGAAGGGAAGAAGAAGCAGAAGAAGTGGAAGCTGGAGGAGAAGAGGAAGAAGAAGAAGAAGTGTAAGCATAAAATTTGGGGGCAGGAGAAGAAGAGGAAGAGCAACAATGGGAAGCAACATAAGTGGGGGATGGAGAAAAAGAGGAAGGATAAGACGGACAGGAAAGAAGAAGAAGTTGTCGAAGGAGAATAAATGGAAAAAGAAGTGTAAGCCGAAGAAGCAGAAGAAGGAGAGGAAAATGAAGAAGAACAACAAGTAGAAGTAGAAGAAGTGGTAGAAGGAGAGAATAAGAGGAATAGGAGGAAGTAGTGGAATGAAAGGAGATGAAGAAGAAGAAGTGGAAGAAGGAAAAAGGGAGGAGTGAGAAGAGGTGGCAGAAGGAGAAGAAGAGGAAGAAGAAGAAGTGGAAGACCAAGAAGAAAAGGAAGAAGTGCAAGTGGAAGAAGGAGAACAATAGGAAGAAGAAGAAGAAGTGGAAGAATGAGAAAAGAGGAGGAAGAAGAAGCAATGGAAGGAAAGGGGATGAAGAAGAAGTGGAAGAAGGAGGAGAAGAAGAAGGGGAGGAAGAAGAAGTAATGTAGGCAGAAGAAGGGCAAGAAGGAGAAGAGAGGGAAGAAGAAGAACAAGTGGATGTAGTTGAAGGAGTGGGGATGATGGAGAAGAAGTGGAAGAAAAAGAACAAGAGGTAGAAATGCAAGTGGAAGCAGAAGAAGGAGAAAAAGAGGGATATGACGAAGGAAAGGAAAAAGAAGAAGGAGATGAAGAGGAAGAAAAGAAAGGAAAGGAGAGGATGAAGAAGTAGTGGAAGAAAGAGAACAAGAGGAGGCAGGAGAAGTGGAAGAAAGATAAGAAGAGGAAGAAGAAGGAGAGTAACTAGAAGAATTGGAAGAAGGAGAAGAAAAGGAAGAAGAAGAAGATGTGGAAAGTGAAGAAGGTCAACAACAGGAGGAAGAAGAAGTAGTGGAAGGAGGTGAGATGAAGAAGAAGAATTGGAACAAGGAGAACGGGAGGTAGAAATACAAGTGGAAGCAGAAGAAGGAGAACAAGAGGTAGAAATACAAGTGGAAGCAAACGAAGGAGAAAAAGAGGGATATGATGAAGGAAAGGAAGAAGAAGAAGGAGATGAAGAAGAAGAAAAGAAACGAAAGGAGAGGATGAAGAAGAAGTGGAAGAAAGAGAACAAGAGGAGGCAGGAGAAGTGGATGAAAGATAAGAAGAGGAAGAAGAAGGCGAGTAACCAGAAGAAGTGGATGAAGGAGAAGAAAATGAAGAAGAAGAATGATATGAATCCGCTGTCAGTTTAGGATTCTGAAAGGACCCTAGGAATTTAGCTTGCCGCGTTAACAAAATTAATCAACGTGGAATGCAAACAATTGCAAAAAAAAAATAAACTGAATAAAATTACTATCAAACTTTTAGACACAGAATGGAAATTAAAAGTTTTTGAAATTCAACAATTAAATGAGTTTTTGAATAGTGTAGCACTTTCCTGTTATAGAGTTTGCTGGCCGTAATTGAGTATGAATGGAAAAGACAGAAAATGGAATTGGAATTGATAGACTCCACACTTCCAAGGATGGAAGATATGTCTACGAGATTACACACACAAAGGGTTGAATTACCTTTGATAAATCTCAAAAGATTTTGGATTGTCAAGAACCCAAAGGAGAGAAAACTCAACTAGTTTTTTTATTTCCAAAATATTCTGCCTTACATCCCAGTCTTGCCCAAATTTATATGCCTAATAAACTCAGCTTGTGTAGGTTTAGTGGCTTTGTAAATTCAGCTGAAGTTACAAAATAATAAAAACTAATAATGGGCAGCTTAATAACAAAGTGTAACTGCCAAAGTAAATTAAACACGTATACTAATTATAATTGATAACCTAGGTGGCTGCAACTTTAATTAGACAATTCTGGTTGCCCACCATTAACTAAGTAAACTCCAAGAAAATGAGTTTAATTTATTTCAAACTTCTCTTCCATTAAGGTCAAGCATTGCTCTCTTCAGTCCTGAGACAATTAACAATTTTAAACTTTATTTCTTCAATGTTTGGCTCTTTTTGCAAAAGGGCTGCCAGTACTTGTTGAATAGCTTCCTTAGGTCTTCTTGTCCTTGCCTTTGTCATAGGTCCTCCAAGTCCTTCAAGCTTGATGTCCTCATCACTCCCCCCCTCTTGAAGAGGATTTGTCCCCAAATCAATAGCATCTTCATCTGCATCAAAGAGAGTTAAATCAGACACATTAAAAGTAGCACTAACATTTTACTCATCTGGAAGATCAATCTTATAGGCATTGTCATTGATCTTTTCTAGAACTTGGAGAGGACCATCTCCCCTTGGTTGGAGTTTTGACTTTCTTTGTTTAGGGAACCTTTCCTTTCTCATGTGTACCCAAACCCAATCACCAGGTTGGAACACGACCTTCTTCCTACCCTTGTTAGCTTGCCTTGCATAACTCTCATTTTTCTTTTCAATTTGAGCCTTCACTTGCTCATGCAGCTTCTTCACATACTCAGCTTTAGCTTGTGCTTCATTATGCTTAAACATAGAAATGTTAGGCATGGACAACAAATCAAGAGGACCCTAGGAATTTAGCTGGCCACGTTAACAAAATTAATCAACGTGGAATGCAAACAATTGCCAAAAATAAATTGATTAGACTTACTATCAAACTCTTAGACATAGAATGGAAATTAAAAGTTATTGAAATTGAACGAGTAAACGAGTTTTCGAATAGTGTAGGATTTTCCTGTGCAGTTGATCATAGAGTTTGCTGGGCAGAATTGAGTATGAATGGAAAAGACAGAAAATGGAATTGGAATTGATAGACTCCACACTTCCAAGGATGGAAGATATGTCTACGAGATTGCACACACAAAGGGGTGAATTACCTTTGATAAATCTCAAAAGATTTTGGATTGTCAAGAACCCAAAGGAAAGAAAACCTCAACTAGTTTTTTTTATTTCCCAAAAAAATATTCTCCTTACATCTCAGTCTTGCCCAAATTTATATGCCTAATAAACTCAGCTTGTGTAGGTTTAGTGGCTTTCTAAATTCAGCTGAAGTTACAAAATAATAAAAACTAATAATTGGCAGCTTAATAACAAAGTGTAACTGCCAAAGTAAATTAAACATGTATACTAATTATAATTGATAACCTAGGCTGCAACTTTAATTAGAAAATTCTGGTTGCCCACCATTAACTAAGTAAACTCCAAGAAAATGAGTTTAATTTATTTCAAACTTCTCTTCCATTAAGCTCAAGCATTGCTCTCTTCAGTCCTGAGACAATTAACAATTTTAAACTTTATTTCTTCAATGTTTGGCTCTTTTTGCAAAAGGCTGCCAATACTTGTTGAATAGCTTCCTTAGCTCTTCTTGTCCTTGCCCTTGTCATAGGTCCTCCAAGTCCTTCAAGCTTGATGTCCTCATCACTTCCACTACTTCTTCTTCCTCCTCTTGTTCACCTTCTTCACTTTGCACATCTTCTTCTCCTTCCTTTTCTTCTCCTTCTTTCACTTCTTCTAGTTACTCTCCTTCTTCTTCCTCTTCTTATCTTTCTTCCACTTCTCCTGCCTCCTCTTGTTCTCTTTCTTCCACTTCTTCTTCATCCTCTCCTTTCGTTTCTTTTCTTGCTCTTCGTCTCCTTCTTCTTCTTCCTTTCCATCGTCATATCCCTCTTTTTCTCCTTCTTTTGCTTCCACTTGCATTTCTACCCCGTGTTCTCCTTCTTCCACTTCTTCTCCATCATCCCCACTCCTTCAACTACTTATTCTTCTTCCTCTTGTTCACCTTCTTCCACTTCTACTACATCCACTTGTTCTTCTACTACATCCACTTCTTCTGCTTACACTTCTTCTTCCTCTTCTCCTCCAGATTCCACTTCTTCTGCTTCTTCTTCCCTTCCCTTCCCCTCCTTCTTCCTTTTCCTCCTTTTCTCCTTGTGCAATTCTTCTTCTTCATCTCGCCTCCTTCCACTACTTATTCTTCCTCCTCTTGTTCACCTTCTTCACTTTCCACATCTTCTTCTTCCTTTTCTTCTCCTTCTTTCACTTCTTCTAGTTACTCTCCTTCTTCTTCCTCTTCTTATCTTTCTTCCACTTCTCCTGCCTCCTCTTGTTCTCTTTCTTCCACTTCTTCTTCATCCTCTCCTTTCGTTTCTTTTCTTGCTCTTCATCTCCTTCTTCTTCTTCCTTTCCATCGTCATATCCCTCTTTTTCTCGTTCTTCTGCTTCCACTTGCATTTCTACCTCGTGTTCTCCTTCCTCCACTTCTTCTCCATCATCCCCACTCCTTCAACTACTTATTCTTCTTCCTCTTGTTCATCTTCTTCCACTTCTACTACATCCACTTGTTCTTCTTCTTCCCTCTCTTTTCCTTCTTTCCCTTCTTCTGTCTACACTACTTCTTCTTCCTCCCCTTCTTGTTCTCCTCCTTGTTCCACTTCTTCTTCATCCCCTTTCCTTCCATTGCTTCTTCTTCCTCCCGTTTTTCTCATTCTTCCACTTCTTCTTCTTCCACTTCCTCTTCTTCTCCTTCTGCCACCTCTTCTCCCTCCTCCCGTTCTTCTTCTTCATGGCCTTTCATTCCACTACTTCCTCCTATTCCTCTTATTCTCTCCTTCTACCACTTTTTCTACTTCTACTTGCTGTTCTTCTTCATTTTCGTCTCCTTCTTCCGCTTTTTCTGCATACACTTCCTCTTCTTCCACTTCTTCCTTTTCTTCTCGTTCTTCCACTTCTTCTTCTTCCTCTTCTTCTCTTTCTGCCACCTCTTCTCCCTCCTCCCGTTCTCCTTCTTCCACTACTTCTTCTTCATTTCCTTTCATTCCACTACTTGCACTTCCTATTCCTCTTATTCTCTCCTTCAACCACTTCTTCTACTTCTACTTGTTGTTCTTCTTCACTTTCGTGTCCTTCTTCAGCTTCTTCTGCTTACACTTCCTCTTCTTCCCTTACCTTCCCCTCCTTCTTCCTTTTCCTCCTTTTCTCCTTGTTCCAATTCTTCTTCTTCATCTCACCTCCTTCCACTACTTCTTCTTCCTCCTCTTGTTCACCTTCCTCACTTTCCACATTTTTTTCTTCTTCCTTTTCTTCTCCTTCTTCCACTTCTTCTAGTTACTCTCCTTCTTCTTCCTCTTCTTCTCTTTCTTCCACTTCTCCTGCCTCCTCTTGTTCTCTTTCTTCCACTTCTTCTTCATCCTCTCCCCTTTCCTTTCTTTTCTTCCTCTTCATCTCCTTCTTGTTGTTCCTTTCCTTCGTCATATCCCTCTTTTTCTCCTTCTTCTGCTTCCACTTGCATGTCTACCTCTTGTCCTCCTTCTTCCACTGCTTCTCCATCATCCCCACTCCTTCAACTACTTCTTCTTCTTCCTCTTGTTTACCTTCTTCCACTTCTACTACATCCACTTGTTCTTCTTCCTCCCTCTGTTCTCCTTCTTGCCCTTCTTCTGCCTACACTACTTCTTCTTCCTTCGCTTCTTCTTCGCCTCCTTGTTCCACTTCTTCTTCATCCCCTTTCCTTCCATTGCTTCTTCTTCCTCCTCTTTTTCTCATTGTTCCACTTCTTCTTCTTATTGTTCTCCTTCTTTGACTTGCACTTCTTCCTTTTCTTCTCGTTCTTCCACTTCTTCTTCTTCCTCTTCTTCTCCTTCTGCCACCACTTCTCCCTCCTCCCGTTCTCCTTCTTCCACTTCTTCTTCTTCATCTCCTTTCATTCCACTACTTCTACCACTTCTTCTACTTCTACTTGTTGTTCTTCTTCATTTTCGTCTCCTTCTTCCGATTCCTCTGCTTACGCCTCTTTTTCTTCCCTTTCTTTTCCTTCCACTTTTTCTTTCCTTTTCGTCTTCTCCTTCCTCTTTTTCTCCATCCCCCACTTCTGTTGCTTCCCATTGTTGCTCTTCCTCTTCTTCTCCTTCCCCCAAATCTTATGCTTACACTTCTTCCTCTTCTTCCTCCTCTCCCCCAGATTCCACTTCTTCTAGTTCTTCTTCCCTTCCCTTCCCCTCCTTCTTCCTCTTCCTCCTTTTCTCCTTATTCCAATTCTTCTTCTTCATCTCACCTCCTTCCACTACTTCTTCTTCCTCCTCTTGTTCGCCTTCCTCACTTTCCATATCTTCTTCTTCTTCCTTTTCTTCTCCTTCTTCCACTTCTTCTCGTTACTCTCCTTCTTCTTCCTCTTCTTATCTTTCTTCCACTTCTCTTGCCTCCTCTTGTTCTCTTTCTTCCACTTCTTCTTCATCCTCTCCTTTCCATTCTTTTCTTCTGATTAATCTCCTTCTTCTTCTTCCTTTCCTTCCTCATATCCCTCTTTTTCTCCTTCTTCTGCTTCCACTTGCATGTCTACCTCTTGTCCTCCTTCTTCCACTCCTTCTCCATCATCCCCACTCCTTCAACTACTTCTTTTTCTTCCTCTTGTTCACCTTCTTCCACTTCTACTACATCCACTTGTTCTTCTTCTTCCCTCTCTTCTCCTTCTTGCCCTTCTTCTGCCTACATTACTTCTTCTTCCTCCCCTTCTTCTTCTCCTCCTTGTTCCACTTCTTCTTCATCCCCTTTCCTTCCATTGCTTCTTCTTCCTCCTCTTTTTCTCATTCTACCACTTCTTCTTGTTCTTCCTATTGTTCTCCTTCTTCCACTTGCACTTCTTCCTTTTCTGGTCGTTCTTCCACTTCTTCTTCTTCCTCTTCTTCTCCTTCTGCCACCTCTTCTCCCTCCCCCCGTTCTCCTTCTTCCTCTTCTTCTTCTTCATCTCCTTTCATTCCACTACTTCCTCCTATTCCTCTTATTCTCTCCTTCTACCACTTCTTCTACTTCTACTTGTTGTTCTTCTTCATTTTGGTCTCCTTCTTCCACTTCTTCTTCTTCCTCTTCTTCCATTTCTTCTCCTTCCACAACTTCTTCTTCTTTCCTTTTCGTCTTCTCCTTCCTCTTTTTCTCCATCCCCCACTTCTGTTGCTTCCCATTCTTGCTCTTCCTCTGCTTCTCCGTCCCCCAAATCTTATGCTTACACTTCTTCTTCTTCTTCCTCTTCTCCTCTAGATTCCACTTCTTCTTCCCTTCCCATCCCTTCCCCTCCCTCTTCCTTTTCCTCCTTTTCTCCTTGTTCCAATTCTTCTTCTTCATCTCATCTCCTTGCACTACTTCTTCTTCCTCCTCTTGTTCACCTTTTTCACTTTCCACATCTTCTTCATCTTCCTTTTCTTCCCCTTCTTTCACTTCTTCTAGTTACTCTCCTTCTTCTTCCTCTTCTTATCTTTCTTCCACTTCTCCTGCCTCATCTTGTTTTCTTTATTCCACTTCTTCTTCATCCTCTCCTTTCCTTTCTTTTCTTCCTCTTCATCTCCTTCTTCTTTTTCCTTTCCTTCGTCACATCCCTCTTTTTCTCCTTCTTATGCCTCCACTATCATTTCTACCTCTAGTTCTTCTTCTTCCACTTCTTCTCCATCATCGCCACTCCTTCAACTACTTCTTTTTCTTCCTCTTGTTCACCTTCTTCCACTACTACTACATCCACTTGTTCTTCTTCTTCCCTCTCTTCTCCTTCTTCCCCTTCTTCTGCCTACACTACTTCTTCTTCCTCCCCTTCTTCTTCTCCTCCTTGTTCCACTTCTTCCTCATTCCCCTTTCCTTCCATTGCTTCTTCTTCCTCCTCTTTTTCTCATTCTTCCACTTCTTCTTCTTCTCCCTATTGGTCTCCTTCTTCCACTTGTACTTCTTCCTTTTCTTCTCGTTCTTCCACTTCTTCTTCTTCCTCTTCTTCTCCTTCTGCCACCTCTTCTTCCTCCCACGTTCTCCTTCTTCCACTTCTTCTTCTTCATCTCGTTTCATTCCACTACTTCCTCCTATTCCTCTTATTCTCTCCTTCTTCCACTTCTTCTAGTTACTCGCCTTCTTCTTCCTCTTCTTATCTTTCATCCACTTCTCCTGCCTCCTCTTGTTCTCTTTCTTCCACTTCTTCTTCATCCACTCCTTTCCTTTCTTTTCTTCCTCTTCATCTCATTCTTCTTCTTCCTTTCCTTCGTCATATCGCTCTTTTTCTCCTTCTTCTGCTTCCACTTGCATTTCTACCTCTTGTTCTCCTTCTTCCACTTCTTCTCCATCATCCCCACTCCTTCAACTACTTCTTCTTCTTCCTCTTGTTCACCTTCTTCCACTTCTACTACATCCACTTGTTCTTCTTCTTCCCTCTCTTCTCCTTCTTCCCCTTCTTTTACCTACACTACTTCTTCTTCTCCTCCTTGTTCCACTTCTTCTTCATCCCCTTTCCTTCCATTGCTTCTTCTTCCTCCTCTTTTTCTCATTCTTCCACTTCTTCTTCTTCTTCCTATTGTTCTCCTTCTTCCACTTGCACTTCTTCTTTTTCTTCTCGTTCTTCCACTTCTTCTTCTTCCTCTTCTTCTCCTTCTGCTACCTCTTCCTCCTCCTCCCGTTCTCCTTCTTCCACTTCTTCTTCTTCTTCTTCATCTCCTTTCATTCCACTACTTCCTGCTATTCCTCACATTCTCTCCTTCTACCACTTCTTCTACTTCTAGTTGTTGTTCTTCATTTTCGTCTGCTTCTTCCGCTTCTTCTTCTTACACTTCTGCTTCTTCCTCTTCTTCCATTTCTTCTGCTTCCACAACTTCTTCTTCTTTCCTTTCTGTCTTCTCCTTCCTCTTTTTCTCCACCCCCCACTTCTGTTGCTTCCCGTTGTTACTCTTCCTCTTCTTCTCCTTCCCCCAAATCTTATGCTTAAACTTCTTCATCTTCTTCCTCTTCTCCTCCAAGTTCCACTTCCTCTGCTTCTTCTTCCTTTCCTTGTTCCAATTCTTCTTCTTCATATCACCTCCTTCCACTACTTCTTCTTCCTCCTCTTGTTCACCTTCTTCACTTTCCACATCTTCTTCTTCTTCCTTTTCTTCTCCTTCTTCCACTTCTTCTAGTTACTCTCCTTCTTCTTCCTCTTCTTATCTTTCTTTCACTTCTCCTGCCTCCTCTTGTTCTCTTTCTTGCAGTTCTTCTTCATCCTCTCCTTTCGTTTCTTTTCTTCTTCTTCATCTCCTTCTTCTTCTTCCTTTCCTTCGTCATATCCCTCTTTTTCTCCTTCGCCTACTTCCACTTGTATTTCTACCTCTTGTTCTCCTTCTTCTGCTTCCACTTGTATTTCTACCTCCCGTTCTCCTTGTTCCAATTCTTCTTCTTCATCTCACCTCCTTCCACTACTTCTTCTTCCTCCTATTGTTGACCTTCTTCACTTTCCACATCTTCTTCTTCTTCCTTTTCTTCTCCTTCTTCCAATTCTTCTAGTTACTCTCCTTCTTCTTCCTCTTCTTATCTTTCTTCCACCTTCTAAGCACATTCACTAGTGGCTGGTTATGCCCTTTGGTTTGACAAATGCACCTAGTACTTTCATGAGATTAATGAATCATGTCTTAAGAGAGTTTATTGGAAAATTTGTTGTGGTGTACTTTGATGATATTCTGATCTATAGCACTAGTCTTGAATTGCATGTTGAACATTTGCAGGCTGTTATTAGGCATATAAATTTGGGCAAGACTGGGATGTAAGGCAGAATATTTTGGAAATAAAAAAACTAGTTGAGTTTTCTCTCCTTTGGGTTCTTGACAATCCAAAATCTTTTGAGATTTATCAAAGGTAATTCACCCCTTTGTGTGTGTAATCTCGTAGACATATCTTCCATCCTTGGAAGTGTGGAGTCTATCAATTCCAATTCCATTTTCTGTCTTTTCCATTCATACTCAATTATGGCCAGCAAACTCTATAACAGGAAAGTGCTACACTATTCAAAAACTCGTTTAATTGTTGAATTTCAAAAACTTTTAATTTCCATTCTGTGTCTAAAAGTTTGATAGTAATTTTATTCAGTTTATTTTTTTTTTGCAATTGTTTGCATTCCACGTTGATTAATTTTGTTAACGCGGCAAGCTAAATTCCTAGGGTCCTTTCAGAATCCTAAACTGACAGCGGATTCATATCATTCTTCTTCTTCATTTTCTTCTCCTTCATCCACTTCTTCTGGTTACTCGCCTTCTTCTTCCTCTTCTTATCTTTCATCCACTTCTCCTGCCTCCTCTTGTTCTCTTTCTTCCACTTCTTCTTCATCCTCTCCTTTCGTTTCTTTTCTTCTTCTTCATCTCCTTCTTCTTCTTCCTTTCCTTCGTCATATCCCTCTTTTTCTCCTTCGTTTGCTTCCACTTGTATTTCTACCTCTTGTTCTCCTTCTTCTGCTTCCACTTGTATTTCTACCTCCCGTTCTCCTTGTTCCAATTCTTCTTCTTCATCTCACCTCCTTCCACTACTTCTTCTTCCTCCTGTTGTTGACCTTCTTCACTTTCCACATCTTCTTCTTCTTCCTTTTCTTCTCCTTCTTCCAATTCTTCTAGTTACTCTCCTTCTTCTTCCTCTTCTTATCTTTCTTCCACTTCTCCTGCCTCCTCTTGTTCTCTTTCTTCCACTACTTCTTCATCCTCTCCTTTCCTTTCTTTTCTTCCTCTTCATCTCCTTCTTCTTTTTCCTTTCCTTCGTCATATCCCTCTTTTTCTCCTGCTTCTGCTTCCACTTGCCTTTCTACCTCTTGTTCTTCTTCTTCCACTTCTTCTCCATCATCCCCACTCCTTCAACTACATCCACTTGTTCTTCTTCTTCCCTCTCTTCTCCTTCTTGCCCTTCTTCTGCCTACATTACTTCTTCTTCCTCCCCTTCTTCTTCTCCTCCTTGTTCCACTTCTTCTTCATCCCCTTTCCTTCCATTGCTTCTTCTTCCTCCTCTTTTTCTCATTCTACCACTTCTTCTTGTTCTTCCTATTGTTCTCCTTCTTCCACTTGCACTTCTTCCTTTTCTGGTCGTTCTTCCACTTCTTCTTCTTCCTCTTCTTCTCCTTCTGCCACCTCTTCTCCCTCCCCCCGTTCTCCTTCTTCCTCTTCTTCTTCTTCATCTCCTTTCATTCCACTACTTCCTCCTATTCCTCTTATTCTCTCCTTCTACCACTTCTTCTACTTCTACTTGTTGTTCTTCTTCATTTTGGTCTCCTTCTTCCACTTCTTCTTCTTCCTCTTCTTCCATTTCTTCTCCTTCCACAACTTCTTCTTCTTTCCTTTTCGTCTTCTCCTTCCTCTTTTTCTCCATCCCCCACTTCTGTTGCTTCCCATTCTTGCTCTTCCTCTGCTTCTCCGTCCCCCAAATCTTATGCTTACACTTCTTCTTCTTCTTCCTCTTCTCCTCTAGATTCCACTTCTTCTTCCCTTCCCATCCCTTCCCCTCCCTCTTCCTTTTCCTCCTTTTCTCCTTGTTCCAATTCTTCTTCTTCATCTCATCTCCTTGCACTACTTCTTCTTCCTCCTCTTGTTCACCTTTTTCACTTTCCACATCTTCTTCATCTTCCTTTTCTTCCCCTTCTTTCACTTCTTCTAGTTACTCTCCTTCTTCTTCCTCTTCTTATCTTTCTTCCACTTCTCCTGCCTCATCTTGTTTTCTTTATTCCACTTCTTCTTCATCCTCTCCTTTCCTTTCTTTTCTTCCTCTTCATCTCCTTCTTCTTTTTCCTTTCCTTCGTCACATCCCTCTTTTTCTCCTTCTTATGCCTCCACTATCATTTCTACCTCTAGTTCTTCTTCTTCCACTTCTTCTCCATCATCGCCACTCCTTCAACTACTTCTTTTTCTTCCTCTTGTTCACCTTCTTCCACTACTACTACATCCACTTGTTCTTCTTCTTCCCTCTCTTCTCCTTCTTCCCCTTCTTCTGCCTACACTACTTCTTCTTCCTCCCCTTCTTCTTCTCCTCCTTGTTCCACTTCTTCCTCATTCCCCTTTCCTTCCATTGCTTCTTCTTCCTCCTCTTTTTCTCATTCTTCCACTTCTTCTTCTTCTCCCTATTGGTCTCCTTCTTCCACTTGTACTTCTTCCTTTTCTTCTCGTTCTTCCACTTCTTCTTCTTCCTCTTCTTCTCCTTCTGCCACCTCTTCTTCCTCCCACGTTCTCCTTCTTCCACTTCTTCTTCTTCATCTCGTTTCATTCCACTACTTCCTCCTATTCCTCTTATTCTCTCCTTCTTCCACTTCTTCTAGTTACTCTCCTTCTTCTTCCTCTTCTTATCTTTCTTCCACTTCTCCTGCCTCCTCTTGTTCTCTTTCTTCCAGTTCTTCATCATCCTCTCCTTTCCTTTCTTTTCTTCCTCTTCATCTCCTTCTTCTTCTTCCTTTCCTTCGTCAGATCCCTTTTTTTCTGCTTCTTCTGCTTCCACTTGCATTTCTACCTCTTGTTCTCCTTCTTCCACTTCTTCTCCATCATCCCAACTCCTTCAACTACTTCTTCTTCTGCCTCTTGTTCATCTTCTTCCACTTCTACTACATCCACTTGTTCCTCTTCTTCCCTCTCTTCTCCTTCTTGCCCTTCTTCTGCCTACACTACTTCTTCTTCCTCCCCTTCTTCTTTCTCCTATTCTTCTTCTCCTCCTTGTTCCACTCCTTCTTCATTCCCCTTTCCTTCCATTGCTTTTTCTTCCTCCTCTTTTTCTCATTTTTCCACTTCTTCTTCTTCTTCCTATTGTTCTCCTTCTTCCACTTGCACTTCTTCCTTTTCTTCTCGTTCTTCCACTTGTTCTTCTTCCTCTTCTTCTCCTTCTGCCACCTCCTCTTCCTCCTCCCGTTCTCCTTCTTCCACTTCTTCTTCTTCATCTCCTTTCATTCCACTACTTCCTCCTATTCCTCTTATTCTCTCCTTCTACCACTTCTTGTACTTCTACCTATTGTTCTTCTTCATTTTCGTCTCCTTCTTCTGCTTCTTCTGCTTAGACTTCTTCTTCTTCCTCTTGTTCCATTTCTTCTCCTTCCACAACTTCTTCTTTTTCCTTTCCATCTTCTCCTTCCTCTTTTTCTCCATCCCCCATTTCTGTTGCTTCCCATTGTTTCTCTTCCTCTTCTTCTCCTTCCCCCAAATCTTATGCTTACACTTCTTCTTCTTCTTCCTCTTCTCCTCCAGATTCCACTTCTTCTGCTTCTTCGTCCCTTCCCTTCCCGTCCTCCCCTTCTTCTTCTCCTCCTTGTTCCACTTCTTCTTCATCCCCTTTCCCTCCATTGCTTCTTCTTGCTCCTCTTTTTGTCATTCTTCCACTTCTTCTTCTTCTTCCTGTTGTTCTCCTTCTTCCACTTGCACTTCTTCCTTTTCTTCTCGTTCAACCACTTCTTCTTCTTCCTCTTCTTCTTCTTCCACTTCCTCTTCTTCTCCTTCTGCCACCTCTTCTCCCTCCTCCCGTTCTCCTTCTTCCGCTTCTTCTTCTTCATCTCCTTTCATTCCACTACTTCCTCATATTCCTCTTATTCTCTCCTTCTAGCACTTCTTGTACTTCTACTTGTTGTTCTTCTTCATTTTCGCTTCCTTCTTCCGCTTCTTCTGCTTACACTTGTTCTTCTTCCTCTTCTTCCAATTCTTCTCCTTCCACAACTTCTTCATCTTTCCTTTCCGTCTTCTCCTTCCTCTTTTTCTCCATCCCCCATTTCTGTTGCTTCCCATTGTTGCTCTTCCTCTTCTTCTCCTTCCCCCAAATCTTATGCTTACACTCCTTCTTCTTTTTCCTCTTCTCCTCCAGATTCCACTTCTTCTGCTTCTTCTTCCCTTCCCTTCCCCTCCTTCTTCATTTTCCTCGTTTTCTCTTCGTTCCAATTCTTCTTCTTCATCTCACCTCCTCTTTTTCACCTTCTTCAACTTCTTCAGTTTCCACATCTTCTTCTTCTTCCATTTCTTCTCCTTCTTCTAGTTACTCTCCTTCTTCTAGTTACACTTCTTCTTCTTCTTCCTCTTCTCCTCCAGATTCCACTTCTTCTGCTTCTTCTTCCCTTCCCTTCCCCTCCTTCTTCCTTTTCCTCCTTTTATCCTTGTTCCAATTCTTCTTCTTCATCTCACCTGCTTCCACTACTTCTTCTTCCTCCTCTTGTTCACCTTCTTCAAATTCTTCAGTTTCCACATCTTCTTCTTCTTCCTTTTCTTCTCCTTCTTCCACTTCTTCTAGTTACTCCCCTTGTTCTTCCTCTTCTTATCTTTCTTCCACTTCTCCTGCCTCCTCTTGTTCTCTTTCTTCTAATTCTTCTTCATCCTCTCCTTTCCTTTCTTTTATTCCTCTTCATCTCCTTCTTCTGCTTCCACTTGCATTTCTACCTCTTGTTCTCCTTCTTCCACTTCTTCTCCATCATCCCCACTCCTTCAACTACTTCTTCTTCTTCCTCTTGGTCACCTTCTTCCACCTATACTACATCCACTTGTTCTCCTTCTTCCACTTCTTCTCCATCATCCCCACTCCTTCAACTACTTCTTCTTCTTCCTCTTGGTCACCTTCTTCCACCTATACTACATCCACTTGTTCTTCTTCTTCCCTCTCTTCTCCTTCTTGCCCTTCTTCTGCCTTCACTACTTCTTCTTCCTCCCCTTCTTGTACTCCTCCTTGTTCCACTTCTTCTTCATTCCCCTTTCCTTCGATTGCTTCTTCTTCCTCCTTTTTTTCTCATTCTTCCACTTCTTCTTCTTTTTCCTATTGTTCTCCTTCTTCCACTTGCACTTCTTCCTTTTCTTCTCATTCTTCCACTTCTTCTTCTTCCTCTTTTTCTCCTTCTGCCACCTCTTCTCCCTCCTCCTATTCTCCTATTTCCACTTCTTCTTCTTCATCTGCTTTCATTCCACTACTTCCTCCTATTCCTCTTATTTTCTCCTTCTACCACTTCTTCTACTTCTACTTGTTGTTCTTCTTCATTTTCGTCTCCTTTTTCCGCTTCTTCTGCTTACCCTTCTTCTTCTTCCTCTTCTTCCATTTCTTTTCCTTCCACAACTTCTTCTTCTTTCCTTTCCGTCTTCTCCTTCCTCTTTTTCTCAATCCCCCACTTCTGTTGCTATCCATTGTTGCTCTTCCTCTTCTTCTCCTTCCCCCAAATCTTATGCTTACACTTCTTCCTCTTCTTCCTCTTCTCCTCCAGATTCCGCTTCTTCTGTTTCTTCTTACCTTCCCTGCCCCTCCTTCTTCCTTTTCCTCGTTTTCTCCTTGTTCCACTTCTTCTTCTTCATCTCACCTCCTTCCATTACTTCTTCTTCCTCCTCTTGTTCACCTTCTTCAATTTCTTCACTTTCCACATCTTTTTCTTCTTCCTTTTCTTCTCCTTCTTCCACTTCTTCTAGTTACTCTCCTTCTTCTTCCTCTTCTTATCTTTCTTCCACTTCTCCTGCCTCATCTTGTTTTGTTTCTTCCACTTCTTCTTCATCCTCTCCTTTCCTTTCTTTTCTTCCTCTTCATCTCCTTCTTCTTTTTCCTTTCCTTCGTCACATCCCTCTTTTTCTCCTTCTTATGCTTCCACTATCATTTCTACCTCTAGTTCTTCTTCTTCCACTTCTTCTCCATCATCCCCACTCCTTCAACTACTTCTTTTTCTTCCTCTTGTTCACCTTCTTCCACTTCTACTACATCCACTTGTTCTTCTTCTTCCCTCTCTTCTCCTTCTGGCCCTTCTTCTGCCTACACTACTTCTTCTTCCTCCCCTTCTTCTTCTCCTCCTTGTTCCACTTCTTCTTCATCCCCTTTCCTTCCATTGCTTCGTCTTCCTCCTCTTTTTCTCATTGTTCCACTTCTTCTTCTTCTTCCTATTGTTCTCCTTCTTGCACTTGCACTTCTACCTTTTCTTCTCATTCTTCCACTTCTTCTTCTTCCTCTTCTTCTCCTTCTGCCACATCTTCTCCCTCCTCCGGTTCTCCTTCTTCCACTTCTTCTTCATCTCCTTTCATTCCACTACTTATACCACTTCTTCTACTTGTACTTGTTGCTCTTCTTTATTTTCGTCTCGTTCTTCCGCTTCTTCTGCTTACACTTCTTCTTCTTCCATTTCTTCTCCTTCCACAACTTCTTCTTCTTTCCTTTCCGTCTTCTCCTTCCTCTTTTTCTCCATCCCCCACTTCTGTTGCTTCGCATTGTTGCTCTTCCTTTTCTTCTCCTTCCCCCAAATCTTATACTTGCACTTCTTCTTCCTCTTCTCCTCCACATTCCACTTCTTCTGCTTCTTCTTCTTCCTCTGGTTCACCTTCTTCGACCTCTACTACATCCACTTCTCTTCTTCTTCCCTCTCTTGTCCTTCTTGCCCTTCTTCTGCCTACGCTACTTCTTCTTCCTCCCCTTCTTCTTCTCCTCCTTGTTCCACTTCTTCTTCATCCCCTTCCCTTCCATTGCTTCTTCTTCCTCCTCTTTTTCTCATTCCTCCACTTCTTCTTCTTCTTCCTATTATTCTCCTTCTTCCACTTGCACTTGTTCCTTTTCTTCTCGTTCTTCCACTTCTTCTTCTTCCTCTTCTTCTCCTTCTGCCGCCTCTTCTCCCTCCTCCCGTTCTCCTTCTTCCACTTCTTCTTTTTCATCTCCTTTCATTCCACTACTTCCTCCTATTCCTCTTATTCTCTGCTTCTACCACTTCTTCTACTTCTACTTGTTGTTCTTCTTCATTTTCGTCTCCTTCTTCCACTTCTTCTGCTCACACTTCTCCTTCTTCCTCTTCTTCCATTTCTTATGCTTCTTCCACTTCTTCTAGTTACTCTACTTCTTCTTCCTCTTCTTATCTGTCTTCCACTTTTCCTGCCTCCTTTTGTTCTCCTTCTTCCACTTCTTATTCTTCATCTCCTTTCATTCCACTACTTCCTCCTATTCCTCTTATTCTCTCCTTCTACTACTTCTTCTACTTCTACTTGTTGTTCTTCTTCATTTTTGTCTCCTTCCTCCGCTTCTTCTGCTCACACTTCTTCTTCTTCCTCTTCTTCCATGTCTTCTCCTGCCACAACTTCTTCTGCTTTCCTTTCCGTCTTCTCCTTCCTCTTTTTCTCCATCCCCCAGTTTTGTTGCTTCCCATTGTTGCTCTTCCTCTTCTTCTCCTTCCCCCGAATCTTATGCTTACACTTCTTCTTCTTCCTCTTCTCCTCCAGATTCCACTTCTTCTGCTTCTTCTTCCCTTCCTATCCCTTCCCCTCCTTCTTCCTCCTCTTGTTCACCTTCTTCTTTCCACATCTTCTTCTTCTTCCTTTTCTTCTCCTTGTTCCACTTCCTCTAGTTACTCTCCTTCTTCTTCCACTTCTTCTTCATCCTCTCCTTTCCTTTCTTTTCTTCCTCTTCATCTCCTTCTTCTTCTTCCTTTCCTTCGTCATATCCCTCTTTTTCTCCTTTTTCTGCTTCCACTTTCATTTCTACATCTTGTTCTCCTTCTTGCACTTTTTCTCCATCATCCCCACTCCTTCAACTACTTTTTCTTCTTCCTCTTGTTCACCTTCTTCCACCTCTACTACATCCAATTGTTCTTCTTCTTCCCTCTATTCTCCTTCTTGCCCTTCTTCTGCCTACACTACTTCTTCTTCCTCCCCTTCTTCTTCTCCTCCTTGTTCCACTTCTTCTTCATCCCCTTCCCTTCCATTGCTTCTTCTTCCTCCTCTTTTTCTTATTCCTCCACTTCTTCTTCTTCTTCCTATTGTTCTCCTTCTTCCACTTGCACTTCTTCCTTTTCTTCTCGTTCTTCCACTTCTTCTTCTTCCTATTGTTCTCCTTCTTCCACTTGCACTTCTTCCTTTTCTTCTCGTTCTTCCACTTCTTCTTCTTCCTATTGTTCTCCTTCTTCCACTTGCACTTCTTCCTTTTCTTCTCGTTCTTCCACTTCTTCTTCTTCTCCTTCTGCCACCTCTTCTCCCTCCTCCCGTTATCCTTCTTTGACTTCTTCTTCTTCATCTCCTTTCATTCAACTACTTCCTCCTATTCCTCTCATTCTCTCCTTCTACCACTTCTTCTACTTCTGCTTGTTGTTCTTCTTCATTTTCGTCTCCTTCGTCCGCTTCTTCTGCTTACGCTTCTTCTTCTTCCTCTTCTTCCATTTCTTCTCCTTCCACAACTTCTTGTTCTTTCCTTTACGTCTTCTCCTTCCTTTTTTTCTACATCCCCCACTTTTGTTGCTTCCCATTGTTGCTCTTCCTCTTCTTCTCCTTCCCCCAAATCTTATGCTTACACTTCTTCTTCTTCTTCCTGTTCTGCTCCAAAGTGCACTTCTTTTGCTTCTTATTCCCTTCCCTTCCCCTCCTTCTTCCTTTTCCTCCTTTCCTCCTTGTTCCAATTCTTCTTCTTCACCTCACCTCCTTCCACTACTTCTTCTTCCTCCTCTAGTTCACCTTCTTCACTTTCCACATCTTCTTCTTCTTCCTTTTCTTCTCCTTCTTCCACTTCTTTTGGTTACTCTCCTTCTTCTTCCTCTTCTTATCTTTCTTCCACTTCTCCTGCCCCCTCTTGTTCTCTTTCTTCCATTTCTTCTTCATCTTTTCCTTGCCTTTCTTTTCTTCCTCTTTATCTCCTTCTTCTTCCTCCTTTCCTTTGTCATATCCCTCTTTTTCTCCTTCTTCTGATTCCACTTGCATTTCTACCTCTTGTTCTCCTTCTTCCACTTCTTCTCCATCATCCCCACTCCTTCAACTACTTCTTCTTCTTCCTCTTGTTCACCTTCTTCAACTTCTACTACATCCACTTGTTCTTCTTCTTCCCTCTCTTCTCCTTCTTGCCCTTCTTCTGCCTACACTACTTCTTCTTCTTCCCCTTCTTCTTTTCTTCCTTGTTCCACTTCTTCTTCATTCCCCTTTCCTTCTATTCGTTCTTCTTCCTCCTCTTTTTCTCATTCTTCCACTTCTTCTTATTCCTATTGTTCTCCTTCTTCCACTTGCACTTCTTCCTTTTCTTCTCGTTCTTCCACTTCTTGTTCTTCCTCTTCTTCTGCCACCTCTTCTTCCTCCTCCTGTTCTCCTTCTAGAACTTCTTCTTCTTCATCTCCTTTCATTCCACTACTTCCTCCTATTCCTCTTATTCTTTCCTTCTACCACTTGTTCCACTTCTACTTGTTCTTCTTCTTCATTTTCTTCTCCTTCTTACGGTTCTTCTGCTTACACTTCTTCTTCTTCCTCTTCCTCCATTTCTTCTCCTTCCACAACTTCTTCTTCTTTCCTTTCCATCTTCTCCTTCCTCTTTTTCTCCATCCCCCAGTTCTGTTGCTTCCCATTGTTGCTCTTCCTCATCTTCTCCTTCCCCCAAATCTTATACTTACTCTTCTTCTTCTTCTTCTTCCTCTTATCCTCCAGATTCCACTTCTTCTGCTTCTTCTTCCCTTCCCTTCCCCTCCTTCTTCCTTTTCCTCCTTTTCTCCTTGTTCCAATTCTTCTTCTTCATCTCACCTCCTTCCACTACGTTTTCTTCCTCGTCTTGTTAACCTTCTTCAATTTCTTCACTTTCCACATCTTCTTCTTCCTTTTCTTCTCCTTCTTCCACTTCTTCTAGTTACTCTCCTTCTTCTCCCTCTTCTTATCTTTTTTCCACTTCTCCTGCCTCCTCTTGTTCTCTTTCTTCCACTTCTTCTTCATCCTCTCCTTTCCTTTCTTTTCTTCCTCTTCATCTCCTTCTTCTTCTTCCTTTCCTTCCATTGCTTCTTCTTCCTCCTCTTTTTCTCATTCTTCCACTTCTTCTTCTTCCTCCTCTTTTTCTAATTCTCCCACTTGCACTTCTTCCTTTTCTTCTCGTTCTTCCGCTTCTTCTTCTTCCTCTTTTTCTCCTTCTGCCACCTCTCCTCCCCCCTCCCGTTCTCCTTCTTCCACTTCTTCTTCTTCTTCATCTCCTTTTATTCCACTACTTCCTCCTATTCCTCTTATTCTCTCCTTCTACCACTTCTTCTACTTCTACTTGTTGTTCTTCTTCATTTTCGTCTCTTTTTTCCGCTTCTCCTACTTACACTGCTTCTTCTTCTTCCTCTTTGTTCCACTCCTTCTTCATCCCCTTTGCTTCCATTGCTTCTTCTTCCTCCTCTTTTTCTCATTCTTCCACTTCTTCTTCTTCTTCCTCTTCTTCTCCTTCTGCCACCTCTTCTCCTCCTCCCGTTCTCCTTCTACCACTTCTTCTACTTCTACTTGTTGTTCTTCTTCATTTTCGTCTCCTTCTTTCGCTTCTTCTGCTTACACTTCTTCTTCTTTCCTTTCCGTCTTCTCCTTCCACTTTTTCTCCATCCCACACTTCTGTTGCTTCCCATTGTTGCTCTTCTTGTTCTTCTCCTTCCCCCAAATCTTATGCTTACACTTGTTCTTCTTCTTCCTCTTCTCCTCCATCTTCCACTTCTTCTGCTTCTTCTTCCCTTCCCTTCGCCTCCTTCTTCCTTTTCCTCCTTTTCTCCTTGTTCCAATTCTTCTTCTTCATCTAACCTGCTTCCACTACTTCTTCTTCCTCCTCTTGTTGCTTCCCATTATTTCTCTTCCTCTTGTTCACCTTCTTCCACTTTTACTACATCCACTTCTTCTTCTTCTTCCCTCTCTTCTCCTTCTTGCCCTTCTTCTGCCTACACTACCTCTTCTTCCTCCCCTTCTTCTTCTCCTCCTTGTTCCACTCCTTCTTCATCCCCTTTCCTTCCATTGCTTCTTCTTCTTCCTCTTTTTCTCATTCTTCCACTTCTTCTTCTTCTTCCTCTTTTTCTCATTCTTCTACTTCTACTTGTTGTTTTTCTTCATTTTTGTCTCCTTTTTCTGCTTCTTCTGCTTACACTTCTTCTTCTTCCTCTTCTTCCATTTCTTCTCCTTCCACAACTTCTTCTTCTTTCCTTTCTGTCTTCTCCTTCCTCTTTTTCTCCATCCCCCACTTCTGTTGCTTCCCATTGTTGCTCTTCCTCGTCTTCTCCTTCCCCCAAATCTTATGCTTACTCTTCTTCTTCTTCGTCCTTTTCTCCCCCAGATTCCACTTCTTCTGCTTCTTCTTCCCTTCCCTTTTCCTCCTTTTTTCCTTGTTCCAATTCTTCTTCTTCATCTCACCTCCTTCAACTACTTCTTCTTCCTCCTCTTTTTCACCTTCTTCACTTTCTACATCTTCTTCATCTTCCTCTTCTTCTCCTTCTTCCACTTCTTCAGGTTACTCTCCTTTCTTCTTCCTCTTCTTCTACTTCTGCCACCTCTTCTCCCTGTTCCCATTCTCCTCCTTCCACTTCTTCTTCTTCATCTCCTTTCATTCCACTACTTCCTTCGATTCCTCTTATTCTCTCCTTCTACCCCTTCTTCTACTTCTACTTGTTGTTCTTCTTCATTTTCGTCTCCTTCTTCCGCTTCTTCTGCTTACACTACTTCTTCTTCCATTTCTTCTCCTTCCACAACTTCTTCTTCTTTCCTTTCCATCTTTTCCTTCTTCTTTTTCTCCATCCCCCACTTCTGTTACTTCCCATTGTTGCTCGTGCTCTTCTTTTCCTTTCCCCAAATCTTATGCTTACACTTCTTCTTCTTCTTCCTCTTCTCCTCCAGATTCCATTTCTTCTGCTTTTTCTTCCTCTTCTTATCTTTCTTCCACTTCTCTTGCCTCCTCTCGTTTTCTTTCTTCCGCTTCTTCTTCATCCACTCCTTTCCTTTCTTTTCTTTCTCTTCATCTTCCACTTCTTCTGGTTCTTCTTCCCTTCCCTTCCCCTCCTTCTTCCTTTTCCTCCTTTTCTCCTTGTTCCAATTCCTCTTCTTCATCTCACCTCCTTCCACTACTTCTTCTTCTTCCTTTTCTTTTCCTTCTTCCACTTCTTCTAGTTACTCTCCTTCTTCTTCCTCTGCTTATCATTCTTCCACTTCTCCTGCCTCCTCTTGTTCTCTTTCTTCCCACTTCTTCTTCATCCTCTCATTTCCTTTCTTTTCTTCCTCTTCATCTGTTTCTTCTTCTTCCTTTCCTTCGTCATATCCCTCTTTTTCTCCTTCTTCTGCTTCCACATGCATTTCTACCTCTTGTTCTCCTTTTTCCACTTCTTCTCCATCATCCCCACTCCTTTAACTATTCTTCTTCTTCCTCTTGTTAACCTTCTTCCACCTCTAATACATCCACTTGTTCTTCTTCTTCCCTCTCTTCTCCTTCTTGCCGTTCTTCTACCTACACTACTTCTTCTTCCTCCCCTTCTTCTCTACTCCTTGTTCCATTTCTTCTTCATCCCTTTTCCTTCCATTGCTTCTTCTTCCTCCTTGTTCCATTTCTTCTTCATCCCTTTTCCTTCCATTGCTTCTTCTTCCTCCTCTTTTTCTGATTGTTCCACTTCTTCTTCTTCTTCCTATTGTTCTCCTTCTTCCACTTGCACTTCTTCCTTTTCTTCTCGTTCTTCCACTTCTTCTTCTTCCTCTTCTTCTCCTTCTGCCACATCTTCTCCCTCCTCCGGTTCTCCTTCTTCCACTTTTTCTTCTTCATCTCCTTTCATTCCACTACTTCTACCACTTCTTCTACTTGTACTTATTGCTCTTCTTTATTTTCCTCTCCTTCTTCCGCTTCTTCTGCTTACACTTCTTCTTCTTCCATTTCTTCTCCTTCGACAACTTCTTCTTCTTTTCGTTCCGTCTTCTCCTTCCTCTTTTTCTCCATCCCCCACTTCTGTTACTTCCCATTGTTGCTCGCCCTCTTCTTTTCCTTCCTCCAAATCTTATGCTTACATTTCTTCTTCTTCTTCCTCTTCTCCTCCAGATTCCATTTCTTCTGCTTTTTCTTCCTCTTCTTATCTTTCTTCCACTTCTCTTGCCTCCTCTTGTTCTCTTTCTTCCACTTCTTCTTCATCCTCTCCTTTCCTTTCTTTTCTTTCTCTTCATCTCCTCCTTCTTCTTCCTTTCCTTCGTCATATCCCTCTTTTTCTCCTTCTTCTGCTTCCACTTGCATTTCTACCTCTTGTTCTCCTTCTTCCACTTCTTCTCCATCATCCACACTCCTTCAACTACTTCTTCTTCATCCTCTTGTTCACCTTCTTCCATTTCTGCTACATCCACTTGTTCTTCTTCTTCCCTCTCTTCTCCTTCTTCCCCTTCTTCTGCCTACACTACTTCTTCTTCTTCCCCTTCTTCTTCTCCTCCTTGTTCTACTTCTTCTTCTTTCCCCTTTCCTTCCATTGCTTCTTCTTCCTCCTCTCTTTCTCATTCTTACACTTCTTCTTCTTCTTCCCCTTCTCCTCTAGATTCCACTTCTTCTGCTTCTTCTTCCCTTCCCTTGCCCTCCTTCTTCCTTTTCCACCTTTTCTCCTTGTTCCAATTCTTCTTCTTCATATCACCTCCTTCCACTACTTCTTCTTCCTCCCTTTGTTCACCTTCTTCACTTTCCACATCTTCTTCTTCTTCCTTTTCTTCTCCTTCTTCCACTTCTTCTAGTTACTCTCCTTCTTCTTCCTCTTCTTATCTTTCTTCCACTTCTCCTGCCTCCTCTTGTTCTCTTTCTTCCACTTCTTCTTCATCCTTTCCTTTCCTTTCTTTTCTTCCTCTTAATCTCCTTCTTCTTCTTCCTTTCCTTCGTCATATCCCTCTTTTTCTCCTTCTTCTGTTTCCACTTGCATTTCTACCTCTTGTTCTCCTTCTTCCACTTCTTGTCCATCATCCCCAGTCCGTCAACTACTTCTTCTTCTTCCTTTTATTCACCTTCTTCCACCTCTACTACATCCACTTCTTCGTCCTCTTCGCTCTCTTCTCCTTCTTGCCCTTTTTCTGCCTACACTACTTCTTCTTCCTCCCCTTCTTCTTCTCCTACTTGTTCCACTTCGTCTTCATCCCCTTTCCTTCCATTGCTTCTTCTTCCTCCTCTTTTTCTCATTCTTCCAGTTCTTCTTCTTCTTGCCATTGTTCTCCTTCTTCCACTTGAAGTTCTTCCTTTTCTTCCCGTTCTTCCAGTTCTTGTTCTTCCTCTTCTTCTCCTTCTGCCACCTCTTCTCGATACTCCTGTTCTCCTTCTTCCACTTCTTTTTCTTCATCTCCTTTCATTCCACTACTTCCTCCTATTCCTCTTATTCTCTCCTTCTACCACTTCTGCTACTTCTACTTGTTGTTCTTCTTCTTTTTTGTCTCCTTCTTCCGCTTCTTCTGCTTACACTTCTTCTTCTTCCTCTTCTTCCATTTCTTCTCCTTCCACAACTTCTTCTTTTTTCCTTTCCGTCTTCTCCTTCCTCTTTTTCTCCATCCCCCACTTCTGTTTCCTCCCATTGTTGCTCTTCCTCTTTTTCTCCTTCCCCCAAATCTTATGCTTACACTTCTTCTTCTTCCTCCTCTTCTCCTCCAGATTCCATTTCTTCTGCTTCTTCTTCCTTTCCCTTCCCCTTCTTCTTCCTTTTCCTCCTTTTTTCCTTGTTCCAATTCTTCTTCTTCATCTCTCCTCCTTCCACTACTTCTTCTTCCTCCTCTTGTTCACCTTCTTCACTTTCCACATCTTCTTCTTCTTCCTTTTCTTCTCCTTCTTCCACTTCTTCTCCTTCTTCCACTTCTTCTAGTTACTCTCCTTATTCTTCCTCTTCTTATCTTTCTTCCACTCCTCCTGCCTCCTCTTGTTCTCTTTCTTCCACTTCTTCTTCATCCTCCCCTTTCCTTTCTTTTCTTCCTCTTCATCTCCTTCTTCTTCTTACCTTCCTTCGTCATATCCCTCTTTTTTCTCGTTCTTCTGCTTCCACTTGCATTTCTACCTCTTGTTCTCCTTCTTGCACTTTTCACCATCATCCCCACTCCTTCAACTACCTCTTCTTCTTCCTCTTGTTTATTTGATTATGATTTAGCCACCTTGCTTTACAATTGTGCAAATCATTGAATTTGTTGAGTCTTTTTTTTTTTTAAGTCCAATTCTATTTTAGGCCCATTCTAGGAATTTTTTTTTGTGTGCCAACTTTCTTTCTACACCTTTTATTTCTTGCTTGTCCTTATTGGCTTTCTTTGTGTTTGTCAAATAAATTCTTTCCACTTGGATGTGTTCCTATTCTTGTTAAGTGCTTTTTATTGCTTTTTGCTTTCAAATTCTACTTCCCTTAGTCTCTTGCTTGGGCGCTTGTTTTCTCTTGGTAGGTAGCCAAATTGTTGAAATTTTCACAAGGGTAGCATCCTTAGGAAGTGTTGATTTAAAACCAAGGAAGAGGAGACTTGAAAAGGAGGCCAAGACTAGAGTGATACACTTGGTGAGGAGCACTTGAAGAAAGGAGCTACATTCAACTACTTTTAATTTTCTTTTTTTAATTTGGGTGTATTTTTAAAGGAAATTTTAATTAGAGGTATTGGATGCCCATAAGGGTCACCTCTTTTGTGTGTAATAAACCTTAGTTTCTCGTTTTAGTGTGGATAAGGAATTGGTACCCCTTATTCATACTTAGGAGCACGTTAGAATCCTTTAGCTTTGCTTTAAATTTCTTTATTTGCTTTCAACGTTTTAGAAAGTGTTAGAGTTCCAAAGACTCTTAACACTTTAGGAGAAAACAAAAAAGAGAGGATTGTTTTGCATATTAGTTCCCTAGGCCTTACACTTTGACATGTTTTCACACACTTCTAGGAGTGTTAGGAGTAGTAATGAAACTAGGGAAAATAAAGGAGAAGAATGTGAGAATAGAATAAAAGAAAAGAATGAGAAGAGTGATAAACCAACCTTGCCCACATATCCATACTCTATTGATTGGGAAATAGTAGAAAAACAACGTAGGGAATTTTGGAAAAATGAGAGAAAACAAAGAGAGATGAGGAAAAGAGAACAAGAGGAACTAGATAGAGAGGAGAGAAGAGAGAAAGAACAAAAAGAAAAGGAGAGACAAGAAAGAAAAGAAAGAAGAGAAAAAGAGAGACAAATAAAGAGTAGGGAAAATGAAAAGAAAGAAAGAGAAGCAAGAGAAAAAGAAAGAGAAGAGAGAAGAGAAAAAAAGAAAAAAGAAAAAGAAAGAGAAAAAGAAGAAAACAAATGAAAAGAGTTAGAGAGAAAAGAGAGAAGAGAAAGGAGAGAAAAAGAGAAGAAAGAATTAGAAAAGAGAGAAAAGGAACAAAATAAGTTAGAAAGAAGGGAAGAAATGAAGATACAAAAAGAGAGAGATGCCTATAAGAGCTCTTGTGGTAACATTTACACACATTATAGAGACTTAGAGGAGCCTAAAATAATCCATGACATTCATGCTTCTTCTAGTAAGAAGGAAAACCCTAAGAGGCATCCTAAGAAAAAGACAAACCCTTCTATAATTAAACCCAAAAGAGAGTCATCCAAAAGAAAGCATATTGAGAGAAAACCCTTGAGTATGAGTGACACCCCTACCACTAGTTCGAGCACTCGTTTTCGAAGTCCTAAATGTTTTAAGTGTTTAGAAAAAGGGCATATTGCTTTGTTTTGCCCCAAAAGAAAAAGGACTTTAAAGGGAACATCAAATGAAAAGGGTATTCATTCATGTGATGATCTCTTCAAAGTGAAACAACTTCTTGGAAGCCATCCTTGTAAGGAAACCCAAACACAAAGAGAGAATGTTTTTCAAACAAGATGCAAAATTTTGGGCAAAACTTGTTCTCTTATTGTGGATGGTGGATCTTGTTGTAATTTTTGTAGCACGAGGGTGGTGGAAAAGCTATCACTTGCTACTACTCCTCATCCTTCACCTTATTCTTTGCATGGACTTAATTATGAAGATGGTGTAGTAGTAAGAGAGCAAGTGGAGATTAGCTTCTTCATAGGGAAGTATCAAGACAAAGTGTTATGTGATGTAGTCCTTATGGAAGCTAGTCACATGTTGCTGGGAAGGCCATGGCAACATGATAAGGAAACTTTGCACAATGGCCTCACTAATAAAATCACTCTCTCTCATAAAGGGAAAAAGATCACCTTACTTCCTCTTACCCCTACCGAGGTTATGGAGGATAGAAGGATCATGAAGCTTAAGAGAGAAAGGGATAAAAATGAAAATAAGGTTGTTGGTAGGAAGACCGAGTCTAAGGAAGATCCGCCTTTGCCTTCAAAGGAGGTTCTCTACATAGAAAAATTTTCCTGCCAACTCTTACAAAAAGAACAAGTTGAATTTGAGGATGTGCCTATATCTTTTGAGCACCTTGATCCACACCCTCAAATCCAACTTGATGAGTGCTCCATTCCACTTAGACTAGTCTCGCCAACTATTTCAAAACCTTTGAGGCTAGTATCTAGTGCAATTGGAGGAGGATGGGGATCTGTTGTGTGGAGGCACATGCACACTAAAATATTTTCAAACTTTAGTGCCAACCTCCACTACCCCATTCTTAAAAGGCCTCCTTATAGACCTTTCACTTCCCCCAAAATCACTTGTCTGCATATACTTACTGCTTTCCTTATTTTCTTGCAGACTTTGAAAAGCGGAAGAAAGACCTCAGGATTTGAGGTCAAATCCTCTCCAAGGGAGAGGAGATTATGCAATCTCACCTAGCATGCATCATGGCTAGGAGGACTCAAGGAAGGCATGGCATGGACAAAAGCTCATTGAAGATTCGAAGCCATAGTCTTTGTTATTTTTAGCTTGTAAATATTTTATTTTAATTAGATAAATAGGAAAGTATTTTTAATTCCCTTAAGGCCATGTATTTTCGGCCATCTTCTTAGTTTATAAGGTATTGGTGTCTTTAGTTAAAAAGGAGGAGTAAGCTTATAATGGGTGCATAAGTTAAGACATGATTTTGGGCTAGCCCATTCACATTAAGATATGCTAATTGCACCCATAGGGGGTGAATTTAGGTGCCTCACTTAAGGCCTAAGACTTGGGTTAATTAGTTTTAATCCTAATTAAGCCCAAGTCCCACATTGCCTAGAAAAGTGTGCCCAAGCTCTCCCATTGGGCTATATATACTCATTCCCCCTCATTGTAAAATTTCACCTTTGAAGTTGAATGAAAATAGTCTCTTTGGGAGCACACTCTTAGTAAAAGGTCTTGAGGATCCTCTCTCTTGAGGAACCTCTTCCTAGTTGGTTTTTATCAAGGGTTCCTTCCCTTGTGGCAACCCTAAACACTTTGGCTTATCTCTCTTTGAGAGTGGCGCCCCACCTCCATTTTCTTTCCCCTCCATCATCCATTTCATGGTGCTTGGAACCTCAAGGAAAAAGATCAAGGGAGGCATGCATCATTCCTTCTTCCACTTCTTCTTCTTCTTCATCTCCTTTCATTCCATTACTTCCTCCTATTCCTCTTATTCTCTCCTTCTACCACTTCTTCTACTTCTACATGTTGTTCTTCTTCATTTTTGTCTCCTTCTTCCGCTTCTTCTGCCTAAACTTCTTCTTCTTCGTCTTCTTCCATTTCTTCTCCTTCCACAACTTCTTCTTCTCTGCTTTCCGTCTTCTCCTTCCTCTTTTTCTCAATCCCCCACTTCTGTTCTTCCCATTGTTGCTCTTCGTTTTCTTTTCCTTCCCCCAAATGTTATGCTTACACTTCTTCTTCTTCTTCCTCTTCTCCTCCAGATTCCACTTCTTCTGCTTCTTCTTCCCTTCCCTTCCCCTCCTTCTTCCTTTTCCTCCTTTTCTCCTTGTTCCAATTCTTCTTCTTTATCTCACCTCCTTCCACCACTTTTTCTTCCTCCTATTGTTCACCTTCTTCAACTTCTCCACTTTCCACATCTTCTTCTTCTTCCTTTTGTTCTGCTTCTTCCACTTCTTCTAGTTACTCTCCTTCCTCTTCCTCTTCTTATCTTTCTTCCACTTCTCCTGCCTTCTCTTGTTCTCTTTCTTCCACTTCTTCTTCTTCATCCTCTCCTTTCCTTTCTTTTCTTCTGCTTCATCTACTCGACTTCTTCCTTTCCTTCGTGATATCCCTCTTTTTCTCCTTCTTCTGCTTCCACTTGCATTTCTACCTCTTGTTCTCCTTCTTCCACTTCTTCTCCATCAACCCCACTCCTTCAACTACTTCTTCTTCTTCCTCTTGTTCACCTTCTTCCACTTTTACTACATCCACTTCTTCTTCTTTTTCCCTCTCTTCTCCTTCTTGCCCTTCTTCTGCCTACACTACTTCCTCATCCTCCCCTTCTTCTTCTCCTCCTTGTTCCACTCCTTCTTCATCCCCTTTACTTCCATTGCTTCTTCTTCCTCCTCTTTTTCTCATTCTTCCACCTCTACTTCTTCCTATTGTTCTCCTTCTTCCACTTGCACTTCTTCCTTTTCTTCTCGTTCTTCCACCACTTCTTCTTCCTCTTCTTCTCCTTCTGCCACCTCTTCTTCCTCCTCCAATTCTCCTTCCACAATTTCTTTTTCTTGATCTCCTTTCATTCCACTACTTCCTCCTATTCGTCTTATTCTCTCCTTCCACATCTTCTTCTTCTTCCTTTTCTTCTCCTTCTTCCACTTCTTCTAGTTACTCTCCTTCTTCTTCCTCTTGTTACCTTTCTTCCACTTCTCCTGCCTCCTCTTGTTCTCTTTCTTCCACTTCTTCTTCATCCTCTCCTTTCCTTTCTTTTCTTCCTCTTCATCTCCTTATTCTTCTTCCTTTCCTTCGTCATATCCCTCTTTTTCTCCTTCTTCTGCTTCCACTTGCATTTCTACCTCTTGTTCTCCTTCTTCAAATTCTTCTCCATTATCGCCACTCCGTCAACTACTACTTCTTCTTCCTCTTGTTCACCTTCTTCCACTTTTACTACATCCACTTCTTCTTCTTCTTCCCTCTCTTCTCCTTCTTGCCCTTCTTCTGCCTACACTACTTCTTCTTCCTCCCCTTCTTCTTCTTCTCCTTGTTCCACTCCTCCTTCATCCCCTTTCCTTCCATTGCTTCTTCTTCCTCCTCTTTTTCTCATTCTTCGACTTCTTCTTCTTCCTATTGTTCTCCTTCTTCCACTTGCACTTCTTCCTTTTCTTCTCGTTCTTCCACCACTTCTTCTTCCTCTTCTTCTCCTTCTGCCACCTATTCTTCCTCCTCCCGTTCTCCTTCTTCCACTTCCTCCTATTCCTCTTATTCTCTCCTTCTACCACTTCTTCTACTTCTACTTGTTGTTCTTCTTCATTTTCGTCTTCTTCTTTCGCTTCTTGTGCTTACACTTCTTCTTCTTCCTCTTCTTCCATTTCTTCTCCTTCCACAACTCCTTCTTCTATCCTTTCCGTCTTCTCCTCCCTCTTTTTCTCCATCCCCCACTTCTGTTGCTTTCCCATTGTTGCTCTTCCTGTTCTTCTCCTTCCGCAAAATCTTATGCTTACACTTCTTCTTCTTCTTCCTCTTCTCCTCCAGCTTCCACTTCTTCTGCTTCTTCTTCCCTTCCCTTCCCCTCCTTCTTCCTTTTCCTCCTTTTCTCCTTGTTCCAATTCTTCTTCTTCATCTCACCTACTTCACTACTTCTGGTTCCTTCTCTTGTCCACCTTCTTCAACTTCTTCACTTTCCACATATTCTTCTTCTTCCTTTTCTTCTTCTTCTTCCACTTCTTCTACTTACTCTCCTTCTTCTTCCTCTTCTTATCTTTCTTCCACTTCTCCTGCCTCCTCTTGTTTTCTTTCTTCCACTTCTTCTTCATCCTCTCCTTTCATTTCTTTTCTTCCTCTTCATCTACTTCTTCTGCTTCCTTTCCTTCATCATATTCCTCCTTTTCTCCTTGTTCCAATTCTTTTTCTTCATCTCACCTCCTTCCATTACTTCTTCTTCCTCCTCTTGTTCACCTTCTTCAAGTTCTTCACTTTCCACATCTTCTTCTTCTTCGTTTTCTTCTCCTTCTTCCACTTCTTCTAGTTACTCTCCTTCTTCTTCCTCTTCTTATCTTTCTTCCACTTCTCCTGCCTCCTCTTGTTCTCTTTCTTCCACTTCTTCTTCATCCTCTCCTTTCCTTTCTTTTATTCCTCTTCATCTCCTTCTTCTTCTTCCTTGCCTTCGTCTTCTTCATTTTCGTCACCTTCTTCCGCTTCTTCTGCTTACACTATTTCTTCTTCCTCTTCTTCCATTTCTCCTCCTTCCACAACTTCTTCTGCTTTGCTTTCCCTCTTCTCCTTCCTCTTTTTCTCCATCCCCCACTTTTGTTGGTTCCCATTGTTGCTCTTCCTATTCTTCTCCTTCCCCCAAATCTGATGCTTACAGTTCTTCTTCTTCTTCCTCTTCTCCTCTAGATTCCATTTCTTCTGCTTCTTTTTCCGTTCCCTTCCACTTCTTCTTCTTCTTCGCTCTCTTCTCCTTCTTGCCCTTTTTCTGCCTACACTACTTCTTCTTCCTCCCCTTCTTCTTCTCCTCCATGTTCCACTTCTTCTTCATCCCTTTTCCTTCCATTGCTTCTTCTTCCTCCTCTTTTTCTCATTCTTTCACTTCTTCTTCTTCTTCCTATTGTTCTCCTTCTTCCACTTGCACTTCTTCCTTTTCTTCTCGTTCTTCCACTTCTTCCTGTTCTTGTCCTTTTGCCACCTCTTCTCCCTCCTCCCGTTCTCCTTCTTCCACTTCTTCTTCTTCATCTCCTTTCACTCCACTACTTCCTCCTATTCCTCTTATTCTCTCCTTCTACCACTTCTTCTACTTCTACTTGTTGTTCTTCTTAATTTTCGTCTCCTTCTTCCGCTTCTTCTACTTACACTTCTTCTTCTTCCTCTTCTTCCATTTCTCCTCCTTCCACAACTTCTTCTTCTTTGCTTTCCGTCTTCTCCTTCCTCTTTTTCTCCATCCCCCACTTTTGTTGGTTCCCATTGTTGCTGTTCCTTTTCTTCTCCTTCCCCCAAATCTTATGCTTACAGTTCTTCTTCTTCTTCCTCTTCTCCTCTAGATTCCACTTCTTCTGCTTCTTTTTCCGTTCCCTTCCCCTCCTTCTTCCTTTTCCTCCTTTTCTCCTTGGTCCAATTCTTCTGCTTCATCTCACCTCCTTCCACTACTTCTTCTTCCTCCTCTTCTTCACCTTCTTCACTTTCCACATCTTCTTCTTCTTCCTTTTCTTCTCCTTCTTCCACTTCTTCTAGTTACTCTCCTTCTTCTTCCTCTTCTTATCTTTCTTCCACTTCTCCTGCCTCTTCTTGTTCTCTTTCTTCCACTTCTTCTTCATCCTCTCCTTTCCTTTCTTTTCTTCCTCTTCATCTCCTTCTTCTTCTTCCTTTCCTTCATCATATCCCTCTTTTTCTCCTTCTTCTGCTTCCACTTGCATTTCTACCTCTTGTTCTCCTTCTTCCACTTCTTCTCCATCATCCCCACTCCTTCAACTACTTCTTCTTCTTCCTCTTGTTCACCTTCTTCCACCTCTACTACATCCACTTTTTCTTCCTCTTCTCTCTCTTCTCCTTCTTGCCCTTCTTCTGCCTACACTACTTCTTCTTCCTCCCCTTCTTCTTCTCCTCCTTGTTCCACTTCTTCTTCATCCCCTTTCCTTCCATTGCTTCTTCTTCCTCCTCTTTTTCTCTTTCTTCCACTTCCTCTTCTTCTTCGTATTGTTCTCCTTCTTCCACTTGCACTTCTTCCTTTTCTTCTCGTTCTTCCATTTCTTCTTCTTCCTCTTCTTCTCCTTCTCCCACCTCTACTTCCTCCTCCCGTTCTCCTTCTTCCACTTCTTCCATCTTCGTCTCCTTCTTCCGCTTCTTCTGCTTACACTTCTTCTTCTTCCTCTTCTTCCATTTCTCCTTCCTTCCACAACTTCTTCTTCTTTGCTTTCCGTCTTCTCCTTCCTCTTTTTCTCCATCCCCCACTTTTGTTGGTTCCCATTGTTGCTGTTCCTTTTCTTCTCCTTCCCCCAAATCTTATGCTTACAGTTCTTCTTCTTCTTCCTCTTCTCCTCTAGATTCCACTTCTTCTGCTTCTTTTTCCGTTCCCTTCCCCTCCTTCTTCCTTTTCCTCCTTTTCTCCTTGGTCCAATTCTTCTGCTTCATCTCACCTCCTTCCACTACTTCTTCTTCCTCCTCTTCTTCACCTTCTTCACTTTCCACATCTTCTTCTTCTTCCTTTTCTTCTCCTTCTTCCACTTCTTCTAGTTACTCTCCTTCTTCTTCCTCTTCTTATCT
Organism: Psophocarpus tetragonolobus; assembly: GCA_037954015.1. Taxonomy (NCBI): domain Eukaryota; kingdom Viridiplantae; phylum Streptophyta; class Magnoliopsida; order Fabales; family Fabaceae; genus Psophocarpus; species Psophocarpus tetragonolobus. The sequence continues at coordinate 22,317,522 of CM075694.1, forward strand.
TTCTTCCACTTCTCTTGTCTCCTCTTGTTCTCTTTGTTCCACTTCTTGTTCATCCTCTCCTTTTCTTCCTTTTCTTCCTCTTCATCTCCTTCTTCTTCTTCCTTTCCTTCGTCATATCCCTCTTTTTCTCCTTCTTCTGCTTCCACTTGCACTTCTACCTCTTGTTCTCCTTCTTCCACTTCTTCTCCATCATCCCCACTCCTTCAACTACTTGTTCTGCTTCCTCTTGCTCACCTTCTTCCACTTCTATTACATCCACTTTTTCTTCCTCTTCTCTCTCTTCTCCTTCTTGCCCTTCTTCTGCCTACACTACTTCTTCTTCCTCCCCTTCTTCTTCTCCTCCTTGTTCCACTTCTTGTTCATCCCCTTTCCTTCCATTGCTTCTTCTTCCTCCTCTTTTTGTCATTCTTCCACTTCTTCTTCTTGTTCCTGTTGTTCTCCTTCTTCCACTTGCACTTCTTCCTTTTCTTCTCATTTTCCACTTCTTCTTCTTCCTCCTCTTCTCCTTCTGCCACCTTTTCTCCCTCCTCCAGTTCTCCATCTTCCACTTCTTCTTCTTCATCTCCTTTCATTCCACTACTTCCCCCTATTCCTCTTATTCTCTCCTTCTACCACTTCTTCTACTTCTACTTGTTGTTCTTCTTCATTTTCGTCTCCTTCTTCCGCTTCTTCTGCTTACACTTCTTCTTCTTCCTCTTCTTTCCTTTCCGTCTTCTCCTTCCTTTTTTTCTCCAACCCCTACTTCTGTTGCTTCCCATTATTGCTCTTGCTCTTCTTCTCCTTCCCCCAAATCTTATGCTTACACTTCTTCTTCTTCTTCCTCTTCTCCTCTAGATTCCACTTCTTCTGCTTCTTCTTCCCTTCCCTTCCCCTCCTTCTTCCATTTCCTCCTTTTCTCCTTGTTCCAATTCTTCTTCTTCATCTCACCTTCTTCCACTACTTCTTCTTCCTCCTCTTGTTGATCTCCTTAACTTTCCACATGTTCTTCTTCTTCCTTTTCTTCTCCTTCTTCCACTTCTTCTACTTACTCTCCTTGTTCTTCCTCTTCTTATCTTTCTTCCACTTCTCCTGCCTCCTCTTGTTCTCTTTCTTCCACTTCTTCTTCATCCTCTCCTTTCCTTTCTTTTCTTACTCTTCATCTCCTTCTTCTTCTTCCTTTCCTTCGTCATATCCCTCTTTTTCTCCTTCTTCTGCTTCCACTTGCATTTCTACCTCTTGTTCTCCTTCTTCCACTCCTTCTCCATCATCCCCACTAATTCAACAACTTCTTCTTCTTCCTCTTGTTCACCTTCTTCTACTTCTACTACATCCACTTGTTCTTCTTCTTCCCTCTCTTCTCCTTCTTGCCCTTCTTCTCCTTACACTACTTCTTCTTCGTCCCCTTCTTCTTCACCTCCTTGTTCTACTTCTTCTTCAACCCTTTTCCTTCCATTGCTTCTTCTTCCTCCTATTTTTCTCATTCTTCCACTTCTTCTTCTTCTTCCTATTGTTCTCCCTCTTCCACTTCTACTTCTTCCTTTTCTTCTCATTCTTCCACTTCTTCTTCTTCCTCTTCTTCTCCTTCTGCCACCTCTTCTCACTCGTCTTTTTATCCTTCTTCCATTCTTCTTCTTCATCTCCTTTCATTCCATTACTTCCTCCTATCCCTCTTATTCTGTCCTTCTACCACTTCTTCTACTTCTACTTGTTGTTCTTCTTCATTTTCGTCTCCTTCTTCTGCTTCTTCTGCTTACACTTCTTCTTCTTCCTTTTCTTCTCCTTCCATTACTTCTTTTTCCTCCTCTTGTTCACCTTCTTCAAGTTCTTCACTTTCCACATCTTCTTCTTCTTCCTTTTCTTCTCCTTCTTCCACTTCTTCTAGTTACTCTCCTTCTTCTTCCACTTCTTATCTTTCTTCCACTTCTCCTGCCTCCTCTTGTTCTCTTTCTTCAACTTCTTCTTCATCCTCTCCTTTCCTTTCTTTTCTTCCTCTTCATCTACTTCTTCTTCTTCCTTTCCTTTGTCATATCCCTCTTTTTCTCATTCTTCTGCTTCCAGTTGCATTTCTACCTCTGGTTCTACTTCTTCCACTTCTTCTCCATCATCCCCACTAATTCAACTACTTCGTCTTCTTCCTCTTGTTCACCTTCTTGTACTTCTACTATATCCACTTGTTCTTCTTCTTCCCTCTCTTCTCCTTCTTGCCCTTCTTCTCCCTACACTACTTCTTCTTCGTCCCCTTCTTCTTCTCCTCCTTGTTCCACTTCTTCTTCATCCCCTTTCCTTCCATTGCTTCTTCTTCCTCCTATTTTTCTCATTCTTCCACTTCTTCTTCTTCTTCCTATTGTTCTCCCTCTTCCACTTACACTTCTTCCTTTTCTTCTCGTTCTTGCACTTCTTCTTCTTCCTCTCCTTCTCCTTCTGCCACCTCTTCTCACTCGTCCCGTTCTCCTTCTTCTATTCTTCTTCTTCATCTCCTTTCATTCCACTACTTCCTCCTATTCCTCTTATTCTCTCCTTCTACCACTTCTTCTACTTCTACTTGTTGTTCTTCTTCATTTTCGTCTCCTTCTTCCGCTTCTTCTGCTTACACTTCTTCTTCTTCCTCTTCTTCTATTTCTTCTCCTTCCACAACTTCTTCTTCTATCCTTTCCGTCTTCTCCTTCCTCTTTTTCTCCAACCCCCACTTCTGTTGCTTCCCATTGTTGCTCTTCCTCTTCTTCTCCTTCCCCCAAATCTTATGCTTACACTTCTTCTTCTTCTTCCTCTTCTCCTCTAGATTCCAGTTCTTCTGCTTCTTCTTCCCTTCCCTTCCCCTCTTTCTTCCTTTTCCTCTTTTTCTCCTTGTTCCAATTCTTCTTCTTCATCTCACCTCCTTCCACTACTTCTTCTCCCTCCTCTTGTTCACCTTCTTCAACTTCTTCACTTTTCACATCTTCTTCTTCTTCCTTTTCTTCTCCTTCTACCACTTCTTCTAGTTACTCTCCTCCTTCTTCCTTTTCTTCCATTTCTTCTCCTTCCACAACTTCTTCTTCTTTCCTTTCTGTCTTCTCCTTCCTCTTTTTCTCCATCCCCCACGTCTGTTGCTTCCGATTGCTGCTCTTCCTCTTCTTCTCCTTCCCCCAAATCTTCTGCTTACACTTGTTCTTCTTCTTCCTCTTCTTTTCCAGATTCCACTTCTTCTGCTTCTTCTTCCCTTCCATTCCCCTCCTTCTTCCTTTTCCTCCTTTTCTCCTTGTTCCAATTCTTCTTCTTCATCTCACCTCCTTCCACTACTTCTTCTTCCTCCTCTCCTTCACCTTCTTCACTTTCCATATCTTCTTCATCTTCCTTTTCTTCTCCTTCTACCACTTCTTCTAGTTACTCCCCTTCTTCTTCCTCTTCTTATCTTTCTTCCACTTCTTCTTCATCCTATCCTTTCCTTTCCTTTCTTCCTCTTCATCTCCTTCTTCTTCTTCCTTTCCTTCGTCATATCCCTCCTTTTCTCCTTCTTCTGCTTCCACTTGCATTTCTACCTCTTGTTCTCCTTCTTCAACTTCTTCTCCATCATCCCCACTCCTTCAACTACTTCTTCTTCCTCTTGTTCACCTTCTTCCACTTCTACTACATCCACTTGTCCTTCTTCTTCCTCTTCTTATCTTTCTTCCAGTTCTTGTGCCTCCACTTGTTCTCTTTCTTCCACTTCTTCTTCATCCTCTCCTTTCCTTTCTTTTCTTCCTCTTCATCTCCTTCTTCTACCTCCTTTCCTTCTTCATATCCATCTTTTTCTCCTTCTTCTGCTTCCACTTGCATTTCTACCTCTTGTTCTCCTTCTTCCACTTCTTCTCCATCATCCCCACTCCTTCAACTACTTCTTCTTCTTCCTCTTGTTCACCTTCTTCCACTTCTACTACATCCACTTGTTCTTCTTCTTACCTCTCTTCTCCTTCTTGCCCTTCTTCTGCCTACACTACTTCTTCTTCCTCCCCTTCTTCTACTCTTCCTCTTTCCACTTCTTCTTCATACCCTTCCTTTCCATTTCTTCTTCTTCCTCCTCTTTTTCTCATTCTTCCACTTCTTCTTCTTCTTCCTATTGTTCTCCTTCTTCCACTTGCACTTCTTCCTTTTCTTCTCATTCTTCCACTTCTTCTTCCTCTTCTTCTCCTTCTGCCACCTCTTCTCCCTCCTCCCGTTCTGCTTCTTCCACTTCTTCTTCTTCGTCTCCTTTCATTCCACTACTTCCTCCTATTCCTCTTATTCTCTCCTTCTACCACTTCTTCTACTTCCACTTGTTGTTCCCCTTCGCTTCTTCTGCTTGCACTTCTTCTTCTTCCTCTTTTTCCATTTCTTCTCCTTCCACAACTTCTTGTTTCCTTAACGTTTTCTCCTTCCTCTTTTTCTCCATCCCCCACTTCTGTTGCTTCCCATTGTTGCTCTTCCTCCGCTTCTCCTTCCCCAAAATCTTATGCTTACACTTCTTCTACTTCTTCCTCTTCTCCTCCAACTTCCACTTCTTCTGCTTCTTCTTCCCTTCCCTTCCTCTCCTTCTTCCTTTTCCTCCTTTTCTCCTTGTTCCAATTCTTCTTCTTCATCTCACCTCCTTCCACTACTTCTTCTTCCTCCCCTTGTTCACCTTCTTCAACTTCTTCACTTTCCACATCTTCTTCTTCTTCCTTTTGTTCTCCTTCTTCCACTTCTTCTACTTAGTCTCCTTGTTCTTCCTCTTCTTATCATTCATCCACTTCTCCTGCCTCCTCTTGTTCTCCTTCTTCCACTTCTTCTTCATCATCTCCTTTCCTTTCTTTTCTTCCTCTTCATCTCCTTCTTCTTCTTCCTTTCCTTCGTGATATCCCTCTTTTTCTCCTTCTTCTGCTTCCACTTGCATTTCTACCTCTTGTTCTCCTTCCTCCACTTTTCCATCATCCCCACCTCTTCAACTACTTCTTCTTCTTCCTCTTGTTTACCTTCTTCCACTTCTACTATGTCCACTTATTCTTCTTCTTCCCTCTCTTCTCCTTGTTCCCCTTCTTCTGCCTACACTACTTCTTGTTCTCGTCCTTGTTCCACTTCTTCCTCATTACCCTTTCCTTCCATTGCTTCTTCTTCCTCCTCTTTTTCTCATTCTTCCATTTCTTCTTCTTCTTCCTATTGGTCTCCTTCTTCCACTTGCACTTCTTCCTTTTCTTCTCGTTCTTCCACTTCTTCTTCTTCATCTCCTTTCATTCCACTACTTCCTCCTATTCCTCTTATTCTCTCCTTCTACCACTTCTTCTACTTCTACTTGTTGTTCTTCTTCATTTTCGTCTCCTTCTTTTGCTTCTTCTCCTTACACTTCTTCTTCTTCCATTTCTTATCCTTCCACAACTTCTTCTTCTTTCCTTTCCGTCTTCTCCTTCCTTTTTTTCTCTATCCCCGACTTCTGTTGCTTCCCATTGTTGCTCTTCCTCTTGTTTTCCTTCTACCATATCTTATGCTTACACTTCTTCTTCTTCTTCCTCTTCTCCTCCAGATTCCACTTCTTTTGCTTCTTCTTCCCTTCTCTTCCCCTCCTTCTTCCTTTTCCTCCTTTTCTCCTTGTTCCAATTCTTCTTCTTCATCTCACCTCCTTCCATTACTTCTTCTTCCTCCTCTTGTTCACTTTCTTCACTTTCCACATCTTCTTCTTCTTCCTTTTCTTCTCCTTCTTCTAGTTACCCTCCTTCTTCTTCCTCTTCTTACCTTTCTTCCATTTCTCCTGCCTTCTCTTGTTCTCTTTCTTCCACTTCTTCTTCATCCTTTCCTTTCCTTTCTTTTCTTCCTCTTCATCTCCTTCTTCTTCTTCCTTTCCTTCGTCATATCCCTCTTTTTCTCCTTCTTCTGCTTCCACTTGCATTTCTACCTCTTGTTCTCTTTCTTCCACTTCTTCTCCATCATCCCCACTCCTTCAACTACTTCTTCTTCTTCCTCTTCTTCACCTTCTTCACCTTCTTCCACATCTATTACATCCACTTGTTCTTCTTCTTCCCTCTCTTCTCATTGTTGCCTTTCTTCTGCCTACACTACTTCTTCTTCCTCCACTTCTTCTTCTCCTCCTTGTTCCACTTCTTCTTCATCTCCTTTCCTTTCATTGCTTCTTCTTCCTCCTCTTTTTCTCATTCTTCCACTTTTTCTTCTTCCTCCTATAGTTCTCCTTCTTCCACTTACACTTCTTCCTTTTCTTCTCGTTTTTCCACTTCTTCTTCTTCTCCTTCTGCCACCTCTTCTCTCTCCTCCCGTTCTCCTTCGTCCACTTCTTCTTCTTCATCTCCTTTCATTCCACTACTTCCTCCTATTCCTCTTATTCTCTCCTTCTACCACTTCTTCTTGTTATGTGAATGCCGAAGACAATGACTTTTCATTTTTTGTAACGTTTCATTAATTTAGGAATTAATGTAACATGCAATTAATCATATGTGATAATTGCGTGATAATGGAGTATTTAATTTTTCTTTTGACAGTTATGATTTTGAACAGTCACCTAGTTCTATAAATAGGGGTTGAATTGTACTCAAAGGAGAACCATTGAATTAGTGAAATTATATTTGGGTTTTACCCTTTTGTGAGAGATGAATTTCTCTTTAGAACTTATCAAGGAATTTTTCCTTGTGGCGTTCTCCTAGACTTATCAAGGGTAAATCACCACCCTTGTGGCGTCATATGACTTATCTTCCATCCTTGGAAGTGGCGTCATCTATCTTTTCGTTAAACCATTTTCATCCTTTCCATTTTCTTGTTTACCCAATTCTCATTATTTTGTTAACTTATTACCTTCCAACCTAGATAGATTCGCAAAACGAATCCAACCCCTTTGGAGAAGTGGAAGAAGTGGTGGCAGAAGGGGAAGAAGAGGAAGAAGAAGAAGTGGAAGAATGAGAAGAAAAGGAAGAAGTGTATGTCAAAGAAGGAGAACAATAAGAAGAAGAAGTGGAAGAATGAGAAAAAGAGGAGGAAGAAGAAGCAATAGAAGGAAAGGGGATGAAGAAGAAGTGGAACAAGGAGGCGAAGAAGAAGCGGAGGAAGAAGAAGTAGTGTAGGCAGAAGAAGGGCAAGAAGGAGAAGAGAGGGAGGAAGAAGAACAAGTGGATGTAGTAGAAGCGGAAGAAGGTGAACAAGAGGAAGAAGAAGAAGTAGTTGAAGGAGTGGGGATGATGGAGAAGCAGTGGAAGAAGGAGGACAAGAGGTAGACATGCAAGTGGAAGAAGAAGAAGGAGAGAAAGAGGGATATGACGAAGGAAAGGAAGAAGAAGAAGGAGATGAAGAGGAAGAAAAGAAAGGAAAGGAGAGGATGAAGAAGAAGTGGAAGAAAGAGAACAAGAGGAGGCAGGAGAAGTGGAAGAAAGATAAGAAGAGGAAGAAGAAGGAGAGTAACTAGAAGAAGTGGAAGAAGGAGAAGGAAAGGAAGAAGAAAAAGATGTGGAAAGTGAGGAAGGTGAACAAGAGGAGGAAGAAGAAGTAGTGGAAGGAGGTGAGATGAAGAAGAAGAATTGGAACAAGGAGAAAAGGAGGAAAAGGAAGAAAGAGGGGAAGGTAAGGGAAGAAGAGGAAGTATAAGCAGAAGAAGCTGAAGAAGGAGACAAAAATGAAGAAGAACAACAAGTAGAAGTAGAAGAAGTGGTTGAAGGAGAGAAGAAGAGGAATAGGAAGTGCAAGTAGTGGAATGAAAGGAAATGAAGAAGAGGTAGTGGAAGAAAGAGAACGGGAGGAGGGAGAAGAGGTGGCAGAAGGAGAAGAAGAGGAAGAAGAAGAAGTGGAAGAACGAGAAGAAAAGGAAGAAGTGAAAGTGGAAGAAGGAGAACAATAGGAAGAAGAAGAAGAAGTGGAAGAATGAGAAAAAGAGGAAGAAGAAAAAGCAATTGAAGGAAAGGGGATGAAGAAGAAGTGGAACAAGGAGGAGAAGAAGAAGGGGAGGAAGAAGAAGTAGTGTAGGCAGAAGGAGGGCAAGAAGGAGAAGAGAGGGAAGAAGAAGAACAAGTGGATGTAGTAGAAGTGGAAGAAGGTGAACAAGAGGAAGAAGAAGAAGTAGTTGAAGTAGTGGGGATGATGGAGAAGAAGTGGAAGAAGGAGAAGAAGAGGTAGAAATGCAAGTGGAAGCAGAAGAAGGAGAAAAAGAGTGATATGACGAAGAAAAGGAAGAAGAAGAAGGAGATGAAGTGGAAGAAAAGAAAGGAAAGGAGAGGATGAAGGAAGAAAGAGAACAAGAGGAGGCAGGAGAAGTGGAAGAAAGATAAGAAGAGGAAGAAGAAGGAGAGTAAGTAGAAGAATTGGAAGAAGGAGAAGTAAAGGAAGAAGAAGAAGATGTGGAAAGTGAAGAAGGTGAAGACGGTGAACAAGATGAGGAAGAAGTAGTGGAAGGAGGTGAGATGAAGAAGAAGAATTGGAACAAGGAGAAAAGGAGGAAATGGAAGAAGGAAGTGAAGGGAAGGGAAGCGAAGAAGAAGCAGAAGAGGTGGAATCTGGAGGAGACGAGGAAAAAGAAGAAGAAGTGTAAGCATAAGATTTGGGGGAAGGAGAAGAAGAGGAAGAGCATCAATGGGAAGCAACAGAAGTAGGGGACGCAGAAAAAGAGGAAGGCGAAGATGGAAAGTAAAGAAGAAGAAGTTGTGGAAGGAAAAGAAATGGAAGAAGAGGAACAAGAAGAAGTGTAAGCAGAAGAAGCGGAAGAAGGAGACGAAAATGAAGAAGAACAACAAGTAGAAGTAGAAGAAGTGGTAGAAGGACAGAATAAGACGAATAGGAGGATGTAGTGGAATGAAAGGAGATGAAGAAGAAGAAGTGGATGCAGGAGAACAGGAGGAGGGAGAAGAGGTGGCAGAAGGAGAGGAAGAGGAAGAAGAAGTGGTAGAACGAGTAGAAAAGGAAGAAGTGCAAGTGGAAGAAGGAGAACAATAGGAAGAAGAACAAGAAGTGGAAGAATGAGAAAAAGAGGAGGAAGAAGAAGCAATGGAAGGAAAGGGGATGAAGAAGAAGTGGAACAAGGAGGAGAAGAAGAAGTAGCGTAGGTAAAAGAAGGGGAAGAAGGAGAAGAGAGGGAAGAAGAAGAACAAGTGGATGTAGTAGAAGTGGAAGAAGGTGAACAAGAGGAAGAAGAAGAAGTAGTTGAAGGAGTGGGGAGATGGAGAAGAAGTTGAAGAAGGAGAACAAGAGGTAGAAATGTAAGTGATAGCAAAAGAAGGAGAAAAAGAGCGATATGACGAAGGAAAGGAAGAAGAAGAATGAGATGAAGAGGAAGAAAAGAAAGGAAAGGAGAGGATGAAAAAGAAGTGGAAGAAAGAGAACAAGAGGAGGCAGGAGAAGTGGAACAAGGAGGAAAAGAAGAACGGGAGGAAGAAGAAGTCGTGTAGGCAGAAGAAGGGCAAGAAGGAGAAGAGAGGGAAGAAGAAGAACAAGTGGATATAGTAGAGGTGGAAGAAGGTCAACAAGAGGAAGAAGAAGAAGTAGTTGAAGGAGTGGGGATGATGGAGAAGATGTGGAAGAATGAGAAAAAGAGGTAGAAATGCAAGTGGAAGCAGAAGAAGGAGAAAAAGAGGGATATGACGAAGGAAAGGAAGAAGAAGAAGGAGATGAAGAGGAAGAAAAGAAAGGAAAGGAGAGGATGAAGAAGAAGTGGAAGAAAGAGAACAAGAGGAGGCAGGAGAAGTGGAAGAAAGATAAGAAGACGAAGAAGAAGGAGAGTAACTAGAAGAAGTGGAAGAAGGAGAAAAAGAGGAAGAAGAAGAAGATGTGGAATGTGAAGAAGGTGAACAAGAGGAGGCAAAAGAAGTAGTGGAAGAGGTGAGATGAAGAAGAAAAATTGGAACAAGGAGAAAAGGAAGAAAAGGAAGAAGGAGGGGTAGGGAAGGGAAGAAGAAGCAGAAGAAGTGGAATCTGGAGGAGAAGAGGAAGAAGAAGAAGAAGTGTAAGCATAAGATTTGGGGAAAGGAGAAGAAGAGGAAGAACAACAATGGGAAGCAACAGAAGTGGGGGATGGAGAAAAAGAGGAAGGAGAAGACGGAAAGGAAAGAAGAAGAAGTTGTGGAAGGAGAAGAAATGGAAGAAGAGGAAGAAGAAGAAGTGTAAGCAGAAGAAGCGGAAGAAGGAGACGAAAATGAAGAAGAACAACAAGTAGAAGTAGAAGAAGTGGTAGTAGGAGAGAATAAGAGGAACAGGAGTAAGTAGTGGAATGATAGGAGATGGAGAAGAAGAAGTGGAAGAAGGAGAACGGGAGGAGGCAGAAGAGGTGGTAGAAGGAGAAGAAGAGGAAGAAGAAGAAGTGGAAGAATGAGAAGAGACGGAAGAAGTGCAAGTGGAAGAAGGAGAACAATAGGAAGAAGAAGAAGTGGAAGAATGAGAAAAAGAGGAGGAAGAAGAAGCAATGGAAGGAAAGGGGAATGAAGAAGAAGTGGAACAAGGAAGAGAAGAAGAAGGGGAAGAAGGAGAAGTAGTGTAGGCAGAAGAAGGGCAAGAAGGAGAAGAGAGGGAAGAAGAAGAACAAGTGGATGTAAAAGAAGCTGAAGAAGGTGAACAAGAGGAAGAAGAAGCAGAAGAAGTAGTTGAAAGAGTGGGAATTATGCAGAAGAAGTGGATGAAGGAGAACAAGAGGTAGAAATGCCAGTGGAAGGAGAAGAAGGAGAAAAAGAGGGATATGACAAAGGAAAGGAAGAAGGAGAAGGAGATGAAGAAGAAGAAAAGAAAGGAAAGGAGAGGATGAAGAAGAAGAAGTGGAAGAAAGTGAACAAGAGGAGGTAGGAGAAGTGGAAGAAAGATAAGAAGAGGAAGAAGAAGGAGAGTAAGGAGAAGAAGTGAAAGAAGGGGAAGAAAAGGAACATGAAGAAGATATGGAAAGTGAAGAAGGTGAAAAAGAGGAGGAAGAAGAAGTAGTGGAAGGAGGTGAGATGAAGAAGAAGAATTGGAACAAGGAGAAAAAGAGGAAAAGGACGAAGGAGGGGAAGGGAAGGGAAGAAGAAGCAGAAGAAGTGCAATCTGGGGGAGAAGAGGAAGAAGAAGAAGAAGTGTAAGCATAAGATTTGGGGGAAGGAGAAGAAGAGGAAGAGCAACAATGGGAAGCGACAGAAGTGGGGGATAGAGAAAAAGAGGAATGAGAAAACGGAAAGGAAAGAAGAAGAAGTTGTGGAAGGAGAAGAAATAGAAGAAGAGGAACAAGAAGAAGTGTAAGCAGAAGAAGGAGATGAAAATGAAGAAGAACAACAAGTAGAAGTAGAAGAAGTGGTGGAAGTAGTGGAATGAAAGGAGATGAAGAAGAAGAAGTGGAAGAAGCAGAACGGGTGGAGGGAGAAGAGGTGGCAGAAGGAGAAGAAGAGGAAGAAGAAGAAGTGGAAGAAGGAGAAGAAACGGAAGAAGTTCAAGTGGAAGAAGGAGAACAATAGGAAGAAGAAAAAGAAGTGGAAGAGCAACAATGGGAAGCAACAGAAGTGGGGGTTGGAGAAAAAGAGGAAGGAGAAGACGGAAAGGAAAGAAGAAGTTGTGGAAGGATAAGAAATTGAAGAAGAGGAACAAGAAGAAGTGTAAGCAGAAGAAGCGGAAGAAGGAGACGAAAATGAATAAGAACAACAAGTAGCAGTAGAGGAAGTGGTAGAAGGAGAGAATAAGAGGAATAGGAGGAAGTAGTGGAATGAAAGGAAATGAAGAAGAAGAATGGAAGAAGGAGAACGGGAGGAGTGAGAGGAGGTGGCAGAAGGAGAAGAAGAGGAAGAAGAAGAAGTGGAAGAATGAGAAGAAAAGGAAGAAGTACAAGTGGAAGAGGGAGAACAATAGGAAGAAGAAGAAGAAGTGGAAGAATGAGAAAAATAGGAGGAAGAAGAAGCAATGGAAGGAAAGGGGATGAAGAAGAAGTGGAACAAGGAGGAGAAGAAGAAGGGGAGGAAGAAGAAGTAGTGTAGGCAGAAGAAGGGCAAGAAGGAGAAGAGAGGGAAGAAGAAGAACAAGTGGATGTAGTAGAAGCTGAAGAAGGTGAACAAGAGGAAGAAGAAGAAGTAGTTGAAGGAGTGGGGCTGATGGAGAAGAAGAAGGAGAAAAAGAGGGATATCACGAAGGAAAGGAAGAAGAAGAAGGAGATCAAGAGGAAGAAAAGAAAGGAAAGGAGAGGATGAAGAAGATGTGGAAGAAAGAGAACAAAAGGAGGCAGGAGAAGTGGAAGAAGAATAAGAAGAGGAAGAAAAGGAAGAAGAAGGAGAGTAACTAGAAGAAGTGGAAGAAGGAGAAGAAAAGAAAGAAGAAGAAGATGTGGAAAGTGAAGAAGTTGAAGAAGGTGAACAAGAGGAGGAAGAAGAAGTAGTGGAAGGAGGTGAGATGAAGAAGAAGAATTGGAACAAGGAGAAAAGGAGGAAAAGGAAGAAAGAGGGGAAGGGAAGGGAAGAAGAAGGAAAAGAAGTGGAATCTGGAGGAGAAGAGGAAGAAGAAGAAGAAGTGTAAGCATAAGATTTGGGGGAAGGAGAAGAAGAGGAAGAGCAACAATGGGAAGCCACAAAAGTGGGGGATGGAGAAAAAAAGGAAGGAGAAGGCGTAAAGGAAAGAACAAGAAGTTGTGGAAGGAGAAGAAATGGAAGAAGAGGAAGAAGAAGAAGTGTAAGTAGAAGAAGCGGAAGAAGGAGACGAAAATGAAGAAGAACAACAAGTAGAAGTAGAAGAAGAGGTAGAAGGAAAGAATGAGAGGAATAGGAGGAAGTAGTGGAATGAAAGGAGATGAAGAAGAAGAAGTGGAAGAAGGAGAACGGGAGGAGGGAGAAGAGGTGGCAGAAGGAGAAGAAGAAGAAGTGGCAGAACGAGAAGAAAAGGAAGAAGTGCTAGTGGAAGAAGGAGAGCAATAGGAAGAAGAAGAAGAAATGGAAGAATGAGAAAAAGAGAAGGAAGAAGAAGCAATGGAAGGAAAGGAAGAAGAAGTGGAACAAGGAGGAGAAGAAGAAGGGGAGGAGGAAGAAGTAGTGTAGGCAGAAGAAAGGCAAGAAGGAAAAGAGACGAAAGAAGAAGAACAGGTGGATGTAGTAGAAGTGGAAGAAGGTGAACAAGAGGTAGAAGAAGAAGTAGTTGAAGGAGTAAGGATGATGGAGAAGAAGTGGAAGAAGGAGAACAAGAGGTAGAAATGCAAGTGGAAGGAGAAGAAATAGAAAAAAAGGAATATGACGAAGGAAAGGAAGATGAAGAAGGAGATGAAGAGGAAGAAAAGAAAGGAAAGGGGAGGATGAAGAAGAAGCGGAAGAAAGAGAACAAGAGGGGGCAGGAGAAGTGGAAGAAAGATAAGAAGAGGAAGAAGAAGGAGAGTAACTAGAAGAAGTGGAAGAAGGAGAAGAAAAGGAAGAAGAAGAAGATGTGGAAAGTGAAGAAGGTGAACAAGAGGAGGAGGAAGAAGTAGTCGAAGGAGGTGAGATGAAGAAGAAGAATTGGAACAAAGAGAAAAGGAGGAAAAGGAAGAAGTAGGGGAAGGGAAGGGAAGAAGAAGCAGAAGAAGTGGAAGCTGGGGGAGAAGAGGAAGAAGAAGAAGAAGTGTAAGCATAAGATTTGGGGGAAGGAGTGATGCATGCCTCCCTTGATCTTTTTCTAGAAGTTTTCTTCTTTGGTGAAATGGTTTGTGGAGAGGTAAGAAGTGAGGTGGTTTTAGGCGCCACTTAAGGTAAGATAAGCCTAAGAGGGAAAGTTTGCCACAAGGGATGGAACCCTTGATAAAAACCTAAGGAATTCTCAAAGAGAGAAGGGTGGACACTAAGAGAATTTTGGCCAACTCAAGGTTTTTCCATTCAATCAAGTGTAAAAAATACAAGAGTGTGAAGGAGCACCTTTTTATAGAGGGAGCTAACCTCTTGGACAAGTCATGAAGGAAATGAAGGGCTAGGATTAAAAGGAGTCATCCAAGGGAGGAGGATTGAAGCCCAAAGTCCAATCAATACCCTCCTTTAGATGAGAATTGGTGCCCAAGCTACCTCATCCAAGGGCCAAGATTACTCCTTTATTAGTTTTGGGTTTTATTTAGCAAAAGAGGGTGTAGTTATCAAACTACCCCCTTATTTCCTAAATAAAGGCCCAAAAGCTAATCTTACCCCTTCTTATTACTAAGACACCTCCTAGAAAATTAAATGGACTAATACATGTCCAAAATAAAATCCTAGGTTCCTAAATAAAAATTACAAGTAAATAAGTCATGGCTTGCATAACTGGATGGTCATATGGAGGTGAGATCTTCCTCCCTCTACTCTAGCCATGTCTTCTTCTATTCTTCTAGCCATGGCCCTAGTGATAGGGCCCTTGCTTGGGGAGAATGCATCATCCCCTCCCCCTTGGGAAGGATTTGACCTCAAATCTGATAGGTCCTCCTCTTCTTCATCAGTACCTACAAAAGGGATCAAATCACAAACATTAAAGGTAGTACTGACACCATAGTCCTCAGGGAGATCTAATGTGTATGCATTGTTGTTCACTCTCTTGAGGACTTGAAAGGGACCATCTCCTCGGGGGCTAAGCTTGGACTTCCTTTGAGTAGGGAAGCGATCCTTCCTCAAATGAAGCCATACCCAATCCCCTTCATTGAAGATAATTTCTTTCCTGCCCCTATTGGCTTTACTAGCATACTCCTTTGAATGATGTTCAATGTTGGCCTTTACCCTTTCATGTAATTTTTTAACAAAATCCGCTCTTACTATTCCTTCTTTGTGAACAGAAGAAGGGAAGGGTAAGGGCAAGATATCAAGAGGAGTAAGGGGGTTGAAGCCATAAACAACTTCAAAGGGAGAATGCTTGGTGGTCCTTTGAACCACCCGGTTGTATGCAAACTCAATATGGGGTAGGTATTCATCCTAAGACTTGTGATTTCCTCGAAGAAGTGTCCTAAGCATAGTAGATAGATATCTATTTACTACCTCAGTCTGCCCATCAGTTTGGGGGTGACATGTGGTAGAAAATAAGAGTTTAGTTCCTAGCCTTGCCCACAATGTTTTCCAAAAGTGGCTAAGGAACTTCACATCTCTATCAGAGACTATGGATTGGGGAATTCCATGTAAACGGACAACTTCTTTAAAGAAAAGTCTCGCAATGTTGCTCGCATCATCTATCTTGTGGCATGGTATAAAGTGAGCCATTTTTGAAAATCTATCTACCACTACAAAGATAGAGTCTGCACCTCGTTGGGTTCGAGGCAGGCCAAGGATGAAATCCATACTAATATCCAGCCAAGGTGCAGAAGGAGCAGGTAAGGGTGTGTACAATCCATGAGCCATTGTCTTAGACTTAGCTTGCAAGCAAGCAATGCATCTACGACAATGTCTATAGACGTCTTTCTTCATATGGGGCCAAAAGAATTTTTCTTGTAAAAGCAGAAGAGTTTTGTTAATTCCAAAATGCCCCATGAGCCCACCCTCATGGCTCTCTTT
Organism: Psophocarpus tetragonolobus; assembly: GCA_037954015.1. NCBI lineage: Eukaryota > Viridiplantae > Streptophyta > Magnoliopsida > Fabales > Fabaceae > Psophocarpus > Psophocarpus tetragonolobus. The sequence goes on from CM075694.1 coordinate 22,332,851, forward strand.
TGTCAACAGATTTCTCATAGATCCTTGGGGTACACAAAGTCTGCTACCTTTGAAAAGGTACCCCTCACTCACAAAGAACCCATTTTGGGTTTTACATGCAAATGTAGAGGCAGCATAAATGGATCCAAAATCCTTATCAGAAAGATACATTTCTCTAATATTATCAAATCCAAGAATCTTTGCACTTAAGGTGGTGTAAAGGGTATGTCTACGAGACAAAGCATCAGCCACCACATTATGTTTTCCTTTCTTGTATTTGATGATATAAAGGAAAGTCTCGAGAAATTCTACCCATTTAGCATGCCTTTTATTAAGCTTTCCTCGACCCTTCAAATACTTAAGTGACTCATGGTCACTATGAATGATGAACTCCTTGGGTACAAGATAATGTTCCCAAGTTTGAAGGGCCCTTATCAAAGAGTAAAACTCTTTATCATAGGTGGGGTAGTTTAAGGCGGCTCCATTTAGTTTTTCACTAAAATAAGCCACGGGATGACCATCTTGTAACAACACAGCTCCCACACCCACTCCCGATGCATCACACTCTAGCTCAAAAGTTTTAGAAAAGTCAGGAAGAGCTAAAACTGGTGCATGGGTCAGTTTCTCTTTGATAAGTTCAAAGGCTTTTTGTTGTTTTTCACCCCAAAAGAAAGGAGTATCCTTCTTCACCAAATCATTGATTGGTGAGAAATGTGTGGAGAAGTTAGGCACAAAGCGCCTGTAAAAGCTCGCGAGACCATGAAAACTCTTGATCTCAGTCACACTTTTTGGGGTGGGCCATTCTTGGATGGCTTTGATTTTGTCGGGGTCTACTTGAACCCCATTTTTATTAACTATAAAACCTAAGAACACCACACTCTCCACACAAAAATTACATTTTTCAAGATTTCCATAGAGTTGGTGTGACCTAAGAATGCAAAAGACGCACCTAAGATGGCCTACGTGTTCATCTAGGCTCTTGCTATACACTAAGATGTCATCAAAATAAACAACACAAAATTTTCCTAAGCAATCCCTAAGGACATGATTCATAAGCCTCATGAAGGTGCTTGGGGCATTGGTAAGCCCAAAGGGCATTACCAACCACTCATACAGCCCAAACTTGGTCTTAAAAGCGGTTTTCCACTCATCACCTTCCTTGATGCGGATTTGGTGATAACCACTCTTAAGATCAATTTTTGAAAATAATTGGACCCCATGCAATTCATCAAGCATGTCATCAAGCCTAGGGATAGGGTGCCTATATTTGATGGTGATGTTATTGATTGCTCGACAATCAATGCACATCCTCCATTGGCCATTCTTCTTAGGCACCAACAAAACTGGCACAGCACAAGGGCTTAGGCTCTCTTGAACCCAACCCTTCTCCAATAGTTCTTGGACTTGAGATTCAATCTCCTTGGTCTCCATGGGATTAGTCCTATAAGCAGGCCTATTAGGCAGGCTAGCCCCAGGTACCAAGTCTATTTGGTGTTCTATACCCCTAATTAGAGGAAGTCCTTTGGGAACTTCATTAGGGAATATATCACCAAACTCCTTTAAAAGCTCTTGAACCTCTTGAGGTAGGTTCTCAGGTCCAAATTCTATGGCAGTGCTAGAACTAGAAGGGAAAAAAGTGGAGGGGGAAGAAATGGGAGATGCCTCTTTGCAAAGGAGGAGATAGAAAGGTCTGTTAGTTAAGGGGGCTTCCTTTAATTCCAATTTTGTCGTAAATAAACTCCTTTTACTAATGACTTTCTTGGAAGGGGCACCAACTTCCAACTCAACCTCTTTACCCCTTTCAAGCTTTAGGGGTAAAGCTTTGCTTTTTTTTTTCTCCTCATCTCTCTTATGTTTCATGATGAGTTGGTCCTCCGCCACTTGTGAAGGTGTTAGAGGACACAACTTAATGCGCTTATCCTTATGAGTGAGGATGATGTTATTGGAATGACCATGGTGTATGGCTTTCTTATCAAATTGCCATGGTCTTCCTAGCAAGATATGGCCAGCTTCCATTGGGACTATGTCACACAGGATCTCATCTTTATAAGACCCAATGGAAATTGGAACCTTGACTTGCTCATTGACCTCCATTTCCCCTTGCTCATTGAGCCATTGAAGCTTGTAAGACTTAGGGTGGGGAAGTGGGGTCAAGGCTAGCTTTTCCACCAACCTTGAGCTACAACAATTGCAGCATGACCCACTATCCACAATGAGAGAACATATTTTGTCATTCACCTTGCAGCGAGTGTGGAATATGTTCTCCCTTTGAGATGAGGACACTTTCAAAGGTTGGCTTCCAAGAAGTCTTCTTATCATTAAGAGGTCTCCCTCACATGCATAAGCGGTTTCATCACAATCAGATTGGTATGCATGAACCCCTTCTCCTTCGCTCTCACTAGAGGAGTGTGAGCTAGACTCACTACTATAAACATCTTGGGCCCTCATGATGATGTTTCTCTTAGTAGGGCATTGAGAGGCAATGTGGCCTCTCCCAAGACATTTAAAGCATTTGATACTACTAACTTTCTCGTGAGAGTTAGTAGTAGGGGTTTTCTCTCTATATGTGATGTTTTATGCTCTTTGAAGTGCTTGGGATGTTCCTCTTTGGGGTAACTCTTGAAAGAGTTCCCCGTAGGTTGGTCCCTCTTTACATAAGGTGGGTTATCCTTTTTAAAAGTTTTCCTTCTAAGTTGATTTTCCACCTTGATGCAAAGTTGAACTAACTCATCAAGGGAATTGTATGAGAAGAGCTCCACCTTATCACGAATTTCGGGGCTCAACCCACACAAAAACCTTGCCATAGTGGTCTTGGGTTCCTCAATGATACCTGCCCTCAAGATAAGAAGTTCCATCTTTTGTCTATACTCTTCTATACTAAGGTTGGTTTGCCTTAGCCTTTGGAGTCTATCCAAAAGATCTCTTTCATACCAAGAGGGAATATGCCTTCTTCTTAGAGCACTTCTAAGATCATTCCAATATCTTATGGAAGGCATATTGGTGCGGATTCTCTCATTGGTTAACCCAACCCACCAATGCATGGCATGCCCTTGGAAGCTAAGGGTTGCCATTGGAACCTTTCTTTCTTCTCTTACCTCATGGCAAGTGAAGAGTTGTTCTACCTTAATTTGCCAATCAAGGTAGGCTTCCACATCTTCCCTCCCATGAAATGGGGGGAGATCAATTTTGGGCTCCCTTGAAGGGGCCCCATTATTATGCATGGATGAATGGGAGTTTCTCCTAGGATGATTGTAGTATTCTTCCTCACTTTCACTCCTATGGGTATGTCTAGATGGGGAACCTAAGACTATCCCTTTCATTTTGTAATTCTCACCATTCCCATGCTTTCTTTTTTCTTCTTCTTTCTCTTTTCTTCTTTCTCTTTCTTTTCTTTCTCTCCTTTCTTCTTCTTCTCTCCTTTCTCTTATTCTTCTCTCTTCCTTCTCTCTTTTTTCTCTCTTTTCTTCCTCTCTTTCTTTTATTTTTCTTTTCTCCTTGGACTCTTTTTCTCTCCTTTTTTCTTCTCTTCTCTCTTGTTCTTTTGCCATCCACTCCCTAAAGTCCATGTTTAAGTTTTCTAGAGTGTAATCTTTAGAAATATTTCTTTGGTTTACACTCTTGTTTGATGAATAACTATGAGCACTAGAGTGGGTGTGTGATGTCATTGTGCTTGAATTTCTAAGAGGAAAAAGGTGGCTAAAAAATTTTCACAAACAAACACTCCTCTCTTTTTGTGTTTTCTTGCCTAAAATGGCTTGATGAGTCTTTGGAACTCTTTAGCCTTCTAAGCGCTTTGAATAAGAAAAATAAAGCAAGAATTTTAAAGCAAAAATTCAAAAGAGAAGGGATCTAAAGCGAGCTCCTAAGGTGTTGAAGGAAGTGTACCACTTCTTCCTTCTTCACCTAATTTTCAAGAAACTAAAAAATTGATTAAATTTTATTACAACCAAAGGGAGGGCCTTAAGGGCACTCAAACTCCCAACTACAAAATTAATACACCCAAATTAAAGAAAAAGTAAAGTCTTCAAAAAATGATTCTCCAAATGCTCCCTCAAATCAAAGTCTTCACGGCTAGGTGTATTTCCTTTTGAGGTGATCCCTTAGGCTCTTAGTCCATCCTTCCAAAATATGCTACCCTTGTGGTAAGCTCCTTTTTCAAGCTTTCTCCCAAAAGTGACACTAACACACAAACCAAAGAAACCAAAAGTAGCAACGGGAGGTGCGAATAGAAACTCAAAAAACAATAAAAGATAACACAATCAAAAGGACACTTAACCAAATGGTAAGAGTATATAAGACAAACTAGAAAGATGATTTAAAAGACAAGCCACAACTAAAAGGTAAACAAAAGAAAGAGAGCACACAATGGAATACCTAAGAATGGCACTAGATTAAAGAGTAGAAGAACACAAATATCAAGTTCTAGTGTACCAAAAGTAATAAAATTTCTTTTAAGGTTCCAAGTTCAAAATTGAAGCACTTGCTAATTTTAGGTTAGGTACATCAAATGAATTTTTTTCAAACTTTCTTTTCTTTTGTTTGTTCTCTTTTTTTTTTTTGAATCCTTCGTTGTTGTTTTTTTGTATTTTATTTTAGACTTTGTTTTCTTGTTTTTTTTTTTTTAATATTTACTAGATGCACCTAAATTGATTGTGAATTTAGTGCTTGATAAAAAATAGTTATGTGCTTGGAACAATAAAGAAAATTAAAAGCAACAATTTAGGTACTACTAGAAATGACTTCAAAATGCAAAGTAGCTATAGATGTGTTAATGGTTTAGTAGTTTGGTGTGCCACTGGACTCAAGCTTTGTTAAGTTTTTAGTAATTTGTTGAACACAAATACCAAACTTATAGCTTAAGTGAAAGCACCCACAAACAAGAACTACCTTTACCACACAAATGAGCTACAAATTATACGTATAAGGAAAATAAAGACAAAGGAAATTGAGCAACTATTTTTGAATTTTTTTTTTAAGAATATGCTTGAAACTAAAAGCACATGAACTTCTAAAGAGACTTAGACATGAGGTATAACCCTCTATGTTGCTCAATTTAAGAAGTTTCAAATTTTTTTTTGTAAAAACAAAAGAGGCTAAACTTAAAAGGAATTAATAGACAAAATGGGAAACTATAAACATGACTTATAGACAACTACACAAGAGTATAAAAGTGAAAAATAAAAGCTAAAAATAAAGCAAAAACAAGGCAACTAGGTGCAAGGAAACACAAGAATTTGGTCTAAATTTCTTGACCACAAGGTTGTGGAATTCACCACAACGGCATGGATTTTTAGCAAGAAATTCTCAAAACCAAAATTCAAGCAAGAAAGCACCCAACTCAAAGCTTAAGCGGAAATTAATGAATATGGGAGAGACGTAGATGCAAAGAAAAGAACAATATAAATTGCATCAAGCAAAAAATAAATGGTGCAAATAAACTATAACTCAAAACAATAAACTCAAGACATAAATGGAAATGATAAACAATAATGGAAAGCTAGAAAAAATTGCGGAAATTAAAGATAAAATAAAATAGGAAAATGGAAAGAAAAAATAAATGAGATAGGAAGAGAGTTTAGACCTCTAGAACCAATGCTCTAGATACCAAATGATGCATGCCTCCCTTGATCTTTTTCTAGAGGTTTTCTTCTTTGGTGAAATGGTTTGTGGAGAGGTAAGAAGTGAGGTGGTTTTAGGCACCACTTAAGGTAAGATAAGCCTAAGAGGGAAAGTTTGCCACAAGGGATGGAACCCTTGATAAAAACCTAAGGAATTCTCAAAGAGAGAAGGGTGGACACTAAGAGAATTTTGGCCAACTCAAGGTTTTTCCATTCAATCAAGTGTAAAAAATACAAGAGTGTGAAGGAGCACCTTTTTATAGAGGGAGCTAACCTCATGGACAAGTCATAAAGGAAATGAAGGGTTAGGATTAAAAGGAGTTATCCAAGGGAGGAGGATTGAAGCCCAAAGTCCAATCAATACCCTCCTTTAGATGAGAATTGGTGCCCAAGCTACCTCATCCAAGGGCCAAGATTACTCCTTTATTAGTTTTGGGTTTTATTTAGCAAAAGAGGGTGTAGTTATCAAACTACCCCCTTATTTCCTAAATAAAGGCCCAAAAGCTAATCTTACCCGTTCTTATTACTAAGACACCTCCTAGAAAATTAAATGGACTAATACATGTCCAAAATAAAATCCTAGGTTCCTAAAATAAAAATTACAAGTAAATAAGTCATGGCTTGCATAACTTGATGGTCATATGGAGGTGAGATCTTCCTCCCTCTACTCTAGCCATGTCTTCTTCTATTCTTCTAGCCATGGCCCTAGTGATAGGGCCCTTGCTTGGGGAGAATGCATCAAGGAGAAGAAGCGGAAGAGCAAGAATGGGAAGCAACAGAAGTGGGGGATGGAGAAAAAGAGGAAGGAGAAGACAGAAAGGAAAGAAGAAGTTGTGGAAGGAGAAGAAATGGAAGAAGAGGAAGAAGAAGAAGTGTAAGCAGAAGAAGCGGAAGAAGGAGCCGAAAATGAAGAAAAACAACAAGCAGAAGTAGAAAAGTGGTAGAAGGAGAGAATAAGAGGAATAGGAGGAAGTAGTGGAATGAAAGGACATGAAGAAGAAGAAGTGGAAGAAGGAGAACGGGAGAAGGGAGAAGAGGTGGCAGAAGGAGAAGAAGAGGAAGAAGAAGAAGTGGAAGAACGAGAAGAAAAGGAAGAAGTTCAAGTGTAAGAAGGAGAAAAAGAGGTAGAAATGCAAGGGGAAGCAGAAGAAGGAGAAAAAGAGGTATATGACGAAGGAAAGGAAGAAGAAGAAGGAGATGAAGAGGAAGAAAGGAAAGGAAAGGATAGGATGAAGAAGAAGTGGAAGAAAGATAAGAAGAGGAAGAAGAAGGAGAGTAATTAGAAGAAGTGGGAGAAGGAGAAGAAAAGGAAGATGAAGAAGATATGGAAAGTGAAGAACGTGAACAAGAGGAGGAAGAAGAAGTAGTGGAAGGAGGTGAGATGAAGAAGAAGAATTGGAACAAGGAGAAAAGGAGGAAAAGGAAGAAGGAGGGGAATGGAAGGGAAGAAGAAGCAGAAGAAGTGGAATCTGGAAAAGAAGAGGAAGAAGAAGAACAAGTGTAAGCAGAAGATTTGGGGGAAGGAGAAGAAGAGGAAGAGCAGCAATCGGAAGCAACAGACGTGGGGGATGGAGAAAAAGAGGAAGGAGAAGACAGAAAGGAAAGAAGAAGAAGTTGTGGAAGGAGAAGAAATGGAAGAAAAGGAAGAAGGAGGAGAGTAACTAGAAGAAGTGGTAGAAGGAGAAGAAAAGGAAGAAGAAAAAGATGTGAAAAGTGAAGAAGTTGAAGAAGGTGAACAAGAGGAGGCAGAAGAAGTAGTGGAAGGAGGTGAGATGAAGAAGAAGAATTGGAACAAGGAGAAAAAGAGGAAAAGGAAGAAAGAGGGGAAGGGAAGGGAAGAAGAAGCAGAAGAAGTGGAATCTAGAGGAGAAGAGGAAGAAGAAGAAGAAGTGTAAGCATAAGATTTGGGGGAAGGAGAAGAAGAGGAAGAGCAACAATGGGAAGTAACAGAAGTGGGGGTTGGAGAAAAAGAGGAAGGAGAAGACGGAAAGGATAGAAGAAGAAGTTGTGGCAGGAGAAGAAATAGAAGAAGAGGAAGAAGAAGAAGTGTAAGCAGAAGAAGCGGAAGAAGGAGATGAAAATGAAGAAGAACAACAAGTAGAAGTAGAAGAAGTGGTAGAAGGAGAGAATAAGAGGAATAGGAGGAAGTAGTGGAATGAAAGGAGATGAAGAAGAAGAATGGAAGAAGGAGAACGGGACGAGTGAGAAGAGGTGGCAGAAGGAGAAGGAGAGGAAGAAGAAGAAGTGCAAGAACGAGAAGAAAAGGAAGAAGTGCAAGTGGAAGAGGGAGAACAACAGGAAGAAGAAGAAAAAGTGGAAGAATGAGAAAAATAGGAGGAAGAAGAAGCAATGGAAGGAAAGGGGATGAAGAAGAAGTGGAACAAGGAGGAGAAGAAGAAGGGGACGAAGAAGAAGTAGTGTAGGGAGAAGAAGGGCAAGAAGGAGAAGAGAGGGAAGAAGAAGAACAAGTGGATATATTAGAAGTACAAGAAGGTGAACAAGAGGAAGAAGACGAAGTAGTTGAATTAGTGGGGTTGATAGAGAAGAAGTGGAAGAAGGAGAACCAGAGGTAGAAATGCAACTAGAAGCAGAAGAAGGAGAAAAAGAGGGATATGACGAAGGAAAGGAAGAAGAAGAAGGAGATGAAGAGGAAGAAAAGATAGGAAAGGAGAGGATGAAGAAGAAGTGGAAGAAAGATAAGAAGAGGAAGAAGAAAGAGAGTAACTAGAAGAAGTGGTAGATGGAGAAGAAAAGGAAGAAGAAGAAGATGTGGAAAGTGAAGAACTTGAAGAAGGTGAACAAGAGGAGGAAAAAGAAGTAATGGAAGAAGGTGAGATGAAGAAGAAGAATTAGAACAAGGAGAAAAGGAGGAAAAGGAAGAAGGAGGGGAAGGGAAGGGAAGAAGAAGCAGAAGAAGTGGAATCCAGAGGAGAAGAGGAAGAAGAAGAAGAAGTGTCAGCATAAGATTTGGGGGAAGGAGAAGAAGAGGAAGAGCAACAATGGGAAGCAACAGAAGTGGGGTTTGGAGAAAAAGAGGAAGGAGAAGACGGAAAGGAAAGAAGAAGAAGTTGTGGAAGGAGAAGAAATGGAAGAAGAGGAAGAAGAAGAAGTGTAAGCAGAAGAAGCGGAAGAAGGAGACGAAAATGAAGAAGAAAAACAAGTAGAAGTGGAAGAAGTGGTAGAAGGAGAGAATAAGAGGGATAGGAGGAAGTAGTGGAATGAAAGGAGATGAAGAAGAAGAATAGAAGAAGTGCAAGTGGAAGAGGGAGAACAATAGGAAGAAGAAGAAAAAGTGGAAGAATGAGAAAAATAATAGGAAGAAGACGCAATGGAAGGAAAGGGGATGAAGAAGAAGTGGAACACGGAGGAGAAGAAGAAGGGGACGAAGAAGAAGTAGTGTAGGCAGAAGAAGGGCAAGAAGGAGAAGAGAGGGAAGAAGAAGAACAAGTGGATGTAGTAGAAGTAGAAGAAGGTGAACAAGAGGAAGAAGAAGAAGTAGTTGAATTAGTGGGGATGATGGAGAAGGAGTGGAAGAAGGAGAACAAGAGGTAGAAATGCAAGTGGAAGCAGAAGAAGGAGAAAAAGAGGGATATGATGAAGGAAAGGAAGAAGAAGAAGGAGATGAAGAGGAAGAAAAGAAAGGAAAGGAGAGGATGAAGAAGAAGTGGAAGAAAGAGAACAAGAGGAGGCAGGAGAAGTGGAAGAAAGATAAGAAGAGGAAGAACAAGGAGAGTAACTAGAAGAAATGGAAGAAGGAGAAGAAAAGGAAGAAGAAGAACATGTGGAAAGTGAAGAAGATGAACAAGAGGAGGAAGAAGAAGTAGTGGAAGAAGGTGAGATGAAGAAGAAGAATTGGAACAAGGAGAAAAGGTGGCAGAAGGAGAAGAGGAGGAAGAAGAAGAAGTGGAAAAATGAGAAGAAAAGGAAGAAGTGCAAGTGGAAGAAGGAGAACAATAGGAACAAGAAGAAGAAGTGGAAGAATGAGAAAAAGAGGAGGAAGAAGAAGCAATGGAAGGAAAGGGGATGAAGAAGAAGTGGAACAAGGAGGAAAAGAAGAAGGGGAGGAAGAAGAAGTAATGTAGGCAGAAGAAGGGCAAGAAGGAGAACAGAGGGAAGACGAAGAACAAGTGGATGTATTAGAAGTGGAAGAAGGTGAACAAGAAGAAGAAGAACAAGTAGTTGAAGGAGTGGGGCTGACGGAGAAGAAGTGGAAAAAGGAGAACAAGAGGTAGAAATGCAACTGGAAGAAGAAGAAGGAGAAAAAGAGGGATATCACGAAGGAAAGGAAGAAGAAGAAGGAGATCAAGAGGAAGAAAAGAAAGGAAAGGAGAGGATGAAGAAGATGTTGAAGAAAGAGAACAAGAGGAGGCAGGAGAGGTGGAAGAAAGATAAGAAGAGGAAGAATAACTAGAAGAAGGAGAAGAAAAGGAAGAAGAAGGAGAGTAACTAGAAGAAGTGGAAGAAGGAGAAGAAAAGGAAGAAGAAGAAGATGTGGAAAGTGAAGAAGTTGAAGAAGGTGAACAAGAGGAGGAAGAAGAAGTAGTGGAAGGAGGTGAGATGAAGAAGAAGAATTGGAACAAGGAGAAAAGGAGGAAAAGGAAGAAGGAGGGGAAGGGAAGGGAAGAAGAAGCAGAAGAAGTGGAATCTGGAGGAGAAGAGGAAGAAGAAGAAGAAGTGTAAGCATAAGATTTGGGGGAAGGAGAAGAAGAGGAAGAGCAACAATGGGAAGCCACAAAAGTGGGGGATGGAGAAAAAAAGGAAGGAGAAGACGTAAAGGAAAGAACAAGAAGTTGTCGAAGGAGAAGAAATGGAAGAAGAGGAAGAAGAAGAAGTGTAAGCAGAAGAAGCGGAAGAAAGAGACGAAAATGAAGAAGAACAACAAGTAGAAGTAGAAGAAGTGGTAGAAGGAAAGAATGAGAGGAATAGGAGGAAGTAGTGGAATGAAAGGAGATGAAGAAGAAGAAGTGGAAGAAGGAGAACGGGAGGAGGAAGAAGAGGTGGCAGAAAGAGAAGAAGTGGAAGAACGAGAAGAAAAGCAAGAAGTGCAAGTGGAAGAAGGAGAACAATTGGAAGAAGAAGAAGAAGTGGAAGAATGAGAAAAAGAGGAGGAAGAAGAAGCAATGGAAGGAAGGGGGAATAAAGAAGAAGTGGAAGAAGGAGGAGAAGAAGAAAGGGAGGAAGAAGAAGTAGTGCAGGCAGAAGAAGGGCAAGAAGGAGAAGAGAGGGAAGAAGAAGAACAAGTGGAAGAAAGAGAACAAGAGGAAGCAGGAGAAGTGGAAGAAAGATAAGAAGAGGAAGAAGAAAGAGAGTAACTAGAAGAAGTGGAAGAAGGAGAAGAAAAGGAAGAAGAAGAAGATGTGGAAAATGAAGAAGTTGAAGAAGGTGAACAAGGGGAGGAAGAAGAAGTAATGGAAAAAGGTGAGGTGAAGAAGAAGAATTGGAACAAGGAGAAAAGGAGGAAAAGGAAGAAGGAGGGGAAGGGAAGGTAAGAAGAAGCAGAAGAAGTGGACGCTGGAGGAGAAGAGGAAGAAGAAGAAGAAGTGTAAGCATAAGATTTGGGGGAAGGAGAAGAAGAGGAAGAGCAACAATGGGAAGCCACAAAAGTGGGGGATGGAGAAAAAAAGGAAGAAGAAGACGTAAAGGAAAGAAGAAGAAGTTGTGGAAGGAGAAGAAATGGAAGAAGAGGAAGAAGAAGAAGTGTAAGCAGAAGAAGCGGAAGAAAGAGACGAAAATGAAGAAGAACAACAAGTAGAAGTAGAAGAAGTGGTAGAAGGAAAGAATGAGAGGAATAGGAGGAAGTATTGGAATGAAAGGAGATGAAGAAGAAGAAGTGGAAGAAGGAGAACGGGAGGAGGGAGAAGAGGTGGCAGAAGGAGAAGAAGAAGAAGTGGCAGAACGAGAAGAAAAGGAAGAAGTGCTAGTGGAAGAAGGAGAACAATAGGAAGAAGAAGAAGAAATGGAAGAACAATAGGAAGAAGAAGCAATGGAAGGAAAGGAAGAAGAAGTGGAACAAGGAGGAGAAGAAGAAGGGGAGGAAGAAGAAGTAGTGTACGCAGAAGAAAGGCAAGAAGGAAAAGAGACGGAAGAAGAAGAACAGGTGGATGTAGTAGAAGTGGAAGAAGGTGAACAAGAGGTAGAAGAAGAAGTAGTTGAAGGAGTGGGGATGATGGAGAAGAAGTGGAAGAAGGAGAACAAGAGGTAGAAATGCAAGTGGAAGCAGAAGAAGGAGAAAAAGAGGTATATGACGAAGGAAAGGAAGAAGAAGAAGGAGATGAAGAGGAAGAAAGGAAAGGAAAGGATAGGATGAAGAAGAAGTGGAAGAAAGATAAGAAGAGGAAGAAGAAGGAGAGTAACTAGAAGAAGTGGTAGAAGGAGAAGAAAAGGAAGATGAAGAAGATATGGAAAGTGAAGAACGTGAACAAGAGGAGGAAGAAGAAGTAGTGGAAGGAGGTGAGATGAAGAAGAAGAATTGGAACAAGGAGAAAAGGAGGAAAAGGAAGAAGGAGGGGAATGGAAGGGAAGAAGAAGCAGAAGAAGTGGAATCTGTAAAAGAAGAGGAAGAAGAAGAAGAAGTGTAAGCAGAAGATTTGGGGGAAGGAGAAGAAGAGGAAGAGCAGCAATCGGAAGCAACACACGTGGGGGATGGAGAAAAAGAGGAAGGGGAAGACAGAAAGGAAAGAAGAAGAAGTTGTGGAAGGAGAAGAAATGGAAGAAAAGGAAGAAGGAGGAGAGTAACTAGAAGAAGTGGAAGAAGGAGAAGAAAAGGAAGAAGAAGAAGATGTGGAAAGTGAAGAAGTTGAAGAAGGTGAACAAGAGGAGGAAGAAGAAGTAGTGGACGGAGGTGAGATGAAGAAGAAGAATTGGAACAAGGAGAAAAGGAGGAAAAGGAAGAAGGAGGGGAAGGGAAGGGAAGAAGAAGCAGAAGAAGTGGAATCTGGAGGAGAAGAGGAAGAAGAAGAAGAAGTGTAAGCATAAGAATTGGGGGAAGGAGAAGAAGAGGAAGAGCAACAATGGGAAGCCACAAAAGTGGGGGATGGAGAAAAAAAGGAAGGAGAAGACGTAAAGGAAAGAACAAGAAGTTGTCGAAGGAGAAGAAATGGAAGAAGAGGAAGAAGAAGAAGTGTAAGCAGAAGAAGCGGAAGAAAGAGACGAAAATGAAGAAGAACAACAAGTAGAAGTAGAAGAAGTGGTAGAAGGAAAGAATGAGAGGAATAGGAGGAAGTAGTGGAATGAAAGGAGATGAAGAAGAAGTAGTGGAAGAAGGAGAACGGGAGGAGGAAGAAGAGGTGGCAGAAAGAGAAGAAGTGGAAGAACGAGAAGAAAAGCAAGAAGTGCAAGTGGAAGAAGGAGAACAATTGGAAGAAGAAGAAGAAGTGGAAGAATGAGAAAAAGAGGAGGAAGAAGAAGCAATGGAAGGAAGGGGGAATAAAGAAGAAGTGGAAGAAGGAGGAGAAGAAGAAAGGGAGGAAGAAGAAGTAGTGCAGGCAGAAGAAGGGCAAGAAGGAGAAGAGAGGGAAGAAGAAGAACAAGTGGAAGAAAGAGAACAAGAGGAAGCAGGAGAAGTGGAAGAAAGATAAGAAGAGGAAGAAGAAAGAGAGTAACTAGAAGAAGTGGAAGAAGGAGAAGAAAAGGAAGAAGAAGAAGATGTGGAAAATGAAGAAGTTGAAGAAGGTGAACAAGGGGAGGAAGAAGAAGTAATGGAAAGAGGTGAGGTGAAGAAGAAGAATTGGAACAAGGAGAAAAGGAGGAAAAGGAAGAAGGAGGGGAAGGGAAGGTAAGAAGAAGCAGAAGAAGTGGACGCTGGAGGAGAAGAGGAAGAAGAAGAAGAAGTGTAAGCATAAGATTTGGGGGAAGGAGAAGAAGAGGAAGAGCAACAATGGGAAGCCACAAAAGTGGGGGATGGAGAAAAAAAGGAAGAAGAAGACGTAAAGGAAAGAAGAAGAAGTTGTGGAAGGAGAAGAAATGGAAGAAGAGGAAGAAGAAGAAGTGTAAGCAGAAGAAGCGGAAGAAAGAGACGAAAATAAAGAAGAACAACAAGTAGAAGTAGAAGAAGTGGTAGAAGGAAAGAATGAGAGGAATAGGAGGAAGTATTGGAATGAAAGGAGATGAAGAAGAAGAAGTGGAAGAAGGAGAACGGGAGGAGGGAGAAGAGGTGGCAGAAGGAGAAGAAGAAGAAGTGGCAGAACGAGAAGAAAAGGAAGAAGTGCTAGTGGAAGAAGGAGAACAATAGGAAGAAGAAGAAGAAATGGAAGAACAATAGGAAGAAGAAGCAATGGAAGGAAAGGAAGAAGAAGTGGAACAAGGAGGAGAAGAAGAAGGGGAGGAAGAAGAAGTAGTGTACGCAGAAGAAAGGCAAGAAGGAAAAGAGACGGAAGAAGAAGAACAGGTGGATGTAGTAGAAGTGGAAGAAGGTGAACAAGAGGTAGAAGAAGAAGTAGTTGAAGGAGTGGGGATGATGGAGAAGAAGTGGAAGAAGGAGAACAAGAGGTAGAAATGCAAGTGGAAGCAGAAGAAGGAGAAAAAGAGGTATATGACGAAGGAAAGGAAGAAGAAGGAGGAGATGAAGAGGAAGAAAGGAAAGGAAAGGATAGGATGAAGAAGAAGTGGAAGAAAGATAAGAAGAGGAAGAAGAAGGAGAGTAACTAGAAGAAGTGGTAGAAGGAGAAGAAAAGGAAGATGAAGAAGATATGGAAAGTGAAGAACGTGAACAAGAGGAGGAAGAAGAAGTAGTGGAAGGAGGTGAGATGAAGAAGAAGAATTGGAACAAGGAGAAAAGGAGGAAAAGGAAGAAGGAGGGGAATGGAAGGGAAGAAGAAGCAGAAGAAGTGGAATCTGTAAAAGAAGAGGAAGAAGAAGAAGAAGTGTAAGCAGAAGATTTGGGGGAAGGAGAAGAAGAGGAAGAGCAGCAATCGGAAGCAACACACGTGGGGGATGGAGAAAAAGAGGAAGGGGAAGACAGAAAGGAAAGAAGAAGAAGTTGTGGAAGGAGAAGAAATGGAAGAAAAGGAAGAAGGAGGAGAGTAACTAGAAGAAGTGGAAGAAGGAGAAGAAAAGGAAGAAGAAGAAGATGTGGAAAGTGAAGAAGTTGAAGAAGGTGAACAAGAGGAGGAAGAAGAAGTAGTGGAAGGAGGTGAGATGAAGAAGAAGAATTGGAACAAGGAGAAAAGGAGGAAAAGGAAGAAGGAGGGGAAGGGAAGGGAAGAAGAAGCAGAGGAAGTGGAATCTGGAGGAGAAGAGGAAGAAGAAGAAGAAGTGTAAGCATAAGATTTGGGGGAAGGAGAAGAAGAGGAAGAGCAACAATGGGAAGCCACAAAAGTGGGGGATGGAGAAAAAAAGGAAGGAGAAGATGTAAAGGAAAGAACAAGAAGTTGTCGAAGGAGAAGAAATGGAAGAAGAGGAAGAAGAAGAAGTGTAAGCAGAAGAAGCGGAAGAAAGAGACGAAAATGAAGAAGAACAACAAGTAGAAGTAGAAGAAGTGGTAGAAGGAAAGAATGAGAGGAATAGGAGGAAGTAGTGGAATGAAAGGAGATGAAGAAGAAGTAGTGGAAGAAGGAGAACGGGAGGAGGAAGAAGAGGTGGCAGAAAGAGAAGAAGTGGAAGAACGAGAAGAAAAGCAAGAAGTGCAAGTGGAAGAAGGAGAACAATTGGAAGAAGAAGAAGAAGTGGAAGAATGAGAAAAAGAGGAGGAAGAAGAAGCAATGGAAGGAAGGGGGAATAAAGAAGAAGTGGAAGAAGGAGGAGAAGAAGAAAGGGAGGAAGAAGAAGTAGTGCAGGCAGAAGAAGGGCAAGAAGGAGAAGAGAGGGAAGAAGAAGAACAAGTGGAAGAAAGAGAACAAGAGGAAGCAGGAGAAGTGGAAGAAAGATAAGAAGAGGAAGAAGAAAGAGAGTAACTAGAAGAAGTGGAAGAAGGAGAAGAAAAGGAAGAAGAAGAAGATGTGCAAAATGAAGAAGTTGAAGAAGGTGAACAAGGGGAGGAAGAAGAAGTAATGGAAAGAGGTGAGGTGAAGAAGAAGAATTGGAACAAGGAGAAAAGGAGGAAAAGGAAGAAGGAGGGGAAGGGAAGGTAAGAAGAAGCAGAAGAAGTGGACGCTGGAGGAGAAGAGGAAGAAGAAGAAGAAGTGTAAGCATAAGATTTGGGGGAAGGAGAAGAAGAGGAAAAGCAACAATGGGAAGCAGCAAAAGTGGGGGATGGAGAAAAAGAGGAAGGAGAAGACGGAAAGGAAAGTAGAAGAAGTTGTGGAAGGAGAAGAAATTGAAGAAGAGGAAGAAGAAGAAGTGTAAGCAGAAGAAGCGGAAGAAGGAGACAAAAATGAAGAAGAACAATAAGTAGAAGTAGAAGAAGTGGTAGAAGGAGAGAATAAGAGGAATAGGAGGAAGTAGTGAAATGAAAAGAGATGAAGAAGAAGAAGTGGAAGAAGGAGAACGCGAGGAAGAGAAGAGGTGGCAGAAGGGGAAGAAAAGGAAGAAGAAGAAGTGGAAGAACGAGAAGAAAAGGAAGAAGTGCAAGTGGAAGAAGGAGAACAATAGGAAGAAGAAGAAGAAGTGGAAGAATGAGAAAAAGAGGAGGAAGTAGAAGCAATGGAAGGAAACGGGATGAAGAAGGAGCGGAACAAGGAGGAGAAGAAGAAGGGGAGGAAGAAAAAGTAGTGTAGGCAGAACAATGGCAAGAAGGAGAAGAGAGGGAAGAAGAAGCAGAAGTGGATGTAGTAAAAGTGGAAGAAGGTGAACAAGAGGATGAAGAGGAAGTAGTTGAAGGAGTGGGGATGATGGAAAAGAAGTGGAAGAAGGAGAACCAGAGGTAGAAATGCAAGTGGAAGCAGAAGAAGGAGAAAAAGAGGGATATGACGAAGGAAAGGAAGAAAAAGACGGAGATGAAGAGGAAGAAAAGAAAGGAAAGGAGAGGATGAAGAAGAAGTGGAAGAAAGAGAACAAGAGGAGGCAGGAGAAGTGGAAGAAAGATAAGAAGAGGAAGAAGAAGGAGAGTAACTAGAAGAAGTGGAAGAAGGAGAAGAAAAGGAAGAAGAAGAAGATGAGGAAAATGAAGAAGTAGAAGAAGGTGAACAGGAGGAGGAAGAAGAAGTAATGGAAAGAGGTGTGATGAAGAAGAAGAATTGGAACAAGGAGAAAATGAGGAAAAGGAAGAAGGAGGGGAAGGAAAGGCAAGAAGAAGCAGAAGAAGTGGAAGCTGGAGGAGAAGAGGAAGAAGAAGAAGAAGTGTAAGCATAAGATTTGGGGGACGGAGAAGAAGAGGAAGAGCAACAATGGGAAGCAACAGAAGTGGGGGATGGAGAAAAAGAGGAAGGAGAAGACGGAAAGGAAAGAAGAAGAAGTTGTGGAAGGGGAAGAAATTGAAGAAGAGGAAGAAGAAGAAGTGTAAGCAGAAGAAGCGGAAGAAGGAAACAAAAATGAAGAAGAACAATAAGTAGAAGTAGAAGAAGTGGTAGAAGGAGAGAATAAGAGGTATAGGAGGAAGTAGTGGAATGAAACGAGATGAAGAAGAAGAAGTGGAAGAAGGAGAACGCGAGGAAGAGAAGAGGTGGCAGAAGGAGAAGAAAAGGAAGAAGAAGAAGTGGAAGAACGAGAAGAAAAGGAAGAATTGCAAGTGGAAGAAGGAGAACAATAGGAAGAAGAAGAAGAAGTGGAAGAATGAGAAAAAGAGGAGGAAGAAGAAGCAATGGAAGGAAGGGGGAATAAAGAAGAAGTGGAAGAAGGAGGAGAAGAAGAAAGGGAGGAAGAAGAAGTAGTGCAGGCAGAAGACAGGCAAGAAGGAGAAGAGAGGGAAGAAGAAGAAGAAGTGGATGTAGTAAAAGTGGAAGAAGGTGAACAAGAGGAAGAAGAAGAAGTAGTTGAAGGAGTGGGGATGATGGAGAAGAAGTGGAAGAAGGAGAACAAAAGGTAAAAATGCAAGTGGAAGCAGAAGAAGGAGAAAAAGAGGGATATGACGAAGGAAAGGAAGAAGAAGAAGGAGATGAAGAGGAAGAAAAGAAAGGAAAGGAGAGGATGAAGAAGAAGTGGAAGAAAGAGAAAAAGAGGAGGCATGAGAAGTGGAAGATAGATAAAAAGAGGAAGAAGAAGGAGAGTAACTAGAAGAAGTGGAAGAAGGAGAAGAAATGGAAGAAGAAGAAGATGTGGAAAGTGAAGAAGTTGAAGAAGGTGAACAAGAGGAGGAAGAAGAAGTAGTGCAAGGAGGTGAGATGATGAAGAAGAAGTTGTGGAAGTCGAAGAAATGGAAGAAGAGGAAGAAGAAGAAGTGTAAGCAGAAGAAGCGGAAGAAGGAGACGAAAATGAAATAGAACAACAAGTAGAAGTAGAAGAAGTGGTAGAAGGAGAGAATAAGAGGAATACGAGGAAGTAGTGGAATGAAAGGACATGAAGAAGAAGAAGTGGAAGAAGGAGAACGGGAGGAGGGAGAAGAGGTGGCAGAAGGAGAAGAAGAGGAAGAAGAAGTGGTGGAATAACGACAAGAAAAGGAAGAAGTGCAAGTGGAAGAAGGAGAACAATAGGAAGAAGAAGAAGTGGAAGAATGACAAAAAAGAGGAGAAAGAAGAAGCAATGGAAAGAAAGGGGATGAAGAAGGAGTTGAACAAGGAGGAGAAGAAGAAGAGGAAGAAGAAGAAGTAGTGTAGGCAGAAGAAGGGCAAGAAGGAGAAGAGAGGGAAGAAGAAGAAGAAGTGGATGTAGTAAAAGTGGAAGAAGGTGAACAAGAGGAAGAACAAGAAGTAGTTGAAGGAGTGAGGATGATGGAGAAGAAGTGGAAGAAGGAGAACAAGAGGTAGAAATGCAAGTGGAAGCAGAAGAAGGAGAAAAAGAGGGATATGACGAAGGGAAGGAAGAAGAAGAAGGAGATGAAGAGGAAGAAAAGAAAGGAAACGAGAGGATGAAGAAGAAGTGGAAGAAAGAGAACAAGAGGAGGCCAGAGAAGTGGAAGAAAGATAAGAAGAGGAAGAAGAAGGAGAGTAACTAGAAGAAGTGGAAGAAGGAGAAGAAAGGAAGAAGAAGAAGATGTGAAAAGTGAAGAACTTAAAGAAGGTGAACAAGAGGAGGAAGAAGAAGTAATGGAAGGAGGTGAGATGAAGAAGAAGAATTGGAACAAGGAGAAAAGGAGGAAAAGGAGGAAGGAGGGGAAGGGAAGGGAAGAAGAACTAGAAGAAGTGGAAGCTGGAGGAGAAGAGGAAGAAGAAGAAGAAGTGTAAGCATAAGATTTGGGGGAAGGAGAAGAAGAGGAAGAGCAACAATGGGAAGCAACAGAAGTGGGGGATGGAGAAAAAGAGGAAGGAGAAGACGGAAAGGAAAGAAGAAGAAGTTGTGGAAGGAGAAGAAATGGAAGAAGAGGAAGAAGAAGAAGTGTAAGCAGAAGAAGCGGAAGAAGGAGACAAAAATGAAATAGAACAACAAGTAGAAGTAGAAGAAGTGGTAGAAGGAGAGAATAAGACGAATAGGAGGAAGTAGTGGAATGAAAGGAGATGAAGAAAAAGAAATTGTGGAAGGAGAACGGGAGGAGGAAGAAGAGGTGGCAGAAGGAGAAGAAGAGGAAGAAGAAGTGGTGGAATAACGAGAAGAAAAGGAAGAAGTGCAAGTGGAAGAAGAAGAACAATAGGAAGAAGAAGAAGTGGAAGAATGAGAAAAAGAGGAGGAAGAAGAAGCAATGGAAGGAAAGGGGATGAAGAAGGAGTTGAACAAGGACGAGAAGAAGAAGAGGAAAAAGAAGAAGTAGTGTAGGCAGAAGAAGGGCAAGAAGGAGAAGAGAGGGAAGAAGAAGAAGAAGTGGATGTAGTAAAAGTGGAAGAAGCTGAACAAGAGGAAGAAGAAGAAGTAGTTGAAGGAGTGGGGATGATGGAGAAGAAGTGGAAGAAGGAGAACAAGAGGTAGAAATGCAAGTGGAAGCAGAAGAAGGAGAAAAAGAGGGATCTGACGAAGGAAAGGAAGAAGAAGAAGGAGATGAAGAGGAAGAAAAGAAAGGAAACGAGAGGATGAAGAAGAAGTGGAAGAAAGAGAACAAGAGGAGGCCAGAGAAGTGGAAGAAAGATAAGAAGAGGAAGAAGAAGGAGAGTAACTAGAAGAAGTGGAAGAAGGAGAAGAAAGGAAGAAGAAGAAGATGTGAAAAGTGAAGAACTTAAAGAAAGTGAACAAGAGGAGGAAGAAGAAGTAATGGAAGGAGGTGAGATGAAGAAGAAGAATTGGAACAAGGAGAAAAGGAGGAAAAGGAAGAAGGAGGGGAAGGGAAGGGAAGAAGAAGCAGAAGAAGTAGTTGAAAGAGTGGGAATTATGCAGAAGAAGTGGATGAAGGAGAACAAGAGGTAGAAATGCAAGTGGAAGCAGAAGAAGGAGAAAAAGAGGGATATGACAAAGGAAAGGAAGAAGGAGAAGGAGATGAAGAAGAAGAAAAGAAAGGAAAGGAGAGGATGAAGAAGAAGAAGTGGAAGAAAGTGAACAAGAGGAGGTAGGAGAAGTGGAAGAAAGATAAGAAGAGGAAGAAGAAGGAGAGTAAGGAGAAGAAGTGAAAGAAGGGGTAGAAAAGGAACATGAAGAAGATATGGAAAGTGAAGAAGGTGAAAAAGAGGAGGAAGAAGAAGTAGTGGAAGGAGGTGAGATGAAGAAGAAGAATTGGAACAAGGAGAAAAAGAGGAAAAGGACGAAGGAGGGGAAGGGAAGGGAAGAAGAAGCAGAAGAAGTGCAATCTGGGGGAGAAGAGGAAGAAGAAGAAGAAGTGTAAGCATAAGATTTGGGGGAAGGAGAAGAAGAGGAAGAGCAACAATGGGAAGCGACAGAAGTGGGGGATAGAGAAAAAGAGGAATGAGAAAACGGAAAGGAAAGAAGAAGAAGTTGTGGAAGGAGAAGAAATAGAAGAAGAGGAACAAGAAGAAGTGTAAGCAGAAGAAGGAGACAAAAATGAAGAAGAACAACAAGTAGAAGTAGAAGAAGTGGTGGAAGTAGTGGAATGAAAGGAGATGAAGAAGAAGAAGTGGAAGAAGCAGAACGGGTGGAGGGAGAAGAGGTGGCAGAAGGAGAAGAAGAGGAAGAAGAAGAAGTGGAAGAAGGAGAAGAAACGGAAGAAGTTCAAGTGGAAGAAGGAGAACAATAGGAAGAAGAAAAAGAAGTGGAAGAGCAACAATGGGAAGCAACAGAAGTGGGGGTTGGAGAAAAAGAGGAAGGAGAAGACGGAAAGGAAAGAAGAAGTTGTGGAAGGATAAGAAATTGAAGAAGAGGAACAAGAAGAAGTGTAAGCAGAAGAAGCGGAAGAAGGAGACGAAAATGAATAAGAACAACAAGTAGCAGTAGAGGAAGTCGTAGAAGGAGAGAATAAGAGGAATAGGAGGAAGTAGTGGAATGAAAGGAAATGAAGAAGAAGAATGGAAGAAGGAGAACGGGAGGAGTGAGAGGAGGTGGCAGAAGGAGAAGAAGAGGAAGAAGAAGAAGTGGAAGAATGAGAAGAAAAGGAAGAAGTACAAGTGGAAGAGGGAGAACAATAGGAAGAAGAAGAAGAAGTGGAAGAATGAGAAAAATAGGAGGAAGAAGCAATGGAAGGAAAGGGGATGAAGAAGAAGTGGAACAAGGAGGAGAAGAAGAAGGGGAGGAAGAAGAAGTAGTCTAGGCAGAAGAAGGGCAAGAAGGAGAAGAGAGGGAAGAAGAAGAACAAATGGATGTAGTAGAAGTAGAAGAAGGTGAACAAGAGGAAGAAGAAGAAGTAGTTGAATTACTAGGGATGATGGAGAAGAAGTGGAAGAAGGAGAACAAGAGGTAGAAATGCAAGTGGAAGCAGAAGAAGGAGAAAAAGCGGGATATGACGAAGGAAAGGAAGAAGAAGAAGGAGATGAAGAGGAAGAAAAGAAAGGAAAGGAGAGGATGAAGAAAAAGTGGAAGAAAGAGAAAAGAGGAGGCAGGAGAAGTGGAAGAAAGATAAGAAAAGGAAGAAGGAGGAGAGTAACTAGAAGAAGTGGTAGAAGGAGAAGAAAAGGAAGAAGAAGAAGATGTGGAAAGTGAAGAACGTGAACAAGAGGACGAAGAAGAAGTCTAAGCATAAGATTTGGGGGAAGGAGAAGAAGAGGAAGAGCAACAATGGGAAGCAACAGAAGTGGGGGTTGGACAAAAAGAGGAAGGAGAAGACGAAAAGGAAAGAAGAAGAAGGTCTGGGAGGAGAAGAAATGGAAGAAGAGGAAGAAGAAGAAGTGTAAGGAGAAGAAGCGGAAGAAGGAGACGAAAATGAAGAAGACGAAGGCATGGAAGAAGAAGAAGGAGATGAAGAGGAATAAAAGAAAGGAAAGGAGAGGATGAAGAAGAAATGGAAGAAACAGAACAAGAGGAGGCAGGAGAAGTGGAAGAAGAAGACGAAAATGAAGAACAACAACAAGTAGAAGTAGAAGAAGTGGTAGAAGGAGAGAATAAAAGGAATAGGAGGAAGAAGTGGAATGAAACGAGATGAAGAAGAAGAAGTGGAAGAAGGAGAACGTGAGGAAGAGAAGAGGTGGCAGAAGGAGAGGAAGAGGAAGAAGAAGAAGAAGTCGAAGAATGAGAAAAAGAGGAGGAAGAAGAACCAATGGAAGGAAACGGGATGAAGAAGGAGTGGAACAAGGAGGAGAAGAAGAAGGGGATGAAGAAGAAGTAGTGTAGGCAGAAGAATGGCAAGAAGGAGGAGAAGAAGAAAGGGAGGAAGAAGAAGTAGTGCAGGCAGAAGAAAGGCAAGAAGGAGAAGAGAGGGAAGAAGAAGAAGAAGTGGATGTAGTAAAAGTGGAAGCAGGTGAACAAGAGGAAGAAGAAGAAGTAGTTGAAGGAGTGGAGATGATGCAAAAGAAGTGGAAGAAGGAGAACAAGAGGTAGAAATGCAAGTGGAAGCAGAAGAAGGAGAAACGGAAGAAAGAGAACAAGAGGAGGCAGGAGAAGTGGAAGAAAGATAAGAAGAGGAAGAAGAAGGAGAGTAACTAGAAGAAGTGGAAGAAGGAGAAGAAAAGGAAGAAGAAGAAGATGTGGAAAGTGAAGAACTTGAAGAAGGTGAACAAGAGGAGTAAGAAGAAGTAATGGAAGGAGGTGAGATGAAGAAGAAGAATTGGAACAAGGAGAAAAGGAGGAATATGACGATGGAAAGGAAGCAGAAGAAGGAGATGAAGAGGAAGAAAAGAAAGGAAAGGAGAGGATGAAGAAGAAGTAGAAGAAAGAGAACAAGAGGAGGCAGGAGAAGTGGAAGAAAGATAAGAAGAGGAAGAAGAAGCAGTGTAACTAGAAGAAGTGGAAGGAGGAGAAGAAAAGGAAGAAGAAGAAGATGTGGAAGGTGAAGAAGTTGAAGAAGGTGGACAAGAGGAGGAACAAGAAGTAGTGGAAACAGGTGAGATGAAGAAGAAGAATTCGAATAAGGAGAAAAAGAGGAAAAGGAAGAAGGAGGGGAAGGGAAGGGAAGAAGAAGCAGAAGAAGTGGAATCATAAGATTTGGGGGAAGGAGAAGAGGAGGAAGTGCAACAATGGGAAGCAACAGAAGTGGGGGATGGAGAAAAGAAAGATAAGAAGAGGAAGAAGAAGAAGTGTAAGCAGAAGAAGCGAAAGAAGGAGACGAAAATGAAGGAGACAAAAATGAAGAAGAAGAACAAGTAGAAGTAGAAGAAGGGGTAGAAGGAGAGAATAAGAGGAATAAGAGGAAGCAGTGGAATGAAAGGAGATGAAGAAGAAGAAGTCAAAGAAGGAGAACGGGAGGGGGGAGAAGAGGTGGCAGAAGGAGAAGAAAAGGAAGAAGTAGAAGTGGAACAACGAGAAGAAAAGGAAGAAGTGCAAGTGGAACAAGGAGAACAACAAGAAGAAGTGGAAGAATGAGAAAAAGAGGAGGAAGAAGAAGCAATGGAAGGAAAGGGGATGAAGAAGAAGTGGAAGAAGGAGAACAAGAGGTAGAAATGCAACTGGAAGCAGAAGAAGGAGAAAAAGAGGGATATGACGAAGGAAAGGAAGAAGAAGAAGGAGATGAAGAGGAAGAAAAGAAAGGAAAGGAGAGGATGAAGAAAAAGTGGAAGAAAGAGAAAAGAGGAGGCAGGAGAAGTGGAAGAAAGATAAGAAAAGGAAGAAGGAGGAGAGTAACTAGAAGAAGTGGTAGAAGGAGAAGAAAAGGAAGAAGAAGAAGATGTGGAAAGTGAAGAACGTGAACAAGAGGAGAAAGAAGAAGTAGTGGAAGGAGGTGAGATGAAGAAGAAGAATTGGAACAAGGAGAAAAGGTAGAAAAGGAAGAAGAAGCGGAAGGGAAGGGAAGAAGAAGCAGAAGAAGTGCAATCTGGAGGAGAAGAAGAAGAAGAAGAAGAAGTGTAAGCGTAAGATTTGGGGGAAGGAGAACAAGAGGAAGAGCAACAATGGGAAGCAACAGAAGTGGGGGATGGAGAAAAAGAGGAAGCAGAAGACAGAAAGGAAAGAAGAAGAAGTTGTGGAAGGAGAAGAAATGGAAGAAGAGCAAGATGAAGTGTAAGCAGAAGAAGCGGAAGAAGGAGACAAAAATGAAAAAGAACAACAAGTAGAAGTAGAAGAAGTGGTAGAAGGAGAGAATAAGAGGAATAGGAGGAAGTAGTGGAATGAAATGAGATGAAGAAGAAGAAGTGGAAGAAGGAGAACAGGAGGAGGGAGAAGAAGTGGCAGAAGGAGAAGAAGAGGAAGAAGAAGAAGTGGAAGAACGAGAAGAATAGGAAGAAGTGCAAGTGGAAGAAGGAGAACAATAGCAAGAAGAAGAAGAAGTGGAAGAATGAGAAAAAGAGGAGGAAGAAGAAGCAATGGAAGGAAAGGGGATGAAGAAGAAGAAGGGGAGGAAGAAGTAGTAGTGTAGGCAGAAGAAGGGCAAGAAGGAGAAGAGAGCGAAGAAGAAGAAAAAGTGGATGTAGTAGAAGTGGAAGAAGGTGAACAAGAGGAAGAAGAAGAAGTAGTTGAAGGAGTGGGGATGATGGAGAAGAAGTGGAAGAAGGAGAACAAGAGGTAGAAATGCAAGTGGAAGCAGAAGAAGGAGAAAAAGAGGGATATGACGAAGGAAAGGAAGAAGAAGAAGGAGATGAAGAGGAAGAAAATAAAGGAAAGGAGAGGATGAAGAAGAAGTGGAAGAAAGACAACAAGCAGAGGCAGGAGAAGTGGAAGAAAGATAAGAAGAGGAAGAAGAATGAGAGTAACTAGAAGAAGTGGAAGAAGGAGAAGAAAAGGAAGAAGAATCTGAAGAAGTGGAATCTGGAGGAGAAGAGGAAGAAGAAGAAGTGGAATCTGGAGGAGAAGAGGAAGAAGAAGAAGAAGTGTAGGCATAAGATTTGGGGGAAGGAGAAGAAGAGGAAGAGCAACAATGGGAAGCAACAGAAGTGGGGGATGGAGAAAGAGAGGAAAGAGAAGACAGAAAGGAAAGAAGAAGAAGTTGTGGAAGGAGAAAAAATGGAAGAAGAGGAAGAAGAAGAAGTGTAAGCAAAAGAAGCGGAAGAAGAAGATGAAAATGAAGAAGAACAAGAAGTAGAAGTAGAAGAAGTGGTAGAAGGAGAGAATAAGAGGAATAGGAGGAAGTAGTGGAATGAAAGGAGATGAAGAAGAAGAAGTGGAAGAAGGAGAACGGGAGAAGGGAGAAGAGGTGGCAGAAGGATAAGAAGAGGAAGAAGAAGAAGTGGAAGAACGAGAAGAAAAGGAAGAAGTGCAAGTGGAAGAAGGAGAACAATAGGAAGAAGAAGAAGAAGTGGAAGAATAAGAAAAAGAGGAGGAAGAAGAAGCAATGGAAGGAAAGGGGATGAAGAAGAAGTGGAACAAGGAGGAGAAGAAGAAGGGGAGGAAAGAGAACAATAGAAAGAAGGTGAAGAAGTGGAAGAATGAGAAAAAGAGGAGGAAGAAGAAGCAATGGAAGGAAAGGGGAATGAAGAAGAAGTGGAACAAGGAGGAGAAGAAGAAGGGGAGGAAGAAGAAGTAGTGTAGACAGAAGAAGGGCAAGAGGAGAAGAGAGGGAAGAAGAAGAACAAGTGGATGTAGTAGAAGTGGAAGAAGGTGAACAAGAGGATGAAGAAGTAGTTGAAGGAGTGGGGATGATGGAGAAGAAGTGGAAGAAGGAGAACAAGAGGTAGAAATGCAAGTGGAAGTAGAAAAAGGAGAAAAAGAGGGATATGAGGAAGGAAAGGAAGAAGAAGAAGGAGATGAAGACGAAGAAAAGAAAGGAAAGGAGGGGATGAAGAAGAAGTGGAAAAAAGAGAACAAGAGGAGGCAGGAGAAGTGAAGAAGGATAAGAAGAGGAAGAAGAAGGAGAGTAACTAGAAGAAGTGGAAGAAGCAGAAGAAAAGGAAGAAGAAGAAGATGTGAAAACTGAAGAAGTTGAAGAAGGTGAACAAGAGGAGGAAGAAGAGGTAGTGGAAGGAGGTGAGATGAAGAAGAAGAATTGGAACAAGGAGAAAAAGAAGAAAAGCAAGAAGGAGGGGAAGGGAAGGGAAGAAGAAGCAGAAGAAGTGGAATCTGGAAAAGAAGAGGAAGAAGAAGAAGAAGTGTAAGCATAAGATTTGGGGAACAATGGGAAGCAATATAAGTGGGGGATGGAGAAAAAGAGGAAGGAGAAGACGGAAAGGAAAGAAGAAGAAGTTGTGGAAGGAGAAGAAATGGAAGAAGAGGAAGAAGAAGAAGTGCAAGCAGAAGAAGCAGAAGAAGGAGACGAAAATGAAGAAGAACAACAAGTAGAAGTAGAAGAAGTGGTAGAAGGAGAGAATAAGAGGAATAGGAGGAAGTAGTGGAATCAAAGGATATGAAGAAGAAGAAATGGAAGAAGGAGAACGGGAAGAGTGGGAGGAAGGGGCAGAAGGAGAAGAAGAGGAAGAAGAAAAAGAAGTGGAAGAATGAGAAAAAGAGGAGGAAGAAGCAATGGAAGGAAAGGGGAATGAAGAAGAAGTGGAACAAGGAGGAGAAGAAGAAGGGGAGGAAGAAGAAGTAGTGTAGGTAGAAGAAGGGCAAGAAGGAGAAGAGAGGGAAGAAGAAGAACAAGAGGATGTTGTAGAGGTGGAAGAAGGTGAACAAGAGGAAGAAGAAGAAGTAGTTGAAGGAGAGGGGATGATGGAGAAGAAGTGGAAGAAGGAGAACAAGAGGTAGAAATGCGAGTGGAAGCAGAAGAAGGAGAAAGAGAGGGATATGACGAAGGAAAGGAAGAGGAAGTAGGAGAGGAAGAGGAAGAAAAGAAAGGAAAGGAGAGGATGAAGAAGAAGTGGAAGAAAGAGAACAAGAGGAGGCAGGAGTAGTGGACGAAACATAAGAAGAGAAAGAAGAAGGAGAGTAAATAGAAGAAGTGGAAGAAGGAGAAGAAAAGGAAGAAGAAGATATGGAAAGTGAAGAAGTTGAAGAAGGTGAACAAGAGGAGGAAGAAGAAGTAGTGGAAGGAGGTGAGATGAAGAAGAAGAATTGGAACAAGGAGAAAAAGAGGAAAAGGAAGAAGGAGGGGAAGGGAAGGGAAGAAGAAGCAGAAGAAGTGGAATCTGGAGGAGAAGAGGAAGAAGAAGAAGAAGTGTAAGCATAAGATTTGGGGGAAGGAGAAGAAGAGGAAGAGCAACAATGGGAAGCAACAGAAGTGAGGGATGGAGAAAAAAGGAAGGAGAAGACGGAAAGGACAGAAGAAGAAGTTGTGGAAGTAGAAGATATGGAAGAAGAGGAAGAAGAAGAAGTGTAAGCAGACGAAGCGGAAGAAGGAGACGAAATTGAAGAAGAACAACAAGTAGAAGTAGAAGAAGTGGTAGA
The DNA here is from genome assembly GCA_037954015.1 of Psophocarpus tetragonolobus. Lineage (NCBI taxonomy): Eukaryota > Viridiplantae > Streptophyta > Magnoliopsida > Fabales > Fabaceae > Psophocarpus > Psophocarpus tetragonolobus. The sequence continues at coordinate 22,360,132 of CM075694.1, forward strand.
GGCAGAGAATAAGAGGAATAGGAGGAAGTAATGGAATGAAAGGAGATGAAGAAGAAGAAGTGGAAGAAGGAGAACAGGAGGAGGAAGAAGAGGTGGCAGAAGGAGAAGAAGAGGAAGAAGAAGAAGTGGAAGAACGAGAACAAAAGGAAGAAGTGCAAGTTGAAGAAGGAGAACAATAAGAAGAAGTGGAAGAATGAGAAAAAGAGGAGGAAGAAGAAGCAATGGAAGGAAAGGGGAATCAAGAAGAAGGGGAACAAGGAGGAGAAGAAGAACGGGAGGAAGAAGAAGTAGTGTAGAAAGAAGAAAGGCAACAAGGAGAAGAGTGGGAAGAAGAAGAAGAAGTGGATGTTGTAGAGGTGGAAGAAGGTGAATAAGAGGAAGAAGAAGAAGTAGTTGAAGGAGTGGGGATGATGGAGAAGAAGTGGAAGAAGGAGAACAAGAGGTAGAAATGCAAGTGGAAGTAGAAGAAGGAGATGAAGAGGAAGAAAAGAAAGGAAAGGAGAGGATGAAAAAGAAGTGGAAGAAAGAGAACAAGATGAGGTAGGAGAAGTGGAAGAAAGATAAGAAGAGGAAGAAGAAGGAGAGTAACTAGAAGAAGTGAAAGGAGGAGAAGAAAAGGAAGAAGAAGAAGATGTGGAAAGTGAAGAAGTTGAAGAAGGTGAACAAGAGGAGGAAGAAGAAGTGGTGGAAGGAGGTGAGATGAAGAAGAAGAATTGGAACAAGGAGAAAAGGAGGAAAAGGAAGAAGGAGGGGAACGGAACGGAAGAAGAAGCAGAAGAAGTGGAATCTGGAGGAGAAGAGGAAGAAGAAGAAGAATAAGCATAAGATTTGGGGGAAGGAGAACAAGAGGAAGAGCAACAATGGGAAGCAACAGAAGTAGGGGATGGAGAAAAAGAGGAAGGAGAAGACGGAAAGGAAAGAAGAAGAAGTTGTGGAAGGAGAAGAAATGGAAGAAGAAGAAGTGTAAGCAGAAGCAGCGGAAGGAGGAGCCGAAAATGAAGAAGAATAACAAGTAGTAGAAGAAGTGGTAGAAGGAGAGAATAAGAGGAATAGGAGGAAGTAATGGAATGAAAGGAGATGAAGAAGAAGAAGTGGAAGAAGGAGAACGGGAGGAGGAAGAAGAGGTGGCAGAAGGAGAAGAAGTGTAAGACCAAGAAGAAAAGAAAGAAGTGCAAGTGGAAGAAGGAGCACAATAGGAAGACGAAGAACAAGTTGAAGAATGAGAAAAAGAGGAGGAAGAAGAAGCAATGGAAAGAAAGGGGAATGAAGAAGAAGTGGAACAAGGAGGAAAAGAAGAAGTAGTGCAGGAAGAAGAAGGCCAAGAAGGAGAAGAAGAACAAGGGGACGTAGTAGAGGTGGAAGAATGAGAATAAGAGGAAGAAGAAGAAGTAGTTGAAAGAGTGGGGCTTATGGACAAGAAGAAGAAGGATATGAAGAGGAAGAAAAGAAAGGAAAGGAGAGGATGAAGAAGAAGTGGAAGAAAGAGAACAAGAGGAGGCAGGAGAAGTGGAAGAAGAGGAAGAAGAAGGAGAGTAACGAGAAGAAGTGGAAGAAGGAGAAGAAAAGGAAGAAGAAGAAGATGTGGAAAGTGAAGAAGGTGAACAAGAGGGGGAAGAAGAAGTAGTGGAAGGAGGTGAGATGAAGAAGAAGAATTGGGACAAGGAGAAAAGGAGGAAGAGGAAGAAGAAGGGGAAGGGAAGGGAAGAAGAACTAGAAGAAGTGGAATCTAAGGGAGAGGAGGAACAAGAGGAAGAAGTGTAAGCGTAAGATTTGGGGGAAGGAGAAGAAGAGGAAGAGCAAGAATGGGAAGCAACAGAAGTGGGGGATGGAGAAAAAGAGGAAGGAGAAGACGAAAAGGAAAGAAAAAGTGGAAGGAGAAGAAATGGAAGAAAAAGAGGCGTAAGCAGAGGAAGCGGAAGAAGGAGACGAAAATGAAGAAGAACAACAAGTAGAAGTAGAAGAAGTGGTAGAAGTAGTGGAATGAAAGGAGATGAAGAAGAAGGAGTGGAAGAAGGAGAACGGGAGGAGGGAGAAGAGGTGGTAGAAGGAGAAAAAGAGGAAGAAGAAGAAGTGGAAGAACGAGAAGAAAAGGAAGAAGTACAAGTGGGAGAAGGAGAACAATAGGAAGAAGAAGAAGAAGTGGAAGAATGAGAAAAAGAGGAGGAAGAAGAAGAAGTGGAAGAATGAGAAAAAGAGGAGGAAGAAGAAGCCATGGAAGGAAAGGGGATGAAGACGAAATGGAACAAGAAGGAGAAGAAGAAGGGGAGGAAGAAGAAGTAGTGTAGGCAGAAGAAGGGAAAGAAGGATAAGAGAGGGAAGAAGAAGAACAAGTGGATGTAGTAGAAGTGGAAGAAGGTGAAGAAGAGGAAGAAGAAGAAGTAGTTGAAGGAGTGGTGATGATGGAGAAGAAATTGAGAAAGGAGAACAAGAGGTAGAAAGGCAAGTGGAAGCAGAAGAATGAGAAAAAGAGGGATATGACGAAGGAAAGGAAGAAGAAGAAGGAGATGAAGAGGAAGAAAAGAAAGGAAAGGAGATGATGAAGAAGAAGTGGAAGAAAGAGAACAAGAGGAAGCAGGAGAAGTGGAAAAATGATAAGAAGAGGAAAAAGAAGGAGAGTAACTAGAAGAAGTGGAAGAAGGAGAAGAAAAGCAAGAACAAGAAGATGTGGAAAGTGAAGAAGTTGAAGAAGGAGAAGAAAAGCAAGAACAAGAAGATGTGGAAAGTCAAGAAGTTGAAGAAGGTGAACAAGAGGAGGAAGAAGAAGTAGTGGAAGGAGGTGAGATGAAGAAGAAGAATTGGAACTAGGAGAAAAGGAGGAAAAGGAAGGAAGAGGGGAGGGGAAGGGAAGGGAAGAAGAAGCAGAGGAAGTGGAATCTGGAGGAGAAGAAGAAGAAGAAGAAGAAGAAGAGTAAGCATAAGATTTGGGGAAGGAGAAGACGAGGAAGAGCAACAATGGGAAGCAACAGAAGTGGGGGATGGAGAAAAAGAGGAAGGAGAAGACGGAAAGGAAATAAGAAGTTGTGGAAGGAGAAGAAATGGAAGAAGAGGAAGAAGAAGAAGTGTAAGCAGAAGAAGCGGAAGAAGGAGACGAAAATGAAGAACAACAAGTAGAAGTCAAAGAAGTGGTAGAAGGAGAGAATAAGAGGAATCGGAGGAAGTAGTGGAATGAAAGGAGATGAAGAAGAAGAAGTGGAAGAAGGAGAATGGGAGGAGGGAGAAGATTTGGCAGAAGGAGAAGAAGAGGAAGAAGAAGAAGTGGAAGAACGAGAAGAAAACGAAGAACTGCAAGTGGAAGAAGGAGAACAATACGAAGAAGAAGAAGAAGTGGAAGAATGAGAAATAGAGGAGGAAGAAGAACCGATGGAAGGAAACGGGATGAAGAAGAAGTGGAACAAGGAGGAGAAGAAGAAGGGGAGGAAGAAGAAGGAGTGTAGGCAGAAGAAGGGCAAGAAGGAGAAACGAAGGGGAGGAAGAAGAAGTAGTGTAGGCAGAAGAAGGGAAAGAAGGCTAAGAGAGGGAAGAAGAAGAACAAGTGGATGTAGTAGAAGTGGAAGAAGGTGAACAAGAGGAAGAAGAAGAAGTAGTTGAAGGAGTGGGGATGATGGAGAAGAAGTGGAAGAAGGAGAACAAGAGGTAGAAATGCAAGTGGAAGCAGAAGAAGTAGAAAAAAATGGATATGAAGAAGGAAAGGAGGTAGAAGAAGGAGATGAAGAGGAAGAAAAGAAAGGAAAGGAGAGGATGAAGAAGAAGTGGAAGAAAGAGAACAAGAGGAGGCAGGAGAAGTGGAAGAAAGATAAGAAGAGGAAGAAGGAGTGTAAATAGAAGAAGTGGATGAAGGAGAAGAAAAGCAAGAAGAAGAAGATGTGGAAAGTGAAGAAGTTGAAGAGGGTGAACAAGAGGAGGAAGAAGAAGTAGTAAAAGGAGGTGAGATGAAGAAGAAGAATTGGAACAAGGAGAAAAGGTGGAAAAGGAAGAAGGAGGGAAAGGGAAGGGAAGAAGAAGCAGAACAAGTGGAAGGTGGAGGAGAAGAGGAAGAAGAAGAAGAAGTGTAAGCATAACATTTGGGGGAGGGAGAAGAAGAGGAAGAGCAACAATGGGAAGCAACAGAAGTAGGGGATGGAGAAAAAGAGGAAGGAGAAGACAGAAAGGAAAGAAGAAGAAGTTGTGGAAGGAGAAGAAATGGAAGAAGAGGAAGAAGAAGAAGTGTAAGCAGAAGAAGCGGAAGAAGGAGACGAAAATGAAGAAGAACAATAAGTAGAAGTAGAAGAAGTGGTAGAAGGAGAGAATAAGTGGAATAGGAGGAAGTAGTGGAATGAAAGGACATGAAGAAGAAGAAGTGGAAGAGAGAAGAAAAGGAAGAATTACAAGTGGAAGAAGGAGAACAATAGGAAGAAGAAGAAGAAGAACAAGTGGATGTAGTAGAAGTGGAAGAAGGTGAACAAGAGGAAGAAGAAGAAGTAGTTGAAGGAGTGAGGATGATGGAGAAGAAGCGGAAGAAGGAGAACAAGAGGTAGAAATGCAAGTGGAAGCAGAAGAAGGAGAAAAAGAGGGATATGACGAAGGAAAGGAAGAAGAAGAAGGAGATGAAGAGGAAGAAAAGAAAGGAAAGGAAAGGATGAAGTAGAAGTGGAAGAAAGAGAACAAAAGGAGGCAGGAGAAGTGGAAGAAAGATAAGAAGAGGAAGAAGAAGGAGAGTAACTAGAAGAAGTGGAGGAAGGAGAAGAAAAGCAAGAAGAAGAAGATGTGGAAAGTGAAGAAGTTGAAGAAGGTGAACAAGAGGAGGAAGAAGAAGTAGTGGAAGGAGGTGAGATGAAGAAGAAGAATTGGAACAAGGAGAAAAGCAGGAAAAGGCAGAAGAAGGGGAAGGGAAGGGAAGGGAAGAAGAAGCAAAAGAAGTGGAACCTGGAGGAGAAGAGGAGGAAGAAGAAGAAGTGTAAGCATAAGATTTGGGGGAAGGAGAAGAAGAGGCAGAGCAAGAATGGGAAGCAACAGAAGTGGGGGATGGAGAAAAAAAGGACGGAGAACACAGAAAGGAAAGAAGAAGAAGTTGTGGAAGCAGAAGAAATGGAAGAAGAAGAAGTGTTAGCAGAAGAAGCCGAAGAAGGAGACGAAAATGAAGAAGAACAACAAGTAGAAGTAGAAGATGTGGTAGAAGGAGAGAATAAGAGGAATAGGAGGAAGTAGTGGAATGAAAGGAGATGAAGAAGAAGAAGTGGAAGAAGGAGAACGGGGGGAGGGGGAAGAGGTGTTAGAAGGAGAATAAGAGGAAGAAGAAGAAGTGGAAGAACGAGAAGAAAAGGAAGAAGTGCAAGTGGAAGAAGGAGAACAATAGGAAGAAGAAGAAGAAGTGGAAGAATGAGAAAACGAGGAGGAAGAAGAAGCAAGTAGTTGAAGCAGTGGTGATATGACGAAGGAAAGGAGAGGATGAAGAAGAAGTGGAAGAAAGAGAACAAGAGGAGACAGGAGAAGTGGAAGAAAGATAAGAAGAAGAAGAAGAAGGAGACTAACTAGAAGAAGTGGAACAAGGAGAAGAAAAGGAAGAAGAAGAAGATGTGGAAAGAAGAAGCTGAACAAGAGGAGGAAGAAGAATTGGAGTAAGGAGAAAAGGAGGAAAAGCAAGAAGGAGGGGAAGGGAAAGGAAGGGAAGAAGAAGCAGAAGAAGTGGAATCTAGAGGAGAAGTGGAAGAAGAACAAGTGTAAGCATAAGATTTAGGGGAAGGAGAAGAAGACGAAGAGCAACAATGGGAAGCAACAAAAATGGGGGATGGACAAAAAGAGGAAGGAGAAGACAGAAAGTAAAGCAGAAGAAGTTGTGGAAGGAGAAGACAAGGAAGAAGAGGAAGAAGAAGAAGTGTGAGCAGAAGAAACGGAGGAAGGAGACGAAAAAGAAGAAGAACAACAAGTAGAAGTAGAAGAAGTGGTAGAAGGAGAGAATAAGAGGAATAGGAGGAAGTAGTGGAATGAAAGGGGATGAAGAAGAAGAAGTGGAAGAAGGAGAACAGGAGGAGGGAGGAGAGGTGGCAGAAGGAGAAAAAGAGGAAGAAGAAGAAGTGGAAGAACTAGAAGAAAAGGAAGAAGTGCAAGTGGGAGAAGTAGAAGAATGAGAAAAAGAGGAGGAAGAAGAAGCAATGGAAAGAAAGGGGAATGAAGAAGAAGTGGAACATGGAGGAGAAGAAGAAGGGGAGGAAGAAGAAGTAGTGCAGGCAGAAGAAGGCCAAGAAGGAGAAGAAGAACAAGTGGATGTAGTAGAGGTGGAAGAATGAGAATAAGAGGAAGAAGAAGAAGTAGTTGAAAGAGTGGGGCTTATGGACAAGAAGTGGATGAAGGAGAACAAGAGGTAGAAATGCTAGTGGAAGCAGAAGAAGGAGAAAAAGAGGGATATGACGAAGGAAAGGAAGAAGAAGAAGGAGATGAAGAGGAAGAAAAGAAACGAAAGGAAAGGATGAAGAAGAAGTGGAAGAAAGAGAACAAGAAGAGGCAGGAGAAGCGGAAGAAAGATAAGAAGAGGAAGAAGAAGGAGAGTAACTAGAAGAAGTGGAGGAAGGAGACGAAAAGCAAGAAGAAGAAGATGTGGAAAGTGAAGAAGTTGAAGAAGGTGAACAAGAGGAGGAAGAAGAAGTAGTGGAAGGAGGTGAGATGAAGAAGAAGAATTGGAACAAGGAGAAAAGCAGGAAAAGGCAGAAGAAGGGGAAGGGAAGGGAAGAAGAAGGAAAAGAAGTGGAACCTGGAGGAGAAGAGGAGGAAGAAGAAGAAGTGTAAGCATAAGATTTGGGGGAAGGAGAAGAAGAGGCAGAGCAAGAATGGGAAGCAACAGAAGTAGGGGATGGAGAAAAAAAGGACGGAGAACACAGAAAGGAAAGAAGAAGAAGTTGTGGAAGCAGAAGAAATGGAAGAAGAAGAAGTGTTAGCAGAAGAAGCCGAAGAAGGAGACGAAAATGAAGAAGAACAACAAGTAGAAGTAGAAAAAGTGGTAGAAGGAGAGAATAAGAGGAATAGGAGGAAGTAGTGGAATGAAAGGAGATGAAGAAGAAGAAGTGGAAGAAGGAGAACGGGAGGAGGAAGAAGAGGTGGTAGAAGGAGAAGAAGAGGAAGAAGAGGAAGAAGAAGAAGCGGAAGAACGAGAAGAAAAGGAAGAAGTACAAGTGGGAGAAGGAGAACAATAGGAAGAAGAAGAAGAAGTGGAAGAATGAGAAAAAGAGGAGGAAGAAGAAGAAGTGGAAGAATGAGAAAAAGAGGAGGAAGAAGAACCATGGAAGGAAAGGGGATGAAGACGAAATGGAACAAGAAGGAGAAAAAGAAGGGGAGGAAGAAGAAGTAGTGTAGGCAGAAGAAGTGGAATCTAGAAGAGAAGAGGAAGAAGAAGAAGAAGTGTAAGCATAAGATTTGGGGGAAGGAGAAGAAGAGGAAGAGCAACAATGGGAAGCAACAGAGGTGGCGGTTGGAGAAAAAGAGGAAGGAGAAGACAGAAAGTAAAGAAGAAGAAGTTGTGCAAGAAGAAGAAATGGAAGAAGAAGAAGTGTAAGCAGAAGAAGCGGAAGAAGGAGACGAAAATGAAGAAGAACAACAAGTAGAAGTAGAAGAAGTGGTAGAAGGAGAGAATAAGAGGAATAGGAGGAAGTAATGGAATGAAAGGAGATGAACAAGAAGAAGTAGAAGAAGGAGAACGGGAGGAGGAAGAAGAGGTGGCAGAAGGAGAAGAATAGGAAGAAGAAGAAGTGGAAGAACGAGAAGAAAAGGAAGAAGTGCAAGTGGAAGAAGGAGAACAACAGGAAGAAGAAGAAGAAGTGTAAGAATGAGAAAAAGAGGAGGAAGAAGAAGCAATGGACGGAAAGGGAAATGAAGAAGAAGTCGAAGAATGAGAAGAAAAGGAAGAAGAAGAAGATGTGGAAGGTGAAGAAGGTGAACAAGAGGAGGAAGAAGAAGTAGTTGAAGGAGGTGAGATGAAGAAGAAGAATTCGAATAAGGAGAAAAGGAGGAAAAGGAAGAAGTAGGGGTAGGGAGAAGTAGCGTAGCCAGAAGAAGGGCAACAAGGAGAAGAGAGCGAAGAAAAGGAACAAGAGGATGTAGTAGAAGTGGAAGAAGGTGAACAATACCAAGAAGAAGAAGTAGTTGAAGGAGTGGGGATGATGGAAAAGAAGTGGAAGAAGGAGAACAAGAGGTAGAAATGCAAGTGGAAGCAGAAGAAGGAGAAAAAGAGGGATATGACGAAGGAAAGGAAGAAGAATAAGGAGACGAAGAGGAAGAAAAGAAAGGAAAGGAGAGGATGAAGAAGAAGTGGAAGAAAGAGAACAAGAGGAGGCAGGAGAAGTTGAAGAAAGATAAGAAGAGGAAGAAGAAGGAGAGTAACTAGAAGAAGTGGAAGAAGGAGAAGAAAAGGAAGAAGAAGAAGATGTGGAAAGTGAAGAAGGTGAACAAGAGGAGGAAGAAGAAGTAGTGGAAGGAGGTGAGATGAAGAAGAAGAATTGGAACAAGGAGGAAAGGAGGAAAAGGAAGAAGGAGGGGAAGGGAAGGGAATAAGAAGCAGAAGAAGTGGAATCTGGAGGAGAAGAGGAAGAAGAAGAAGAAGTGTAAGCATAAGATTTGGCGGAAGGAGAAGAAGAGGAAGAGCAACAATGGGAAGCCACAAAAGTGGGGGATGGAGAAAAAAAGGAAGGAGAAGCCGTAAAGGATAGAACAAGAAGTTGTGGAAGGAGAAGAAATGGAAGAAAAGGAAGAAGAAGAAGTGTAAGAATGAGAAAAAGAGGAGGAAGAAGAAGCAATGGAAGGAAAGGGGATGAAGAAGAAGTGGAACAAGGAGGAGAAGAAGAAGGGGAGGAAGAAGAAGTAGTGTGGGCAGAAGAAGGGCAAGAACGAGAAGAGAGGGAAGAAGAAGAACAAGTGGATGTAGTAGAAGTGGAAGAAGGTGAACAAGAGGAAGAAAAAGAAGTAGTTGAAGGAGTGGGGATGATGGAGAAGAAGTGGAAGAAGAAGAACTAGAGGTAGAAATGATAGTGGCAGCAGAAGAAGGAGAAAAAGAGGGATATGACGAAGGAAAGGAAAAAGAAGAAGGAGATGAAGAGGAAGAAAAGAAAGGAAAGGAGAGGTTGAAGAAGAAGTGGAAGAAAGAAAACAAGATGAGGCAGGAGAAGTGGAAGAAAGATAAGAAGAGGAAGAAGAAGGAGAGTAACTAGAAGAAGTGGAAGAAGGAGAAGAAAAGGAAGTAGAAGAAGATGTGGAAAGTAAAGAAGAAGAAGAAGGTGAGATGAAGAAGAAGTAGTGGAAGGAGGTGAGATGAAGACGAACAATTGGAACAAGGAGAAAAGGAGGAAAAGGAAGAAGGAGGGGAAGGAAAGGGAAGAAGAAGCAGAAGAAGTGGAATGTTGAGGAGAAGAGGAAGAAGAAGAAGAAGTGTAAGCATAAGATTTGGGGGAAGGAGAAGAAGAGGAAGACCAACAATGGGAAGCAACAGAAGTGGGGGATGGAGAAAAAGAGGAAGGAGAAGACGGAAAGGAAAGAAGAAGAAGTTGTGCAAGAAGAAGAAATGGAAGAAGAAGAAGCGTAAGCAGAAGAAGGAGACGGAAATGAAGAAGAACAACAAGTAGAAGTAGAAGAAGTGGTAGAAATAGAGAATAAGAGGAATAGGAGGAGGTAGTGGAATGAAAGGAGATGAAGTAGAAGAAGTGGAAGGAGGAGAAGAAAAGGAAGAAGAAGAAGATGTGGAAAGTGAAGAAGTTGAAGAAGGTGAACAAGAGGAGGAAGAAGAAGTAGTGGAAGGAGGTGACATGTAGAAGAAGAATTGGAACAAGGAGAAAAGGAGGAAAAGGAATAAGGAGGGGAAGGGAAGGGAAGAAGAAGCAGAAGAAGTGGAATCTGGAGGAGAATAGGAAGAAGAAGAAGAAGTGTAAGCATAAGATTTGGGGGAAGGAGAACAAGAGGAAGAGCAACAATGGGAAGCAACAGAAGTGGGGGATGGAGAAAAGGAGGAAGGAGAAGACGGAAAGGAAAGAAGAAGAAGTGGACGAAGGAGAACGAGAGGAGGGAGAAGAGGTGGCAGAAGGAGAAGAAGTGTAAGCAGAAGAAGCAGAAAAAGGAGACGAAAATGAAGAAGAACAACAAGTAGAAGTAGAAGAAGTGGTAGAAGGAGAGAATAAGAGGAATAGGAGGAAGTAGTGGAATGAAAGGAGATGAAGAAGAAGAAGTGGAAGAACGAGAATGGGATGAGGAAGAAGAGGTGGCAGAAGGAGAAGAAGAGGAAGAAGAAGAAGTGGAAGAACAAGAAGAAAAGGAAGAAGTGCAAGTGGAAGAAAGAGAACAATAGGAAGAAGAAGAAGAATTGGAAGAGTGAGAAAAAGAGGAGGAAGAAGAAGCAATGGCAGGAAAGGGGATTAAGAAGAAGTGGAACAAGGAAGAGAAGAGGAAGGGGAGGAAGAAGAAGTAGTGTAGGCACAAGAAGGGCAAGAAGGAGAAGAGAGGGAAGAAGAAGAACAAGTGGATGTAGTAGAGGTGGAAGAAGGTGAACAACAGGAAGTAGAAGAAGTAGTTGAAGGAGTGGGGATGATGGAGAAGAAGTGGAAGAGGGAAAACAAGAGGTAGAAATGCAAGTGGAAGCAGAAGAAGGAGAAAAAAAGGGATCTGACGAAGGAAAGGAAGAAGAAGAAGGAGATGAAGAGGAAGAAAAGAAAGGAAAGGAGAGGATGAAGAAGAAGTGGAAGAAAAGGAACAAGAAGAGGCAGGAGAAGTGGAAGAAAGGGAACAAGAAGAGGCAGGAAGAAGAAGAGGAAGAAGAGGAAGAAGAAGAAGTGGAAGAACGAGAAGAAAAGGAAGAAGTGCAACTGGAAGAAGGAGAACAATAGGAAGAAGAAGAAGAAGTGGCAGAATGAGAAAAAGAGGAGGAAGAAGAAGTAATGGAAGGAAAGGGGATGATGAAGAAGTGGAACAAGGAGGAGGAGAAGAAGGGGAGGAACAAGAAGTAGTGTAGGCAGAAGAAGGGCAAGAAGGAGAAGAGAGGGAAGAAGCAGAACAAGTTGATGTAGTAGAAGTGGAAGAAGGTGAACAAGAGAAAGAAGAAGAAGTAGTTGAAGGAGTGGGGATGATGGAGAAGAAGTGGAAGAAAGAGAACAAGAGGTAGAAAGGCAGGTGGAAGCAGAAGAAGGAGAAAAACAAGGATATGACGAAGGAAAGAAACAAGAAGAAGAAGGAGATGAAGAGGAAGAAAAGAAAAGAAAGGAGAGGATGAAGAAGAAGTGGAAGAAAGAGAACAAGAGGAGGCAGGAGAAGTGGAAGAAAGATAAGAAGAGGAAGAACAAGGAGAGTAACTAGAAGAAGTGGAAGAAGGAGAAGAAAAGGAAGAAGAAGATGTGGAAAGTGAAGAAGTTGAAGAAGGTGAACAAGAGGAGGAAGAACAAGTAGTGGAAGGAGGTGAGATGAAGAAGAAGAATTGGAATAAGGAGAAAAGGAGGAAAAGAAAGAAGGAGGGGAAGGGAAGGGAAGAAGAAGCAGAAGAAGTGGAATCTGGAGGATAAGAGGAAGAAGAAGAAGAAGTGTAAGCATAAGATTTGGGGGAAGGAGAAGAACAGGAAGAGCAACAATGGGAAGCAACAGAAGTGGGGGTGGAGAAAAAGAGGAAGGAGAACACGAAAAGGAAAGAAGAAAAAGTTGTGGAAGGAGAAGAAATGGAAGAAGAGGAGGTAGAAGAAGTGTAAGCAGAAGAAGCGGAAGAAGGAGATGAAAATGAAGAAGAACAACAAGTAGAATTAGAAGAGGTCCTAGAAGGAGAGAATAAGAGGAATAGAAGAAAGTAATGGCATGAAAGGAGATGAAGAAGAAGAAGTGGAAGAAGGAGAAAGGGAGGAGGAAGAAGAGGTGGCAGAAGGAGAAGAAGAGGAAGAAGAAGAAGTGGAAGAACGAGAAGAAAAGGAAGAAGTGCAAGTGGAAGAAGGAGAACAATAGGAAGAAGAAGCAGAAGAAGAAGTGGAAGAATGAGAAGAAGAGGAGGAAGAAGAAGCAATGGAAGGAAAGGGGAATGAAGAAGAAGTGGAACAGGGAGTAGAAGAAGAAGGGGAGGAAGAAGAAGTAGAGTAGGCAGAAGAAGGGCAAGAAGGAGAAGAGAGGGAAGAACAAGAACAAGTGGATGTAGTAGAAGTGGAAGAAGGTGAACAAGAGGAAGAAGAAGAAGTAGTTGAAGGAGTGGGGATGAAGGAGAAGAAGTGGAAGAAGGAGACCAAGAGGTAGAAATGCAAGTGGAAGCAGAAGAAGGACAAAAAGATGGATATGACGAAGGAAAGGAAGAAGAAGAAGGAGATGAAGAGGAAGCAGAAGAAGATGTGGAAAGTGAAGAAGTTGAAGAAGGTGAACAAGAGGAGGAAGAAGAAGTAGTGGAAGGAGGTGAGATGAAGAAGAAGAAACGGAACAAGGAGAATAGGAGGAAAAGGAAGAAGGAGGGGAAGGGAAGGGAAGAAGAAGTAGAAGAAGTCGAATCTGGAGGAGAAGAGGAAGAAGAAGAACAAGTGTAAGCATAAGATATGGGGGAAGGAGAAGACGGAAAAGAAAGAAAAGAAATTGTGGAAGGAGAAGAAATGGAAGAAGAGGAAGAATAAGAAGAAGTGTAAGCAGAAGAAGCAGAAGAAGGAGACGAAAATGGAGAAGAACAACAAGAAGAAGTAGAAGAAGTGGTAGAAGGAGAGAATAAGAGGAATAGGAGGAAGTAGTCGAATGAAAGGAGATCAAGAAGAAGTGGAAGAAGGATAACGGGAGGAGGAAGAAGAGGTGGCAAAAGGAGAAGAAGAGGAAGAAGAAGAAGTGGAAGAACGAGAAGAGAAGGAAGAAATGCAAGTGGAAGAAGGAGAACAATAGCAAGAAGAAGTGGAAGAATGAGAAAAACAGGAGGAAGAAGAAGCAATGGAAGGAAAGGGGAAGAAGAAGAAGTAGAACGAGGAGGAGAAGAAGAAGGGGAGGAAGAAGAAGTAGTGCAGGCAGAAGAAGGGGAAGAAGGAGAAGAGGGGGAAGACGAAGAACAAGTGGATGTAGTAGAAGTGGAAGAAGGTGAACAAGAGGAAGAAGAAGAATTAGTTGAAGGAGTGTGGATGATTGAGAAGAAGTGGAAGAAGGAGAACAAGAGGTAGAAATGCAAGTAGAAGCAGAAGAAGGAGAAAAAGAGGGATATGACAAAGGAAAGGAAGAAGAAGAAGGAGATGAAGAGGAAGAAAAGAAAGGAAAGGAGAGGATGAAGAAGAAGTGGAAGAAAGAGAACAAGAGGAGGTAGGAGAAGTGGAAGAAAGATAAGAAAAGGAAGAAGAAGTAGAGTACTAGAAGAAGTGGAAGAAGGAGAAGAAAAGGAAGAAGAAGAAGATGTGGAAAGTGAAGAAGGTGAACAAGAGGAGAAAGAAGAAGTAGTGGAAGGAGGTGAGATGAAGAAGAACAATTGGAACAAGGAGAACAGGTAGAAAAGGAAGAAGAAGCGGAAGGGAAGGGAAGAAGAAGCAGAAGAAGTACAATCTGGAGGAGAAGAGGAAGAAGAAGAAGAAGTGTAAGCGTAAGATTTGGGGGAAGGAGAACAAGAGGAAGAGCAACAATGGGAAGCAATAGAAGTGGGGGATGGAGAAAAAGAGGAAGCAGAAGACAGAAAGGAAAGAAAAAGAAGTTGTGGAAGGAGAAGAAATGGAAGAAGAGCAAGATGAAGTGTAAGCAGAAGAAGCGGAAGAAGGAGACAAAAATGAAAAAGAACAACAAGTAGAAGTAGAAGAAGGAGATGAAGAGGAAGAAGAAGAAGTGGAAGAACGAGAAGAGAAGGAAGAAATGCAAGTGGAAGAAGGAGAACAATAGCAAGAAGAAGTGGAAGAATGAGAAAAACAGGAGGAAGAAGAAGCAATGGAAGGAAAGGGGAAGAAGAAGAAGTAGAACGAGGAGGAGAAGAAGAAGGGGAGGACGAAGAAGTAGTGTAGGCAGAAGAACGGCAAGATGGAGAAGAGAGGGAAGAAGAAGAACAAGTGGATGTATTAGAGGTGAAAGAAGGTGAACAAGAGGAAGAAGAAGAAGTAGTTAAAGGAGTGGGGATGATGGAGAAGAAGTGGAAGAAGGAGAACAAGAGGTAGAAATGCAAGTGGAAGCAGAAGAACGAGAAAAAGAGGGATATGACAAAGGAAACGAAGAAGAAGCGATATGAAGAGGAAGAAAAGAAAGGAAATGAGAGGATGAAGAAGAAGTGGAAGAAAGAGAACAAGAGGAGGCAGGAGAAGTGGAAGAAAGATAAGAAGAGGAAGAAGAAGGAGAGTAACTAGAAGAAGTGGAAGAACGAGAAGAAAAGGAAGAAGAAGAAGTGGAAGAACGAGAAGAAAAGGAAGAAGTGCAAGTGGAAGACGGAGAACAATAGGAAGAAGAAGAAGAAGTGGAAGAATGAGAAAAAGAGGAGGAAGAAGAAGCAATGGAAGGAAAGCAGATGAAGAAGAAGTGGAGGAAGAAGAAGTAGTGTAGGCAGTAGAAGGGCAAGAATGAGGAGAGGAACAAGTAGATGTAGTAGAGGTGGAAGAAGGTGAATAAGAGGAAGAAGAAGAAGTAGTTGAAGGAGTGGGGATGATGGAGAAGAAGTGGAAGAAGGAGAACAAGAGGTAGAAATGCAAGTAGAAGCAGAAGAAGGAGAAAAAGAGGGATATGACGAAGGAAAGGAAGAAGAAGAAGGAGATGAAGAATAAGAAAAGAAAGGAAAGGAGAGGATGAAGAAGAAGTGGAAGAAAGAGAACGAGAGGAGGCAGGAGAAGTGGAAGAAAGATAAGAAAAGGAAGAAGAAGGAGAGTAACTAGAAGAAGTGGAAGAAGGAGAAGAAAAGGAAGAAGAAGAAGATGTGGAAAGTGAAGAAGGTGAACAAGAGGAGAAAGAAGAAGTAGTGGAAGGAGGTGAGATGAAGAAGAACAATTGGAACAAGGAGAACAGGTAGAAAAGGAAGAAGAAGCGGAAGGGAAGGGAAGAAGAAGCAGAAGAAGTGCAATCTGGAGGAGAAGAGGAAGAGGAAGAAGAAGTGTAAGCGTAAGATTTGGGGGAAGGAGAACAAGAGGAAGAGCAACAATGGGAAGCAATAGAAGTGGGGGATGGAGAAAAAGAGGAAGCAGAAGACAGAAAGGAAAGAAAAAGAAGTTGTGGAAGGAGAAGAAATGGAAGAAGAGCAAGATGAAGTGTAAGCAGAAGAAGGAGACAAAAATGAAAAAGAACAACAAGTAGAAGTAGAAGAAGTGGTAGAAGGAGAGAATAAGAGGAATAGGACGAAGTAGTGGAATGAAAGGAGATGAAGAAGAAGAAGTGGAAGAAGGAGAACGGGAGGAGGGAGAAGAAGTGGCAGAAGGAGAAGAAGAGGAAGAAGAAGTGGAAGAACGAGAAGAAAAGGAAGAAGTGCAAGTGGAAGAAGGAGACCAATAGGAAGAAGAAGAAGAAGTGAAAGAATGAGAAAAAGAGGAGGAAGAAGAAGCAATCGAAGGAAAGGGGATGAAGAAGAAGTGGAACAAGGAGGAGAAGAAGAAGGGGAGGAAGAAGAAGTAGTATAGGCAGAACAAGGGCAAGAAGGAGAAGAGAGCAAAGAAGAAGAAAAAGTGGATGTAGTAGAAGTGGAAGAAGGTGAACAAGAGGAAGAACAAGAAGTAGTTGAAGGAGTGGGGATGATGGAGAAGAAGTGGAACAAGGAGAGTAAGAGGTAGAAATGCAAGTGGAAGCAGAAGAAGGAGAAAAAGAGGGATATGACGAAGGAAAGGAAGAAGAAGAAGGAGATGAAGAGGAAGAAAATAAAGGAAAGGAGAGGATGAAGAAGAAGTGAAAGAAAGACAACAAGAAGAGGCAGGAGAAGTGGAAGAAAGATAAGAAGAGGAAGAAGAATGAGAGTAACTAGAAGAAGTGGAAGAACGAGAAGAAAAGGAAGAAGAAGAAGTGGAAGAACGAGAAGAAAAGGAAGAAGTGCAAGTGGAAGACGGAGAACAATAGGAAGAAGAAGAAGAAGTGGAAGAATGAGAAAAAGAGGAGGAAGAAGAAGCAATGGAAGGAAAGCAGATGAAGAAGAAGTGGAACAAGGAGGAGAAGAAGAAGGGGAGGAAGAAGAAGTAGTGTAGGCAGTAGAAGGGCAAGAATGAGGAGAGGAACAAGTAGATGTAGTAGAGGTGGAAGAAGGTGAATAAGAGGAAGAAGAAGAAGTAGTTGAAGGAGTGGGGATGATGGAGAAGAAGTGGAAGAAGGAGAACAAGAGGTAGAAATGCAAGTAGAAGCAGAAGAAGGAGAAAAAGAGGGATATGACGAAGGAAAGGAAGAAGAAGAAGGAGATGAAGAATAAGAAAAGAAAGGAAAGGAGAGGATGAAGAAGAAGTGGAAGAAAGAGAACGAGAGGAGGCAGGAGAAGTGGAAGAAAGATAAGAAAAGGAAGAAGAAGGAGAGTAACTAGAAGAAGTGGAAGAAGGAGAAGAAAAGGAAGAAGAAGAAGATGTGGAAAGTGAAGAAGGTGAACAAGAGGAGAAAGAAGAAGTAGTGGAAGGAGGTGAGATGAAGAAGAACAATTGGAACAAGGAGAACAGGTAGAAAAGGAAGAAGAAGCGGAAGGGAAGGGAAGAAGAAGCAGAAGAAGTGCAATCTGGAGGAGAAGAGGAAGAGGAAGAAGAAGCGTAAGCGTAAGATTTGGGGGAAGGAGAACAAGAGGAAGAGCAACAATGGGAAGCAATAGAAGTGGGGGATGGAGAAAAAGAGGAAGCAGAAGACAGAAAGGAAAGAAAAAGAAGTTGTGGAAGGAGAAGAAATGGAAGAAGAGCAAGATGAAGTGTAAGCAGAAGAAGGAGACAAAAATGAAAAAGAACAACAAGTAGAAGTAGAAGAAGTGGTAGAAGGAGAGAATAAGAGGAATAGGACGAAGTAGTGGAATGAAAGGAGATGAAGAAGAAGAAGTGGAAGAAGGAGAACGGGAGGAGGGAGAAGAAGTGGCAGAAGGAGAAGAAGAGGAAGAAGAAGTGGAAGAACGAGAAGAAAAGGAAGAAGTGCAAGTGGAAGAAGGAGACCAATAGGAAGAAGAAGAAGAAGTGAAAGAATGAGAAAAAGAGGAGGAAGAAGAAGCAATCGAAGGAAAGGGGATGAAGAAGAAGTAGAACAAGGAGGAGAAGAAGAAGGGGAGGAAGAAGAAGTAGTATAGGCAGAAGAAGGGCAAGAAGGAGAAGAGAGCAAAGAAGAAGAAAAAGTGGATGTAGTAGAAGTGGAAGAAGGTGAACAAGAGGAAGAACAAGAAGTAGTTGAAGGAGTGGGGATGAAGAAGAAGAATTGGAACAAGGAGAAAATAAGGAAAAGGAAGAAGGAGGGGAAGGGAAGGGAAAAAGAAGCAGAAGAAGTGGAATCTGGAGGAGAAGAGGAAGAAGAAGAAGAAGTGTAAGCATAAGATTTGCGGGAAGGAGAAGAAGAGGAAGAGCAACAATGGGAAGCAACAGAAGTGGGGGATGGAGAAAGAGAGGAAAGAGAAGACAGAAAGGAAAGTAGAAGAAGTTGTGGAAGGATAAAAAATGGAAGAAGAGGAAGAAGAAGAAGTGTAAGCAAAAGAAGCGGAAGAAGAAGATGAAAATGAAGAAGAACAAGAAGTAGAAGTAGAAGAAGTGGTAGAAGGAGAGAATAAGAGGAATAGAAGGAAGTAGTGGAATGAAAGGAGATGAAGAAGAAGAAGTGGAAGAAGGAGAACGGGAGGAGGGAGAAGAGGTGGCAGAAGGATAAGAAGAGGAAGAAGAAGAAGTGGAAGAACGAGAAGAAAAGGAAGAAGTGCAAGTGAAAGAAGGAGAACAATAGGAAGAAGAAGAAGAAGTGGAAGAATAAGAAAAAGAGGAGGAAGAAGAAGCAATGGAAGGAAAGGGGATGAAGAAGAAGTGGAGGAAAGAGGACAATAGGAAGAAGGTGAAGAAGTGGACGAATGAGAAAAAGAGGAGGAAGAAGAAGCAATGGAAGGAAAGGGGAATGAAGAAGAAGTGGAATAAGGAGGAGAAGAAGAAGGGGAGGAAGAAGAAGTAGTGTAGGCAGAAGAAGGGCAAGAGGAGAAGAGAGGGAAGAAGAAGAATAAGTGGATGTAGTAGAAGTGGAAGAAGGTGAACAACAGGAAGAAGAAGTAGTTGAAGGAGTGGGGATGATGGAGAAGAAGTGGAAGAAGGAGAACAAGAGGTAGAAATGCAAGTGGAAGTAGAAAAAGGAGAAAAAGAGGGATATGGGGAAGGAAAGGAAGAAGAAGAAGGAGATGAAGACGAAGAAAACAAAGGAAAGGAGGGGATGAAGAAGAAGTGGAAGAAAGAGAACAAGAGGAGGCAGGAGAAGTGGAAGAAGGATAAGAAGAGGAAGAAGAAGGAGAGTAACTAGAAGAAGTGGAAGAAGCAGAAGAAAAGGAAGAAGAAGAAGATGTGAAAACTGAAGAAGTTGAAGAAGGTGAACAAGAGGAGGAAGAAGAGGTAGTGGAAGGAGGTGAGATGAAGAAGAAGAATTGGAACAAGGAGAAAAAGAGGAAAAGGAAGAAGGAGGGGAAGGGAAGGGAAGAAGAAGCAGAAGAAGTGGAATCTGGAAAAGAAGAGGAAGAAGAAGAAGAAGTGTAAGCATAAGATTTGGGGGAACAATGGGAAGCAACACAAGTGGGGGATGGAGAAAAAGAGGAAGGAGAAGACGGAAAGGAAAGAAGAAGAAGTTGTGGAAGGAGAAGAAATGGAAGAAGAGGAAGAAGAAGAAGTGCAAGCAGAAGAAGCGGAAGAAGGTGACGAAAATGAAGAAGAGCAACAAGTAGAAGTAGAAGAAGTGGTAGAAGGAGAGAATAAGAGGAATAGGAGGAAGTAGTGGAGTGAAAGGAGATGAAGAAGAAGAAGTGGAAGAAGGAGAACGGAAGGAGGGAGAAGAGGTGGCAGAAGGAGAAGAACAGGAAGAAGTGGAAGAACGAGAAGAAAAGGAAGAAGTGCAAGTGGAAGAAGGAGAACAAGAGGAAGAAGAAGAAGAAGTGGAAGAATGAGAAAAAGAGGAGGAAGAAGAAGCAATCGAAGGAAAGGGGATGAAGAAGGAGTGGAACAAAGAGCAAGAAGAAGAAGAAGTGTAAGCAGAAGAAGCGGAAAAAAGAGACGAAAATGAAGAAGAACAACAAGTAGAAGTAGAAGAAGTGGTAGAAGGAGCGAATAAGAGGAATAGGAGGAAGTAGTGGAATGAAAGGAGATGAAGAAGAAGAAGTGGAAGAAGGAGAATGGGAGGAGGGAGGAGAGGTGGCAGAAGGAGAAGAAGAGGAAGAAGAAGAAAGGAAAGGAGAGGATGAAGAAGAATTGGAAGAAAGAGAACAAGAGGAGGCAAGAGAAGTGGAAAAAAGATAAGAAGAGGAAGAAGAAGGAGAGTAACTCGAAGAAGTGGAAGAAGGAGAAGAAAAGGAAGAAGAAGAAGATGTGGAAAGTGAAGAAATTGAAGAAGGTTAACAAGAGGAAGAAGAAAACGTAGTGGAAGGAGGTGAGATGAAGAAGAAGAATTGGAACAAAGAAGGTGAACAAGAGGAAGAAGAAGAAGTAATTGAAGGAGTGGGGATGATGGAGAAGAAGTGCAAGTGGAAGCAGAAGAAGGAGAAAAAGACGGATATGACGAAGGAAAGGAAGAAGAAAAAGGAGATGAAGAGGAAGAAAAGAAAGAAAAGGAGAGGATGAAGAAGAAGTGGCAGAAAGAGAACAAGAGGAGGCAGGAGAAGTGGAAGAAAGAAAAGTAGAGGAAGAAGAAGAAGAAGAAAATAAGAAGAAGAAGATGTGGAAAGTGAAGAAGTTGAAGAAGGTGAACAAGAGGAGGAAGAAGAAGTAGTGGAAGGAGGTGCGATGAAGAAGAAGAATTGGAACAAGGAGAAAAGGAAGAAAAGGAAGAAGAAGCGGAAGGGAAGGGAAGAAGAAGCACAAGAAGGGCAATCTGGAGGAGAAGAGGAAGAAGAAGAAGAAGTGTAAGCGTAAGATTTGGGGGAAGGAGAACAAGAGGAAGAGCAACAATAGGAAGCAACAGAAGTGGGGGATGGGGAAAAAGAGGAAGGAGAAGACGGAAAGGAAAGAAGAAGAGGTTGTGGAAGGAGAAGAAATGGAAGAAGAGGAAGAAGAAGTGTAAGCAGAAGAAGCGGAAGAAGGAGACAAAAATGAAAAAGAACAACAAGTAGAAGTAGAAAAAGTGGTAGAAGGAGAGAATAAGAGGAATAGGAGGAAGTAGTGGAATGAAAAGAGATGAAGAAGAAGAAGTGGAAGAAGGAGAACGGGAGGAGGCAGAAGAAGTGGCAGAAGGAGAAGAAGAGGAAGACAAAGAAGTGGAAGAACGAGAAGAAAAGGAAGAAGTGCAAGTGGAAGAAGTTGAACAATAGGAAGAAGAAAAAGAAGTGGAAGAATGAGAAAAAGAGGAGGAAGAAGAAGCAATGGAAGGAAAGGGGTTGAAGAAGAAGTGGAACAAGGAGGAGAAGAAGAAGGGGAGGAAGAAGAAGTAGTGTAGGCAGAAGAAGGGCAAGAAGGAGAAGAGAGAGAAGAAGAAGAAAAAGTGGGTGTAGTAGAAGTGGAAGAAGGTGAATAAGAGGAAGAAGAAGAAGTAGTTGAAGGAGTGGGGATGATGGAGAAGAAGTGGAAGAAGGAGAACAAGAGGTAGAAATGCAAGTGGAAGCAGAAGAAGGAGAAAGAGAGGGATATGACGAAGGAAACAAAGAGGAAGTAGGAGATGGAGAGGAAGAAAAGAAAGGAAAGGAGAGGATGAAGAAGAAGTGGAAGAAAGAGAACAAGAGGACGCAGGAGAAGTGGACGAAAGATAAGAAGAGGAAGAAGAAGGAGAGTAACTAGAAGAAGTGGAAGAAGGAGAAGAAAAGGAAGAAGAAGATGTGGAAAGTGAAGAAGTTGAAGAAGGTGAACAAGAGGAGGAAGAAGAAGTAGTGGAAGGAGGTGAGATGAAGAAGAAGAATTGGAACCAGGAGAAAAGGAGCAAAAGGAAGAAGGAGGGGAAGGGAAGGGAAGAAGAAGCAGAAGAAGTGGAATCTGGAGGAGAAGAGAAAGAAGAAGAAGTGGAAGAAAGAGGATAAGAGGAGGCAGGAGAAGTGGAAGAAAGACAAGAAGAGGAAGAAGAAGGAGAGTAACTAGAAGAAGTGGAAGAAGGAGAAGAAAAGGAAGAAGGAGAAGAAAAGGAAGAAGAAGAAGATGTGGAAAGTGAAGAAGGTGAACTAGAGGACGAAGAAGAAGTAGTGGAAGGACGTGAGATGAAGAAGAAGAATTGGAACAAGGAGGAATAGGAAGAAGGAGGGGAAGGGAAGGGAAGAAGAAGCAGAAGAAGTGGAATCTGGAGGAGAAGAGGAAGAAGAAGAAGAAATGTAAGCATAAGATTTGGGGGAAGGAGAAGAAGAGGAAGAGCAAGAATGGGAAGCAATAGAAGTGGGGATGGAGAAAAAGACGAAGGAGAAGACGGAAAGGAAAGAAGAAGTTGTGGAAGGAGAAGAAATGGAAGAAGAGGAATAAGAAGAAGTGTAAGCAGAAGAAGCGGAAGAAGGAGACGAAAATGAAGAAGAACAACAAGTAGAAGTAGAAGAAGTGGTAGAAGGAGAGAATAAGAGGAATAGGAGGAAGTAGTGGAATGAAAGGAGATGAAGAAGAAGAAGTGGAAGAAGGAGAACGCGGGGAGGGAGAGGAGGTGGCTGAACGAGAAGAAGAGGAAGAACAAGAAGTGGAAGAACGGGAAGATAAGGAAGAACTTCAAGTGGAAGAAGGAGAACAATAGGAAGAAGAAGAAGAAGTGGAAGAAAGAGAACAAGAGGAGGCAGGAGAAGTAGAAGAAAGATAAGAAGAGGAAGAAAAAGGAGAGTAACTAGAAGAAGTGGAAGAACGACAAGAAAAGGAAGAAGAAGACGATGTGCAAAGTGAAGAAGGTGAATAAGAGGAGGAAGAAGAAATAGTGGAAGGAGGTGAGATGAAGAAGAAGAATTCGAACAAGGAGAAAAGGAGGAAAAGAAGAAAGAGGAGAAGGGAAGGGAAGAACAACTAGAAGAAGTGGAATCTGGAGGAGAAGAGGAAGAAGAAGGAGAAGTGTAAGCATAAGATTTGGGGGAACGAGAAGAAGAGGAAGTGCAAGCAGAAGAAGCGGAAGAAGGAGACGAAAATGAAGAAGAACAACAAGTAGAAGTAGAAGAAGTGGTAGAAGGAGAGAATAAGAGGAATAGGAGGAACTAGTGGAATGAAAGGAGATGAAGAATAAGAAGTGGAGGAAGGAGAAGAAGAAGGGGAGGAAAAAGAGGAAGTGTAGGCAGAAGAAGGGCAACAAGGAGAAGAGAGGGAAGAAGAAGAACAAGTGGATGTAGTAGAAGTGGAAGAAGGTGAACAAGAGGAAGAAGAAGAAGTAGTTGAAAGAGTGGGGATGATGGAGAAGAAGTGGAAGAACGAGAAGAACAACAAGTACTTCTTCTCCTTCTTCCGCTTCTTCTCCATCATCCCCACTCCTTCAACTACTTCTTCTTCTTCCTCTTGTTCACCTTCTTCCACTTCTACTACATCCACTTGTTCTTCTTCTTCCCTCTTTTCTCCTTCTTGCCCTTCTTCTGCCTACACTACTTCTTCTTCCTCCCCTTCCTCTTCTCCTCCTTGTTCCACTTTTTCTTCATCCCATTTCCTTCTATTGGTTCTTCTTCCTCCTCTTTTTCTCATTCTTCCACTTCTTCTTCTTCTTCCTATTGTTCTCCTTCTTCCACTTGCAGTTCTTCCTTTTCTTCTCGTTCTTCCACTTCTTCTTCTTCCTCTTCTTCTCCTTCTGCCACCTCTTCTCCCTCCTCCCGTTCTCCTTCTTCCACTTCTTCTTCTTCATCTCCTTTCATTCCACTACTTCCTCCTATTCCTCTTATTCTCTCCTTCTACCACTTCTTCTACTTCTACTTTGTTCTTCTTCATTTTCGTCTCTTTTTTCCGCTTCTTCTGCTTACACTTCTTCTTCTCCTTCCTCTTTTTATCCATCCCCCACTTCTGTTGCTTCCCATTGTTGCTCTTCCTCGTCTTCTCCTTTCCCCAAATCTTATGCTTACTCTTCTTCTTCTTCTTCTTCTTCTTCTTCTTCTTCTTCTCCTCCAAATTCCACTTCCTCTGCTTCTTCTTCCCTTCCCTTCCCCTCCCCTCCTTCTTCCTTTTCCTCCTTTTCTCCTTGTTCCAATTCTTCTTCTTCATCTCACCTCCTTCCACTACTTCTTCTTCCTCCTCTTGTTCACCTTCTTCAACTTCTTCACTTTCCACATCTTCTTGTTCTTCCTTTTCTTCTCCTTCTTCCACTTCTTCTAGTTACTCTCCTTCTTCTTCCTCTTCTTATCATTTTTCCACTTCTCCTGCCTCCTCTTGTTCTTTTTCTTCCACTTCTTCTTCATCATCTCCTTTCCTTTCTTTTCTTCCTCTTCATCTCCTTCTTCTTCTTCCTTTCCTTCGTCATATCTCTCTTTTTCTCATTCTTCTGCTTCCACTTGCATTTCTACCTCTTGTTCTCCTTCCTCCACTTCTTCTCCATCATCACCACTCCTTCAACTACTTCTTCTTCTTCCTCTTCTTCACCTTCTTCCACTTCTACTACATCCACTTGTTCTTCTTCTTCCCTCTCTTCTCCTTCTTTCCCTTCTTCTGCCTACACTACTTCTTCTTCCTCCCCTTCTTCTTCTCCTTCTTGTTCCATTTCGTCTTCATCCCCTTTCCTTCCATGGCTTCTTCTTCCTCCTATTTTTCTCATTCTTCCACTTCTTCTTCTTCCTCCTCTTTTTCTCATTCTTCCACCTCTTCTTCTTCTTCCTATTGTTCTCCTTCTCCCACTTGTACTTCTTCTTTTTCTTCTCGTTCTTCCACTTCTTCTTCTTCCTCTTCTTCTCCTTCTACCACCTCTTCTCCCTCCTCTCGTTCTCCTTCTTCCACTTCTTCTTCTTCATCTCCTTTCATTCCACTACTTCCTCCTATTCCTCTTATTCTCTCCTTGTACCACTTCTTCTACTTCTACTTGTTGTTCTTCTTCATTTTCGTCTCCTTCTTCGGCTTCTTCTGCTAACACTTCTTCTTCTTCCATTTCTTCTGCTTCCACAACTTCTTCTTCTTTCCTTTCTGTCTTCTCCGTCCTTTTTTTCTCCATCCCCCACTTCTGTTGCTTCCCATTCTTGCTCTTCCTCTTCTTCTCCTTCCCCCAAATCTTATGCTTACACTTCTTCTTCTTCCTCCTCTTCTCCTCCAGGTTCCACTTCTTTTGCTTCTTCAGACTGATATAAATCCAAAGGGGTTAGATTCGTTTTGCGAATCTATCTAGGTTGGAAGGTAATAAGTTAACAAAACAATGAGAATTGGGTAAAAAAGAAAATGGAAAGGATGAAAATGGTTTAACGAAAAGATAGATGACGCCACTTCCAAGGATGGAAGATAAGTCATATGACGCCACAAGGGTGGTGATTTACCCTTGATAAGTCTAGGAGAACACCACAAGGAAAAATTCCTTGATAAGTTCTAAAGAGAAATTCATCTCTCACAAAAGGGTAAAACCCAAATATAATTTCACTAATTCAATAGTTCTCCTTTGAGTACAATTCAACCCCTATTTATAGAACTAGGTGACTGTTCAAAATCATAACTCTCAAAAGAAAAATTAAATACTCCATTATCACGCAATTATCACATATGATTAATAGCATGTTACATTAATTCGTAAATTAATGAAACGTTACAAAAAATGAAAAGTCATTGTCTTCGGCATTCACATCATCTTGTCTTCCTTGTTCCACTTCTTCTTTATCCCCTTTCCTTCCAATGCTTCTTCTTCCTCCTCTTTTTCTCATTCTTCCACTTCTTCTTCTTCTTCCTATTGTTCTCCTTCTTCCACTTGCACTTCTTCTTTTTCTTCTCGTTCTTCCACTTCTTCTTCTCCTTCTCCCACCTCTTCTTCCTCCTCCAGTTCTCCTTCTTCAACTTCTTCTTCTTCATCTCCTTTCATTCCACTACTTCCTCCTATTCCTCTTAGTCTCTCCTTCTACCACTTCTTCGACTTCTACTTGTTGTTCTTCTTCATTTTCGTCTCCTTTTCTGCTTCTTCTGCTTACACTTCTTCTTCCTCTTCTTCCATGTCTTCTCCCTCCACAACTTCTTCTTCTTTCCTTTCCGTCTTCTCCTTCCTCTTTCTCTCCATCCCCCACTTCTGTTGCTTCCCATTGTTGCTCTTCCTCTTCTTCTCCTTCCCCCAAATCTTATGCTTACACTTCTTCTTCTTCTTCCTCTTCTCTTCCAGATTCCACTTCTTCTGCTTCTTCTTCCTTTCCCTTCCCCTCCTTCTTCCTTTTCCTCCTTTTCTCCTTGTTCAAATTCTTCTTCTTGATCTCACCTCCTTCCATTACTTCTTCTTCCTCCTCTTGTTCACCTTCTTCACTTTCCACATCTTCTTCTTCTTCCTTTTCTTCTCCTTCTTCCACTTCTTCTAGTTACTCTCCTTCTTCTTCCTCTTCTTATCTTTCTTCCACTTCTCCTGCCTCCTCTTCTTCTCTTTCTTCCACTTCTTCTTCATCCTCTCCTTTCCTTTCTTTTCTTCCTCTTCATCTCCTTCTTCTTCTTCCTTTCCTTCGTCATATACCTGTTTTTCTCCTTCTTCTGCTTCCACTTGCATTTCTACCTCTTGTTCTCCTTCTTCCACTACTTCTCCATCATCCCCACTCCTTCAACTACTTCTTCTTCTTCCTCTTGTTCACCTTCTTCCACTTCTACTACATCCACTTGTTCTTCTTCTTCCCTCTCTTCTCCTTCTTGCCCTTCTTCTGCCTACGCTACTTCTTCTTCCTCCCCTTCTTCTTCTCCTCCTTGTTCCACTTCTTCTTCATTCCCCTTTCCTTCCATTGCTTCTTCTTCCTCCTCTTTTTCTCATTCTTCCACTTCTTCTTCTTCTTCCACTTCTTCTCCTTCTGCCACCTCTTTTCCTCCCCCCGTTCTCCTTCGTCCACTTCTTCTTCATCTCACCTCCTTCCACTACTTCTTCTTCCTCCTCTTGTTCACCTTCTTCAACTTCTTCACTTTCCACATCTTCTTCTTCTTCCGTTTCTTCTCCTTCTTCCACTTCTTCCAGTTACTCTCCTTCTTCTTCCTCTTCTTATCTTTCTTCCACTTCTCCTGCCTCCTCTTGTTCTCTTTCTTCCACTTCTTCTTCATCCTCTCCTTTCCTTTCTTTTCTTCCTCTTCATCTCCTTCTTCTTCTTCCTTTCCTTCGTCATATCCCTCTTTCTCTCCTTCTTCTGCTTCCACTTGCATTTCTACCTCTTGTTCTCCTTCTTCCACTTCTTCTCCATCATCCCCACTCCTTCAACTACTTCTTCTTCTTCCTCTTGTTCACCTTCTTCCACTTCTACTACATCCACTTGTTCTTCTTCTTCCCTCTCTTCTCCTTCTTGCCCTATTTCTGCCTACACTACTTCTTCTTCCTCCCCTTCTTCTTCTCCTCCTTGTTCCACTTCTTCTTCATTCCCCTTTCCTTCCATTGCTTCTTCTTCCTCCTTGTTTTCTCATTCTTCCACTTCTTGTAGTTACTCTCCTTCTTCTTCCTCTTCTTATCTTTCTTCCACTTCTCCTGCCTCCTCTTCTTCTCTTTCTTCCACTTCTTCTTCATCCTCTCCTTTCCTTTCTTTTCTTCCTCTTCAACTCCTTCTTGTTCTTCCTTTCCTTCGTCATATCCCTCTTTTTCTCCTTCTTCTGCTTCCACTTGCATTTCTACCTCTTGTTCTCCTTCTTCCACTTCTTCTCCATCATCCCCACTCCTTCAACTGCTTCTTCTTCTTCCTCTTATTCACCTTCTTCCACCTCTACTACATCTACTTGTTCCTCTTCTCATTCTTGCCCTTCTACTGCCTACACTACTTCTTCTTCCTTCCCTTCTTCTTCTCCTCCTTGTTCCACTTCTTCTTCATCCGCTTTCCTTCCATTGCTTCTTCTTCCTCCTCTTCTTCTCGTTCTTCCACTTCTTCTTCTTTCTTTTCTTCTCCTTCTTCCACTTCTTGTAGTTACTCTCCTTCTTCTTCCTCTTCTTATCTTTCTTCCACTTCTCCTACCTCCTCTTGTTCTCTTTCTTCCACTTCTTCTTCATCCTCTCATTTCCTTTCTTTTCTTCCTCTTCATATCGCTTCTTCTTCGTTTCCTTCGTCATATCCCTCTTTTTCTCGTTCTTCTGCTTCCACTTGCATTTCTACCTCTTGTTCTCCTTCTTCCACTTCTTCTCCACCATCCCCACTCCTTCAACTACTTCTTCTTCTTCCTCTTGTTCACCTTCTTTCACCTCTAATACATCCACTTGTTCTTCTTCTTCCCTCTCTTCTCCATCTTTCCGTTCTTCTGCCTACACTACTTCTTCTTCCTCCCCTTCTTCTTCTCCACCTTGTTCCACTTCTTCTTCATCCCGTTTCCGTCCATTGCTTCTTCTTCCTCCTCTTTTTCTCATTCTTCCTCTTCTTCCTATTGCTCTCCTTCTTCCACTTGCACTTCTTCCTTTTCTTCTCGTTCTTCCACTTCTTCTTCTTCTCCTTCTGCCACCTCTTCTCACTCCTCCCGTTCTCCTTCTTCCACTTCTTCTTCTTCATCTCCTTTCATTCCACTACTTCCTCCTATTCCTCTTATTGTCTCCTTCTACCACTTCTTCTACTTCTACTTGTTGTTCTTCATTTTCGTCTCCTTCTTCCGCTTCTTCTGCTTAAACTTCTTCTTCTTCCTCTTCTTCCATTTCTGCCCCTTCCACAACTTCTTCTTCTTTCCTTTCCGTCTTCTCCTTCCTTTTTTTCTCCATGCCCCACTTTTGTGGCTTCCCATTGTTGCTCTTCCTCTTCTTCTCCTTCCCCCAAATCTTATGCTTACACTTCTTCTTCTTCCTCTTCTCCTCCAGATTCCACTTCTTCTGCTTCTTCGTCCCTTCCCTTCCCCTGCTTCTTCCTCTTCCTCCTTTTCTTCTTGTTCCAATTTTTCTTCTTCATCTCACCTCCTTCCACTACTTCTTCTTCCTCCTCTTGTTCACCTTCTTCACTTTCCACATCTTCTTCTTCTTCCTTTTCTTCTCCTTCTTCCACTTCTTCCAGTTACTCTCTTTCTTCTTCCTCTTCTTATTCTTCATCCACTTCTCCGGCCTCCTCTTGTTCTCTTTCTTCCACATCTTCTTCATCCTCTCCTTTCCTTTGTTTTCTTCCTCTTCCTCTCCTTCTTCTTCTTCCTTTCCTTCGTCATATCCATCTTTTTCTCCGTCTTTTGCTTCCGCCTGCATTTCTACCTCTTGTTCTCCTTCTTCCAATTCTTCTCCATCATCCCCATTCCTTCAACTACTTCTTCTTCTTCCTCTTGTTCACCTTCTTCCACTTCTACTACATCCACTTGTTCTTCTTCTTCCCTCTCTTTTCCTTCATGCCCTTCTTCTGCCTACACTACTTATTCTTCCTCCCCTTTCCTTCCATTGCTTCTTCTTCCCCCTCTTTTTCTCCTTCTTCCACTTCTTCTTCTTCTTCCAATTGTTCTCCTTCTTCCACTTGCACTTCTTCCTTTTCTTCTCGTTCTTCCACTTCTTCTTCTTCCTCTTCTTCTCCTTTTGCCACCTCTTCTTCCTCCTCCTGTTCTCCTTCTTCAACTTCTTCTTCTTCATCTCCTTTCATTCCACTACTTCCTCCTATTCCTCTTATTCTCTCTTTCTACCACTTCTTCTACTTCTACTTGTTGTTCTTCTTCATTTTCGTCTCCTTCTTCCGCTTCTTCTGCTTACACTTCTTCTCCTTCCACAACTTCTTCTTCTTTCCTTTCCGTCTTCTCCTTCCTCTTTTTCTCCATCCCCCACTTCTGTTGCTTCCCATTGTTGCTCTTCCTCTTCTTCTCCTTCCCCCAAATCTTAAGCTTACACTTCTTCTTCTTCTTCCTCTTCTCCTCCAGATTCCACTTCTTCTGCTTCTTCTTCCCTTCCCCTCCTTCTTCCTTTTCCTCCTTTTCTCCTTGTTCCAATTCTTCTTCTCCATGTCACCTCCTTCCACTACTTCTTCTTCCTCCTCTTGTTCACGTTCTTCACTTTGCACATCTTCTTCTTCCTTTTCTTCTCTTTCTTCCACTTCTTGTAGTTACTCTCCTTCTTCTTCCTCTTCTTATCTTTCTTCCACTTCTCCTGCCTCCTCTTGTTTTCCTTCTTCCACTTCTTCTTCATCCTCTCCTTTCCTTTCTTTTCTTCCTCTTCAACTCCTTCTTGTTCTTCCTTTCCTTCGTCATATCCCTCTTTTTCTCCTTCTTCTGCTTCCACTTGCATTTCTACCTCTTGTTCTCCTTCTTCCACTTCTTCTCCATCATCCCCACTCCTTCAACTGCTTCTTCTTCTTCCTCTTATTCACCTTCTTCCACCTCTACTACATCTACTTGTTCCTCTTCTCATTCTTGCCCTTCTACTGCCTACACTACTTGTTCTTCCTTCCCTTCATCTTCTCCACCTTGTTCCACTTCTTCTTCATCCCGTTTCCTTCCATTGCTTCTTCTTCCTCCTCTTTTTCTCATTCTTCCTCTTCTTCCTATTGCTCTCCTTCTTCCACTTGCACTTCTTCCTTTTCTTCTCGTTCTTCCACTTCTTCTTCTTCTCCTTCTGCCACCTCTTCTCACTCCTCCCGTTCTCCTTCTTCCACTTCTTCTTCTTCATCTCCTTTCATTCCACTACTTCCTCCTATTCCTCTTATTGTCTCCTTCTACCACTTCTTCTACTTCTACTTGTTGTTCTTCATTTTCGTCTCCTTCTTCCGCTTCTTCTGCTTAAACTTCTTCTTCTTCCTCTTCTTCCATTTCTGCCCCTTCCACAACTTCTTCTTCTTTCCTTTGCGTCTTCTCCTTCCTTTTTTTCTCCATGCCCCACTTTTGTGGCTTCCCATTGTTGCTCTTCCTCTTCTTCTCCTTCCCCCAAATCTTATGCTTACACTTCTTCTTCTTCCTCTTCTCCTCCAGATTCCACTTCTTCTGCTTCTTCGTCCCTTCCCTTCCCCTGCTTCACTTTGTACATCTTCTTCTTCCTTTTCTTCTCTTTCTTCCACTTCTTGTAGTTACTCTCCTTCTTCTTCCTCTTCTTATCTTTCTTCCACTTCTCCTGCCTCCTCTTGTTCTCCTTCTTCCACTTCTTCTTCATCCTCTCCTTTCCTTTCTTTTCTTCCTCTTCAACTCCTTCTTGTTCTTCCTTTCCTTCGTCATATGCCTCTTTTTCTCCTTCTTCTGCTTCCAATTACATTTCTACCTCTTGTTCTCTTTTTTCCACTTCTTCTCCATCATCCCCACTCCTTCAACTGCTTCTTCTTCTTGCTCTTGTTCACCTTCTTCCACTTCTACTACATCCATTTGTTCTTCTTCTTCCCTCTCTTCTCCTTCTTGCCCTTCTCTTGCCTACACTACTTCTTCTTCCTCCCCTTCTTCTTCTCTAAACCCTAAACCCTCAACCCTAAACCCTAAACCCTAAACCCTAAAGTTGTTCCACTTCTTCTTCATCCCCTTTCTTTCCATTGCTTCTTCTTCCTCCTCTTTTTTCTCATTCTTCCACTTCTTCTTCTTCTTCCTATTGTTGTCCATCTTCCACTTGCACTACTTCTTCCTTTTCTTCTCTTTCTTCCACTTCTTCTTCTCCTTCTGCCACCTATTCTCCCTCGTTCCGTTCTCCTTCTTCCACTACTTCTTCTTCATCTCCTTTCATTCCACTTCATCCTCCTATTCCTCTTATTCTCTCATTCTACCACTTCTTCTACTTCTACTTGTTGTTCTTCATTTTCGTCTCCTTCTTCTGCTTCTTCTGGTTACACTTCTTCTTCTTCCTCTTCTTCCATTTCTTCTCCTTCCACAACTTCTTCTTCTTTCCTTTTCATCTTCTCCTTCCTCTTTTTCTCCATCCCCCACTTCTGTTGCTTCCCATTGTTGCTCTGCCTCTTGTTCTCCTTCCCCCAAATCTTATGCTTACACTTCTTCTTCTTCTTCCTCTTCTCCTTCAGCTTCCACGTCTTTTGCTTCTTCTTCCCTTCCCTTCCCCTCCTTCTTCCTTTTCCTCCTTTTCTCCTTGTTCCAAGTCTTCTTCTTCATCTCACATCCTTGCACTACTTCTTCTTCCTCCTCTTGTTCACTTCTTAAACTTCTTCACTTTCCGCATCATCTTCTTCCACTTCTTCTAGTTACTCTCCTTCTTCTTCCTCTACTTATCTTTCTTCCACTTCTCCTGCCTCCTCTTGTTCTCTTTCTTCCACTTCTTCTTCTTCCTCCCCTTCTCCTCCATATTCCACTTCTTCTGCTTCTTCTTCCCTTCCCTTCCCTTCCCCTACTACTTCCATTTCCTCCTTTTCTCCTTCTTCCAATTCTTCTTCTTCATCTCACCTCCTTCCACTATTTCTTCCATTTCTTCTTCTTCTTCCTATTGTTCTCCTTCTTCCACTTGCACTTCTTCCTTTTCTTCTCGTTCTTCCACTTCTTCTTCTTCGTCTTCTTCTCCTTCTGCCACCTCTTCTCCCTCCTCTAGTTCTCCTTCTTCCACTTCTTCTTCTTCATCTCCTTTCATTCCACTACTTCCTCCTATTCCTCTTATGCTCTCCTTCCACC
Source organism: Psophocarpus tetragonolobus (assembly GCA_037954015.1). NCBI lineage: Eukaryota > Viridiplantae > Streptophyta > Magnoliopsida > Fabales > Fabaceae > Psophocarpus > Psophocarpus tetragonolobus. The sequence goes on from CM075694.1 coordinate 22,391,655, forward strand.
ACTTCTTCTACTTCCACTTGTTGTTCTTCTTCATTTTCGTCTCCTTCTTCCGCTTCTTCTGCTTACACTTCTTCTTCTTCCTCTTCTTCCATTTCTTCTCCTTCCACAACTTCTTCTTCTTTCCTTTCCGCCTATTCCATCCTCTTTTTCTCCAACCCCCACTTCTGTTGCTTCCCATTCTTGCTCTTCCTCTTGTTCTCCTTCCCCCAAATCTTACGCTTACACTTCTTCTTCTTCTTCCTCTTCTCCTTCAGCTTCCACGTCTTTTGCTTCTTCTTCCCTTCCCTTCCCCTCCTTCTTCCTTTTCCTCCTTTTCTCCTTGTTCCAAGTCTTCTTCTTCATCTCACATCCTTGCACTACTTCTTCTTCCTCCTCTTGTTCACTTCTTCAACTTCTTCAGTTTCCACATCATCTTCTTCCACTTCTTCTAGTTACTCTCCTTCTTCTTCCTCTACTTATCTTTCTTCCACTTCTCCTGCCTCCTCTTGTTCTCTTTCTTCCACTTCTTCTTCATCCTCTCCTTTCCTTCCTTTTCTTCCTCTTCATCTCCTTCTTCTTCTTCCTATCGTTCGTCATATCCCTCTTTTTCTCTTTCTTCTGCTTCCACTTGCATTTCTACCTCTTGTTCTCCTTCTTCCACTTCTTCTTCTTCGTCATCATCCCTACTCCTTCAACTACTTCTTCTTCTTCTTCCTCTTGTTCAACTTCTCCCAGTTCTACTACATCCACTTGTTCTACTTCTTCCCTCTCTTCTATTTTCTTGCCCTTCTTCTGCCTACCCTACTTCTTCTTCCTCCCCTTCTTCTTCTCCTCCTTGTTCCACTTCTTCTTCATCCCCTTTCCTTCCATTGCTTCTTCTTCCTCCTCTTTTTCTCATTCTTCTACTTCTTCTTCTTCTTCCTATTGTTCTCCTTCTTCCACTTCCACTTCTTCCTTTTCTTCTCGTTCTTCCACTTTTTCTCCATCCCCTACTTTGTGTTGCTTCCCATTGATGCTCTTCCTCTTCTTCTCCTTCCCCCAAATCTTATGCTTACACTTCTTCTTCGTCTTCCTGTTCTCCTCCAGATTCCACCTCTTCTGCTTCTTCTTCCCTTCCCTCCTTCTTCCTTTTCCTCCTTTTCTCCTTGTTCCAATTCTTCTTCTTCATCTCACCTCCTTCCACTACTTCTTCTTCATCTCACCTTCTTCTTCTTCTTTACTTTCCACATCTTCTTCTTCTTCCTTTTCTTCTCCATCATCCCCACTCCTTCAACTACTTCTTCTTCTTACTTTTGTTCACCTTCTTCCACCTCTAATACATCCACTTGTTCCTCTTCTTATCTTTCTTCCACTTCTCATGCCTCCTCTTATTCTCTTTCTTCCGCTTCTTCTTCATCCTTTCCTTTCCTTTCTTTTCTTCCTTTTGATCTCCGTCTCCTTCTTCCGCTTCTTCTGCTTACACTTCTTCGTCTTCCATTTCTTCTCCTTCCACAACTTCTTCTTTCCTTTCCGTCTTCTCCTACCTCTTTTTCTCCATCCCCCACTTCTGTTGCTTCCCATTGTTGCTCTTCGTCTTCTTCTCCTTCCCCCAAATCTTATCCCTACATTTCTTCTTCTTCTTCCTCTTGTTCACCTTCTTCCACCTCTAATACATCCACTTGTTCTTCTTCTTCCCTCTCTTATCCTTCTTGCCATTCTTCTGCCTATACTACTTCTTCTTCCTCCCCTTCTTCTTCTCCTCCTTGTTCCACTTCTTCTTCATCCCTTTTCCTTCCATTGCTTCTTCTTCCTCCTCTTTTTCTCGTTCTTCCACTTCTTCTTCTTCTTCCTATTGTTCTCCTTCTTCCACTTGAAGTTCTTCCTTTTCTTCTCGTTCTTCCACTTCTTGTTCTTCCTCTTCTTCTGCTTCTGCCACCTCTTATCCCTCCTCCCGTTCTCCTTCTTCCACTTCTTCTTCTTCATCTCCTTTCATTCCACTACTTCCTCATATTCCTCTTATTCTCTCCTTCTACCACTTCTTCTACTTCTACTTGTTGTTCTTCTTCATTTTCGTCTCCTTCTTCCGCTTCTTCTGCTTACATTTCTTCTTCTTCCATTTCCTCTCCTTCCACAACTTCTTCTTCTTTCCTATCCGTCTTCTCCTTCCTCTTTTTCTCCATCCCCCACTTCTGTTGCTTCCCACTGTTGGTCTTCCTCTTCTTCTCCTTCCCCCAAATCTTATCCTTACATTTCTTCTTCTTCTTCTAATACATCCACTTGTTCTTCTTCTTCCCTCTCTTCTCCTTCTTGCCCTTCTTCTGCCTACACTACTTCTTCTTCCTCCCCTTCTTCTTCTCCTCCTTGTTCCACTTCTTCTTCATTCCCCTTTCCTTCCATTGCTTCTTCTTCCTCCTTTTTTTCTCATTCTTCCCCTTCTTCTTCTTCCTATTGTTCTCCTTCTTCCACTTGCACTTCTTCCTTTTCTTCTCGTTCTTCCATTTCTTCCTGTTCTTCTCCTTCTGCCACCTTTTCTCCCTCCTCCCGATCTCCTTTTTCCACTTCTTCTTCTTTATCTCCTTTCACCCCACTACTTCCTCCTATTCCTCTTATTCTCTCCTTCTACCAGTTCTTCTACTTCTACTTGTTGTTCTTCTTCATTTTCGTCTCCTTCTTCCCCTTCTTCTGCTTACACTTCTTCTTCTTCCTCTTCTTCCATTTCTTCTCCTTCCACAACTTCTTCTTCTTTACTTTTCGTCTTCTCCTTCCTCTTTTTCTCCATCCCCTACTTCTGTTGCTTCCCATTGTTGCTCTTCCTCTTCTTCTCCTTCCCCCAAATCTCTATGCTTACACTTCTTCTTCTTTTTCTTCTTCTCCTCCAGATTCCACTTCTTCTGCTTCTTCTTCCGTTGCCTTCCCCTCCTTCTTCCTTTTCCTCCTTTTCTCCTTGTTCCAATTCTTCTTCTTAATCTCACCTCGTTCCACTACTTCTTCTTCCACCTCTTGTTCACCTTCTTCAACTTCTTCACTTTCCACATCTTCTTCTTCTTCATTTTCTTCTCCTTCTTTCACTTCTTCTAGTTACTCTCATTTTTCTTCCTCTTCTAATCTTTCTTCAACTTATCCTGCCTCTTCTTATTCTCTTTCTTCCACTTCTTCTTCATCCTCTCATTTCCTTTCTTTTCGTCCTCTTCATCTCCTTCTTCTTCTTCCTTTCCTTGGTCATATCCCTCTTTCTCTCCTTCTTCTGCTTCCACTTGCATTTCTACCTCTTGTTCTCCTTCTTCCACTTCTTCTCCATCATCCCGACTCCTTCAACTACTTCTTCTTCTTCCTCTTGTTCAGCTTCTTCCACTTCTACTACATCCATTTGTTCTTCTTCTTCCCTCTCTTCTCCTTCTTGCCCTTCTTCTACCTACACTACTTCTTCTTCCTCCCCTTCTTCTTCTCCTCCTTGTTCCACTTATTCTTCATTCCCCTTTCCTTCCATTGGTTCTTCTTCCTCCTCTTTTTCTCATTCTTCCACTTCTTCTTCTTCTTCCTATTGCTCTCCTTCTTCCACTTGCACTTCTTCCTTTTCTTCTAATTCTTGAACTTCTTCCTATTCTTATCCTTCTGCAACCTCTTCTCCCTCCTCCCGTTCTCCTTCTTCCACTTCTTCTTCTTCATCTCCTTTCATTCCACTACTTCCTCCTATTCCTCTTACTCTCTCCTTCTACCACTTCTCCTACTTCTACTTCTTGTTCTTCTTCATTTTCGTCTCCTTCTTCCGCTTCTTCTGCTTACACTTCTTCTTCTTCCTCTTTTTCCATTTCTTCTCCTTCCACAACTTCTTCTTCTTTCCTTTCCGTCTTCTCCTTCCTCTTTTTCTCCATCCCCCACTTCTATTGCTTCCCATTATTGCTCTTCTTCTTCTTCTCCTTCCCCAAAATCTTTATGCTTACACTTCTTCTTCTTCCTCTTCTCCTCCAAATTCCACTTCTTCTGCTTCTTCTTCCATTGCCTACCCTTCCTATTTCCTTTTCCTCATTTTCTCCTTGTTCCAATACTTCTTCTTCATCTCACCTGCTTCCACTACTTCTTCTTCCTCCTCTTGTTCAGCTTCTTCAACTTCCTCACTTTCCACAACTTCTTCTTCTTTATTTTCTTCTCCTTCTTCCACTTCTTCTAGTTACTCTCCTTCTTCTTCCTCTTCTTATCTTTCTTCTACTTCTCCTGCCTCCTCTTATTCTCTTTCTTCCACTTGTTCTTCATCCTTTCCTTTCCTTTCTTTTCTTGCTCTTTATCTCCTTCTTCTTCTTCCTTTCCTTCGTCATATCCCTCTTTTTCTCCTTCTTCTGCTTCCACATGCATTTCTACCTCTTGTTCTCCTTCTTCCACTTCTTCTCCATCATCCCCACTCCTTCAACTACTTCTTCTTCTTACTCTTGTTCACCTTCTTCCACTTCTACTACATCTACTTGTTCTTCTTCTTCCCTCTCTTCTCCTTCTTGCCCTTCTTCTGCCTACACTACTTCTTCTTCCTCCCCTTCTTCTTCTCCTCCTTGTTCCACTTTTTCTTCATTCCCCTTTCCTTCCATTGCTTCCTCTTCCTCCTCTTTTTCTCATTCTTCCACTTCTTCTTCTTCTTCCTCTTCTTCTCCTTCTGCCACCTCTTCTTCTCCTTCTGCCACCTTTTCTCGCTCCTCCCGTTCTCCTTCTTCCACTTCTTCCTCTCCATCTCCTTTCATTCCACTTCTTCCTCTTATTCCTGTTATTCTCTCCTTCTACCACTTCTTCTACTTCTACTTGTTGTTCGTCATTTTCGTCTCCTTCTTCCACTTCTTCTTCTTCTTCCTATTGTTGTCCTTCTTCCACTTGCACTACTTCTTCCTTTTCTTCTCGTTCTTCCACTTCTTCTTCTTCCTCTTCTTCTCCTTTTGCCACCTCTTCTCCCTCCTCCCGTTCTCCTTCTTCCACTACTTCTTCTTCATCTCCTTTCATTCCATTTCTTCCTCCTATTCCTCTTATTCTCTCCTTCTACCACTTCTTCTACTTCTACTTGTTGTTCTTCATTTTCGTCTCCTTCTTCCGCTTCTTCTGCTTACACTTCTTCTTCTTCCTCTTCTTCCATTTCTTCTCCTTCCACAACTTCTTATTCTTTCCTTTCCGTCTTGTCCTTCCTCTTTTTCTCCATCCCCCACTTCTGTTGCTTCCCATTGTTGCCATTCCTCTTCTTCTCCTTCCCCCAAATCTTATGCTTACACTTCTTCTTCTTCCTCCCCTTCTCCTCCAGATTCCTTCCATTGCTTATTCTTGCTCCTCTTTTCTCCTTTTTCCACTTCTTCTTCATCTCCTTTCATTCCACTTCTTCCTCTTATTCCTCTTATTCTCTCCTTCTACCACTTCTTCTACTTCTACTTGTTGTTCTTCATTTTCGTCTCCTTCTTCCAATTCTTCTTCTTCTTCCTATTGTTGTCCTTCTTCCACTTGCACTACTTCTTCCTTCTCTTCTCGTTCTTCCATTTCTTCTTCTTCCCCTTCTTCTCCTTCTGCCACCTCTTCTTCCTCCTCCCATTCTCCTTCTTCCACTTCTTCTTCTCTATCTCCTTTCATTTCACTACTTCCTCCTATTCCTCTTATTCTCTCATTCTACCACTTCTTCTACTTCTACTTGTTGTTCTTCATTTTCGTCTCCTTCTTCTGCTTCTTCTGGTTACACTTCTTCTTCTTCCTCTTCTTCCATTTCTTCTCCTTCCACAACTTCTTCTTCTTTCCTTTTCATCTTCTCCTTCCTCTTTTTCTCCATCCCCCACTTCTGTTGCTTCCCATTGTTGCTCTGCCTCTTGTTCTCCTTCCCCCAAATCTTATGCTTACACTTCTTCTTCTTCTTCCTCTTCTCCTTCAGCTTCCACGTCTTTTGCTTCTTCTTCCCTTCCCTTCCCCTCCTTCTTCCTTTTCCTCCTTTTCTCCTTGTTCCAAGTCTTCTTCTTCATCTCACATCCTTGCACTACTTCTTCTTCCTCCTCTTGTTCACTTCTTAAACTTCTTCACTTTCCGCATCATCTTCTTCCACTTCTTCTAGTTACTCTCCTTCTTCTTCCTCTACTTATCTTTCTTCCACTTCTCCTGCCTCCTCTTGTTCTCTTTCTTCCACTTCTTCTTCTTCCTCCCCTTCTCCTCCATATTCCACTTCTTCTGCTTCTTCTTCCCTTCCTTTCCCTTCCCCTACTACTTCCATTTCCTCCTTTTCTCCTTCTTCCAATTCTTCTTCTTCATCTCACCTCCTTCCACTATTTCTTCCATTTCTTCTTCTTCTTCCTATTGTTCTCCTTCTTCCACTTGCACTTCTTCCTTTTCTTCTCGTTCTTCCACTTCTTCTTCTTCGTCTTCTTCTCCTTCTGCCACCTCTTCTCCCTCCTCTAGTTCTCCTTCTTCCACTTCTTCTTCTTCATCTCCTTTCATTCCACTACTTCCTCCTATTCCTCTTATTGTCTCCTTCTACCACTTCTTCTACTTCTACTTGTTGTTCTTCATTTTCGTCTCCTTCTTCCACTTCTTCTGCTTAAACTTCTTCTTCTTCCTCTTCTTCCATTTCTGCCCCTTCCACAACTTCTTCTTCTTTCCTTTGCGTCTTCTCCTTCCTTTTTTTCTCCATGCCCCACTTTTGTGGCTTCCCATTGTTGCTCTTCCTCTTCTTCTCCTTCCCCCAAATCTTATGCTTACACTTCTTCTTCTTCCTCTTCTCCTCCAGATTCCACTTCTTCTGCTTCTTCGTCCCTTCCCTTCCCCTGCTTCACTTTGTACATCTTCTTCTTCCTTTTCTTCTCTTTCTTCCACTTCTTGTAGTTACTCTCCTTCTTCTTCCTCTTCTTATCTTTCTTCCACTTCTCCTGCCTCCTCTTGTTCTCCTTCTTCCACTTCTTCTTCATCCTCTCCTTTCCTTTCTTTTCTTCCTCTTCAACTCCTTCTTGTTCTTCCTTTCCTTCGTCATATGCCTCTTTTTCTCCTTCTTCTGCTTCCAATTACATTTCTACCTCTTGTTCTCTTTTTTCCACTTCTTCTCCATCATCCCCACTCCTTCAACTGCTTCTTCTTCTTGCTCTTGTTCACCTTCTTCCACTTCTACTACATCCATTTGTTCTTCTTCTTCCCTCTCTTCTCCTTCTTGCCCTTCTCTTGCCTACACTACTTCTTCTTCCTCCCCTTCTTCTTCTCTAAACCCTAAACCCTCAACCCTAAACCCTAAACCCTAAACCCTAAAGTTGTTCCACTTCTTCTTCATCCCCTTTCTTTCCATTGCTTCTTCTTCCTCCTCTTTTTTCTCATTCTTCCACTTCTTCTTCTTCTTCCTATTGTTGTCCTTCTTCCACTTGCACTACTTCTTCCTTTTCTTCTCTTTCTTCCACTTCTTCTTCTCCTTCTGCCACCTATTCTCCCTCGTTCCGTTCTCCTTCTTCCACTACTTCTTCTTCATCTCCTTTCATTCCACTTCATCCTCCTATTCCTCTTATTCTCTCATTCTACCACTTCTTCTACTTCTACTTGTTGTTCTTCATTTTCGTCTCCTTCTTCTGCTTCTTCTGGTTACACTTCTTCTTCTTCCTCTTCTTCCATTTCTTCTCCTTCCACAACTTCTTCTTCTTTCCTTTTCATCTTCTCCTTCCTCTTTTTCTCCATCCCCCACTTCTGTTGCTTCCCATTGTTGCTCTGCCTCTTGTTCTCCTTCCCCCAAATCTTATGCTTACACTTCTTCTTCTTCTTCCTCTTCTCCTTCAGCTTCCACGTCTTTTGCTTCTTCTTCCCTTCCCTTCCCCTCCTTCTTCCTTTTCCTCCTTTTCTCCTTGTTCCAAGTCTTCTTCTTCATCTCACATCCTTGCACTACTTCTTCTTCCTCCTCTTGTTCACTTCTTAAACTTCTTCACTTTCCGCATCATCTTCTTCCACTTCTTCTAGTTACTCTCCTTCTTCTTCCTCTACTTATCTTTCTTCCACTTCTCCTGCCTCCTCTTGTTCTCTTTCTTCCACTTCTTCTTCTTCCTCCCCTTCTCCTCCATATTCCACTTCTTCTGCTTCTTCTTCCCTTCCCTTCCCTTCCCCTACTACTTCCATTTCCTCCTTTTCTCCTTCTTCCAATTCTTCTTCTTCATCTCACCTCCTTCCACTATTTCTTCCATTTCTTCTTCTTCTTCCTATTGTTCTCCTTCTTCCACTTGCACTTCTTCCTTTTCTTCTCGTTCTTCCACTTCTTCTTCTTCGTCTTCTTCTCCTTCTGCCACCTCTTCTCCCTCCTCTAGTTCTCCTTCTTCCACTTCTTCTTCTTCATCTCCTTTCATTCCACTACTTCCTCCTATTCCTCTTATGCTCTCCTTCCACCACTTCTTCTACTTCCACTTGTTGTTCTTCTTCATTTTCGTCTCCTTCTTCCGCTTCTTCTGCTTACACTTCTTCTTCTTCCTCTTCTTCCATTTCTTCTCCTTCCACAACTTCTTCTTCTTTCCTTTCCGCCTATTCCATCCTCTTTTTCTCCAACCCCCACTTCTGTTGCTTCCCATTCTTGCTCTTCCTCTTGTTCTCCTTCCCCCAAATCTTACGCTTACACTTCTTCTTCTTCTTCCTCTTCTCCTTCAGCTTCCACGTCTTTTGCTTCTTCTTCCCTTCCCTTCCCCTCCTTCTTCCTTTTCCTCCTTTTCTCCTTGTTCCAAGTCTTCTTCTTCATCTCACATCCTTGCACTACTTCTTCTTCCTCCTCTTGTTCACTTCTTCAACTTCTTCAGTTTCCACATCATCTTCTTCCACTTCTTCTAGTTACTCTCCTTCTTCTTCCTCTACTTATCTTTCTTCCACTTCTCCTGCCTCCTCTTGTTCTCTTTCTTCCACTTCTTCTTCATCCTCTCCTTTCCTTCCTTTTCTTCCTCTTCATCTCCTTCTTCTTCTTCCTATCGTTCGTCATATCCCTCTTTTTCTCTTTCTTCTGCTTCCACTTGCATTTCTACCTCTTGTTCTCCTTCTTCCACTTCTTCTTCTTCGTCATCATCCCTACTCCTTCAACTACTTCTTCTTCTTCTTCCTCTTGTTCAACTTCTCCCAGTTCTACTACATCCACTTGTTCTACTTCTTCCCTCTCTTCTATTTTCTTGCCCTTCTTCTGCCTACCCTACTTCTTCTTCCTCCCCTTCTTCTTCTCCTCCTTGTTCCACTTCTTCTTCATCCCCTTTCCTTCCATTGCTTCTTCTTCCTCCTCTTTTTCTCATTCTTCTACTTCTTCTTCTTCTTCCTATTGTTCTCCTTCTTCCACTTCCACTTCTTCCTTTTCTTCTCGTTCTTCCACTTTTTCTCCATCCCCTACTTTGTGTTGCTTCCCATTGATGCTCTTCCTCTTCTTCTCCTTCCCCCAAATCTTATGCTTACACTTCTTCTTCGTCTTCCTGTTCTCCTCCAGATTCCACCTCTTCTGCTTCTTCTTCCCTTCCCTCCTTCTTCCTTTTCCTCCTTTTCTCCTTGTTCCAATTCTTCTTCTTCATCTCACCTCCTTCCACTACTTCTTCTTCATCTCACCTTCTTCTTCTTCTTTACTTTCCACATCTTCTTCTTCTTCCTTTTCTTCTCCATCATCCCCACTCCTTCAACTACTTCTTCTTCTTACTTTTGTTCACCTTCTTCCACCTCTAATACATCCACTTGTTCCTCTTCTTATCTTTCTTCCACTTCTCATGCCTCCTCTTGTTCTCTTTCTTCCGCTTCTTCTTCATCCTTTCCTTTCCTTTCTTTTCTTCCTTTTGATCTCCGTCTCCTTCTTCCGCTTCTTCTGCTTACACTTCTTCGTCTTCCATTTCTTCTCCTTCCACAACTTCTTCTTTCCTTTCCGTCTTCTCCTACCTCTTTTTCTCCATCCCCCACTTCTGTTGCTTCCCATTGTTGCTCTTCGTCTTCTTCTCCTTCCCCCAAATCTTATCCCTACATTTCTTCTTCTTCTTCCTCTTGTTCACCTTCTTCCACCTCTAATACATCCACTTGTTCTTCTTCTTCCCTCTCTTATCCTTCTTGCCATTCTTCTGCCTACACTACTTCTTCTTCCTCCCCTTCTTCTTCTCCTCCTTGTTCCACTTCTTCTTCATCCCTTTTCCTTCCATTGCTTCTTCTTCCTCCTCTTTTTCTCGTTCTTCCACTTCTTCTTCTTCTTCCTATTGTTCTCCTTCTTCCACTTGAAGTTCTTCCTTTTCTTCTCGTTCTTCCACTTCTTGTTCTTCCTCTTCTTCTCCTTCTGCCACCTCTTATCCCTCCTCCCGTTCTCCTTCTTCCACTTCTTCTTCTTCATCTCCTTTCATTCCACTACTTCCTCATATTCCTCTTATTCTCTCCTACTACCACTTCTTCTACTTCTACTTGTTATTCTCCTTCATTTTCGTCTCCTTCTTCCGCTTCTTCTGCTTATACTTCTTCTTCTTCCTCTTCTTCCACATCTTCTCCTTCCACAACTTCTTCTTCTTTACTTTCTGTTTTCTCCTTCCTCTTTTTCTCCACTCCCCACTTCTGTTGCTTCCGATTATTGCTCTTCCTCTTCTTCTCCTTCCCCTAAATCTTATGCTTACACTTCTTCTTCTTCTTCCTCTACTTTTCCAGATTCCACCTCTTCTGCTTCTTCTTCCCTTCCTTTTCCTCATTTTCCCCTTGTTCCAATTCTTCTTCTTCATCTCACCTCCTTCCACTACTTCTTCTTCCTCCTCTTGTTCACCTTCCTCAACTTCTTCACTTTCTACATCTTCTTCTTCTTCCTTTTCTTCTCCTTCTTCCACTTCTTCTAGTTACTCTCCTTCTTCTTCCTCTTCTTATCTTTCATCCACTTCTCCTGCCTCCTCTTGTTCTCTTTCTTCCAATTCTTCTTCATCCTCTCCTTTCCTTTTATTTCTTCCTCTTCATCTCCTTCTTCTTCTTCCTTTCCTCGTCATATACCTCTTTTTCTCTTTCTTATGCTTCCGCTTGCATTTCTACCCCTTGTTCTCCTTCTTCCACTTCTTCTCAATCATCCTTACTCCTTCAACTACTTCTTCTTCTTCCTCTTGTTGACCTTTTCCTACTTCTACTACATCCACTTGTTCTTCTTCTTCCCTCTCTTCTCCTTCTTGCGCTTCTTCTGCCTACACTATTTCTTCTTCCTCCCCTTCTTCTTCTTCATTCCCTTTTCCTTCCATTCCTTCTTCTTCCTCCACTTTTTCTCATTCTTCCACTTCTTCTTCCTATTGTTCTCCTTCGTCCACTTGCACTTCTTCCTTCTCGTCGCTTTCTTCCACTTTTTCTTCTTCATGTCCTTTCATTCCACTACTTCCTCGTATTCCTCTTATTCTCTCCTTCTACCACTTCTTCTACTTCTACTGGTTGTTCTTCTTTATTTTCGTCTCCTTCTTCCGCTTCTTCTGCCTACACTTCTTCTTCTTCCTCTTCTTCCATTTCTTCTCCTTCCACAATTCTTCTTCTTTCCTTTCCGTGTTCCCCTTCCTCTTTTTCCCCATCCCCCACTTCTGTTGCTTACCATTGTTGCTCTTCCTCTTCTTCTCCTTCCCCCAAATCTTATGCTTAGACTTCTTCTTCTTCTTCCTCTTCTCCTCCAGATTCCACTTCTTCTGCTTCTTCTTCCCTTCCGGTCCTTCTTCCTTTTCCTCCTTTTCTCCTTGCTTCAATTCTTCTTCTTCATCTCACCTCCTTCCACTACTTCTTCTTCCTCCTCTTGTTCACCTTCTTCAACTTCTTCACTTTCCACATCTTCTTCTTCTTCCTTTTCTTCTCCTTCTTCAACTTCTTCTAGTTACTCTCCTTCTTCTTCCTCTTCTTCTCTTTCTTCCACTTCAACTACCTCATCTTGTTCTCTTTCTTCCACTTCTTCTTCATCCTCTCCTTTCCTTTCTTTTCTTCCTCTTCATCTCCTTCTTCTTCTTCCTTTTCTTCATCATATCCCTCTATTTCTCCTTCTTCTGCTTCTACTTGCATTTCTACCTCATGTTCTCCTTCTTCCACTTCTTCTCCATTATCCCCACTCTTTCAACTACTTCTTCTTCTTCCTCTTGTTCACCTTCTTCCACCTCTACTACATCCACTTGTTCTTCTTCTTCCCTCTCTTCTCCTTCTTGCCCTTCTTCTGCCTACACATCCTCTTTTCCCTCCCCTTCTTCTTCTCCTCCTTGTTCCACTTCTTCTTCATCCCATTTCCTTCTATTGCTTCTTCTTCCTCCTCTTTTTCTCATTCTTCCACTTCTTCTTCTTCCTCTTCTTCTCCTTCTACCACCTCTTCTAACTCCTCCCGTTCTCCTGCTTCCACTTCTTCTTCTTCATCTCCTTTCATTCCACTACTTCCTCCTATTCCTCTTATTCTCTCCTTCTACCACTACTTCTACTTCTACTTATTGTTCTTCTTTATTTTCGTCTCCTTCTACCACTTCTTCTAGTTCTACTTGTTGTTCTTCTTAATTTTCGTCTCCTTTTTCCGCTTCTTCTGCTGAAACTTCTTCTTCCTCCTCTTCTTCCATTTCTTCTCCTTCCACAACTTCTTCTTCTTTCCTTTCCGTCTTCTCCTTCCTCTTTTTGTCCATCCCCCACTTCTGTTGCTTCCCATTGTTGCTCTTCCTTTTCTTCTCATTTCCCCAAATCTTATGCTTATACTTCTTCTTCTTCTTCCTCTTCTCCTCCAGCTTCAACTTCTTCTGCTTCTTCTTCCCTTCCCCTCCCCTCCTTCTTCCTTTTCCTCCTTTTCTCCTTGTTCCAACCAAGTCTTCTTCTTCAACTAACCTCCTTCCACTACTTCTTCTTCCTCCTCTTGTTCACCTTCTTCAACTTCTTCACTTTCCACATCTTCTTCTTATTCCTTTTCTTCTCCTTCTTCCACTTCTTCTAGTTACTCGCCTTCTTCTTCCTCTTCTTATCTTTCATCCACTTCTCGTGCCTCCTCTTGTTCTTTTGCTTCCACTTCTTCTTCATCCTCTCCTTTCCTTTCTTTTCTTCCTCTTCATCTCCTTCTTCTTCTTCCTTTCCTTCGTGATATCCCTCTTTTTCTCCTTCTTCTACTTCCACTTGCATTTCTACCTCTTGTTCTCCTTCCACTTCTTCTCCATCATCCCCACTCTTTCAACTACTTCTTCGTCTTCCTCTTGTTCACCTTCTTCCACTTCTACTACATCCACTTGTTCTTCTTCTTCCCTCTCTTCTCCTTCCTGCCCTTCTTCTGCCTACACTTCCTCTTTTCCCTCTCCTTCTTCTTCTCCTCCTTGTTCCACTTCTTCTTCATCCCCTTTCCTTCCATTGCTTGTTCTTCCTCCTCTTTTTCTGATTCTTCCACTTCTTCTTCTTCCTCTTCTTCTCCTTCTGCCACCTCCTCTCACTCCTCCCGTTCTACTTCCTCCACTTCTTCTTCTTCATCTCCTTTTGATTCCACTACTTCCTCCTATTCGTCTTATTCTCTCCTTCTACCACTTCTTCTACTTCTACTTGTTGTTCTTCTTCAGTTTCGTCTCCTTCTTCCACTTCTTCTGCTTACACTTCTTCTTCTTCCTGTTCTTCTCCTTGTGCTTCTTCCTCATCTCTTACACATTCCACTTCTTCTGCTTTTTCTTCCCTTTCCTTCCCTTCCTTCTTCCTTTTCCTCCTTTTCTCCTTGTTCCAATTGTTCGTCTTCATCTCACCTCCTTCCACTACTTCTTCTTCCTCCGCTTCTTCTTCTCTTCCTTGTTCCATTTTCTCTTCATCCCCTTTCCTTCCATTGCTTCTTCTTCCTCCTCTTTTTCTCATTCTTCAACATCTTCTTCTTCTTCTTATTGTTCTCCTTCTTCCACTTGCACTTCTTCCTTTTCTTCTCGTTCTTCCACTTCTTCTTCTTCCTCTTCCTCTCGTTCTGCCACCTCTTCTCCATCCTCGCGTTCTCCTTCTTCCACATCTTCTACTTCATCTTCCTTCATTCCACTACTTCCTCCTACTTCTCTTATTCTCTATTTCTACCACTTCTTCTACTTCTACTTGTTGTTCTTCTTCATTTTCGTCTCCTTCTTCTGCTTCTTCTGCTTACACTTCTTCTTCTCCCTCTTGTTCCATTTCTTCTGCTTCCACAACTTCTTCTTCTTTCCTTTCCGTCTTCTCCTTCCTCTTTTTCTCCATCCCCCACTTCTATTGCTTCCCATTGTTGCTCTTCATCTTCTTCTCCTTCCCCCAAATCTTATGCTTACACTTCTTCTTCTTCTTCCTCTTCTCCTCCACATTCCACTTCTTCTGCTTCTTTTTCCCTTTCCTTCCCCTCCTTCTTCCTTTTCCTCCTTTTCTCCTTGTTCCAATTGTTCGTCTTCATCTCACCTCCTTCCACTACTTCTTCTTCCTCCTCTTCTTCACCTTTTTCAACTTCTTCACTTTTCACATCTTCTTCTTGTTCTTTTTCTTCTCCTTCTTCCACTTCTACTACATCCACTTGTTCTTCTACTTCTCTCTCTTCTCCTTCTTGCCCTTCTTCTGCCTACACTACGTCTTCTTCCTCCCCTTCTTCTTCTCCTCCTTGTTCCACTTCTTCTTCATCCCCTTTCCTTCCATTGCTTCTTCTTCCTTCTCTTTTTCTCATTCTTCCACTTCTTCTTCTTCTTCTTATTGTTCTCCTTCTTCCACTTGCACTCTTTCCTTTTCTTCTCGTTCTTCCACTTCTTCTTCTTCATCTTCTTCTCCTTCTACCACCTCTTCTTCCTCTTCCCTTTCTCCTTCATCCACTTCTTCTTCTTCATCTCCTTTCATTCCACTACTTTTGCCTATTCTTCTTATTCTCTCCTTCTACCACTTCTTCTACTTCTACTTGTTCTTCTTCTTCATTTTCGTCTCCTTCTTCTGCTTCTTCTGCTTCAGCTTCTTCTTCTTCATCTCCTTTCATTCCACTACTTCTACCACTTCTTCTACCTCTACTTGTTGTTCTTCTTCATTTTCATCTGCTTCTTCCACTTCTTCTGCTTACACTTCTTCTTCTTCCTCTTCTTCCATTTCTTCTCCTTCCACAACTTCTTCTTCTTTCCTTTCTGTCTTCTCCTTCCTCTTTTTCTCCATCCCCCACTTCTATTGCTTCCCATTATTACTCTTCCTCTTCTTCTCCTTCCCCCAAATCTTATGCTTACACTTCTTCATCTTCTTCCTCCTCTCCTCCAGCTTCCACTTCTTAACTTCTTCTTCCTTTCCCTTCCCCTCCTTCTTCCTTTTCCTCCTTCTTTCCTTGTTCCAAGTCTTCTTCTTCATCTAACCTCCTTCCACTACTTCTTCTTCCTCCTCTTGTTCACCTTCTTCAACTTCTTCACTTTCCACATCTTCTTCTTCTTCCTCTTCTGCTCCTTCTTCCACTTCTTCTAGTTACTCGCCTTTTTCTTCCTCTTCTTATCTTTCATCCACTTCTCCTACGTCCTCTTGTTCTCTTTCTTCCACTTCTTCTTCATCCTCTCCTTTCCTTTCTTTTCTTCCTCTTCATCTCATTCTTCTTCTTCCTTTCCTTCGTCATATCGCTCTTTTTCTCCTTCTTCTGCTTCGACTTGCATTTCTACCTCTTGTTCTCCTTCTTCCACTTCTTCTCCATCATCCCCACTCCTTCAACTACTTCTTCTTCTTCCTCTTGTTCACCTTCTTCCACTTCTACTACATCCACTTGTTCTTCTTCTTCCCTCTCTTCTCCTTCTTCCCCTTCTTTTACCTACACTACTTCTTCTTCTCCTCCTTGTTCCATTTCTTCTTCATCCCGTTTCCTTCCATTGCTTCTTCTTCCTCCTCTTTTTCTCATTCTTCCACTTCTTCTTCTTCTTCCTATTGTTCTCCCTGTTCCACTTGCACTTCTTCCTTTTCTTCTCGCTCTTCCACTTCTTCTTCTTCCTCTTCTTCTCCTTCTGCCCCTTCCTCTCACTCCTCCCGTTCTCCTTCTTCCGCTTCTTCTTCTTCATCTCCTTTCATTCCACTACTTCCTCCTATTTCTCTTATTCTCTCCTTCTACCACTTCTTCTACTTCTACTTGTTGTTCATCTTCATTTTCGTCTCCTTCTTCTGTTTCTTCTGCTTACACTTCTTCTTATTCTTCTTCTTCCATTTCTTCTCCTTCCACTACTTCTTCTTCTTTCCTTTCCGTTTTCTCCTTCCTCTTTTTCTCCATCCCCCACTTCTATTGCTTCCCATTGTTGCTCTTCCTCTTCTTCTCCTTCCCCCATATCTTATGCTTACACTTCTTCTTCTTCTTCTCCTCCAGATTCCGCTTCTTCTGCTTCTTCTTCCCTTCCCTTCCCATCCTTCTTCGTTTTCCTCCTTTTCTCCTTGTTCCAATTCTTCTTCTTCATCTCACCTCCTTCCACTACTTCTTATTCCTCCTCTTGTTCACCTTCTTCAACTTCTTCACTTTCCACATCTTCTTCTTCTTCCTTTTCTTCTCCTTCTGCCACTTCTTCTGGTTACTCTCCTTCTTCTTCCTCTTCTTATCTTTCTTCCAGTTCTCGTGCCTCCTCTTGTTCTCTTTCTTCCACTTCTTCTTCATCCTCTCCTTTCCTTTCTTTTCTTTTTCTTCATCTCTTTCTTCTTCTTCCTTTCCTTCGTCATATCCCTCTTTTTCTCCTTCTTCTACTTCCACTTGAATTTCTACCTCTTGTTCTCCTTCTTCCACTTCTTCTCCATCATGCCTACTCCTTCAACTACTTCTTCTTCTTCCTCTTGTTCACGTTCTTCCACTTCTACTACATCCACTTGTTCTTCTTCTTCCCCTTCTACTTCTTGCCCTTCTTCTGCCTACACCACTTCGTCAACCTCCCCTTCTTCTTCTCCTCCTTGTTCCACTTTTTCTTCATCCCCTTTCATTCCATTGCTTCTTCTACCTCCTCTTTTTCTCATTCTTCCACTTCTTCTTCTTCTTCCTATTGTTCTCCTTCTCCCACTTGCACTTCTTCCTTTTCTTCTCGTTCTTCCACTTCTTCTTCTTCCTCTTCTTCTCTTTCTGCCACCTCTTCTCCCTCCTCCCGTTCTCCTTCTTCCACTTCTTCTTCTTCATATCCTTTCTGATGTGAATGCCGAAGACAATGACTTTTCATTTTTTGTAACGTTTCATTAATTTAGGAATTAATGTAACATGCAATTAATCATATGTGATAATTGTGTGATAATGAAGTATTTAATTTTTCTTTTAGGAGTTATGATTTTGAACAGCCACCTAGTTCTATAAATAGGGGTTGAATTGTACTCAAAGGACAACCATTGAATTAATGAAATTATATTTGGGTTTTACCCTTTTGTGAGAGATGAATTTCTCTTTAGAACTTATCACGGAATTTTTCCTTGTGGCGTTCTGCTAGACTTATCAAGGGTAAATCACTATCCTTGTGGCGTCATATGACTTATCTTCCATCATTGGAAGTGGTGTCATTTATCCCTTTGTTAAACCATTTTCATCCTTTCCATTTTCTTGTTTACCCAATTCTCATTGTTTTGTTAACTTATTACCTTCCAACCTAGATAGATCTGCAAAACGAATTCAACCCCTCTGGATTTCTATCAGTTGGTATCAGAGCTTCGGCTCTAGGTTTGGAACTATGGTGGATATTTTTTATACAAGATGTTTAATCGAAGGTCATTTGTGTTTATTTGAAGTTGATGAAGAAAGTTATAGCAACGTGGTGAGCGAAAGATTGGTGAATAAACTTAACTTACCAACGAGTCTTCATCCTAGGCAAACTAAGTTTAGATTCACTATTGGAAAATATGTGGAGGAAGTGACATGCGATATTGCTCCCATGGACTCATGTCATTTTCTTTTAGGGAAAGCTTGGTTGCAGGGTAAAAGGATAAATTCTGAATTTAATGCATGAATTTTTACAAGTTACATTTGATCCTGGAGGTTGATTTTGTTTATTTTAAATTATAAGTGAATAAAATTGATAGGAAAATAAAGTCATAGATTCGAGGACGAATCTTTTCGAAGAAGGAGGGAATGATGTGAATGCCGAAGACAATGACTTTTCATTTTTTGTAACATTTCATTAATTTAGGAATTAATGTAACATGCAATTAATCATATGTGATAATTGCGTGATAATGAAGTATTTAATTTTTCTTTTAGGAGTTATGATTTTGAACAGCCACCTAGTTCTATAAATAGGGGTTGAATTGTACTCAAAGGACAACCATTGAATTAATGAAATTATATTTGGGTTTTACCCTTTTGTGAGAGATGAATTTCTCTTTAGAACTTATCAAGGAATTTTTCCTTATGGCGTTCTCCTAGACTTATCAAGGGTAAATCACCACCCTTATGGCGTCATATGACTTATCTTCCATCCTTGGAAGTGGCGTCATCTATCTTTTCGTTAAACCATTTTCATCCTTTCCATTTTCTTGTTTATCCAATTTTCATGGTTTTGTTAACTTATTACCTTCCAACCTAGATAGATCCGCAAAACGAATCCAACCCCTCTGGATTTCTATCACTTTCATTCCACTACTCCCTCCTATTCCTCTTATTCTCTCCTTCTACCACTTCTTCTACTTCTACTTGTTCTTCTTCTTCATTTTCGTCTCCTTCTTCCGCTTCTTCTGCTTCCACTTCTTCTACCTCTACTTGTTGTTCTTCTTCATTTTTGTCTCCTTTTTCCGCTTCTTCTGCTTACACTTCTTCTTCTTCCTCTTCTTCCATTTCTTCTCCTTCCACAACTTCTTCTTCTTTCCTTTCCGTCTTCTCCTTCCTCTTTTTCTCCATCCCCCACTTCTGTTGCTTCCCATTGTTGTTCTTCCTCTTCTTCTCCTTCCCCCAAATCTTATGCTTACACTTCTTCTTCTTCTTCCTCTTCTCCTCCAGATTCCACTTCTTCTGCTTCTTCTTCCCTTCCCTACCCCTCCTTTTCCTTTTCTTCCTTTTCTCCTTGTTCCAATTTTTCTTCTTCATCTCACCTCCTTCCACTACTTCTTTTGCCTCCTCTTGTTCACCTTCTTCACATTCCACATCTTCTTCTTCTTCCTTTTTTTCTCCTTCTTCCACTTCTTCTAGTTACTCTCCTTCTTCTTCGTCTTCTTATCTTTCTTCCACTTCTCCTGCCTCCTCTTGTTCTCTTTCTTCCACTTCTTCTTCATCCTCTCCTTTCCTTTCTTTTCTTCCTCTTCATCTCCTTCTTCTTCTTCCTTTCCTTCGTCATATCCCTCTTTTTCTCCTTCTTCTGCTTCCACTTGCATTTCTACCTCTTTTTCTCATTCTTCCACATCTTCTCCATCATCCCCACTCCTTCAACTACTTCTTCTTCTTCCTCTTGTTCACCTTCTTCCACCTCTACTATATCCACTTGTTCTTCTTCTTCCCTCTCTTCTCCTTCTTGCCCTTCTTCTGCCTACACGACTTCTTCTTCCTCCCGTTCTTCTTTTCCTCCTTGTTCCACTTCTCCTGCCTCCTCTTGTTCTCTTTCTTCCACTTCTTTTTCATCCTCTCCTTTCCTTTCTTTTCTTCCTCTTCATCTCATTCTTCTTCTTCCTTTCCTTCGTCATATCGCTCTTTTTCTCCTTCTTCTGCTTCCACTTACATTTCTACCTCTTGTTCTCCTTCTTCCACTTCTTCTCCATCTCCCCACTCCTTCAACTACTTCTTCTTCTTCCTCTTGTTCACCTTCTTCCACTTCTACTACATCCACTTGTTCTTCTTCTTCCCTCTCTTCTCCTTCTTCCCCTTCTTTTACCTACATTACTTCTTCTTCTCCTCCTTGTTCCACTTCTTCTTCACCCCCTTTCCTTCCATTGCTTCTTCCTCCTCCTCTTTTTCTCATTCTTCCACTTCTTGTTCTTCTTCCTATTGTTCTCCTTCTTCCACTTGGACTTCTTCTTTTTCTACTCGTTCTACCACTTCTTCTTCCTCTTCTTCTCCTTCTGCCACCTCTTCTCCTCCCTTCTGTTCTCCTGCATCCACTTCTTCTTCTTCATCTCCATTCATTCCACTACTTCCTCCTATTCGTCTTATTCTGTCCTTCTACCACTTCTTCTACTTCTACTTGTTGTTCTTCTTCATTTTCGTCTCCTTCTTTCGCTTCTTCTGCTTACACTTCTTCTTGTTCCTCTTCTTCCATTTCTTTTCCTTCCACAACTTCTTCTTCTTTACTTTCCATCTTCGCCTTCCTCTTTTTCTGCGTCCCCTACTTCTGTTGCTTCCCATTGATGCTCTTCCTCTTCTTCTCCTTCCCCCAAATCTTATGCTTACACTTCTTCTTCTTTTTCCTCGTCTCCTCCAGATTCCACCTCTTCTGCTTCTTCTTCGCTTCCCTTCCCTTCCCCTCCTTCTTCCATTTCCTCCTTTTCTCCTTGTTCCAATTCTTCTTCTTCATCTCACCTCCTTCCACTACTTCTTCCTCATCTTGTTCACCGTCTTCACCTTCTTCACTTTCCACATCTTCTTCTTCTTCCTTTACTTCTCCTTCTTCCAATTCTTCTAGTTACTCTCCTTCTTCTTCCTCTTCTAATCTTTCTTCCACTTCCCCTACCTCCTCTTGTTCTCTTTCTTCCTTCATCCTCTTATTTCCTTTCTTTTCTTCCACTTCATCTCCTTCTTCTTCTTCCTTTCCTTCGTCATATCACTCTTTTTCTCCTTCTTCTGCTTCCATTTGCATTTCTACCTCTTCTTCTCCTTCTTCCATTTCTTCTCCATCATCCCCACTTCTTCAACTACTTCTTCTTCTTCCTCTTGTTCACCTTCTTCCACTTCTACTACATCCACTTGTTCTTCTTCTTCCCTCTCTTCTCCTTCTTGCCCTCCTTCTGCCTACACTACTTCTTCTTCCTCCCCTTCTTCTTCTCCTCCTTGTTCCACTTCTTCTTCATCCCCTTTCCTTCAATTGCTTTTTCTTCTTCCTTTTTTTCTCATTCTTCCACTTCTTCTTTTTCTTCCTATTTTTCTCCTTCTTCCACTTTCACTTCTTCCTTTTCTTCTCGTTCTTCCACTTCTTCTTCTTCCTCTTCTTCTCCTTCTGCCACCTCTTCTCCCTCCTCCCGTTCTCCTTCTTCCACTACCTCTTCTTCATTTCCTTTCATTCCACTACTTGCACTTCCTGTTCCTCTTCTTCTCTCCTTCAACCACTTCTTCTACTTCTACTTGTTGTTCTTCTTCATTTTCGTCTCTTTCTTCAGCTTCTTCTACTTAGACTTCCTCTTCTTCCCTTACCTTCCCCTCCTTCTTCCTTTACCTCCTTTTCTCCTTGTTCCAATTCTTCTTCTTCATCTCACCTCCTTCCACTACTTCTTCTTCCTCCTCTTGTTCACCTTCCTCACTTTCCACATCTTTTTCTTCTTCCTTTTCTTCTCCTTCTTCCACTTCCTCTAGTTACTCTCCTTCTTCTTCCTCTTCTTATCTTTCTTCCACTTCTCCTGCCTCCTCTTATTCTCTTTCTTCCACTTCTTCTTCATCCTCTCCTTTCCTTTCTTTTCTTCCTCTTCATCTCCTTCTTCTTCTTCCTTTCCTTCGTCATATCCCTCTTTCTCTCCTTCTTCTGCTTCCACTTGCATGTCTACCTCTTGTCCTCCTTCTTCCACTGCTTCTCCATCATCCCCACTCCTTCAACTACTTCTTCTTCTTCCTCTTGTTCACCTTCTTCCACTTCTACTACATCCACTTGTTCTTCTTCCTCCCTCTCTTCTCCTTCTTGCCCTTCTTCTGCCTACACTACTTCTTCTTCCTCTGCTTCTTCTTCGCCTCCTTGTTCCACTTCTTCTTCATCCCCTTTCCTTCTATTGCTTCTTCTTCCTCCTCTTTTTCTCATTCTTCCACTTCTTCTTCTTATTGTTCTCCTTCTTTGACATGCACTTCTTCCTTTTCTTCTCATTCTTCCACTTCTTCTTCTTCCTCTTCTTCTCCTTCTGCCACCACTTCTTCCACTTCTCCAAAGTGGTTGGATTCGTTTTGCGAATGTATCTAGGTTGGAAGGTAATAAGTTAACAAAACAATGAGAATTGGGTAAACAAGAAAATGGAAAGGATGAAAATGGTTTAACGAAAAGATAGATGACGCCACTTCCAAGGATGGAAGATAAGTGATATGACGCCACAAGGGTGGTGATTTACCCTTGATAAGTCTAGGAGAACGCCACAAGGAAAAATTCCTTGATATGTTCTAAAGAGAAATTCATCTCTCACAAAAGGGTAAAACCCAAATATAATTTCACTAATTCAATGGTTCTCCTTTGAGTACAATTCAACCCCTATTTATAGAACTAGGTGACTGTTCAAAATCATAACTCTCAAAAGAAAATTAAATACTCCATTATCACGCAATTATCACATATGATTAATTGCATGTTACATTAATTCCTAAATTAATGAAACGTTACAAAAAATGAAAAGTCATTGTCTTCGGCATTCACATAACAAGAAGAAGTGGTAGAAGGAGAGAATAAGAGGAATAGGAGGAAGTAGTGGAATGAAAGGAGATGAAGAAGAAGAAGTGGAAGAAGGAGAACGGGAGGAGGGAGAAGAGGTGGCAGAAGGAGAAGAAGAAGAAGTGGAAAAACGAGAAGAAAAGGAAGAAGTGTAAGTGGAAGAAGGAGAACTATAGGAGGAAGAAGAAAAAGTGGAAGAATGAGAAAAAGAGGAGGAAGAAGAAGCAATGAAAGGAAAGGGGATGAAGAAGAAGTGGAACAAGGAGGAGAAGAAGAAGTGGAGGAAGAAGAAGTAGTGTAGGCAGAAGAAAGGCAACAATGAGAAGAGAGGGAAGAAGAAGAACAAGTGGATGTAATAGATGTGGAAGAAGGTGAAGAAGGTGAAGAAGAGGAAGAAGAAGAAGTAGTTGAAGGAGTGGGGATGATGGAGAAGAAGTGGAAGAAAGAGAACAAGAGGTAGAAATGCAAGTGTAAGCAGAAGAAGGAGAAAAAGAGGGATATGATGAAGGAAAGGAAGAAGAAGAAGGAGATGAAGAGGAAGAAAAGAAAGGAAAGGAAAGGATGAAGAAGAAGTGGAAGAAAGGTAAGAAGAGGAAGAAGAAGGAGGGTAACTAGAAGAAGGAGAAGAAAAGGAAGAAGAAGAAGATGTGGAAAGTGAAGAAAGTGAACAAGAGGAGGAAGAAGAAGTAGTGGAAGGAGGTGAGATGAAGAAGAAGAATTGGAACAAGGAGAAAAGGAGGAAAAGGAAGAAGGAGGGGAAGAGAAGGGAAGAAGAAGCAAAAGAAGTGGAATCTGGAGGAGAAGAGGAAGAAGAAGAAGAAGTGTAAGCATAAGATATGGTAGAAGGAAAAGAAGAGGAAGAGCAACAATGGGAAGCAACAGAAGTCGGGGATGGAGAAAAAAAGGAAGGAGAAGACGGAAAGGAAAGAAGAAGAAGTTGTGGAAGGATAAGAAATGGAAGAAGAAGAAGTGTAAGGAGAAGAAGCAAAAGAAGGAGACGAAAATGAAGAAGAACAACAAGTAGAAGTAGAAGAAGTGGTAGAAGGAGAGAATAAGAGGAATAGGAGGAAGTAGTGGAATGAAAGGAGATGAAGAAGAAGAAGTGGAAGAAGGAGAACAGGAGGAGGAAGAAGAGGTGGCAGAAGGAGAAGAAGAGGAAGAAGAAGAAGTGGAAGAACGAGAAGAAAAGGAAGAAGTGCAAGTGGAAGAAGGAGACCAATAGGAAGAAGAAGAAGAAGTGGAAGAATGAGAAAAAGAGGAGGAAGAAGAAGCAATGGAAGGAAAGGGTAATGAGGAAGAAGTGGAACAAGGAGGAGAAGAAGAAGGGGAGGAAGAAGAAGTAGTGTAGGCAGAAGAAGGGGAACAAGGAGAAGAGAGGGAAGAAGAAGAACAAGTGGACATAGTAAAAGTGGAAGAAGGTAAACAAGAGGAAGAAGAAGAAGTAGTTGAAGAGGTGGGGATGATGGAAAAATGGAGGAAGGAGAACAAGAGGTAGAAATGCAAGTGGAAGCAGAAGAAGGAGAAAAAGAGGGATATCACGAAGGAAAGGAAGAAGAAGAAGGAGATGAAGAGGAAGAAAACAAAGGAAAGGAGATGATGAAGAAGAAGTGGAAGAAGGAGAACAAGAGGAGGCAGGAGAAGTGGATGAATGATAAGCAGAGGAAGAAGAAGGAGACTAAGTAGAAGGAGTGGAAGAAGGAGAAGAAAAGGAAGAAGAACAAGATGTGGAAAGTGAAGAAGTTGAAGAAGGTGAACAAGAGGAGGAAGAAGAAGTAGTGGAAGGAGGTGAGATGAAGAAGAAGAATTGGAACAAGGAGAAAAGGAGGAAAAGGAAGAAGAAGAGGAAGGGAAGGGAAGAAGAAGCAGAAGAAGTGGAAGCTGGAGGAGAAGAGGAAGAAGAAGAAGAAGTGTAAGCATAAGATTTTGGGGAAGGAGAAGCGGAGGAAGAGCAACAATGGGAAGAACAGAAGTGGGAGAAGGAGAAAAAGAGGAAGGAGAAGACGTTAAGGAAACAAGAAGTTGTGGAAGGAGAAGAAATGGAAAAAGAGGAAGAAGAAGCAGTGCAAGCAGAAGAAGCGAAGGGGAACAACAAGTAGAAGTAGAAGAAGTGGTAGAAGGAGAGAATAAGAGGAATAAGAGGAAGTAGTGGAATGAAAGGAGACGAAGAAAGAAGAAGTGGAAGAAGGAGAACGGGAGGAGGGAGAAGAGGTGGCAGAAGGAGAAGAAGAGGAAGAAGAAGAAGTGGAAGAATGAGAAGAAAAGGAAGAAGTGCAAGTGGAAGAAGGAGAACAATAGGAAGAAGAAGAAGAAGTGGAAGAATGAGAAAAAGAGAAGGAAGAAGAAGAAATGGAAAGGAAGGGTATGAAGAAGAAGTGAAAAGAGGAAGAGTAGAAGAAGGGGAGGAAGAAGAAGTAGTGTAGGCAGAAGAAGGGCAAGAAGGAGAAGAGAGGGAAGAAGAAGAACAAGTGGAAGTAGTAGAAGTGGAAGAATGTGAACAAGAGGAAGAAGAAGAAGTAGTTGAAGGAGTGGGGATGATGGAGAAGAAGTGGAAGAAGGAGAACAAGAGGTAGAAATGCAAGTGGAAGCAGAAGAAGGAGAAAAAGATGGATATGAAGAAGGAAAGGAGGTAGAAGAAGGAGATGAAGAGGAAGAAAAGAAAGGAAAGGAGAGGATGAAGAAGAAGTGGAAGAAAGAGAACAAGAGGAGGCACGAGAACTGGAAGAAAGATAAGAAGAGGAAGAAGAAGGACAAGTGGATGTAGTAGAAGTGGAAGAAGGTGAACAAGAGGAAGAAGAAGTAGTTGAAGGAGTGGGGATGATGGAGAAGAAGTTGAAGAAGGAGAACAAGAGGTAGAAACGCAAGTGGAAGCAGAAGAAGGAGAAAAGGAGGGATATGACGAAGGAAAGGAAGAAGAAGAAGGAGATGAAGAGGAAGAAAGGAAAGGAAAGGATAGGATGAAGAAGAAGTGGTAGAAAGATAAGAAGAGGAAGAAGAAGGGGAGTAACTAGAAGAAGTGGTAGAAGGAGAAGAAAAGGAAGATGAAGAAGATATGGAAAGTGAAGAAGGTGAAGGAGAGGAGGAAGAAGAAGTAGTGGAAGGAGGTGAGATGAAGAAGAAGAATTGGAACAAGGAGAAAAGGAGGAAAAGGAAGAAGGAGGGGAATGGAAGGGAAGAAGAAGCAGAAGAAGTGGAATCTGGAAAAGAAGAGGAAGAAGAAGAACAAGTGTAAGCAGAAGATTTGGGGGAAGGAGAAGAAGAGGAAGAGCAGCAATCGGAAGCAACAGACGTGGGGGATGGAGAAAAAAAGGAAGGAGAAGACAGAAAGGAAAGAAGAAGAAGTTGTGGAAGGAGAAGAAATGGAAGAAAAGGAAGAAGGAGGAGAGTAACTAGAAGAAGTGGTAGAAGGAGAAGAAAAGGAAGAAGAAGAAGATATGAAAAGTGAAGAAGTTGAAGAAGGTGAACAAGAGGAGGGAGAAGAAGTAGTGGAAATAGGTGAGATGAAGAAGAAGAATTGGAACAAGGAGAAAAGGAGGAAAAGGAAGAAAGAGGGGAAGGGAAGGGAAGAAGAAGCAGAAGAACTGGAATCTAGAGGAGAAGAGGAAGAAGAAGAAGAAGTGTAAGCATAGGATTTGGGTGAAGGAGAAGAAGAGGAAGAGCAACAATGGGAAGCAACAGAAGTGGGGGTTGGAGAAAAAGAGGAAGGAGAAGACGGAAAGGATAGAAGAAGAAGTTGTGGAAGGAGAAGAAATAGAAAAAGAGGAAGGAGAAGACGGAAAGGAAAGAAGAAGTTGTGGGAGGATAAGAAATGGAAGAAGAGGAACAAGAAGAAGTGTAAGCAGAAGAAGCGGAAGAAGGAGACGAAAATGAATAAGAACAACAAGTAGAAGTAGAAGAAGTGGTAGAAGGAGAGAATAAGACAAATAGGAGGAAGTAGTGGAATGAAAGGTGATGAAGAAGAAGAATGGAAGAAGGAGAACAGGACGAGTGAGAAGAGGTGGCAGAAGGAGAAGGAGAGGAAGAAGAAGAAGTGCAAGAACGAGAAGAAAAGGAAGAAGTGCAAGTGGAAGAGGGAGAACAATAGGAAGAAGAAGAAGAAGTGGAAGAATGAGAAAAATAGGAGGAAGAAGAAGCAATGGAAGGAAAGGGGATGAAGAAGAAGTGGAACAAGGAGGAGAAGAAGAAGGGGACGAAGAAGAAGTAGTATAGGGAGAAGAAGGGCAAGAAGGAGAAGAGAGGGAAGAAGAAGAACAAGTGGATATAGTAGAAGTACAAGAAGGTGAACAAGAGGAAGAAGACGAAGTAGTTGAATTAGTGGGGATGATGGAGAAGAAGTGGAAGAAGGAGAGCCAGAGGTAGAAATGCAACTGGAAGCAGAAGAATGAGAAAAAGAGGGATATGACGAAGGAAAGGAAGAAGAAGAAGGAGATGAAGAGGAAGAAAAGAAAGGAAAGGAGAGGATGAAGAAGAAGTTGAAGAAAGAGAACAAGAGGAGGCAGGAGAAGTGGAAGAAAGATAAGAAGTGGAAGAAGAAGGAGAGTAACTAGAAGAAGTGGAAGAAGGAGAAGAAAAGGAAGAAGAAGAAGATGTGGAAAGTGAAGAACTTGAAGAAGGTGAATAAGAGGAGGAAAAAGAAGAAATGGAAGAAGGTGAGATGAAGAAGAAGAATTAGAACAAGGAGAAAAGGAAGAAAAGGAAGAAGGAGGGGAAGGGAAGGGAAGAAGAGCAGAAGAAGTGGAATCCAGAGGAGAAGAGGAAGAAGAAGAAGAAGTGTAAGCATAAGATTTGGGGGAAGGAGAAGAAGAGGAAGAGCAACAATGGGAAGCAACAGAAGTGGGGTTTGGAGAAAAAGAGGAAGGAGAAGACGGAAAGGAAAGAAGAAGAAGTTGTGGAAGGAGAAGAAATGGAAGAAGAGGAAGAAGAAGAATTGTAAGGAGAAGAAGCGGAAGAAGGAGACGAAAATGAAGAAGAACAACAAGTAGAAGTAGAAGAAGTGGTAGAAGGAGAGAATAAGAGGGATAGGAGGAAGTAATGGAATGAAAGGAGATGAAGAAGAAGAATGGAAGAAGGATAACGGGAGGAGTGAGAAGAGTTGGCAGAAGGAGAAGAAGAGGAAGAAGAAGAAGTGGAAGAATGAGAAGAAAAGGAAGAAGTAGGAGTGGAAGAGGGAGAACAATAGGAAGAAGAAGAAGAAGTGGAAGAATGAGAAAAATAGGAGGAAGAAGAAGCAATGGAAGGAAAGGGGATGAAGAAGAAGTGGAACAAGGAGGAGGAGAAGAAGGGGACGAAGAAGAAGTAGTGTAGGGAGAAGAAGGGCAAGAAGGAGAAGAGAGGGAAGAAGAAGAACAAGTGGATGTAGTAGAAGTAGAAGAAGGTGAACAAGAGGAAGAAGAAGAAGTAGTTGAATTAGTGGGGATGATGGAGAAGGAGTGGAAGAAGGAGAACAAGAGGTAGAAATGCAAGTGGAAGCAGAAGAAGGAGAAAAAGAGGGATATGACGAAGGAAAGGAAGAAGAAGAAGGAGATGAAGAGGAAGAAAAGAAAGGAAAGGAGAGGATGAAGAAGAAGTGGAAGAAAGAGAATAAGAGGAGGCAGGAGAAGTGGAAGAAAGATAAGAAGAGGAAGAACAAGGAGAGTAAGTAGAAGAGGTGGAAGAAGGAGAAGAAAAGGAAGAAGAAGAACATGTGGAAAGTTAAGAAGATCAACAAGAGGAGGAAGAAGAAGTAGTGGAAGAAGGTGAGATGAAGAAGAAGAATTGGAACAAGGAGAAAAGGAGGAAATGGAAGAAGGAGGGGAAGGGAAGGGAAGAAGAAGCAGAAGAAGTGGAATCTAGAGGAGAAGAGGAAGAAGAAGAAGAAGTGTAAGCATAAGATTTGGGGGAAGGAGAAGAAGAGCAAGAGCAATAATGGGAAGCAACAGAAGTAGGGGTTGGAGAAAAAAAGGAAGGAGAAGACGGAAAGGAAAGAAGAGGAAGAAGAAGAAGTGTAAGCAGAAGAAGCGAAAGAAGGAGACAAAAATGAAGAAGAACAACAAGTAGAAGTAGAAGAAGTGGTAGAAGGAGAAAATAAGAGGAATAGGGGGAAGTAGTGGAATGAAAGGAGATGAAGAAGAAGAAGTGGAAGACGGAGAACTGGAGGAGGGAGAAAAGGTGGCAGAAGGAGAAGAGGAGGAAGAAGAAGAAGTGGAAAAATGAGAAGAAAAGGAAGAAGTGCAAGTGGAAGAAGGAGAACAACAGGAACAAGAAAAGAAGTGGAAGAATGAGAAAAAGAGGAGGAAGAAGAAGCAATGGAAGGAAAGGGGATGAACAAGAAGTGGAACAAGGAGGAGAAGAAGAAGGGGAGGAAGAAGAAGTAGTGTAGGCAGAAGAAGGGCAAGAAGGAGAAGAGAGAGAAGAGGAAGAAAAAGTGGATGTAGTAGAAGTGGAAGAAGGTGAGCAAGAGAAAGCAGAAGAAGTAGTTGAAGGAGTGGGGATGATGGAGAAGAAGTGGAAGAAGGAGAACAAGAGGTAGAAGTGCAAGTGGAAGTAGAAGAAGGAGAAAAAGAGGGATATGACGAAGGAAAGGAAGAAGAAGAAGGAGATGAAGAGGAAGAAAAGGAGAGGATGAAGAAGAAGTGGAACAAAGAGAACAAGAGGAGACAGGAGAAGTGGAAGAAAGATAAGAAGAGGAAGAAGAAGGAGAGTAACTAGAAGAAGTGGAAGAAGGAGAAGAAAAGGAAGAAGAAGAAGATGTGGAAAGTGAAGAATTTGAAGAAGGTGAACAAGAGGAGGAAGAAGAAGTAGTGGAAGGAGGTGAGATGAAGAAGAAGAATTGGAACAAGGAGAAAGGAAGAAAAGGAAGAAGAAACGGAAG
The DNA here is from genome assembly GCA_037954015.1 of Psophocarpus tetragonolobus. Taxonomy (NCBI): domain Eukaryota; kingdom Viridiplantae; phylum Streptophyta; class Magnoliopsida; order Fabales; family Fabaceae; genus Psophocarpus; species Psophocarpus tetragonolobus. The sequence goes on from CM075694.1 coordinate 22,420,806, forward strand.
AGAAGGGAAGAAGAAGCAGAAGAAGTGCAATCTGGAGGAGAAGAGGAAGAAGAAGAAGAAGTGTAAGCGTAGGATTTGGGGGGAAGGAGAAGAGGAAGAGCAACAATGGGAAGCAACAGAAGTGGGGGATGGAGAAAAAGAGGAAGGAGAAGATGGAAAGGAAAGAAGAAGACGTTGTGGAAGGAGAAGAAATGGAAGAAGAGAAAGAAGAATTCTAAGCAAAAGAAGCGGAAGAAGGAGACGAAAATGAAGAAGAACAACAAGTAGAAGTAGAATAGGTGGTAGAAGGAGAGAATAAGAGGAATCGGAGGAAGTAGTGGAATGAAAGGAGATGAAGAAGAAGAAGTGGAAGGAGGAGAACACGAGCAGGGAGAAGAGGTGGCAGAAGTAGAAGAAGAGGAAGAAGAAAGGAGAGTAACCAAAAGAAGTGGAAGAAGCAGAAGAAGAGGAAGATGAAGAAGATGTGGAAAGTGAAGAAGGTGAACAAGAGGAGGAAGAAGAAGTAGTTGAAGGAGGTGAGATGAACAAGAAGAATTGGAAAAAGGACAAAAGGAGGAAAAGGAAGAAGGAGGGGAAGGGAAGGGAAGGGCAGAAGAAGCAGAAGAGGTGCAATCTGGAGGAGAGGAGGAAGAAAAAGAAGAAGTGTAAGCATAAGATTTGGGGGAAGGACAAGAACAGAAAGAGCAACAATGGGAAGCAACAGAAGTGGGGGATGGAGAAAAAGAGGAAGGACAAGACGGAAAGCAAAGAAGAAGAAGTTGTGGAAGGAGGAGAAGTGGAAGAAGAGGAAGAAGAAGAAGTGTAAGCAGAAGAAGCGGAAGAAGGAGACGAAAATGAAGAAGAACAACAAGTAGAAGTAGAAGAAGTGGTAGCAGCAGAGAATAAGAGGAATAGGAGGAAGTAATGGAATCAAAGGAGATGAAGAAGAAGAAGTGGAAGAAGGAGAACGGGAGGAGGAAGAAGAGGTGGGAGAAGGAGAAGAAGAGGAAGAAGAAGAAGTGGAAGAACGAGAAGAAAAGGAAGAAGTGCAAGTGGAAGAAGGAGAACAATACGAAGAAGAAGAGGAAGCGGAGGAAAGAGAAAAAGAGGAGGAAGAAGAAGCAATGGAAGGAAAGGGGATGAAGAAGAAGTGGAACAAGGAGGAAGAAGAAGTAGAGTAGGAAGAAGAAGCGCAAGAAGGAGAAGAGAGGGAAGAAGAAGAACAAGTGGATGTAGTAGAGGGGGAAGAAGGTGAACAAGAGGAAGAAGAAGAAGTAGTTGAAGGAGAGGGGATGATGGAGAAGAAGTGGAAGAAGGAGAAAAAGAGGTAGAAATGCATGGGGAAGCAGAAGAAGGAGAAAAAGAGGGATATGACGAAGGAAAGGAAGAAGAAGAAGCAGATGAAGAGGAATAAAAGAAAGGAAAGGAGAGGATGAAGAAGAAGTGAAAGAAAGAGAACAAGAGGAGGCAGGAGTAGTGGAAGAAATATAAGAAGAGGAAGAAGAAGGAGAGTAACTACAAGAAGCGGAAGAAGGAGAAGAAAAGGAAGAAGAAGAAGATGTGGAAAGTGAAGAAGTTGAAGAAAAACAACAAGTAGAAGTAGAAGGAGTGGTAGAAGTGGTGGAATGAAAGGAGATGAAGAAGAAGAAGTGGAAGAAGGAGAATGGGAGGAGGGAGAAGAGGTGGCAGAAGGAGAAGAAAGGGACGAAGGAGAACTGGAAGAACGAGAAGAAAAGGAAGAAACAGTGCAAGTGGAAGAAGGAAAACAATAGGAAGAAGAAGAAGAAGTGGAGGAATGAGAAAAAGAGGAGGAAGAAGAAGCAATTGAAGGAAAGGGGATGAAGAAGAAGTGGAACAAGGGGGAGAAGAAGAAGAGGAGGAAGACGAAGTAGTGTAGGTAGAAGAAGGGCAAGAAGGAGAAGAGAGAGAAGAGGAAGAAAAAGTGGATGTAGTAGAAGTGGAAGAAGGTGAGCAAGAGGAAGCAGAAGAAGTAGTTGAAGGAGTGGGGATGATGGAGAAGAAGTGGAAGAAGGAGAACAAGAGGTAGAAATGCAAGTAGAAGCAGAAAAAAGAGAAAAAGAGGGATATGACGAAGGAAAGGAAGAAGAAGAAGGAGATGAAGATGTAGAAGAACAACAAGTAGAAGAAGTGGTAGAAGGAGACGAAAATGAAGAAGAACAACAAGTAGAAGAAGTGGTAAAAGGAGAGAATAAGAGGAATAGGAGGAAGTACTGGAATGAAAGGAAATGAAGAAGAAGAAGTGGAAGAAGGAGAACGGGTGGAGGGAGAAGAGGTGGCAGAAGGAGAAGAAGAGGAAGTAGAAGAAATGGAAGAACGAGAAGAAAAGGAAGCAGTGCAAGGGGAAGAAAGAGAACAATAGGAAGAAGAAGAAGAAGAAGTGGAAGAATGAGAAAAAAGGAGGAAGAAGAAGGAATGGAAGGAAAGGGGATGAAGAAGAAGTGGAACAAGGAGGAGAAGAAGAAGGGGAGGAAGAAGAAGTAGTGTAGGCAGAAGAAGGGCAAGAACGAGAAGAGAGGGAAAAAGAAGAACAAGTGGATGTATTAGAGGTCGAAGAAGGTGAACAAGAGGAAGAAGAAGAGGTAGTTGAAGGAGTGGGGATGATGGAGAAAAGTGCAAGAAGGAGAACAAGAGGTAGAAATGCAAGTGGAAGCAGAAGAAGGAGAAAAAGAGGGATATCACGAAGGAAAGGAAGAAGAAGAAGGAGATGAAGAGGAAGAAAAGAAAGGAAAGGAGAGGATGAAGAAGAAGTGGAAGAAAGAGAACAAGCGGAGGCAGGAGAAGTGGAAGAAAGATAAGAAGAGGAAGAATAACTAGAAGAAGTGGAAGAAGGAGAAGAAAAGGAAGAACAAGAAGATGTGGAAAGTGAAGAAGGTGAACAAGAGGGGGAAGAAGAAGTAGTGGAAGGAGGTGAGATGAAGAAGATGAATTGGAACAAGGAGAAAAGGAGGAAAAGGAAGAAGAAGGGGAAGGGAATGGAACGGAAGAAGAAGCTGAAGAAGTGGAATCTAGAGGAGAAGAGGAAGAAGAAGATAAAGTGTAAGCATAAGATTTGGGGGAAGGAGAAGAAGAGGAAGAGTAACAATGGGAAGCAACAGAAGTGGGGGATGGAGAAAAAGAGGAAGGAGAAGACGAAAAGGAAAGAAGAAGAAGTTGTGGAAGGAGAAAAAATGGAAGAAGTGGAAGAAGAAGAAGTGTAAGAATGAGAAGAAAAGGAAGAAGTGCAAGTGGAAGAAGGAGAACAATAGGAAGAAGAAGAAGAAGTGGAAGAATGAGAAAAAGAGGAGGAAGAAGAAGCAATGGAAGGAAAAGGGATGAAAAAGAAGTGGAACATGGAGGAGAAGAAGAAGGGGAGGAAGAAGAAGTAGTGGAGGCAGAAGAAGGGCAAGAAGGAGAAGAGAGGGACAAAGAAGAAGAAGTGGATGTAGTAGAGGTGGAAGAAGGTGAACAAGAGGAAGAAGAAGAAGTAGTTGAAGGAGTGGGGATGAAGCAGAAGAAGTGGAAGAAGGAGAACAAGAGGGAGAAATGCAAGTGGAAGCAGAAGAAGGAGAAAAAAAGGGATATGACGAAGGAAACGAAGAAGAAGAAGGAGATGAAGAGGAAGAAACGAAAGGAAAGGAGAGGATGAAGAAGAAGTGGAAGAAAGAGAACAAGAGGAGGCAGGAGAAGTTGAAGAAAGATAAGAAGAGGAAGAAGAAGGAGAGTAACTAGAAGAAGTGGAAGAAGGAGAAGAAAAGGAAGAAGAAGAAGATGTGGAAAGTGAAGAAGGTGAAGAAGAGGAGGAAGAAGAAGTAGTGGAAAGAGGTGAGATGAAGAAGAAGAATTGGAACAAGGAGAAGAGGAGGAAAAGGAAGAAGGAGGGGAAGGGAACGGAAAAAGAAGCAGAAGAAGTGGAATCTAGAGGAGAAGAGAAAGAAGAAGAAAAACAGTAAGCATAAGATTTGGGGGAAGGAGAAGAAGAGAAAGAGCAACAATGGGAACCAAGAAAAGTGGGGGATGGAGAAAAAGAGGAAGGAGAAGATGGAAAGGAAAGAAGAAGAAGTTGTGGAAGGAGAAGATGTAAAGGAAAGAAGAAGAAGTTGTGGAAGGAGAAGAAATCGAAGAAGAGGAAGAAGAAGAAGTGTAAGCAGAAGAAGCGGAAGAAGAAGACAAAAATGAAGAATAACAACAAGTAGAAGTAGAAGAAGTGGTAGAAGGAGAGAATAAGAGGAATAGGAGGAAGAAGTGGAATGAAAGGAGATGAAGAAGAAGAAGTGGAAGAAGGAGAACGGTTGGAGGGAGAAGAGGTGGCAGAAGGAGAAGAAGAGGAAGAAGAAGAAGTTGAAGAACGAGAAGAAAAGGAAGAAGTGCAAGTGGAAGAAGGAGAACAATAGGAAGAAGAAGAAGAAGTGGAAGAATGAGAAAAAAGGAGGAAGAAGAAGCAATGGAAGGAAAGGGGATGAAGCAGAAGTGCAACAAGGAGGAGAAGAAGTGGAGGAAGACGAAGATGTGGAAAGTTAAGAAGTTGAAGAAGGTGAACAAGAGGAGGAAGAAGAAGTAGTGGAAGGAGGTGAGATGAAGAAGAAGAATTGGAACAAGGAGAAAATGAGCAAAAGGAAGAAGAAAGATAAAGGAAGGGAAGAAGAAGCAGAAGAAGTGGAATCTGGAAAAGAAGAGCAAGAAGAAAAAGAACTGTAAGCATAAGATTTGGGGGAAGGAGAACAAGCGTAAGAGCAACAATGGGAAGCAACAAAAGTGGCGGATGGAGAAAAAGAGGAAGGAGAAGACGGAAAGGAAAGAAGAAGAAGTTGTGGAAGGAGAAGACATGGAAGAAGAGGAAGAAGAAGTGTAAGCAGAAGAAGCGGAAGAAGGAGACGAAAATTAAGAAGAACAACAAGTAGAAGTAGAAGAAGTGGTAGAAGGAGAGAATAAGAGGAATAGGAGGAAGTAGTTGAGTGAAAGGAGATGAAGAAGAAGAAGTGGAAGAAGGAGAACGGGAGGAGGGAGAAGAGGTGGCAGAAGGAGAAGAACAGGAAGAAGTGGAAGAATGAGAAGAAAAGGAAGAATTGCAAGTGGAAGAAGTAGAACAATAGGAAGAAGAAGAAGAAGTGGAAGAATGAGAAAAAGAGGAGGAAGAAGAAGCAATGGAAGCAAAAGGGATGAAGAAGAAGTGGAACATGGAGGAGAAGAAGAAGGGGAGGAAGAAGAAGTAGTGTAGGCACAAGAAGGGCAAGAAGGAGAAGAGAGGGACGAAGAAGAAGAAGTGGATGTAGTGGAGGTGGAAGAAGGTGAACAAGAGGAAGAAGAAGAAGTAGTTGAAGGAGTGGGGATGATGGAGAAGAAGTGGAAGAAGGAGAACAAGTGGTAGAAATGCAAGTGGAAGCAGAAGAAGGAGAAAAAGTGGGATATGATGTAGGAAAGGAAGAAGAAGAAGGAGATGAAGAGGAAGAAAAGAAAGGAAAGGAGAGGATGAAGAAGAAGTGGAAGAAAGAGAACAAGAGGAGGCAGGAGAAGTGGAAGAAAGATAAGAAGAGGAAGAAGAAGGAGAGTAACTAGAAGAAGTGGAAGAAGGAGAGGAAAAGGAAGACGAGGAAGATGTGGAAACTGAAGAAGGTGAAGGAGAGGAGGAAGAGGAAGTAGTGGAAGGAGGTGAGATGAAGCAGAAGAATTGGAACAAGGAGAAAAGGAGGAACAGGAAGAAGGAGGGGAAGGGAACGGAAAAAGAAGCAGAAGAAGTGGAATCTAGAGGAGAAGAGGAAGAAGAAGAAGAACTGTAAGCATAAGATTTGGGGGAAGGAGAAGAAAAGGAAGAGCAACAATGGGAACCAACAAAAGTGGGGGATGGAGAAAAAGAGGAAGGAGAAGAGGGAAAGTAAAGAAGAAGAAGTTGTGGAAGGAGAAGAAGCGTAAGCAGACGAAGGAGACGAAAATGAAGAAGAACAAAAAGTAGAATTAGAAGAAGTGGTAGAAGGAGAGAATAAGAGGAATAGGAGGAAGTAGTGGAATGAAAGGAGATGAAGAAGAAGAAGTGGAAGAAGGAGAACGGGAGGAGGAAGAAGAGGTGGCAGAAGGAGAAGAAGAGGCAGAAGAGGAAGAAGAAGAAGTGGAAGAACGAGAAGAAAAGGAAGAAGTGCAAGTGGAAGAAGGAGAACAATAGGAAGAAGAAGAAGAAGTGGAAGAATGAGAAAAAGAGGAGAAAGAAGAAGCAATGGAAGGAAAGGGGATGAAGAAGAAGTGGAACAAGGAGGAGAAGAAGAAGGGGAGGAACTAGAAGCAGTGTACGCAGAAGAAGGGTAAGAAGGAGAAGAAAGGGTAGAAGAAGTGGAGGAAAGAGAACAAGAGGACGCAGGAGAAGTGGAAGAAGGAGAATAAGAGGTAGAAATGCAAGTGGAAGAAGAAGAAGGAGAAAAAGAGGGATATGACGAAGGAAAGGAAGAAAAGAAGGAGACGAAGTGGAAGAAAAGAAAGGAAAGGAGAAGATGAAGAAGAAGTGGAACAAAGAGAACAAGAGGACGCAGGAGAAGTGGAAGAAAGATAAGAAGAGGAAGAAGAAGGAGAGTAACTAGTAGAAGTGGAAGAAGGAGAAGAAAAGGAATAAGTAGAAGATGTGGAAAGTGAAGAAGGTGAACAAGAGGAGGAAGAAGAAGTAGTGGAAGGAGGTGAGATGAAGAAGAAGAATTGGAACAAGGAGAAAAGGAGGAAAAGGAAGAACGAGGCGAAGGGAAGGGAAGAAGAAGCAGAAGAAGTGGAATCTGGAGGAGAAGAGGAAGAAGAAGAAGAAGTGTAAGCATAAGATTTGGTGGATGGACGAGAAGAGGAAGAGCAACAACGGGAAGCAACAGAAGTGGGGGATGGAGAAAAAGAGGAAGGAGAAGACGGAAAGGAAAGAAGAAGAAGTTGTGGAAGGAGAAGAAGTGTAAGCAGACGAAGGAGACGAAAATGAAGAAGAACAAAAAGTAGAATTAGAAGAAGTGCTAGAAGGAGAGAATAAGAGGAATAGGAGGAAGTAGTGGAATGAAAGGAGATGAAGAAGAAGTGGAAGAAGGAGAACGGGAGGAGGGAGAAGAGGTGGCAGAAGGAGAAGAAGAGGAAGAAGAAGAAGATGTGGAAGAATGAGAAAAAGAGGAGGAAGAAGAAGCAATGTAAGGAAAGGGGATGAAGCAGAAGTGCAACAAGGAGGAGAAGAAGGGGAGGAAGACGAAGATGTTGAAAGTTAAGAAGTTGAAGAAGGTGAACAAGAGGAGGAAGAAGAAGTAGTGGAAGGAGGTGAGATGAAGAAGAAGAATTGGAACAAGGAGAAAATGAGCAAAAGGAAGAAGAAAGATAAAGGAAGGGAAGAAGAAGCAGAAGAAGTGGAATCTGGAAAAGAAGAGCAAGAAGAAAAAGAACTGTAAGCATAAGATTTGGGGGAAGGAGAACAAGCGTAAGAGCAACAATGGGAAGCAACAAAAGTGGCGGATGGAGAAAAAGAGGAAGGAGAAGACGGAAAGGAAAGAAGAAGAAGTTGTGGAAGGAGAAGACATGGAAGAAGAGGAAGAAGAAGTGTAAGCAGAAGAAGCGGAAGAAGGAGACGAAAATTAAGAAGAACAACAAGTAGAAGTAGAAGAAGTGGTAGAAGGAGAGAATAAGAGGAATAGGAGGAAGTAGTTGAGTGAAAGGAGATGAAGAAGAAGAAGTGGAAGAAGGAGAACGGGAGGAGGGAGAAGAGGTGGCAGAAGGAGAAGAACAGGAAGAAGTGGAAGAATGAGAAGAAAAGGAAGAATTGCAAGTGGAAGAAGTAGAACAATAGGAAGAAGAAGAAGAAGTGGAAGAATGAGAAAAAGAGGAGGAAGAAGAAGCAATGGAAGCAAAAGGGATGAAGAAGAAGTGGAACATGGAGGAGAAGAAGAAGGGGAGGAAGAAGAAGTAGTGTAGGCACAAGAAGGGCAAGAAGGAGAAGAGAGGGACGAAGAAGAAGAAGTGGATGTAGTGGAGGTGGAAGAAGGTGAACAAGAGGAAGAAGAAGAAGTAGTTGAAGGAGTGGGGATGATGGAGAAGAAGTGGAAGAAGGAGAACAAGTGGTAGAAATGCAAGTGGAAGCAGAAGAAGGAGAAAAAGTGGGATATGATGTAGGAAAGGAAGAAGAAGAAGGAGATGAAGAGGAAGAAAAGAAAGGAAAGGAGAGGATGAAGAAGAAGTGGAAGAAAGAGAACAAGAGGAGGCAGGAGAAGTGGAAGAAAGATAAGAAGAGGAAGAAGAAGGAGAGTAACTAGAAGAAGTGGAAGAAGGAGAGGAAAAGGAAGACGAGGAAGATGTGGAAACTGAAGAAGGTGAAGGAGAGGAGGAAGAGGAAGTAGTGGAAGGAGGTGAGATGAAGCAGAAGAATTGGAACAAGGAGAAAAGGAGGAACAGGAAGAAGGAGGGGAAGGGAACGGAAAAAGAAGCAGAAGAAGTGGAATCTAGAGGAGAAGAGGAAGAAGAAGAAGAACTGTAAGCATAAGATTTGGGGGAAGGAGAAGAAAAGGAAGAGCAACAATGGGAACCAACAAAAGTGGGGGATGGAGAAAAAGAGGAAGGAGAAGAGGGAAAGTAAAGAAGAAGAAGTTGTGGAAGGAGAAGAAGCGTAAGCAGACGAAGGAGACGAAAATGAAGAAGAACAAAAAGTAGAATTAGAAGAAGTGGTAGAAGGAGAGAATAAGAGGAATAGGAGGAAGTAGTGGAATGAAAGGAGATGAAGAAGAAGAAGTGGAAGAAGGAGAACGGGAGGAGGAAGAAGAGGTGGCAGAAGGAGAAGAAGAGGCAGAAGAGGAAGAAGAAGAAGTGGAAGAACGAGAAGAAAAGGAAGAAGTGCAAGTGGAAGAAGGAGAACAATAGGAAGAAGAAGAAGAAGTGGAAGAATGAGAAAAAGAGGAGAAAGAAGAAGCAATGGAAGGAAAGGGGATGAAGAAGAAGTGGAACAAGGAGGAGAAGAAGAAGGGGAGGAACTAGAAGCAGTGTACGCAGAAGAAGGGTAAGAAGGAGAAGAAAGGGTAGAAGAAGTGGAAGAAAGAGAACAAGAGGACGCAGGAGAAGTGGAAGAAGGAGAATAAGAGGTAGAAATGCAAGTGGAAGAAGAAGAAGGAGAAAAAGAGGGATATGACGAAGGAAAGGAAGAAAAGAAGGAGACGAAGTGGAAGAAAAGAAAGGAAAGGAGAAGATGAAGAAGAAGTGGAACAAAGAGAACAAGAGGACGCAGGAGAAGTGGAAGAAAGATAAGAAGAGGAAGAAGAAGGAGAGTAACTAGTAGAAGTGGAAGAAGGAGAAGAAAAGGAATAAGTAGAAGATGTGGAAAGTGAAGAAGGTGAACAAGAGGAGGAAGAAGAAGTAGTGGAAGGAGGTGAGATGAAGAAGAAGAATTGGAACAAGGAGAAAAGGAGGAAAAGGAAGAACGAGGCGAAGGGAAGGGAAGAAGAAGCAGAAGAAGTGGAATCTGGAGGAGAAGAGGAAGAAGAAGAAGAAGTGTAAGCATAAGATTTGGTGGATGGACGAGAAGAGGAAGAGCAACAACGGGAAGCAACAGAAGTGGGGGATGGAGAAAAAGAGGAAGGAGAAGACGGAAAGGAAAGAAGAAGAAGTTGTGGAAGGAGAAGAAGTGTAAGCAGACGAAGGAGACGAAAATGAAGAAGAACAAAAAGTAGAATTAGAAGAAGTGCTAGAAGGAGAGAATAAGAGGAATAGGAGGAAGTAGTGGAATGAAAGGAGATGAAGAAGAAGTGGAAGAAGGAGAACGGGAGGAGGGAGAAGAGGTGGCAGAAGGAGAAGAAGAGGAAGAAGAAGAAGATGTGGAAGAATGAGAAAAAGAGGAGGAAGAAGAAGCAATGTAAGGAAAGGGGATGAAGCAGAAGTGCAACAAGGAGGAGAAGAAGGGGAGGAAGACGAAGATGTTGAAAGTTAAGAAGTTGAAGAAGGTGAACAAGAGGAGGAAGAAGAAGTAGTGGAAGGAGGTGAGATGAAGAAGAAGAATTGGAACAAGGAGAAAATGAGCAAAAGGAAGAAGAAAGATAAAGGAAGGGAAGAAGAAGCAGAAGAAGTGGAATCTGGAAAAGAAGAGCAAGAAGAAAAAGAACTGTAAGCATAAGATTTGGGGGAAGGAGAACAAGCGTAAGAGCAACAATGGGAAGCAACAAAAGTGGCGGATGGAGAAAAAGAGGAAGGAGAAGACGGAAAGGAAAGAAGAAGAAGTTGTGGAAGGAGAAGACATGGAAGAAGAGGAAGAAGAAGTGTAAGCAGAAGAAGCGGAAGAAGGAGACGAAAATTAAGAAGAACAACAAGTAGAAGTAGAAGAAGTGGTAGAAGGAGAGAATAAGAGGAATAGGAGGAAGTAGTTGAGTGAAAGGAGATGAAGAAGAAGAAGTGGAAGAAGGAGAACGGGAGGAGGGAGAAGAGGTGGCAGAAGGAGAAGAACAGGAAGAAGTGGAAGAATGAGAAGAAAAGGAAGAATTGCAAGTGGAAGAAGTAGAACAATAGGAAGAAGAAGAAGAAGTGGAAGAATGAGAAAAAGAGGAGGAAGAAGAAGCAATGGAAGCAAAAGGGATGAAGAAGAAGTGGAACATGGAGGAGAAGAAGAAGGGGAGGAAGAAGAAGTAGTGTAGGCACAAGAAGGGCAAGAAGGAGAAGAGAGGGACGAAGAAGAAGAAGTGGATGTAGTGGAGGTGGAAGAAGGTGAACAAGAGGAAGAAGAAGAAGTAGTTGAAGGAGTGGGGATGATGGAGAAGAAGTGGAAGAAGGAGAACAAGTGGTAGAAATGCAAGTGGAAGCAGAAGAAGGAGAAAAAGTGGGATATGATGTAGGAAAGGAAGAAGAAGAAGGAGATGAAGAGGAAGAAAAGAAAGGAAAGGAGAGGATGAAGAAGAAGTGGAAGAAAGAGAACAAGAGGAGGCAGGAGAAGTGGAAGAAAGATAAGAAGAGGAAGAAGAAGGAGAGTAACTAGAAGAAGTGGAAGAAGGAGAGGAAAAGGAAGACGAGGAAGATGTGGAAACTGAAGAAGGTGAAGGAGAGGAGGAAGAGGAAGTAGTGGAAGGAGGTGAGATGAAGCAGAAGAATTGGAACAAGGAGAAAAGGAGGAACAGGAAGAAGGAGGGGAAGGGAACGGAAAAAGAAGCAGAAGAAGTGGAATCTAGAGGAGAAGAGGAAGAAGAAGAAGAACTGTAAGCATAAGATTTGGGGGAAGGAGAAGAAAAGGAAGAGCAACAATGGGAACCAACAAAAGTGGGGGATGGAGAAAAAGAGGAAGGAGAAGAGGGAAAGTAAAGAAGAAGAAGTTGTGGAAGGAGAAGAAGCGTAAGCAGACGAAGGAGACGAAAATGAAGAAGAACAAAAAGTAGAATTAGAAGAAGTGGTAGAAGGAGAGAATAAGAGGAATAGGAGGAAGTAGTGGAATGAAAGGAGATGAAGAAGAAGAAGTGGAAGAAGGAGAACGGGAGGAGGAAGAAGAGGTGGCAGAAGGAGAAGAAGAGGCAGAAGAGGAAGAAGAAGAAGTGGAAGAACGAGAAGAAAAGGAAGAAGTGCAAGTGGAAGAAGGAGAACAATAGGAAGAAGAAGAAGAAGTGGAAGAATGAGAAAAAGAGGAGAAAGAAGAAGCAATGGAAGGAAAGGGGATGAAGAAGAAGTGGAACAAGGAGGAGAAGAAGAAGGGGAGGAACTAGAAGCAGTGTACGCAGAAGAAGGGTAAGAAGGAGAAGAAAGGGTAGAAGAAGTGGAAGAAAGAGAACAAGAGGACGCAGGAGAAGTGGAAGAAGGAGAATAAGAGGTAGAAATGCAAGTGGAAGAAGAAGAAGGAGAAAAAGAGGGATATGACGAAGGAAAGGAAGAAAAGAAGGAGACGAAGTGGAAGAAAAGAAAGGAAAGGAGAAGATGAAGAAGAAGTGGAACAAAGAGAACAAGAGGACGCAGGAGAAGTGGAAGAAAGATAAGAAGAGGAAGAAGAAGGAGAGTAACTAGTAGAAGTGGAAGAAGGAGAAGAAAAGGAATAAGTAGAAGATGTGGAAAGTGAAGAAGGTGAACAAGAGGAGGAAGAAGAAGTAGTGGAAGGAGGTGAGATGAAGAAGAAGAATTGGAACAAGGAGAAAAGGAGGAAAAGGAAGAACGAGGCGAAGGGAAGGGAAGAAGAAGCAGAAGAAGTGGAATCTGGAGGAGAAGAGGAAGAAGAAGAAGAAGTGTAAGCATAAGATTTGGTGGATGGACGAGAAGAGGAAGAGCAACAACGGGAAGCAACAGAAGTGGGGGATGGAGAAAAAGAGGAAGGAGAAGACGGAAAGGAAAGAAGAAGAAGTTGTGGAAGGAGAAGAAGTGTAAGCAGACGAAGGAGACGAAAATGAAGAAGAACAAAAAGTAGAATTAGAAGAAGTGCTAGAAGGAGAGAATAAGAGGAATAGGAGGAAGTAGTGGAATGAAAGGAGATGAAGAAGAAGTGGAAGAAGGAGAACGGGAGGAGGGAGAAGAGGTGGCAGAAGGAGAAGAAGAGGAAGAAGAAGAAGATGTGGAAGAATGAGAAAAAGAGGAGGAAGAAGAAGCAATGTAAGGAAAGGGGATGAAGCAGAAGTGCAACAAGGAGGAGAAGAAGGGGAGGAAGACGAAGATGTTGAAAGTTAAGAAGTTGAAGAAGGTGAACAAGAGGAGGAAGAAGAAGTAGTGGAAGGAGGTGAGATGAAGAAGAAGAATTGGAACAAGGAGAAAATGAGCAAAAGGAAGAAGAAAGATAAAGGAAGGGAAGAAGAAGCAGAAGAAGTGGAATCTGGAAAAGAAGAGCAAGAAGAAAAAGAACTGTAAGCATAAGATTTGGGGGAAGGAGAACAAGCGTAAGAGCAACAATGGGAAGCAACAAAAGTGGCGGATGGAGAAAAAGAGGAAGGAGAAGACGGAAAGGAAAGAAGAAGAAGTTGTGGAAGGAGAAGACATGGAAGAAGAGGAAGAAGAAGTGTAAGCAGAAGAAGCGGAAGAAGGAGACGAAAATTAAGAAGAACAACAAGTAGAAGTAGAAGAAGTGGTAGAAGGAGAGAATAAGAGGAATAGGAGGAAGTAGTTGAGTGAAAGGAGATGAAGAAGAAGAAGTGGAAGAAGGAGAACGGGAGGAGGGAGAAGAGGTGGCAGAAGGAGAAGAACAGGAAGAAGTGGAAGAATGAGAAGAAAAGGAAGAATTGCAAGTGGAAGAAGTAGAACAATAGGAAGAAGAAGAAGAAGTGGAAGAATGAGAAAAAGAGGAGGAAGAAGAAGCAATGGAAGCAAAAGGGATGAAGAAGAAGTGGAACATGGAGGAGAAGAAGAAGGGGAGGAAGAAGAAGTAGTGTAGGCACAAGAAGGGCAAGAAGGAGAAGAGAGGGACGAAGAAGAAGAAGTGGATGTAGTGGAGGTGGAAGAAGGTGAACAAGAGGAAGAAGAAGAAGTAGTTGAAGGAGTGGGGATGATGGAGAAGAAGTGGAAGAAGGAGAACAAGTGGTAGAAATGCAAGTGGAAGCAGAAGAAGGAGAAAAAGTGGGATATGATGTAGGAAAGGAAGAAGAAGAAGGAGATGAAGAGGAAGAAAAGAAAGGAAAGGAGAGGATGAAGAAGAAGTGGAAGAAAGAGAACAAGAGGAGGCAGGAGAAGTGGAAGAAAGATAAGAAGAGGAAGAAGAAGGAGAGTAACTAGAAGAAGTGGAAGAAGGAGAGGAAAAGGAAGACGAGGAAGATGTGGAAACTGAAGAAGGTGAAGGAGAGGAGGAAGAGGAAGTAGTGGAAGGAGGTGAGATGAAGCAGAAGAATTGGAACAAGGAGAAAAGGAGGAACAGGAAGAAGGAGGGGAAGGGAACGGAAAAAGAAGCAGAAGAAGTGGAATCTAGAGGAGAAGAGGAAGAAGAAGAAGAACTGTAAGCATAAGATTTGGGGGAAGGAGAAGAAAAGGAAGAGCAACAATGGGAACCAACAAAAGTGGGGGATGGAGAAAAAGAGGAAGGAGAAGAGGGAAAGTAAAGAAGAAGAAGTTGTGGAAGGAGAAGAAGCGTAAGCAGACGAAGGAGACGAAAATGAAGAAGAACAAAAAGTAGAATTAGAAGAAGTGGTAGAAGGAGAGAATAAGAGGAATAGGAGGAAGTAGTGGAATGAAAGGAGATGAAGAAGAAGAAGTGGAAGAAGGAGAACGGGAGGAGGAAGAAGAGGTGGCAGAAGGAGAAGAAGAGGCAGAAGAGGAAGAAGAAGAAGTGGAAGAACGAGAAGAAAAGGAAGAAGTGCAAGTGGAAGAAGGAGAACAATAGGAAGAAGAAGAAGAAGTGGAAGAATGAGAAAAAGAGGAGAAAGAAGAAGCAATGGAAGGAAAGGGGATGAAGAAGAAGTGGAACAAGGAGGAGAAGAAGAAGGGGAGGAACTAGAAGCAGTGTACGCAGAAGAAGGGTAAGAAGGAGAAGAAAGGGTAGAAGAAGTGGAAGAAAGAGAACAAGAGGACGCAGGAGAAGTGGAAGAAGGAGAATAAGAGGTAGAAATGCAAGTGGAAGAAGAAGAAGGAGAAAAAGAGGGATATGACGAAGGAAAGGAAGAAAAGAAGGAGACGAAGTGGAAGAAAAGAAAGGAAAGGAGAAGATGAAGAAGAAGTGGAACAAAGAGAACAAGAGGACGCAGGAGAAGTGGAAGAAAGATAAGAAGAGGAAGAAGAAGGAGAGTAACTAGTAGAAGTGGAAGAAGGAGAAGAAAAGGAATAAGTAGAAGATGTGGAAAGTGAAGAAGGTGAACAAGAGGAGGAAGAAGAAGTAGTGGAAGGAGGTGAGATGAAGAAGAAGAATTGGAACAAGGAGAAAAGGAGGAAAAGGAAGAACGAGGCGAAGGGAAGGGAAGAAGAAGCAGAAGAAGTGGAATCTGGAGGAGAAGAGGAAGAAGAAGAAGAAGTGTAAGCATAAGATTTGGTGGATGGACGAGAAGAGGAAGAGCAACAACGGGAAGCAACAGAAGTGGGGGATGGAGAAAAAGAGGAAGGAGAAGACGGAAAGGAAAGAAGAAGAAGTTGTGGAAGGAGAAGAAGTGTAAGCAGACGAAGGAGACGAAAATGAAGAAGAACAAAAAGTAGAATTAGAAGAAGTGCTAGAAGGAGAGAATAAGAGGAATAGGAGGAAGTAGTGGAATGAAAGGAGATGAAGAAGAAGTGGAAGAAGGAGAACGGGAGGAGGGAGAAGAGGTGGCAGAAGGAGAAGAAGAGGAAGAAGAAGAAGATGTGGAAGAATGAGAAAAAGAGGAGGAAGAAGAAGCAATGTAAGGAAAGGGGATGAAGCAGAAGTGCAACAAGGAGGAGAAGAAGGGGAGGAAGACGAAGATGTTGAAAGTTAAGAAGTTGAAGAAGGTGAACAAGAGGAGGAAGAAGAAGTAGTGGAAGGAGGTGAGATGAAGAAGAAGAATTGGAACAAGGAGAAAATGAGCAAAAGGAAGAAGAAAGATAAAGGAAGGGAAGAAGAAGCAGAAGAAGTGGAATCTGGAAAAGAAGAGCAAGAAGAAAAAGAACTGTAAGCATAAGATTTGGGGGAAGGAGAACAAGCGTAAGAGCAACAATGGGAAGCAACAAAAGTGGCGGATGGAGAAAAAGAGGAAGGAGAAGACGGAAAGGAAAGAAGAAGAAGTTGTGGAAGGAGAAGACATGGAAGAAGAGGAAGAAGAAGTGTAAGCAGAAGAAGCGGAAGAAGGAGACGAAAATTAAGAAGAACAACAAGTAGAAGTAGAAGAAGTGGTAGAAGGAGAGAATAAGAGGAATAGGAGGAAGTAGTTGAGTGAAAGGAGATGAAGAAGAAGAAGTGGAAGAAGGAGAACGGGAGGAGGGAGAAGAGGTGGCAGAAGGAGAAGAACAGGAAGAAGTGGAAGAATGAGAAGAAAAGGAAGAATTGCAAGTGGAAGAAGTAGAACAATAGGAAGAAGAAGAAGAAGTGGAAGAATGAGAAAAAGAGGAGGAAGAAGAAGCAATGGAAGCAAAAGGGATGAAGAAGAAGTGGAACATGGAGGAGAAGAAGAAGGGGAGGAAGAAGAAGTAGTGTAGGCACAAGAAGGGCAAGAAGGAGAAGAGAGGGACGAAGAAGAAGAAGTGGATGTAGTGGAGGTGGAAGAAGGTGAACAAGAGGAAGAAGAAGAAGTAGTTGAAGGAGTGGGGATGATGGAGAAGAAGTGGAAGAAGGAGAACAAGTGGTAGAAATGCAAGTGGAAGCAGAAGAAGGAGAAAAAGTGGGATATGATGTAGGAAAGGAAGAAGAAGAAGGAGATGAAGAGGAAGAAAAGAAAGGAAAGGAGAGGATGAAGAAGAAGTGGAAGAAAGAGAACAAGAGGAGGCAGGAGAAGTGGAAGAAAGATAAGAAGAGGAAGAAGAAGGAGAGTAACTAGAAGAAGTGGAAGAAGGAGAGGAAAAGGAAGACGAGGAAGATGTGGAAACTGAAGAAGGTGAAGGAGAGGAGGAAGAGGAAGTAGTGGAAGGAGGTGAGATGAAGCAGAAGAATTGGAACAAGGAGAAAAGGAGGAACAGGAAGAAGGAGGGGAAGGGAACGGAAAAAGAAGCAGAAGAAGTGGAATCTAGAGGAGAAGAGGAAGAAGAAGAAGAACTGTAAGCATAAGATTTGGGGGAAGGAGAAGAAAAGGAAGAGCAACAATGGGAACCAACAAAAGTGGGGGATGGAGAAAAAGAGGAAGGAGAAGAGGGAAAGTAAAGAAGAAGAAGTTGTGGAAGGAGAAGAAGCGTAAGCAGACGAAGGAGACGAAAATGAAGAAGAACAAAAAGTAGAATTAGAAGAAGTGGTAGAAGGAGAGAATAAGAGGAATAGGAGGAAGTAGTGGAATGAAAGGAGATGAAGAAGAAGAAGTGGAAGAAGGAGAACGGGAGGAGGAAGAAGAGGTGGCAGAAGGAGAAGAAGAGGCAGAAGAGGAAGAAGAAGAAGTGGAAGAACGAGAAGAAAAGGAAGAAGTGCAAGTGGAAGAAGGAGAACAATAGGAAGAAGAAGAAGAAGTGGAAGAATGAGAAAAAGAGGAGAAAGAAGAAGCAATGGAAGGAAAGGGGATGAAGAAGAAGTGGAACAAGGAGGAGAAGAAGAAGGGGAGGAACTAGAAGCAGTGTACGCAGAAGAAGGGTAAGAAGGAGAAGAAAGGGTAGAAGAAGTGGAAGAAAGAGAACAAGAGGACGCAGGAGAAGTGGAAGAAGGAGAATAAGAGGTAGAAATGCAAGTGGAAGAAGAAGAAGGAGAAAAAGAGGGATATGACGAAGGAAAGGAAGAAAAGAAGGAGACGAAGTGGAAGAAAAGAAAGGAAAGGAGAAGATGAAGAAGAAGTGGAACAAAGAGAACAAGAGGACGCAGGAGAAGTGGAAGAAACATAAGAAGAGGAAGAAGAAGGAGAGTAACTAGTAGAAGTGGAAGAAGGAGAAGAAAAGGAATAAGTAGAAGATGTGGAAAGTGAAGAAGGTGAACAAGAGGAGGAAGCAGAAGTAGTGGAAGGAGGTGAGATGAAGAAGAAGAATTGGAACAAGGAGAAAAGGAGGAAAAGGAAGAACGAGGCGAAGGGAAGGGAAGAAGAAGCAGAAGAAGTGGAATCTGGAGGAGAAGAGGAAGAAGAAGAAGAAGTGTAAGCATAAGATTTGGTGGATGGACAAGAAGAGGAAGAGCAACAACGGGAAGCAACAGAAGTGGGGGATGGAGAAAAAGAGGAAGGAGAAGACGGAAAGGAAAGAAGAAGAAGTTGTGGAAGGAGAAGAAGTGTAAGCAGACGAAGGAGACGAAAATGAAGAAGAACAAAAAGTAGAATTAGAAGAAGTGCTAGAAGGAGAGAATAAGAGGAATAGGAGGAAGTAGTGGAATGAAAGGAGATGAAGAAGAAGTGGAAGAAGGAGAACGGGAGGAGGGAAAAGAGGTGGCAGAAGGAGAAGAAGAGGAAGAAGAAGAAGATGTGGAAGAATGAGAAAAAGAGGAGGAAGAAGAAGCAATGTAAGGAAAGGGGATGAAGCAGAAGTGCAACAAGGAGGAGAAGAAGGGGAGGAAGACGAAGATGTTGAAAGTTAAGAAGTTGAAGAAGGTGAACAAGAGGAGGAAGAAGAAGTAGTGGAAGGAGGTGAGATGAAGAAGAAGAATTGGAACAAGGAGAAAAGGAGGAAAAGGAAGAAGGAGGGGAGGGGAAGGGAAGGGAAGAAGAAGCAGAAGAAGTGGAATCTAGAGGAGAAGAGGAAGAAGAAGAAGAAGTATAAGCATAAGATTTGGGGGAAGGAGAAGAAGAGGAAGAGCAACAATGGGAAGCAACAGAAGTGGGGTTGGAGAAAAAGAGGAAGGAGAAGACGAAAAGGAAAGAACAAGAAGTTGTGGAAGGAGAAGAAATGGAAGAAGAAGAAGTGTAAGCAGAAGAAGCAGAAGAAGGAGACGAAAATGAAGAAGAACAACAAGTAGTAGAAGGAGAGGATAAGTGGAATAAGAGGAAGTACTGGAATGAAAGGTGATGAAGAAGAAGAAGTGGAAGATGGAGAACGGGAGGAGGGAGAAGAGGTGGCAGAAGGAGAAGAAGAGGAAGAAGAAGAAGTGGAAAAATGAGAAGAAAAGGAAGAAGTGCACGTGGAAGAGGGAGAACAACAGGAAGAAGAAGAAGAAGTGGAAGAAAGCGAACAAGAGGAGGCAGGAAAAGTGGAAGAAAGATAAGAAGAGGAAGAAGAAGGAGAGTAACTAGAAGAAGTGGAAGAAGGAGAAGAAAAGGAAGAAGAAGAAGATGTGGAATGTGAAGAATGTGAACAAGAGGAGGCAGAAGAAGTAGTGGAAGGAGGTGAGATGAAGAAGAAGAATTGGAACAAGGAGAAAAGGAAGAAAAGGAAGAAGGAGGGGAAGGGAAGGGAAGAAGAAGCAGAAGAAGTGGAATCTGGAGGAGAAGAGGAAGAAGAAGAAGAAGTGTAAGCATAAGATTTGGGGGAAGGAGAAGAAGAGGAAGACCAACAATGGGAAGCAACAAAAGTGGGGGATGGAGAAAAAGAGGAAGGAGAAGGCGGAAAGGAAAGAAGAAGAAGTTGTGGAAGGAGAAGAAATGGAAGAAGAAGAAGTATAAGCAGAAGTAGCGGAAGAACGAGACGAAAATGAAGAAGACGAAGGCAAGGAAGAAGAAGAAGGAGATGAAGAGGAATAAAAGAAAAGAAAGGAGAGGATGAAGAAGAAGTGGAAGAAAGAGAACAAGAGGAGGCAGGAGAAGTGGAAGAAAGATAAGAAGAGGAAGAAGAAGGAGAGTAACTAGAAGAAGTGGAAGAAGGAGAAGAAAAGGAAGAAGAAGAAGATGTGGAAAGTGAAGAACATGAAGAAGGTGAACAAGAGGAGGAAGAAGAAGTAATGGAAGGAGGTGAGATGAAGAAGAAGAATTGGAACAAGGAGAAAAGGAGGAATATGATGAAGGAAAGGAAGCAGAAGAAGGAGATAAAGAGGGAGAAAAGAAAGGAAAGGAGAGGATGAAGAAGAAGTGGAAGAAAGAGAACAAGAGGAGGCAGGAGAAGTGGAAGAAAGGTAACAAGAGGAAGAAGAAGGAGAGTAACTAGAAGAAGTGGAAGAAGGAGAAGAAAAGGAAGAAGAAGAAGATGTGGAAAGTCAAGAACTTGAAGAAGGTGAACAAGAGGAGGAAGAAGAAGTAATGGAAGGAGGTGAGATGAAGAAGAAGTAATGGAAGGAGGTGAGATGAAGAAGAAGGAAAAAGGAGGGGAAGGGAAGGCAAGAAGAAGCAGAACAAGTGGAAGCTGGAGGAGAAGACGAAGAAGAAGAAGAAGTGTAAGCATAAGATTTGGGGGAAGGAGAAGAAGAGGAAGAGCAACAATGGGAAGCAACAGAAGTGGGGGATGGAGAAAAAGAGGAAGGAGAAGACAGAAAGGAAAGAAGAAGAAGTTGTGGAAGGAGAAGAAATGGAAGAAGAGGAAGAAGAAGAAGTGTAAGCAGAAGAAGCGGAAGAAGGAGACAAAAATGAAGAAGAACAACAAGTAGAAGTAGCAGAAGTGGTAGAAGGAGAGAATAAGAGGAATAGGAGGAAGTGGTGGAATGAAAGGAGATGAAGAAGAAGAAGTGGAAGAAGGAGAACAGGAGTATCGAGAAGAGGTGGCAGAAGGAGAAGAAGAGGAAGAACAAGAACTGGAAGAACGAGAAGAAAAGGAAGAACTTCAAGTGGAAGAAGGAGAACAATGCCAAGAAGGAGAAGAAGTGGAAGAATGAGAAAAAGAGGAGGAAGAAGAAGCAATGGAAGGAAAGGGGATGAAGACGAAGTGGAACAAGTAGGAGAAGAAGAAGGGGAGGAAGAAGAAGTAGTGTAGGTAGAAAAAGGGCAAGAAGGAGAAGAGAGCGAAGAGGACGAAGAAGTGGATGTAGTAGAGGTGGAAGAAGGTGAACAAGAGGAAGAAGAAGAAGTAGTTGACGGACTTGGGATGATGGACAAGAAGTGGAAGAAGGAGAACAAGAGGTAGAAATGCAAGTGGAAGCAGAAGAAGGAGAAAAAGAGGGATATGACGAAGGAAAGGAAGAAGAAGAAGGAGATTAAGAGGAAGAAAAGAAAGGAAAGGAAAGGATGAAGAAGAAGTGGAAGAAAGAGAACAAGAGGAGGCAGGAGAAGTGGAAGAAAGATAAGAAGAGGAAGAAGAAGGAGAGTAACTAGAAGAAGTGGAAGAAGGAGAAGAAAAGGAAGAAGAAGAAGATGTGGAAAGTGAAGAAGGTGAACAAGGGGAGGAAGAAGAAGTAGTGGAAGGAGGTGAGATGAAGAAGAAGAATTGGAACAAGGAGAAAAGGTGGAAAAGGAAGAAGGAGGGGAAGGGAAGGGAAGAAGAAGCAGAAGAAGTGGAATCTGGAGGAGAAGGGGAAGAAGAAGAAGAAGTGTAAGAATTAGAAAGAGAGGAGGAAGAAGAAGCAATGGAAGGAAAGGGGAAAGAAGAAGAAGTAGAACAAGGAGGAGAAGAAGAAGGGGAGGAAGAAGAAGTAGTGTAGGCAGAAGAAGGGGAAGAAGGAGAAGAGAGGGAAGAAGAAGAACAAGTGGATGTAGCAGAAATGGAAGAAGGTGAACAAGAGGATGAAGAAGAAGTAGTTGAAGGAGTGTGGATGATGGAGAAGAAGTGGAAGAAGGAGAACAAGAGGTAGAAATGCAAGTGGAAGCAGAAGAAGGAGAAAAAGAGGGATATGACGAAGGAAAGGAAGAAGAAGGAGGAGATGAAGAGAAAGAAAAGAAAGGAAAGGAGAGGATGAAGAAGAAGTGGAAGAAAGAGAACAAGAGGAGGCAAGAGAAGTGGAAGAAAGATAAGAAGAGGAAGAAAAAGCAGAAGAAATGGAATCTGGAGGAGAAGAGGAAGAAGAAGAAGAAGTGTAAGCATAAGATTTGGAGGAAGGGAAAGAAGAGGGCGAGCAACAATGAGAAGTAACAGAAGTGGGGGATGGAGAAAAAGAGGAAGGAGAAGACGGAACGAAAAGAAGAAGAAGTTGTCGAAGGAGAAGAAATGGAAGAAGAAGAAGTGTAAGCAGAAGAAGCGGAAGAAGGAGACGAAAATAAAGAAGAGCAATAAGTACAAGTAGAAGAAGTGGTAGAAGTAGTGGAATGAAAGGAGATGAAGAAGAAAAAGTGGAAGAAGGAGAACCGGAGGAGGGAGAAGATGTGGCAGAAGGAGAAGAAGAGGAAGAAGAAGTGGAAGAACGAGAAGAAAAGGAAGAAGTGCAAGTGGAAGAAGGAGAACAATAGGAAGAAGAAGAAGAAGTGGAACAATCAGAAAAAGAGGAGGAAGAGGAAGCAATGGAAGGAAAAGGGATGAAGAAGAAATGGAACAAGGAGTAGAAGAAGAAGGGGAGGAAGAAGAAGTAGTGTAGGCAGAAGAACGGCAAGAAGGAGAAGAGAGGGAAGAAGAAGAACAAGTGGATTTATTAGAGGTGGAAGAAGGTGAACAAGAGGAAGAAGAAGAATAGTTGAAGGAGTCGGGATGATGGAGAAGAAGTGGAAAAAGGAGAACAAGAGGTAGAAATGCAAGTGGAAGCAAAAGAAGGAGCAAAAGAGGGATATCACGGAGGAAAGGAAGAAGAAGCAGATGAAGAGGAAGAAAAGAAAGGAAATGAGAGGATGAAGA
Source organism: Psophocarpus tetragonolobus (assembly GCA_037954015.1). NCBI lineage: Eukaryota > Viridiplantae > Streptophyta > Magnoliopsida > Fabales > Fabaceae > Psophocarpus > Psophocarpus tetragonolobus. The sequence continues at coordinate 22,442,826 of CM075694.1, forward strand.
AGAAGTGGGAAGAAAGAGAACAAGAGGAGGCAGGAGAAGTGGAAGAATGATATGAAGAGGAAGAAGAAGGAGAGTAACTAGAAGAAGTGGAAGAAGGAAAAGAAAAGGAAGAAGAAGAAGATGTGGAAAGTGAACAAGGTGAACAAGAGGAGGAAGAAGAAGTAGTGGAAGGAGGTGAGATGAAGAAGAGGAATTGGAACAAGGAGAAAAGGAGGAAAAGGAAGAAGGAGGGGAAGGGAAGGGAAGAAGAACCAGAAGAAGTGGAAGATGAAGAGAAAGAAAAGAAAGGAAAGGAGAGGATGAAGAAGAAGTGGAAGAAAGAACGAGAGGAGGCAAGAGAAGTGGAAGAAAGATAAGAAGAGGAAGAAAAAGCAGAAGAAATGGAATCTGAAGGAGAAGAGGAAGAAGAAGTGTAAGCATAAGATTTGGGGAAAGGAAAAGAAGAGCACGAGCAACAATAGGAAGTAACAGAAGTGGGGGATGGAGAAAAAGAGGAAGGAAAAGATGGAAAGGAAAGAAGAAGAAGTTGTGGAAGGAGAAAAAATGGAAGAAGAAGTAGTGTAAGCAGAAGAAGCGGAAGAAGGAGACGAAAATGAAGAAGAACAACAAGTAGAAGTAGAAGAAGGGGTAGAAGGAGAGAATAAGAGGAATCGGAGGAAGTAGTGGAATGAAAGGAGATGAAGAAGAAGAAGTGGAAGGAGGAGAATGGGAGCAGGGAGAAGAGGTGGCAGAAGTAGAAGAAGAGGAAGAAGAAAGGAGAGTAACCTGAAGAAGTGGAAGAAGGAGAAGAAGAGGAAGATGAAGAAGATGTAGAAAGTGAAGAAGGTGAACAAGAGGAGGAAGAAGAAGTAGTTGAAGGAGGTGAGATGAAGAAGAAGAATTGGAACAAGGAAAAAAGGAGGAAAAGGAAGAAGGAGGGGAAGCGAAGGGAAGAAGAAGCAGAAGAAGTGGAATCTGGAGGAGAAGAGGAAGAAGAAGAAGAAGTGTAACTAGAAGAAGGAGAGTAACTAGAAGAAGGAGAAGAAATGGAAGAAGAAGAAGATGTGGAAACTGAACAAGTTGAAGAAGGTGAAAAAGAGGAGGTGAGATGAAGAAGAAGAATTGGAACAAGGAGAAAAGGAGGAAAATGAAGAAGGAGGGGAAGGGAAGGGAAGAAGAAGCAGAAGAAGTGGAATCTGGAGGAGAAGAGGAAAAAGAAGAAGGAGTGTAAGCATAAGATTTGGGGGAAGGAGAAGAAGAGGAAGAGCAACAATGGGAAGCAACAGAAATGGGGGATGGAGAAAAAGAGGAAGGAAAAGAGGGAAAGGAAAGATGAAGAAGTTGTGGAAGGAGAAGAATTGGAAGAAGAGGAAGAAGAACAAGTGTAAGCAGAAGTAGCGGAAGAAGGAGGCGAAAATGAAGAAGAACAACAAGTAGAAGTACAAGAAGTGGTAGAAGGAGAGAATAAGAGGAATATGAGGAAGTAGTGGAATGAAAGAAGATGAAGAAGAAGAAGTGGAAGAAGGAGAACGGGAGGAGGGAGAAGAGGTGGTAGAAGGAGAAGAAGAGGAAGTGGAAGAAGAAGAAGAGGAAGAAGGAGAACAATAGGAAGAAGAAGAAGAAGTGGAAGAATGACAAAAAGGGGAGGAAGAAGAAGCAATGGAGGGAAAGGGGATGAAGAAGAAGTGGAACAAGGAGGAGAAGAAGAAGGGGAGGACGGGAAGGGAAGGGAAGAAGAAGCAGAAGAAGTGGAATCTGGAGGAGAAGAGGAAGAAGAAGAAGAAGTGTAAGCATAAGATTTGGGGGAAGGAGAAGAAGAGGAAGAGCAACAATGGGAAGCAACAGAAATGGGGGATGGAGAAAAAGAGGAAGGAGAAGATGGAAAGGAAAAAGAAGAAGTTGTGGAAGGAGAAGAAATGGAAGAAGAGGAAGAAGAAGAAGTCTAAGCAGAAGAAGCGGAAGAAGGAGACGAAAATGAAGAAGAACAACAAGTAGAAGTACAAGAAGTGGTAGAAGGAGAGAATAAGAGGTATAGGAGGAAGTAGTGGAATGAAAGGAGATGAAGAAGAAGAAGTGGAAGAAGGAGAACGGGAGGAGGAAGAGGAGGTGGCAGAAGGAGAAGAAGAGGAAGAAGAACAAGTGGAAGAACGAGAAAAAAAGGAAGAAGTGCAAGTGGAAGAAGGAGAACAATAGGAAGAAGAAGAAGAAGTGGAAGAATGAGAAAAAGAGGAGGAAGAAAAAGCAATGGAAGGAAAGGGGAATGAAGAAGGAGTGGAACAAGGAGGAGAAGAAGAATGGGAGAAAGAAGAAGGGGAGGAAGAAGAAGTAGTGTAGGCAGAAGAAGGGCAAGAAGGAGAAGAGAGGGAAGAAGAGGAACAAGTGGATGTAGTAGAAGTGGAAGAAGATGAACAAGAGGCAGAAGAAGAAGTAGTTGAAGGAGTTGGGATGATGGAGAAGAAGTGGAAGAAGGAGAACAAGAGGTAGAAATGCAAGTGGAAGCAGAAGAAGCAGAAAAAAAGGGATCTGACGAAGGAAAGGAAGAAGAAGAAGGAGATGAAGAGGAAGAAAAGAAAGGAAGGGAGAGGATGAAGAAGAACTGGAAGAAAGAGAACAAGAGGAGGCAGGAGCAGTGGAAGAAAGATAAGAAGAGGAAGAAGAAGGAGAGTAACTAGAAGAAGTGGAAGAAGGAGAAGAAAAGGAAGATGAACAACAAGTAGAAGTAGAAGAAGTGGTAGAAGGAGAGAATAAGAGGAATAGGAGGAAGTAGTGGAATGAAACGAGATGAAGAAGAAGAAGTGGAAGAAGGAGAACGTGGGAGGAAGAAGAGGTGGCAGAAGGAGAAGAAGAGGAAGAAGAAGAAGTGGAAGACGAGAAGAAAAGGAAGAAGTGCAAGTGGAAGAAGGAGACCAATAGGAAGAAGAAGAAGAAGTGGAAGAATGAGAAAAAGAGGAGGAAGAAGAAGCAATGGAAGGAAAGGGGAATGAGGAAGAAGTGGAACGAGGAGGAGAAGAAGAAGGGGAGGAAGAAGAAGTAGTGTAGGCAGAAGAAGGGGAAGAAGGAGAAGAGAGGGAAGAAGAAGAACAAGTGGATGTAGTAGAAGTGGAAGAAGGTGAACAAGAGGAAGAAGAAAAACTAGTTGAAGGAGTGAGGATGATGAAGAAGAAGTAGAAGAAGGAGAACAAGAGGTAGAAATGCAAGTGGAAACAGAAGAAGGAGAAAAAGAGGGATATGACGAAGGAAAGGAAGAAGAAGAAGCAGATGAAGAGGAAGAAAAGAAAGGAAAGGAGAGGATGAAGAGGAATTGGAAGAAAGAGAACAAGAGGAGGCAGGAGAAGTGGAAGAAAGAAAGAAGAGGAAGAAGAAGGAGAGTAACTAGAAGAAGGAGAAGAAAAGGAAGAAGAAGAAGATGTGGAAAGTGAAGAAGGTGAACAAGAGGAGCAAGAAGAAGTAGTGGAAGGAGGTGGGATGAAGAAGAAGAATTGGAAAAAGGAGAAAAAGAGGAAGAGGAAGAAGGCGGGGAAGCGAAGGGAAGGGAAGAAGAACCAGAAGAAGTGGAATCTGGAGGAGAAGAGGAAGAAGAAGAAGAAGTGTAAGAATAAGATTTGGGGGAAGGAGAAGAAGAGGAAGAGCAACAATGGGAAGCAACAGCAGTGGGGGATGGAGAAAAAGAGGAAGGAAAAGATGGAAAGGAAAGAAGAAGAAGTTGTGGAAGGAGAAGAAATGGAAGAAGAAGAAGTGTAAGCAGAAGAAGCGGAAGAAGGAGACGAAAATGAAGAAGAACAACAAGTAGAAGTAGAAGAAGTGGTAGAAGGAGAGAATGAGAGGAATAGGAGGAAATAGTGGAATGGAAGGAGATGAAGAAGAAGAAGTGGAAGAAGGAGAATAGGAGGAGGGAGAAGGGTGGCAGAAGGAGAAGAAGAGGAAGAACAAGAAGTGGAAGAACGAGAAGAAAAGGAAGAACTTCAAGTGGATGAAGGAAGACAATAGGAAGAAGAAGAAGAAGTGGAAGAATGAGAAAAAGAGGAGGAAGAAGAAGCAATGGAAGGAAAAATGATGAAGAAGAAGTGGAACAAGGAGGAGAAGAAGAAGGGGAGGAAGAAGAAGTAGTGTAGGCAGAAGAACCGCAAGAAGGAGAAGAGAGGGAAGAAGAAGAAGACGTGGATGTAGTAGAAGTGGAAGAAGGTGAACAAGAGGAAGAAGAAGAAGTAGTTGAAGGAGTGGGGATGATGGAGAAGAAGTGGAAGAAGGAGAACAAGAGGTAGAAATGGAAGTGGAAGCAGAAGAAAGAGAACAAGAGGGATATGACAAAGGAAAGGAAGAAGAAGAAGGAGATTAAGAGGAAGAAAAGAAAGGAAAGGAGAGGATGAAGAAGAAGTGGAAGAAAAGAGAAAAAGAGGACGCAAGAGAAGTGGAAGAAAGATAAGAAGAGGAAGAAGAAGGAGAGTAACTAGAAGAAGTGGAAGAAGGAGAAGAAAAGGAAGAAGAAGAAGATGTGGAAAGTAAAGAAGAAGAAGAAGGTGAGATGAAGAAGAAGTAGTGGAAGGAGGTGAGATGAAGAAGAAGAATTGGAACAAGGAGAAAAGGAGGAAAAGGAAGAAGGAGGGAAAGGAAGGGAAGGGAAGAAGAAGCAGAAGAGGTGGAATCTGGAAGAGAAGAAGAAGAAGAAGAAGAAGTGTAAGCATAAGATTTGGGGGAAGGAGAAGAAAAGGAATAGCAACAATGGGTAGCAGCAGAAGTGGGGGATGGAGAAAAAGAGGAAGGAGAAGACGGAAAGGAAAGAAGAAGAAGTTGTGGAAGGAGAAGAAATGGAAGAAGAGGAAGAAGAAGAAGTGTAAGCAGAAGAAGCGGAAGAAGGAGACGAAAATGAATAAGAACAACAAGTAGAAGTAAAAGAAGTGGTACAAGGAGAGAATAAGAGGAATAGGAGGAAGTAGTGGAATGATAGCAGATGAAGAAGAAGAAGTGGAAGAAGGAGAACGGGAGGAGGGAGAAGAGGTGGCAGAAGGAGAAGAAGAGGAAGAAGAAGAAGAAGTGGAAGAACGAGAAGAAAAGGAAGAAGTGAAAGTGGAAGAACGAGAACAACAGGAAGAAGAAGAAGAAGTGGAAGAATGAGAAAAAGAGGAGGAAGAAAAAGCAATGGAAGGAAAGGGGATGAAGAAGAAGTGGAACAAGGAGGAGAAGAAGAAAGGGAGGAAGAAGAAGTAGTGTAGGCAGAAGAAGGGCAAGAAGGAGAAGAGAGGGAAGAAGAAGAACAAGTGGATGTAGTAGAAGTGGAAGAAGGTGAACAAGAGGAAGAAGAAGAAGTAGTTGAAGTATGCATGGATGAATGGGAGTTTCTCCTAGGATGATTGTAGTATTCTTCCTCACTTTCACTCCTATGGGTATGTCTAGATGGGGAACCTAAGACTATCCCTTTCATTTTGTAATTCTCACCATTCCCATGCTTTCTTTTTTCTTCTTCTTTCTCTTTTCTTCTTTCTCTTTCTTTTCTTTCTCTCCTTTCTTCATCTTCTCTCCTTTCTCTTATTCTTCTCTCTTCCTTCTGTCTTTTTTCTCTCTTTTCTTCCTCTCTTTCTTTTATTTTTCTTTTCTCCTTGGACTCTTTTTCTCTCCTTTTTTCTTCTCTTCTCTCTTGTTCTTTTGTCATCCACTCCCTAAAGTCCATGTTTAAGTTTTCTAGAGTGTAATCTTTAGAAATATTTCTTTGGTTTACACTCTTGTTTGATGAATAACTATGAGCACTAGAGTGGGTGTGTGATGTCATTGTGCTTGAATTTCTAAGAGGAAAAAGGTGGCTAAAAAATTTTCACAAACAAACACTCCTCTCTTTTTGTGTTTTCTTGCCTAAAATGGCTTGATGAGTCTTTGGAACTCTTTAGCCTTCTAAGCACTTTGAATAAGAAAAATAAAGCTAGAATTTTAAAGCAAAAATTCAAAAGAGAAGGGATCTAAAGCGAGCTCCTAAGGTGTTGAAGGAAGTGTACCACTTCTTCCTTCTTCACCTAATTTTCGAGAAACTAAAAAATTGATTAAATTTTATTACAACCAAAGGGAGGGCCTTAAGGGCACTCAAACTCCCAACTAAAAAATTAATACACCCAAATTAAAGAAAAAGTAAAGTCTTCAAAAAATGATTCTCCAAATGCTCCCTCAAATCAAAGTCTTCACGGCTAGGTGTATTTCCTTTTGAGGTGATCCCTTAGGCTCTTAGTCCAACCTTCCAAAATATGCTACCCTTGTGGTAAGCTCCTTTTTCAAGCTTTCTCCCAAAAGTGACACTAACACACAAACCAAAGAAACTAAAAGTAGCAACGGGAGGTGCGAATAGAAACTCAAAAAACAATAAAAGATAACACAATCAAAAGGACACTTAACCAAATGGTAAGAGTATATAAGACAAACTAGAAAGATGATTTAAAAGACAAGCAACAACTAAAAGGTAAACAAAAGAAAGAGAGCACACAATGGAATACCTAAGAATGACACTAGATTAAAGAGTAGAAGAACACAAATATCAAGTTCTAGTGTACCAAAAGTAATAAAATTTCTTTTAAGGCTCCAAGTTCAAAGTTGAAGCACTTGCTAATTTTAGGTTAGGTACATCAAATGAATTTTTTTCAAACTTTCTTTTCTTTTGTTTGTTCTCTTTTTTTTTTTTTTTTTTGAATCCTTCGTTGTTTTTTTTTTTTGTATTTTATTTTAGACTTTGTTTTCTTGTTTTTTTTTTTGAATATTTACTAGATGCACCTAAATTGATTGTGAATTTAGTGCTTGATAAAAAAGAGTTATGTGCTTGGAACAATAAAGAAAATTAAAAGCAACAATTTAGGTACTACTAGAAATGACTTCAAAATGCAAAGTAGCTATAGATGTGTTAATGGTTTAGTAGTTTGGTGTGCCACTGGACTCAAGCTTTGTTAAGATTTTAGTAATTTGTTGAACACAAATACCAAACTTATGGCTTAAGTGAAAGCACCCACAAACAAGAACTACCTTTACCACACAAATGAGCTACAAATTATACGTATAAGGAAAATAAAGACAAAGGAAATTGAGCAACTATTTTTGAATTTTTTTTTTAAGAATATGCTTGAAACTAAAAGCACATGAACTTCTAAAGAGACTTAGACATGAGGTATAACCCTCTATGTTGCTCAATTTAAAAAGTTTCAAATTGTTTTTTGTTAAAACAAAAGAGGCTAAACTTAAAAGGAATTAATAGACAAAATGGGAAACTATAAACATGACTTATAGACAACTACACAAGAGTATAAAAGTGAAAAATAAAAGCTAAAAATAAAGCAAAAACAAGGCAACTAGGTGCAAGGAAACACAAGAATTTGGTCTAAATTTCTTGACCACAAGGTTGTGGAATTCACCACAACGGCATGGATTTTTAGCAAGAAATTCTCAAAACCAAAATTCAAGCAAGAAAGCACCCAACTCAAAGCTTAAGCGGAAATTAATGAATATGGGAGAGACGTAGATGCAAAGAAAAGAACAATATAAATTGCATCAAGCAAAAAATAAATGGTGCAAATAAACTATAACTCAAAACAATAAACTCAAGACATAAATGGAAATGATAAACAATAATGGAAAGCTAGAAAAAATTGCGGAAATTAAAGATAAAATAAAATAGGAAAACGGAAAAGAAAAAATAAATGAGATAGGAAGAGAGTTTAGACCTCTAGAACCAATGCTCTAGATACCAAATGATGCATGCCTCCCTTGATCTTTTTCTAGAGGTTTTCTTCTTTGGTGAAATGGTTTGTGGAGAGGTAAGAAGTGAGGTGGTTTTAGGCGCCACTTAAGGTAAGATAAGCCTAAGAGGGAAAGTTTGCCACAAGGGATGGAACCCTTGATAAAAACCTAAGGAATTCTCAAAGAGCGAAGGGTGGACACTAAGAGAATTTTGGCCAACTCAAGGTTTTTCCATTCAATCAAGTGTAAAAAATACAAGAGTGTGAAGGAGCACCTTTTTATAGAGGGAGCTAACCTCTTGGACAAGTCATGAAGGAAATGAAGGGCTAGGATTAAAAGGAGTCATCCAAGGGAGGAGGATTGAAGCCCAAAGTCCAATCAATACCCTCCTTTAGATGAGAATTGGTGCCCAAGCTACCTCATCCAAGGGCCAAGATTACTCCTTTATTAGTTTTGGGTTTTATTTAGCAAAAGAGGGTGTAGTTATCAAACTACCCCCTTATTTCCTAAATAAAGGCCCAAAAGCTAATCTTACCCCTTCTTATTACTAAGACACCTCCTAGAAAATTAAATGGACTAATACATGTCCAAAATAAAATCCTAGGTTCCTAAAATAAAAATTACAAGTAAATAAGTCATGGCTTGCATAACTTGATGGTCATATGGAGGTGAGATCTTCCTCCCTCTACTCTAGCCATGTCTTCTTCTATTCTTCTAGCCATGGCCCTAGTGATAGGGCCCTTGCTTGGGGAGAATGCATCACCACTTCTCCTGCCTCCTCTTATTCTCTTTCTTCCAATTCTTCTTCATCCTCTCCTTTCCTTTCTTTTCTTCCTCTTCATCTCCTTCTTCTTCTTCCTTTCCTTCGTCATATCCCTCTTTTTCTCCTCCTTCTGCTTCCACATGCATTTCTACGTCTTGTTCTCCCTCTTCCACTTCTTCTCCATCATCCCCACTCCTTCAACTACTTCTTCTTCTTACTCTTGTTCATCTTCTTCCACTTCTACTACATCCACTTGTTCTTCTTCTTCCCTCTCTTCTCCTTCTTGCCCTTCTTCTGCCTACACTACTTCTTCTTCCTCCCCTTCTTCTTCTCCTCCTTGTTCCACTTCTTCTTCATTCCCCTTTCCTTCCATTGCTTCTTCTTCCTCCTCTTTTTCTCATTCTTCCTCTTCTTCTTCTTCCTCTTCTTCCATTTCTTCTCCTTCCACAACTTCTTCTTCTTTCCTTTCCGTCTTTTCCTTGCTCTTTTTCTCCATCCCCCATTCTGTTGCTTCCCATTGTTGCTCTTCCTCTTCTTCTCCTTCCCCCAAATCTTATGGTTACACTTCTTCTTCTTCTTCCTCTTCTCCTCCAGATTCCACTTCTTCTGCTTCGTCTTCCCTTCCCTTCCCCTCCTTCTTCCTTTTCCTCCTTTTCTCCTTGTTCCAATTCTTCTTCTTTATCTCACGTCCTTCCACTACTTCTTCTTCCTCCTCTTGTTCACCTTCTTCAAATTCTTCACTTTCCACATCTTCTTCTTCTTCCTTTTCTTCTGCTTCTTCCACTTCTTCTAGTTACTCTCCTTCTTCTTCCTCTTCTTATCCTTCTTCCACTTCTCCTGCCTCCTCTTGTTCTCTTTCTTCCACTTCTTCTTCATCCTCTCCTTTCTTTTCTTTTCTTCCTCTTCATCTCCTTCTTCTTCTCCCTTTCCTTCGTCATATCCCTCTTTTTCCCCTTCTTCTGCTTCCACTTGCATTTCTATATCTTGTTCTCCTTCATCCACTTCTTCTCCATCATCCCCACTCCTTCAACTACTTCTTCTTCCTCCTCTTATTCACCTTATTCCGCCTCTACTACATCCACTTGTTCTTCTTCTTCTTTCTCTTCTCGTTCTTGCCCTTCTTCTGCCTACACTACTTCTTCTTCCTCCCCTTCTTCTTCTCCTCCTTGTTCCACTTCTTCTTCATCCCCTTCCCTTCCATTGCTTCTTCTTCCTCCCCTTTTTCTCATTCTTCCACTTCTTCTTCTTCTTCCTATTGTTCTCCTTCTTCCACTTGCACTTCTTCCTTTTCTTCTCGTTCTTCCACTTCTTCTTCGTCCTCTTCTTCTCCTTCTGCCACCTATTTTCCCTCCTTTCGTTCTCCTTCTTCCACTTCTTCTTCTTCATCTCCTTTCATTCCACTACTTCCTCCTATTCCTCTTATTCTCTCCTTCTAGCATTTCTTCTACTTCTACTTGTTGTTCTTCTTCATTTTCGTCTCCTTCTTCCGCTTCTTCTGCTTGCACTTTTTCTTCTTCCTCTTCTTCCATTTCTTCTCCTTCTACAACTTCTTCTTCTTTCCTTTCCGTCTTCTCCTTCCTCTTTTTCTCCATCCCCCACTTCTGTTGCTTCCCATTATTGCTCTTCCTCTTTTTTCCCTTCCCCCAAATCTTATGCTTACACTTCTTCTTCTTCTTCCTCTTCTCCTCCAGCTTCCACTTCTTCTGCGTCTTCTTTCCTTCCCTTCCCTTCCTTCTTCCTTTTCGTCCTTTTCTCCTTGTTCCAATTCTTCTTCATCATCTCACATCCTTCCACCACTTCTTCTTCCTCCTCTTGTTCACCTTCTTAAACTTCTTCACTTTCCACATCTTCTTCTTCTTCCTTTTCTTCTCCTTCTTCCACTTCTTCTAGTTACTCTCCTTCTTCTTCCTCTTCTTATCCTTCTTCCACTTCTCCTGCCTCCTATTATTCTCTTTCTTCCGCTTCTTCTTCATCCTCTCCTTTCCTTTCTTTTCTTCCTCTTCATCTCCTTCTTCTTCTTCCTTTCCTTCGTCATATCCCTCTTTTTCTCCTTCGTCTGCTTCCACTTGTATTTCTACCTCTTGTTCTCCTTCTTCCACTTCTTCTCCATCATCCCCACTCCTTCAACTACTTCTTCTTCTTCCCCTTGTTCACCTTCTTCCACTTCTACTACATCCACTTGTTCTTCTTCTTCCCTCTCTTCTCCTTCTTGCCCTTCTTCTGCCTACACTACTTCTTCTTCATCCGCTTCTTCTTCTCCTCCTTGTTCCAGTTCTTCTTCATCCCCTTTCCTTCCATTGCTTCTTCTTTCTCCTCTTTTTCCCATTCTTCCACTTCTTCTTCTTCTTTCTATTGTTCTCCTTCTCCAACTTGCACTTCTTCCTTTTCTTCTTGTTATTCCACATCTTCTTCTTCCTCTTCTTCTCCTTCTGCCACCTATTCTTCCTTCTCCCATTCTCCTTCTTCAACTTCTTCTTCTTCATCTCCTTTCATTCCACTACTTCCTCGTATTCCTCCTATTCTCTCCTTCTACCATTTCTTCTACTTCTACTTGTTGTTTTTCTTCATTTTCGTCTCCTTCTTTCGCTTATTCTGCTTACACTTCTTCTTCTTACTCTCCTTCCATTTCTTCTCCTTCCACAACTTCTTCTTCTTTCCTTTCCGTCTTCTCCTTCCTCTTTTTCTCCATCCCCCACTTCTGTTGCTTCCCATTTTTGCTTTTCCTCTTCTTCTCCTTCCCCCAAATCTTATGCTTACACTTCTTCTTCTTCTTCCTTTTATCCTCCAGATTCCACTTCTTCTGCTTCTTCTTCCCTTCCCTTCCCTTCCCCTCCTTCCTTTTCCTCCTTTTCTCCTTGTTCCAAGTTTTCTTCTTCATCTAACCTCCTTCCACTACTTCTTCTTCCTCCTCTTGTTCACCTTCTTCACTTTCCATATCTTCTTCTGCGTCCTTTTCTTCTCCTTCTTCCACTTCTTCTAGTTACACTTCTCCTTCTTCCTCTTCTTCCATTTCTTCTGCTTCTTCCACTTCTTCTAGTTACTCTACTTTTTCTTCCTCTTCTTATCTGTCTTCCACTTTTCCTGCCTCTTCTTGTTCTCCTTCTTCCACTTCTTATTATTCATCTCCTTTCATTCCACTACTTCCTCCTATTCCTCTGATTCTCTCCTTCTTCCACTTCTTCTACTTTTACTTGTTGTTCTTCTTCATTTTCGTCTCCTTCCTCCGCTTGTTCTGCTCACACTTCTTCTTCTTCCTCTTCTTCAATGTCTTCTCCTTCCACAACTTCTTCTGCTTTCCTTTCCGTCTTCTCCTTCCTCTTTTTCTCCATCCCCCATTTTTGTTGCTTCCCATTGTTGCTCTTCGTCTTCTTATGCTTACACTTCTTCTTCTTCCTCTTCTCCTCCAGATTCCACTTCTTCTGCTTCTTCTTCCCTTCCTTTCCCTTCGCCTCCTTCTTCCTTTTCCTCCTTTTCTCCTTGTCAAAATTCTTCTTCCTCCTCTAGTTCACCTTCTTCTTTCCACATCTTCTTCTTCCTCCTTTTCTTCTCCTTGTTCCACTTCTTCTAGTTACTCTCCTTCTTCTTCCTCTTCTTATCTTTGTTCCACTTCTTCTGTCTCCTCTTGTTCTCTATCTTCCACTTCTTCTTCATCCTCTCCTTTCCTTTCGTTTCTTCCTCTTCATCTCCTTCTTTTTCTTCCTTTCCTTCGTCATATCCCTCTTTTTCTCCTTCTTCTGCTTCCACTTGCATTTCTACCTCTTGTTCTCCTTCTTCCACTTCTTCTCCATCATCCCCATTCCTTCAACTACTTCTCTTGTTCACCTTCTTCCACTTCTACTACATCCACTTGTTCTTCTTCTTCCCTCTCTTCTCGTTCTTGCCCTTCTTCTGCCTACACTACTTCTTCTTCATCCGCTTCTTCTTCTCCTCCTTGTTCCAGTTCTTCTTTAGCCCCTTTCCTTTTATTGTTTCTTCTTTCTCTGCTTTTTCCCATTCTTCTACTTCTTCTTCTTCTTCCTATTGTTCTTCTTCTCCAACTTGCACTTCTTCCTTTTCTTCTCGTTATTCCACTTCTTCTTCTTCCTCTTCTTCTCCTTCTGCCACCTCTTCTTCCTTCTCCCGTTCTCCTGCTTCAACTTCTTCTTCTTCATCTCCTTTCATTCCACTACTTCCTCGTATTCCTCCTATTCTCTCCTTCTACCATTTCTTCTACTTCAACTTGTTGTTCTTCTTCATTTTCGTCTCCTTCTTTCGCTTATTCTGCTTACACTTCTTCTTCTTACTCTCCTTCCATTTCTTCTCCTTCCACAACTTCTTCTTCTTTCCTTTCCGTCTTCTCCTTCCTCTTTTTCTCCATCCCCCACTTCTGTTGCTTCCCATTGTCGCTTTTCCTCTTCTTCTCCTTCCCCCAAATCTTATGCTTACACTTCTTCTTCTTCTTCCTTTTATCCTCCAGATTCCACTTCTTCTGCTTCTTCTTCCCTTCCCTTCCGTTCCCCTCCTTCCTTTTCCTCCTTTTCTCCTTGTTCCAAGTTTTCTTCTTCATCTAACCTCCTTCCACTACTTCTTCTTCCTCCTCTTGTTCACCTTCTTCACTTTCCATATCTTCTTCTGCGTCCTTTTCTTCTCCTTCTTCCACTTCTTCTAGTTACACTTCTCCTTCTTCCTCTTCTTCCATTCCTTCTGCTTCTTCCACTTCTTGTAGTTACTCTACTTCTTCTTCCTCTTCTTATCTCTCTTCCATTTTTCCTGCCTCCTCTTGTTCTCCTTCCTCCACTTCTTATTCTTCATCTCCTTTCATTCCACTACTTCCTCCTATTCCTCTTATTCTCTCCTTCTACCACTTCTTCTACTTCTAGTTGTTGTTCTACTTCATTTTCGTCTCCTTCCTCCGCTTCTTCTGCTCACACTTCTTCTTCTTCCTCCTCTTCAATGTCTTCTCCTTCCACAACTTCTTCTGCTTTCCTTTCCGTCTTCTCCTTCCTCTTTTTCTCCATCCCCCATTTTTGTTGCTTCCCATTGTTGCTCTTCGTCTTCTTATGCTTACACTTCTTCTTCTTCCTCTTCTCCTCCAGATTCCACTTCTTCTGCTTCTTCTTCCCTTCCTTTCCCTTCCCCTCCTTCTTCCTTTTCCTCCTTTTCTCCTTGTCGAAATTTTTCTTCCTCCTCTAGTTCACCTTCTTCTTTCCACATCTTCTTCTTCCTCCTTTTCTTCTCCTTGTTCCACTTCTTCTAGTTACTCTCCTTCTTCTTCCTCTTCTTATCTTTGTTCCACTTCTTCTGTCTCCTCTTGTTCTCTATCTTTCACTTCTTCTTCATCCTCTCCTTTCCTTTCGTTTCTTCCTCTTCATCTCCTTCTTTTTCTTCCTTTCCTTCGTCATATCCCTCTTTTTTTCCTTCTTCTGCTTCCACTTGCATTTCTACCTCTTGTTCTCCTTCTTCCACTTCTTCTCCATCATCCCCATTCCTTCAACTACTTCCTCTTCTTCCTCTTGTTCACCTTCTTCCACTTCTACTACATCCACTTGTTCTTCTTCTTCCCTCTCTTCTCGTTCTTGCCCTTCTTCTGCCTACACTACTTCTTCTTCATCCGCTTCTTCTTCTCCTCCTTGTTCCAGTTCTTCTTTAGCCCCTTTCCTTTTATTGCTTCTTCTTTCTCTTCTTTTTCCCATTCTTCTACTTCTTCTTCTTCTTCCTATTGTTCTTCTTCTCCAACTTGCACTTCTTCCTTTTCTTCTCGTTATTCCACTTCTTCTTCTTCCTCTTCTTCTCCTTCTGCCACCTCTTCTTCCTTCTCCCGTTCTCCTGCTTCAACTTCTTCTTCTTCATCTCCTTTCATTCCACTACTTCCTCGTATTCCTCCTATTCTCTCCTTCTACCACTTCTTCTACTTCTGCTTGTTGTTCTTCTTCATTTTCGTCTCCTTCCTCCGCTTCTTCTGCTCACACTTCTTCTTCTTACTCTTCTTCCATGTCTTCTCCTTCCAGAACTTCTTCTTCTTTCCTTTCCGTCTTCTCCTTCCTCTTTTTCTCCATCCCCCACTTCTGTTGCTTCCCACTGTTGCTCTTCCTCTTCTTCTCCTTCCCCCAAATCTGATGCTTACACTTCTTCTTCTTCTTCCTCTTCTCCTCCAGATTCCACTTCTTCTGCTTCTTCTTCCCTTCCCTTCCCCTCCTTCTTCCTTTTCTTCCTTTTCTCCTTGTCCCGATTCTTGTTCTTCATATCACCTCCTCCCACTACTTCTTCTTCCTTTCTTGTTCACCTTTTTCAACTTCTTCACTTTCCACATCTTCTTCTTGTTCCGTTTCTTTTCTTCTTCCACTTCTTCTAGTTACTCTCCTTCTTCTTCCTCTTCTTATCTTTCTTCCACTTCTCCTGCCGCCTCTTGTTCTCTTTCTTCCACTTCTTCTTCATCCTCTCCTTTCCTTTCCTTCGTCATATCCCTCTTTTTCTCCTTCTTCTTCTTCCTTTCCTTCGTCATATCCCTCTTTTTCTCCTTCTTTTGTTTCCACTTGTATTTCTACCTCTTGTTCTCCTTCTTCAGCTTCTTCTCCATCATCCCCACTCCTTCAACTACTTCTTCTTCTTCCTCTTGTTCACCTTCTTCCACTTCTACCACATCCACTTATTCTTCTTCTTCCCTCTCTTCTCCTTCTTGCCCTTCTTCTGCCACACTATTTCTTCTTCCTCCCCTTCTTTTTCTCCTCCTTGTTCCACTTCTTCTTCATCCGCTTTCCTTCCATTGTTTCTTCTTCCTCCTCTTTTTCTCATTCTTCCACTTCTTCTTCCTATTGTTCTCCTTCTTCCAATTCTTCTCCATCATCCCCACTCCTTCAACTACTTCTTCATGTTCCTCTTGTTCACCTTCTTCCACTTCTACTACATCCACTTGTTCCTCTTCTTCCATCTCTTCTCCTTCTTGCCCTTCTTCTGCCTACACTACTTTTTCTTCCTCCCTTTCTTCTTCTCCAACTTGTTCCACTTCTTCTTCATCCCCTTTCCTTCCATTGCTTCTTCTTCCTCCTCTTTTTCTCATTCTTCCACTTCTTCTCCTTCTTCCATTTGTACTTCTTCCTTTTCTGCTCGTTTTTCCACTTCTTCTTCTTCCTCTTCTTCTCCTTCTGCCACCTCTTCTCCCTCCTCCCGTTCTCCTTCTTCAACTTCTTCTTCTTCATCTCCTTTCATTCCACTACTTCCTCGTATTCCTCTTATTCTCTCCTTCTACCACTTCTTCTACTTCTGCTTGTTGTTCTTCTTCATTTTCGTCTCCTTCCTCCGCTTCTTCTGCTCACACTTCTTCTTCTTACTCTTCTTCCATGTCTTCTCCTTCCACAACTTCTTCTTCTTTCCTTTCCGTCTTCTCCTTCCTCTTTTTCTCCATCCCCCACTTCTGTTGCTTCCCATTGTTGCTCTTCCTCTTCTTCTCCTTCCCCCAAATCTGATGCTTACACTTCTTCTTCTTCTTCCTCTTCTCCTCCAGATTCCACTTCTTCTGCTTCTTCTTCCCTTCCCTTCCCCTCCTTCTTCCTTTTCCTCCTTTTCTCCTTGTTCCAATTCTTCTTCTTTATCTCACCTCCTTCCACTACTTCTTCTTCCTCCTCTTGTTCACCTTCTTCACTTTCCACATCTTCTTCTTCTTCCTTTTCTTCTCCTTCTTCCACTTCTTCTAGAGGAGATGGACCTTTCCAAATCCTTGAGAGGATCGGTAATAATGCCTATGTTTTAGATCTGCCAGAGGATTATGGGGTAAGCACCAGTTTTAATGTTTCTGATTTGTCTCCATTTGTAGGTGCTGAAAATGACGAAGACCCCATGGATTTGAGGTCAAATCCTCTTCAAGGGGGAGGAGATGATGTGACCATGCCTAGCCAAGGACCTATCACTAGGGCCATGGCTAGAAGGATTGAAGAAGACCTAGCCCTTGCAGACAAAGGAAGACTTCACCTCCTATGGAGAGTGAAGATATTAGGCTAGAGACTTTAGTTAATAAAATGTAATTTTCCTTTATTTTAATTTTGAGGAGCATTAAGAATTTAATTTGGACATGTATTTAGTCCATTTTTTATTTTTAGGAGGTGTCTTAGGAATTTAGAGGGTGGATTTAGCTTTTTGGGTCTTTATGAAGGAAATAAGGGGTAGCCTTGATATCTACACCCCTCTTTTCTACATAAACCCCCTAAGCTAATAAGAAGGAATCTTGGCCCTTGGTTTGAGAAACTTGGGCACCAAGTTAGATGATCTAAGGAGGGAATTGTTTCTCAATTCTCCTTCCTTAGATCTCTCCTTTTAATCCTAGCCCTTCTTTTTTAGGTTATCTTGTTCAAGAGGTTAGCTACCTCTATAAATAGGAGCTCCTCCCTCGCTTGTATTTTTTACACTTGAATTTAATCCTAGAGACCATATTGATTGAGGTTCTTACCTTTGAGTGTCCCCCTTTCTCCTTTGTGAGAGCTTCTAAGAGTTATCAAGGGACCCCTCCCTTGTGGCCTCTCCCCTTTGGCTTATCAAACCTAGTATTTGTGGCGCCTCACCCCATTCCTTTCCTCTCCATAAATCCATTTCCCTTCCAAGTGACCTTAGAAAGGATCCTTTGGGCACGTGATCATCAAAGATCACATCAAGTGGTATCTAGAGCCACTTTCTAAAGGTCACGTTCTTTCTCAATTTTTTTTTTGCTTTGTTGTTTATTTCTTTGATCTCTTTATTTTAAAGTCCTTCATTTTTTGTCATCTCTATTTCCTTTATTGTCTAGTAGTATAGTTTTTTATTCTTGCTATTATATGCGCTTTTGTTTTCTATCTACGCGCCTATTTTCCATTTAATTTGATGCGATTTTATTTGTCCCTTTTTTGCATCTTATTTTCGTGTTCAAGTTGCTTAATTTTCCCTTGGTTTTTTATGTTAAAGTGTGCCTAAGAAGTTGTGACCATTAAACCCACATGGTTGAGGATTTTTCCACACCATTGTGGTAATCAACTTTGGCCACTTTGTTGTGCCTTTTGTTTTGAGTCTCTTGCTGAAATTTTTGCTCTATTTTTAGGTATGTTATTTTTTCTTAATCTTGTGTTTTGTCAAATACTGGTCATGTTAGTTTCCTATTTTGTCTCATTTAAATTCCATAGGTTTTAGCCTCTTAAAATTTTTACAAAAAAACTTTCAAAAACATTTTGAATTGAGCTCCTAAGAGGTGAACCTCTTATTGAGTCTCTTAAGTCTTTTATGCTTTTAGTTCAAGCATATTAATCTCTTTGTTGTTCTTAAATATTTGCTCAATTCAATCTTTATATGTTTCTTGTTTTATGTTGAATTATTAGTAGCTTTCCACTTGGTTTACCTTCACTATTGGTGCCTCTTTATGGAATTTTAGCTTGGGTGAATTGTGTTAGTAATTTGAGCAATCAATTTACTTCAAAATCAGCCCTAAATCATTCCTTAAGCACCATTAGTTCAGTGGTATTTGGAACTACTAAGTTGTTTTGCCTTTAGTTGCATGCAACTATTGGTTTCATTTTTTTTGTTTGAGTCTTTTTTCATCTCTACTCTTAGAGCTAATCTAGGAAAGTTATTTGTGTGCTACCTTCCTTTGTGAGCCTTATGTTTTCTTGCTTGTCTTTTTTACTTCTTTGAGTTTGTCATTGTTTAATCTATCCACTTGTATTTGTGAACCTTGTTTTGTTATTCACCTTTGTTTGTTGTCTTGTGTTGTATTCGGCCTTGGTAAGGAAAGGTTGGGAAAGGTTCCATATATAAAATTTTGGCAAGTCCAAACAAGAGGAAACAAGGGTAGCATTCTTGGGGTGAGTTGATACAACTCAAAGGGGCTTGATCAAAAGGAGACAAACACCAAAAAGCTTGGAGTGAAGACTTTGTTTTATTTTTTTTTATTCTTTGTATTGTGTATACTTAATTTTAGATTGGGAGTTTGAGTGCCCTTAAGGCCCTCCCTTGGTTTGAAATAATTTTGGTTAATTTTAGCGTAGTTCCTCGTTAATTAGGTGAAGAAGGGAGAAGTGGTACACTTCCTTCAACACCTTAGGAGCACGATTAGAGCCCTTTCTCTTTTACATTCTTGCACTTTTATTTTATTTTATGTTATTTTGAAAAAACGTGTAGAGGCTAAGAGTTCCAAAGACTCATCAAGCCACCTTAGGTGAGAAAAAAAAAAGAGAGGAGTGTTGCTTGAAAAAAAAAAGTTTTTGGCCTACCCTTTAGTTTTTAGCATCCAAGCACCATGACTTCCCACACACATTCTAGTGCACATAGTTGTTCATCAAGTAAGAGTGTCAACCAAAGAAAACCTTCTAAGGGAGACACTCTTGAAAACCTTAACTTAGAATTTAGGGAATGGATGGCTAAAGAACAAGAAAGGAGAGAAGAAAAAGAGAGAAAAAAAGAAATAAAAGAAAAGAAAAAACAAAAAGAGAAGGAAGAGTTAAAAAAAGAGATGTTGGAAATGAGAAAAGAGAAAAAAGAGCGAGAAGAGAGAAGGCAAAGAGAGAGAAGAGAGGATGAAGAAAGGAGAAGAAGGAAAGAACTAGAAAGAAAAAGAGAAAAAGAGGAAGAAGAGAGAAGGAGAGGAGAAGAGAGTAAGAGGAGAGATGGGAGGGAAAGTGATAGAAAAAATAAAGGAATTCTCATAAGATCCCCATCTAGGCATTTTAGCTCTAGTGAAGAAGAATACTATAGAAATCAACATAAGCATCACTCTCATTCATCATACAATCATCATTCTCCTCAAGAGAACATAAATCATGCTAGGGAACCAAAGGTAGACCTACCCCATTTTCATGGTAGGGAAGATGTTGAGACTTACCTAGATTGGGAAGTCAAAGCGGAACAACTCTTTCGATGCTATGAAATTAGGGAAGAAAGGAAAGTACCTTTGGCCTCCCTTAGTTTTCAAGGTTCTGCTTTGCATTGGTGGGATGTGTTAGTCAAGGATAGGGCCCGTAAACAAATGCCTGACATTCGCTACTGGAATGATTTAAAAACTTGTTTGCGGAGAAGGCACATTCCTTAATATTATGAGAGGGATCTTTTGGATAGGCTCCAAAGACTTAGGCAACATAACCTAAGTATTGAGGAGTATAGACAAAAGATGGAGCTTCTCATACTAAGGGCCAATATCATTGAGGAACCCAATGTCACCCTTGCTAGGTTTTTGTGTGGATTAAGCTCTGACATTAGAGATAAGGTAGAGCTTCTTTCATACTCAAACCTTGATGAGTTGGTAGAACTTTGTGTAAGAGCTGAGAATCAACTCAAGAGAAAAAGTTTTAAAAAAGATTCTCCCTCTTACTCAAAGAGAGACCAACTTAAGGGAAACTCTTTCAAGGGTTTTCCTAAAGAGGAACCCAAGCATTTTCAAGATACAAAAGCACCTCATGTAGAGAGAAAACCCCCTACTACTAAGCCTACTGAAAGGCAAAGTAGTATCAAATGCTTCAAATGTCTTGGGAGAGGCCACATTGCCTCTCAATGCCCTAACAAGAAAACCATGATCATGAGGGGACAAGACATTTGTAGTGAGAATAGCTCATCTTCCTCCTCTAGTGAGAGTGAGGAAGAAGGGGGACATACTTTTGAACAAGAGTGTGAGGAAGCTTTTCCTTATGAGGGGGACCTCCTTATGGTTCAAAGGCTTCTTGGAAGCCAACCTCTAGAGCTTGGCCAGTCACAAAGAGAGAACATCTTCCATACAAGATGTAAAGTAAATGACAAATTATGTTCTCTCCTTGTTGATAGTGGCTCCTGTTGTAACTGTTGTAGCTCTAGGTTGGTTGAAAAACTAGCCTTGACTACCATGCCCCATCCCAAACCTTACAAATTGCAATGGCTCAATGAGCAAGGGGAGATGGTAGTCAATGAACAAGTTATGGTTCCAATTTCCATAGGATCTTATAATGATGAGATTCTTTGTTACATAGTTCCTATAGAGGCTGGTCATATCCTATTGGGGAGACCATGGCAATTTGACAAAAAAGCTATTCACCATGGCCACTCCAACCAAATAATTCTCACCCATAATGAAAAACGCTTAAAATTGTATCCTTTGTCACCTTCTCAAGTGGCTGGGGATCAAGTTGCGATGAAAAAGAAAAGAGTTGAGGAAAAACAAAAACAAAAAAAAGCAGAACAAGCTTACCCTTAAAGCTTGAAAAGGGTAAAGAGAGAGAGTCGGAAGGTGATGCCCCTTTGAAAGGGAATATTAGTAAAAGGAGCCTATTTGCTACTAAACATGATTTAAAAGAAGCTCCTTTGACTAACAAGCC
Organism: Psophocarpus tetragonolobus; assembly: GCA_037954015.1. Classification (NCBI taxonomy): domain Eukaryota; kingdom Viridiplantae; phylum Streptophyta; class Magnoliopsida; order Fabales; family Fabaceae; genus Psophocarpus; species Psophocarpus tetragonolobus. The sequence continues at coordinate 22,463,544 of CM075694.1, forward strand.
CTTTTATCTCCTCTTTTGCAAAGAAGCATCAAATCCTTCTTCCATTTTGCGTTCTTCTGCTGAGAGCACTGCCACAACCCATGCACATGAGCACCTTCCTCAAGGGGTTCAAGATATTTTAAAAGAATTTGATGACATATTCCCTAATGAGGTTCCGAAAGGACTTCCTCCCATTAGGGGTATAGAACATCAAATTGATTTGGTGCCTGGCGCAAGTCTACCTAATAGACCTACCTATAGGACCAACCCCATGGAGACCCAAGAGATTGAGTCTCAAGTGAATGAGCTGTTGGAGAAGGGTTGGGTTCAAAAGAGCCTAAGCCCTTGTGCTGTGCCAGTCTTGTTGGTGCCCAAGAAGAATGGCCAATGGAGGATGTGTGTTGATTGCCGTGCAATCAACAACATCACCATCAAATATAGGCACCCAATCCCCCGTCTTGATGACATGTTGGATGAATTGCATGGGGCAAAAATATTTTCAAAAATAGATCTTAGAAGTGGTTACCACCAAATAAGGATCAAAGAGGGTGATGAGTGGAAAACTGCTTTTAAGACTAAATTCGGTCTTTATGAGTGGTTGGTTATGCCTTTTGGGCTAACTAATGCCCCAAGCACATTCATGCGCTTAATGAATCATGTACTAAGGGATTGCCTTGGTAAATTTTGTGTAGTTTACTTTGATGACATTTTAGTTTACTCTAGGAACCTAGATGATCATTTAGGACATCTAAGGCATGTTTTTCCTCTTCTTAGGAGTAATCATCTTTTTGGTAACTTAGAAAAATGCACTTTTTGTGTAGATAGTGTAGTTTTCCTAGGTTTTGTAGTTAGCACAAAAGGGGTTCATGTTGACCCCGAAAAGATAAAAGCTATTTAAGAATGGCCCACCCCAAAGAGTGTGACAGAGATCAAAAGCTTTCATGGTCTCGCTGGATTTTATAGGCGCTTTGTGCCTAATTTCTCCACGCTCTTCGCACCAATAAATGATTTGGTGAAAAAGGAAGTTCCTTTCCTTTGGGGTGAGAAACAAGAGAAAGCCTTCTAGCTAATTAAGCATAAACTGACCCATGCACCAGTCTTGGCATTACCTGACTTTTCTAAAACATTTGAACTTGAATGTGATGCCTCTGGTGTAGGTGTGGGGGCTGTCTTGTTGCAAGGAGGGCACCCCATTGCGTATTTCAGTGAAAAACTCAATGGTGCCCCCCTCAACTACCCCACCTATGATAAGGAGTTTTATGCTCTAATTAGGGCCCTTCAAACTTGGGAGCATTACCTTGCTCCCAAGGAGTTTGTCATTCATAGTGACCATGAGTCACTAAAATATTTGAGGAGTCAAGGTAAATTGAACAAAAGGCATGCAACGTGGGTGGAATATCTTGAATCCTTCCCTTATGTCATCAAGTACAAGAAAGGAAAACAAAATGTGGTGGCTGATGCTCTTTCTAGGCGTCATGCCCTTTATTCATCCTTGAGTGCAAAAATCTTGGGATTTGATGACATTCGGGCTATGTATCCGTCTGATAAGGATTTCGGCCCCATATTTGCTACCTCTGCATCTGCATTTGCATTAAAGTCCCATGATGGGTACTTCATCAGTGAGGGGTATCTTTACAAAGGGAGTAAGCTTTGTATACCCCAAGGATCAATTAGGAACTTACTTACAAAAGAGAGTCATGAAGGTGGGCTCATGGGGCATTTTGGGATTTCAAAAACCCTCATGCTTTTACAAGAGAAATTCTTTTGGCCCCATATGCGTAGAGATGTCCATAGACATTGCTCTAAATGTATAGCTTGCTTGCAAGCAAAGTCTAAAGCAGTGCCTCATGGACTATACACACCTTTACCTACTCCTTCGGCACCTTGGGAGGATATTAGCATGGATTTCATCCTTGGGCTCCCAAGAACCCAACGAGGTGCAGACTCCATATTTGTGGTGGTGGACCGATTTTCAAAAATGGCCCATTTTATTCCCTGCCACAAAGTGGATGATGCGAGCAACATCGCAAGACTTTTCTTTAAAGAGGTTGTCCGATTGCATGGTATACCCTCTTCAATAGTGTCAGATAGGGATGTGAAGTTCCTTAGCCATTTTTGGAAAACTCTTTAGGCTAAGCTGGGAACTAAACTTCTTTTTTCCACTACCTGTCACCCTCAAACTGATGGGCAAACAGAAGTGGTGAATAGATCTTTATCCACTATGCTGAGGGCTCTCCTTAAAGGCAACCATAAGTCTTGGGATGAGTAGCTTCCCCACATTGAATTTGCTTATAACCGGGTGGTTCATAGAAGCACCAAGCATTCTCCTTTTGAGGTGGTCTATGGCTTTAATCCTCGTACTCCTCTAGATCTTTTACCTCTTCCTCTTTCTGTTGCTGTGCATAAAGAAGGAGAGGCAAAATCCATTTTTGTAAAACAATTACATGAGAGGGTTAAAGTTAACATAGAGCACCAATCCTTGAGAGATGCCACTTTCGCCAATAGGGGGAGGAAAGAAGTCATCTTTGAAAAGGGCGACTGGGTATGGCTTCACTTGAGAAAGGATAGATTTCCTTCTCAAAGGAAGTCCAAACTTAGCCCTAGAGGAGATGGACCTTTCCAAATCCTTGAGCGGATCGGTAATAATACCTATGTTTTAGATCTGCCAGAGGATTATGGGGTAAGCACCAGTTTTAATGTTTCTGATTTGTCTCCATTTGTAGGTGCTAAAAATGACGAAGACCCCATGGATTTGAGGTCAAATCCTCTTCAAGGGGGAGGAGATGATGTGACCATGCCTAGCCAAGGACCTATCACTAGGGCCATGGCTAGAAGGATTGAAGAAGACCTAGCCCTTGCAGACAAAGGAAGACTTCACCTCCTATGGAGAGTGAAGATATTAGGCTAGAGACTTTAGTTAATAAAATGTAATTTTCCTTTATTTTAATTTTGAGGAGCATTAAGAATTTAATTTGGACATGTATTTAGTCCATTTTTTATTTTTAGGAGGTGTCTTAGGAATTTAGAGGGTGGATTTAGCTTTTTGGGTCTTTATGAAGGAAATAAGGGGTAGCCTTGATATCTACACCCCTCTTTTCTACATAAACCCCCTAAGCTAATAAGAAGGAATCTTGACCCTTGGTTTGAGAAACTTGGGCACCAAGTTTGATGATCTAAGGAGGGAATTGTTTCTCAATTCTCCTCCCTTAGATCTCTCCTTTTAATCCTAGCCCTTCTTTTTTAGGTTATCTTGTTCAAGAGGTTAGCTACCTCTATAAATAGGAGCTCCTCCCTCAGTTGTATTTTTTACACTTGAATTTAATCCTAGAGACCATATTGGTTGAGGTTCTTACCTTTGAGTGCCCCCTTTCTCCTTTGTGAGAGCTTCTAAGAGTTATCAAGGGACCCCTCCCTTGTGACCTCTCCCCTTTGGCTTATCAAACCTAGTATTTGTGGCGCCTCACCCCATTCCTTTCCTCTCCATAAATCCATTTCCCTTCCAAGTGACCTTAGAAAGGATCCTTTGGGCACGTGATCATCAAAGATCACATCACTTCTTATCTTTCTTCCACTTCTCCAGCCTCCTCTTGTTCCCTTTCTTCCGCTTCTTTTTCATCCTCTCCTTTCCATTCTTTTCTTCCTCTTCATCTCCTTCTTCTTCTTCCTTTCCTTCGTCATATCCCTCTTTTTCTCCTTCTTCTGCTTCCACTTGCATTTCTACCTCTTGTTCTCCTTCTTCCACTTCTTCTCCATCATCCCCACTCCTTCAACTACTTCTTCTTCTTCCTCTTGTTCACCTTCTTCCACTTCTACTACATCCACTTGTTCTTCTTCTTCCCTCTCTTCTCCTTCTTGCCCTTTTTCTGCCTACACTACTTCTTCTTCCTCCCCTTCTTCTTCTCCTCCTTGTACCACTTCTTCTTCATCCCCTTTCCTTCAATTGCTTCTTCTTCCTCCTTTTTTTCTTATTCTTCCACTTCTTCGTCTTCTTCCTATTGTTTCCCTCTTCCACTTGCACTTCTTCCTTTTCTTCTCGTTCTTCCACTTCTTCTTCTTCCTCTTCTTCTCCTTCTGCCACCTCTTCTCACTCCTCCCGTTCTCCTTCTTCCATTTCTTATTCTTCATCTCCTTTCATTCCACTACTTCCTCTTATTCCTCTTATTCTCTCCTTCTACCACTTCTTCTACTTCTACGTGTTGTTCTTCTTCATTTTCGTCTCCTTCTTCTGCTCTTCTGCTTAACCTTCTTCTTCTGCCTCTTTTCCATTTCTTCTCCTTCCACAACTTCTTCTTCTTTCCTTTCTGTCTTCTCCTTCCGCTTTTTCTCCATCCCCCACTACTGTTGCTTCCCATTGTTGCTCTTCCTCTTCTTCTCCTGCCCTATGCTTACACTTCTTCTTCTTCTTCCTCTTCTCCTCCAGATTCCACTTCTTCTTCTTCTTCTTCCCTTCCCTTCACCTCCTTCTTCCTTTTCCTCCTTTTCTCCTCGTTCCAATTTTTCTTCTTCATCTCACCTCCTTCCACTACTTCTTCTTCCTCCTGTTGTTCACCTTCTTCAACTTCTTCACTTTCCACATCTTCTTCTTCTTCCCTCTCTTCTCTTTCTTGCCTTTCTTCTGCTTATACTACTTCTTCTTCCTCCCCTTCTTCTTCTCCTCCTTGTTCCACTTCTTCTTCATCCCCTTTCCTTCCATTGCTTCTTCTTCCTCCTCTTTTTCTCATTCTTCCACTTCTTCTTCTTCTTCCTATTGTTCTCCTTCTTCCACTTGCACTTCTTCCTTTGCTTCTTGGTCTTCCACTTCTTCTTCTTCCTCTTCTTCTCCTTCTGCCATCTCTTCTCACTCCTCCCATTTTCCTTCTTCCACTTCTTCTTCATCTCCTTTCATTCCACTACTTCCTCCTATTCGTCTTATTCTCTCCTTCTACCACTTCTTCTACTTCTACTTGTTGTTCTTCTTCATTTTCGTGTCCTTCCTCCGCTTCTTCTGCTTACACTTCTTCTGCCTAGACTACTTCTTCTTCCTCCCCTTCTTCTTCTCCTCCTTGTTCCACTTCTTCTTCATCCCCTTTCCTTCCATTGCTTCTTCTTCCTCCTCTTTTTCTCATTCTTCCACTTCTTCTTCTTCTTCCTATTGTTCTCCTTCTGCCACTTGCACTTCTTCGTTTTCTTCTCGTTCTTCCACTTCTTCTTCTTCCTCTTCTTCTCCTTCTACCACCTCTTCTCCCTCCTCCCGTTCTCCTACTTCCACTTCTACTTCCTCATCTCCTTTCATTCCACTACTTCCTCCTATTCCTCTTATTCTCTCCTTCTACCACTTCTTCTACTTCTATTTGTTGTTCTTCTTCATTTTCGTGTCCTTCCTCCGCTTCTTCTGCTTACACTTCTTCTTCTTCCTCTTCTTCCATTTCTTCTCCTTCCACAACTTCTTCTTCTTTCCTTTCCATCTTCTCCTTCCTCTTTTTCTCCATCACCCACTTCTGTTGCTTCCCATTGTTGCTCTTCCTCTTCTTCTCCTTCCCCCAAATCTTTATGGTTACACTTCTTCTTCTTCGTCCTCTTCTCCTCCAGCTTCCACTTCTTCTGCTTCTTCTTCCCTTCCCTTCCCCCTCCTTCCTTTTCCTCCTTTTCTCCTTGTTCCAAGTCTTCTTCTTCATCTCACCTCCTTCCACTACTTCTTATTCCTCCTCTTGTTCACCTTCTTCAACTTCTTCACCTTCCACATCTTCTTCTTCTACCTTTTCTTCTTCTTCTTCCACTTCTTCTAGTTACTCTCCTTCTTCTTCCTCTTCTTAGCTTTCTTCCACTTCTCCTGCCTCCTCTTGTTCTCTTTCTTCAGCTTCTTCTTCATCCTCTCCTTTCCATTCTTTTCTTCCTCTTCATCTCCTTCTTCTTCTTCCTTTCCTTCGTCACATCCCTCTTTTTCTCCTTCTTCTGCTTCCATTTGCATTTCTACCTCTTGTTCTCCTTCTTCCACTTCTTCTCGATCATCCCCACTCCTTGAACTAGTTCTTCTTCTTCTTCTTGTTCACCTTCTTCAACTTCTACTACATCCACTTGTTCTTCTTCTTCCCTCTCTTCTCCTTCTTGCCCTTCTTCTGCCTAGACTACTTCGTCTTCCTCCCCTTCTTCTTCTCCTCCTTGTTCCACTTCTTCTTCATCCCCTTTCATTCCATTGCTTCTTCTTCCTCCTCTTTTTCTCATTCTTCCACTTCTTCTTCTTCTTCCTATTGTTCTCCTTCTGCCACTTGCACTTCTTCGTTTTCTTCTCGTTCCTCCACTTCTTCTTCTTCCTCTTCTTCTCCTTCTGCCACCTCTTCTCCCTCCTCCCGTTCTCCTACTTCCACTTCTACTTCTTCACCTCCTTTCATTCCACTACTTCCTCCTATTCGTCTTATTCTCTCCTTCTACCACTTCTTCTACTTCTACTTGTTGTTCTTCTTCATTTTCGTGTCCTTCCTCCGCTTCTTCTGCTTACACTTCTTCTGCCTAGACTACTTCTTCTTCCTCCCCTTCTTCTTCTCCTCCTTGTTCCACTTCTTCTTCATCCCCTTTCCTTCCATTGCTTCTTCTTCCTCCTCTTTTTCTCATTCTTCCACTTCTTCTTCTTCTTCCTATTGTTCTCCTTCTGCCACTTGCACTTCTTCGTTTTCTTCTCGTTCTTCCACTTCTTCTTCTTCCTCTTCTTCTCCTTCTACCACTTCTTCTCCCTCCTCCCGTTCTCCTACTTCCACTTCTACTTCCTCATCTCCTTTCATTCCACTACTTCCTCCTATTCCTCTTATTCTCTCCTTCTACCACTTCTTCTACTTCTATTTGTTGTTCTTCTTCATTTTCGTGTCCTTCCTCCGCTTCTTCTGCTTACACTTCTTCTTCTTCCTCTTCTTCCATTTCTTCTCCTTCCACAACTTCTTCTTCTTTCCTTTCCATCTTCTCCTTCCTCTTTTTTCTCCATCACCCACTTCTGTTGCTTCCCATTGTTGCTCTTCCTCTTCTTCTCCTTCCTCCAAATCTTTATGGTTACACTTCTTCTTCTTCATCCTCTTCTCCTCCAGATTCCACTTCTTCTGGTTCTTCTTCCCTTCCCTTCCCCTACTTCTTCCTTTTCCTCCTTTTCTCCTTGTTCCAATTCTTCTTCTTCATCTCACCTCCTTCCACTACTTCTTCTTCCTCCTCTTGTTCACCTTCTTCACTTTCCACATCTTCTTCTTCTTCCTTTTCCTTCTTTCACTTCTTCTAGTTACTCTCCTTCTTCTTCCGCTTCTTATCATTCTTCCACTTCTCCTGCCTCCTCTTGTTCTCTTTCTTCCACTTCTTCTTCATCCTCTCATTTCCTTTCTTTTCTTCCTCTTCATCTGCTTCTTCTTCTTCGTTTCCTTCGCCATATCCCTCTTTTTCTCCTTCTTCTGCTTCCACTTGCATTTCTACCTCTTGTTCTCCTTCTTCCACTTCTTCTCCATCATCCTCACTCCTTCAACTAGTTCTTCTTCTTCTTCTTGTTCACCTTCTTCCACTTCTTCTCCATCATCCCCACTCCTTCAACTACTTCTTCTTCTTCCTCTTGTTCACCTTCTTCCACCTCTAATACATCCACTTGTTCTTCTTCTTCCCTCTCTTCTCCTTCTTGCCATTCTTCTGCCTACACTACTTCTTCCTCCCCTTCTTCTTCTCCTCCTGGTTCCACTTCTTCTTCATCCCTTTTCCTCCCATTGCTTCTTCTTCCTCCTCTTTTTCTCATTGTTCCACTTCTTCTTCTTCTTCCTATTGTTCTCCTTCTTCCACTTGAAGTTCTTCCTTTTCTTCTCGTTCTTCCACTTCTTGCTCTTCCTCTTCTTCTCCTTCTGCCACCTCTTCTCCCTCCTCCCGTTCTCCTTCTTCCACTTCTGCTTCTTCATCTCCTTCCATTCAACTACCTCCTCCTATTCCTCTTATTCTCTCCTTCTACCACTTCTTCTACTTCTACTTGTTGTTCTTCTTCATTTTCGTCTCCTTCTTCCGCTTCTTCTGCTTACACTTCTTCTTCTTCCTCTTCTTCCATTTTTCTCCTTCCACAACTTCTTCTTCTTTCCTTTCCGTTTTCTCCTTCCTCTTTTTCTCCATCCCCCACTTCTGTTGCTTCCCATTGTTGCTCTTCCTCTTCTTCTCCTTCCCCCAAATCTTATGCTTACACTTCTTCTTCTTCTTCCTCTTCTCCTCCAGATTCCACTTCTTCTGCTACTTCTTCCCTTCCATTTCCCTCCTTCTTCCTTTTCCTGCTTTTCTCCTTGTTCCAATTCTTCTTCTTCATCTCTCCTCCTTCCACTACTTCTTCGTCCTCCTCTTATCCACCTGCTTCAACTAATATCCACATCTTCTTCTTCCTTTTCTTCTCCTTCTTCCACTTCTTCCAGTTACTCTCCTTCTTCTTCCTCTTCTTATCTTTCTTCCACTTCTCCTGCCTCCTCTTGTTCTCTTTCTTCCACTTGTTCTTCATCCTCTCCTTTCCTTTCTTTTCTTCCTCTTCATCTCCTTCTTCTTCTTCCTTTCCTTCATCATATCCCTCTTTTTCTCCTTCTTCTGCTTCCACTTGCATTTCTACCTCTTGTTCTCCTTCTTCCACTTCTACTCCATCATCCCCACTCCTTCAACTACTTCTTCTTCTTCCTGTTGTTCACCTTCTTCCACTTCTACTACGTCCACTTGTTCTTCTTCTCCTTTTTGCCCTTCTTCTGCCTACACTACTTCTTCTTCGTCCCCTTCTTCTTCTCCTCCTCGTTCCACTTCTTCATCATCCCCTTTCCTTCCATTGCTTCGTCTTCCTCCTCTTTTTCTCCTTCTTCAACTTGCACTTCTTCCTTTTCTTCTCGTTCTTCCACTTCTTCTTCTTCCTCCTCTTCTCCTTCTGCCACCTCTTCTCCCTCTTCCCGTTCTCCTTTTTCCACTTCTTCTTCTTCATCTCCTTTCGTTCCACTACTTCCTCCTATTCCTCTTATTCTCTATTTCTACCACTTCTTCTACTTCTACTTGTTGTTCTTCTTCATTTTTGTCTCCTTCTTCCGCTTCTTCTGCATTCACTTCTTGTTCTTCCTCTTCTTCCATTTCTTCTCCTTCCACAACTTCTTCTTCTTTCCTTTCCGTCTTCTCCTTCCTCTTTTTCTCCATCCCCCACTTCCGTTTCCTCCCATTGTTGGTCTTCCTCTTCTTCTCCTTCCCCCAAATCTTATGCTTACACTTCTTCTTCTTCTTCCTCTTCTTTTCCAGATTCCAGTTCTTCTGCTTCTTCTTCCCTTCCCTTCCCCTCCTTCTTCCTTTTCCTCCCTTTCTCCTTGTTCCAATTCTTCTTCTTCATCTCACCTCGTTCCACTACTTCTTCTTCCTCCTCTTGTTCACGTTCTTCAACTTCTTCACTTTCCACATCTTCTTCTTCCACTTCTTCTAGTTACTCTCCTTCTTCTTCCTCTTCTTATCATTCTTCCGCTTTTCCTGCCTCCTCTTGTTCTGTTTCTTCCACTTCTTCTTCATCCTCTCCTTTCCTTTCTTTTCTTCCTCTTCATCTCCTTCTTCTTCTTCCTTTCCTTCATCATATCCCTCTTTTTCTCCTTCTTCTGCTTCCACTTGCATTTCTACCTCTTGTTCTCCTTCTTCCACTTCTACTCCATCATCCCCACTCCTTCAACTACTTCTTCTTCTTCCTGTTGTTCACCTTCTTCCACTTCTACTACGTCCACTTGTTCTTCTTCTCCTTCTTGCCCTTCTTCTGCCTACACTACTTATTCTTCCTCCCCTTCTTCTTCTCCTCCTTGTTCCACTTCTTCTTCATTCCCCTTTCCTTCCATTGCTTCTTCTTCCTCCTCCTTTTCTCATTCTTCCACTTCTTCTTCTTCTTCCTATTGTTCTCCTTCTTCCACTTGCACTTGTTCCTTTTCTTCTCGTTCTTCCACTTCTTCTTCTTCCTCTTCTTCTCCTTCTGCCACCTCTTCTCCTCCTCTCATTCTCCTTCATCCACTTCTTCTTCATCTCCTTTCATTCCACTACTTCCTCCTATTCTTCTTATTCTCTCCTTCAACCACTTCTTCTACTTCTACTTGTTCTTTTTCATTTTTGTCTCCTTCTTCCGCTTCTTCTGCTTACACTTCTTCTTCTTCTTCTTCTTCCTCTTCTTCCATTTCTTCTCCTTCCACAATTTCTTCTTTTTTCCTTTCCATCTTCTCCTTCCTCTTTTTCTCCATCCCCCACTTCTGTTGCTTCCCATTGTTGCTTTTCCTCTTCTTCTCCTTCCCCCAAATCTTATGCTTACACTTCTTCTTCTTCTTCCTCTTCTCCTCCAAATTCCACTTCTTCTGCTTCTTCTTCCCTTCCCTTCCCCTCCTTCTTCCTTTTCCTTCTTTTTTCCTTGTTCCAATTCTTCTTTTTTATCTCACCTCCTTCCACTACTTCTTCTTCCTCCTCTTGTTCACCTTCTTCACTTTCCACATCTTCTTTTTCTTCCTTTTCTTCTCCTTCCTTTTCTTCTCCTTCCACTACTTCTTCTTCCTCCTCTTGTTCACGTTCTTCAACTTCTTCACTTTCTACATCTTCTTCTTCCACTTCTTCTAGTTACTCTCCTTCCACTACTTCTTCCGCCTCCTTTTGTTCTCTTTCTTCCACTTCTTCTTCATCCTCTCCTTTCCTTTCTTTTCTTCCTCTTCATCTCCTTCTTCTTCTTCCTTTCCTTCGTCATATCCCTCTTTTTCTCCTTCTTTTGCTTCCACTTGCATTTCTACCTCTTGTTCTCCTTCTTCCACTTCTACTCCATCATCCCCACTCCTTCAACTACTTCTTCTTCTTCCTCTTGTTCACCTTCTTCCACTTCTACTACATCCACTTGTTCTTCGTCTTCCCTCTCTTCTCCTTCTTCCCCTTCTTCTACCTACACTACTTCTTCTTCCTCCCCTTCTTCTTCTCCTCCTTGTTCTACTTCTTCTTTTTTCCCCTTTCCTTCCATTCCTTCTTCTTCCTCCTCTTTTTCTCATTCTTCCATTTCTTGTTCCTATTGTTCTCCTTCTTCCACTTGCATTTCTTCCTTCTCTTCTCGTTCTTCCACTTCTTCTTCTTCTTCCTCTTCTTCTCCTTTTGCCACCTCTTCTTCCTCCTCCCGTTATCCTTCTTCCACTTCTTCTTCATCTCCTTACATTCCACTACTTCCTCCTATTCCTCTTATTCTCTCCTTCTACCACTTCTTCTACTTCTACTTGTTGTTCTTCTCCATTTTCGTCTCCTTCTTCCGCTTCTTCTGCTTACACTTCTTGTTATTCTTCCTTTTCTTCAATTTCTTCTCCTTCCACAACTTCTTTTCTTTCCATTCCATCTTCTCCTTCCCCCCATATCTTATGCTTACACTTCGTTTTCTTCCTCCTCTTCTCCTCCAGATTGCACTTCTTCTACTTCTTCTTCCCTTCGCTTCCCTTCCTTCTTCCTTTTCCTCATTTTCTCCTTGTTCCATTTCTTCTTCTTCTTCTTCCTTTCTTCTCCTTCTTCCACTTCTTCTCCATCATCCCCACTCCTTCAACTACTTCTTCTTCTTCCTCTTATTCACCTTCTTCCACTTCTACTACATCCACTTGTTCCTCTTCTTCCCTCTCTTCTCCTTCTGGCCCTTCTTCTGCCTACATTACTTCTTCTTCTCTTCCTTGTTCCACTTCTTCTTCCTCCTGTTTTTCTCATTCTTCCACTTCTTCTTCTACTTCCTATTGTCCTCCTTCTTCCACCTGCACTTCTTCCTTCTTTTCTCGTTCTTCCACTTCTTCTTCTTCCTCTTCTTCTCCTTCTGCAACCTTTTCTCCTCCTCCCATTCTCCTTCATCCACTTCTTCTTCTTCATCTCCTTTCATTCCACTACTTCCTCCTATTCCTCTTATTCTCTCCTTCAACCACTTCTTCTACTTCTACTTGTTCTTCTTCATTTTTGTCTCCTTCTTCCGCTTCTTCTGCTTACACTTCTTCTTCTTCCTCTTCTTCCATTTCTTCTCCTTCCACAACTTCTTCTTCTTTCCTTTCCATCTTCTCCTTCCTCTTTTTCTCCATCCCCCACTTCTGTTGCTTCCCATTGTTGCTTTTCCTCTTCTTCTCCTTTCCCCAAATCTTATGCTTACACTTCTTCTTCTTCCTCCTCTTCTCCTCCAAATTCCACTTCTTCTGCTTCTTCTTCCCTTCCCTTCCCCTCCTTCTTCCTTTTCCTTCTTTTTTCCTTGTTCCAATTCTTCTTTTTTATCTCACCTCCTTCCACTACTTCTTCTTCCTCCTCTTGTTCACCTTCTTCACTTTCCACATCTTCTTCTTCTTCCTTTTCTTCTCCTTCTTCCACTTCTTCTAGTTACTCTCCTGGTTCTTCCATTTCTTATCTTTCTTGCACTTCTCCCGCCTCCTATTGTTCTCTTTCTTCCACTGCTTCTTCATCCTCTCCTTTCCTTTCTTTTCTTCCTCTTCATCTAATTCTTCTTCTTCCTTTCCTTCGTCATATCCCTCTTTTCCTCCTTCTTCTGCTTCCACTTGCATTTGTACCTCTTGTTCTCCTTCTTCCACTTCTTCTCCATCATCCCCACTCCTTCAACTACTTCTTCTTCTTCCTCTTGTTCACCTTCTTCCACTTCTACTACATCCACTTCTTCTTCTTCTTCCCTCTCTTCTCCTTCTTGCCCTTCTTCTGCCTACACTACTTTTTCTTCCTCCCCTTCTTCTTCTCCTCCTTGTTCCACTTCTTCTTCATCCCCTTTCTTTCCATTGGTTCTTCTTCCTCCTCTTTTTCTAATTCTTCTACTTCTTCTTCTTCTTCCTATTGTTCTCCTTCTTCCACTTCCACTTCTTCCTTTTCTTCTCGTTCTTCCACTTTTTCTCCATCCCCTACTTTGTGTTGCTTCCCATTGATGCTCTTCCTCTTCTTCTCCTTCCCCCAAATCTTATGCTTACACTTCTTCTTCGTCTTCCTCTTCTCCTCCAGATTCCACCTCTTCTGTTTCTTCTTCCCTTCCCTTCCCTTCCCTCCTTCTTCCTTTTCCTCCTTTTCTCCTTGTTCCAATTCTTCTTCTTCATCTCACCTCCTTCCGCTACTTCTTCTTGATCTCACCTTCTTCTTCTTCTTTACTTTCCACATCTTCTTCTTCTTTCTTTTCTTCTCCATCATCCCCACTCCTTCAACTACTTCTTCTTCTTACTTTTGTTCACCTTCTTCCACCTCTAATACATCCACTTGTTCCTCTTCTTATCTTTCTTCCACTTCTCATGCCTCCTCTTGTTCTCTTTCTTCCGCTTCTTCTTCATCCTCTCCTTTCCTTTCTTTTCTTCCTCTTGATCTCCGTCTCCTTCTTCCGCTTCTTCTGCTTACACTTCTTCTTCTTCCATTTCTTCTCCTTCCACAACTTCTTCTTTCCTTTCCGTCTTCTCCTACCTCTTTTTCTCCATCCCCCACTTTTGTTGCTTCCCATTGTTGCTCTTCGTCTTCTTCTCCTTCCCCCAAATCTTATCCCTACATTTCTTCTTCTTCTTCCTCTTGTTCACCTTCTTCCACCTCTAATACATCCACTTGTTCTTCTTCTTCCCTCTCTTATCCTTCTTGCCGTTCTTCTGCCTACACTACTTCTTCGTCCTCCCCTTCTTCTTCATACCTTTTCCTTCCATTGCTTCTTCTTCTTCCTCTTTTTCTCATTCTTCCACTTCTTCTTCTTCTTCCTATTGTTCTCCTTCTTCCACTTGAAGTTCTTCCTTTTCTTCTCGTTCTTCCACTTCTTGTTCGTCCTCTTCTTCTCCTTCTGCCACCTCTTCTCCCTCCTCCAGTTCTCCTTCTTCCACTTCTTCTTCTTCATCTCCTTCCATTCCACTACTTCCTCCTATTCCTCTTATTCTCTCCTTCTACCACTTCTTCTACTTCTACTTGTTCTTCTTCTTCAATTTCGTCTCCTTCTTCCGCTTCTTCTGCTTACACTTCTTCTTCTTCCTCTTCTTCCATATCTTCTCCTTCCACAACTTCTTCTTCTTTCCTTTCCATCTTCTCCTTCCTCTTTTTCTCCATCACCCACTTCTGTTGCTTCCCATTGTTGCTCTTCCTCTTCTTCTCCTTCCCCCAAATCTTTATGGTTACACTTCTTCTTCTTCATCCTCTTCTCCACCAGATTCCACTTCTTCTGCTTCTTCTTCCTTTCCCTTCCCCTCCTTCTTCCTTTTCCTCCTTTTCTCCTTATTCCAATTCTTCTTCTTCATCTCACCTCCTTCCACTACTTCTTCTTCCTCCTCTTGTTCACCTTCTTCACTTTCCACATCTTCTTCTTCTTCCTTTTGTTCTCCATCTTCCTTTTCTTCTCCTTCTTCCACTTCTTCTAGTTACTCTCCTTCTTCTTCCTCTTCTTGTCTTTCTTCCACTTCTCCTGCCTCCTCTTATCCTCTTTCTTCCACTTCTTCTTCTTCCTCTTCTCCTCCAGAGTCCACTTCTTCTGCTTCTTCTTCCCTTCCCTTCCCCTCCTTCTTCCTTTTCCTCCTTTTCTCCTGGTTCCAATTCTTCTTCTTCATCTTACCTCCTTCCACTACTTCTTCTTCATCTCACCTCCTTCCACTACTTCTTCTTCCTCCTCTTGTTCACCTTCTTCAACTTCTTCACTTTCCACATCTTCTTCTTCCTTTTCTTCTCCTTCTTCCACTTCTTCTAGTTACTCTCCTTCTTCTTCCTCTTCTTATCTTTCGTCCACTTCTCCTGCCTCCTCTTGTTCTCTTTCTTCCACTTCTTCTTCATCCTCTCCTTTCCTTTCTTTTCTTCCTCTTCGTCTCCTACTTCCTCTTCGTTTCCTTCGTCATATCCCTCTCTTTCTCCTTCTTCTGCTTCCACTTGCATTTCTACCTCTTGTTCTCCTTCTTCCACTTCTTCTCCATCATCCCCACTCCTTCAACTACTTCTTCTTCTTCCTTTTATTCACCTTCTTCCCCTTCTACTACATCCACTTTTTCTTCTTCTTCGCTCTCTTCTCCTTCTTGCCCTTCTTCTGCCTACACTACTTCTTCTTCCTCCCCTTCTTCTTCTCCTCCTTGTTCCACTTCTTCTTCCTCCCCTTCTTCTTCTCCTCCTTGTTCCACTTCTTCTTCATCCCCTTTCCTTCCATTGCTTCTTCTTCCTCCTCTTTTTCTCATTCTTCCACTTCTTCTTCTGCTTCCTATTGTTCTCCTTCTTCCACTTGCACTTCTTTCTTTTCTTCTCGTTCTTCCACTTCTTCGTCTTCCTCTTCTTCTCCTTCTGCCACTTCTTCCCCCTCCTCCTGTTCTCCTTTTTCCACTTCTTCTAGTTACTCTCCTTCTTCTTCCTCTTCTTATCTTTTGTCCACTTCTCCTGCCTCCTCTTGTTCTCTTTCTTCCACTTCTTCTTCATCCTCTCCTTTCCTTTCTTTTCTTCCTCTTCATCTCCTACTTCCTCTTCGTTTCCTTCGTCATATCCCTCTCTTTCTCCTTCTACTTGCATTTCTACCTCTTTTTCTCCTTCTTCCACTTCTTCTCCATCATCCCCACTCCTTCAACTACTTCTTCTTCTTCCTCTTATTCACCTTCTTCCACTTCTACTACATCGACTTTTTCTTCTTCTTCGCTCTCTTCTCCTTCTCGCCCTTCTTCTGCCTACACTACTTCTTCTTCCTCCCCTTCTTCTTCTCCTCCTTGTTCCACTTCTTCTTCCTCCCCTGCTTCTTCTCCTCCTTGTTCCACTTCTTCTTCATCCCCTTTCCTTCCATTGCTTCTTCTTCCTCCTCTTTTTCTCATTCTTCCACTTCTTCTTCTGCTTCCTATTGTTCTCCTTCTTCCACTTGCACTTCTTCCTTTTCTTCTCGTTCTTCCACTTCTTCGTCTTCCTCTTCTTCTCCTTCTGCCACTTCTTCTCCCTCCTCCCATTCTCCTTCTTCCACTTCTTCTTCTTCATCTCTTTTCATTCCACTACTTCCTCCTATTCCTCTTATTCTCTCCTTCTACCACTTCTTTTACTTCTAGTTGTTTTTCTTTTTCATTTTTCTCTCCTTCTTCCGCTTCTTCTGCTTACACTTCTTCTTGCTCTTCTTCCATTTCTTCTCCTTCCACAACTTCTTCTTCTTTCCTTTCCATCTTCTCCTTCCTCTTTTTCTCCATACCCCACTTCTGTTGCTTCCCATTGTTGCTCTTCCTCTTGTTCTCCTTCCCCCAAATCTTACGCTTACACTTCTTCTTCTTCTTCCTCTTCTCCTCCAGATTGCCCTTCTTCTGCTTCTTCTTCCCTTCCCTTCTGCTTCTTCTTCCTTTTCTTCCTTTTCTCCTTGTTCCAATTCTTCTTCTTCATCTCACCTCCTTCCACTACTTCTGCTTCCTCCTCTTGTTCACCTTCTTCAACCTCTTCACTTTCCACATCTTCTTCTTCCTTTTCTTCTCCTTCTTCCACTTCTTCTAGTTACTCTCCTTCTTCTTCCTCTTCTTCTCTTTCTTCCACTTCTCCTGCCTCCTCTTGTTCTCTTTCTTCCACTTCTTCTTCATCCTCTCCTTTTCTTTCTTTTCTTCCTCTTCATCTCCTTCTTCTTCTTCCTTTCCTTCGTCATATCCGTCTTTTTCTCCTTCTTCTGCTTCCACTTGGACTTCTACCTATTGTTCTCCTTCTTCCACTTCTTCTCCATCACCCTCACTCCTTCAATTACTTCTTCTTCTTCCTGTTGTTCACCTTCTTCCACTTCTACTACATCCACTTTTTCTTCTTCTTCTCTCTCTTCTCCTTCTTGCCCTTCTTATGCCTACACTAATTCTTCTTCCTCCCCTTCTTCTTCTCCTCCTTGTTCCACTTCTTCTTCATCCCCTTTCCTTCCATTGCTTCTTCTGCCTCCTCTTTTTCTCATTCTTCCACTTCTACTTCTTCCTTTTCTTCTCCTTCTGCCACCTCTTCTCCCCCCTCTCGTTCTCCTTCTTCCACTTCTTCTTCTTCATCTCCTTTCATTCCACTACTTCCTCTTATTCCTCTTATTCTCTCCTTCTACCACTTCTTCTACTTCTACTTGTTGTTCTTCTTCATTTTTGTCTCCTTCTTTCGCTTCTTCTGCTTACACTTCTTCTTCTTTCCTTTCTGTCTTCTCCTTCCTCTTCTTCTCCTTCCCCCAAATCTTATGCTTACACTTCTGCCTCTTCTTCCTCCTCTCCCCCAGATTCCACTTCTTCTAGTTCTTCTTCCCTTCCCTTCCCCTCCTTCTTCCTCTTCCTCCTTTTCTCCTTGTTCCAGTTCTTCTTCTTCATCTCACCTCCTTCCACTACTTCTTCTTCCTCCTCTTGTTCACCTTCTTGACTTTCCACATCTTCTTCTTCTTCCTTTTCTTCTCCTTCTTCCACTTCTTCTCATTACTCTCCTTCTTGTTCCTCTTCTTATCTTTCCTCCACTTCTCCTGCCTCCTCTTGTTCTCTTTCTTCCACTTCTTCTTCATCCTCTCCGTTCCTTTCTTTTCTTCCGATTAATCTCCTTCTTCTTCTTCCTTTCCTTCCTCATATCCCTTTTTTTCTCCTTCTTCTGCTTCCACTTGCATGTCTACCTGTTGTCCTCCTTCTTCCACTCCTTCTCCATCATCCCCACTCCTTCAACTACTTCTTCTTCTTCCTCTTGTTCACCTTCTTCCACTTCTACTACATCCACTTGTTCTTCTTCTCCCTCTCTTCTCCTTCTTGCCTTCTTCTGCCTACACTACTTCTTCTTCCTCCCCTTCTTCATGTCTTCCTTGTTCCACTTCTTCTTCATCCCCTTTCCTTCCATTGCTTCTTCTTCCTCCTCTTTTTCTCATTCTTCCACTTCTTCTTCTTCCTCCTATTGTTCTCCTTCTTCCACTTGCACTTCTTCCTTTTCTTCTCGTTCTTCCACTTCTTCTTCTTCCTCTTCTTCGCCTTCTGCCACCTCTTGTTCCTCCTCCCGTTCTCCTTCTTACACTTCTTCTTCTTCATCTCCTTTCATTCCATTACTTCCTCCTATTCCTCTTCTTCTCTCCTTCTACCACTTGTTCTACTTCTACTTGTTGTTCTTCTTCATTTTCGTCTCCTTCTTCCGCTTCTTATGCTTACACTTCTTCTTCTTCTTCCTCTTGTCCTCCAGATTCCACTTCTTCTGCTTCTTCTTCCCTGCCTTCCCTTCCGGTCCTTCTTCCTTTTCCTCCTTTTCTCCGTGCTCCAATTCTTCTTCTTCATCTCACCTTCTTCACTTTCCACATCTTCTTCTTCTTCCTTTTCTTCTCCTTCTTCCACTTCTTCTAGTTACCCTCCTTCATCTTCCTCTTCTTATCTTTCTTCCACTTCTCCTGCCTCCTCTTGTTCTCTTTCTTCCACTTCTTCTTCATCCTCTCCTTTCCTTTCTTTTCTTTCTCTTCATCTGCTTCTTCTTCTTCCTTTACTTCATCATATCCCTCTTTTTCTCCTTCTTCTGCTTCCACCTGCATTTCTACCTCTTGTTCTCCTTCTTCCACTTCTTCTCCATCATCCCCACTCCTTCAACTACTTCTTCTACTTCCTCTTGTTCACCTTCTTCCACCTCTACTACATCCACTTGTTCTTCTTCTTCCCTCTCTTCTCCTTGTTGCCCTTCTTCTGCCTACACTTCCTCTTTTTCCTCCCCTTCTTCTTCTTCTTCTTCCACTTTCCCTCCATTGCCTCTTCTTCCTCCTCTTTTTCTCATTCTTCCACTTCTTCTTCCTATTGTTCTCCTTCTTCCACTTGCACTTCTTCCTTCTCTTATCGTTCTTCCACTTCTTCTTCTTCCTCTTCTTCTCCTTCTGCCACCTCTTCTTCCTCCTCCCATTCTCCTTCTTCCAGTTCTTCTTCTCCATCTCCTTTCATTCCGCTACTTCCTCCTATTCCTCTTATTCTCTCCTACTACCACTTCTTCTACTTCTACTTGTTGTACTTCTTCATTTTCGTCTCCTTCTTCCGCTTCTTCCGCTTCTTCTGCTTACACTTCTTTTTCTTCCTCTTCTTCCATTTCCTCTCCTTCCACAACTTCTTCTTCTTTCCTTTCCGTCTTCTCCTTCCTCTTTTTCTCCATTCCCCACTTCTATTGCTTCCCATTGTTGCTCTTCCTCTTCTTCTCCTTCCCCCAAATCTTATGCCCACACTTCTTCTTCTTCTTCTTCATCTTCTCCTCCAGATTCCACTTCTTCTGCTTCTTCTTCCCTTCCCTTCCCTTCCGTTTCTTCTTCCTTTTCCTCCTTTTCTCCTTGCTCCAATTCTTCTTCTTCATCTCACCTCCTTCCACTACTTCTCCTTCCTCCTCTCGCTCACCTTCTTCACTTTCCACATCTTCTTCTTCTTCCTTTTCTTCTCCTTCTTCCACTTCTTCTAGTTAGCCTCCTTCATCTTCCTCTTCTTATCTTTCTTCCACTTCTCCTGCCTCCTCTTGTTCTCTTTCTTCCACTTCTTCTTCATCCTCTCCTTTCCTTTCTTTTCTTTCTCTTCATCTGCTTCTTCTTCTTCCTTTACTTCATCACATCCCTCTTTTTCTCCTTCTTCTACTTCCACTTGCATTTCTACCTCTTGTTCTCCTTCTTCCACTTCTTCTCCATCATCCCCACTCTTTCAACTACTTCTTCTTCTTCCTCTTGTTCACCTTCTTCCACTTCTACTACATCCACTTGTTCTTCTTCTTCCCTCTCTTCTCCTTGTTGCCCTTCTTCTGCCTACACTTCCTCTTTTTCCTCCCTTTCTTCTTCTTCTTCTTCGACTTTCCGTCCATTGCCTCTTCTTCCTCCTCTTTTTCTCATTCTTCCACTTCTTCTTCCTATTGTTCTCCTTCTTCCACTTGCACTTCTTCCTTCTCTTATCGTTCTTCCACTTCTTCTACTTCCTCTTCTTCTCCTTCTGCCACCTCTTCTTCGTCCTCCCGTCCTCCTTCTTCCAGTTCTTCTTCTCCATCTCCTTTTATTCCGCTACTGCCTCCTATTCCTCTTATTCTCTCCTACTACCACTTCTTCTACTTCTACTTGTTGTACTTCTTCATTTTTGTCTCCTTCTTCCGCGTCTTCTGCTTACACTTCTTCTTCTTCCTCTTCTTCCATTTCTTCTCCTTCCACAGTTCCTCTTCTTTCCTTTCCGTCTTCTCCTTCCTCTTTTTGTCGATCCCCCACTTCTGTTGCTTCCCATTGTTGCTCTTCCTCTCCTTCTCCTTCCCCCAAATCTTATGCTTACACTTCTTCTCCTTCTTCCACTTCTTCTCCATCATCCCCACTCTTTCAACTACTTCTTCTTCTTCCTCTTGTTCACCTTCTTCCACTTCTACTACATCCACTGGTTCTTCTTCTTCCCTCTCTTCTCCTTCTTGCCCTTCTTCTGCCTACACTTCCTCTTTTTCCTCCCCTTCTTCTTCTCCTCCTTGTTCCACTTCTTCTTCAGCCCCTTTCCTTCCATTGCTTCTTCTTCCTCCTCTTTTTCTCATTCTTCCACTTCTTCTTCTTCCTCTTCTTCTCCTTCTGCCACCTATTCTCACAACTCCCGTTCTCCCTCTTCCACTTGCACTTCTTCCTTTTCTTTTTGTTCTTCCGCTTCTTCTTCTTCCTCTTCTTCTCCTTCTGCCACCTCTTCTCACTCCTCCAGTTCTCCTGCATCCACTTCTTCTTCTTCATCTTTTTTCATTCAACTACCTCCCCCTATTCCTCTTATTCTCTCCTTCTACCACTTCTTCTCCATCATCCCCACTCCTTCAACTACTTCTTCTTCTTCATCTTGTTCACCTTCTTCAACTTCTACTACATCCACTTGTTATTCTTCTTCCCTTTCTTCTCCTTCTTGCCCTTCTTCTGCCTACATTTCCTCTTCTTCCTCCCCTTGTTCTTCTCCTCCCTGTTCCACTTCTTCTTCATCCCCTTTCCTTCCATTGCTTCTTCTTCCTCCTCTTTTTCTCTTTCTTCCACTTCTTCTTCTTCTTCCTATTGTTCTCCCTCTTCCACTTGCACTTCTTCCTTTTCTTCTCGTTCTTCCACTTCTTCTTCTTCCTCTTCTTCTCCTTCTGCCACCTCCTCTCACTCCTCCCGTTCTTCTTCTTCCACTTCTTCTTCTTCATCTCCTTTTGATTCCACTACTTTCTCCTATTCGTCTTATTCTCTCCTTCTACCACTTCTTCTACTTCTACTTGTTGTTCTTCTTGATTTTCGTCTCCTTCTTCCGCTTCTTCTGCTTACACCTCTTCTTCTTCCTCTTCTTCCATTTCTTCTCCTTCCACTAGTTTTTCTTCTTTCCTTTTCGTCTTCTCCTTCCTCTTTTTCTACATCCCCC
This sequence comes from Psophocarpus tetragonolobus, assembly GCA_037954015.1. Lineage (NCBI taxonomy): Eukaryota > Viridiplantae > Streptophyta > Magnoliopsida > Fabales > Fabaceae > Psophocarpus > Psophocarpus tetragonolobus. The sequence continues at coordinate 22,484,753 of CM075694.1, forward strand.
ACCTCTGTTGCTTCGCATTGTTGCTCTTCCTCTTCTTCTCCTTCCCCCACATCTTATGCTTACACTTCTTCCTCTTCTTCTTCTTCTCCTGCAGATTGCACTTCTTCTGCTTCTTCTTCCCTTCCCTTCCCCTCCTTCTTCTTTTTCCTCCTTTTCTCCTTGTTCCAATTCTTCTTGTTCATCTCACCTCCCTCCACTACTTCTTCTTCCTCCTCTTGTTCACCTTCTTAAACTTCTTCACTTTCCACATCTTCTTCTTCTTCCTTTTCTTCTCCTTCTTCCACTTATTCTAGTTACTCTCTTTCTTCTTCCTCTTCTTATCTTTCTTCCACTTCTCCTGATTCCTCTTGTTCTCTTTCTTCCACTTCTTCTTCATCCACTCCTTTCCTTTCTTTTCTTCCTCTTCATCTCCTTCTTCTTCTTCCTTTCCTTCGTGATATCCCTCTTTTTCTCCTTCTTCTACTTCCACTTGCATTTCTACCTCTTGTTCCCCTTTTTTCACTTCTTCTCAATCATCCCCACTCCTTCAACTACTTCTTCTTCTTCCTCTCGTTCACCTTGTTCCACTTCTACTACATCCACTTGTTCTTCTTCTTCCCTCTCTTCTCTTTCTTGCCCTTCTTCTGCCTACACTACTTCTTCTTCCTCCCCTTCTTCTTCTCCTCCTTGTTCCACTTCTTCTTCATCCCCTTTCCTTCCATTGCTTCTTCTTCCTCCTTTTTTTCTCATTCTTCAACTTCTTCTTCTTCTTCCTATTGTTCTCCTTCTTCAACTTGCACTTCTTCCTTTTCTTCTCATTCTTCCACTTCTTCTTCTTCCTCTTCTTCTCCTTCTGCCACCTCTTCTCCCTCCTCCCGTGCTCCTTCTTCCACTTCTTCTTCTTCATCTCCTTTCATTCCACTACTTCCGACTTTTCCTCTTATTCTCTATTTCTACCACTTCTTCTACTTCTACTTGTTGTTGTTCTTCATTTTTGTCTCCTTCTTCCACTTCTTCTTTTTTCCTTTCCATCTTCTCCTTCCTCTTTTTCTCCATCCCCTACTTCCGTTGCTTCCCATTGTTGCTCTTCCTCTTCTTCTCCTTCCCCCAAATCTTATGCTTACACTTCTTCTTCTTCTTCCTCTTCTTTTCCAGATTCCACTTCTTCTGCTTCTTCTTCCCTTCCCTTCCCTTCCCCTCCTTCTTCCTTTTCCTCCTTTTCTCCTTGTTCCAATTCTTCTTCTTCATCTCACCTCCTTCCACTACTTCTTCTTGCTCCTCTTGTTCACCTTCTTCACTTTCCACATCTTCTTCTTCTTCCTTTTCTTCTCCTTCTTCCACTTCTTCTAGTTACTCTGCTTCTTCTTCCTCTTCTTATCTCTCTTGCACTTCTCCCGCCTCTTTTTGTTCTGTTTCTTCCACTTCTTCTTCATCCTCTCCTTTCCTTTCTTTTCTTCCTCTTCATTTCCTTCTTCTTCTTCCTTTCCTTCGTCATATCCCTCTTTTTCTGCTTCTTCTGCTTCCACTTTCATTTCTACCTCTTGTTCTCCTTCTTCCACTTCTTCTCCATCATCCTCACTCCTTCAACTACTTCTTCTTCTTCCTCTTGTTCACCTTCTTCCACTTCTACTACATCCATTTCTACCTCTTGTTCTCCTTCTTCCACTTCTTCTCCATCATCCCCACTCCTTCAACTACTTCTTCTTCTTCCTATTGTTCACCTTCTTCCACTTCTACTACATCCACTTGTTCTTCTTCTTCCCTCTCTTCTCCTTCTTGCCCTTCTTCTGCCTACACTTCCTCTTTTTCCTCCCCTTCTTCTTCTCTTCCTTGTTCCACTTCTTCTTCATCCCCTTTACTTCCATTGCTTCTTCTTCCTCCTCTTTTTCTCATTCTTCCACTTCTTCTTCTTCCTCTTCTTCTCCTTCTGCCACCTATTCTCACAACTCCCGTTCTCCCTCTTCCACTTGTACTTCTTCCTTTTCTTCTCGTTCTTCCACTTCTTCTTCTTCCTCTTCTTCTTTTTCCTCTAATTCTCCTTCTGCTACCTCTTCTCACTCCTCCGGTTCTCCTTCTTCCACTTCTTCTTCTTCATCTCTTTTCATTCCACTACCTCCCCCTATTCCTCTTATTCTCTCCTTCTACCACTTCTTCTCCATCATCCCCACTCCTTCAACTACTTCTTCTTCCTCTTGTTCACCTTCTTCCACTTCTACTACCTCCACTTGTTCTTCTTCTTCCCTCTCTTCTCCTTCTTGCCCTTCTTCTGCCTACACTACTTCTTCTTCCTCCCCTTCTTCTTCTCCTCCCTGTTCCACTTCTTCTTCATCCCCTTTCCTTCCATTGCTTCTTCTTCCTCCTCTTTTTCTCATTCTTCCACTTCTTCTTCTTCTTCCTATTGTTCTCCCTCTTCCACTTGCACCTCTTCCTTTTCTTCTCGTTCTTCCACTTCTTCTTCTTCCTCTTCTTCTCCTTCTGCCACCTCCTCTCACTCCTCCCGTTCTTCTTCTTCCACTTCTTCTTCTTCATCTCCTTTTGATTCCACTACTTTCTCATATTCGTCTTATTCTCTCCTTCTACCACTTCTTCTACTTCTACTTGTTGTTCTTCTTCATTTTCGTCTCCTTGTTCCGCTTCTTCTGCTTACACCTCTTCTTCTTCCTCTTCTTCCATTTCTTCTCCTTCCACTAGTTCTTCTTCTTTCCTATTCGTCTTCTCCTTCCTCTTTTTCTCCATCCCCCACCTCTGTTGCTTCGCATTGTTGCTCTTCCTCTTGTTCTCCTTCCCCCACATCTTATGCTTACACTTCTTCCTCTTCTTCTTCTTCTCCTGCAGATTGCACTTCTTCTGCTTCTTCTTCGCTTCCCTTCCCCTCCTTCTTCTTTTTCCTCCTTTTCTCCTTGTTCCAATTCTTCTTGTTCATCTCACCTCCTTCCACTACTTCTTCTTCCTCCTCTTGTTCACCTTCTTCAACTTCTTCACTTTCCACATCTTCTTTTTCTTCCTTTTCTTCTATTTCTTCCACTTATTCTAGTTACTCTCCTTCTTCTTCCTTTTCTTATCTTTCTTCCACTTCTCCTGATTCCTCTTGTTCTCTTTCTTCCACTTCTTCTTCAACCACTGCTTTCCTTTTTTTTCTTCCTCTTCATCTCCTTCTTCTTCTTCCCTTCCTTCGTGATATCCCTCTTTTTCTCCTTTTTCTACTTCCACTTGCATTTCTACCTCTTGTTCCCCTTCTTTCACTTCTTCTCAATCATCCCCACTCCTTCAACTACTTCTTCTTCTTCCTCTCGTTCACCTTCTTCCACTTCTACTACATCCACTTGTTCTTCTTCTTCCCTCTCTTCTCCTTCTTGCCCTTATTCTGCCTAAACTACTTCTTCTTCCTTCCCTTCTTCTTCTCCTCCTTGTTCCACTTCTTCTTCATCCCCTTTTCTTCCATTGCTTCTTCTTCCTCCTCTTTTTCTCATTCTTCAACTTCTTCTTCTTCTTCCTATTGTTCTCCTTCTTCAACTTGCATTTCTTGCTTTTCTTCTCGTTCTTCCATTTCTTCTTCTTCCTCTTCTTCTCCTTTTGCCACCTCTTCTCCCTCCTCCCGTTCTCCTTCTTCCACTTCTTCTTCTTCATCTCCTTTCATTCCACTACTTCCTCCTATTCCTCTTATTCTCTATTTCTACCACTTCTTCTACTTCTACTTGTTGTCATTCTTCATTTTCGTCTCGTTCTTCCGCTTCTTCTGGTTACACTTCTTCTTTTTCCTCTTCTTCCATTTCTTCTTCTTTCCTTTCTGTCTTCTCCTTCCTCTTTTTCTCCATCCCCTACTTCTGTTGCTTCCCATTGTTGCTCTTCCTCTTCTTCTCCTTGCCCCAAATCTTATGCTTACACTTCTTCTTCTTCTTCCTCTTCTTTTCCAGATTCCACTTCTTCTGCTTCTTCTTCCCTTCCTGTCCCCTGCTTCTTCCTTTTCCTCCTTTTCTCCTTGTTCCAATTCTTCTTCTTCATCTCACCTCCTTCCACTACTTCTTCTTGCTCCTCTTGTTCACCTTCTTCACTTTCCACATCTTCTTCTTCTACCTTTTCTTCCACTTCTTCTAGTTACTCTCCTTCTTCTTCCTCTTCTTATCTTTCTTCCACTTCTCCTGTCTCCTCTTGTTCTCTTTCTTCCACTTCTTCTTCATCCTCTCCTTTCCTTTCTTTTCTTCCTCTTCATCTCCTTCTTCTTCTTCCTTTCCTTCGTTATATCCCTCTTTTTCTGCTTCTTCTACTTCCACTTTCATTTCTACCTCTTGTTCTCCTTCTTCCACTTCTTCTCCATCATCCCACTCCTTCAACTACTTCTTCTTCTTCCTCTTGTTCACCTTCTTCCACTTCTACTACATCCACTTCTTCTTCTTCTTCCCTCTCTTCTCCTTCTTGCCCTTCTTCTGCCTACACTACTTCTTCTTCCTCCCCTTCTTCTTCTCCTCCTTGTTCCACTTCTTCTTCATCCCCATTCTTTCCATTGCTTCTTCCTCCTCCTCTTTTTCTAATTCTTCCACTTCTTCTTCTTCTTCCTATTGTTCTCCTTCTTTCACTTCCACTTCTTCCTTTTCTTCTCGTTCTTCCAGTTCTTATTCTTCCTCTTCTTCTCCTTCTGCCACCTCTTCTCCCTCCTCCCGTTCTCCATCTTCCACTTCTTCTTCTTCATCTCCTTTCATTCCACTACTTCCTCCTATTCCTCTTATTCTCTCCTTCTACCACTTCTTCTACTTCTACTTGTTGTTCTTCTTCATTTTCGTCTCCTTCTTCCGCTTCTTCTGCTTACACTTCTTCTTCTTCCTCTTCTTCCATGTCTTCTCCTTCCACAACTTCTTCTTCCCTTTCCGTCTTCTCCTTCCTCTTTCTCACCATCCCCCACTTCTGTTGCTTCCCATTGTTGCGTTTCCTGTTCTTCTCCTTCCCCCAAATCTTATGCTTACACTTCTTCTTCTTCTTCCTCTTGTCTCCAGATTCCACTTCTTTTGCTTTTTCTTCCCTTCCCTTCCCCTCCTTCTTCTTCCTCCTCTTGTTCACGTTCTTCAACTTCTTCACTTTCCACATCTTCTTCTTCTTCCTTTTCTTCTCCTTCTTTCACTTCTTCTACTTATTCTCCTTCTTCTTCCTCTTTTTATCTTTCTTCCACTTCTCCTGCCTCCTCTCGTTCTCTTTCTTCCACTTCTTCTTCATCCTCTCCTTTCCTTTCTTTTCTTCCTCTTCATCTCCTTCTTCTTCTTCCTTTCCTTCGTCATATCCCTCTTTTTCTCGTTCTTCTGCTTCCACCTACATTTCTACCTCTTGTTCTCCTTCTTCCACTTCATCTCCATCATCCCCATTCCTTCAACTACTTCTTCTTCTTCCTGTTGTTCACCTTCTTCCACCTCTACTACATCCACTTCTTCTTCTTCTTCCCTCTCTTCTCCTTCTTGCCCTTTTTCTGCCTACACTACTTCTTCTTCCTCCCATTCTTCTGCTCCTCCTTGTTCCACTTCTTCTTCATTCCCCTTTCCTTCCATTGCTTCTTCTTCCTCCTCTTTTTCTCATTCTTCCTCTTCTTCTTCCTCTTCTTCTTATTGGTCTCGTTCTTCCACTTCTTCTTCTTCCTCTTCTTCTTCTTTTGCCACCTCTTCTCCCTCCTCTCGTTCTCCTCCTTCGACTTCTTCTTCTTCATCTCCTTTCATTCCACTACTTCTACCACTTCTTCTACTTCTACTTGTTGTTCTTTTTCATTTTCGTCTCCTTCTTCCACTTCTTCTGCTAACACTTCTTCTTCGTCCTCTTCTTCCATTTCTTCTCCTTCCACAACTTCTTTTTTCCTTTCCGTCTTCTCCTTCCTCTTTTTCTCCATCCCCCACTTCTGTTGCTTCCCATTGTTGCTCTTCCTCTTCTTCTCCTTCCCCCAAATTTTATACCTACACTTCTTCTTCTTCTTCCTCTTCTCCTCCAGTTTCCACTTCTTCTGCTTGTTCTTCCCTTCCCTTCCCCTCCTTCTTCCTTTTCCTCCTGTTCTCCTTGTTCCAATTCTTCTTCTTCATCTCACCTCCTTCCACTACTTCTTCTTCTTCCTCCTGTTCACCTTCCTCAACTTCTTCACTTTCCACATCTTCTTCTTCTTCCTTCTTCCTTCTTCCTCCCATTCTTCTGCTCCTCCTTGTTCCACTTCTTCTTCATTCCCCTTTCCTTCCATTGCTTCTTCTTCCTCCTCTTTTTCTCATTCTTCCTCTTCTTCTTCCTCTTCTTCTTATTGGTCTCGTTCTTCCACTTCTTCTTCTTCCTCTTCTTCTTCTTTTGCCACCTCTTCTCCCTCCTCTCGTTCTCCTCCTTCGACTTCTTCTTCTTCATCTCCTTTCATTCCACTACTTCTACCACTTCTTCTACTTCTACTTGTTGTTCTTTTTCATTTTCGTCTCCTTCTTCCACTTCTTCTGCTAACACTTCTTCTTCGTCCTCTTCTTCCATTTCTTCTCCTTCCACAACTTCTTTTTTCCTTTCCGTCTTCTCCTTCCTCTTTTTCTCCATCCCCCACTTCTGTTGCTTCCCATTGTTGCTCTTCCTCTTCTTCTCCTTCCCCCAAATTTTATACCTACACTTCTTCTTCTTCTTCCTCTTCTCCTCCAGTTTCCACTTCTTCTGCTTGTTCTTCCCTTCCCTTCCCCTCCTTCTTCCTTTTCCTCCTGTTCTCCTTGTTCCAATTCTTCTTCTTCATCTCACCTCCTTCCACTACTTCTTCTTCTTCCTCCTGTTCACCTTCCTCAACTTCTTCACTTTCCACATCTTCTTCTTCTTCCTTCTTCCTTCTTCCTCCCCTTCTTCTTCTCCTCCTTGTTCCACTTCTTCTTCATCCCCTTTCCTTCCATTGCTTCTTGTTCCTCCTCTTTTTCTCATTTCCACTTCTTCTTCTTCTTCCTATTGTTCTCCTTCTTCCACTTGCACTTCTTCCTTTTCTTCTTGGTCTTCCACTTCTTCTTGTTCCTCTTCTTCTCCTTCTGCCACCTCTTCTCACTCCTCCCGTTTTCCTTCTTCCACTTCTTCTTCTTCATCTCCTTTCATTCCACTACTTCCTCCTATTCCTCTTATTCTCTCCTTCTACCACTTCTTCTACTTCTACTTGTTGTTCTTCTTCATTTTCGTCTCCTTCTTTTGTTCTTCTTCTTACACTTCTTCTTCTTCCTCTTCTTCCATTTCTTCTCCTTCCAAAACTTCTTCTTCTTTCCTTTCCGTCTTCTCCTTCCGCTTTTTCTCCATCCCCCACTTCTGTTGCTTCTCATTGTTGCTCTTCCTCTTCTTCTCCTGCCCCCAAATCTTATGCTTACACTTCTTCTTCTTCTTCCTCTTCTCCTCCAGCTTCCACTTCTTCTGCTTCTTCTGCCCTTCCCTTCCCCTCCTTCTTCCTTGTCCTCCTTTTTTCCTTGTTCCAAGTCTTCTTCTTCATCTCACCTCCTTCCACTACTTCTTCTTCCTCCTCTTGTTCACCTTCTTCAACTTCTTCACCTTCCACATCTTCTTCTTCTACCTTTTCTTCTCCTTCTTCCACTTCTTCTAGTAAATCTCCTTCTTCTTCCTCTTCTTATCTTTCTTCCACTTCTCCTGCCTCCTCTTGTTCTCTTGCTTCCGCTTCTTCTTCATCCTCTCCTTTCCATTCTTTTCTTCCTCTTCATCTTCTTCGTCTTCATTTCCTTCGTCATATCCCTCTTTTTCTCCTTCTTCTGCTTCCACTTGCATTTCTACCTCTTGTCTCCTTCTTCCACTTCTTCTCCATCATCCCCACTCCTTCAACTACTTCTTCTTCTTCCTCTTGTTAACCTTCTTCCACTTCTGCTATATCCACTTGCTCTTCTTCTTCCCTCTCTTCTCCTTCTTGCCCTTCTTCTGCCTACACTACTTCTTGTTCCTCCCCTTCTTCTTCTCCTCCTTGTTCCACTTCTTCTTCATCCCCATTCTTTCCATTGCTTCTTCTTCCTCCTCTTTTTCTAATTCTTCCACTTCTTCTTCTTCTTCCTATTGTTCTCCTTCTTCCACTTCCACTTCTTCCTCTTCTTCTCCTTCTGCCACCTCTTCTCACTCCTCCCGTTCTCCTTCTTCCACTTCTTATTCTTCATCTCCTTTCATTCCACTACTTCCTCCTATTCCTCTTATTCTCTCCTTCTACCACTTCTTCTACTTCTACTTGTTGTTCTTCTTCATTTTCGTCTCCTTCTTTTGTTCTTCTGCTTACACTTCTTCTTCTTCCTCTTCTTCCGTTTCTTCTCCTTCCAAAACTTCTTCTTCTTTCCTTTTCGTCTTCTCCTTCCGCTTTTTCTCCATTCCCCACTACTGTTGCTTCCCATTCTTGCTCTTCCTCTGCTTCTCCTGCCCCTAAATCTTATGCTTACACTTCTTCTTCTTCTTCCTCTTCTCCTCCAGATTCCACTTCTTCCCTTCCCTTCCCTTCCTTCTTCCTTTTCCTCCTTTTCTCCTCGTTCCAATTCTTCTTCTTCCTCCTCTTGTTCACCCTCTTCAACTTCTTCGCTTTCCACATCTTCTTCTTCTTCCCTCTCTTCTCTTTCTTGCCCTTCTTCTGCTTATCCTACTTCTTCTTCCTCCCCTTCTTCTTCTCCTCCTTGTTCCACTTCTTCTTCATCCCCTTTCCTTCCATTGCTTCCTCTTCCTCCTCTTTTTCTCATTCTTCCACTTCTTCTTCTTCTTCCTATTGTTCTCCCTCTTCCACTTGCACTTCTTCCTTTTCTTCTTGTTCTTCCACTTCTTCTTCTTCCTCTTCTTCTCCTTCTGCCCACTCCTCTCACCTCCTTCCACTGCTTCTTCTTCCTCCTCTTGTTCACCTTCTTCAACTTCTTCACCTTCCACATCTTCTTCTTCTACCTTTTCTTCTCCTTCTTCCACTTCTTCTAATTACTCTCCTTCTTCTTCCTCTTCTTATCTTTCTTCCACTTCTCCTGCCTCCTCTTCTTCTCTTTCTTCCACTTCTTCTTCATCCTCTCCTTTCCATTCTTTTCTTCCTCTTCATCTCCTTCTTCTTCTTCCTTTCCTTCGTCATATCCCTCTTTTTCTCCTTCTTCTGCTTCCACTTGCATTTCTACCTCTTGTTCTCCTTCTTCCACTTGTTCTCCATCATCCCCACTCCTTCAACTACTTCTTCTTCTTCCTCTTGTTCACCTTCTTCCACTTCTACTACATCCACTTGTTCTTCTTCTTCCCTCTCTTCTCCTTCTTGCCCTTCTTCTACCTACACTACTTCTTCTTCCTCCCCTTCTTCTTCTCCTCCTTGTTCCACTTCTTCTTCATTCCCTTTCCTTCCATTGCTTCTTCTTCCTCCTCTTTTTCTCATTCTTCCACTTCTTCTTCTTCTTCCTATTGTTTCCCTCTTCCACTTGCACTTCTTCCTTTTCTTCTCGTTCTTCCACTTCTTCTTCTTCCTCTTCTTCTCCTTCTGCCACCTCTTCTCACTCCTCCCGTTGTCCTTCCTCCACTTCTTATTCTTCATCTCCTTTCATTCCACTACTTCCTCCTATTCCTCTTATTCTCTCCTTCTACCACTTCTTCTACTTCTACTTGTTGTTCTTCTTCAATTTTGTCTCCTTCTTCTGCTTCTTCTGCTTACACTTCCTCTTCTTCTCCTTCCCCCAGATCTTATGCTTACACTTCTCCTTCTTCTTCCTCTTCTCCTCCAGATTCCACTTCTTCTAGTTCTTCTTCCCTTCCCTTCTCCTCTTTCTTCTTTTCCTCCTTTTCTCCTTGTTCGAATTCTTCTTCTTCATCTCACCTCCTTCCACTATTTCTTCTTCCTCCTCTTATTCACCTTCTTCACTTTGCACATCGTCTTCTTCTTCCTTTTCTTCTCGTTCTTCCACTTCTTCTAGTTACTCTCCTTTTTCTTCCTCTTCTTATCTTTCTTCTACTTCTCCTGCCTCCTCTTGTTCTCTTTCTTCCACTTCTTCTTCTTCTTCCTATTGTTCTCCTTCTTCCACTTGATGTTCTTCCTTATCTTCTCGTTCTTCCACTTCTTGTTCTTCCTCTTCTTCTCGTTCAGCCACCTCCTCTCCCTCCTCGCGTTCTCCTTCTTCCACTTCTTCTTCTTCATCTCCATTCATGCCACTACTTCCTCCTATTCCTCTTATTCTCTCCTTCTACCACTTCTTCTACTTCTACTTGTTGTTCTTCTTCATTTTCGTCTCCTTCTTCCGGTTCTTCTGCTTACACTTCTTCTTCTTCCTCTTCTTCCATTTCTTCTCCTTCCACAACTTCTTCTTCTTCCTCTTCTTTGATTCCTTCTCCTTCTTCACTTTCCACATGTTCTTCTTCTTCCTTTTCTTCTCCTTCTTCCACTTCTTCTAGTTAGTCTCCTTCTTCTTCCTCTTCTTATCTTTCTTCCACTTCTCCTGCCTTTTCTTGTTCTCTTTCTTCCACTTCTTCTTCATCCTCTCCTTTCCTTTCTTTTCTTCCTCTTCATATGTTTCATCTTCTTCCTTTCCTTCGTCATATCCCTCTTTTTCTCCTTCTGCTTCCACTTGCATTTCTACCTCTTGTCCTCCTTCTTCCACTTCTTCTCCATCATCCCCACTCCTTCAACTACTTCTTCTACTTCCTCTTGTTCACCTTCTTCCACCTCTACTACATCCACTTGTTCTTCTTCTTCCCTCTCTTCTCCTTCTTGCCCTTCTTCTGCCTACACTACTTCTTCTTCCTCCCCTTCCTCTTCTCCTCCTTGTTCCACTTCTTCTTAATCCCCTTTCCTTCAATTGCTTCTTCTTCCTCCTCTTTTTCTCACTCTTCCACTTCTTCTTCTTCTTCCTATTGTTCTTGTTGTTCCACTTGCACTTCTTCCTTTTCTTGTTGTTCATCCACATCTTCTACTTCCTCTTCTTCTGCTTCTGCCACCTCTTCCTCCTCCTCCCATTCTCCTTCTTCCACTTCTTCTTCGTTATCTCCTTTCATTCCACTACTTCCTCCTATTCCTCTTATTCTCTCCTTCTACCACTTCTACTACTTCTACTTGTTGTTCTTCTTCATTTTCGTCTCCTTTTTCCGCTTCTTCTGCTTACACTTCTTCTTATTCCTCTTCTTCCATTTCTTCTCGTTCGACAACTTCTTCTTTCCTTTCCGTCTTCTCCTTCGTCTTTTTCTCCATCCCCCACTTCTATTGCTTCCCATTCTTGCTGTTCCTCTTCTTCTCCTTCCCCCAAATCTTATGCTTACATTTCTTCTTCTTCTTCCTCTTCTCCTCCAGATTCCACTTCTTCTGCTTCTTCTTCCCTTCCCTTCCCCTCCTTCTTCCTGTTCCTCCTTTTCTCCTTGTTCCAATTCTTCTTCTTCATCTCACCTCCTTCCACTACTTCTTCTTCCTCTTCTGGTTCACCTTCTTCAACTTCTTCACTTTCCACATCTTCTTCTTCTTCCTTTTCGTCTCCTTCTTCCACTTCTTCTAGTTAGTCTCCTTCTTCTTCCTCTTCTTATCTTTCTTTTACTTCTCCTGCCTCCTCTTGTTCTCTTTCTTCCACTTCTTCTTCATCCTCTCCTTTCCTTTCTTTTCTTCCTCTTCATCTCCTTCTTCTTCTTCCTTTCCTTCGTCATATCCCTCTTTTTCTCCTTCTTCTGCTTCCACTTGCATGTCTACCTCTTGTCCTCCTTCTTCCACTGCTTCTCCATCATCCCCTCTCTTTCAACTACTTCTTCTGCTTCTTCTTCCCTTCCCTTCCCGTCCTTCTTCCTGTTCCTCCTTTTCTCCTTGTTCCAATTCTTCTTCTTCATCTCACCTCCTTCCACTACTTCTTCTTCCTCCTCTGGTTCACCTTCTTCAACTTCTTCACTTTCCACATCTTCTTCTTCTTCCTTTTCTTCTCCTTCTTCCACTTCTTCTAGTTAGTCTCCTTCTTCTTCCTCTTCTTATCTTTCTTTGACTTCTCCTGCCTCCTCTTGTTCTCTTTCTTCCACTTCTTCTTCATCCTCTCCTTTCCTTTCTTTTCTTCCTCTTCATCTCCTTCTTCTTCTTCCTTTCCTTCTTCATATCCCTCTTTTTCTTCTTCTTCTGCTTCCACTTGCATTTCTACCTCTTGTCCTCCTTCTTCCACTTCTTCTCCATCATCCCCACTCCTTCAACTACTTCTTCTACTTCCTCTTGTTCACCTTCTTCCACCTCTACTACATCCACTTGTTCTTCTTCTTCCCTCTCTTCTCCTTCTTGCCCTTCTTCTGCTTACACTACTTCTTCTTCCTCCCCTTCCTCTTCTCCTCCTTGTTCCACTTCTTCTTCATCCCCTTTCCTTCCATTGCTTCTTCTTCCTCCTCTTTTTCTCACTCTTACACTTCTTCTTCTTCTTCCTATTGTTCTTGTTGTTCCACTTGCACTTCTTCCTTTTCTTCTTGTTCTTCCACATCTTCTTCTTCCTCTTATTCTGCTTCTGCCACCTCTTCATCCTCCTCCCATTCTCCTTCTTCCACTTCTTCTTCTTCATCTCCTTTCATTCCACTACTTCCTCCTATTCCTCTTATTCTCTCCTTCTACCACTTCTTCTACTTCTACTTGTTGTTCTTCTTCATTTTCGTCTCCTTCTTCTGCTTACACTTCTTCTTCTTCCTCTTCTTCCATTTCTTCTCCTTCCACAACTTCTTCTTCTTCCCTTTCCGTCTTCTCCTTCTGTTTTTCCCCATCGCCCACTTCTGTTGCTTCCCATTGTTGCTCTTCCTCTTCTTCTCCTTCCCCCATATCTTATGCTTCCACTTCTTCTTCTTCTTCCTCTTCTCCTCCAGATTCCACTACTTTTGCTTCTTCTTCCCTTCCCTTCCCCTCCTTCTTCCTTTTCCTCATTCTCTCGTTATTCCAAGTCTTCTTCTTCATCTAACCTCCTTCCACTACTTCGTCTTCCTCCTCTTGTTCACCTTCTTCAACTTCCTCACTTTCCACATCTTCTTCTTCTTGCTATTGTTCTCCTTCTTCCACTTGCACTTCTTCCTTTTCTTCTCGTTTTTCTACTTCTTCTTCTTCCTCTTCTTCTCCTTCTGCTACCTCTTCTCCCTCCTCCCGTTCTCCGTCTTCCACTTCTTCTTCTTCATCTCGTTTCATTCCACTACTTCCTCCTACTCCTCTTATTCTCTATTTCTACCACTTCTTCTACTTCTACTTGTTGTTCTTCTTCATTTTCGTGTCCTTCTTTCGCTTCTTCTGCTTACACTTCTTCTTCTTCCTCTTATTCCATTTCGTCTCCTTCCACAACTTCTTCTCCTTTCCTTTCCGTCTTCTCCTTCCTCTTTTTCTCCAACCCCCACTTCTCTTGCTTCCCATTGTTGCTCTTCCTCTTCTTCACCTTCCCCCAAATCTTATGCTTACACTTCTTGTTCTTCTTCCTCTTCTCCTCTAGATTCCACTTCTTCTGCTTCTTTTTCCCTTCCCTTCCCCTCGTTCTTCCTTTTCCTCCTTTTCTCCTCATTCCAATTCTTCTTCTTCATCTCACCTCCTTCCACTACTTCTTCTTCCTCCTTTTGTTCACCTTCTTCACTTTCCACATCTTCTTCATCTTCCTTTTCTTCCCTTTCTTTCACTTCTTCTAGTTACTCTCCTTCTTCTTCTTCTTCTTATCTTTCTTCCACTTCTCCTGCCTCCTCTTGTTCTCTTTCTTCCACTTCTTCTTCGTTCTCTCATTTGCTTTCTTTTCTTCCTCTTCATTTGCTTCTTCTTCTTCCTTTCCTTCCTCATATCCCTCTTTTTCTCCTTGTTCTGCTTCCACTTGCATTTCTACCTCTTGTTCTCCTTCTTCCACTTCTTCTCCATCATCCCCACTCCTTCAACTACTTCTTCTTCTTCCTCTTGTTCACCTTCTTCCACATCTAATACATCCACTTGTTCTTCTTCTTCCCTCTCTCCTCCTTCTTGCCCTTCCTATTGTTCTCCTTCTTCGACTTGAAGTTCTTCCTTTTCTTCTCGTTCTTCCACTTCTTGTTCTTCCTCTTCTTCTCCTTCTGCCACCTCTTCTCCCTCCTCCCTTTCTCCTTGTTCAAATTCTTCTTCTTCATCTCACCTCCTTCCACTACTTCTTCTTCCTCCTCTTGTTCACCTTGTTCACTTTGCACATCTTCTTCTTCTTCCTTTTCTTCTCTTTCTTCCACTTCTTCTAGTTACTCTCCTTCTTCTTCCTCTTCTTATCTTTCTTCCACTTCTCCTGCCTCCTCTTGTTCTCTTTCTTCCACTTCTTGTTCATCCTCTCCTTTCCTTTCTTTTCTTCCTCTTCATCTCCTTCTTCTTCTTTCTTTTCTTTGTCATATCCCTCTTTTTCTCCTTCTTCTGCTTCCACTTGCATTTCTACCTCTTGTTCTCCTTCTTCTACTTCTTCTTCTTCCTCTTCTTCTCCTTCTGCTACCTCTTCTCCCTCCTCCCGTTCTCCGTCTTCCACTTCTTCTTCTTCATCTCCTTTCATTCCACTACTTCCTCCTACTCCTCTTATTCTCTATTTCTACCACTTCTTCTACTTCTACTTGTTGTTCTTCTTCATTTTCGTCTCCTTCTTCTGCTTCTTCTGCTTACACTTTTTCTTCTTCTTCTTCTTCCATTTCTTCTCCTTCCATAACTTCTTTTCTTCCTCTTCATCTCCTACTTCCTCTTCGTTTCCTTCGTCATATCCCTCTCTTTCTCCTTCTTCTGCTTCCACTTGCATTTCTACCTCTTGTTCTCCTTCTTCTACTTCTTCTCCATCATCCCCACTCCTTCAACTACTTCTTCTTCTTCCTCTTATTCACCTTCTTCCACTTCTACTACATCCACTTTTTCTTCTTCTTCGCTCTCTTCTCCTTCTTGCCCTTCTTCTGCCTACACTACTTCTTCTTCCTCCCCTTCTTCTTCTCCTCCTTGTTCCACTTCTTGTTCATCCCCTTTCCTTCCATTGCTTCTTCTTCCTCCTCTTTTTCTCATTCTTCCACTTCTTCTTCTTCTTCCTATTGTTCTCCTTCTTCCACTTGCACTTCTTCCTTTTCTTCTCGTTCTTCCACTTCTTCGTCTTCCTCTTCCTCTCCTTCTACCACTTCTTCTTCCTCCTCCCGTTCTCCTTCTTCCACTTCTTCTTCTTCATCTCTTTTCATTCCACTACTTCCTCCTATTCCTCTTATTCTCTCCTTCTACCACTTCTTCTACTTCTACTTGTTGTTCTTTTTCATTTTTGTCTCCTTCTTCCGCTTCTTCTCCTTACACTTCTTCTTGCTCTTCTTCCATTTCTTCTCTTTCCACAACTTCTTCTTCTTTACTTTCCGTCTTCTCCTTCCTCTTTTTCTCCATCCCCTACTTCTGTTGCTTCCCATTGTTGCTCTTCCTCTTGTTGTCCTTCCCCCAAATCTTACGCTTACACTTCTTCTTCTTCTTCCTCTTCTCCTCCAAATTGCCCTTCCTCTGCTTCTTCTTCCCTTCCCTTCTGCTTCTTCTTCCTTTTGTTCCTTTTCTCCTTGTTCCAATTCTTCTTCTTCATCTCACCTCCTTCCACTACTTCTGCTTCCTCCTCTTGTTCACCTTCTTCATCTTCTTCACTTTCCACATCTTCTTCTTCCTTTTCTTCTCCTTCTTCCACTTCTTCTAGTTACTCTCCTTCTTCTTCCTCTTCTTATCTTTCTTCCACTTCTCCTGCCTCCTCTTCTTCTCTTTCTTCCACTTCTTCTTCATCCTCTCCTTTTCTTTCTTTTCTTCCTCTTCATCTCCTTCTTCTTCTTCCTTTCCTTCGTCATATCCGTCTTTTTCTCCTTCTTCTGCTTCCACCTGCACTTCTACCTGTTGTTCTCCTTCTTCCACTTCTTCTCCATCATCCCCACTCCTTCAATTACTTTTTCTTCTTCCTCTTGTTCACCTTCTTCCACTTCTACTACATCCACTTTTTCTTCTTCTTCTCTCTCTTCTCCTTCTTGCCCTTCCTCTGCCTACACTAATTCTTCTTCCTCCCCTTCTTCTCCTCGTTGTTCCACTTCTTCTTCATCCCCTTTCCTTCCATTGCTTCTTCTTCCTCCTCTTTTTCTCATTCTTCCACTTCTTCTTCTTCTCCTTATTGTTCTCCTTGTTCCACTTGCACTTCTTCCTTTTCTTCTCGTTCTTCCACTTCTACTTCTTCCTCTTCTTCTCCTTCTGCCACCTCTTCTCCCCCCTCCCGTTCTCCTTCTTCCACTTCTTCTTCTTCATCTCCTTTCATTCCACTACTTCCTCCTATTCCTCGTATTCTCTCCTTCTACCACTTCTTCTACTTCTACATGTTGTTCTCCTTCATTTTCGTCTCCTTCTTCCGCTTCTTCTGCCTAAACTTCTTCTTCTTCCTCTTTTTCCATTTCTTCTCCTTCCACAACTTCTTTTTCTCTACTTTCCGTCTTCTCCTTCCTCTTTTTCTCAATCCCCCACTTCTGTTCTTCCCATTGTTGCTCTTCGTTGTCTTTTCCTTCCCCCAAATCTTATGCTTACACTTCTTCTTCTTCTTCCTCTTCTCCTCCAGATTCCACTTCTTCTGCTTCTTCTTCCCTTCCCTTCCCCTCCTTCTTCCTTTTCCTCCTTTTCTCCTTGTTCCAATTCTTCTTCTTCATCTTACCTCCTTCCACCACTTTTTCTTCCTCCTATTGTTTACCTTCTTCAACTTCTCCACTTTCCACATCTTCTTCTTCTTCCTTTTGTTCTGCTTCTTCCACTTCTTCTAGTTACTCTCCTTCCTCTTCCTCTTCTTATCTTTCTTCCACTTCTCCTGCCTCCTCTTGTTCTCTTTCTTCCACTTCTTCTTCTTCATCCTCTCCTTTCCTTTCCTTTCTTCTGCTTCATCTCCTCCTTCTTCTTCCTTTCCTTCGTGATATCCCTCTTTTTCTCCTTCTTCTGCTTCCACTTGCATTTCTACCTCTTGTTCTCCTTCTTCCACTTCTTCTCCATCATCCCCACTCCTTCAACTACTTCTTCTTCTTCCTCTTACTCACCTTCTCCCACTTCTACTACATCCACTTGTTCTCCTTCTTCAAATTCTTCTCCATTATCCCCACTCCGTCAACTACTTCTTCTTCTTCCCTCTCTTCTCCTTCTTGCCCTTCTTCCGCCTACACTACTTCTTCGTCCTCCCCTTCTTCTTCTCCTCCTTGTTCCACTCCTTCTTCATCCCCTTTCCTTCCATTGCTTCTTCTTCCTCCTCTTTTTCTCATTCTGCCACCTCTACTTCTTCCTATTGTTCTCCTTCTTCCACTTGCACTTCTTCCTTTTCTTCTCGTTCTTCCACCACTTCTTCTTCCTCTTCTTCTACTTCTGCCACCTCTTCTTCCTCCTCCCGTTCTCCTTCTTGCACTTCTTTTTCTTCATCTCCTTTCATTCCACTACTTCCTCCTATTCGTCTTATTCTCTCCTTCTACCATTTCTTCTACTTCTACTTGTTGTTCTTCTTCATTTTCGTCTCCTTCTTCCACTTCTTCTGCTTACACTTCTTCTTCTTCCTCTTCTTCCATTTCTTCTCCTTCCACAACTTCTTCTTCTTTCCTTTCCGTCTTTTCCTTCCTCTTTTTCTCCATCCCCCACTTCTGTTACTTCCCATTGTTGCTCTTCCTCTTCTTCTCCTTCCCCGAAATCTTATGCTTACACTTCTTCTTCTTCTTCCTCTTCTCCTCCAGCTTCCACTTCTTCTGCTTCTTTTTCCCTTCCCTTGCTCTCTTTCTTCCTTTTCCTCCTTTTCTCCTTGTTCCAATTCTTCTACTTCATCTCACCTCCTTCCACTACTTCTTCTTCCTCCTCTTCTTCACCTTCTTCACTTTCCACATCTTCTTCTTCATCTCACCTCTTTCCATTACTTCTTTTTCCTCCTCTTGTTGACCTTCTTCAACTTCTTCATTTTCCACATCTTCTTCTTCTTCCTTTTCTTCTCCTTCTTCCACTTCTTCTAGTTACTCTCCTTCTTCTTCCTCTTCTTATCTTTCTTCCACTTCTCCTGCCTCCTCTTGTTCGCTTTCTTTCACTTGTTCTTCATCCTCTCCTTTCCTTTCTTTTCTTCCTCTTCATCTCCTTCTTCTTCTTCCTTTCCTTCGTCATATCCCTCTTTTTCTCCTTCTTCTGCTTCCACTTGCATTTCTACCTCTTGTTCTCCTTCTTCCGCTTCTTCTCCATCATCCCCACTCCTTCAACTACTTCTTCTTCTTCCTCTTGTTCACCTTCTTCAACTTCTACTACATCCATTTGTTCTTCTTCTTCCCTCTCTTCTCCTTCTTGCCCTTCTTCTGCCTACACTACTTCTTCTTCCTCCCCATCTTCTTCTTCTCCTTGTTCCACTCCTCCTTCATCCCCTTTC
Organism: Psophocarpus tetragonolobus; assembly: GCA_037954015.1. Taxonomy (NCBI): domain Eukaryota; kingdom Viridiplantae; phylum Streptophyta; class Magnoliopsida; order Fabales; family Fabaceae; genus Psophocarpus; species Psophocarpus tetragonolobus. The sequence continues at coordinate 22,503,007 of CM075694.1, forward strand.
CTTCCATTGCTTCTTCTTCCTCCTCTTTTTCTCATTCTTCCACTTCTTCTTCTTCCTATTGTTCTCCTTCTTCCACTTGCACTTCTTCCTTTTCTTCTCGTTCTTCCACCACTGCTTCTTCCTCTTCTCCTCCTTCTGCCACCTTTTCTTCGTCCTCCCGTTCTCCTTCTTCCACTTCTTTTTCTTCATCTCCTTTCATTCCATTACTTCCTCCTATTCGTCTTATTCTCTCCTTCTACCATTTCTTCTACTTCTACTTGTTGTTCTTCTTCATTTTCGTCTCCTTCTTCCGCTTCTTCTGCTTAGACTTCTTCTTCTTCCTCTTCTTCCATTTCTTCTCCTTCCATAACTTCTTCTTCTAACTTTCCGTCTTTTCCTTCCTCTTTTTCTCCATCCCCCACTTCTGTTGCTTCCCATTGTTGCTCTTCCTCTTCTTCTCCTTCCCCCAAATCTTGTGCTTACACTTCTTCTTCTTCTTCCTCTTCTCCTCCAGATTCCACTTCTTCTGCTTCTTTTTCCCTTCCCTTCCCCTCCTTGTTCCTTTTCCTCCTTTTCTCCTTGTTCTAATTCTTCTTCTTCATCTCACCTCTTTCCATTACTTATTCTTCCTCCTCTTGTTGACCTTCTTCAACTTCTTCATTTTCCACATCTTCTTCTTCTTCCTTTTCTTCTCCTTCTTCCACTTCTTCTAGTTACTCTCCTTCTTCTTCCTCTTCTTATCTTTCTTCCACTTCTCCTGCCTCCTCTTGTTCTCTTTCTTCCACTTGTTCTTCATCCTCTCCTTTCCTTTCTTTTCTTCCTCTTCAACTCCTTCTTCTTGTTCCTTTCCTTCGTCATATCCCTCTTTTTCTCCTTCTTCTTGCTTCCACTTGCATTTCTACCTCTGGTTCTCCTTCTTCCACTTCTTTTCCATCATCCCCACTGCTTCAACTACTTCTTCTTCGTCCTCTTGTTCACCTTCTTCCACTTTTACTACATCCACTTCTTCTTCTTCTTCCCTCTTTTCTCCTTCTTGCCATTCTTCTGCCTACACTACTTTTTCTTCATCCCCTTCTTCTTCTCCTACTTGTTCCACTCCTTCTTCATCCCGTTTCCTTCCTTTGCTTCTTCTTCCTCCTCTTTTTCTCTTTTTTCCATTTCTTCTTCTTCTTCCTCTTCTTTTCCTTCTGCCACCTCTTCTCTTCCTTGCGTTCTCCTTCTTCCACTTTTTCTTCTTCATCTCGTTTCATTCCACTACTTCCTCCTATTCCTCTTATTCTCTCCTTCTACCACTTCTTCTACTTCAACTTGTTGTTCTTCTTCATTTTCGTCTTCTTCTTTCGCTTCTTGTGCTTACACTTCTTCTTATTCCTCTTCTTCAATTTCTTCTCCTTCCACAACTCCTTCTTCTTTCCTTTCCGTCTTCTCCTCCCTCTTTTTCTCCATCCCCCACTTCTGTTGCTTCCCATTGTTGCTCTTCCTGTTCTTCTCCTTCCCCAAAATCTTATGCTTACACTTCTTCTTCTTCTTCCTCTTCTCCTCCAGCTTCCACTTCTTCTGCTTCTTCTTCCCTTCCCTTCCCCTCCTTCTTCCTTTTCCTCCTTTTCTCCTTGTTCCAATTCTTCTTCTTCATCTGACCTACTTCCACTACTTCTGGTTCCTTCTCTTGTCCACCTTCTTCAACTTCTTCACTTTCCACATATTCTTCTTCTTCCCTTTCTTCTTCCTCTTCCACTTCTTCTACTTACTCTCCATCTTCTTCCTCTTCTTATCTTTCTTCCACATCTCCTGCCTCCTCTTGTTCTCTTTCTTTGACTTCTTTTTCATCCTTTCCTTTCCTTTCTTTTCTTCCTCTTCATCTCCTTCTTCTGCTTCCTTTCCTTCATCATATTCCTCCTTTTCTCCTTGTTCCAATTCTTCTTCTTCATCTCACCTCCTTCCATTACTTCTTCTTCCTCCTCTTGTTCACCTTCTTCAAGTTCTTAACTTTCCACATCTTCTTCTTCTTCCTTTTCTTCTCCTTCTTCCACTTCTTCTAGTTACTCTCCTTCTTCTTCCTCTTCTTATCTTTCTGCCACTTCTCCTGCCTCCTCTTGTTCTCTTTCTTCCACTTCTTCTTCATCCTCTCCTTTCCTTTCTTTTATTCCTCTTCATCTCCTTCTTCTTCTTCCTTGTCTTCGTCTTCTTCATTTTCGTCTGCTTCTTCCGCTACTTCTGCTTATACTTCTTCTTCTTCCTCTTCTTCCATTTCTTCTCCTTCCACAACTTCTTCTTCTTTCCTTTCCGCCTTCTCCTTCCTCTTTTTCTCCATCCCCCACTTCTGTTGCTTCCTATTGTTGCTCTTCCTCTTCTTCTCCTTCCCCCAAATCTTGTGCTTACACTTCTTCTTCTTCTTCCTCTTCTCCTCCAGATTCCACTTCTTCTGCTTCTTCTTCTTCCCTTCCCTTCCCCTCCTTCTTCCTTTTCTTCCTTTTCTCCTTGTTCCAATTCTTCTTCTTCATCTCACCTCCTTCCACTTCTTCTTCTGCCTCCTCTTGTTCACATTCTTCACATTCCACATCTTCTTCTTCTTGCTTTTCTTCTCCTTCTTCCACTTCTTCTAGTTACTCTCCTTCTTCTTCCTCTTCTTATCTTGCTTTCACTTCTCCTGCCTCCTCTTGTTCTCTTTCTTCCACTTCTTCTTCTTCTTCCTGTTGTTCTCCTTCTTCCACTTGCACTTCTTCCTTTTCTTCTCATTTTTCCACTTCTTCTTCCTCTTCTTCTCCTTCTGCCACCTCTTCTCCCTCCTCCCGTTCTCTGTCTTCCACTTCTTCTTCTTCATCTCCTTTCATTCCACTACTTCCTCTTATTCCACTTATCCTCTCCTTCTACTACTTGTTGTTCTTCTTCATTTTCGTCTCCTTCTTCCGCTTCTTCTACTTACACTTCTTCTTCTTCCTCTTCTTCGATTTCTTCTCCGTCCACAACTTCTTCTTCTTTCCTTTCCGTCTTCTCCTTCCTCTTTTTCTCCAACCCTACTTCTGTTGCTTCCCATTGTTGCTCTTCCTCTTCTTCTCCTTGCCCCAAATCTTATGCTTACACTTCTTCTTCTTCTTCCTCTTCTTTTTCAGATTCCACTTCTTCTGCTTCTTCTTCCCTTCCTGTCCCCTGCTTCTTCCTTTTCCTCCTTTTCTCCTTGTTCCAATTCTTCTTCTTCATCTCACCTCCTTCCACTACTTCTTCTTGCTCCTCTTGTTCACCTTCTTCACTTTCCACATCTTCTTCTTCTACCTTTTCTTCCACTTCTTCTAGTTACTCTCCTTCTTCTTCCTCTTCTTATCTCTCTTGCACTTCTCCCGCCTCCTTTTGTTCTCTTTCTTCCACTTCTTCTTCATCCTCTCCTTTCCTTTCTTTTCTTCCTCTTCATCTCCTTCTTCTTCTTCCTTTCCTTCGTTATATCCCTCTTTTTCTGCTTCTTCTACTTCCACTTTCATTTCTACCTCTTGTTCTCCTTCTTCCACTTCTTCTCCATCATCCCACTCCTTCAACTACTTCTTCTTCTTCCTCTTGTTCACCTTCTTCCACTTCTACTACATCCACTTCTTCTTCTTCTTCCCTCTCTTCTCCTTCTTGCCCTTCTTCTGCCTACACTACTTCTTCTTCCTCCCCTTCTTCTTCTCTCCTTGTTCCACTTCTTCTTCATCCCCATTCTTTCCATTGCTTCTTCCTCCTCCTCTTTTTCTAATTCTTCCACTTCTTCTTCTTCTTCCTATTGTTCTCCTTCTTCCACTTCCACTTCTTCCTTTTCTTCTCGTTCTTCCAGTTCTTATTCTTCCTCTTCTTCTCCTTCTGCCACCTCTTCTCCCTCCTCCCGTTCTCCATCTTCCACTTCTTCTTCTTCATCTCCTTTCATTCCACTACTTCCTCCTATTCCTCTTATTCTCTCCTTCTACCACTTCTTCTACTTCTACTTGTTGTTCTTCTTCATTTTCGTCTCCTTCTTCCGCTTCTTCTGCTTACACTTCTTCTTCTTCCTCTTCTTCCATGTCTTCTCCTTCCACAACTTCTTCTTCCCTTTCTGTCTTCTCCTTCCTCTTTCTCACCATCCCCCACTTCTGTTGCTTCCCATTGTTGCGTTTCCTGTTCTTCTCCTTCCCCCAAATCTTATGCTTACACTTCTTCTTCTTCTTCCTCTTGTCTCCAGATTCCACTTCTTTTGCTTTTTCTTCCCTTCCCTTCCCCTCCTTCTTCTTCCTCCTCTTGTTCACGTTCTTCAACTTCTTCACTTTCCACATCTTCTTCTTCTTCCTTTTCTTCTCCTTCTTTCACTTCTTCTACTTATTCTCCTTCTTCTTCCTCTTTTTATCTTTCTTCCACTTCTCCTGCCTCCTCTCGTTCTCTTTCTTCCACTTCTTCTTCATCCTCTCCTTTCCTTTCTTTTCTTCCTCTTCATCTCCTTCTTCTTCTTCCTTTCCTTCGTCATATCCCTCTTTTTCTCGTTCTTCTGCTTCCACCTACATTTCTACCTCTTGTTCTCCTTCTTCCACTTCATCTCCATCATCCCCATTCCTTCAACTACTTCTTCTTCTTCCTGTTGTTCACCTTCTTCCACCTCTACTACATCCACTTCTTCTTCTTCTTCCCTCTCTTCTCTTTCTTGCCCTTCTTCTGCTTATCCTACTTCTTCTTCCTCCCCTTCTTCTTCTCCTCCTTGTTCCACTTCTTCTTCATCCCCTTTCCTTCCATTGCTTCTTCTTCCTCCTCTTTTTCTCATTCTTCCTCTTCTTCTTCCTCTTCTTCTTATTGGTCTCGTTCTTCCACTTCTTCTTCTTCCTCTTCTTCTTCTTTTGCCACCTCTTCTCCCTCCTCTCGTTCTCCTCCTTCGACTTCTTCTTCTTCATCTCCTTTCATTCCACTACTTCTACCACTTCTTCTACTTCTACTTGTTGTTCTTTTTCATTTTCGTCTCCTTCTTCCACTTCTTCTGCTAACACTTCTTCTTCGTCCTCTTCTTCCATTTCTTCTCCTTCCACAACTTCTTTTTTCCTTTCCGTCTTCTCCTTCCTCTTTTTCTCCATCCCCCACTTCTGTTGCTTCCCATTGTTGCTCTTCCTCTTCTTCTCCTTCCCCCAAATTTTATACCTACACTTCTTCTTCTTCTTCCTCTTCTCCTCCAGTTTCCACTTCTTCTGCTTGTTCTTCCCTTCCCTTCCCCTCCTTCTTCCTTTTCCTCCTGTTCTCCTTGTTCCAATTCTTCTTCTTCATCTCACCTCCTTCCACTACTTCTTCTTCTTCCTCCTGTTCACCTTCCTCAACTTCTTCACTTTCCACATCTTCTTCTTCTTCCTTCTTCCTTCTTCCTCCCCTTCTTCTTCTCCTCCTTGTTCCACTTCTTCTTCATCCCCTTTCCTTCCATTGCTTCTTGTTCCTCCTCTTTTTCTCATTTCCACTTCTTCTTCTTCTTCCTATTGTTCTCCTTCTTCCACTTGCACTTCTTCCTTTTCTTCTTGGTCTTCCACTTCTTCTTGTTCCTCTTCTTCTCCTTCTGCCACCTCTTCTCACTCCTCCCGTTTTCCTTCTTCCACTTCTTCTTCTTCATCTCCTTTCATTCCACTACTTCCTCCTATTCCTCTTATTCTCTCCTTCTACCACTTCTTCTACTTCTACTTGTTGTTCTTCTTCATTTTCGTCTCCTTCTTTTGTTCTTCTTCTTACACTTCTTCTTCTTCCTCTTCTTCCATTTCTTCTCCTTCCAAAACTTCTTCTTCTTTCCTTTCCGTCTTCTCCTTCCGCTTTTTCTCCATCCCCCACTTCTGTTGCTTCTCATTGTTGCTCTTCCTCTTCTTCTCCTGCCCCCAAATCTTATGCTTACACTTCTTCTTCTTCTTCCTCTTCTCCTCCAGCTTCCACTTCTTCTGCTTCTTCTGCCCTTCCCTTCCCCTCCTTCTTCCTTGTCCTCCTTTTTTCCTTGTTCCAAGTCTTCTTCTTCATCTCACCTCCTTCCACTACTTCTTCTTCCTCCTCTTGTTCACCTTCTTCAACTTCTTCACCTTCCACATCTTCTTCTTCTACCTTTTCTTCTCCTTCTTCCACTTCTTCTAGTAAATCTCCTTCTTCTTCCTCTTCTTATCTTTCTTCCACTTCTCCTGCCTCCTCTTGTTCTCTTGCTTCCGCTTCTTCTTCATCCTCTCCTTTCCATTCTTTTCTTCCTCTTCATCTTCTTCGTCTTCATTTCCTTCGTCATATCCCTCTTTTTCTCCTTCTTCTGCTTCCACTTGCATTTCTACCTCTTGTCTCCTTCTTCCACTTCTTCTCCATCATCCCCACTCCTTCAACTACTTCTTCTTCTTCCTCTTGTTAACCTTCTTCCACTTCTGCTATATCCACTTGCTCTTCTTCTTCCCTCTCTTCTCCTTCTTGCCCTTCTTCTGCCTACACTACTTCTTGTTCCTCCCCTTCTTCTTCTCCTCCTTGTTCCACTTCTTCTTCATCCCCATTCTTTCCATTGCTTCTTCTTCCTCCTCTTTTTCTAATTCTTCCACTTCTTCTTCTTCTTCCTATTGTTCTCCTTCTTCCACTTCCACTTCTTCCTCTTCTTCTCCTTCTGCCACCTCTTCTCACTCCTCCCGTTCTCCTTCTTCCACTTCTTATTCTTCATCTCCTTTCATTCCACTACTTCCTCCTATTCCTCTTATTCTCTCCTTCTACCACTTCTTCTACTTCTACTTGTTGTTCTTCTTCATTTTCGTCTCCTTCTTTTGTTCTTCTGCTTACACTTCTTCTTCTTCCTCTTCTTCCGTTTCTTCTCCTTCCAAAACTTCTTCTTCTTTCCTTTTCGTCTTCTCCTTCCGCTTTTTCTCCATTCCCCACTACTGTTGCTTCCCATTCTTGCTCTTCCTCTGCTTCTCCTGCCCCTAAATCTTATGCTTACACTTCTTCTTCTTCTTCCTTTTCTCCTCCAGATTCCACTTCTTCCCTTCCCTTCCCTTCCTTCTTCCTTTTCCTCCTTTTCTCCTCGTTCCAATTCTTCTTCTTCCTCCTCTTGTTCACCCTCTTCAACTTCTTCGCTTTCCACATCTTCTTCTTCTTCCCTCTCTTCTCTTTCTTGCCCTTCTTCTGCTTATCCTACTTCTTCTTCCTCCCCTTCTTCTTCTCCTCCTTGTTCCACTTCTTCTTCATCCCCTTTCCTTCCATTGCTTCCTCTTCCTCCTCTTTTTCTCATTCTTCCACTTCTTCTTCTTCTTCCTATTGTTCTCCCTCTTCCACTTGCACTTCTTCCTTTTCTTCTTGTTCTTCCACTTCTTCTTCTTCCTCTTCTTCTCCTTCTGCCCACTCCTCTCACCTCCTTCCACTGCTTCTTCTTCCTCCTCTTGTTCACCTTCTTCAACTTCTTCACCTTCCACATCTTCTTCTTCTACCTTTTCTTCTCCTTCTTCCACTTCTTCTAATTACTCTCCTTCTTCTTCCTCTTCTTATCTTTCTTCCACTTCTCCTGCCTCCTCTTCTTCTCTTTCTTCCACTTCTTCTTCATCCTCTCCTTTCCATTCTTTTCTTCCTCTTCATCTCCTTCTTCTTCTTCCTTTCCTTCGTCATATCCCTCTTTTTCTCCTTCTTCTGCTTCCACTTGCATTTCTACCTCTTGTTCTCCTTCTTCCACTTGTTCTCCATCATCCCCACTCCTTCAACTACTTCTTCTTCTTCCTCTTGTTCACCTTCTTCCACTTCTACTACATCCACTTGTTCTTCTTCTTCCCTCTCTTCTCCTTCTTGCCCTTCTTCTACCTACACTACTTCTTCTTCCTCCCCTTCTTCTTCTCCTCCTTGTTCCACTTCTTCTTCATTCCCTTTCCTTCCATTGCTTCTTCTTCCTCCTCTTTTTCTCATTCTTCCACTTCTTCTTCTTCTTCCTATTGTTTCCCTCTTCCACTTGCACTTCTTCCTTTTCTTCTCGTTCTTCCACTTCTTCTTCTTCCTCTTCTTCTCCTTCTGCCACCTCTTCTCACTCCTCCCGTTGTCCTTCCTCCACTTCTTATTCTTCATCTCCTTTCATTCCACTACTTCCTCCTATTCCTCTTATTCTCTCCTTCTACCACTTCTTCTACTTCTACTTGTTGTTCTTCTTCAATTTTGTCTCCTTCTTCTGCTTCTTCTGCTTACACTTCCTCTTCTTCTCCTTCCCCCAGATCTTATGCTTACACTTCTTCTTCTTCTTCCTCTTCTCCTCCAGATTCCACTTCTTCTGCTTTTTCTTCCCTTCCCTTCCCCTCCTTCTTCCTTTTCCTCTTTTTCTCCTTGTTCCAATTCTTGTTCTTCATCTCACCTCCTTCCACTACTTCTTCTTCCTCCTCTTCTTCACCTTCTTCACTTTCCATATCTTATCCTCCCACAACTTCTTCTTTCCTTTCGTCTTCTCCTTCCTCTTTTTCTCCAACCCCCACTTCTGTTGCTTCCCATTGTTGCTCTTCCACTTCTTTTTCTTCTTCCTATTGTTCTCGTTCTTCCACTTGCACTTCTTCCGTTTCTTCTCCTTCTTCCACTTGTTCTTCTTCCTCTTCTTCTCCTTCTGCTACTTCTTCTCCCTCCACCCGTTCTGCTTCTTCCACTTCTTCTTCTTCATCTCCTTTCATTCCACTACTTCTACCACTTCTTCTACTTCTACTTGTTGTTCTTCTTCATTTTCGTCTCCTTCTTCTGCTTACACTTCTTCTTGTTCCTCTTCTTCCATTTCTTCTCCTTCCACAACTTCTTCTTCTTTCCTTTCCATTTTCTCATTCCTCTTTTTCTCTATCCCCCACTTCTGTCGCTTTCCATCGTTGTTGCTCTTCCTCTTCTTCTCCTTCCCCCAAACCTTATGCTTACACTTCTTCTTCTTCTTCCTCTTCTCCTCCAGATTCCACTTCTTCTGCTTCTTCTTCCCTTCCCTTCCCCTCCTTCTTCCTTTTCCTCCTTTTCTCCTTGTTCCAATTCTTCTTCTTCATCTCACCTCCTTCCACTACTTCTTCTTTCTCCTCTTCTTCACCTTCTTCACTTTCCATATCTTCTTCATTTTCCTTTTCTACCCCTTCTTTCACTTCTTCTACTTACTCTCCTTCTTCTTCCTCTTCTTATCTTTCTTCCACTTCTCCTGCCTCCTCTTGTTCACTTTCTTCCACTTCTTCTTCTTCATCCTCACCTTTCCTTTCTTTTCTTCTTCTTCATCTCCTTCTCCAATCCTTTCCTTTGTCATATCCCTCTTTTTCTCCTTCTTCTGCTTCCACTTGCACTTCTACCTCTTGTTCTCCTTCATCCACTTCTTCTGCATAATTCCCACTCTTTCAACTACTTCTTCTTCTTCCTCTTATTCACATTCTTCCACCTCTACTACATCCACATGTTATTCTTCTTCCCTCTCTTCTCCTTCTTGCCGTTCTTCTGCCTGCACTACTTCTTCTTCCTCCCCTTCTTCTTCTCCTCCTTCTTCCACTTCTTCTTTATTCCCCCTTCCTTCCATAGCTTCTTCTTCCTCTTCTTTTTCTCATTCTTCCACTTCTTCTTCTTCTTCCTATTGTTCTCCTTCTTCCACTTGCACTTCTTGCTTTCCTTCTCGTTCTTCCACTTCTTCTCTTTCTGCCACCTCTTCTTCCTCCTCCCGTTCAACTTCTTCCACTTCTTCTTCTTCATCTCCTTTCATTCCATTACTTCCTCCTATTCCTCTTATTCTCTCCTTCTACCACTTCTTCTACTTCTACTTGTTGATCTTCTTCATTTTCGTCTCCTTCTTTCGCTTCTTCTGCCTAAACTTCTTCTTCTTCCTCTTCTTCCATTTCTTCTCCTTCCCCAACTTCTTCTTCTGTGCTTTCCGTCTTCTCCTTCCTCTTTTTCTCCATCCCCCACTTCTGTTCTTCCCATTGTTGCTCTTCCTTTTCTTTTCCTTCCCCCAAATCTTATGCTTACACTTCTTCTTCTTCTTCCTCTTCTCCTCCAGATTCCACTTCTTCTGCTTCTTCTTCCCTTCCCTTCCCCTCCTTCTTCCTTTTCCTCCTTTTCTCCTTGTTCCAATTCTTCTTCTTCATCTCACCTCCTTCCACTACTTTTTCTTCCTCCTCTTGTTCACCTTCTTCAACTTCTCCACTTTCCACATCTTCTTCTTCTTCCATTTTTTCTGCTTCTTCCACTTCTTCTAGTTACTCTCCTTCCTCTTCCTCTTCTTATCTTTCTTCCACTTCTCCTGCCTCCTCTTGTTCTCTTTCTTCCACTTCTTCTTCTTCATCCTCTCCTTTCCTTTCTTTTCTTCTTCTTCATCTCCTCCTTCTTCTTCCTTTCCTTCGTGATATCCCTCTTTTTCTCCTTCTTCTGCTTCCACTTGCATTTCTACCTCTTGTTCTCCTTCTTCCACTTCTTCTCCATCATCCCCACTCCTTCAACTACTTCTTCTTCTTCTTCTTCTTGTTCCCCTTCTCCCACTTCTACTACATCCACTTGTTCTACTCCTTCCCTCTCTTCTCCTTCTTGCCCTTCTTCTGCCTACACTACTTCTTCTTCCTCTCCTTCTTCTTCTCCTCCTTGTTCCACTTCTTCTTCATCCCTTTTCCTTCCATTGCTTCTTCTTCCTCCTCTTTTTCTCATTCTTCCACTACTTCTTCTTCTTCCCATTGTTCTCCTTCTTCCACTTACACTTCTTCCTTTTCTTCTCTTTCTTCCACTTTTTCTTCTTCCTCTTCTTCTCCTTCTACCACCTTTTCTCCCTCCTCCCTCCTCCAGTTCTCCTTCTTCCACTTCTTCTTCTTCATCTCCTTTCATTCCACTACTTCCTCCTATTCCTCTTATTCTCTCCTTCTACCCCTTCTTCTACTTCTACTTCTTGTTCTTCTTTATTTTCGTCTCCTTCTTCCGCTTCTTCCGCTTCTTCCGCTTCTTCCGCTTACACTTCTTCTTCTTCCTCTTCTTCCATTTCTTCTCCTTCCACAACTTCTTCTTCTTTCCTTTCCGTCTTCTCCTTCCTCTTTTTCTCCATCCCCCACTTCTGTTGCTTCCCATTGTTGCTCTTCCTCTTCTTCTCCAGATTCCACTTCTTCTGGTTCTTCTTCCCTTCCCCTCCTTCTTCCTTTTCCTCCTTTTCTCCTTGTTCCAATTCTTCTTCTTCATCTCACCTCCTTGCACTACTTCTTGTTCCTCCACTTGTTCAACTTCTTCACTTTCCACATCATCTTCTTTCACTTCTTCTAGTTACTCTCCTTCTTCTTCCTCTACTTATCTTTCTTCCACTTCTTCTGCCTCCTCTTGTTCTCTTTCTTCCACTTCTTCTTCATCCTCTCCTTTCCTTTCTTTTCTTCCTCTTCATCTCCTTCTTCTTCTTCCTTTCCTTCGTCATATCCCTCTTTTTCTCCTTCTTCTGCTTCCAATTGCATTTCTACCTCTTGTTCTCTTTTTTCCACTTCTTCTCCATCATCCCCACTCCTTCAACTACTTCTTCTTCTTGCTCTTGTTCACCTTCTTCCACTTCTACTACATCCACTTGTTCTTCTTCTTCCCTCTCTTCTCCTTCTTGCCTTTCTCCTGCCTACACTACTTCTTCTTCCTCCCCTTCTTCTTCTCCTAGTTGTTCCACTTCTTCTTCATCCCCTTTCTTTCCATTGCTTGTTCTTCCTCCTCTTTTTTCTCATTCTTCCACTTCTTCTTCTTCTTCCTATTATTGTCCTTCTTCCACTTGCACTACTTCTTCCTTTTCTTCTCTTTCTTCCACTTCTTCTTCTTCCACTTCTTCTAGTTACTCTCCTTCTTCTTCCTCTCCTTTCCTTTCTTTTCTTCCTCTTCATCTCCTTCTTCTTCTTCCTTTCCTTCGTCATATCCCTCTTTTTCTGCTTCTTCTGCTTCCACTTGCATTTCTACCTCTTTTTCTCATTCTTCCACATCTTCTCCATCATCCCCACTCCTTTAACTACTTCTTCTTCTTCCTCTTGTTTACCTTCTTCCACCTCTACCATATCCATTTGTTCTTCTTCTTCCCTCTCTTCTCCTTCTTGCCCTTCTTCTGCCTACACGACTTCTTCTTCCTCCCTTTCTTCTTTTCCTCCTTATTCCACTTCTCCTGCCTCCTCTTGTTCTCTTTCTTCCACTTCTTCTTCATCCTCTCCTTTCCTTTCTTTTCTTCCTCTTCATCTCATTCTTCTTCTTCCTTTCCTTCGTCATATCGCTCTTCTTCTCCTTCTTCTGCTTCCAGTTACATTTCTACCTCTTGTTCTCCTTCTTCCACTTCTTCTCCATCTCCCCACTCCTTCAACTACTTCTTCTTCTTCCTCTTGTTCACCTTCTTCCACGTCTACTACATCCACTTGTTCTTCTTCTTCCCTCTCTTCTCCTTCGTCCCCTTCTTTTACCTACACTACTTCTTCTTCTCCTCCTATTTCCACTTCTTCTTCATCCCCTTTCCTTCCATTGCTTCTTCTTCCTCCTCTTTTTCTCATTCTTTCACTCCTTGTTCTTCTTCCTATTGTTCTCCTTCTTCCACTTGCACTTCTTCCTTTTCTTCTCGTTCTACCACTTCTTCTTCCTCTTCTTCTCCTTCTGCCACCTCTTCTCCCTCCTCCTGTTCTCCTGCATCCACTTCTTCTTCTTCATCTCCTTTCATTCCACTACTTCCTCCTATTCGTCTTATTCTGTCCTTCTACCACTTCTTCTACTTCTACTTGTTGTTCTTCTTCATTTTCGTCTCCTTCTTCCGCTTCTTCTGCTTACACTTCTTCTTGTTCCTCTTCTTCGATTTCTTTTCGTTCCACAACTTCTTCTTCTTTACTTTCCATCTTCGCCTTCCTCTTTTTCTCCATCCCCTACTTCTGTTGCTTCCGATTGATGCTCTTCCTTTTCTTCTCCTTCCCCTAAATCTTATGCCTACACTTCTTCTTGTTTTTCCTCGTCTCCTCCAGATTCCACCTCTTCTGCTTCTTCTTCCCTTCCCTTCCCTTCCCCTTCTTCTTCCTTTTCCTCCTTTTCTCCTTGTTCCAATTCTTCTTCTTCATCTCACCTCCTTCCACTACTTCTTCCTCATCTTGTTCACCGTCTTCACCTTCTTCACTTTCCACATCTTCTTCTTCTTCCTTTACTTCTTCTTCCAATTCTTCTAGTTAGTCTCCTTCTTCTTCCTCTTCTTATCTTTCTTTGACTTCTCCTGCCTCCTCTTGTTCTCTTTCTTCCACTTCTTCTTCATCCTCTCATTTCCTTTCTTTTCTTCCTCTTCATCTACTTCTTCTTCTTCGTTTCCTTCGCCATATCACTCTTTTTCTCCTTCTTCTGCTTCCACTTGCATTTCTACCTCTTCTTCTCCTTCTTCCACTTCTTCTCCATCATCCCCACTCCTTCAACTACTTCTTCTTCTTCCTCTTGTTCACCTTCTTCCACTTCTACTACATCCACTTGTTCTTCTTCTTCCCTCCCTTCTCCTTCTTGCCCTCCTTCTGCCTACACTACTTCTTCTTCCTCCCCTTCTTCTTCTCCTCTTTGTTCCACTTCTTCTTCATCCCCTTTCCTTCCATTGCTTTTTCTTTTTCCTCTTTTTCTCATTCTTCCACTTCTTCTTCTTCTTCCTATTGTTCTCCTTCTTCCACTTTCACTTCTTCCTATTGTTCTCCTTCTTCTACTTTCACTTCTTCCTTTTCTTCTCCTTCTTCCACTTCTTCTTCTTCCTCTTCTTCTCCTTCTGCCACCTCTTCTCCCTCCTCCCGTTCTCCTTCTTCCACTACCTCTTCTTCATTTCCTTTCATTCCACTACTTGCACTTCCTATTCCTCTTATTCTCTCCTTCAACCACTTCTTCTACTTCTACTTGTTGTTCTTCTTCATTTTCGTCTCCTTCTTCAGCTTCTTCTGCTTACACTTCCTCTTCTTCCCTTACCTTCCCCTCCTTCTTCCTTTTCCTCCTTTTCTCCTTGTTCCAATTCTTCTTCTTCATCTCACCTCCTTCCACTACTTCTTCTTCCTCCTCTTGTTCACCTTCCTCACTTTCCACATCTTTTTCTTCTTCCTTTTCTTCTCCTTCTTCCACTTCTTCTAGTTACTCTCCTTCTTCTTCCTCTTCTTATCTTTCTTCCACTTCTCTTGCCTCCTCTTGTTCTCTTTCTTCCACTTCTTCTTCATCCTCTCCTTTCCTTTCTTTTCTTCCTCTTCATCTCCTTCTTCTTCTTCTTCCTTTCGTTCGTCATATCCCTCATTTTCTCATTCTTCCACTTCTTCTTCTTATTGTTCTCCTTCTTCGACATACAGTTCTTCCTTTTCTTCTCATTCTTCCACTTCTTCTTCTTCCTCTTCTTCTCCTTCTGCCACCACTTCTCCCTCCTCCCGTTCTCCTTCTTCCACTTCTTCTTCTTCATCTCCTTTCATTCCACTACTTCTACCACTTCTTCTACTTCTACTTGTTGTTCTTCTTCATTTTCGTCTCCTTCTTTCGCTTCCTCTGCTTACGCCTCTTTTTCATCCATTTCTTCTCCTTCCACTTTTTCTTTCCTTTTCGTCTTCTCCTTCCTCTTTTTCACCATCCCCCACTTCTTTTGCTTCCCATTGTTGCTCTTCCTCTTCTTCTCCTTCCCCCAAATCTTATGCTTACACTTCTTCCTCTTCTTCCTCCTCTCCCCTAGATTCCACTTCTTCTAGTTCTTCTTCCCTTCCCTTCCCCTCCTTCTTCCTCTTCTTCCTTTTCTCCTTGTTCCAATTCTTCTTCTTCATCTCACGTCCTTCCACTACTTCTTCTTCCTCCTCTTGTTCACCTTCTTCTGCTTCCACTTGCATTTCTACCTCTTGTTGCCTTCTTCCACTTCTTCTTCTTCCTCTTGCTCACATTCTTCCACTTCTACTACATCCACTTGTTCTTCTTTTTCCCTCTCTTCTCCTTCTTGCCCTTCTTCTGTCTACACTACTTCTTTTTCCTTGCCTTCTTCTTCTCCTCTTTGTTCCACTCCTTCTTCATCCCCTTTCCTTCCATTGCTTCTTCTTCCTCCTCTTTTTCTCATTCTTCCACTTCTTCTTCTTCTTCCTCTTCTTCTCCTTCTGCCACCTCTTTTCCTCCTCCCGTTCTCCTTCGTCCACTTCTTCTTCTTCGTCTCCTTTCATTCCACTACGTCCTCCTATTCCTCTTATTATCTCCTTCTACCATTTCTTCTACTTCTACATGTTGTTCTTCTTCATTTTCGCCTCCTTCTTCCTCTTCTTCCTCTTCTTCCATTTCTTCTCCTTCCACAATTTCTTCTTCTTTCCTTTCCGTCTTCTCCTTCCTCTTTTTCTCCATCCCCCACTTCTATTGCTTCCCATTGATGCTCTTCCTCTTCTTCTCCTTCCCCCAAATCTTATGCTTACACTTCTTCTTTTTCTTCCTCTTCTCCTCCAGCTTCCACTTCTTCTGCTTCTTCTTCCCTTCCCTTCCCCTCCTTCTTCCTTTTCCTCCTTTTCTCCTTATTCCAATTCTTCTTCTTCATCTCACCTCCTTCCACTACTTCTTATTCCTCCTCTTATTCACCTTCTTCAACTTCTTCACTTTCCACATCTTCTTCTTCTTCCTTTTCTTCTCCTTCTTCCACTTCTTCTAGTTACTCTCCTTCTTCTTCCTCTACTTTTCTTTCTTCCATTTCTACTGCCTCCTCTTGTTCTCTTTCTTCCATTTCTTCTTCATCCTGTCCTTTCCTTTCTTTTCTTCCTCTTCATCTCCTTCTTCTTCTTCCTTTCCTTCGTCATATCCCTCTCTTTCTCCTTCTTCGGCTTTCACTTGCATTTCTACCTCTTGTTCTCCTTCTTCCACTTCTTCTCCATCATCCCCACTCCTTCAACTACTTCTTATTCTTCCTCTTATTCACCTTCTTCCACCTCTACTACATCCACTTCTTCTTCTTCTTCCCACTCTTCTCCTTCTTGCCTTTCTTCTTTCTACACTACTTCTTCTTCCTCCCGTTCTTCTTCTCCTCCTTGCTCCACTACTTCTTGATTCCACTTTCTTTCCATTGCTTCTTCTTCCTCCTCTTTTTCTCATTCTTGCACTTCTTCTTCTTCTTCCTATTGTTCTCCTTCTTCAACTTGCACTTCTTCCTTTTGTTCTCGTTCTTCCACTTCTTCTTCCTCCTCTTCTTCTCCTTCTGCCACCTCTTCTTCCTCCTCTTGTTCTCCTTCTTCCACTTCTTCTTCTTCATCTCCTCTCATTCCATTACTTCCTCCTATTCCTCTTATTCTCTCCCTCTACCACTTCTTCTACTTCTACTTATTGTTCTTCTTCAATTTCGTCTCCTTCTTTCGCTTCTTTTGCTTACACTTCTTCTTCTTCCGTCTTCTTCTCCTTCCCCCAAATCTTATGCTTACACTTCTTCTTCTTCTTCCTCTTCTCCTCCAGATTCCACTTCTTCTGCTTCTTCTTCCCTTCCCTTCCCCTCCTTCTTCCTTTTCCTCCTTTTCTCCTTGTTCCAATTCTTCTTCTTCATCTCACCTCCTTCCACTACTTCTTCTTCCTCCTCTTGTTCACCTTCTTCAACTTCTTCACTTTCCACATCTTCCTCTTCCTTTTCTTCTGCTCCTTCCACTTCTTCTAGTTACACTGCTTCTTCTTCCTCTTCTTATCTTTCTTCCACTTCTCCTGCCTCCTCTTGTTCTCTTTCTTCCACTTCTTCTTTATCCTCTCCTTTCCTTTCTTTTCTTCCTCTTCATCTCCTTCTTCTGCTTCCTTTCCATCGTCATATTCCTCCTTTTCTCCTTGTTCCAATTCTTCTTCTTCATCTCACCTCCTTCCATTACTTCTTCTTACTCCTCTTGTTCACCTTCTTCAAGTTCTTCACTTTCCACATCTTCTTCTTCTTCCTTTTCTTCTCCTTCTTCCACTTCTTCTAGTTACTCTCCTTCTTCTTCCTCTTCTTATCTTTCTTCCACTTCTTCTGCCTCCTCTTGTTCTCTTTCTTCCATTTCTCCTTCTTCTGCTTCCACTTGCATTTCTACCTCTTATTCTCCTTCTTCTACTTCTTTTCCATCATCCCCACTCCTTCAACTACTTCTTCTTCTTCCTCTTGTTCACCTTCTTCCACTTTTACTACATCCACTTCTTTTTCTTCTTCCCTCTTTTCTCCTTCTTGCCATTCTTCTGCCTACACTACTTCTTCTTGATCCCCTTCTTCTTCTCCTCCTTGTTCCATTCCTTCTTCATCCCATTTCCTTCTATTGCTTCTTCTTCCTCCTCTTTTTCTCATTCTTCGACTTCTTCTTCTTCTTCCTCTTCTTCTCCTTCTGCCACCTCTTCTCTTCCTCACGTTCTCCTTCTTCCACTTCTTCTTCTTCATCTCCTTTCATTCCACTTCTTCCTCCTATTCCTTTTATTCTCTCCTTCTACCACTTCTTCTACTTCTACTTGTTGTTCTTCTTCATTTTCGTCTTCTTCTTTCGCTTCTTCTGCTTACACTTCTTCTTCTTTCTCTTCTTCCATTTCTTCTCCTTCCACAACTTCTTCTTCTTTCCTTTCCGTCTTCTCCTTCCTCTTTTTCTCCAACCCCCACTTCTGTTGCTTCCCATTGTTGCTCTTCCTGTTCTTCTCCTTCCCCCAAATCTTATGTTTACACTTCTCCTTCTTCTTCCTCTTCTCGTCCAGCTTCTACTTCTTCTGCTTCTTCTTCCCTTCCCTTCCCCTCCTTCTTCCTTTTCTGCCTTTTCTCCTGGTTCCAATTCTTCTTCTTCATCTCACCTGCTTCCACTACTTCTTGTTCCTCCTGTTGTCCACCTTCTTCGACTTCTTCACTTTCCACATCTTCTTCTTCTTCCTTTTCTTCTCCTTCTTCCACTTCTTCTAGTTACTCTCCTTCTTTTTCCTCTTCTTATCTTCTTCTTCATCTCACCTCCTTCCACTACTTCTTCTTCCTCCTCTTGTTCACCTTCTTCAACTTCTTCACTTTCCACATCTTCTTCTTCTTCCTTTTTTTCTCCTTCTTCCACTTCTTCTAGTTACTCTCCTTCTTCTTCCTCTTCTTATCTTTCTTCCACTTCTCTGGCCTCCTCTTGTTCTCTTTCTTCCACTTCTTCTTCATCCTCTCGTTTCCTTTCTTTTCTTCCTCTTCATCTCCTTCTTCTTCTTCCTTTCCTTCGTCATATCCCTCTCTTTCTCCTTCTTCGGCTTTCACTTTCACTTTCTTCTTCTCCAACTTGTTCCACTTCTTCTTCATTCCCTTTCCTTCCATTGCTTCTTCTTCCTCCTCTTTTTCTCATTCTTCTACTTCTTCGACTTCTTCCATTTGCACTTCTTCCTTTTCTGCTCGTTTTTCCACTTCTTCTTCTTCCTCTTCTTCTCCTTCTGCCACCTCTTCTCCCTCCTCCCGTTCTCCTTCTTTAACTTCTTCTTCTTCATCTCCTTTCATTCCACTACTTCCTTCTATTCCTCTTATTCTCTCCTTCTACCACTTCTTCTACTTTTACTTGTTGTTCTTCTTCATTTTCGTCTCCTTCTTCCGCTTCTTCTGCTTACACTTCTTCTTCTTCCTCTTCTTCCATTTCTTTTCCTTCCACAACTTCTTCTTCTTTCCTTTCCTTCTTCTCATTCCTCCTTTTCTCCATCCGCCACGTCTGTTGCTTCCCATTGCTGCTCTTCCTCTTCTTCTCCTTCCCCCAAATCTTATGCTTACACTTCTTCTTCTTCTTCCTCTTCTCCTCCAGCTTCCACTTCTTTTGCTTCTTCTTCCCATCCCTTCCCTTCCCCTCCTTCTTCCTTTTCCTCCTTTTCTCCTTGTTCCAATTCTTCTTCTTCATCTCACCTCCTACCACTACTTCTTCTTCCTCCTCTTGTTCACCTTCTTCACTTTCCACATCTTCTTCTTCTTCCTTTTCTTCTCCTTCTTCCACTTCTTCTAGTTACTCTCCTTCATCTTCCTCTTCTTATCTTTCTTCCACTTCTCTTGCCTCCTCTTGTTCTCTTTCTTCCACTTCTTCTTCATCCTCTCCTTTCCTTTCTTTTCTTCGTCTTCATCTCCTGCTTCTTCTTCCTTTCCTTCGTCATATCCCTCTTTTTCTCCTTCTTCTGCTTCCACTTGCATTTCTACCCCTTGTTCTCCTTCTTCCACTTCTTCTCCATCATCCCCACTCCTTAAACTACTTCTTCCTCTTCCTCTTGTTCACCTTCTTCCACTTCTACTACATCCACTTGTTCATCTTCTTCCCTCTCTTCCCCTTCTTGCCCTTCTTCTGCCTACACTACTTCTTCTTCATCCCTTTCTTCTTCTCCTTGTTGTTCCACTTCTTCTTCCTCCCCTTTCCTTCCATTGCTTTTTCTTCCTCCTCTTTTTCTCATTCTTCCACTTCTTCTTTTTCTTCCTATTGTTCTCCTTCTTCCACTTGCACTTCTCCCTTTTCTTCTCGTTCTTCCACTTCTTCTTCTTCCTCTTCTCCCTCCTCCCGTTCTCCCTCTTTCACTTCTTCTTCTTCAACTCCTTTCACTCCACTACTTCCTCCTATTCCTCTTATTCTCTCCTTCTACCACTTTTTCTACTTGTTGTTCTTCTTCATTTTCGTCTCCTTCTTACGGTTCTTCTGCTTACACTTCTTCTTCTTCCTCTTCTTCCATTTCTTCTCCTTCCACAACTTCTTCTTCTTTCCTTTCCGTCTTCTTCTTCCTCTTTTTCTACATCCCCCACTTCTGTTGCTTCCCATTGTTGCTCTTCCTCTTCTTCTCCTTCCCCCAAATCTTATGCTTACACTTCTTCTTCGTCTTCCTATTTTCCTCCAGATTCCACTTCTTCTGCTTCTTCATCCCTTCCCTTCTCCTCCTTCTTGCTTTTCTTCTCCTTCTTCCACTTCTTCTTCTTCCTTTTCTTCTCCTTCTTCCACTTCTTCTAGTTACTCTCCTTCTTCTTACACTTCTTATCTTTCTTCACTTCTTCTTCTTCTTCCTCTTCTCCTCCAGATTCCACTTCTTCTACTTCTTCTTCCCTTCCCTTCCCGTGCTTCTTCCTTTTCCTCGTTTTCTCCTTGTTCCAATTCTTCTTCTTCATCTCACCTCCTTCCACTACTTCTTCTTCCTCCTCTCGTTCACCTTCTTCAACTTCTTCACTTTCCACATCTTTTTCTTCCTCCTTTTCTTCTCATTCTTCCACTTCTTCTAGTTACTCTCCTTCTTCTTCCTCTTCTTATCTTTCTTCCACTTCTCCTGCCTCCTCTTATTCTCTTTCTTCCACTTCGTCTTCATCCTCTGATAGAAATCCAGAGTGGTTGGATTCGTTTTCCGGATCTATCTAGGTTGGAAGCTAATAAGTTAACAAAACAATGAGAATTGGGTAAACAAGAAAATGGAAAGGATGAAAATGGTTTAGCGAAGGGATAAATGACGCCACTTCCAAGGATGGAAGATAAGTCATATGACGCCACAAGGGTGGTGATTTACCCTTGATAAGTCTAGCAGAACGCCACAAGGAAAAATTTCTTGATAAGTTCTAAAGAGAAATTCATCTCACAAAAGGTAAAACCCAATTATAATTTCACTAGTTCAATGGTTCTCCTTTGAGTACAATTCAACCCCTATTTATAGAACTAGATGACTGTTCAAAATCATAACTCTCAAAAGAAAAATTAAATACTCCATTATCACGCAATTATCACATATGATTAATTGCATGTTACATTAATTCCTAAATTAATGAAACGTTACAAAAAATGAAAAGTCATTGTCTTCGGCATTCACATCATTCCCTCCTTCTTCGAAAAGATTCATCCTCGAATCTATGCCTTTATTTTCCTATCAATTTTATTCACTTATAATTTAAAATAAACAAAATCAACCTCCAGGATCAAATGTAACTTGTAAAAATTCATGCATCAAAGAAGTTTTCCTTTTTGGTTTCCAAACCCAAACATTGGAATCAAGAGGAATTCTTCTTCTAAAATAGACTTGTGCATTTTCTTCAGGAGTTTTAACCTCAACAATGTACTGAATGTACAATGACTCTAGAAAAGGGATATCCACATTTTCTTCCTCAAATATGGCAATTTGTGGGTTGTATTGTCATCGTCCTGTGCATTCAAAATACCAATAAAAGAAGAAAAATCATTAGCAATTTTTATTTTAACGTTCTTTTTCTCTCTTTCTCTTTCCTTTTCTCTCTCTTCCTCTTCACTCTTTTCTTTTTCTATTTTTCTCTTTTCTTCTCTTTCTTTTTCTATTTTCTCCTTCAACTTATGTTGATTATCACAAACTTCACTTGGTGTCAGAAATTTCAAATTAAGTTTGCGTCCTTCATGCACCAAAGAAACTGAAAGTCTTTCAGAATTTATCCTTTTACCCTACAACCAAGGTCTCCCTAAAAGAAAATGACATGAGTCCATGGGAGCAATATCGCATGTCACTTCCTCCACATATTTTCCAATAGTGAATCTAAATTAGTTTGCCTAGGATGAAGACTCGTTGGTAAGTTAAGTTTATTCACTAATCTTTCGCTCACCACGTTGCTATAACTTTCTTCATCAACTGCAAATAAACACAAATGACCTTCGATTAAACACCTTGTATAAAAAATATCCACCATAGTTCCAAACCTAGAGTCGAAGCTCTGATACCAACTGATATAAATCCAGAGTGGTTGGATTCGGTTTGCGGATCTATCTAGGTTGGAAGGTAATAAGTTAACAAAACAATGAGAATTGGGTAAACAAGAAAATGGAAAGGATGAAAATGGTTTAGCGAAGGGATAAATGACGCCACTTCCAAGGATGGAAGATAAGTCATATGACGCCACAAGGATGGTGATTTACCCTTGATAAGTCTAGCAGAACCCCACAAGGAAAAATTCCTTGATAAGTTCTAAAGAGAAATTCATCTCACAAAAGGGTAAAACCCAATTATAATTTCACTAATTCAATGGTTCTCCTTTGAGTACAATTCAACCCCGATTTATAGAACTAGGTGACTGTTCAAAATCATAACTCTCAAAAGAAAAATTAAATACTCCATTATCACGCAATTATCACATATGATTAATTGCATGTTACATTAATTCCTAAATTAATGAAATGTTACAAAAAATGAAAAGTCATTGTCTTCGGCATTCACATCATCCTCTCCTTTCCTTTCTTTTCTTCCTCTTCATCTCCTTCTTCTTCTTCCTTTCCTTCATAATATCCCTCTTTTTGTCCTTCTTCTGCTTCCACTTGCATTTCTACCTCTTGTTCTCCTTCTTCCACTTCTTCTCCATCATCCCCACTCCTTCAACTACTTCTTCTTCTTCCTCTTGTTCACCTTCTTCCACTTCTTCTCCATCATCCCCACTCCTTCAACTACTTCTTCTTCTTCCTATTGTTCACCTTCTTCCACTTCTACTACATCCACTTGTTCTTCTTCTTCCCTCTCTTCTCCTTCTTCCCCTTCTTCTGCCTACACTACTTCTTCTTCCTCCCCTTCTCCTTCTCATCCTTGTTCCACTTCTTCTTCATTCCCCTTTCCGTCCATTGCTTCTTCTTCCTCCTCTTTTTCTCATTCTTCCACTTCTTCTTCTTCTTCCTATTGTTCTCCTTCTTCCACTTGCACTTCTTCCTTTTCTTCTCGTTCTTCCACTTCTTCTTCTTCCTATTCTTCTTCTTCTCCTTCTGCCACCTCTTCTTCCACTTGCACTTCTTCTTCCACTTATTCTTCTTCATCTCCTTTCATTCCACTACTTCCTCCTATTCCTCTTATTCTCTGCTTCTACCACTTCTTCTACTTCTACTTATTGTTCTTCTTCATTTTCATCTCCTTCTTCCGACTCTTCTGCTTATACTTCTTCCATTTCTTCTCCTTCCACAACTTCTTCTTCTTTCCTTTCCATCTTCTCCTTCCTCTTTTTCTCCATCCCCCACTTCTGTTGCTTCCCATTGTTGTTCTTCCTCTTCTTCTCCTTCCCCCAAATCTTATGCTTACACTTTTTCTTCTTCTTCCTCTTCTCCTCCAGATTCCACTTCTTCTGCTACTTCTTCCCTTCCCTTCCCCTCCTTCTTCCTTTTCCTGCTTTTCTCCTTGTTCCAATTCTTCTTCTTCATCTCACCTCCTTCCACTACTTCTTCTTCCTCCTCTTGTTCACCTGCTTCAACTTCTTCACTATCCACATCTTCTTCTTTTCTTCCTTTTCTTCTCCTTCTTCCACTTCTTCCAGTTACTCTACTTCTTCTTCCTCTTCTTATCTTTCTTCCACTTCTCCTGCCTCCTCTTGTTCTCTTTCTTCCACCTCTTCTTCATCATCTCCTTTCCTTTCTTTTCTTCCTCTTCATCCCCTTCTTCTTCTTCTTCCTTTCCTTCATCATATCGCTCTTTTTCTCCTTCTTCTGCTTCCACTTGCATTTCTACCTCTTGTTCTCCTTCTTCCACTTCTTCTCCATCATCCCCACTCCTTCAACTACTTATTCTTCTTCCTCTTGTTCACCTTCTTCCACTTCTACTACATCCACTTGTTCTTCTTCTTCCTTCTCTTCTCCTTCTTGCCCTTCTTCTGCCTACACTACTTCTTCTTCCTCCCCGTCTTCTTCTCCTCCTTGTTCCACTTCTTCTTCATTCCCCTTTCCTTCCATTGCTTCTTCTTCCTCCTCTTTTTCTCATTCTTCCACTTCTTCTTCTTCTTCCTATTGTTCTCCTTCTTCCACTTGCACTACTTACTTTTCTTCTCGTTCTTCCACTTCTTCTTCTTCCTCTTCTTCTCCTTCTGCCACCTCCTCTTCCTCCTCCCGTTCTCCTCCTTCCACTTCTTCTTCTTCATCTCCTTTCATTCCACTACTTCCTCCTATTCCTCTTATTCTCTCCTTCTACCACTTCTTCTACTTCTACTTGTTGTTCTTCTTCATTTTCGTCTCCTTCTTCTGCTTCTTCTGCTTAGACTTCTTCTTCTTCCTCTTCTTCCATTTCTTCTCCTTCCACAACTTCTTCTTCTTTCCTTTCCGTCTTCTCCTTCCTCTTTTTCTCCATCCCCCACTTCTGTTGCTTCCCATTGTTGCTCTTCATCTTCTTCTCCTTCCCCCAAATCTTATGCTTACACTTCTTCTTCTTCTTCCTCTTCTCTTCCAGATTCCACTTCTTCTGCTTCTTCTTCCCTTACCTTCCCCTCCATCTTCCTTTTCCTCCTTTTCTCCTTGTTCCAATTCTTCTTCTTCATCTCACCTCCTCTTGTTCACCTTCTTCAACTTCTTCACTTTCCACATCTTCTTCTTCTTCCTTTTCTTCTCCTTCTTCCACTTCTTCTTGTTACTCTCCTTCTTCTTCCTTTTCTTACCTTTCTTCCACTTCTCCTGCCTCCTCTTGTTCTCTTTCTTCCACTTCTGCCTACACTACTTCTTCTTCCTCCCCTTCTTCATGTCTTCCTTGTTCCACTTCTTCTTCATCCCCTTTCCTTCAATTGCTTCTTCTTCCTCCTCTTTTTCTCATTCTTCCACTTCTTCTTCTTCCTCCTATTGTTCTCCTTCTTCCACTTGCACTTCTTCCTTTTCTTCTCGTTCTTCCACTTCTTCTTCTTCCTCTTCTTCTCCTTCTGCCACCTCTTGTTCCTCCTCCCGTTCTCCTTCTTCCACTTCTTCTTCTTCATCTCCTTTCATTCCATTACTTCCTCCTATTCCTCTTCTTCTCTCCTTTTACCACTTGTTCTACTTCTACTTGTTGTTCTTCTTCATTTTCGTCTCCTTCTGCCGATTCTTCTACTTACACTTCTTCTTCTTCCTCCTCCTCCAATTCTTCTTGTTCATCTCACCTCCTTCCACTACTTCTTCTTCCTCCTCTTGTTCACCTTCTTCAACTTCTTCACTTTCCACATCTTCTTCTTCTTCCTTTTCTTCTCCTTCTTCCACTTATTCTAGTTACTTTCCTTCTTCTTCCTCTTCTTGTCTTTCTTCCACTTCTCCTGATTCCTCTTGTTCTCTTTCTTCCACTTCTTCTTCATCCACTCCTTTCCTTTCTTTTCTTCCTCTTCATCTCCTTCTTCTTCTTCCTTTCCTTCGTGATATCCCTCTTTTTCTCCTTCTTCTACTTCCACTTGCATTTCTACCTCTTGTTCCCCTTCTTTCACTTCTTCTCAATCATCCCCACTCCTTCAACTACTTCTTCTTCTTCCTCTTGTTCACCTTCTTCCACTTCTACTACATCCACTTGTTCTTCTTCTTCCCTCTCTTCTCCTTCTTGCCCTTATTCTGCCTACACTACTTCTTCTTCCTCCCCTTCTTCTTCTCCTCCTTGTTCGACTTCTTCTTCATCCCCTTTCCTTCCATTGCTTCTTCTTCCTCCTCTTTTTCTCATTCTTCAACTTCTTCTTCTTCTTCCTATTGTTCTCCTTCTTCAACTTGCACTTCTTCCTTTTCTTCTCGTTCTTCCATTTCTTCTTCTTCCTCTTCTTCACCTTCTGCCACCTCTTCTCCCTCCTCCCGTTCTCCTTCTTCCACTTCTTCTTCTTCATCTCCTTTCATTCCACTACTTCCTCCTATTCCTCTTATTCTCTATTTCTACCACTTCTTCTACTTCTACTTGTTGTTGTTCTTCATTTTTGTCTCCTTCTTCCGCTTCTTCTGCTTACACTTCTTCTTTTTCCTCTTCTTCCATTTCTTCTTCTTTCCTTTCCGTCTTCTCCTTTCTCTTTTTCTCCATCCCCTACTTCTATTGCTTCCCATTGTTGCTCTTCCTCTTCTTCTCCTAGCCCCAAATCTTATGCTTACACTTCTTCTTCTTCTTCCTCTTCTTTTCCAGATTCCACTTCTTCTGCTTCTTCTTCCCTTCCTGTCCCCTGCTGCTTCCTTTTCCTCCTTTTCTCCTTGTTCCAATTCTTCTTCTTCATCTCACCTCCTTCCACTACTTCTTCTTCCTCCTCTTGTTCACCTTCTTCACTTTCCACATCTTCTTCTTCTACCTTTTCTTCTCCTTCTTCCACTTCTTCTAGTTACTCTCCTTCTTCTTCCTCTTCTTATCTCACTTGCACTTCTCCCGCCTCCTTTTGTTCTCTTTCTTCCACTTCTTCTTCATCCTCTCCTTTCCTTTCTTTTCTTCCTCTTCATCTCGTTCTTCTTCTTCCTTTCCTTCATCATATCCCTCTTTTTCTGCTTCTTCTACTTCCACTTTCATTTCTACCTCTTGTTCTCCTTCTTCCACTTTTTCTCCATCATCCTCACTCCTTCAACTAGTTTTTCTTCTTCCTCTTGTTCACCTTCTTCCACTTCTACTACATCCACTTGTTCTTCTTCTTCCCTCTCTTCTCCTTCTTGCGGTTCTTCTGCCTACACTACTTCTTCTTCCTCCCCTTCTTCTTCTCCTCCTTGTTCCACTTCTTCTTCATCATTTTTCCTTCCATTGCTTCTTCTTCCTCCTCTTTTTCTCATTCTTCCACTTCTTCTTCTTCTTCCTATTGTCTTCCTTCATCCACTTGAAGTTCTTCCTTTTCTTCTCGTTCTTCCACTTCTTGTTCTTCCTCTTCTTCTCCTTCTGCCACCTCTTCTCCCTCCTCCTATTCTCCTTCTTCCACTTCTTCTTCTTCATCTCCTTCCATTCCACTATTTCCTCCTATTCCTCTTATTCTCTCCTTCTACCACTTCTTCTACTTCTACTTGTTGTTCTTCTTCATTTTCGTCTCCTTCTTCCGCTTCTTCTGCTTACACTTCTTCTTCTTCCATTTCTTCTCCTTCCACAACTTCTTCTTCTTTCCTTTCCGTGTTCTCCTTCCTCTTTTTCTCCATCCCCCACTTCTGTTTCTTCCCATTGTTGCTCTTCCTCTTCTTCTCCTTCCCCCAAATCTTATGCTTACACTTCTTCCTCTTCTCCTCCAGATTCCACTTCTTCTGGTTCTTCTTCCCTTCCCTTCCCTTCCCCTCTTTCTTCTTTTCCTCCTTTTCTCCTTGTTCGAATTCTTCTTCTTCATCTCACCTCCTTCCTGATATGAATCCACTGTCAGTTTAGGATTCTGAAAGGACCCTAGGAATTTAGCTGGCCATGTTAACAAAATTAATCAACGTGGAATGCAAACAATTGCCAAAAATAAATTGATTAGACTTACTATCAAACTCTTAGACATAGAATGGAAATTAAAAGTTATTGAAATTGAACGAGTAAACGAGTTTTCGAATAGTGTAGGACTTTCCTGTGCAATTGATCATAGAGTTTGCTGGGCAGAATTGAGTATGAATGGAAAAGACAGAAAATGGAATTGGAATTGATAGACTCCACACTTCCAAGGATCTGGAGGATATGTCTACGAGATTGCACACACAAAGGGGTGAATTACCTTTGATAAATCTCAAAAGATTTTGGATTGTCAAGAACCCAAAGGAGAGAAAACCTCAACTAGTTTTTTTTATTTCCCAAAAAAATATTCTCCTTACATCTCAGTCTTGCCCAAATTTATATGCCTAATAAACTCAGCTTGTGTAGGTTTAGTGGCTTTCTAAATTCAGCTGAAGTTACAAAATAATAAAAACTAATAATTGGCAGCTTAATAACAAAGTGTAACTGCCAAAGTAAATTAAACACGTATACTAATTATAATTGATAACCTAGGCTGCAACTTTAATTAGAAAATTCTGGTTGCCCACCATTAACTAAGTAAACTCCAAGAAAATGAGTTTAATGGAAGGAGGTGAGATGAAGAAGAAGACTTGGAACAAGGAGAAAAGGAGGAAAAGGAAGAAGGAGGGGAAGGGAAGGGAAGAAGAAGCAGAAGAAGTGGAAGCTGGAGGAGAAGAGGAAGAAGAAGAAGAAGTGTAAGCATAAAATTTGGGGGCAGGAGAAGAAGAGGAAGAGCAACAATGGGAAGCAACATAAGTGGGGGATGGAGAAAAAGAGGAAGGATAAGACGGACAGGAAAGAAGAAGAAGTTGTCGAAGGAGAATAAATGGAAAAAGAAGTGTAAGCCGAAGAAGCAGAAGAAGGAGACGAAAATGAAGAAGAACAACAAGTAGAAGTAGAAGAAGTGGTAGAAGGAGAGAATAAGAGGAATAGGAGGAAGTAGTGGAATGAAAGGAGATGAAGAAGAAGAAGTGGAAGAAGGAAAAAGGGAGGAGTGGGAAGAGGTGGCAGAAGGAGAAGAAGAGGAAGAAGAAGAAGTGGAAGACCAAGAAGAAAAGGAAGAAGTGCAAGTGGAAGAAGGAGAACAATAGGAAGAAGAAGAAGAAGTGGAAGAATGAGAAAAAGGGGAGGAAGAAGAAGCAATGGAAGGAAAGGGGATGAAGAAGAAGTGGAACAAGGAGGAGAAGAAGAAGGGGAGGAAGAAGAAGTAATGTAGGCAGAAGAAGGGCAAGAAGGAGAAGAGAGGGAAGAAGAAGAACAAGTGGATGTAGTTGAAGGAGTGGGGATGATGGAGAAGAAGTGGAAGAAGAAGAACAAGAGGTAGAAATGCAAGTGGAAGCAAAAGAAGGAGAAAAAGAGGGATATGACGAAGGAAAGGAAAAAGAAGAAGGAGATGAAGAGGAAGAAAAGAAAGGAAAGGAGAGGATGAAGAAGTAGTGGAAGAAAGAGAACAAGAGGAGGCAGGAGAAGTGGAAGAAAGATAAGAAGAGGAAGAAGAAGGAGAGTAACTAGAAGAATTGGAAGAAGGAGAAGAAAAGGAAGAAGAAGAAGATGTGGAAAGTGAAGAAGGTCAACAACAGGAGGAAGAAGAAGTAGTGGAAGGAGGTGAGATGAAGAAGAAGAATTGGAACAAGGAGAACGGGAGGTAGAAATACAAGTGGAAGCAGAAGAAGGAGAACAAGAGGTAGAAATACAAGTGGAAGCAAACGAAGGAGAAAAAGAGGGATATGACGATGGAAAGGAAGAAGAAGAAGGAGATGAAGAAGAAGAAAAGAAACGAAAGGAGAGGATGAAGAAGAAGTGGAAGAAAGAGAACAAGATGAGGCAGGAGAAGTGGATGAAAGATAAGAAGAGGAAGAAGAAGGCGAGTAACCAGAAGAAGTGGATGAAGGAGAAGAAAATGAAGAAGAAGAATGATATGAATCCGCTGTCAGTTTAGGATTCTGAAAGGACCCTAGGAATTTAGCTTGCCGCGTTAACAAAATTAATCAACGTGGAATGCAAACAATTGCAAAAAAAAAATAAACTGAATAAAATTACTATCAAACTTTTAGACACAGAATGGAAATTAAAAGTTTTTGAAATTCAACAATTAAACGAGTTTTTGAATAGTGTAGCACTTTCCTGTTATAGAGTTTGCTGGCCATAATTGAGTATGAATGGAAAAGACAGAAAATGGAATTGGAATTGATAGACTCCACACTTCCAAGGATGGAAGATATGTCTACGAGATTACACACACAAAGGGGTGAATTACCTTTGATAAATCTCAAAAGATTTTGGATTGTCAAGAACCCAAAGGAGAGAAAACTCAACTAGTTTTTTTATTTCCAAAATATTCTGCCTTACATCCCAGTCTTGCCCAAATTTATATGCCTAATAAACTCAGCTTGTGTAGGTTTAGTGGCTTTGTAAATTCAGCTGAAGTTACAAAATAATAAAAACTAATAATGGGCAGCTTAATAACAAAGTGTAACTGCCAAAGTAAATTAAACACGTATACTAATTATAATTGATAACCTAGGTGGCTGCAACTTTAATTAGACAATTCTGGTTGCCCACCATTAACTAAGTAAACTCCAAGAAAATGAGTTTAATTTATTTCAAACTTCTCTTCCATTAAGGTCAAGCATTGCTCTCTTCAGTCCTGAGACAATTAACAATTTTAAACTTTATTTCTTCAATGTTTGGCTCTTTTTGCAAAAGGGCTGCCAGTACTTGTTGAATAGCTTCCTTAGCTCTTCTTGTCCTTGCCTTTGTCATAGGTCCTCCAAGTCCTTCAAGCTTGATGTCCTCATCACTCCCCCCCTCTTGAAGAGGATTTGTCCCCAAATCAATAGCATCTTCATCTGCATCAAAGAGAGTTAAATCAGACACATTAAAAGTAGCACTAACATTTTACTCATCTGGAAGATCAATCTTATAGGCATTGTCATTGATCTTTTCTAGAACTTGGAAAGGACCATCTCCCCTTGGTTGGAGTTTTGACTTTCTTTGTTTAGGGAACCTTTCCTTTCTCATGTGTACCCAAACCCAATCACCAGGTTGGAACACGACCTTCTTCCTACCCTTGTTAGCTTGCCTTGCATAACTCTCATTTTTCTTTTCAATTTGAGCCTTCACTTGCTCATGCAGCTTCTTCACATACTCAGCTTTAGCTTGTGCTTCATTATGCTTAAACATAGAAATGTTAGGCATGGACAACAAATCAAGAGGAGTCAAAGGATTGAACCCATACACAATTTCAAACGGAGAACAATTAGTCGTGCTATGGACAACCCTATTATAAGCAAACTCAACATGAGGCAAACATGCTTCCCAAGACTTAAGATTTTTCTTTAAAACAGTCCTAAGCAATGTGCCTAAAGTCCTATTGACTACCTCAGTTTGACCATCAGTTTGTGGGTGGCAAGTAGTAGAAAACAGCAATTTAGTACCAATTTTACCCCACAAGGTCCTCCAAAAGTGACTAAGGAATTTTGCATCCCTATCACTCACAATGCTCCTTGGCAGTCCATGAAGTCTCACTATTTCCTTGAAAAATAAATCAGCCACATGGCTAGCATCATCCACCTTTTTGCAAGGAATGAAATGTGCCATCTTGGAAAATCTATCAACAACAACAAACACAGAATCCTTCCCATTCTTTGTTTTAGGCAACCCCAAAACAAAGTCCATAGAAATGTCAGTCCAAGGATATTCAGGAACAGGCAAAGGAGTATACAATCCATGAGGCTTAACCTTAGATTTGGCCTTTTTACACACAATGCAGTGGTCACAAAACTTATGCACATATCGTTTCATATGAGGCCAAAAGAAATGCTCTTGCAAAATTTCCAAAGTCTTTTGAACCCCAAAATGACCCATCAAACCCCCCTCATGTGATTCACTTACAAGCAACTCTCTAATGGAACATTTAGGCACACACAATTTATTGGCTTTAAACAAAAATCCATTATGCCTATAATATCCATTTTCAGAAAGCTTTTCACATGCAGCAAATATTTCAGCAAAATCCACATCATGTTTATACATATCTTTCAAAGATTCAAGACCAAACAATTTAGTCTCAAGCATAGAAAGTAATGCATGCCTCCTAGAAAGCGCATTAGCCACTACGTTCCCTTTTCCCTTTTTATGCTTGATAACATATGGAAATTGTTCTAAAAATTCTACCCACTTAGCATGCCTCTTATTAAGCTTACCTTGACCCTTTAAATATTTTAAAGACTCATGGTCGCTATGAATGACAAATTCCTTGGGTAACAGATAATGCTGCCATGTTTTTAAAGCCCTCACCAACGCATATAATTCCTTATCATAAGTAGAATAGTTAAGGGCAGCCCCACTTAACTTTTCACTGAAATAAGCAATTGGATGACCATCTTGCAATAAAACAGCCCCAATACCCACATTTGATGCATCACATTCAATTTCAAATGATTTTGCAAAATTAGGCATGGCAAGAATAGGTGCATTAACAAGCTTATGCTTAAGGGCAGCAAAGGCCTCTTCTTGTTTCTCTCCCCATTTAAAACCCACATTTTTTTTAACAATTTCATTTAGAGGTGCAGCCACAGTACTAAAATCTTTAACAAATCTCCTGTAGAAACTTGCTAAACCATGAAATCCCCTCACCTCACTCACGGTTTTAGGTATAGGCCATTCTTGGATGGCCTTAACCTTTTCCACATCAACCTGTACCCCTTTAGCATTAACAACAAAGCCTAGGAATACTACATGATCAGTACAAAAAATGCATTTGTCCAAATTGGCATACAATTGTTCTTTTCTAAGCACATTCATAACAGCCTGCAAATGTTCAACATGCAATTCAAGACTAGTGCTATAGATCAGAATATCATCAAAGTACACCACAACAAATTTTCCAATAAACTCTCTTAAGACATGATTCATTAATCTCATGAAAGTACTAGGTGCATTTGTCAAACCAAAGGGCATAACCAGCCACTCATACAATCCATATTTAGTCTTAAAAGCAGTTTTCCATTCATCTCCTTCTCTAATCCTAATCTGATTATAGCCACTTTTCAGATCAATTTTAGAAAAACACACATGCACCATATAGTTCATCAAGAAGATCATCTAACCTGGGAATTGGATGTCTATATTTGATGGTGATGTTGTTTATGGCTCTACAATCAGAACACATCCTCCATGAACCATCCTTCTTGGGTACTAGAATCACAGGTACAGCATAGGGACTCATGCTGTCTCTTACCCACCCTTTGCTCATGAGTTCAGTAACTTGCCTTTCGATCTCTTTGGTCTCTTGTGGTTGCTCCTATAAGCTGGACGATTGGGCAAAGAAGCTCCTGGAATGAGATCAATGTGATGCTCAATTCCCCTCACAGGTGGCAAGCCATCAGGTACATTTGCTGGAAACACATCCTCAAAATCTTGCAAAAGAGACTCAATACAAGAAGGCAATTCAAACTTGTCAAACTGGTTAGCATACAAAATTTGATTTTGACAAAGCAATAAGTAGAGGGGCTGTCTTGCGCAAAGCACCCTCCTTACCTCCCTTTCTCTTGCTAAACACAGCTGCTTGCCCTCAAGTGTTTCACTCTTATTCTTTTCTCTCTTTTTTCTTTCAGGTGTTTCACTCTTTCTCTCATTTGCTAACTTTTCTCTCATTTTTAATTGATCCTCACATACCTCTTTAGGAGACAAAGGCTTAAGAACCACCTTTTTATCCTGATACATAAAGGAAATTTTATTAGTGAAACCATCATGAATGGCTTTGGTATCATACTGCCACGGCCTCCCTAAAAGGATATGGCTGGCCTCCATGGGAACCACATCACATAAAACCTTATCTTGATACTTCCCAATGGAGAAAGGAACCTCTGCTTGCTGTTTCACTTTAACTTCTTCTCCTTCACTAAGCCATTGGAGTTTATATGGTCTAGGATGCGGTGTAGTGTCCATGTTCATCTTTGACACTAATCTTGAACTCACCACATTGGTACAACTCCCTCCATCAATAATTACCAAACAAACATTACCATTGACTGAACATCTTGTGTGAAAGATGTTCTCCCTTTGAGATGCATCTTCGGCCTTGACTTGACTTCCCAACAGTCTCCTAATCATGTACAACTCTCCTTCATTAGCCGCCAATTCTTCATCACTCTCCTCTTCTTCTCCACCACTAGCTTCTGATTTGTCAGTTTAGGATTCTGAAAGGACCCTAGGAATTTAGCTGGCCACGTTAACAAAATTAATCAACGTGGAATGCAAACAATTGCCAAAAATAAATTGATTAGACTTACTATCAAACTCTTAGACATAGAATGGAAATTAAAAGTTATTGAAATTGAACGAGTAAACGAGTTTTCGAATAGTGTAGGATTTTCCTGTGCAGTTGATCATAGAGTTTGCTGGGCAGAATTGAGTATGAATGGAAAAGACAGAAAATGGAATTGGAATTGATAGACTCCACACTTCCAAGGATGGAAGATATGTCTATGAGATTGCACACACAAAGGGGTGAATTACCTTTGATAAATCTCAAAAGATTTTGGATTGTCAAGAACCCAAAGGAAAGAAAACCTCAACTAGTTTTTTTTATTTCCCAAAAAAATATTCTCCTTACATCTCAGTCTTGCCCAAATTTATATGCCTAATAAACTCAGCTTGTGTAGGTTTAGTGGCTTTCTAAATTCAGCTGAAGTTACAAAATAATAAAAACTAATAATTGGCAGCTTAATAACAAAGTGTAACTGCCAAAGTAAATTAAACACGTATACTAATTATAATTGATAACCTAGGCTGCAACTTTAATTAGAAAATTCTGGTTGCCCACCATTAACTAAGTAAACTCCAAGAAAATGAGTTTAATTTATTTCAAACTTCTCTTCCATTAAGCTCAAGCATTGCTCTCTTCAGTCCTGAGACAATTAACAATTTTAAACTTTATTTCTTCAATGTTTGGCTCTTTTTGCAAAAGGCTGCCAATACTTGTTGAATAGCTTCCTTAGCTCTTCTTGTCCTTGCCCTTGTCATAGGTCCTCCAAGTCCTTCAAGCTTGATGTCCTCATCACTTCCACTACTTCTTCTTCCTCCTCTTGTTCACCTTCTTCACTTTGCACATCTTCTTCTCCTTCCTTTTCTTCTCCTTCTTTCACTTCTTCTAGTTACTCTCCTTCTTCTTCCTCTTCTTATCTTTCTTCCACTTCTCCTGCCTCCTCTTGTTCTCTTTCTTCCACTTCTTCTTCATCCTCTCCTTTCGTTTCTTTTCTTGCTCTTCATCTCCTTCTTCTTCTTCCTTTCCATCGTCATATCCCTCTTTTTCTCCTTCTTTTGCTTCCACTTGCATTTCTACCTCGTGTTCTCCTTCTTCCACTTCTTCTCCATCATCCCCACTCCTTCAACTACTTATTCTTCTTCCTCTTGTTCACCTTCTTCCACTTCTACTACATCCACTTGTTCTTCTACTACATCCACTTCTTCTGCTTACACTTCTTCTTCCTCTTCTCCTCCAGATTCCACTTCTTCTGCTTCTTCTTCCCTTCCCTTCCCCTCCTTCTTCCTTTTCCTCCTTTTCTCCTTGTGCAATTCTTCTTCTTCATCTCGCCTCCTTCCACTACTTCTTCTTCCTCCTCTTGTTCACCTTCTTCACTTTCCACATCTTTTTCTTCCTTTTCTTCTCCTTCTTTCACTTCTTCTAGTTACTCTCCTTCTTCTTCCTCTTCTTATCTTTCTTCCACTTCTCCTGCCTCCTCTTGTTCTCTTTCTTCCACTTCTTCTTCATCCTCTCCTTTCGTTTCTTTTCTTGCTCTTCATCTCCTTCTTCTTCTTCCTTTCCATCGTCATATCCCTCTTTTTCTCCTTCTTCTGCTTCCACTTGCATTTCTACCTCGTGTTCTCCTTCCTCCACTTCTTCTCCATCATCCCCACTCCTTCAACTACTTATTCTTCTTCCTCTTGTTCATCTTCTTCCACTTCTACTACATCCACTTGTTCTTCTTCTTCCCTCTCTTTTCCTTCTTTCCCTTCTTCTGTCTACACTACTTCTTCTTCCTCCCCTTCTTGTTCTCCTCCTTGTTCCACTTCTTCTTCATCCCCTTTCCTTTCATTGCTTCTTCTTCCTCCCGTTTTTCTCATTCTTCCACTTCTTCTTCTTCCTCTTCTTCTTCTTCCACTTCCTCTTCTTCTCCTTCTGCCACCTCTTCTCCCTCCTCCCGTTCTTCTTCTTCATGGCCTTTCATTCCACTACTTCCTCCTATTCCTCTTATTCTCTCCTTCTACCACTTTTTCTACTTCTACTTGCTGTTCTTCTTCATTTTCGTCTCCTTCTTCCGCTTTTTCTGTATACACTTCCTCTTCTTCCACTTCTTCCTTTTCTTCTCGTTCTTCCACTTCTTCTTCTTCCTCTTCTTCTCTTTCTGCCACCTCTTCTCCCTCCTCCCGTTCTCCTTCTTCCACTACTTCTTCTTCATTTCCTTTCATTCCACTACTTGCACTTCCTATTCCTCTTATTCTCTCCTTCAACCACTTCTTCTACTTCTACTTGTTGTTCTTCTTCATTTTCGTGTCCTTCTTCCACTTCTTCTGCTTACACTACTTCTTCTTCCATTTCTTCTCCTTCCACAACTTCTTCTTCTTTCCTTTCCATCTTTTCCTTCCTCTTTTTCTCCATCCCCCACTTCTGTTACTTCCCATTGTTGCTCGTGCTCTTCTTTTCCTTTCCCCAAATCTTATGCTTACACTTCTTCTTCTTCTTCCTCTTCTCCTCCAGATTCCATTTCTTCTGCTTTTTCTTCCTCTTCTTATCTTTCTTCCACTTCTCTTGCCTCCTCTCGTTTTCTTTCTTCCACTTCTTCTTCATCCACTCCTTTCCTTTCTTTTCTTTCTCTTCATCTTCCACTTCTTCTGGTTCTTCTTCCCTTCCCTTCCCCTCCTTCTTCCTTTTCCTCCTTTTCTCCTTGTTCCAATTCCTCTTCTTCATCTCACCTCCTTCCACTACTTCTTCTTCCTCCTCTTGTTCACCTTATTCACTTTCCACATCTTCTTCTTCTTCCTTTTCTTTTCCTTCTTCCACTTCTTCTAGTTACTCTCCTTCTTCTTCCTCTGCTTATCATTCTTCCACTTCTCCTGCCTCCTCTTGTTCTCTTTCTTCCCACTTCTTCTTCATCCTCTCATTTCCTTTCTTTTCTTCCTCTTCATCTGTTTCTTCTTCTTCCTTTCCTTCGTCATATCCCTCTTTTTCTCCTTCTTCTGCTTCCACTTGCATTTCTACCTCTTGTTCTCCTTTTTCCACTTCTTCTCCATCATCCCCACTCCTTTAACTATTCTTCTTCTTCCTCTTGTTAACCTTCTTCCACCTCTAATACATCCACTTGTTCTTCTTCTTCCCTCTCTTCTCCTTCTTGCCGTTCTTCTACCTACAGTACTTCTTCTTCCTCCCCTTCTTCTCTACTCCTTGTTCCATTTCTTCTTCATCCCTTTTCCTTCCATTGCTTCTTCTTCCTCCTTGTTCCATTTCTTCTTCATCCCTTTTCCTTCCATTGCTTCTTCTTCCTCCTCTTTTTCTGATTGTTCCACTTCTTCTTCTTCTTCCTATTGTTCTCCTTCTTCCACTTGTACTTCTTCCTTTTCTTCTCGTTCTTCCACTTCTTCTTCTTCCTCTTCTTCTCCTTCTGCCACATCTTCTCCCTCCTCCGGTTCTTCTTCTTCCACTTTTTCTTCTTCATCTCCTTTCATTCCACTACTTCTACCACTTCTTCTACTTGTACTTATTGCTCTTCTTTATTTTCCTCTCCTTCTTCCGCTTCTTCTGCTTACACTTCTTCTTCTTCCATTTCTTCTCCTTCGACAACTTCTTCTTCTTTTCGTTCCGTCTTCTCCTTCCTCTTTTTCTCCATCCCCCACTTCTGTTACTTCCCATTGTTGCTCGCCCTCTTCTTTTCCTTCCTCCAAATCTTATGCTTACACTTCTTCTTCTTCTTCCTCTTCTCCTCCAGATTCCATTTCTTCTGCTTTTTCTTCCTCTTCTTGTCTTTCTTCCACTTCTCTTGCCTCCTCTTGTTCTCTTTCTTCCACTTCTTCTTCATCCTCTCCTTTCCTTTCTTTTCTTTCTCTTCATCTCCTCCTTCTTCTTCCTTTCCTTCGTCATATCCCTCTTTTTCTCCTTTTTCTGCTTCCACTTGCATTTCTACCTCTTGTTCTCCTTCTTCCACTTCTTCTCCATCATCCACACTCCTTCAACTACTTCTTCTTCATCCTCTTGTTCACCTTCTTCCATTTCTGCTACATCCACTTGTTCTTCTTCTTCCCTCTCTTCTCCTTCTTCCCCTTCTTCTGCCTACACTACTTCTTCTTCCTCCCCTTCTTCTTCTCCTCCTTGTTCTACTTCTTCTTCATTCCCCTTTCCTTCCATTGCTTCTTCTTCCTCCTCTCTTTCTCATTCTTACACTTCTTCTTCTTCTTCCCTTTCTCCTCCAGATTCCACTTCTTCTGCTTCTGCTTCCCTTCCCTTGCCGTCCTTCTTCCTTTTCCACCTTTTCTCCTTGTTCCAATTCTTCTTCTTCATATCACCTCCTTCCACTACTTCTTCTTCCTCCCTTTGTTCAACTTCTTCACTTTCCACATCTTCTTCTTCTTCCTTTTCTTCTCCTTCTTCCACTTCTTCTAGTTACTCTTCTTCTTCTTCCTCTTCTTATCTTTCTTCCACTTCTCCTGCCTCCTCTTGTTCTCTTTCTTCCACTTCTTCTTCATCCTTTCCTTTCCATTCTTTTCTTCCTCTTAATCTCCTTCTTCTTCTTCCTTTCCTTCGTCATATCCCTCTTTTTCTCCTTCTTCTGCTTCCACTTGCATTTCTACCTCTTGTTCTCCTTCTTCCACTTCTTGTCCATCATCCCCAGTCCGTCAACTACTTCTTCTTCTTCCTCTTATTCACCTTCTTCCACCTCTACTACATCCACTTCTTCGTCCTCTTCGCTCTCTTCTCCTTCTTGCCGTTTTTCTGCCTACACTACTTCTTCTTCCTCCCCTTCTTCTTCTCCTACTTGTTCCACTTCGTCTTCATCCCCTTTCCTTCCATTGCTTCTTCTTCCTCCTCTTTTTCTCATTCTTCCACTTCTTCTTCTTCTTGCCATTGTTCTCCTTCTTCCACTTGAAGTTCTTCCTTTTCTTCCCGTTCTTCCAGTTCTTGTTCTTCCTCTTCTTCTCCTTCTGCCACCTCTTCTCGATACTCCTGTTCTCCTTCTTCCACTTCTTTTTCTTCATCTCCTTTCATTCCACTACTTCCTCCTATTCCTCTTATTCTCTCCTTCTACCACTTCTGCTACTTCTACTTGTTGTTCTTCTTCATTTTTGTCTCCTTCTTCCGCTTCTTCTGCTTACACTTCTTCTTCTTCCTCTTCTTCCATTTCTTCTCCTTCCACAACTTCTTCTTTTTTCCTTTCCGTCTTCTCCTTCCTCTTTTTCTCCATCCCCCACTTCTGTTTCCTCCCATTGTTGCTCTTCCTCTTCTTCTCCTTCCCCCAAATCTTATGCTTACACTTCTTCTTCTTCCTCCTCTTCTCCTCCAGATTCTATTTCTTCTGCTTCTTCTTCCCTTCCCTTCCCCTTCTTCTTCCTTTTCCTCCTTTTTCCTTGTTCCAATTCTTCTTCTTCATCTCTCCTCCTTCCACTACTTCTTCTTCCTCCTCTTGTTCACCTTCTTCACTTTCCACATCTTCTTCTTCTTCCTTTTCTTCTCCTTCTTCCACTTCTTCTCCTTCTTCCACTTCTTCTAGTTACTCTCCTTATTCTTCCTCTTCTTATCTTTCTTCCACTCCTCCTGCCTCCTCTTGTTCTCTTTCTTCCACTTCTTCTTCATCCTCCCCTTTCCTTTCTTTTCTTCCTCTTCATCTCCTTCTTCTTCTTACCTTCCTTCGTCATATCCCTTTTTTTTCTCGTTCTTCTGCTTCCACTTGCATTTCTACCTCTTGTTCTCCTTCTTGCACTTTTCACCATCATCCCCACTCCTTCAACTACCTCATCCACTTGTTCTTCTTCTTCCCTCTTTTCTCGTTCTTGCCCTTCTTCTGCCTACACTACTTCTTCTTCCTCCTCTTCTTCTTCTCCTCCTTGTTACACTTCTTCTTCATCCCCTTTCCTTCCATTGCTTCTTCTTCCTCCTTTTTTCTCATTCTTACACTTCTTCTTCTTCTTCTTCCTATTGTTCTCTTTCTTCCACTTGCACTGCTTCGTTTTCTTCTCGTTCTTCCACTTCTTCTTATTCCTCTTCTTCTCCTTCTGCCACCTCTTCTCCCTCCTCCCGTTCTCCTTCTTCCACTTCTTCTTCTTCATTTCCTTTCATTCCACTACTTCCTCCTATATCTCTTATTCTCTCCTTCTACCACTTCTTCTACTTGTTGTTCTTCTTCATTTTCGTCTCCTTCTACCACTTCTTCTACTTGTTGTTCTTCTTCATCTTCATCTCCCTTCTTCTTCGTCCTTTCCTTCGTCATATCCCTCTTTCTTCCACTTCTTCTTCTTCTTCGTATTGTTCTCCTTCTTCCACTTGCACTTCTTCCTTTTCTTCTCGTTCTTCAACTTCTCCTTGATGCAATCTCACCTAGCATGCATCATGGCTAGGAGGACTCAAGGAAGGCATGGCATGGACAAAAGCTCATTGAAGATTCGAAGCCATAGTCTTCGTTATTTTTAGCTTGTAAATATTTTATTTTAATTAGATAAATAGGAAAGTATTTTTAATTCCCTTAAGGCCATGTATTTCCGGCCATCTTCTTAGTTTATAAGGTATAGGTGTCTTTAGTTAAAAAGGAGGAGTAAGCTTATAATGGGTGCATAAGTTAAGACATGATTTTGGGCTAGCCCATTCACATTAAGATATGCTAATTGCACCCATAGGGGGTGAACTTAGGTGCCTCACTTAAGGCCTAAGACTTGGGTTAATTAGTTTTAATCCTAATTAAGCCCAAGTCCCACATTGCCTAGAAAAGTGTGCCCAAGCTCTCCCATTGGGCTATATATACTCATTCCCCCTCATTGTAAAATTTCACCTTTGAAGTTGAATGAAAATAGTCTCTTTGTGAGCACATTCTTAGTAAAAGGTCTTGAGGATCCTCTCTCTTGAGGAACCTCTTCCTAGTTGGTTTTTATCAAGGGTTCCTTCCCTTGTGGCAAACCTAAACACTTTGGCTTATCTCTCTTTGAGAGTGGCGCCCCACCTCCATTTTCTTTCGCCTCCATCATCCATTTCATGGTGCTTGGAACCTCAAGGAAAAAGATCAAGGGAGGCATGCATCATTTGGTATCAGAGCCAACTCCATGAGGTTCTTTTCTAGTCTTAATTTTCTTTAATTTTTTTCAGCTTTTCTTCTTAGAGTTCTTGCTTTTTCCTTTATTTTTTCCAGCCTTTGATTCTTGTCATTTAATTCCTTTTATGTCTTGTTAGTTTATGTTTTTGTAGTTTTCATTTTATGCAATTTATTTCCTAGTTTTTATTGCTTTCTAGATTCAATTTATCTTGTTCTTTTCCATTGAATCTTTATATGTTTCCTTTAGGATTGTTTCTTTAATTTTCTACCCAGCTTTTTATTTTTTCTTTATTCTTGTGCAAATCCTAAGAAGATCATTGTAATGACTTCACAAAATTTGTGAAGGAAGCCACACATTGTGGTCTTGATCTTTGGATGCACGTTGTTCTTCTTATTTGAATTTTTAATTCTATTTTCTGACACCTATTTTTCTGTTTTTCCAGCCCTTTGTTCTCTGTTTTGGGCATATATTTCTGGTTATTTTGAGTCATTTAATTTCAGTTTTTAATCTTCCAAGTTGTGTCTTAGTTGGTCATGTTGTAGCCCTTTTATTGTCTCTTAATTCTACATAGTTTTGCCTTTTTAT
This sequence comes from Psophocarpus tetragonolobus, assembly GCA_037954015.1. Lineage (NCBI taxonomy): Eukaryota > Viridiplantae > Streptophyta > Magnoliopsida > Fabales > Fabaceae > Psophocarpus > Psophocarpus tetragonolobus. The sequence continues at coordinate 22,543,807 of CM075694.1, forward strand.
TTTTTACCATAAAAGTGTGTTATTTCTCTATTGGAAATTGAGCATCAAAGAGGCTTACTCTTGATCCCATGTCCTTAGAGTCTCACATGCTATTTAGATCTTAGCATGTTCTTAAAAAAAAAAACTTCAAAAAAATTAATGCTCAATTTCTTCCAAATTTCATTCACTTGTTCAATAATTTTAGTATCTTAATTTTGTGCTAGTTTTTGTGGTGATTTTTGTTGATTGGCTTTGAGAGGCATGTTGGGTATGATTGGGCTGATTATTGATTAATCAAGTTGTCCTCAACTTCCATAAAACTCTCCTTGTGCCATTTATTTTTTATCACCTAAAATTACTAGTTCATATTAGGTTGCTTTGTTTCTTAATTTTGCACTTTTGTATATCAATTATGGTGGCCATTTCCTATCCTTTGTTCAAGCATTTATGATTCTTTGACTCCTCACTATATTTGTTACAAAATGTGTTAAGAGGTGTAGCAAAATTGTTTCAAAAAAAAAAAAAGAAGAAGAAAAGAAATCAAAAGTGTAAAATAAGTAAAAAAAAAAAAGAGTTAGTAAAAAGTGCTAAAAACAAGTAAAAAGAGTACAAAAAAATAAAATAAAAATTAGTGCACCTCAAAATTATTAAAAAATTCAAAGGAGTGTTAAATTTTATTGAAATTTGCTTGAATTTATTTGATTATGATTTAGCCACCTTGCTTTACAATTGTGCAAATCATTGAATTTGTTGAGTCTTTTTTTTTTTTAAGTCCAATTCTATTTTAGGCCCATTCTAGGAATTTTTTTTTGTGTGCCAACTTTCTTTCTACACCTTTTATTTCTTGCTTGTCCTTATTGGCTTTCTTTGTGTTTGTCAAATAAATTCTTTCCACTTGGATGTGTTCCTATTCTTGTTAAGTGCTTTTTATTGCTTTTTGCTTTCAAATTCTACTTCCCTTGGTCTCTTGCTTGGGCGCTTGTTTTCTCTTGGTAGGTAGCCAAATTGTTGAAATTTTCACAAGGGTAGCATCCTTAGGAAGTGTTGATTTAAAACCAAGGAAGAGGAGACTTGAAAAGGAGGCCAAGACTAGAGTGATACACTTGGTGAGGAGCACTTGAAGAAAGGAGCTACATTCAACTACTTTTAATTTTCTTTGTTTAATTTGGGTGTATTTTTAAAGGAAATTTTAATTAGAGGTATTGGATGCCCATAAGGGTCACCTCTTTTGTGTGTAATAAACCTTAGTTTCTCGTTTTAGTGTGGATAAGGAATTGGTACCCCTTATTCATACTTAGGAGCACGTTAGAATCCTTTAGCTTTGCTTTAAATTTCTTTATTTGCTTTCAACGTTTTAGAAAGTGTTAGAGTTCCAAAGACTCTTAACACTTTAGGAGAAAACAAAAAAGAGAGGATTGTTTTGCATATTAGTTCCCTAGGCCTTACACTTTGACATGTTTTCACACACTTCTAGGAGTGTTAGGAGTAGTAATGAAACTAGGGAAAATAAAGGAGAAGAATGTGAGAATAGAATAAAAGAAAAGAATGAGAAGAGTGATAAACCAACCTTGCCCACATATCCATACTCTATTGATTGGGAAATAGTAGAAAAACAACGTAGGGAATTTTGGAAAAATGAGAGAAAACAAAGAGAGATGAGGAAAAGAGAACAAGAGGAACTAGATAGAGAGGAGAGAAGAGAGAAAGAACAAAAAGAAAAGGAGAGACAAGAAAGAAAAGAAAGAAGAGAAAAAGAGAGACAAATAAAGAGTAGGGAAAATGAAAAGAAAGAAAGAGAAGCAAGAGAAAAAGAAAGAGAAGAGAGAAGAGAAAAAAAGAAAAAAGAAAAAGAAAGAGAAAAAAAGAAAACAAAAGAAAAGAGTTAGAGAGAAAAGAGAGAAGAGAAAGGAGAGAAAAAGAGAAGAAAGAATTAGAAAAGAGAGAAAAGGAACAAAATAAGTTAGAAAGAAGGGAAGAAATGAAGATACAAAAAGAGAGAGATGCCTATAAGAGCTCTTGTGGTAACATTTACACACATTATAGAGACTTAGAGGAGCCTAAAATAATCCATGACATTCATGCTTCTTCTAGTAAGAAGGAAAACCCTAAGAGGCATCCTAAGAAAAAGACAAACCCTTCTATAATTAAACCCAAAAGAGAGTCATCCAAAAGAAAGCATATTGAGAGAAAACCCTTGAGTATGAGTGACACCCCTACCACTAGTTCGAGCACTCGTTTTCGAAGTCCTAAATGTTTTAAGTGTTTAGAAAAAGGGCATATTGCTTTGTTTTGCCCCAAAAGAAAAAGGACTTTAAAGGGAACATCAAATGAAAAGGGTATTCATTCATGTGATGATCTCTTCAAAGTGAAACAACTTCTTGGAAGCCATCCTTGTAAGGAAACCCAAACACAAAGAGAGAATGTTTTTCAAACAAGATGCAAAATTTTGGGCAAAACTTGTTCTCTTATTGTGGATGGTGGATCTTGTTGTAATTTTTGTAGCACGAGGGTGGTGGAAAAGCTATCACTTGCTACTACTCCTCATCCTTCACCTTATTCTTTGCATGGACTTAATTATGAAGATGGTGTAGTAGTAAGAGAGCAAGTGGAGATTAGCTTCTTCATAGGGAAGTATCAAGACAAAGTGTTATGTGATGTAGTCCTTATGGAAGCTAGTCACATGTTGCTGGGAAGGCCATGGCAACATGATAAGGAAACTTTGCACAATGGCCTCACTAATAAAATCACTCTCTCTCATAAAGGGAAAAAGATCACCTTACTTCCTCTTACCCCTACCGAGGTTATGGAGGATAGAAGGATCATGAAGCTTAAGAGAGAAAGGGATAAAAATGAAAATAAGGTTGTTGGTAGGAAGACCGAGTCTAAGGAAGATCCGCCTTTGCCTTCAAAGGAGGTTCTCTACATAGAAAAATTTTCCTGCCAACTCTTACAAAAAGAACAAGTTGAATTTGAGGATGTGCCTATATCTTTTGAGCACCTTGATCCACACCCTCAAATCCAACTTGATGAGTGCTCCATTCCACTTAGACTAGTCTCGCCAACTATTTCAAAACCTTTGAGGCTAGTATCTAGTGCAATTGGAGGAGGATGGGGATCTGTTGTGTGGAGGCACATGCACACTAAAATATTTTCAAACTTTAGTGCCAACCTCCACTACCCCATTCTTAAAAGGCCTCCTTATAGACCTTTCACTTCCCCCAAAATCACTTGTCTGCATATACTTACTGCTTTCCTTATTTTCTTGCAGACTTTGAAAAGCGGAAGAAAGACCTCAGGATTTGAGGTCAAATCCTCTCCAAGGGAGAGGAGATTATGCAATCTCACCTAGCATGCATCATGGCTAGGAGGACTCAAGGAAGGCATGGCATGGACAAAAGCTCATTGAAGATTCGAAGCCATAGTCTTTGTTATTTTTAACTTGTAAATATTTTATTTTAATTAGATAAATAGGAAAGTATTTTTAATTCCCTTAAGGCCATGTATTTTCGGCCATCTTCTTAGTTTATAAGGTATTGGTGTCTTTAGTTAAAAAGGAGGAGTAAGCTTATAATGGGTGCATAAGTTAAGACATGATTTTGGGCTAGCCCATTCACATTAAGATATGCTAATTGCACCCATAGGGGGTGAACTTAGGTGCCTCACTTAAGGCCTAAGACTTGGGTTAATTAGTTTTAATCCTAATTAAGCCCAAGTCCCACATTGCCTAGAAAAGTGTGCCCAAGCTCTCCCATTGGGCTATATATACTCATTCCCCCTCATTGTAAAATTTCACCTTTGAAGTTGAATGAAAATAGTCTCTTTGGGAGCACACTCTTAGTAAAAGGTCTTGAGGATCCTCTCTCTTGAGGAACCTCTTCCTAGTTGGTTTTTATCAAGGGTTCCTTCCCTTGTGGCAACCCTAAACACTTTGGCTTATCTCTCTTTGAGAGTGGCACCCCACCTCCATTTTCTTTCCCCTCCATCATCCATTTCATGGTGCTTGGAACCTCAAGGAAAAAGATCAAGGGAGGCATGCATCATTCCTTCTTCCACTTCTTCTCTTTCTGCCAGCTCTTCTTCCTCCTCCCGTTCTCCTTCGTACACTTCTTCTTCTTCATCTCCTTTCATTCCATTACTTCCTCCTATTCCTCTTATTCTCTCCTTCTACCACTTCTTCTACTTCTACATGTTGTTCTTCTTCATTTTTGTCTCCTTCTTCCGCTTCTTCTGCCTAAACTTCTTCTTCTTCGTCTTCTTCCATTTCTTCTCCTTCCACAACTTCTTCTTCTCTGCTTTCCGTCTTCTCCTTCCTCTTTTTCTCAATCCCCCACTTCTGTTCTTCCCATTGTTGCTCTTCGTTTTCTTTTCCTTCCCCCAAATCTTATGCTTACACTTCTTCTTCTTCTTCCTCTTCTCCTCCAGATTCCACTTCTTCTGCTTCTTCTTCCCTTCCCTTCCCCTCCTTCTTCCTTTTCCTCCTTTTCTCCTTGTTCCAATTCTTCTTCTTTATCTCACCTCCTTCCACCACTTTTTCTTCCTCCTATTGTTCACCTTCTTCAACTTCTCCACTTTCCACATCTTCTTCTTCTTCCTTTTGTTCTGCTTCTTCCACTTCTTCTAGTTACTCTCCTTCCTCTTCCTCTTCTTATCTTTCTTCCACTTCTCCTGCCTTCTCTTGTTCTCTTTCTTCCACTTCTTCTTCTTCATCCTCTCCTTTCCTTTCTTTTCTTCTGCTTCATCTACTCCTTCTTCTTCCTTTCCTTCGTGATATCCCTCTTTTTCTCCTTCTTCTGCTTCCACTTGCATTTCTACCTCTTGTTCTCCTTCTTCCACTTCTTCTCCATCATCCCCACTCCTTCAACTACTTCTTCTTCTTCCTCTTGTTCACCTTCTTCCACTTTTACTACATCCACTTCTTCTTCTTCTTCCCTCTCTTCTCCTTCTTGCCCTTCTTCTGCCTACACTACTTCCTCATCCTCCCCTTCTTCTTCTCCTCCTTGTTCCACTCCTTCTTCATCCCCTTTACTTCCATTGCTTCTTCTTCCTCCTTTTTTTCTCATTCTTCCACCTCTACTTCTTCCTATTGTTCTCCTTCTTCCACTTGCACTTCTTCCTTTTCTTCTCGTTCTTCCACCACTTCTTCTTCCTCTTCTTCTCCTTCTGCCACCTCTTCTTCCTCCTCCAATTCTCCTTCCACAATTTCTTTTTCTTGATCTCCTTTCATTCCACTACTTCCTCCTATTCGTCTTATTCTCTCCTTCTACCACTTCTTCTACTTCTACTTGTTGTTCTATTTCATTTTCGTCTTCTTCTTCGTCTTCTTCTGCTTACACTTCTTCTTCTTCCTCTTCTTCCATTTCTTCTCCTTCCACAACTTCTTCTTCTTTCCTTTCTGTCTTCTCATTCCTCTTTTTCTCCATCCCCCACTTCTGTTGCTTCCCATTGTTGCTCTTCCTCTTCTTCTCCTTCCCCCAAATCTTATGCTTACACTTCTTCTTCTTCTTCTTCTTCATCTTCTCCTCCAGCTTCCACTTCTTCTGCTTCTTCTTGCCTTCCCTTCCCCTCCTTTTTCCTTCTTCCTCATCTCACCTCCTTCCATTACTTCTTCTTCATCTCACCTCCTTCCATTACTTCTTCTTCCTCCTCTTGTTCACCTTCTTCAACTTCTTGACTTTCCACATCTTCTTCTTCTTCCTTTTCTTCTCCTTCTTCCACTTCTTCTAGTTACTCTCCTTCTTCTTCCTCTTGTTACCTTTCTTCCACTTCTCCTGCCTCCTCTTGTTCTCTTTCTTCCACTTCTTCTTCATCCTCTCCTTTCCTTTCTTTTCTTCCTCTTCATCTCCTTCTTCTTCTTCCTTTCCTTCGTCATATCCCTCTTTTTCTCCTTCTTCTGCTTCCACTTGCATTTCTACCTCTTGTTCTCCTTCTTCAAATTCTTCTCCATTATCCCCACTCCGTCAACTACTACTTCTTCTTCCTCTTGTTCACCTTCTTCCACTTTTACTACATCCACTTCTTCTTCTTCTTCCCTCTCTTCTCCTTCTTGCCCTTCTTCTGCCTACACTACTTCTTCTTCCTCCCCTTCTTCTTCTTCTCCTTGTTCCACTCCTCCTTCATCCCCTTTCCTTCCATTGCTTCTTCTTCCTCCTCTTTTTCTCATTCTTCGACTTCTTCTTCTTCCTATTGTTCTCCTTCTTCCACTTGCACTTCTTCCTTTTCTTCTCGTTCTTCCACCACTTCTTCTTCCTCTTCTTCTCCTTCTGCCACCTGTTCTTCCTCCTCCCGTTCTCCTTCTTCCACTTCCTCCTATTCCTCTTATTCTCTCCTTCTACCACTTCTTCTACTTCTACTTGTTGTTCTTCTTCATTTTCGTCTTCTTCTTTCGCTTCTTGTGCTTACACTTCTTCTTCTTCCTCTTCTTCCATTTCTTCTCCTTCCACAACTCCTTCTTCTTTCCTTTCCGTCTTCTCCTCCCTCTTTTTCTCCATCCCCCACTTCTGTTGCTTTCCCATTGTTGCTCTTCCTGTTCTTCTCCTTCCCCAAAATCTTATGCTTACACTTCTTCTTCTTCTTCCTCTTCTCCTCCAGCTTCCACTTCTTCTGCTTCTTCTTCCCTTCCCTTCCCCTCCTTCTTCCTTTTCCTCCTTTTCTCCTTGTTCCAATTCTTCTTCTTCATCTCACCTACTTCACTACTTCTGGTTCCTTCTCTTGTCCACCTTCTTCAACTTCTTCACTTTCCACATATTCTTCTTCTTCCTTTTCTTCTTCTTCTTCCACTTCTTCTACTTACTCTCCTTCTTCTTCCTCTTCTTATCTTTCTTCCACTTCTCCTGCCTCCTCTTGTTCTCTTTCTTCCACTTCTTCTTCATCCTCTCCTTTCCTTTCTTTCCTTCCTCTTCATCTCCTTCTTCTGCTTCCTTTCCTTCATCATATTCCTCCTTTTCTCCTTGTTCCAATTCTTCTTCTTCATCTCACCTCCTTCCATTACTTCTTCTTCCTCCTCTTGTTCACCTTCTTCAAGTTCTTCACTTTCCACATCTTTTTCTTCTTCGTTTTCTTCTCCTTCTTCCACTTCTTCTAGTTACTCTCCTTCTTCTTCCTCTTCTTATCTTTCTTCCACTTCTCCTGCCTCCTCTTGTTCTCTTTCTTCCACTTCTTCTTCATCCTCTCCTTTCCTTTCTTTTATTCCTCTTCATCTCCTTCTTCTTCTTCCTTGCCTTCGTCTTCTTCATTTTCGTCACCTTCTTCCGCTTCTTCTGCTTACACTTCTTCTTCTTCCTCTTCTTCCATTTCTCCTCCTTCCACAACTTCTTCTCCTTTGCTTTCCCTCTTCTCCTTCCTCTTTTTCTCCATCCCCCACTTTTGTTGGTTCCCATTGTTGCTCTTCCTATTCTTCTCCTTCCCCCAAATCTGATGCTTACAGTTCTTCTTCTTCTTCCTCTTCTCCTCTAGATTCCATTTCTTCTGCTTCTTTTTCCGTTCCCTTCCACTTCTTCTTCTTCTTCGCTCTCTTCTCCTTCTTGCCCTTTTTCTGCCTACACTACTTCTTCTTCCTCCCCTTCTTCTTCTCCTCCATGTTCCACTTTTCTTCATCCCTTTTCCTTCCATTGCTTCTTCTTCCTCCTCTTTTTCTCATTCTTTCACTTCTTCTTCTTCTTCCTATTGTTCTCCTTCTTCCACTTGCACTTCTTCCTTTTCTTCTCGTTCTTCCACTTCTTCCTGTTCTTGTCCTTCTGCAACCTCTTCTCCCTCCTCCCGTTCTCCTTCTTCCACTTCTTCTTCTTCATCTCCTTTCACTCCACTACTTCCTCCTATTCCTCTTATTCTCTCCTTCTACCACTTCTTCTACTTCTACTTGTTGTTCTTCTTAATTTTCGTCTCCTTCTTACGCTTCTTCTACTTACACTTCTTCTTCTTCCTCTTCTTCCATTTCTCCTCCTTCCACAACTTCTTCTTCTTTGCTTTCCGTCTTCTCCTTCCTCTTTTTCTCCATCCCCCACTTTTGTTGGTTCCCATTGTTGCTGTTCCTTTTCTTCTCCTTCCCCTAAATCTTATATGCTTACAGTTCTTTTTCTTCTTCCTCTTCTCCTCTAGATTCCACTTCTTCTGCTTCTTTTTCCGTTCCCTTCCCCTCCTTCTTCCTTTTCCTCCTTTTCTCCTTGGTCCAATTCTTCTGCTTCATCTCACCTCCTTCCACTACTTCTTCTTCCTCCTCTTCTTCACCTTCTTCACTTTCCACATCTTCTTCTTCTTCCTTTTCTTCTCCTTCTTCCACTTCTTCTAGTTACTCTCCTTCTTCTTCCTCTTCTTATCTTTCTTAAACTTCTCCTGCCTCCTCTTGTTCTCTTTCTTCCACTTCTTCTTCATCCTCTCCTTTCCTTTCTTTTCTTCCTCTTCATCTCCTTCTTCTTCTTCCTTTCCTTCATCATATCCCTCTTTTTCTCCTTCTTCTGCTTCCACTTGCATTTCTACCTCTTGTTCTCCTTCTTCCACTTCTTCTCCATCATCCCCACTCCTTCAACTACTTCTTCTTCTTCCTCTTGTTCACCTTCTTCCACCTCTACTACATCCACTTTTTCTTCCTCTTCTCTCTCTTCTCCTTCTTGCCCTTCTTCTGCCTACACTACTTCTTCTTCCTCCCCTTCTTCTTCTCCTCCTTGTTCCACTTCTTCTTCATCCCCTTTCCTTCCATTGCTTCTTCTTCCTCCTCTTTTTCTCTTTCTTCCACTTCCTCTTCTTCTTCGTATTGTTCTCCTTCTTCCACTTGCACTTCTTCCTTTTCTTCTCGTTCTTCCATTTCTTCTTCTTCCTCTTCTTCTCCTTCTCCCACCTGTTCTTCCTCCTCCCGTTCTCCTTCTTCTGCTTCCACTTGCATTTCTACCTCTTGTTCTCCTTCTTCCACTTCTTCTCCATCATCCCCACTCCTTCAACTACTTCTTCTTCTTCCTCTTGTTCACCTTCTTCCACTTCTACTACATCCACTTGTTCTTCTTCTTACCTCTCTTATCCTTCTTGCCCTTCTTCTGCCTACACTACTTCTTCTTCCTCCCCTTCTTCTACTCTTCCTCTTTCCACTTCTTCTTCATACCCTTCCTTTCCATTTCTTCTTCTTCCTCCTCTTTTTCTCATTCTTCCACTTCTTCTTCTTCTTCCTATTGTTCTCCTTCTTCCACTTGCACTTCTTCCTTTTCTTCTCATTCTTCCACTTCTTCTTCCTCTTCTTCTCCTTCTGCCACCTCTTCTCCCTCCTCCCGTTCTCCTTCTTCCACTTCTTCTTCTTCGTCTCCTTTCATTCCACTACTTCCTCCTATTCCTCTTATTCTCTCCTTCTACCACTTCTTCTACTTCCACTTGTTGTTCCCCTTCGCTTCTTCTGCTTGCACTTCTTCTTCTTCCTCTTTTTCCATTTCTTCTCCTTCCACAACTTCTTGTTTCCTTAACGTTTTCTCCTTCCTCTTTTTCTCCATCCCCCACTTCTGTTGCTTCCCATTGTTGCTCTTCCTCCGCTTCTCCTTCCCCAAAATCTTATGCTTACACTTCTTCTACTTCTTCCTCTTCTCCTCCAGCTTCCACTTCTTCTGCTTCTTCTTCCCTTCCCTTCCTCTCCTTCTTCCTTTTCCTCCTTTTCTCCTTGTTCCAATTCTTCTTCTTCATCTCACCTCCTTCCACTACTTCTTCTTCCTCCCCTTGTTCACCTTCTTCAACTTCTTCACTTTCCACATCTTCTTCTTCTTCCTTTTGTTCTCCTTCTTCCACTTCTTCTACTTAGTCTCCTTCTTCTTCCTCTTCTTATCATTCATCCACTTCTCCTGCCTCCTCTTGTTCTCCTTCTTCCACTTCTTCTTCATCATCTCCTTTCCTTTCTTTTCTTCCTCTTCATCTCCTTCTTCTTCTTCCTTTCCTTCGTGATATCCCTCTTTTTCTCCTTCTTCTGCTTCCACTTGCATTTCTACCTCTTGTTCTCCTTCCTCCACTTTTCCATCATCCCCACCTCTTCAACTACTTCTTCTTCTTCCTCTTGTTTACCTTCTTCCACTTCTACTATGTCCACTTGTTCTTCTTCTTCCCTCTCTTCTCCTTGTTCCCCTTCTTCTGCCTACACTACTTCTTCTTCCTCCCCTTCTTCTTCTCGTCCTTGTTCCACTTCTTCCTCATTACCCTTTCCTTCCATTGCTTCTTCTTCCTCCTCTTTTTCTCATTCTTCCACTTCTTGTTCTTCTTCCTATTGGTCTCCTTCTTCCACTTGCACTTCTTCCTTTTCTTCTCGTTCTTCCACTTCTTCTTCTTCATCTCCTTTCATTCCATTACTTCCTCCTATTCCTCTTATTCTCTCCTTCTACCACTTCTTCTACTTCTACTTGTTGTTCTTCTTCATTTTCGTCTCCTTCTTTTGCTTCTTCTCCTTACACTTCTTCTTCTTCCATTTCTTATCCTTCCACAACTTCTTCTTCTTTCCTTTCCGTCTTCTCCTTCCTTTTTTTCTCCATCCCCGACGTCTGTTGCTTCCCATTGTTGCTCTTCCTCTTCTTTTCCTTCTACCATATCTTATGCTTACACTTCTTCTTCTTCTTCCTCTTCTCCTCCAGATTCCACTTCTTTTGCTTCTTCTTCCCTTCTCTTCCCCTCCTTCTTCCTTTTCCTCCTTTTCTCCTTGTTCCAATTCTTCTTCTTCATCTCACCTCCTTCCACTACTTCTTCTTCCTCCTCTTGTTCACTTTCTTCACTTTCCACATCTTCTTCTTCTTCCTTTTCTTCTCCTTCTTCTAGTTACCCTCCTTCTTCTTCCTCTTCTTACCTTTCTTCCATTTCTCCTGCCTTCTCTTGTTCTCTTTCTTCCACTTCTTCTTCATCCTTTCCTTTCCTTTCTTTTCTTCCTCTTCATCTCCTTCTTCTTCTTCCTTTCCTTCGTCATATCCCTCTTTTTCTCCTTCTTCTGCTTCCACTTGCATTTCTACCTCTTGTTCTCTTTCTTCCACTTCTTCTCCATCATCCCCACTCCTTCAACTACTTCTTCTTCTTCCTCTTCTTCACCTTCTTCACCTTCTTCCACATCTATTACATCCACTTGTTCTTCTTCTTCCCTCTCTTCTCATTGTTGCCTTTCTTCTGCCTACACTACTTCTTCTTCCTCCACTTCTTCTTCTCCTCCTTGTTCCACTTCTTCTTCATCTCCTTTCCTTTCATTGCTTCCTCTTCCTCCTCTTTTTCTCATTCTTCCACTTTTTCTTCTTCCTCCTATAGTTCTCCTTCTTCCACTTACACTTCTTCCTTTTCTTCTCATTTTTCCACTTCTTCTTCTTCTCCTTCTGCCACCTCTTCTCTCTCCTCCCGTTCTCCTTCGTCCACTTCTTCTTCTTCATCTCCTTTCATTCCACTACTTCCTCCTATTCCTCTTATTCTCTCCTTCTACCACTTCTTCTTGTTATGTGAATGCCGAAGACAATGACTTTTCATTTTTTGTAACGTTTCATTAATTTAGGAATTAATGTAACATGCAATTAATCATATGTGATAATTGCGTGATAATGGAGTATTTAATTTTTCTTTTGAGAGTTATGATTTTGAACAGTCACCTAGTTCTATAAATAGGGGTTGAATTGTACTCAAAGGAGAACCATTGAATTAGTGAAATTATATTTGGGTTTTACCCTTTTGTGAGAGATGAATTTCTCTTTAGAACTTATCAAGGAATTTTTCCTTGTGGCGTTCTCCTAGACTTATCAAGGGTAAATCACCACCCTTGTGGCGTCATATGACTTATCTTCCATCCTTGGAAGTGGTGTCATCTATCTTTTCGTTAAACCATTTTCATCCTTTCCATTTTCTTGTTTACCCAATTCTCATTATTTTGTTAACTTATTACCTTCCAACCTAGATAGATTCGCAAAACGAATCCAACCCCTTTGGAGAAGTGGAAGAAGTGGTGGCAGAAGGGGAAGAAGAGGAAGAAGAAGAAGTGGAAGAATGAGAAGAAAAGGAAGAAGTGCATGTCAAAGAAGGAGAACAATAAGAAGAAGAAGTGGAAGAATGAGAAAAAGAGGAGGAAGAAGAAGCAATAGAAGGAAAGGGGATGAAGAAGAAGTGGAACAAGGAGGCGAAGAAGAAGCGGAGGAAGAAGAAGTAGTGTAGGCAGAAGAAGGGCAAGAAGGAGAAGAGAGGGAGGAAGAAGAACAAGTGGATGTAGTAGAAGCGGAAGAAGGTGAACAAGAGGAAGAAGAAGAAGTAGTTGAAGGAGTGGGGATGATGGAGAAGCAGTGGAAGAAGGAGGACAAGAGGTAGACATGCAAGTGGAAGCAGAAGAAGGAGAGAAAGAGGGATATGACGAAGGAAAGGAAGAAGAAGAAGGAGATGAAGAGGAAGAAAAGAAAGGAAAGGAGAGGATGAAGAAGAAGTGGAAGAAAGAGAACAAGAGGAGGCAGGAGAAGTGGAAGAAAGATAAGAAGAGGAAGAAGAAGGAGAGTAACTAGAAGAAGTGGAAGAAGGAGAAGGAAAGGAAGAAGAAAAAGATGTGGAAAGTGAGGAAGGTGAACAAGAGGAGGAAGAAGAAGTAGTGGAAGGAGGTGAGATGAAGAAGAAGAATTGGAACAAGGAGAAAAGGAGGAAAAGGAAGAAGGAGGGGAAGGTAAGGGAAGAAGAGGAAGTATAAGCAGAAGAAGCTGAAGAAGGAGACAAAAATGAAGAAGAACAACAAGTAGAAGTAGAAGAAGTGGTTGAAGGAGAGAAGAAGAGGAATAGGAAGTGCAAGTAGTGGAATGAAAGGAAATGAAGAAGAGGTAGTGGAAGAAAGAGAACGGGAGAAGGGAGAAGAGGTGGCAGAAGGAGAAGAAGAGGAAGAAGAAGAAGTGGAAGAATGAGAAGAAAAGGAAGAAGTGAAAGTGGAAGAAGGAGAACAATAGGAAGAAGAAGAAGAAGTGGAAGAATGAGAAAAAGAGGAAGAAGAAAAAGCAATTGAAGGAAAGGGGATGAAAAAGAAGTGGAACAAGGAGGAGAAGAAGAAGGGGAGGAAGAAGAAGTAGTGTAGGCAGAAGGAGGGCAAGAAGGAGAAGAGAGGGAAGAAGAAGAACAAGTGGATATAGTAGAAGTGGAAGAAGGTGAACAAGAGGAAGAAGAAGAAGTAGTTGAAGTAGTGGGGATGATGGAGAAGAAGTGGAAGAAGGAGAAGAAGAGGTAGAAATGCAAGTGGAAGCAGAAGAAGGAGAAAAAGAGTGATATGACGAAGAAAAGGAAGAAGAAGAAGGAGATGAAGTGGAAGAAAAGAAAGGAAAGGAGAGGATGAAGGAAGAAAGAGAACAAGAGGAGGCAGGAGAAGTGGAAGAAAGATAAGAAGAGGAAGAAGAAGGAGAGTAAGTAGAAGAATTGGAAGAAGGAGAAGTAAAGGAAGAAGAAGAAGATGTGGAAAGTGAAGAAGGTGAAGACGGTGAACAAGATGAGGAAGAAGTAGTGGAAGGAGGTGAGATGAAGAAGAAGAATTGGAACAAGGAGAAAAGGAGGAAATGGAAGAAGGAAGTGAAGGGAAGGGAAGCGAAGAAGAAGCAGAAGAGGTGGAATCTGGAGGAGACGAGGAAAAAGAAGAAGAAGTGTAAGCATAAGATTTGGGGGAAGGAGAAGAAGAGGAAGAGCATCAATGGGAAGCAACAGAAGTAGGGGACGCAGAAAAAGAGGAAGGCGAAGATGGAAAGTAAAGAAGAAGAAGTTGTGGAAGGAAAAGAAATGGAAGAAGAGGAACAAGAAGAAGTGTAAGCAGAAGAAGCGGAAGAAGGAGACGAAAATGAAGAAGAACAACAAGTAGAAGTAGAAGAAGTGGTAGAAGGACAGAATAAGACGAATAGGAGGAAGTAGTGGAATGAAAGGAGATGAAGAAGAAGAAGTGGATGCAGGAGAACAGGAGGAGGGAGAAGAGGTGGCAGAAGGAGAAGAAGAGGAAGAAGAAGTGGTAGAACGAGTAGAAAAGGAAGAAGTGCAAGTGGAAGAAGGAGAACAATAGGAAGAAGAACAAGAAGTGGAAGAATGAGAAAAAGAGGAGGAAGAAGAAGCAATGGAAGGAAAGGGGATGAAGAAGAAGTGGAACAAGGAGGAGAAGAAGAAGTAGTGTAGGTAAAAGAAGGGGAAGAAGGAGAAGAGAGGGAAGAAGAAGAACAAGTGGATGTAGTAGAAGTGGAAGAAGGTGAACAAGAGGAAGAAGAAGAAGTAGTTGAAGGAGTGGGGAGATGGAGAAGAAGTTGAAGAAGGAGAACAAGAGGTATAAATGTAAGTGATTGCAAAAGAAGGAGAAAAAGAGCGATATGACGAAGGAAAGGAAGAAGAAGAATGAGATGAAGAGGAAGAAAAGAAAGGAAAGGAGAGGATGAAAAAGAAGTGGAAGAAAGAGAACAAGAGGAGGCAGGAGAAGTGGAACAAGGAGGAAAAGAAGAACGGGAGGAAGAAGAAGTCGTGTAGGCAGAAGAAGGGCAAGAAGGAGAAGAGAGGGAAGAAGAAGAACAAGTGGATATAGTAGAGGTGGAAGAAGGTCAACAAGAGGAAGAAGAAGAAGTAGTTGAAGGAGTGGGGATGATGGAGAAGATGTGGAAGAATGAGAAAAAGAGGTAGAAATGCAAGTGGAAGCAGAAGAAGGAGAAAAAGAGGGATATGACGAAGGAAAGGAAGAAAAAGAAGGAGATGAAGAGGAAGAAAAGAAAGGAAAGGAGAGGATGAAGAAGAAGTGGAAGAAAGAGAACAAGAGGAGGCAGGAGAAGTGGAAGAAAGATAAGAAGACGAAGAAGAAGGAGAGTAACTAGAAGAAGTGGAAGAAGGAGAAAAAGAGGAAGAAGAAGAAGATGTGGAATGTGAAGAAGGTGAACAAGAGGAGGCAAAAGAAGTAGTGGAAGAGGTGAGATGAAGAAGAAAAATTGGAACAAGGAGAAAAGGAAGAAAAGGAAGAAGGAGGGGTAGGGAAGGGAAGAAGAAGCAGAAGAAGTGGAATCTGGAGGAGAAGAGGAAGAAGAAGAAGAAGTGTAAGCATAAGATTTGGGGAAAGGAGAAGAAGAGGAAGAACAACAATGGGAAGCAACAGAAGTGGGGGATGGAGAAAAAGAGGAAGGAGAAGACGGAAAGGAAAGAAGAAGAAGTTGCGGAAGGAGAAGAAATGGAAGAAGAGGAAGAAGAAGAAGTGTAAGCAGAAGAAGCGGAAAAAGGAGACGAAAATGAAGAAGAACAACAAGTAGAGGTAGAAGAAGTGGTAGAAGTAGTGGAATGAAAGGAGATGAAGAAGAAGAAGTGGAAGCAGAAGAAGCGGAAGAAGGAGACGAAAATGAAGAAGAAGAACAAGTAGAAGTAGAAGAAGTGGTAGAATGAGAGAATAAGAAGAATAGGAGGAAGGTAATAAGTGATAGAAATCCAGAGGGGTTGG
Source organism: Psophocarpus tetragonolobus (assembly GCA_037954015.1). Taxonomy (NCBI): domain Eukaryota; kingdom Viridiplantae; phylum Streptophyta; class Magnoliopsida; order Fabales; family Fabaceae; genus Psophocarpus; species Psophocarpus tetragonolobus. The sequence goes on from CM075694.1 coordinate 22,559,171, forward strand.
ATTCGTTTTGCGGATCTATCTAGGTTGGAAGGTAATAAGTTAACAAAACAATGAAAATTGGATAAACAAGAAAATGGAAAGGATGAAAATGGTTTAACGAAAAGATAGATGACGCCACTTCCAAGGATGGAAGATAAGTCATATGACGCCACAAGGGTGGTGATTTACACTTGATAAGTCTAGGAGAACGCCACAAGGAAAAATTCCTTGATAAGTTCTAAAGAGAAATTCATCTCTCACAAAAGGGTAAAACCCAAATATAATTTCATTAATTCAATGGTTGTCCTTTGAGTACAATTCAACCCCTATTTATAGAACTAGGTGGCTGTTCAAAATCATAACTCCTAAAAGAAAAATTAAATACTTCATTATCACGCAATTATCACATATGATTAATTGCATGTTACATTAATTCCTAAATTAATGAAATGTTACAAAAAATGAAAAGTCATTGTCTTCGGCATTCACATCATTCCCTCCTTCTTCGAAAAGATTCGTCCTCGAATCTATGACTTTATTTTCCTATCAATTTTATTCACTTATAATTTAAAATAAACAAAATCAACCTCCAGGATCAAATGTAACTTGTAAAAATTCATGCATTAAATTCAGAATTTATCCTTTTACCCTTCAACCAAGGTTTCCCTTAAAGAAAATGACATGAGTCCATGGGAGCAATATCGCATGTCACTTCCTCCACATATTTTCCAATAGTGAATCTAAACTTAGTTTGCCTAGGATGAAGACTCGTTGGTAAGTTAAGTTTATTCACCAATCTTTCGCTCACCACGTTGCTATAACTTTCTTCATCAACTGCAAATAAACACAAATGACCTTCGATTAAACATCTTGTATAAAAAATATCCACCATAGTTCCAAACCTAGAGCCGAAGCTCTGATACCAACTGATAGAAATCCAGAGGGGTTGAATTCGTTTTGCAGATCTATCTAGGTTGGAAGGTAATAAGTTAACAAAACAATGAGAATTGGGTAAACAAGAAAATGGAAAGGATGAAAATGGTTTAACGAAGGGATAAATGACACCACTTCCAATGATGGAAGATAAGTCATATGACGCCACAAGGGTAGTGATTTACCCTTGATAAGTCTAGCAGAACGCCACAAGGAAAAATTCCTTGATAAGTTCTAAAGAGAAATTCATCTCTCACAAAAGGGTAAAACCCAAATATAATTTCATTAATTCAATGGTTGTCCTTTGAGTACAATTCAACCCCTATTTATAGAACTAGGTGGCTGTTCAAAATCATAACTCCTAAAAGAAAAATTAAATACTTCATTATCACACAATTATCACATATGATTAATTGCATGTTACATTAATTCCTAAATTAATGAAACGTTACAAAAAATGAAAAGTCATTGTCTTCTGCATTCACATCAGAAAGGATATGAAGAAGAAGAAGTGGAAGAAGGAGAACGGGAGGAGGGAGAAGAGGTGGCAGAAGGAGAAGAAGAGGAAGAAGAAGAAGTGGAAGAACGAGAAGAAAAGGAAGAAGTGGAAGAAGAGGAAGTGTATGCAGAGGAAGCGGAAGAAGGAGACGAAAATGAAGAAGGAGGGAGAAGGAGAACGGGAGGAGGGAGAAGAGATGGCAGAAGGAGAAGAAGAGGAAGTGGAAGAAGAAGAAGAGGAAGAAGAAGAAGGGGTAGAACGAGAAGAAAAGGAAGAAGAAGTAGTGGAAGGAGGTGAGATGAAGAAGAAGAATTGGAACAAGGAGAAAAGGAGGAAGGCGAAGACGGAAAGGAAAGAAGAAGAAGTTGTGGAAGGAGAAGAAATGGAAGAAGAGGAAGAAGAAGAAGTGTAAGCAGAAGAAGCGGAAGAAGGAGACAAAAATAAAGAAGAACAACAAGTAGAAGTAGCAGAAGTGGTAGAAGGAGAGAATAAGAGGAATAGGAGGAAGTAGTGGGATGAAAGGACATGAAGAAGAAGAAGTGGAAGAAGGAGAACGGGAGGAGGAAGAAGAGGTGGCAGAAGGAGAAGAAGAGGAAGAAGAAGAAGTGGAAGAACGAGAAGAAAAGGAAGAAGTGCAAGTTGACGAAGGAGAACAATAGGAAGAAGAAGAAGAAGTGGAAGAATGAGAAACAGAGGACAAAGAAAAAGCAATGGAAGCAAAGGGGATGAAGAAGAAGTGGAACAAGGAGAAGAAGAAGAAGAAGAAGGGGAGGAAGTAGAAGTAGTGTAGGCAGAAGAAGAAGGGCAAGAAGGAGAAGAGAGGGAAGAAGAAGTGGAAGAAAGAGAACAAGAGGACGCAGGAGAAGTGGAAGAAGGAGAACAAGAGGATTCACGTCAGAAGAAGAAGTAGTTGAAGGAATGGGGATGATGCAGAAGAAGTGCAAGAAGGAGAACAAGAGGTAGAAATGCAACTCGAAGCACAAGAAGGAGAAAAAGGGGGATATGACGAAGGAAAGGAAGAAGAAGAAGGAGATGAAGAGGAAGAAGAAGAAGTGGAAGAAAGAGAAGAAAAGGAAGAATTGCAAGTGGAAGAAGGTGAACAATAGGAAGAAGAAGAAGTTGTGGAAGAATGAGAAAAAGAGGAGGAAGAAGAAGCAATGGAAGGAAAGGGGATGAAGAAGAAGTGGAATAAGGAGGAGAAGAAGAATGGGAGGAAGAAGAAGTAGTGTAGGCAGAAGAAGGGCAAGAAGGAGAAGAGAGGGAAGAAGAAGAACAAGTGGATGTAGTAGAAGTGGAAGAAGGTGAACAAGAGGAAGAAGAAGTAGTAGTTGAAGGAGTGGGGATGATGGAGAAGAAGTGGAAGAAGGAGAAAAAGAGGTAGAAATGCAAGTGGAAGCAGAAGAAGGAGAAAAAGAGGGATATGACGAAGGAAAGGAAGAAGAAGAAGGAGATGAAGAGGAAGAAAAGAAAGGAAAGGAGAGGATGAAGAAGAAGTGGAAGAAAGAGAACAAGAGGAGGCGTGAGAAGTGGAAGAAAGATAAGAAGAGGAAGAAGAAGGAGAGTAACTAGAAGAAGTGGAAGAAAGACAAGAAAAGGAAGAAGAAGAAGATGTGCAAAGTGAAGAAGGTGAACAAGAGGTGGAAGAAGAAGTGGTGGAAGGAGGTGAGATGAAGAAGAAGAATTGGAACATGGAGAAAAGGAGGAAAAGGAAGAAGGAGGGGAAGGGAAGGGAAGAAGAAGCAGAAGAAGTGGAATCCGGAGGAGAAGAGGAAGAAGAAGAAGAAGAAGAAGTGTAAGCATAAGATTTGGGGGAAGGAGAAGAAGAGGAACAGCAAGAATGGGAAGCAACAGAAGTGGGGGATGGAGAAAAAGAGGAAGGAGAAGACAGAAACGAAAGAAGAAGTTGTGGAAGGAGAAGAAATGGAAGAAGAAGAAGTGTAAGCAGAAGAGGGGGAAGAAGGAGATGAAAATGAAGAAGAACAACAAGTAGAAGTAGAAGAAGTGGTAGAAGGAGAGAATAAGAGGAATAGGAGGAAGTAGTGGAATGAAAGGAGATAAAGAAGAAGAAGTGGAAGAAGGAGAAGGGGAGGAGGGAGAAAAGGTGGCAGAAGGAGAAGAAGAGGAAGAACAAGAAGTGGAAGAACGAGAAGAAAAGGAAGAACTTCAAGTGGAAGAAGGAGAACAATAGGATGAAGAAGAAGAAGTGGAAGAATGAGAAAAAGAGGGGGAAGAAGAAGCAATGGAAGGAAAAGGGATGAAGAAGAAGTGGAACAAGGAGGAGAAGAAGAAGGGGAGGAAGAAGAAGTAGTGTAGGCAGAAGAACGGCAAGAAGGATAAGAGAGGGAAAAAGAAGAACAAGTGGATGTATTAGAAGAAGAAAAAGAAATGTAAGGATAAGATTTAGGGGAAGGAGAAGAAGAGGAAGAGCAACAATGGGAAGCAACAGAAGTGGGGGATGGAGAAAAAGAGGAAGTAGAAGACGGAAAGGAAAGAAGAAGTTGTGGAAGGAGAAGAAATGGAAGAAGAAGAAGTGAAAGCAGAAGAAGCGGAAGAAGGAGACGGAGATGAAGACGAACAAAAGAAAGGAAAGGAGAGGATGAAGAACAAGCGGAAGAAAGAGAACAAGAGGAGGCAGGAGAAGGGGAAGAAAGATAAGAAGAGGAACAAGTGGATGTATTAGAGGTGGAAGAAGGTGAACAAAAGTAAGAAAAAGAAGTAGTTGAAGGAGTGGGGATGATGGAGAAAAAAAGGAAGAAGAAGGAGATGTGGAAAGTAAAGAAGAAGAAGAAGGTGAGATGAAGAAGAAGTAGTGGAAGGAGGTCAGATGAAGAAGAAGAATTGGAACAAGGAGAAAAGGAGGAAAAGGAAGAAGGAGGGAAGGGAAGGGAAGGGAAGAAGAAGCAGAAGAGGTGGAATCTGGAGGAGAAGAGGAAGAAGAAGAAGAAATGTAAGCATAAGATTTGGGGGAAGGAGAAGAAGAGGAAGAGCATCAATGGGAAGCAACACAAAGTAGGGGATGGAGAAAAAGAGGAACAAGAAGACGGAAAGGAAAGAAGAAGAAGTTGTGGAAGGAGAAGAAATGGAAGAAGAGGAAGACGAAGAAGTGTAAGCAGAAGAAGCGGAATAAGGAGGCAAAAATGAAGAAGAACAACAAGTAGAAGTAGAAGAAGTGGTAGAAGGAGAGAATAAGAGGAATACGAGAAAGTAGTGGAATGAAAGGAGATGAACAAGAAGAAGTGGAAGAAGGACAACGGGAGGAGGAAGAAGAGGTGGCAGAAGGAGAAGAAGAAGTGGAAGAACGAGAAGAAAAGGAAGAAGTAGTGCAAGTGGAAGAAGGACAACAATAGGAAGAAGAAGAAGAAGTGGAGGAATGAGAAAAAAAAGGAGGAAGAAGAAGCAATGGAAAGAAAGGGGATGAAGAAGAAGTGGAACAACTAGGAGAAGAAGAAGGGGAGGAAGAAGAAGTAGTGTAGGCAGGAGAAGGGCAAGAAGGAGAAGAGAAGGAAGAAGAAGAACAAGTGGATGTAGTAGAAGTGGAAGAAGGTGAACAAGAGCAAGAAGAAGAAGTAGTTGAAGGAGTGGGGATGATGGAGAAGAAGTGGAAAAAAGAGAACAAGAGGTAGAAATGCAATTGGAAGCAGAATAAGGAGAAAAAGAGGGATATGACGAAGGAAAGGAAGAAGAAGAAGGAGATGAAGAGGAAGAAAAGAAAGGAAAGGAGAGGATGAAGAAGAAGCGGAAGAAAGAGAACAAGAGGAGGCAGGAGAAGTGGAAGAAAGATAAGAAGAGGAACAAGAAGGAGAGTAACTAGAAGAAGTTGAAGAAGGAGAAGAAAAGGAAGAAGAAGAAGATGTGGAAAGTGAAGAAGGTGAACAAGAGGAGGAAGAAGAAGTAGTGGAAGGAGGTGAGATGAAGAAGAAGAATTAGAACAAGGAGAAAAGAAGGACAAGGAAGAAGGAGGGGAAGGGAAGGGAAGAAGAAGCAGAAGAAGTGGAATCTGGAGGAGAAGAGGAAGAAGAAGAATTGTAAGCATAAGATTTGGGGGAAAGAGAAGAAGAGGAAGAGCAACAATGGGAAGCAACAGAAGTGGGGGATGGAGAAAAAGGGGAAGGAGAAGACGGAAAGGAAAGAAGAAGAAGTTGTGGAAGGAAAAGAAGTGTAAGCAGAAGATGTGGAACTGGTTTTCCTTACCTTCCCCTCTTGTTCTCCTTACCTTCCCCTCCTTCTTCCTTTTCCTCCTTTTCTCCTTGTTCCAATTCTGCTTCTTCATCTCACCTCCTTCCACTACTTCTTCTTCCTCCTCTTGTTCACCTTCCTCACTTTCCACATCTTTTTCTTCTTCCTTTTCTTCTCCTTCTTCTACTTCTTCTAGTTACTCTCCTTCTTCTTCCTCTTCTTATCTTTCTTCCACTTCTCCTGCCTCCTCTTGTTCTCTTTCTTCCACTTCTTCTTCATCCTCTCCTTTCCTTTCTTTTCTTCCTCTTCATCTCCTTCTTCTTCTTCCTTTCCTTCGTCATATCCCTCTTTTTCTCCTTCTTCTGCTTCCACTTGCATGTCTACCTCTTGTCCTCCTTCTTCCACTGCTTCTCCATCATCCCCACTCCTTCAACTACTTCTTCTTCTTCCTCTTGTTCACCTTCTTTCACTTCTACTACATCCACTTGTTCTTCTTCCTCCCTCTCTTCTCCTTCTTGCCCTTCTTCTGCCTACACTACTTCTTCTTCCTTCGCTTCTTCTTCGCCTCCTTGTTCCACTTCTTCTTCATCCTCTTTCCTTCCATTGCTTCTTTTTCCTCCTCTTTTTCTCATTCTTCCACTTCTTCTTCTTATTGTTCTCCTTCTTCGACATGCACTTCTTCCTTTTCTTCTCATTCTTCCACTTCTTCTTCTTCCTCTTCTTCTCCTTCTGCCACCACTTCGCCCTCCTCCCGTTCTCCTTCTTGCACTTCTTCTTCTTCATCTCCTTTCATTCCACTACTTCTACCACTTCTTCTACTTCTACTTGTTGTTCTTCTTCATTTTCGTCTCCTTCTTCCGCTTCCTCTACTTACGCCTCTTTTTTCTCCATTTCTTCTCCTTCCACTTTTTCTTTCCTTTTCGTCTTCTCCTTCCTCTTTTTCTCCATCCCCCACTTCTGTTGCTTCCCATTGTTGCTCTTCCTCTTCTTTTCCTTCCCCCAAATCTTATGCTTACACTTCTTCCTCTTCTTCCTCCTCTCCCCCAGATTCCACTTCTTCTAGTTCTTCTTCCCTTCCCTTCCCCTCCTTCTTCCTCTTCCTCCTTTTCTCCTTGTTCCAATTCTTCTTCTTCATCTCACCTCCTTCCACTACTTCTTCTTCCTCCTCTTGTTCACCTTCTTCACTTTCCACATCTTCTTCTTCTTCCTTTTCTTCTCCTTCTTCAACTTATTCTAGTTACTCTCCTTCTTGTTCCTCTTCTTATCTTTCTTCCACTTCTCCTGCCTCCTCTTGTTCTCTTTCTTCCGCTTCTTCTTCATCCTCTCCTTTCCTTTCTTTTCTTCCTCTTCATGTCCTTCTTCTTCTTCCTTTCCTTCGTCATATCCCTCTTTTTCTCCTTCTTCTGCTTCCACTTGCATTTCTACCTCTTGTTGTCCTTCTTCCACTTCTTCTTCTTCCTCTTGCTCACATTCTTCCACTTCTACTTACATCCACTTGTTCTTCTTTTTCCCTCTCTTCTCCTTGTTGCCCTTCTTCTGCCTACACTACTTCTTTTTCCTCGCCTTCTTCTTCTCCTCCTTGTTCCACTCCTTCTTCATCCCCTTTCCTTCTATTCCTTCTTCTTCCTCCTCTTTTTCTCATTCTTCCACTTCTTCCTCTTCTTCTCCTTCTGCCACCTCTTTTCCTCCTCCCGTTCTCCTTCGTCCACTTCTTCTTCTTCGTCTCCTTTCATTCCACTACTTCCTCCTATTCCTCTTATTCTCTCCTTCTACCACTTCTTCTACTTCTACATGTTGTTCTTCTTCATTTTCGCCTCCTTCTTCCTCTTCTTCCTCTTCTTCCATTTCTTCTCCTTCCACAACTTCTTCTTCTTTCCTTTCCGTCTTCTCCTTCCTCTTTTTCTCCATCCCCCACTTCTGTTGCTTCCCATTGTTGCTCTTCCTCTTCTTCTCCTTCCCCCAAATCTTATGCTTACACTTCTTCTTTTTCTTCCTCTTCTCCTCCAGCTTCCACTTCTTCTGCTTCTTCTTCCCTTCCCTTCCCCTCTTTCTTCCTTTTCCTCCTTTTCTCCTTGTTCTAGTTCTTCTTCTTCATCTCACCTCCTTCCACTACTTCTTATTCCTCCTCTTGTTCACCTTCTTCAACTTCTTCACTTTCCACATCTTCTTCTTCTCCTTCTTCCACTTCTTCTACTTACTCTCCTTCTTCTTCCTCTACTTTTCTTTCTTCCACTTCTCCTGCCTCCTCTTGTTCTCTTTCTTCCATTTCTTCTTCATCCTCTCCTTTCCTTTCTTTTCTTCCTCTTCATCTCCTTCTTCTTCTTCCTTTCCTTCGTCATATCCCTCTCTTTCTCCTTCTTCGGCTTTCACTTGCATTTCTGCCTCTTGTTCTCCTTCTTCCACTTCTTCTCCATCATCCCTACTCCTTCAACTACTTCTTCTTCTTCCTCTTATTCACCTACTTCCACCTCTACTACATCCACTTCTTCTTCTTCTTCCCACTCTTCTCCTTCTTGCCTTTCTTCTTTCTACACTACTTCTTCTTCCTCCTGTTCTTCTTCTCCTCCTTGTTCCCCTTCTTCTTGATTCCCCTTTCCTTCCATTGCTTCTTCTTCCTCCTCTTTTTCTCATTCTTCCACTTCTTCTTCTTCCTATTGTTCTCCTTCTTCCACTTGCACTTCTTCCTTTTCTTCTCGTTACTCCACCACTTCTTCTTCCTCTTCTTCTCCTTCTGCCACCTCTTCTTCCTCCTCCCGTTCTCCTTCTTCCACTTCTTTTTCTTCATCTCCTTTCATTCCACTACTTCCTCCTATTTGTCTTATTCTCTGCTTCTACCACTTCTTCTACTTCTACTTGTTGTTCTTCTTCATTTTCGTCTCCTTCTTCCGCTTCTTCTGCTTACACTTCTTCTTCTTCCTCTTCTTCCATTTCTTCTCCTTCCACAACTTCTTCTTCTTTCCTTTCCGTCTTCTCCTTCCTCCTTTTCTCTATCCCCCACTTCTGTTGCTTCCCATTGTTCCTCTTCCTCTTCTTCTCCTTCCCCCAAATCTTATGCTTACACTTCTTCTTCTTTTTCCTCTTCTCCTCCAGCTTCCACTTCTTCTACTTCTTCTTGCCTTCCCTTCCCCTCCTTCTTCCTTTTCCTCCTTTTCTCCTAGTTCCAATTCTTCTTCTTCATCTCACCTCTTTCCATTACTTCTTCTTCCTCCTCTTGTTCACCTTCTTCAACTTCTTCATTTTCCACATCTTCTTCTTCTTCCTTTTCTTCTCCTTCTTCCACTTCTTCTAGTTACTCTTCTTCTTGTTCCTATTCTTATCTTTCTTCCACTTCTCCTGCCTCCTCTTGTTCTCTTTCTTCCACTTCTTCTTCATCCTCTCCTTTCCTTTCTTTTCTTCCTCTTCATCTCCTTCTTTTTCTTCCTTTCCTTCGTCATATCCCTCTTTTTCTCCTTCTTCTGCTTCCACTTGCATTTCTACCTCTGGTTCTCCTTCTTCCACTTCTTTTCCATCATCCCCACTCCTTCAACTACTTCCTCTTTGTCCTCTTGTTCACCTTCTTCCACTTTTACTACATCCACTTCTTCTTCTTCTTCCCTCTTTTATCCTTCTTGCCATTCTTCTGCCTACACTACTTCTTGTTCCTCCCCTTCTTCTTCTCCTCCTTGTTCTGCTCCTTCTTCATCCCCTTTCCTTCCATTGCTTCTACTTCCTCCTCTTTTTCTCATTCTTCCACTTCTTCTTCTTCTTCCTATTGTTCTCCTTCTTCCACTTGCACTTCTTCCTTTTCTTCTCGTTCTTCCACTTCTTCTTCTTCCTTTTCTTCTCCTTCTGCCACCTCTTCTCTTCCTCACATTCTCCTTCTTCCACTTGTTCTTCTTCATCTCGTTTCATTCCACTACTTCCTCCTATTCCTCTTATTCTCTCCTTCTATCACTTCTTCTACTTCTACATGTTGTTCTTCTTCATTTTCGCCTCCTTCTTCCTCTTCTTCCTCTTCTTCCATTTCTTCTCCTTCCACAACTTCTTCTTCTTTCCTTTTCGTCTTCTGCTTCCTCTTTTTCTCCATCCCCCACTTCTGTTGCTTCCCATTGTTGCTCTTCCTCTTCTTCTCCTTCCCCCAAATCTTATGCTTACACTTCTTCTTTTTCTTCCTCTTCTCCTCAGGTTCCACTTCTTCTACTTCTTCTTGCCTTCCCTTCCCCTCCTTCTTCCTTTTCCTCCTTTTCTCCTTGTTCTAATTCTTCTTCTTCACCTCACCTCTTTCCATTACTTCTTCTTCCTCCTCTTGTTCACCTTCTTCAACTTCTTCATTTTCCACATCTTCTTCTTCTTCCTTTTCTTCTCCTTCTTCCACTTCTTCTAGTTACTCTCCTTCTTCTTCCTCTTCTTATCTTTCTTCCACTTCTCCTGCTTCCTCCTTTTCTCTTTCTTCCACTTGTTCTTCTTCTTCCCTCTCTTCTCCTTCTTGCCCTTCTTCTGCCTGCACTACTTCTTCTTCCTCCCTTTCTTCTTCTCCTCCTTCTTCCACTTCTTCTTTATTCCCCCTTCCTTCCACTGCTTCTTCTTCCTCCTCTTTTTCTCATTCTTCCACTTCTTCTTCTTCTTCCTATTGTTCTCATTCTTCCACTTGCACTTCTTCCTTTTCTTCTCGTTCTTCCACTTCTTCTCTTTCTGCCACCTCTTCTTCCTCCTCCCATTCTCCTTCTTCCACTTCTTCTTCTTCATCTCTTTTCATTCCATTACTTCCTCCTATTCCTCTTATTCTCTCCTTCTACCACTTCTTCTACTTCTACTTGTTGTTCTTCTTCATTTTCGTCTCCTTTTTCCGCTTCTTCTGCCTAAACTTCTTCTTCTTCCTCTTCTTCCATTTCTTCTCCTTCCACAACTTCTTCTTTTCCGCTTTTCGTCTTCTCCTTCCTCTTTTTCTCCATCTCCCACTCCTGTTCTTCCGATTGTTGATCTTCCTTTTCTTTTCCTTCCCCAAAATCTTATGCTTCCACTTCTTCTTCTTCTTCCTCTTCTCCTCCAGATTCCACTTCTTCTGCTTCTTCTTCTTCCCTTCCCTTCCCCTCCTTCTTCCTTTTCTTCCTTTTCTCCTTGTTCCAATTCTTCTTCTTCATCTCACCTCCTTCCACTACTTCTTCTGCCTCCTCTTGTTCACCTTCTTCACATTCCACTTCTTCTTCTTGCTTTTCTTCTCCTTCTTCCACTTCTTCTAGTTACTCTCCTTCTTCTTCCTCTTCTTATCTTTCTTCCACTTCTCCTGCCTCCTCTTGTTCTCTTTCTTCCACTTCTTCTTCTTCTTCCTGTTGTTCTCCTTCTTCCACTTGCACTTCTTCCTTTTCTTCTCGTTTTTCCACTTCTTCTTCTTCCTCTTCTTCTCCTTCTGCCACCTCTTCTCCCTCCTCCCCTTCTCCGTCTTCCACTTCTTCTTCTTCATCTCCTTTCATTCCACTACTTCCTCCTATTCCACTTATCCTCTCCTTCTACTACTTGTTGTTCTTCTTCATTTTCGTCTTCTTCTTCCTCTTCTTCCATTTCTTCTCCTTCCACAACTTCTTCTTTTTTCCTTTTCGTCTTCTCCTTCCCCTTTTTCTCCAACCCCCACTTCTGTTGCTTCCCATTGTTGCTCTTCCTCTTCTTCTCCTTCCCCCAAATCTTATGCTTACACTTCTTCTTCTTCTTCCTCTTCTCCTCTAGATTCCACTTCTTCTGCTTCTTCTTCCCTTCCCTTCCCCTCCTTCTTCCTTTTACTCCTTTTCTACTTGGTCCAATTCTTCTTCTTCATCTCACCTCCTTCCACTACTTCTTCTTCCTCCTCTTGTTCACCTTCTTCACTTTCCACATCTTCTTCTTCTTCCTTTTCTTCTCCTTCTTCCACTTCTTCTAGTTACTCTTCTTCTTCTTCCTCTTCTTATCTTTCTTCCACTTCTCCTGCCTCCTCTTGTTCTCTTTCTTCCACTTCTTCTTCATCCTCTCCTTTCCTTTGTTTTCTTCCTCTTCATCTCCTTCTTCTTCTTCCTTTCCTTCATCATATCCCTCTTTTTCTCCTTCTTCTGCTCCCACTTGCATTTGTACCTCTTGTTCTCATTCTTCCACTTCTTCTCCATCATCCCCACTCTTTAAACTACTTCTTCTTCTTCCTCTTGTTCACCTTCTTCCACTTCTACTACATCCACTTGTTCTTCTTCTTCCCACTCTTCTCCTTCTTGCCCTTCTTATGCATACACTACTTCTTCTTTTTCCCCTTCTTCTTCTCCTCCTTGTTCCACTTCTTCGTCATCCCCTTTCCTTCCATTGCTTCTTCTAACTCCTCTTTTTCTTATCCTTCCACTTCTTCTTCTTCTTCCTATTGTTCTCCTTCTTCGACTTGCACTTCTTCCATTTCTTCTCCTTCTTCTCGTTTTTCCACTTCTTCTTCTTCCTCTTCTTCTCCTTCTGCCACCTCTTCTCCCTCCTCCCGTTGGCCTTCTTCCACTTCTTCTTCTTCATCTCCTTTCATTCCACTACTTCCTCCTATTCCTCTTATTCTCTCCTTCTACCACTTCTTCTACTTCTTCTTGTTGTTCTTCTTCATTTTCGTCTCCTTCTTACGCTTCTTCTGCTTACACTTCTTGATGCATGCCTCCCTTGATCTTTTTCCTTGAGGTTCCGAGCACCATGAAATGGATGATGGAGGGGAAAGAAAATGGAGGTGGGGCGCCACTCTCAAAGAGAGATAAGCCAAAGTCTTTAGGTTTGCCACAAGGGAAGGAACCCTTGATAAAAACCAACTAGGAAGAGGTTCCTCACGAGAGAGGATCCTCAAGACCTTTTACTAAGAATGTGCTCACAAAGAGACTATTTTCATTCAACTTCAAAGGTGAAATTTTACAATGAGGGGGAATGAGTATATATAGCCCAATGGGAGAGCTTGGGCACACTTTTCTAGGCAATGTGGGACTTGGGCTTAATTAGGATTAAAACTAATTAACCCAAGTCTTAGGCCTTAAGTGAGGCACCTAAGTTCACCCCCTATGGGTGCAATTAGCATATCTTAATGTGAATGGGCTAGCCCAAAATCATGTCTTAACTTATGCACCCATTATAAGCTTACTCCTCCTTTTTAACTAAAGACACCTATACCTTATAAATTAAGAAGATGGCCGGAAATACATGGCCTTAAGGGAATTAAAAATACTTTCCTATTTATCTAATTAAAATAAAATATTTACAAGCTAAAAATAACGAAGACTATGGCTTCGAATCTTCAATCAGCTTTTGTCCATGCATGCCTTCCTTGAGTCCTCCTAGCCATGATGCATGCTAGGTGAGATTGCATCACTTCTTGTTCTTCCTCTTCTTTCATCACTTCTCCTTCTTCCACTTCTTCTTCTTCATCTCCTTTCATTCCATTACTTCCTCCTATTCCTCTTATTCTCTCCTTCTACCACTTCCACTTCTACTTGTTGTTCTTCTTCATTTTCGTCTCCTTCTTCTGCTTACACTTCTTCTTCTTCCTCTTCTTCCATTTCTTCTCCTTCCACAACTTCTTCTTCTTGCCTTTCCGTCTTCTCCTTGCTCTTTTTCTCCATCCCCCATTCTGTTGCTTCCCATTGTTGCTCTTCCTCTTCTTCTCCTTCCCCCAAATCTTATGCTTACACTTCTTCTTCTTCTTCCTCTTCTCCTCCAGATTCCACTTCTTCTGCTTCTTCTTCCCTTCCCTTCCCCTCCTTCTTCCACTTGCACTTCTTCCTTTTCTTCTCGTTCTTCCACTTCTTCTTCTTCCTCTTCTTCTCCTTCTGCTACCTCTTCTTCCTCCTCCCGTTCTCCTTCTTCCACTTCTTCTTCATCTCCTTTCATTCCACTACTTCCTGCTACTCCTCTCATTCTCTCCTTCTACCACTTCTTCTACTTCTAGTTGTTGTTCTTCATTTTCGTCTGCTTCTTCCGCTTCTTCTGCTTACACTTCTTCTTCTTCCTCTTCTTCCATTTCTTCTGCTTCCAAAACTTCTTCTTCTTTCCTTTCTATCTTATCCTTCCTCTTTTTCTCCACCCCCCACTTCTGTTGCTTCCCGTTGTTACTCTTCCTCTTCTTCTCCTTCCCCCAAATCTTATGCTTACACTTCTTCACCTTCTTCCTCTTCTCCTCCAGCTTCCACTTCCTCTGCTTCTTCTTCCTTTCCTTGTTCCAATTCTTCTTCTTCATATCACCTCCTCCCACTACTTCTTCTTCCTTTCTTGTTCACCTTCTTCAACTTCTTCACTTTCCACATCTTCTTCTTCCTCTTCTTATCTTTCATCCACTTCTCCTGCCTCCTCTTGTTCTCTTTCTTCCACTTCTTCTTCATCCTTTCCTTTCGTTTCTTTTCTTCTTCTTCATCTCCTTCTTCTTCTTCCTTTCCTTCGTCATATCCCTCTTTTTCTCCTTCGTTTGCTTCCACTTGTATTTCTACCTTTTGTTCTCCTTCGTCTGCTTCCACTTCTATTTCTACCTCCCGTTCTCCTTGTTCCAATTCTTCTTCTTCATCTCACCTCCTTCCACTACTTCTTTTTCCTCCTCTTGTTCACCTTCTTCACTTTCCATATCTTCTTCTTCTTCCTTTTCTTCTCCTTCTTCCACTTCTTCTGGTTACTCTCCTTCTTCTTCCTCTTCTTATCTTTCTTCCACTTCTCCTGCCTCCTCTTGTTCTCTTTCTTCCAGTTCTTCTTCATCCTCTCCTTTCGTTTCTTTTCTTCTTCTTCATCTCCTTCTTCTTCTTCCTTTCCTTCATCATATCCATCTTTTTCTCCTTCGTCTGCTTCCACTTGTATTTCTACCTCTTATTCTCCTTCTTCCACTTCTTCTCCATCATCCCCACTCCTTCAACTACTTCTTTTTCTTCCTCTTGTTCACCTTCTTCCACTTCTACTACATCCACTTGTTCTTCTTCTTCCCTCTCTTCTCCTTCTTGCCCTTCTTCTACCTACACTACTTCTTCTTCCTCCCCTTCTTCTTCTCCTCCTTGTTCCACTTCTTATTCATCCCCTTTCCTTCCATTGCTTCTTCTTCCTCCTCTTTTTCTCATTCTTCCACTTCTTCTTCCTATTGTTCTCCTTCTTCCACTTGCACTTCTTCCTTTTCTTATCGTTCTTCCACTTCTTCTTCTTCTTCCTGTTGTTCTCCTTCTTCCACTTGCACTTCTTCCTTTTCTTATCGTTCTTCCACTTCTTCTTCTTCCTCTTCTTCTCCTTTCGCCACCTCTTCTCCCTCCTCCCGTTCACCTTCTTCAACTTCTTCACTTTCCACATCTTCTTCTTCTTCCTTTTCTTCTCCTTCTTCCACTTCTTCTAGTTACTCGCCTTCTTCTTCCTCTTCTTATCTTTCATCCACTTCTCCTGCCTCGTCTTGTTCTCTTTCTTCCACTTCTTCTTCATCCTCTCCTTTCGTTTCTTTTCTTCTTCTTCATCTCCTTCTTCTTCTTCCTTTCCTTCGTCATATCCCTCTTTTTCTCCTTCGTCTGCTTCCACTTGTATTTCTACCTCTTGTTCTCCTTCGTCTGCTTCCATTTGTATTTCTACCTCCCGTTATCCTTGTTCCAATTCTTCTTCTTCATCTCACCTCCTTCCACTACTTCTTCTTCCTCCTGTTGTTCACCTTCTTCACTTTCCACATCTTCTTCTTCTTCCTTTTCTTCTCCTTCTTCCACTTCTTCTACTTACTCTCCTTCTTCTTCCTCTTCTTATCTTTCTTCCACTTCTCCTGCCTCCTCTTGTTCTCTTTCTTCCACTTCTTCTTCATCCTCTCCTTTCCTTTCTTTTTCCTTTCCTTCGTCATATCCCTCTTTTTCTCCTTCTTCTGCTTCCACTTGCATTTCTACCTCTTGTTCTTCTTCTTCCACTTCTTCTCCATCATCCCCACTCCTTCAACTACTTCTTCTTCTTCCTCTTGTTCACCTTCTTCCACTTCTAGTACATCCACTTGTTCTTCTTCTTCCCTCTCTTCTCCTTCTTGCCCTTCTTCTGCCTACACTACTTCTTCTTCCTCCCATTCTTCTTCTCCTCCTTGTTCCACTTCTTCTTCATCCCGTTTCCTTCCATTGCTTCTTCTTCCTCCCCTTTTTCTCATTCTTCCACTTCTTCTTCTTCCTATTGTTCTCCTTCTTCCACTTGCACTTCTTCCTTTTCTTCTCGTTCTTCCACTTCTTCTTCTTCCTCTTCTTCACCTTGTGCGACCTCTTCTCCCTCCTCCCGTTCTACTTCTTCCACTGCTTCTTCTTCATCTCCTTTCATTTCACTACTTGCTCCTACTCCTCTTATTCTCTCCTTCTACCACTTCTTATACTTCTACTTGTTGTTCTTCTTCATTTTCGTCTCCTTCTTCCGCTTCTTTTCCTTACACTTCTTCTTCTTCCTATTCTTCCATTTCTTCTCCTTCCACAACTTCTTGTTCTTTCCTTTCCGTCTTCTCCTTCCTCTTTTTCTCTATCCCCCAATTTGTTGCTTGCCATTGCTGCTCTTCCTCTTCTTCTCCTTCCCCCAAATCTTATGCTTACACTTCTTCTTCATCTTCCTCTTCTCCTCCAGCTTCCACTTCTTCTGCCTCTTCTTCCCTTCCCTTCCCCTATTTCTTCCTTTTCCTCCTTTTCTCCTTGTTCCAGTTCTTCTTCTTCATCTCACCTCCTTCCACTACTTCTTCTTCCTCCTCTTGTTCACCTTCTTCAACTTCTTGACTTTCCACATCTTCTCCTTCTTCCACTTCTTCTAGTTACTCTTCTTCTTCTTCCTCTTCTTATCTTTCTTCCACTTCTCGTCCCTCCTCCCATTCTCCTTCTTCCACTTCTTCTTCTTCATCTCCTTTCATTCGACTACTTCTACCACTTCTTCTACCACTTCTTCTACTTCTACTTGTTGTTCTTCTTCATTTTCGTCTGCTTCTTCCGCTTCTTCTGCTTACACTTCTTCTTCTTCCATTTCTTCTCCTTCCACAACTTCTTGTTCTTTCCTTTCCGTCTTCTCCTTCCTCTTTTTCTCCATCCCCCACTTCTGTTGCTTCCCATTGTTGCTCTTCCTCTTCTTCTCCTTCCCCCATATCTTATGCTTACACGTCTTCTTCTTCTTCCTCTTCTCCTCCAGATTCCACTTCTTCTGCTTCTTCTTCCCTTCCCTTCCACTTCCCTTCCAGTCCTTCTTCCTTTTCCTCCTTCTTCCACATCTTCTTCTTCTTCCTTTTCTGCTCCTTCTTTCACTTCTTCTAGTTACTCTCCTTCTTCTTCCTCTTCTTATCTTTCTTCCACTTCTCCTGCCTCCTCTTGTTCTCTTTCTTCCACTTCTTCTTCATCCTCTCCTTTCATTTCTTTTCTTGCTCTTCATCTCCTTCTTCTTCTTCCTTTCCTTCGTCATATCCCTCTTTTTCTCCTTCTTCTGCTTCCACTTGCATTTCTACCTCGTGTTCTCCTTCTTCCACTTCTTCTCCATCATCCCCACTCCTTCAACTACTTATTCTTCTTCCTCTTCTTCACCTTCTTCCACTTCTACTACATCCACTTGTTCTTCTTCTTCCCTCTCTTTTCCTTCTTGCCCTTCTTCTGCCTACACTACTTCTTCTTCCTCCCTTTCTTGTTCTCCTCCTTGTTCCACTTCTTCTTCATCCCCTTTTTCTCGTTCTTCCACTTCTTCTTCTTCCTCTTCTTCACCTTGTGCGACCTCTTCTCCCTCCTCCCGTTCTGCTTCTTCCACTGCTTCTTCTTCATCTCCTTTCATTCCACTACTTCCTCCTACTCCTCTTATTCTCTCCTTCTACCACTTCTTCTACTTCTACTTGTTGTTCTTCTTCATTTTCGTCTGCTTCTTCCGCTTCTTCTGCTTACACTTCTTCTTCTTCCTCTTCTTCCATTTCTTCTGCTTCCACAACTTCTTCTTCTTTCCTTTCTGTCTTCTCCTTCCTCTTTTTCTCCACCCCCCACTTCTGTTGCTTCCCGTTGTTACTTTTCCTCTTCTTCTCCTTCCCCCAAATCTTATGCTTACACTTGTTCTTCTTCTTCCTCTTCTCCTCCAGCTTCCACTTCTTCTGCTTCTTCTTCCCTTCCCTTCCACTCCTTCTTCCTTTTCCTCCTTTTCTCCCTGTTCCAATTCTTCTTCTTCATCTCACCTCCTTCCACTACTTCTTCTTCCTCCTCTTGTTCACCTTCTTCACTTTCGACACCTTCTTCTTCTTCCTTTTCTACTCCTTCTTCCACTTCTTCTATTTACTCTCCTTCTTCTTCCTCTTCTTATCTTTCTTCCACTTCTCCTGCCTCCTCTTGTTCTCTTTCTTCCACTTCGTCTTCATCCTCTCCTTTCGTTTCTTTTCTTCTTCTTCATCTCCTTCTTCTTCTTCCTTTCCTTCGTCATATCCCTCTTTTTCTCCTTCGTGTGCTTCCACTTGTATTTCTACCTCTTGTTCTCCTTCGTCTGCTTCCAGTTGTATTTCTACCTCCCGTTCTCCTTGTTCCAATTCTTCTTCTTCATCTCACCTCCTTCCACTACTTCTTCTTCCTCCTGTTGTTCGCATTCTTCACTTTCCACATCTTCTTCTTCTTCCTTTTCTTCTCCTTCTTCCATTTCTTCTAGTTACTCTCCTTCTTCTTCCTCTTCTTATCTTTCTTCCACTTCTCCTGCCTCCTCTTGTTCTCTTTCTTCCACTTCTTCTTCATCCTCTCCTTTTGTTTCTTTTCTTCTTCTTCATCTCCTTCTTCTTCTTCCTTTCCTTCGTCATATCCCTCTTTTTCTCCTTCGTCTGCTTCCACTTGTATTTCTACCTGCCGTTCTCCTTGTTCCAACTCTTCTTCTTCATCTCACCTCCTTCCACTACTTCTTCTTCCTCTTGTTGTTCGCATTCTTCACTTTCCACATCTTCTTCTTCTTCCTTTTCTTCTCCTTCTTCCACTTCTTCTAGTTACTCTCCTTCTTCTTCCTCTTCTTATCTTTCTTCCACTTCTCCTGCCTCCTCTTGTTCTCTTTCTTCCACTTCTTCTTCATCCTCTCCTTTCGTTTCTTTTCTTCTTCTTCATCTCCTTCTTCTTCTTCCTTTCCTTCGTCATATCCCTCTTTTTCTCCTTCGTCTGCTTCCACTTGTATTTCTACCTCTTGTTCTCCTTCTTCCACTTCTTCTCCATCATCCCCACTCCTTCAACTACTTCTTCTTCTTCCTCTTGTTCACCTTCTTCCACTTCTAGTACATCCACTTGTTCGTCTTCTTCCCTCTCTTCTCCTTCTTGCCCTTCTTCTGCCTACACTACTTCTTCTTCCTCCCCTTCTTCTTCTCCTCCTTGTTCCACTTCTTCTTCATCCCCTTTCCTTCCATTGCTTCTTCTTCCTCCTCTTTTTCTCATTCTTCCACTTCTTCTTCTTCTTCCTATTCTTCTCCTTCTGCCACCTCTTCTCCCTCCTCCCATTCTCCTTCTTCCACTTCTTCTTGTTCATCTCCTTTCAGTCCACTACTTCCTCATATTCCTCTTATTCTATCCTTCTACCACTTCTTCTACTTCTACTTGTTGTTCTTCTTCATTTTCGTCTCATTCTTCTGCTTCTTCTACTTACACTTCTTCTCCTTCCACAACTTCTTCTTCTTTCCTTTCCGTCTTCTCCTTCCTCTTTTTCTCCATCCCCCACTTCTGTTGCTTCCCATTGTTGCTCTTCCTCTTCTTATCCTTCCCCCAAATCTTATGCTTACACTTCTTCTTCTTCTTCCTCTTCTCCTCCAGATTCCACTTCTTCTTCCCTTCCCATCCCTTCCCCTCCTTCTTCGTTTTCCTCCTTTTCTCCTTGTTCAAATTCTTCTTCTTTATCTCACCTCCTTACACTACTTCTTCTTCCTCCTCTTGTTCACCTTCTTCACTTTCCACATCTTCTTCATCTTCCTTTTCTTCCCCTTCTTTCACTTCTTTTAGTTACTCTCCTTCTTCTTCCTCTTCTTATCTTTCTTCCACTTTTCCTGCCTCGTCTAGTTTTCTTTCTTCCACTTCTTCTTCATCCTCTCCTTTCCTTTCTTTTCTTACTCTTCATCTCCTTCTTCTTTTTCCTTTCGTTCATCATATCCCTCTTTTTCTCCTTCTTCTGCTTCCACTATCATTTCTACCTGTAGTTCTCCTTCTTCCACTTCTTCTCCATCATCCCCACTCCTTCAACTACTTCTTCTTCTTCCTCTTGTTCACCTTCTTCCACTTCTACTACATCATCCCCACTCCTTCAACTACTTCTTCTTCTTCCTCTTGTTCACCTTCTTCCACCTCTACTACATCCACTTGTTCTTCTTCTTCCCTCTCTTCCCCTTCTTGCCCTTCTTCTGCCTACACTACTTCTTCTTCGTCCCCTTCTTCTTCTCCTCCTTGTTCCACTTCTTCTTCCTCCCCTTTCCTTCCATTGCTTTTTCTTCCTCCTCTTTTTCTCATTCTTCCACTTCTTCTTCTTCTTCCTATTGTTCTCCTTCTTCCACTTGCACTTCTTCCTTTTCTTCTCGTTTTTCCACTTCTTCTTCTTCCTCTTCTCCCTCATCCCGGTTCTCCCTCTTCCACTTCTTCTTCTTCATCTCCTTTCACTCCACTACTTCCTCCTATTCCTCTTATTCTCTCCTTCTACCACTTCTTCTACTTGTTGTTCTTCTTCATTTTCGTCTCCTTCTTACGCTTCTTCTGCTTACACTTCTTCTTCTTCCTCTTCTTCCATTTCTTCTCCTTCCACAACTTGTTCTTCTTTCCTTCCCGTCTTCTTCTTCCTCTTTTTCTACATCCCCCACTTCTATTGCTTCCCATTGTTGCTCTTCCTCTTCTTCTCCTTCCCCCAAATCTTATGCTTACACTTCTTCTTCGTCTTCCTATTTTCCTCCAGATTCCACTTCTTCTGCTTCTTCATCCCTTCCCTTCCCCTCCTTCTTCCTTTTCTTCTCCTTCTTCCACTTCTTCTAGTTACTCTCCTTCTTCTTCCACTTCTTATCTTTCTTCCACTTCTTCTTCTTCTTCCTCTTCTCCTCCAGATTCCACTTCTTCTGCTTCTTCTTCCCTTCCCTTCCCGTCCTTCTTCCTTTTCCTCCTTTTCTCCTTGTTCCAATTCTTCTTCTTCATCTCACCTCCTTCCACTACTTCTTCTTCCTCCTCTTTTTCACCTTCTTCAACTTCTTCACTTTCCACATCTTCTTCTTCTTCCACTTCTTCTAGTTACTCTCCTTCTTCTTCCTTTTCTTATCTTTCTTCCACTTCTCCTGCCTCCTCTTGTTCTCTTTCTTCCACTTCTTCTTCCTCCTCTTGTTCACCTTCTTCACTTTCCACATCTTCTTCATCTTCCTTTTCTTCCCCTTCTTTCACTTCTTCTAGTTACTCTCCTTCTTCTTCCTCTTCTTATCTTTGATCCACTTCTCCTGCCTCCTCTTGTTCTCTTTCTTCCACTTCTTCTTCATCCTCTTCTTTGCTTTCTTTTCTTCCTCTTCATCACCTTCTTCTTCTTCCTTTCCTTCGTCATATCCCTCTTTTTCTCCTTCTTCTGCTTCCACTTGCATTTCTACCTCTTGTTCTCCTTCTTCCACTTCTTCTCCATCATCCACACTCCTTCAACTACTTCTTCTTCTTCCTCTTGTTCACCTTCTTCCACTTGTACTACATCCACTTGTTCTTCTTCTTCCGTCAATTCTCCTTCTTCCCCTTCTTCTGCCTACACTACTTCTTCTTCCTCCCCTTCTTCTTCTCCTCGTGGTTCTACTTCTTCTTCTTTCCCCTTTCCTTCCATTGCTTCTTCTTCCTCCTCTTTTTTCTCATTCTTCCACTTCTTCCTATTGTTCTCCTTCTTCCACTTGCATTTCTTCCTTCTCTTCTCGTTCTTCCACTTCTTCTTCTTCCTGTTCTTCTCCTTTTGCACCTGTTCTTCCTCCTCCCGTTATCCTTCCTCCACTTCTTCTTCATCTTCTTTCATTCCACTACTTCCTCCTATTCCCCTTATTCTCTCCTTCTACCACTTCTTCTACATCTACTTGTTGTTCTTCTCCATTTTGCTCTCCTTCTTCCGCTTCTTGTGCTTACACTTCTTCTTATTCTTCCTTTTCTTCCATTTCTTCTCCTTCCACAACTTATTTTCTTTCCTTTCCGTCTTCTCCTTCCCCCATATCTTATGCTTACACTTCTTCTTCTTCTTCCTCTTCTCCTCCAGATTCCACTTCTTCTACTTCTTCTTCCCTTCCCTTCCCCTCCTTCTTCCTTTTCCTCCTTTTCTCCTTGTTCCAATTCTTCTTCTTCATCTCACCTCCTTCCACTACTTCTTCTTCCTCCTCTTGTTCACCTTCTTCAACTTCTTCACTTTCCACATCTTCTTTTGCTTCCTTTTCTTCTCCTTTTTCCACTTCTTCTAGTTACTCTCCTTCTTCTTCCTCTTCTTATATTGTTCGACTTCTCCTGCCTCCTCTTGTTCTCTTTCTTCCACTTCTTCTTCATCCTCTCTTTTGCTTTCTTTTGTTCCTCTTCATCTCCTTCTTCTTCTTCCTTTCCTTCGTCATATCCCTCTCTTTCTCCTTCTTCCACTTCTTCTCCATCATCCCCACTCCTTCAACTACTTCTTCTTCTTCACTTGTTCACCTTCTACCACCTCTCCTACATCCACTTGTTATTCTTCTTCCCTCTCTTCTCCTTCTTGCCCTTCTTCTGCCTACACTACTTCTTCTTCCTCCCCTTCTTCTTCTCCTCCTTGTTCCACTTCTTCTTCATCCCCTTTCCTTCCATTGCTTCTTCTTCCTCCTCTTTTTCTCATTCTTCCACTTCTTCTTCTTCTTCCTATTCTTCTCCTTCTGCCACCTCTTCTCCCTCCTCCCATTCTCCTTCTTCCACTTCTTCTTGTTCATCTCCTTTCAGTCCACTACTTCCTCATATTCCTCTTATTCTATCCTTCTACCACTTCTTCTACTTCTACTTGTTGTTCTTCTTCATTTTCGTCTCATTCTTCTGCTTCTTCTACTTACACTTCTTCTCCTTCCACAACTTCTTCTTCTTTCCTTTCCGTCTTCTCCTTCCTCTTTTTCTCCATCCCCCACTTCTGTTGCTTCCCATTGTTGCTCTTCCTCTTCTTATCCTTCCCCCAAATCTTATGCTTACACTTCTTCTTCTTCTTCCTCTTCTCCTCCAGATTCCACTTCTTCTTCCCTTCCCATCCCTTCCCCTCCTTCTTCGTTTTCCTCCTTTTCTCCTTGTTCAAATTCTTCTTCTTTATCTCACCTCCTTACACTACTTCTTCTTCCTCCTCTTGTTCACCTTCTTCACTTTCCACATCTTCTTCATCTTCCTTTTCTTCCCCTTCTTTCACTTCTTCTAGTTACTCTCCTTCTTCTTCCTCTTCTTATCTTTCTTCCACTTTTCCTGCCTCGTCTAGTTTTCTTTCTTCCACTTCTTCTTCATCCTCTCCTTTCCTTTCTTTTCTTACTCTTCATCTCCTTCTTCTTTTTCCTTTCCTTCATCATATCCCTCTTTTTCTCCTTCTTCTGCTTCCACTATCATTTCTACCTGTAGTTCTCCTTCTTCCACTTCTTCTCCATCATCCCCACTCCTTCAACTACTTCTTCTTCTTCCTCTTGTTCACCTTCTTCCACTTCTACTACATCATCCCCACTCCTTCAACTACTTCTTCTTCTTCCTCTTGTTCACCTTCTACCACCTCTCCTACATCCACTTGTTATTCTTCTTCCCTCTCTTCTCCTTCTTGCCCTTCTTCTGCCTACACTACTTCTTCTTCCTCCCCTTCTTCTTCTCCTCCTTGTTCCACTTCTTCTTCATTCCCCTTTCCTTCCATTGCTTGTTCTTCCTCCTTTTTTTCTCATTCTTCCACTTCTTCTTCTTCTTCCTATTGCTCTCCTTCTTCCACTTGCACTTCTTCCTTTTCTTCTCGTTCTTCCACTTCTTCTTCTTCCTCTTCTTCTCCTTCTGCAACCTCTTCTTCCTCCTCCCGTTCTCCTTCGTCCACTACCTCTTCTTCATCTCCTTTCATTCCACTACTTCCTCCTATTCATCTTATTCTCTCCTTCTACCACTTCTTCTACTTCTACTTGTTGTTCTTCTTCATTTTTGTCTCCTTCTTCTGCTTCTCCTGCTTACACTTCTTCTTCTTCCTCTTCTTCCATTCCTTCTCCTTCCACAACTTCTTGTTCTTTCCTTTCCGTCTTCTCCTTCCTCTTTTTCTCCATTCCCCACTTCTCTTGCTTCCCATTGTTGCTCTTCCTCTTCTTCTCCTTCCCCCAAATCTTATGTTTACACTTCTTCTTCCTCCCCTTCTTCTTCTCCTCCTTGTTCCACTTCTTCTTCATCCCCTTTCCTTCCATTGCTTCTTCTTCCTCTTCTTTTTCTCATTCTTCCACTTCTTCTTCTTCTTCCTATTGTTCTCCTTCTTCCACTTGCACTTCTTCCTTTTCTTCTCGTTCTTCCACTTTTTCTTCTTCCTATTGTTCTCTTTTTTCCACTTGCACTTCTTCCTTTTCTTCTCGTTCTTCCACTTCTTCTTCTTCTCCTTCTGCCACCTCTTCTCCCTCCTCCCATTATCCTTCTTCCACTTCTTCTTTTTCATCTCCTTTGATTCCACTACTTCCTCCTATTCCTCTCATTCTTTCCTTCTACCACTTCTTCTACTTCTACTTGTTGTTCTTCTTCATTTTCGTCACCTCCTTCCACTACTTCTTCCTCCTCCTCTTGTTCACCTTCTTCACTTTCCACATCTTCTTCTTCTTCCTTTTCTTCTCCTTCTTCCACTTCTTCTAGTTACTCTCCTTCTTCTTCTTCCTTTTCTTCTCCTTCTGCGACCTCTTCTCACTCCTCCCGTTCTCCTTCTTCCACTTCTTCTTCTTCATCTCCTTTCATTCCATTACTTCCTCCTATTCCTCTTATTCTCTCCTTCTACCACTTCTTCTACTTCTACTTGTTCTTCTTCTTCATTTTCGTCTCCTTCTTCCGCTTCTTGTGCCTAAACTTCTTCGTCTTCCTCTTCTTCCATTTCTTCTCCTTCCACAACTTCTTCTTCTCTGCTTACCGTCTTGTCCTTCCTCTTTTTCTCCATCCCCCACTTCTGTTCTTCCCATTGTTGATCTTCCTTTTCTTTTCCTTCCCCCAAATCTTATGCTTCCACTTCTTCTTCTTCTTCCTCTTCTCCTCCAGATTCCACTTCTTCTGCTTCTTCTTCTTCCCTTCCCTTCCCCTCCTTCTTCCTTTTCTTCCTTTTCTTCCTTTTCTCCTTGTTCGAATTCTTCTTCTTCATCTCACCTCCTTCCACTACTTCTTCTGCCTCCTCTTGTTCACCGTCTTCACATTCCACATCTTCTTCTTCTTGCTTTTCTTCTCCTTCTTCCACTTCTTCTAGTTACTCTCCTTCTTCTTCCTCTTCTTATCTTTCTTCCACGTCTCCTGCCTCCTCTTCTTCTCTTTCTTCCACTTCTTCTTTTTCTTCCTGTTGTTCTCCTTCTTCCACTTGCACTTCTTCGTTTTCTTCTCGTTCTTCCACTTCTTCTTCTTCCTCTTCTTCTCCTTCTGCCACCTCTTCTCCCTCCTCCCCTTCTCCGTCTTCCACTTCTTCTTCTTCATCTCCTTTCATTCCACTACTTCCTCCTATTCCACTTATCCTCTCCTTCTACTACTTGTTGTTCTTCTTCATTTTCGTCTCTTTCTTCCGCTTCTTCTGCTTACACTTCTTCTTCTTCCTCTTCTTCCATTTCTTCTCCTTCCACAACTTCTTCTTCTTTCCTTTCTGTCTTCTCCTTCCTCTTTTTCTCCAACCCCCACTTCTGTTGCTTCCCATTGTTGTTCTTCCTCTTCTTCTCCTTCCCCCAAATCTTATGCTTACACTTCTTCTTCTTCTTCCTCTTCTCCTCTAGATTCCACTTCTTCTGCTTCTTCTTCCCTTCCCTTCCCCTCCTTCTTCCTTTTCCTCCTTTTCTACTTGGTCCAATTCTTCTTCTTCATCTCACCTCCATCCACTACTTCTTCTTCCTCCTCTTGTTCACCTTCTTCACTTTCCACATCTTCTTCTTCTTCCTTTTCTTCTCCTTCTTCCACTTCTTCTAGTTACTCTCCTTCTTCTTCCTCTTCTTATCTTTCTTCCACTTCTCCTGCCTCCTCTTGTTCTCTTTCTTCCACTTCTTCTTCATCCTCTCCTTTCCTTTGTTTTCTTCCTCTTCATCTCCTTCTTCTTCTTCCTTTCCTTCGTCATATCCCTCTTTTTCTTCTTCTTATGCTTCCACTTGCATTTCTACCTCTTGTTCTCCTTCTTCCACTTCTTCTCTATCATCCCCACTCTTTAAACTACTTCTTCTTCTTCCTGTTGTTCACCTTCTTCCACTTCTACTACATCCACTTGTTCTTCTTCTTCCCACTCTTCTCCTTCTTGCCCTTCTTATGCATACACTACTTCTTCTTTTTCCCCTTCTTCTTGTCCTCCTTGTTCCACTTCTTCGCCATCCCCTTTCCTTCCATTGCTTCTTCTAACTCCTCTTTTTCTTATCCTTCCACTTCTTCTTGTTCTTCCGATTGTTCTCCTTCTTCCACTTGCACTTCTTCCATTTCTTCTCTTCTCGTTTTTCCACTTCTTCTTCTTCCTCTTCTTCTCCTTCTGCCACCTCTTCTCCCTCCTCCCGTTGTCCTTCTTCCACTTCTTCTTCTTCATCTCCTTTCATTCCACTTCTTCCTCCTATTCCTCTTATTCTCTCCTTCTACCACTTCTTGTGCTTCTTCTTGTTGTTCTTCTTCATTTTCGTCTCCTTCTTCCGCTTCTTCTGCTTACACTTCTTGATGCATGCCTCCCTTGATCTTTTTCCTTGAGGTTCCAAGCACCATGAAATGGATGATGGAGGGGAAAGAAAATGGAGGTGGGGCACCACTCTCAAAGAGAGATAAGCCAAAGTGTTTAGGTTTGCCACAAGGGAAGGAACCCTTGATAAAAACCAACTAGGAAGAGGTTCCTCACGAGAGAGGATCCTCAAGACCTTTTACTAAGAATGTGCTCACAAAGAGACTATTTTCATTCAACTTCAAAGGTGAAATTTTACAATGAGGGGGAATGAGTATATATAGCCCAATGGGAGAGCTTGGGCACCCTTTTCTAGGCAATGTGGGAGTTGGGCTTAATTAGGATTAACCCAAGTCTTAGGCCTTAAGTGAGGCACCTAAGTTCACCCCCTATGGGTGCAATTAGCATATCTTAATGTGAATGGGCTAGCCCAAAATCATGTCTTAACTTATGCACCCATTATAAGCTTACTCCTCCTTTTTAACTAAAGACACCTATACCTTATAAACTAAGAAGATGGCTGGAAATACATGGCCTTAAGGGAATTAAAAATACTTTCCTATTTATCTAATTAAAATAAAATATTTACAAGCTAAAAATAACGAAGACTATGGCTTCGAATCTTCAATGAGCTTTTGTCCATGCCATGCCTTCCTTGAGTCCTCCTAGCCATGATGCATGCTAGGTGAGATTGCATCATCTCCTCTCCCTTGGAGAGGATTTGACCTCAAATCCTGAGGTCTTTCTTCCGCTTTTTCAAAGTCTCATGAACCTGGCTCTGATACCAAATGATGCATGCCTCCCTTGATCTTTTTCCTTGAGGTTCCAAGCACCATGAAATGGATGATGGAGGGGAAAGAAAATGGAGGTGGGGCGCCACTCTCAAAGAGAGATAAGCCAAAGTGTTTAGGTTTGCCACAAGGGAAGGAACCCTTGATAAAAACCAACTAGGAAGAGGTTCCTCAAGAGAGAGGATCCTCAAGACCTTTTACTAAGAATGTGCTCACAAAGAGACTATTTTCATTCAACTTCAAAGGTGAAATTTTACAATGAGGGGGAATGAGTATATATAGCCCAATGGAAGAGCTTGGGCACACTTTTCTAGGCAATGTGGGAGTTGGGCTTAATTAGGATTAAAACTAATTAACCCAAGTCTTAGGCCTTAAGTGAGGCACCTAAGTTCACCCCCTATGGGTGCAATTAGCATATCTTAATGTGAATGGGCTAGCCCAAAATCATGTCTTAACTTATGCACCCATTATAAGCTTACTCCTCCTTTTTAACTAAAGACACTTATACCTTATAAACTAAGAAGATGGCCGGAAATACATGGCCTTAAGGGAATTAAAAACACTTTCCTATTTATCTAATTAAAATAAAATATTTACAAGCTAAAAATAACGAAGACTATGGCTTCGAATCTTCAATGAGCTTTTGTCCATGCCATGCCTTCCTTGAGTCCTCCTAGCCATGATGCATGCTAGGTGAGATTGCATCACTTCTTGTTCTTCCTCTTCTTCCATTCCTTCTCCTTCCACAACTTCTTCTTCTTTCCTTTCCGTCTTCTCCTTCCTTTTTTTCTCCATCCCCCATGTTTGTTGCTTCCCATTGTTGCTCTTCCTCTTCTTCTCCTTCCCCCAAATCTTATGCTTACACTTCTTCTTCTTCTTCCTCTTTTCCTCCAGATTCCACTTCTCTGCTTCTTCTTCCCTTCCCTTCCTTTCCCTTCCTTCTTCCTTTTCCTCCTTTTCTCCTTGTTCCAATTCTTCTTCTTCATCTCACCTCCTTCCACTACTTCTTCTTCCTCCTCTTGTTCACCTTCTTCAACTTCTTCACTTTCCACATCTTCTTCTTCTTCCTTTCCTTCTCCTTCTTCTTCCTCTTCTTATCTTTCTTCCACTTCTCCTGCCTCCTCTTGTTCTCTTTCTTCCACTTCTTCTTCATCCTCTCCTTTCCTTTCTTTTCTTCCTCTTCATCTCCTTCTTCTGCTTCCTTTCCTTCGTCATATCCTTCTTTTTCTCCTTCTTCTGCTTCCACTTGCATTTCTACCTCTTGTTCTCCTTCTTCCACTTCTTCTCCATCATCCCCACTTTTTCAACTACTTCTTCTTCTTCCTCTTGTTCACCTTCTTCCACTTCTACTACATCCACTCGTTCTTCTTCTTCCCACTCTTCTCCTTCTTGCCCTTCTTCTGCATACACTACTTCTTCTTCTTCCCCTTCTTCTTCTCCTCCTTGTTCCACTTCTTCGTCATCCCCTTTCCTTCCATTGCTTCTTCCTCTTCTTCTCCTTCTACCATCTCTTCTCCCTCTTCCCGTTCTCCTTCTTCCACTTCTTCTTCTTCATATCCTTTGATTCCACTACTTCCTCCTATTCCTCTTATTCACTCCTTCTACCACTTCTTCTACTTCTACTTGTTGTTCTTCTTCATTTTCGTCTCCTTCTTCCTCTTCTTCCATTTCTTCTCCTTCCACAACTTCTTCTTCTTCTTTCCTTTCCGTCTTCTCCTTCTGCCACCTCTTCATCCTCCTCTCGTTCTCCTTCTTCGACTTCTTCTTCTTCATCTCCTTTCATTCCATTACTTCCTCCTATTCCTCTTATTCTCTCCTTCTACCACTTCCACTTCTACTTGTTGGTCTTCTTCATTTTCTTCTCCTTCTTCCGCTTCTTCTGCTTACACTTCTTCTTCTTCCTCTTCTTCCATTTCTTCTCCTTCCACAACTTCTTCTTCTTTCCTTTCCGTCTTCTCCTTCCTCTTTTTCTCCATCCCCCACT
The DNA here is from genome assembly GCA_037954015.1 of Psophocarpus tetragonolobus. Taxonomy (NCBI): domain Eukaryota; kingdom Viridiplantae; phylum Streptophyta; class Magnoliopsida; order Fabales; family Fabaceae; genus Psophocarpus; species Psophocarpus tetragonolobus. The sequence goes on from CM075694.1 coordinate 22,588,269, forward strand.
TCTGTTGCTTCCCATTATTGCTCTTCCTCTTTTCCCCTTCCCCCAAATCTTATGCTTACACTTCTTCTTCTTCTTCCTCTTCTCCTCCAGCTTCCACTTGTTCTGCGTGTTCTTTCCTTCCGTTCCCCTCCTTCTTCCTTTTCGTCCTTTTCTCCTTGTTCCAATTCTTCTTCATCATCTCACCTCCTTCCACCACTTCTTCTTCCTCCTCTTGTTCACCTTCTTAAACTTCTTCACTTTCCACATCTTCTTCTTCTTCCTTTTCTTCTCCTTCTTCCACTTCTTCTAGTTACTCTCCTTCTTCTTCCTCTTCTTATCCTTCTTCCACTTCTCCTGCCTCCTCTTATTCTCTTTCTTCCGCTTCTTCTTCATCCTCTCCTTTCCTTTCTTTTCTTCCTCTTCATCTGCTTCTTCTTCTTCCTTTCCTTCGTCATATCCCTCTTTTTCTCCTTCGTCTGCTTCCACTTGCATTTCTACCTCTTGTTCTCCTTCTTCCACTTCTTCTCGATCATCCCCACTCCTTCAACTACTTCTTCTTCTTCTTCTTCTTGTTCCCCTTCTCCCACTTCTACTACATCCACTTGTTCTACTCCTTCCCTCTCTTCTCCTTCTTGCCCTTCTACTGCCTACACTACTTCTTCTTCCTCCCCTTCTTCTTCTCCTCCTTGTTCCACTTCTTCTTCATCCCCTTTCCTTCCATTGCTTCTTCTTCCTCCTCTTTTTCTCATTCTTCCACTACTTCTTCTTCTTCCCATTGTTCTCCTTCTTCCACTTGCACTTTTTCCTTTTCTTCTCTTTCTTCCACTTCTTCTTCTTCCTCTTCTTCTCCTTCTACCACCTTTTCTCCCTCCTCCCTCCTCCAGTTCTCCTTCTTCCACTTCTTCTTCTTAATCTCCTTTCATTCTACTACTTCCTCCTATTCCTCTTATTCTCTCCTTCTACCACTTCTTCTACTTCTACTTGTTGTTCTTCTTCATTTTCGTCTCCTTCTTCCGCTTCTTCCGCTTACACTTCTTCTTCTTCCTCTCCTTCCAGTTCTTCTCCTTCCACAACTTCTTCTTCTTTCCTTTCCGTCTTCTCCTTCCTCTTTTTCTCCATCCCCCACTTCTGTTGCTTCCCATTGTTGCTCTTCCTCTTCTTCTCCAGATTCCACTTCTTCTGGTTCTTCTTCCCTTCCCTTCCTTCTTCCTTTTCCTCCTTTTCTCCTTGTTCCAATTCTTGTTCTTCATCTCACCTCCTTCCACTACTTCCCCTTCCTCCACTTGTTCACCTTCTTCACTTTCCACATCTTCTTCTTCTTCCTTTTCTTTTCCTTCTTCCACTTCTTCTATTTATTCCCCTTCTTCTTCCTCTTCTTATCTTTCTTCCACTTCTCCTGCCTCCTCTTGTTCCCTTTCTTCCACTTCTTCTTCATCCTCTCATTTCCTTTCTTTTCTTCCTCTTCATCTGCTTCTTCTTCTTCCTTTCCTTCGTCATATCCCTCTTTTTCTCCTTCTTCTGCTTCCACTTGCATTTCTACCTCTTGTTCTCCTTCTTCCACTTCTTCTCCATCATCCCCACTCCTTCAACTACTTCTTCTTCTTCCTCTTGTTCACCTTCTTCCACCTCTAATACATACACTTGTTCTTCTTCTTCCCTCTCTTCTCCTTCTTGCCGTTCTTGTGCCTACACTACTTCTTCTTCCTCCCCTTCTTCTTCTCCTCCTTCTTCCACTTCTTCTTCATCCCTTTTCCTTCCATTGCTTCTTCTTCCTCCTCTTTTTCTCATTCATCCAGTTCTCCTTCTTCTTCCTATTGTTCTCCTTCTTCCACTTGCTCTTCTTCCTTTTCTTTTCTTTCTTCCACTTCTTTTTCTTCCTCTTCTTGTCGTTCTGCCACCTCTTCTCGCTCCTCCCTCCTTCCGTTCTCCTTCTTCCACTTCTTCTTCTTCATCTCCTTTCATTCCACTACTTCCTCCTATTCCTCTTATTCTCTCCTTCTACCACTTCTTCTACTTCTACTTGTTGTTCTTCTTCATTTTCGTCTCCTTCTTCCGCTTCTTCTGCTTACACTTCTTCTTTTTCCATTTCTTTTCCTTCCACAACTACTTCTTATTTCCTTTCCGTCTTCTCCTTCCTCTTTTTCTCCATCCCCCACTTCTGTTGCTTCCCATTGTTGCTCTTCCTCTTCTTCTCCTTCCCCCAAATCTTAAGCTTACATTTCTTCTTCTTCTTCCTCTTCTCCTCCAGATTCCACTTCTTCTGGTTCTTCTTCCCTTCCCCTCCTTCTTCCCTTTCCTCCTTTTCTCCTTGTTCCAATTCTTCTTCTCCATCTCACCTCCTTCAACTACTTCTTCTTCCTTCTCTTGTTCATGTTCCTCACTTTGCACATCCTCTTCATCTCCTTCTTCTGCTTCCTTTCCTTCGTCATATCCCTCTTTTTCTCCTTCTTCTGCATCCACTTGCATTTCTACCTCTTGTTCTCCTTCTTCCACTTCTTCTCCATCATCCCCACTCCTTCAACTACTTCTTCTTCTTCCTCTTATTCACCTTCTTCCACCTCTACTACATCTACCTGTTCCTCTTCTCATTCTTGCCCTTCTACTACCTACACTACTTCTTCTTCCTCCCCTTCTTCTTCTCCTCCTTGTTCCACTTCTTCTTCATCCGCTTTCCTTCCATTGCTTCTTATTCCTCCTCTTTTTCTCATTCTTCCACTTCTTCTTCTTCTTCCTATTGTTCTCCGTCTTCCACTTGCACTTCTTCCTTTTCTTCTCGTTCTTAAACTTCTTCTTCTTCCTTTTCTTCTCCTTCTTCCACTTCTTCTAGTTACTCTCCTTCTTCTTCCTCTTCTTATCTTTCTTCCACTTCTCCTGCCTCCTCTTGTTCTCTTTCTTCCACTTCTTCTTCATCCTCTCGTTTCTTTTCTTTTCTTCCTCTTCATATCGCTTCTTCTTCGTTTCCTTCGTCATATCCCTCTTTTTCTCGTTCTTCTGCTTCCACCTGCATTTCTACCTCTTGTTCTCCTTCTTCCACTTCTTCTCCATCATCCCCACTCCTTCAACTACTTCTTCTTCTTCCTCTTGTTCACCTTCTTTCACCTCTAATACATCCACTTGTTCTTTTTCTTCCCTCTCTTCTCCATCTTGCCGTTCTTCTGCCTACACTACTTCTTCTTCCTCCCCTTCTTCTTCTCCTCCTTGTTGCCCTTCTTCTTCATCCTGTTTCCTTCCATTGCTTCTTCTTCCTCCTTTTTTTCTCATTCTTCCTCTTCTTCCTATTGTTCTCCTTCTTCCACTTGCACTTCTTCCTTTTCTTCTCGTTCTTCCACTTCTTCTTCTTCTCCTTCTGCCACCTCTTCTCACTCCTCTCGTTCTCCTTCTTCCACTTCTTCTTCATCATCTCCTTTCATTCCACTACTTCCTCCTATTCCTCTTATTGCCTCCTTCTTCCGCTTCTTCTGCTTAAACTTCTTCTTCTTCCTCTTCTTCCATTTCTTCTCCTTCCACAACTTCTTCTTCTTTCCCTTCTGTCTTCTCCTTCCTTTTTTTTCTCCATGCCCCACTTTTGTGGCTTCCCATTGTTGCTCTTCCTCTTCTTCTCCTTCCCCCAAATCTTATGCTTACACTTCTTCCTCTTCTTCCTCTTCTCCTCCAGATTCCACTTCTTCTGCTTCTTCGTCCCTTCCCTTCCCCTGCTTCTTCCTCTTCCTCCTTTTCTTCTTGTTCCAATTCTTCTTCTTCATCTCACCTCGTTCCACTACTTCTTCTTCCTCCTCTTGTTCACCTTCTTCAACTTCTTCACTTTCCACATCTTCATCTTCTTCCTTTCCTTCTCCTTCTTCCACTTCTTCTAGTTACTCTCCTTCTTCTTCCTCTTCTTATTCTTCATCCACTTCTCCGGCCTCCTCTTGTTCTCTTTCTTCCACATCTTCTTCATCCTCTCCTTTCCTTTCTTTTCTTCCTCTTCATCTCCTTCTTCTTTTTCCTTTCCTTCGTCATATCCCTCTTTTTCTCCTTCTTCTGCTTCCAATTGTATTTCTACCTCTTGTTCTCCTTGTTCCACTTCTTCTCCATCATCCCCACTCCTTCAACTACTTCTTCTTCTTGCTCTTGTTTACCTTCTTCCACTTCTACTGCATCCACTTGTTCTTCTTCTTCCCTCTCTTCTCCTTCTTGCCCTTCTCCTGCCTACACTACTTCTTCTTCCTCCCCTTCTTCTTCTCCTAGTTGTTCCACTTCTTCTTCATCCCCTTTCTTTCCATTGCTTCTTCTTCCTCCTCTTTTTTCTCATTCTTCCACTTCTTCTTCTTCTTCCTATTGTTGTCCTTCTTCCACTTGCACTACTTCTTCCTTTTCTTCTCTTTCTTCCACTTCTTCTTCTTCCTCTTCTTCTCCTTCTGCCACCTCTTCTCCCTCCTCCCGTTCTCCTTCTTCCACTACTTCTTCTTCATCTTCTTTCATTCCACTTCATCCTCCTATTCCTCTTATTGTCTCCTTCTACCACTTCTTCTACTTCTACTTGTTGTTCTTCATTTTCGTCTCCTTCTTCCGCTTCTTCTGCTTACACTTCTTCTTCTTCCTCTTCTTCCGCAACTTCTTATTCTTTTCTTTCCGTCTTCTCCTTCCTCCTTTTCTCCATCCCCCACTTCTGTTGCTTCCCATTGTTGCTCTTCCTCTTCTTCTCCTTCCCCCAAATCTTATGCTTACACTTCTTCTTCTTCTTCCTCTTCTCCTTCACCTTCCACGTCTTTTGCTTCTTCTTCCCTTCCCTTCCCCTCCTTCTTCTTCTTCCTTTTCTTCTCCTTCTTCCACTTCTTCTAGTTACTCTCCTTCTTCTTCCTCTTCTTATCCTTCTTCCACTTCTCCTGCCTCCTCTTGTTCTCTTTCTTCCACTTCTTCTTCATCCTCTCCTTTCCTTTCTTTTCTTCCTCTTCATCTCCTTCTTCTTCTTCCTATCGTTCGTCATATCCCTCTTTTTCTCTTTCTTCTGCTTCCACTTGCACTTCTACCTCTTGTTCTCCTTCTTCCACTTCTTCTTCTTCGTCATCATCCCCACTCCTTCAACTACTTCTTCTTCTTCTTCCTCTTGTTCAACTTCTCCCAATTCTACTACATCCACTTGTTCTACTTCTTTCCTCTCTTCTCCTTCTTGCCCTTCTTCTGCCTACCCTACTTCTTCTTCCTCCCCTTCTTCTTCTCCTCCTTGTTCCACTTCTTCTTCATCCCCTTTCCTTCCATTGCTTCTTCTTCCTCCTGTTTTTCTCATTCTTCCACTTCTTCTTCTTCTTCCTATTGTTCTCCTTCTTCCACTTGCACTTCTTCCTTTTCTTCTCATTTTTCCACTTCTTCTTCTTCATCTTCTTCTCCTTCTGCCATCTTTTCTCCCTCCTTCCGTTCTCCTTCTTCCACTTCTTCTTCTTCATCTCCTTTCATTCCACTACTTCCTCCTATTCCTCTTATTCTCTCCTTCTAGCATTTCTTCTACTTCTACTTGTTGTTCTTCTTCATTTTCATCTCGTTCTTCCGCTTCTTCTGCTTGCACTTCTTCTTCTTCCTCTTCTTCCATTTCTTCTCCTTCCACAACTTCTTCTTCTTTCCTTTCCGTCTTCTCCTTCATCTTTTTCTCCATCCCCCACTTCTCTTGCTTCCCATTATTGCTCTTCCTCTTCTTCTCCTTCCCCCAAATCTTATGCTTACACTTCCTCTTCTTCTTCCTCTTCTCCTCCAGCTTCCACTTCTTCTGCGTCTTCTTTCCTTCCCTTCCCCTCGTTCTTCCTTTTCCTCCTTTTCTCGTTCTTCCAATTCTTCTTCTTCATCTCACCTCCTTCTGCTACTTCTTCTTCCTCCTCTTGTTCATCTTCTTCAACTTCTTCACTTTCCACATCTTCTTCTTCTTCCTTTTCTTCTCCTTCTTCCGTTTCTTCTAGTTACTCTCCTTCTTCTTCCTCTTCTTATCTTTCTTCCACTTCTCCTGCCTCCTCTTGTTCTCTTTCTTCCACTTCTTCTTCATCCTCTCCTTTCCTTTCTTTTCTTCCTCTTCATCTCCTTCTTCTTCTTCCTTTCCTTCGTCATATCCCTCTTTTTTTGCTTCTTCTGCTTCCACTTGCATTTCTACCTCTTGTTCTCCTTCTTCCACTTCTTGTCCATCATCCCCACTCCTTCAACTACTTCTTCTTCTTCCTCTTGTTCACCTTCTTCCACTTCTACTACATCCACTTGTTCTTCTTTTTCCTTCTCTTCTCCTTCTTGCCCTTCTTCTGCCTACACTACTTGTTTTTCCTCCCCTTCTTCTTCTCCTCCATGTTCCACTCCTTCTTCATCCCCTTTCCTTCCATTGCTTCTTCTTCCTCCTCTTTTTCTCATTCTTCTACTTGTTCTTCTTCTTCCTCTTCTTCTCCTTCTGCCACGTCTTTTCCTCCTCCCGTTCTCCTTCATCCACTTCTTCTTCTTCGTCTCCTTTCATGCCACTACTTCCTGCTATTCCTCTTATTCTCTCCTTCAACTAGTTCTTCTACTTCTACTTGTTATTCTTCTTCATTTTCGTCTCCTTCTCCCGCTTCTTCTGCTTACACTTCTTCTTCTTCCTCTTCTTCCATTTCTTCTTCTTTTCTTTCTGTCTTCTCCTTCCTCTTTTTCTCCATCCCCCACTTCTGTTGCTTGCCATTGTTGCTCTTCCCCTTCTTCTCCTTCCCCCAAATCTTATGCTTACACTTCTTCTCCTTCTTCCTCTTTTCCTCCAGCTTCCACTTCTTCTGCTTCTTCTTCCTTTTCCTCCTTTTCTCGTTGTTCCACTTCTTCTTCTTCATCTCACCTCCTTCCACTACTTCTTCTTCCTCCTCTTGTTCACCTTCTTCACTTTCCACATCTTCTTCTGCATCCTTTTCTTCTCCTTCTTCCACTTCTTCTAGTTACACTTCTCCTTCTTCCTCTTCTTCCATTTCTTCTGCTTCTTCCACTTCTTCTAGTTACTCTACTTCTTCTTCCTCTTCTTATCTGTCTTCCACTTTTCCTGCCTCCTCTTGTTCTCCTTCTTCCACTTCTTATTATTCATCTCCTTTCATTCCACTACTTCCTCCTATTCCTCTTATTCTCTCCTTCTTCCACTTCTTCTACTTTTACTTTTTCTTCTTCTTCATTTTCGTCTCCTTCCTCCGCTTCTTCTGCTCACACTTCTTCTTCTTCCTCTTCTTCCATGTCTTCTCCTTCCATAACTTCTTCTGCTTTCCTTTCCGTCTTCTCCTTCCTCTTTTTCTCCATCCCCCACTTTTGTTGCTTCCCATTGTTGCTCTTCGTCTTCTTATGCTTACACTTCTTCTTCTTCCTCTTCTCCTCCAGATTCCACTTCTTCTACTTCTTCTTCCCTTCCTTTCCCTTCCCCTCCTTCTTCCTTTTCCTCCTTTTCTCCTTGTTCCAATTCTTCTTCCTCCTCTAGTTCACCTTCTTCTTTCCACATCTTCTTTTTCTTCCTTTTCTTCTCCTTGTTCCACTTCTTCTATTTACTCTCCTTCTTCTTCCTCTTCTTATCTTTCTTCCACTTCTCCTGTCTCCTCTTGTTCTCTTTCTTCCACTTCTTCTTCATCCTCTCCTTTCCTTTCTTTTCTTCCTCTTCATCTCTGATGCATGCCTCCCTTGATCTTTTTCTAGAGGTTTTCTTCTTTGGTGAAATGGTTTGTGGAGAGGTAAGAAGTGAGGTGGTTTTAGGCGCCACTTAAGGTAAGATAAGCCTAAGAGGGAAAGTTTGCCACAAGGGATGGAACCCTTGATAAAAACCTAAGGAATTCTCAAAGAGAGAAGGGTGGACACTAAGAGAATTTTGGCCAACTCAAGGTTTTTTCCATTCAATCAAGTGTAAAAAAATCAAGAGTGTGAAGGAGCACCTTTTTATAGAGGGAGCTAACCTCTTGGACAAGTCATGAAGGAAATGAAGGGCTAGGATTAAAAGGAGTCATCCAAGGGAGGAGGATTGAAGCCCAAAGTCCAATCAATACCCTCCTTTAGATGAGAATTGGTGCCCAAGCTACCTCATCCAAGGGCCAAGATTACTCCTTTATTAGTTTTGGGTTTTATTTAGCAAAAGAGGGTGTAGTTATCAAACTACCCCCTTATTTCCTAAATGAAGGCCCAAAAGCTAATCTTACCCCTTCTTATTACTAAGACACCTCCTAGAAAATTAAATGGACTAATACATGTCCAAAATAAAATCCTAGGTTCCTAAAATAAAAATTACAAGTAAATAAGTCATAGCTTGCATAACTTGATGGTCATATGGAGGTGAGATCTTCCTCCCTCTACTCTAGCCATGTCTTCTTCTATTCTTCTAGCCATGGCCCTAGTGATAGGGCCCTTGCTTGGGGAGAATGCATCATCCCCTCCCCCTTGGGAAGGATTTGACCTCAAATCTGATAGGTCCTCCTCTTCTTCATCAGTACCTACAAAAGGGATCAAATTACAAACATTAAAGGTAGTACTGACACCATAGTCCTCAGGGAGATCTAATATGTATGCATTGTTGTTCACTCTCTTGAGGACTTGAAAGGGACCATCTCCTCGGGGGCTAAGCTTGGACTTCCTTTGAGTAGGGAAGCGATCCTTCCTCAAATGAAGCATACCCAATCCCCTTCATTGAAGATAATTTCTTTCCTGCCCCTATTGGCTTTACTAGCATACTCCTTTGAATGATGTTCAATGTTGGCCTTTACCCTTTCATGTAATTTTTTAACAAAATCCGCTCTTACTATTCCTTCTTTGTGAACAGAAGAAGGGAAGGGTAAGGGCAAGATATCAAGAGGAGTAAGGGGGTTGAAGCCATAAACAACTTCAAAGGGAGAATGCTTGGTGGTCCTTTGAACCACCCGGTTGTATGCAAACTCAATATGGGGTAGGTATTCATCCCAAGACTTGTGATTTCCTCGAAGAAGTGTCCTAAGCATAGTAGATAGAGATCTATTTACTACCTCAGTCTGCCCATCAGTTTGGGGGTGACATGTGGTAGAAAATAAGAGTTTAGTTCCTAGCCTTGCCCATAATGTTTTCCAAAAGTGGCTAAGGAACTTCACATCTCTATCAAAGACTATGGATTGGGGAATTCCATGTAAACGGACAACTTCTTTAAAGAAAAGTCTCGCAATGTTGCTCGCATCATCTATCTTGTGGCATGGTATAAAGTGAGCCATTTTTGAAAATCTATCTACCACTACAAAGATAGAGTCTGCACCTCGTTGGGTTCGAGGCAGGCCAAGGATGAAATCCATACTAATATCCAGCCAAGGTGCAGAAGGAGCAGGTAAGGGTGTGTACAATCCATGAGCCATTGTCTTAGACTTAGCTTGCAAGCAAGCAATGCATCTACGACAATGTCTATAGACGTCTTTCTTCATATGGGGCCAAAAGAATTTTTCTTGTAAAAGCAGAAGAGTTTTGTTAATTCCAAAATGCCCCATGAGCCCACCCTCATGGCTCTCTTTTGTCAACAGATTTCTCATAGATCCTTGGGGTACACAAAGTCTGCTACCTTTGAAAAGGTACCCCTCACTCACAAAGAACCCATTTTGGGTTTTACATGCAAATGTAGAGGCAGCATAAATGGATCCAAAATCCTTATCAGAAAGATACATTTCTCTAATATTATCAAATCCAAGAATCTTTGCACTTAAGGTGGTGTAAAGGGTATGTCTACGAGACAAAGCATCAGCCACCACATTATGTTTTCCTTTCTTGTATTTGATGATATAAGGGAAAGTCTCAAGAAATTCTACCCATTTAGCATGTCTTTTATTAAGCTTGCCTTGACCCTTCAAATACTTAAGTGACTCATGGTCACTATGAATGATGAACTCCTTGGGTACAAGATAATGTTCCCAAGTTTGAAGGGCCCTTATCAAAGAGTAAAACTCTTTATCATAGGTGGGGTAGTTTAAGGCGGCTCCATTTAGTTTTTCACTAAAATAAGCCACGGGATGACCACCTTGTAACAACACAGCTCCCACACCCACTCCCGATGCATCACACTCTAGCTCAAAAGTTTTAGAAAAGTCAGGAAGAGCTAAAACTGGTGCATGGGTCAGTTTCTCTTTGATAAGTTCAAAGGCTTTTTGTTGTTTTTCACCCCAAAGGAAAGGAGTATCCTTCTTCACCAAATCATTGATTGGTGAGAAAAGTGTGGAGAAGTTAGGCACAAAGCGCCTGTAAAAGCTCGCGAGACCATGAAAACTCTTGATCTCAGTCACACTTTTTGGGGTGGGCCATTCTTGGATGGCTTTGATTTTGTCGGGGTCTACTTGAACCCCATTTTTATTAACTATAAAACCTAAGAACACCACACTCTCCACACAAAAATTACATTTTTCAAGATTTCCATAGAGTTGGTGTGACCTAAGAATGCAAAAGACGCGCCTAAGATGGCCTACATGTTCATCTAGGCTCTTGCTATACACTAAGATGTCATCAAAATAAACAACACAAAATTTTCCTAAGCAATCCCTAAGGACATGATTCATAAGCCTCATGAAGGTGCTTGGGGCATTGGTAAGCCCAAAGGGCATTACCAACCACTCATACAGCCCAAACTTGGTCTTAAAAGCGGTTTTCCACTCATCACCTTCCTTGATGCGGATTTGGTGATAACCACTCTTAAGATCAATTTTTGAAAATAATTGGGCCCCATGCAATTCATCAAGCATGTCATCAAGCCTAGGGATAGGGTGCCTATATTTGATGGTGATGTTATTGATTGCTCGACAATCAATGCACATCCTCCATTGGCCATTCTTCTTAGGCACCAACAAAACTGGCACAGCACAAGGGCTTAGGCTCTCTTGAACCCAACCCTTCTCCAATAGTTCTTGGACTTGAGATTCAATCTCCTTGGTCTCCATGGGATTAGTCCTATAAGCAGGCCTATTAGGCAGGCTAGCCCCAGGTACCAAGTCTATTTGGTGTTCTATACCCCTAATTGGAGGAAGTCCTTTGGGAACTTCATTAGGGAATATATCACCAAACTCCTTTAAAAGCTCTTGAACCTCTTGAGGTAGGTTCTCAGGTCCAAGTTCTATGGCAGTGCTAGAACTAGAAGGGAAAAAAGTGGAGGGGGAAGAAATGGGGGATGCCTCTTTGCAAAGGAGGAGATAGAAAGGTCTGTTAGTTAAGGGGGCTTCCTTTAATTCCAATTTTGTCACAAATAAACTCCCTTTACTAATGACTTTCTTGGAAGGGGCACCAACTTCCAACTCAACCTCTTTACCCCTTTCAAGCTTTAGGGGTAAAGCTTTGCTTTTTTTTTTCTCCTCATCTCTCTTATGTTTCATGATGAGTTGGTCCTCCGCCACTTGTGAAGGTGTTAGAGGACACAACTTAATGCGCTTATCCTTATGAGTGAGGATGATGTTATTGGAATGACCATGGTGTATGACTTTCTTATCAAATTGCCATGGTCTTCCTAGCAAGATATGGCCAGCTTCCATTGGGACTATGTCACACAGGATCTCATCTTTATAAGACCCAATGGAAATTGGAACCTTGACTTGCTCATTGACCTCCATTTCCCCTTGCTCATTGAGCCATTGAAGCTTGTAAGGCTTAGGGTGGGGAAGTGGGGTCAAGGCTAGCTTTTCCACCAACCTTGAGCTACAAAAATTGCAGCATGACCCACTATCCACAATGAGAGAACATATTTTGTCATTCACCTTACAGCGAGTGTGGAATATGTTCTCCCTTTGAGATGAGGACACTTTCAAAGGTTGGCTTCCAAGAAGTCTTCTTATCATTAAGAGGTCTCCCTCACATGCATAAGCGGTTTCATCACAATCAGATTGGTATGCATGAACCCCTTCTCCTTCGCTCTCACTAGAGGAGTGTGAGCTAGACTCACTACTATAAACATCTTGGGCCCTCATGATGATGTTTCTCTTAGTAGGGCATTGAGAGGCAATGTGGCCTCTCCCAAGACATTTAAAGCATTTGATACTACTAACTTTCTCGTGAGAGTTAGTAGTAGGGGTTTTTCTCTCTATATGTGATGTTTTATGCTCTTTGAAGTGCTTGGGATGTTCCTCTTTGGGGTAACTCTTGAAAGAGTTCCCTGTAGGTTGGTCCCTCTTTACATAAGGTGGGTTATCCTTTTTAAAAGTTTTCCTTCTAAGTTGATTTTCCACCTTGATGCAAAGTTGAACTAACTCATCAAGGGAATTGTATGAGAAGAGCTCCACCTTATCACGAATTTCGGGGCTCAACCCACACAAAAACCTTACCATAGTGGCCTTGGGTTCCTCAATGATACCCGCCCTCAAGATAAGAAGTTCCATCTTTTGTCTATACTCTTCTATACTAAGGTTGGTTTGCCTTAGCCTTTTGAGTCTATCCAAAAGATCTCTTTCATACCAAGAGGGAATATGCCTTCTTCTTAGAGCACTTCTAAGATCATTCCGATATCTTATGGAAGGCATATTGGTGCGGATTCTCTCATTGGTTAACCCAACCCACCAATGCATGGCATGCCCTTGGAAGCTAAGGGTTGCCATTGGAACCTTTCTTTCTTCTCTTACCTCATGGCAAGTGAAGAGTTGTTCTACCTTGATTTCCCAATCAAGGTAGGCTTCCACATCTTCCCTCCCATGAAATGGGGGGAGATCAATTTTGGGCTCCCTTGGAGGGGCCCCATTATTATGTATGGATGAATGGGAGTTTCTCCTAGGATGATTGTAGTATTCTTCCTCACTTTCACTCCTATGGGTATTTCTAGATGGGGAACCTAAGACTATCCCTTTCATTTTGTAATTCTCACCATTCCCATGCTTTCTTTTTTCTTCTTCTTTCTCTTTTCTTCTTTCTCTTTCTTTTCTTTCTCTCCTTTCTTCATCTTCTCTCCTTTCTCTTATTCTTCTCTCTTCCTTCTCTCTTTTTTCTCTCTTTTCTTCCTCTCTTTATTTTATTTTTGTTTTCTCCTTGGACTCTTTTTCTCTCGTTTTTTCTTCTCTTCTCTCTTGTTTTTTTGCCATCCACTCCCTAAAGTCCATGTTTAAGTTTTCTAGAGTGTAATCTTTAGAAATATTTCTTTGGTTTACACTCTTGTTTGATGAATAACTATGAGCACTAGAGTGGGTGTGTGATGTCATTGTGCTTGAATTTCTAAGAGGAAAAAGGTGGCTAAAAAATTTTCACAAACAAACACTCCTCTCTTTTTGTGTTTTCTTGCCTAAAATGGCTTGATGAGTCTTTGGAACTCTTTAGCCTTCTAAGCGCTTTGAATAAGAAAAATAAAGCAAGAATTTTAAAGCAAAAATTCAAAAGAGAAGGGATCTAAAGCGAGCTCCTAAGGTGTTGAAGGAAGTGTACCACTTCTTCCTTCTTCACCTAATTTTCGAGAAACTAAAAAATTGATTAAATTTTATTACAACCAAAGGGAGGGCCTTAAGGGCACTCAAACTCCCAACTAAAAAATTAATACACCCAAATTAAAGAAAAAGTAAAGTCTTCAAAAAATGATTCTCCAAATGCTCCCTCAAATCAAATTCTTCACGGCTAGGTGTATTTCCTTTTGAGGTGATCCCTTAGGCTCTTAGTCCAACCTTCCAAAATATGCTACCCTTGTGGTAAGCTCCTTTTTCAAGCTTTCTCCCAAAAGTGACACTAACACACAAACCAAAGAAACCAAAAGTAGCAACGAGAGGTGCGAATAGAAACTCAAAAAACAATAAAAGATAACACAATCAAAAGGACACTTAACCAAATGGTAAGAGTATATAAAACAAACTAGAAAGATGATTTAAAATACAAGCAACAACTAAAAGGTAAACAAAAGAAAGAGAGCACACAATGGAATACCTAAGAATGGCACTAGATTAAAGAGTAGAAGAACACAAATATCAAGTTCTAGTGTACCAAAAGTAATAAAATTTCTTTTAAGGTTCCAAGTTCAAAGTTGAAGCACTTTCTAATTTTAGGTTAGGTACATCAAATGAATTTTTTTCAAACTTTCTTTTCTTTTGTTTGTTGTCTTTTTTTTTTTTTTTTGAATCCTTCGTTGTTTTTTTTTTGTATTTTATTTTAGACTTTGTTTTCTTGTTTGTTTTTTTTTGAATATTTACTAGATGCACCTAAATTGATTGTGAATTTAGTGCTTGATAAAAAAGAGTTATGTGCTTGGAACAATAAAGAAAATTAAAAGCAACAATTTAGGTACTACTAGAAATGACTTCAAAATGCAAAGTAGCTATAGATGTGTTAATGGTTTAGTAGTTTGGTGTGCCACTGGACTCAAGCTTTGTTAAGATTTTAGTAATTTGTTGAACACAAATACCAAACTTATAGCTTAAGTGAAAGCACCCACAAACAAGAACTACCTTTACCACACAAATGAGCTACAAATTATACGTATAAGGAAAATAAAGACAAAGGAAATTGAGCAACTATTTTTGAATTTTTTTTTTAAGAATATGCTTGAAACTAAAAGCACATGAACTTCTAAAGAGACTTAGACATGAGGTATAACCCTCTATGTTGCTCAATTTAAGAAGTTTCAAATTTTTTTTTGTAAAAACAAAAGAGGCTAAACTTAAAAGGAATTAATAGACAAAATGGGAAACTATAAACATGACTTATAGACAACTACACAAGAGTATAAAAGTGAAAAATAAAAGCTAAAAATAAAGCAAAAACAAGGCAACTAGGTGCAAGGAAACACAAGAATTTGGTCTAAATTTCTTGACCACAAGGTTGTGGAATTCACCACAACGGCATGGATTTTTAGCAAGAAATTCTCAAAACCAAAATTCAAGCAAGAAAGCACCCAACTCAAAGCTTAAGCGGAAATTAATGAATATGGGAGAGACGTAGATGCAAAGAAAAGAACAATATAAATTGCATCAAGCAAAAAATAAATGGTGCAAATAAACTATAACTCAAAACAATAAACTCAAGACATAAATGGAAATGATAAACAATAATGGAAAGCTAGAAAAAATTGCGGAAATTAAAGATAAAATAAAATAGGAAAACGGAAAGAAAAAATAAATGAGATAGGAAGAGAGTTTAGACCTCTAGAACCAATGCTCTAGATACCAAATGATGCATGCCTCCCTTGATCTTTTTCTAGAGGTTTTCTTCTTTGGTGAAATGGTTTGTGGAGAGGTAAGAAGTGAGGTGGTTTTAGGCGCCACTTAAGGTAAGATAAGCCTAAGAGGGAAAGTTTGCCACAAGGGATGGAACCCTTGATAAAAACCTAAGGAACTCTCAAAGAGAGAAGGGTGGACACTAAGAGAATTTTGGCCAACTCAAGGTTTTTTCCATTCAATCAAGTGTAAAAAAATCAAGAGTGTGAAGGAGCACCTTTTTATAGAGGGAGCTAACCTCTTGGACAAGTCATGAAGGAAATGAAGGGCTAGGATTAAAAGGAGTCATCCAAGGGAGGAGGATTGAAGCCCAAAGTCCAATCAATACCCTCCTTTAGATGAGAATTGGTGCCCAAGCTACCTCATCCAAGGGCCAAGATTACTCCTGATGAGGACATCAAGCTTGAAGGACTTGGAGGACCTATGACAAAGGCAAGGACAAGAAGAGCTAAGGAAGGTATTAACAAGTATTGGCAGCCCTTTTGCAAAAAGAGTCAAACATTGAAGAAATAAAGTTTAAAATTGTTAATTGTCTCAGGACTGAAGAGAGCAATGCTTGACCTTAATGGAAGAGAAGTTTGAAATAAATTAAACTCATTTTCTTGGAGTTTACTTAGTTAATGGTGGGCAACCAGAATTGTCTAATTAAAGTTGCAGCCACCTAGGTTATCAATTATAATTAGTATACGTGTTTAATTTACTTTGGCAGTTACACTTTGTTATTAAGCTGCCCATTATTAGTTAACTTCAGCTGAATTTAGAAAGCCACTAAACCTACACAAGCTGAGTTTATTAGGCATATAAATTTGGGCAAGACTGAGATGTAAGGCAGAATATTTTGGAAATAAAAAAACTAGTTGAGTTTTCTCTCCTTTGGGTTCTTGACAATCCAAAATCTTTTGAGATTTATCAAAGGTAATTCACCCCTTTGTGTGTCGTAGACATATCTTCCATCCTTGGAAGTGTGGAGTCTATCAATTCCAATTCCATTTTCTGTCTTTTCCATTCATACTCAATTCTGGCCAGCAAACTCTATAACAGGAAAGTGCTACACTATTCAAAAACTCGTTTAATTGTTGAATTTCAAAAACTTTTAATTTCCATTCTGTGTCTAAAAGTTTGATAGTAATTCTATTCAGTTTATTTTTTTTTTGCAATTGTTTGCATTCCATGTTGATTAATTTTGTTAACGCGGCAAGCTAAATTCCTAGGGTCCTTTCAGAATCCTAAACTGACAGCGGATTCATATCATTTGGTATCAGAGCTTAGGTTTCTAGGAATTGCAAGGCTGCACTCCGGGTAATTTTTTTTTCCTTGATTCTTATCATCAATAATATTACCTTAATTGTCAATCAGTTAGGATGAACCATTGCAAAAGTTAAGCCCTTAAAAAAATCTGAGATTCTAAAAAAAAAAAAAAAAAAACAGGAAGAGGAATTTTGAAAATCTGAAGAAAAAAAAATATAGAGAAAAAAAAGAAGCAAAACAAAGAATGCAAATGTGTTTAAAAAAAATATATATATATAAAATTGGCTGAATGGTTCATGCTAGAAATTCTTCATTTTGAAGGTAATATTGTGTTTGATTTGAAAGAAAAATTACTGCACCTTGTTTGTTTACATTTCTGAAATTTTGGGCTGCACTTCTTGGTTACAAATTGTGTCAATTCCACTCTATTTTGGCTTCACATATACTGCACATTCTTGCTGGATTTTGCTGCACTTGTTAGTTTCATTTTAAGCCAAAATTTTATCCTCTGTTTGTGTCTTTACCTGTTAAAATTGGCTGCACAATTTTCTACTAAAAATTCTGGTTGTGGCTGTTTGTACCAATGTTTTTGTGTGCCCAGTTTTTGTCCATTTCTTTTCGTACTTCCTTTGTTTTATTTTGAGACAAATTTCTTCTGTCTTGTTGGTGTAAAAAAAAAAAAAAATTCCAGTGTTGTCCTAGTATTTGTTGCTTTCGTTGGGTTTCATTTTAGTCATTTTTGTTAGTTTTCTTGTGTCTTATTTGCCTGCACACAAGTTGGTGTTTGTCTTTGAGTTTTTCTCTTTTGGTTGTTAAGAACTTAAGGAGGAATAAAGAGGAAAAAGGCAAGAGAGTTTCATTATAGTAAAAGCCAATTTTTTTTTTTAGCGCAAACACTTGAGTGGGTGAGAACATTTTCAAACACCATATACATACTTTTTCTTGTGACATTTGACATGTTTATTTATCATGGCGGAAAGAAATAATAACAATGATCTTCAGCTTCAAATTGTTGCACTATCCCAGCATTTAGAGAGATTGATGAAGCAACAACAACATGAGTTCGATGAGAGGTTGGATCAGTTGGAGAATAGAACCCCACCAGTAGGAGGAGGAGGAGGAGGAAGGCCAAATAGAAATGAAGGAAGAATAGAAGGAGTGAAGTTGAATGTGCCTCCTTTCAAGGGTAGGAGTGATCCTGAGGCATACTTGGAGTGGGAGTTAAAAATTGAGCATGTGTTCTCTTGCAACAATTATAGTGAGAAGCAAAAGGTGAGACTTGCAGCTGCTGAATTTTCAGATTATGCTTTGATTTGGTGGAACAAGTTGCAAAGGGAGAGGATTAGAGATGAAGAGCCTATGGTGGACACTTGGACTGAAATGAAGAGGCTCATGAGGAAGCGGTATGTACCTTCTAGCTTCCATAGAGACTTAAAATTGAAACTTCAAAAATTGTCTCAAGGAAGCAAGGGAGTGGAGGAGTACTATAAGGAGATGGAGGTGATTATCATCCAAGCAAAAATTGAAGAAGATCCTGAGGTAACTATGGCTCGCTTCCTTAGTGGCTTAAATCATGATATTAGAGATGTTGTTGAGTTGTAGGAATTTGTAGAAATGGAGGATCTGTTGCATAAGGCCATTCAGGTAGAACAACAGTTAAAAAGAAAAAGTGCAACAAGAAGGAGTTCTACCAATTTTAATAATTCCAATTGGAAGGATAGGAGGAAAGAAGGAGCTGCCTCATCTAGTAATACAACACCTTCTAGCCATGGAAAAGCCCCTCAAAAGAAAGATGATAATCCACCTAAAAAGACTAGAGAAGTGAAGTGTTTCAAGTGCTTGGGCATGGGTCATTATGCCTATGAGTGTCCCACAAAGAAGATTGTTTTTCTCAAAGATAATGGGGAATACACAAGCCAATCAGAAGCTAGTGGTGGAGAAGAAGAGGAGAGTGATGGAGAATTGGCGGCTAATGAAGGAGAGTTGTACATGATTAGGAGACTGTTGGGAAGTCAAGTCAAGGCCGAAGATGCATCTCAAAGGGAGAACATCTTTCACACAAGATGTTCAGTCAATGGTAATGTTTGTTTGGTAATTATTGATGGAGGGAGTTGTACCAATGTGGTGAGTTCAAGATTAGTGTCAAAGATGAACATGGACACTACACCACATCCTAGACCATATAAACTCCAATGGCTTAGTGAAGGAGAAGAAGTTAAAGTGAAACAGCAAGCAGAGGTTCCTTTCTCCATTGGGAAGTATCAAGATAAGGTTTTATGTGATGTGGTTCCCATGGAGGCCAGCCATATCCTTTTAGGGAGGCTGTGGCAGTATGATACCAAAGCCATTCATGATGGTTTCACTAATAAAATTTCCTTCATGTATCAGGATAAAAAGGTGGTTCTTAAGCCTTTGTCTCCTAAAGAGGTATGTGAGGATCAATTAAAAATGAGAGAAAAGTTAACAAATGAGAGAAAGAGTGAAACACCTAAGAGGAAAAAGAGTGAAACACCTGAAAGAAAAAAGAGAGAAAAGAATAAGAGTGAAACACTTGAGGGCAAGCAGCTGTGTTTAGCAAGAGAAAGGGAGGTAAGGAGGGTGCTTTGCGCAAGACAGCCCCTCTACTTATTGCTTTGTCAAAATCAAATTTTGTATGCTAACCAGTTTGACAAGTTTGAATTGCCTTCTTGTATTGAGTCTCTTTTGCAGGATTTTGAGGATGTGTTTCCAGCAAATGTACCTGATGGCTTGCCACCTGTGAGGGGAATTGAGCATCACATTGATCTCATTCCAGGAGCTTCTTTGCCTAATCGTCCAGCTTATAGGAGCAACCCACAGGAGACCAAAGAGATCGAAAGGCAAGTTACTGAACTCATGAGCAAAGGGTGGGTAAGAGATAGCATGAGTCCATGTGTTGTACCTGTGATTCTAGTACCCAAGAAGGATGGTTCATGGAGGATGTGTTCTGATTGTAGAGCCATAAACAACATCACCATCAAATATAGACATCCAATTCCCAGGTTAGATGATCTTCTTGATGAACTATATGGTGCATGTGTGTTTTCTAAAATTGATCTGAAAAGTGGCTATAATCAGATTAGGATTAGAGAAGGAGATGAATGGAAAACTGCTTTTAAGACTAAATATGGATTGTATGAGTGGCTGGTTATGCCCTTTGGTTTGACAAATGCACCTAGTACTTTCATGAGATTAATGAATCATGTCTTAAGAGAGTTTATTGGAAAATTTGTTGTGGTGTACTTTGATGATATTCTGATCTATAGCACTAGTCTTGAATTGCATGTTGAACATTTGCGAGCTGTTATGAATGTGCTTAGAAAAGAACAATTGTATGCCAATTTGGACAAATGCATTTTTTGTACTGATCATGTAGTATTCCTAGGCTTTGTTGTTAATGCTAAAGGGGTACAGGTTGATGTGGAAAAGGTTAAGGCCATCCAAGAATGGCCTACACCTAAAACCGTGAGTGAGGTGAGGGGATTTCATGGTTTAGCAAGTTTCTACAGGAGATTTGTTAAAGATTTTAGTACTGTGGCTGCACCTCTAAATGAAATTGTTAAAAAAAATGTGGGTTTTAAATGGGGAGAGAAACAAGAAGAGGCCTTTGCTGCCCTTAAGCATAAGCTTGTTAATGCACCTATTCTTGCCATGCCTAATTTTGCAAAATCATTTGAAATTGAATGTGATGCATCAAATGTGGGTATTGGGGCTGTTTTATTGCAAGATGGTCATCCAATTGCTTATTTCAGTGAAAAGTTAAGTGGGGCTGCCCTTAACTATTCTACTTATGATAAGGAATTATATGCGTTGGTGAGGGCTTTAAAAAGATGGCAGCATTATCTGTTACCCAAGGAATTTGTCATTCATAGCGACCATGAGTCTTTAAAATATTTAAAGGGTCAAGGTAAGCTTAATAAGAGGCATGCTAAGTGGGTAGAATTTTTAGAACAATTTCCATATGTTATCAAGCATAAAAAGGGAAAAAGGGAACGTAGTGGCTGATGCGCTTTCTAGGAGGCATGATTACTTTCTATGCTTGAGACTAAATTGTTTGGTCTTGAATCTTTGAAAGATATGTATAAACATGATGTGGATTTTGCTGAAATATTTGCTGCATGTGAAAAGCTTTCTGAAAATGGATATTATAGGCATAATGGATTTTTGTTTAAAGCCAATAAATTGTGTGTGCCTAAATGTTCCATTAGAGAGTTGCTTGTAAGTGAATCACATGAGGGGGGTTTGATGGGTCATTTTGGGGTTCAAAAGACTTTGGAAATTTTGCAAGAGCATTTCTTTTGGCCTCACATGAAACGATATGTGCATAAGTTTTGTGACCACTGCATTGTGTGTAAAAAGGCCAAATCTAAGGTTAAGCCTCTGGATTGTATACTCCTTTGCCTGTTCCTGAATATCCTTGGACTGACATTTCTATGGACTTTGTTTTGGGGTTGCCTAAAACAAAGAATGGAAAGGATTCTGTGTTTGTTGTTGTTGATAGGTTTTCTAAGATGGCACATTTCATTCCTTGCAAAAAGGTGGATGATGCTAGCCATGTGGCTGATTTATTTTTCAAGGAAATAGTGAGACTTCATGGACTGCCAAGGAGCATTGTGAGTGATAGGGATGCAAAATTCCTTAGTCACTTTTGGAGGACCTTGTGGGGTAAAATTGGTACTAAATTGTTGTTTTCTACTACTTGCCACCCACAAACTGATGGTCAAACTGAGGTAGTCAATAGGACTTTAGGCACATTGCTTAGGACTGTTTTAAAGAAAAATCTTAAGTCTTGGGAAGCATGTTTGCCTCATGTTGAGTTTGCTTATAATAGGGTTGTCCATAGCACGACTAATTGTTCTCCGTTTGAAATTGTGTATGGGTTCAATCCTTTGACTCCTCTTGATTTGTTGTCCATGCCTAACATTTCTATGTTTAAGCATAATGAAGCACAAGCTAAAGCTGAGTATGTGAAGAAGCTGCATGAGCAAGTGAAGGCTCAAATTGAAAAGAAAAATGAGAGTTATGCAAGGCAAGCTAACAAGGGTAGGAAGAAGGTCGTGTTCCAACCTGGTGATTGGGTTTGGATACACATGAGAAAGGAAAGGTTCCCTAAACAAAGAAAGTCAAAACTCCAACCAAGGGGAGATGGTCCTTTCCAAGTTCTAGAAAAGATCAATGACAATGCCTATAAGATTGATCTTCCAGATGAGTATAATGTTAGTGCTACTTTTAATGTGTCTGATTTAACTCTCTTTGATGCAGATGAAGATGCTATTGATTTGGGGACAAATCCTCTTCAAGAGGGGGGGAGTGATGAGGACATCAAGCTTGAAGGACTTGGAGGACCTATGACAAAGGCAAGGACAAGAAGAGCTAAGGAAGCTATTCAACAAGTATTGGCAGCCCTTTTGCAAAAAGAGTCAAACATTGAAGAAATAAAGTTTAAAATTGTTAATTGTCTCAGGACTGAAGAGAGCAATGCTTGACCTTAATGGAAGAGAAGTTTGAAATAAATTAAACTCATTTTCTTGGAGTTTACTTAGTTAATGGTGGGCAACCAGAATTGTCTAATTAAAGTTGCAGCCACCTAGGTTATCAATTATAATTAGTATACGTGTTTAATTTACTTTGGCAGTTACACTTTGTTATTAAGCTGCCCATTATTAGTTTTTATTATTTTGTAACTTCAGCTGAATTTAGAAAGCCACTAAACCTACACAAGCTGAGTTTATTAGGCATATAAATTTGGGCAAGACTGAGATGTAAGGCAGAATATTTTGGAAATAAAAAAACTAGTTGAGTTTTCTCTCCTTTGGGTTCTT
The DNA here is from genome assembly GCA_037954015.1 of Psophocarpus tetragonolobus. NCBI lineage: Eukaryota > Viridiplantae > Streptophyta > Magnoliopsida > Fabales > Fabaceae > Psophocarpus > Psophocarpus tetragonolobus. Next base: position 22,610,440 of record CM075694.1, read on the forward strand.
GACAATCCAAAATCTTTTGAGATTTATCAAAGGTAATTCACCCCTTTGTGTGTGTAATCTCGTAGACATATCTTCCATCCTTGGAAGTGTGGAGTCTATCAATTCCAATTCCATTTTCTGTCTTTTCCATTCATACTCAATTCTGGCCAGCAAACTCTATAACAGGAAAGTGCTACACTATTCAAAAACTCGTTTAATTGTTGAATTTCAAAAACTTTTAATTTCCATTCTGTGTCTAAAAGTTTGATAGTAATTCTATTCAGTTTATTTTTTTTTTTGCAATTGTTTGCATTCCATGTTGATTAATTTTGTTAACGCGGCAAGCTAAATTCCTAGGGTCCTTTCAGAATCCTAAACTGACAGCGGATTCATATCAACTCCTTTATTAGTTTTGGGTTTTATTTAGCAAAAGAGGGTGTAGTTATCAAACTACCCCCTTATTTCCTAAATAAAGGCCCAAAAGCTAATCTTACCCCTTCTTATTACTAAGACACCTCCTAGAAAATTAAATGGACTAATACATGTCCAAAATAAAATCCTAGGTTCCTAAAATAAAAATTACAAGTAAATAAGTCATAGCTTGCATAACTTGATGGTCATATGGAGGTGAGATCTTCCTCCCTCTACTCTAGCCATGTCTTCTTCTATTCTTCTAGCCATGGCCCTAGTGATAGGGCCCTTGCTTGGGGAGAATGCATCAATCTCCTTCTTCTTCTTCCTTTCCTTCGTCATATCCCTCTTTTTCTACTTTTTCTGTTTCCACTTGCATTTCTACCTCTTGTTCTCCTTCTTCCACCTCTTCTCCATCATCCCCACTCCTTCAACTACTTCTTCCTCTTCCTCTTGTTCACCTTCTTCCACTTCTACTACATCCACTTGTTCTTCTTCTTCCCTCTCTTCTCCTTCTTGCCCTTCTTCTGCCTACAGTACTTCTTCTTCATCCGCTTCTTCTTCTCCTCCTTGTTCCAGTTCTTCTTCATCCCCTTTCCTTCCATCGCTTCTTCTTTCTCTTCTTTTTCCCATTCTTCCACTTCTTCTTCTTCTTCCTATTGTTCTTCTTCTCCAACTTGCACTTCTTCCTTTTCTTCTCGTTATTCCACTTCTTCTTCTTCCTCTTCTTCTCCTTCTGCCAGCTCTTCTTCCTTCTCCCGTTCTCCTTCTTCAACATCTTCTTCTTCATCTCCTTTCATTCCACTACTTCCTCGTATTCCTCCTATTCTCTCCTTCTACCATTTCTTCTACTTCTACTTGTTGTTTTTGTTCATTTTCGTCTCCTTCTTCCGCTTCTTCTGCTTACACTTCTTCTTCTTCCTCTTCTTCCATTTCTTCTCCTTCCACAACTTCTTCTTCTTTCCTTTCCGTCTTCTCCTAACTCTTTTTCTCCATCCCCCACTTCTGTTGCTTCTCATTGTTGCTCTTCCTCTTCTTCTCCTTCCCCCAAATCTTATGCTTACACTTCTTCTTCTTCTTCCTCTTCTCCTCCAAATTCCACTTCTTCTGCTTCTTCTTCCCTTCCCTTCCCCTCCTTCTTCCTTTTGCTCCTTTTCTCCTTGTTCCAATTCTTCTTCTTCATCTCACCTCCTTCCACTACTTCTTCTTCCTCCTCTTGTTCACCTTCTTCACTTTTCACATCTTCTTCTTCTTCCTTTTCTTCTCCTTCTTCCACTTCTTCTAGTTACTCTCCTTCTTCTTCCTCTTCTTATCTTTCTTCCACTTCTCCTGCCTCCTCTTGTTCTCTTTCTTCCACTTCTTCTTTATCCTCTCCTTTCCTTTCTTTTCTTCCTCTTCATCTCCTTCTTTTTCTTCCTTTCCTTCGTCATATCCCTCTTTTTCTCCTTCGTCTGCTTCCACTTGTATTTCTACCTCTTGTTCTCCTTGTTCCACTTGTTCTCCATCATCCCCACTCCTTCAACTACTTCTTCTTCTTCCCCTTGTTCACCTTCTTCCACTTCTACTACATCCACTTTTTCTTCTTCTTCCCTCTCTTCTCCTTCTTGCCCTTCTTCTGCCTACACTACTTCTTCTTCATCCGCTTCTTCTTCTCCTCCTTGTTCCAGTTCTTCTTCATCCCCTTTCCTTCCATTGCTTCTTCTTTCTCCTCTTTTTCCCATTCTTCCACTTCTTCTTCTTCTTTCTATTGTTCTCCTTCTCCAACTTGCACTTCTTCCTTTTCTTCTCGTTATTCCACTTCTTCTTCTTCCTCTTCTTCTCCTTCTGCCACCTCTTCTTCCTTCTCCCGTTCTCCTTCTTCAACATCTTCTTCTTCATCTCCTTTCATTCCACTACTTCCTCGTATTCCTCCTATTCTCTCCTTCTACCATTTCTTCTACTTCTACTTCTTGTTCTTCTTCATTTTCGTCTCCTTCTTCCGCTTCTTCTGCTTACACTTCTTCTTCTGCCTCTTCTTCCATTTCTTCTCCTTCCACAACTTCTTCTTCTTTCCTTTCCGTCTTCTCCTAACTATTTTTCTCCATCCCCCACTTCTGTTGCTTCTCATTGTTGCTCTTCCTCTTCTTCTCCTTCCCCCAAATCTTATGCTTACACTTCTTCTTCTTCTTCCTCTTCTCCTCCAGATTCCACTTCTTCTGCTTCTTCTTCCCTTCCCTTCCCCTCCTTCTTCCTTTTGCTCCTTTTCTCCTTGTTCCAATTCTTCTTCTTCATCTCACCTCCTTCCACTACTTCTTCTTCCTCCTCTTGTTCACCTTCTTCACTTTCCACATCTTCTTCTTCTTCCTTTTCTTCTCCTTCTTCCACTTCTTCTAGTTACTCTCCTTCTTCTTCCTCTGCTTATCTTTCTTCCACTTCTTCTGCCTCCTCTTGTTCTCTTTCTTCCACTTCTTCTTTATCCTCTCCTTTCCTTTCTTTTCTTCCTCTTCATCTCCTTCTTCTTCTTCCTTTCCTTCGTCATATCCCTCTTTTTCTCCTTCGTTTGCTTCCACTTGTATTTCTACCTCTTGTTCTCCTTGTTCCACTTGTTCTCCATCATCCCCACTCCTTTAACTACTTCTTCTTCTTCCCCTTGTTCACCTTCTTCCACTTCTACTACATCCACTTGTTCTTCTTCTTCCCTCTCTTCTCCTTCTTGCCCTTCTTCTGCCTACACTACTTCTTCTTCCTCCCCTTCTTCTTCTCCTCCTTGTTCCACTTCTTCTTCATCCCCTTTCCTTCCATTGCTTCTTCTTTCTCCTCTTTTTCCCATTCTTCCACTTCTTCTTCTTCTTTCTATTGTTCTCCTTCTCCAACTTGTACTTCTTCCTTTTCTTCTCGTTATTCCACTTCTTCTTCTTCCTCTTCTTCTCCTTCTACCACCTCTTCTTCCTTCTCCCGTTCTCCTTCTTCAACATCTTCTTCTTCATCTCCTTTCATTCCACTACTTCCTCCTATTCCTCTTATTCTCTCCCTCTACCACTTCTTCTACTTCTACTTCTTGTTCTTCTTCATTTTCGTCTCCTTCTTCTGCTTCTTCTTCTTACACTTCTTCTTCTGCCTCTTCTTCCATTTATTCTCCTTCCACAACTTCTTCTTTTTCCCTTTCCATCTTCTCCTTCCTCTTTTTCTCCATCCCCCACTTCTGTTGCTTCCCATTGTTGCTGTTCCTCTTCTTCTCCTGCCCCTAAATCTTATGCTTACACTTCTTCTTCATCTTCTTCCTCTTCTCCTCCAGCTTCCACTTCTTCTGCTTCTTCTTCCCTTCCCTTCCCCTCTTTCTTCCTTTTCCTCCTTTTTTCCTTGTTCCAAGTCTTCTTCTTCATCTCACCTCCTTCCACTACTTCTTCTTCCTCCTCTTGTTGACCTTCTTCACTTTCCACATCTTCTTCTTCTTCCTTTTCTTCTCCTTCTTCCACTTCTTCTAGTTACTCTCCTTCTTCTTCCTCTTCTTATCTTTCTTCCACTTCTCCTGCCCTCTCTTGTTCTCTTTCTTCCGCTTCTTTTTCATCCTCTCCTTTCCATTCTTTTCTTCCTCTTCATCTCCTTCTTCTTCTTCCTTTCCTTCGTCATATCCCTCTTTTTCTCCTTCTTCTGCTTCCACTTGCATCTCTACCTCTTGTTCTCCTTCTTCCACTTCTTCTCCATCATCCCCACTCCTTCAACTACTTCTTCTTCTTCCTTTTGTTCACCTTCTTCCACTTCTACTACATCCACTTGTTCTTCTTCTTCCCTCTCTTCTCCTCCTTGCCCTTTTTCTGCCTACACTACTTCTCCTTCCTCCCCTTCTTCTTCTCCTCCTTGTTCCACTTCTTCTTCATCCCCTTTCCTTCAATTGCTTCATCTTCCTCCTCTTTTTCTTATTCTTCCACTTCTTCGTCTTCTTCCTATTGTTTCCCTCTTCCACTTGCACTTCTTCCTTTTCTTCTCGTTCTTCCACTTCTTCTTCTTCCTGTTCTTCTCCTTCTGCCACCTCTTCTCACTCCTCCCGTTCTCCTTCTTCCATTTCTTATTCTTCATCTCCTTTCATTCCACTACTTCCTCTTATTCCTCTTATTCTCTCCTTCTACCACTTCTTCTACTTCTACATGTTGTTCTTCTTCATTTTCGTCTCCTTCTTCTGCTCTTCTGCTTAACCTTCTTCTTCTGCCTCTTCTTCCATTTCTTCTCCTTCCACAACTTCTTCTTCTTTCCTTTCTGTCTTCTCCTTCCGCTTTTTCTCCATCCCTCACTACTGTTGCTTCCCATTGTTGCTCTTCCTCTTCTTCTCCTTCCCCCAAATCTTATGCTTACACTTCTTCTTCTTCTTCCTCTTCTCCTCCGAATTCCACTTCTTCTGCTTCTTCTTCCCTTCCCTTCACCTCCTTCTTTCTTTTCCTCCTTTTCTCCTTGTTCCAATTCTTCTTCTTCATCTCACCTCCTTCCACTACTTCTTCTTCATCTCACCTTCTTCTTCTTCTTTACTTTCCACATCTTCTTCTTCTTCCTTTTCTTCTCCATCATCCCCACTCCTTCAACTACTTCTTCTTCTTACTTTTGTTCACCTTCTTCCACCTCTAATACATCCATTTGTTCCTCTTCTTATCTTTCTTCCACTTCTCATGCCTCCTCTTGTTCTCTTTCTTCCGCTTCTTCTTCATCCTCTCCTTTCCTTTCTTTTCTTCCTCTTGATCTCCGTCTCCTTCTTCCGCTTCTTCTGCTTACACTTCTTCTTCTTCCATTTCTTCTCCTTCCACAACTTCTTCTTTCCTTTCCGTCTTCTCCTACCTCTTTTTCTCCATCCCCCACTTCTGTTGCTTCCCATTGTTGCTCTTCGTCTTCTTCTCCTTCCCCCAAATCTTATCCCTACATTTCTTCTTCTTCTTCCTCTTGTTCACCTTCTTCCACCTCTAATACATCCACTTGTTCTTCTTCTTCCCTCTCTTATCCTTCTTGCCGTTCTTCTGCCTACGCTACTTCTTCTTCCTCTCCTTCTTCTTCCTCCCCTTCTTCCTCATCCCTTTTCCTTCCATTGCTTCTTCTTCCTCCTCTTTTTCTCATTCTTCCACTTCTTCTTCTTCTTCCTATTGTTCTCCTTCTTCCACTTGAAGTTCTTCCTTTTCTTCTCGTTCTTCCACTTCTTGTTCTTCCTCTTCTTCTCCTTCTGCCACCTCTTCTCCCTCGTCCTGTTCTCCTTCTTCCACTTCTTCTTCTTCATCTACTTCCATTCCACTACTTCCTCCTATTCCTCTTATTCTCTCCTTCTACCACTTCTTCTACTTCTACTTGTTGTTCTTCTTCATTTTCGTCTCCTTCTTCTGCTTCTTCTGCTTACACTTCTTTTTCTTCCTCTTCTTCCATTTCCTCTCCTTCCACAACTTCTTCTTCTTTCCTTTCCGTCTTCTCCTTCCTTTTTTTCTCCATCCCCCACTTCTTTTGCTTCCCATTCTTGCTCTTCCTCTTCTTCTCCTTCCCCCAAATCTTATGCTTACACTTCTTCTTCTTCTTCCTCTTCTCCTCCAGATTCCACTTCTTCTGCTTCCTTTTCCCTTCCCTTCCCCTCATTCTTACTGTTCCTCCTTTTCTCCTTGTTCCAATTCGTCTTCTTCATCTCACCTCCTTCCACTACTTCTTCTTCCTCCTCTGGTTCACCTTCTTCAACTTCTTCACTTTCCACATCTTCTTCTTCTTCCTTTTCTTCTCCTTCCTCCACTTCTTCTAGTTAGTCCACTTCTCCTGCCTCCTCTTGTTCTCTTTCTTCCACTTCTACTTCATCCTCTCCTTTCCTTTCTTTTCTTCCTCTTCATCTCCTTCTTCTTCTTCCTTTCCTTCGGCATATCCCTATTTTTCTCCTTCTTCCGGTTCCACTTGCATTTCTACCTCTTCTTCTCCTTCTTCCACTTCTTCTCCATCATCCCCACTCCTTCAACTACTTCTTCTTCTTCCTCTTGTTCACCTTCTTCCACCTCTACTACATCCACTTGTTCTTCTTCTTCCCTCTCTTCTCGTTCTTGCCCTTCTTCTGCCTACACTACTTCTTCATCCTCCCCTTCTTCTTCTCCTCCTTGTTCCACTTCTTCTTCATCCCCTTTCCTTCCATTGCTTCTTCTTCCTCCTCTTTTTCTCATTCTTCCATTTCTTCTTCTTCTTCCTATTGTTCTCTTTCTTCCACTTGCACTTCTTCCTTTTCTTCTCGTTGTTCCACTTCTTCTTCTTCCTCTTCTTCTCCTTCTGCCACCTCTTCTCCCTCCTCTCGTTCTCCTTCTTCCACTTCTTCTTCTTTCCTTTCCGTCTTCTCCTTCCTCTTTTTCTCCATCCCCCACTTCTTTTGCTTCCCATTCTTGCTCTTCCTCTTGTTCTCCTTCCCCCAAATCTTATGCTTACACCACTTCTTCTTCTTCCGATTCTCCTCCAGATTCCACTTCTTCTTCCCTTCCCCTCCTTCTTCCTTTTCCTCCTTTTCTGCTTGTTCCAATTCTTCTTCTACATGTCACCTCCTTCCACTACTTCTTCTTCCTCCTCTTGCTCACCTTCTTCAACTTCTTCACTTTCCACATCTTCTTCTTCTTCCTTTTCTTCTCCTCCTTCCACTTCTTCTACTTCATCTCCTTTCATTCCACTACCTCCTCCTATTCCTCTTATTCTCTATTTCTACCACTTCTTCTACTTCTACTTGTTGTTCTTCTTCATTTCCGTCTCCTTCTTTTGCTTACGCTTCTTCTTCTTCCATTTCTTCTTCTTGCACAACTTCTTCTTCTTTCCTTTCCGTCTTCTCCTTCCTCTTTTTCTCCATCCCCCACTTCTATTGCTTCCCATTGTTGCTCTTCCTCTTCTTCTCCTTCCCCCAAATCTTATGCTTACACTTCTTCTTCTTCTTCCTCTTCTTCTCCACATTCCACTTCTTCTGCTTCTTCTTCCCTTTCCTTCCCCTCCTTCTTCCTTTTACTCGTTTTCTCCTTGTTCCAATTGTTCGTCTTCATCTCACCTCCTTCCACTACTTCTTCTTCATCTCACTTTCTTCTTCTTCTTTACTTTCCACATCTTCTTCTTCTTCCTTTTCTTCTCCTTCTTCCACTTCTTCTAGTTACTCTCCTTCTTCTTCCTCTTCTTATCTTTCTTCCACTTCTTCTGCCTCATCTTGTTTTCTTTCTTCCACTTCTTCTTCATCCTCTCATTTCCTTTCTTTTCTTCCTCTTCATCTGCTTCTTCTTCTTCCTTTCCTTCGTCATATCCCTCTTTTTCTCCTTCTTCTGCTTCCACTTGCATTTCTACCTCTTGTTCTCCTTTTTCCACTTCTTCTCCATCATCCCCACTCCTTCAACTATTCTTCTTCTTCCTCTTGTTCACCTTCTTCCACCTCTAATACATCCACTTGTTCTTCTTGTTCCCTCTCTTCTCCTTCTTGCCGTTCCTCTGCCTACACTACTTCTTCTTCCTCCCCTTCTTCTTCTACTCCTTGTTCCACTTCTTCTTCATCCTTTTTCCATCCATTGCTTCTTCTTCCTCCTCTTTTTTTGATTGTTCCACTTCTTCTTCTTCTTCCTATTATTCTCCTTCTTGCACTTGCACTTCTTCCTTTTCTTCTCGTTCTTCCACTTCTTCTTCTTCCTCTTCTTCTCCTTCTACCCCTTCCTCTCACTTCTATTTGTTCTTCTTCCTCTTCTTCTTCTTCCTCTTCTTCTTATTGGTCTCGTTCTTCCACTTCTTCTTCTTCCTCTTCTTCTCCTTCTGCCACATCTTCTCCCTCCTCCGGTTCTCCTTCTTCCACTTTTTCTTCTTCATCTCCTTTCATTCCACTACTTCTACCACTTCTTTTACTTGTACTTATTGCTCTTCTTTATTTTTGTCTCCTTCTTCCGCTTCTTCTACTTACACTTCTTCTTCTTCCGTTTCTTCTCCTTCGACAACTTCTTCTTCTTTCCGTTCCGTCTTCTCCTTTCTCTTTTTTTCCATCCCCCACTTCTGTTGCTTCCCATTGTTGCTCTTCCTCTTCTTCTCCTTCCCCCAAATCTTATGCTTACACTTCTTCTTCTTCTTCCTCTTCTCCTCCACATTCCACTTCTTCTGCTTCTTCTTCCCTTCCCTTCCCCTCCTTCTTCCTTTTGCTCCTTTTCTCCTTGTTCCAATTCCTCTTCTTCATCTCACCTCCTTCCACTACTTCTTCTTCCTCCTCTTGTTCACCTTCTTCACTTTCCACATCTTCTTCTTCTTCCTTTTCTTCTCCTTTTTCCACTTCTTCTAGTTACTCTCCTTCTTCTTCCTCTTCTTATCTTTCTTCCACTTCTCCTGCCTCCTCTTGTTCTCTTTCTTCCACTTCTTCTTCATCCTCTCCTTTCCTTTCTTTTCTTCCTCTTCATCTCCTTCTTCTACCTCCTTTCCTTCTTCATATCCATATTTTTCTCCTTCTTCTGCTTCCACTTGCATTTCTACCTCTTGTTCTCCTTCTTCCACTTCTTCTCCATCATCCCCACTCCTTCAACTACTTCTTCTTCTTCCTCTTGTTCACCTTCTTCCACTTCTACTACATCCACTTGTTCTTCTTCTTCCCTCTTTTCGCCTTCTTGCCCTTCTTCTGCCTACACTACTTCTTCTTCCTCCCTTTCTTCTTCTCCTCCTTGTTCCACTTTTTCTTCATCCCGTTTCCTTCTATTGGTTCTTCTTCCTCCTCTTTTTCTCATTCTTCCACTTCTTCTTCTTCTTCCTATTGTTCTCCTTCTTCCACTTGCAGTTCTTCCTTTTCTTCTCGTTCTTCCACTTCTTTTTCTTCCTCTTCTTCTCCTTCTGCCACCTCTTCTCCCTCCTCCCGTTCTCCTTCTTCCACTTCTTCTTCTTCATCTCCTTTCATTCCACTACTTCCTCCTATTCCTCTTATTCTCTCCTTCTACCACTTCTTCTACTTCTACTTGTTGTTCCTCTTCATTTTCGTCTCCTTCTTCCGCTTCTTCTGCTTACACTTCTTCTTCTTCCTCTTCTTCCATTTCTTCTCCTTCCACAACTTCTTATTCTTTCCTTTCCGTCTTCTCCTTCTTCCTTTTCCTCCTTTTCTCTTTGTTCCAATTCTTCTTCTTCATCTCACCTCCTTCGACTACTTCTTCTTCATCCTCTCCTTTCCTTTCTTTTCTTCCTCTTCATCTCCTTCTTGTTCTTCCTTTCCTTCGTCATATCCCTCTTTTTCTCCTTCTTCTTGCTTCCACTTGCATTTCTACCTCTGGTTCTCCTTCTTCCACTTCTTTTCCATCATCCCCACTCCTTCAACTACTTCTTCTACGTCCTCTTGTTCACCTTCTTCCACTTTTACTACATCCACTTCTTCTTCTTCTTCCCTCTTTTCTCCTTCTTGCCATTCTTCTGCCTACACTACTTTTTCTTCATCCCCTTCTTCTTCTCCTCCTTGTTCCACTCCTTCTTCATCCCGTTTCCTTCCATTGCTTCTTCTTCCTCCTCTTTTTCTCAATCTTCCATTTCTTCTTCTTCTTCCTCTTCTTTTCCTTCTGCCACCTCTTCTCTTCCTCGCGTTCTCCTTCTTCCACTTCTTCTTCTTCATCTTGTTTCATTCCACTACTTCCTCCTATTCCTCTTATTCTCTCCTTCTACCACTTCTTCTACTTCTACTTGTTGTTCTTCTTCATTTTCGTCTTCTTCTTTCGCTTCTTGTGCTTACACTTCTTCTTCTTCCTCTTCTTCCATTTCTTCTCCTTCTTCTTTCCTTTCCGTCTTCTCCTTCCTCTTTTTCTCCATCCCCCACTTCTGTTGCTTCCCATTGTTGCTCTTCCTTCACTTCTCCTTCCCCCAAATCTTATGCTTGCACTTCTTCTTCTTCTTCCTCTTCTCCTCCAGCTTCCACTTCTTCTGCATCTTCTTCCCTTCCCTTCCCCTCCTTCTTCCTTTTCCTCCTTTTCTCCTTGTTCCAATTCTTCTTCATCATCTCACCTAGTTCCACTACTTCTGGTTCCTTCTCTTGTCCACCTTCTTCAACTTCTTCACTTTCCACATATTCTTCTTCTTCCTTTTCTTCTTCTTCTTCCACTTCTTCTACTTACTCTCCTTCTTCTTCCTCTTCTTATCTTTCTTCCACTTCTCCTGCCTGCTCTTGTTCTCTTTCTTCCACTTCTTCTTCATTCTCTCCTTTCCTTTCTTTTCTTCCTCTTCATCTCCTTCTTGTTCTTCCTTTCCTTCCTCATATCCCTCGTTTTCTCCTTCTTCTGCTTCCACTTGCATTTCTACCTCTTGTTCTCCTTCTTCCACTCCTTCTCCATCCTCCCCACTAATTCAACTACTTCTTCTTCTTCCTCTTGTTCACCTTCTTCTACTTCTACTACATCCACTTGTTCTTCTTCTTCCATCTCTTCTCCTTCTTGCCCTTCTTCTGCCTACACTACTTCTTCTTTGTCCCCTTCTTCTTCTCCTCCGTGTTCCACTTCTTCTTCATCCTCTTTCCTTCCATTGCTTCTTCTTCCTCCTATTTTTCTCATTCTTCCACTTCTTCTTCTTCTTCCTATTATTCTCCCTCTTCCACTTGCACTTCTTCCTTTTCTTCTCATTCTTCCACTTCTTCTTCTTCCTCTTCTTCTCCTTGTGCCACCTCTTCTCACTCCTCCCGTTATCCTTCTTCCATTCTTCTTCTTCATCTCCTTTCATTCCACTACTTCCTCCTATCCCTCTTATTCTCTCCTTCTACCACTTCTTCTACTTCTACTTGTTGTTCTTCTTCATTTTCGTCTTCTTCTTCCGCTTCTTCTGCTTACACTTCTTCTTCTTCCTCTTCTTCCATTTCTTCTCCTTCCACAACTTCTTCTTCTTTCCTTTCCGTCTTCTCCTTCCTCTTTTTCTCCAAACCCCACTTCTGTTGCTTCCCATTGTTGCTCTTCCTCTTCTTCTCCTTCCCCCAAATCCTATGCTCACACTTCTTCTTCTTCTTCCTCTTCTCCTCTGGATTCCACTTCTTCTGCTTCTTCTTCCCTTCCCTTCCCCTCCTTCTTCCTTTTCCTCCTTTTCTCCTTGTTCTAATTCTTCTTCTTCATCTCACCTTCTTCCATTACTTCTTTTTCCTCCTCTTGTTCACCTTCTTCAAGTTCTTCACTTTCCACATCTTCTTCTTCTTCCTTTTCTTCTCCTTCTTCCACTTCTTGTGGTTACTCAACTTCTTCTTCCTCTTCTTATCTTTCTTCCACTTCTCCTGGCTCCTCTTGTTCTCTTTCTTCAACTTCTTCTTCATCGTCTCCTTTCCTTTCTTTTCTTCCTCTTCATCTCCTTCTTCTTCTTCCTTTCCTTCGTCATATCCCTCTTTTTCTCGTTCTTCTGCTTCCAGTTGCATTTCTACCTCTGGTTCTCCTTCTTCCACTTCTTCTCCATCATCCCCACTAATTCAACTACTTCGTCTTCTTCCTCTTGTTCACCTTCTTGTACTTCTACTATATCCACTTGTTCTTCTTCTTCCCTCTCTTCTCCTTCTTGCGCTTCTTATCCCTACACTACTTCTTCTTCGTCCCCTTCTTCTTCTCCTCCTTGTTCCACTTCTTCTTTATCCCCTTTCTTTCCATTTCTTCTTCTTCCTCCTCTTTCTCCCATTCTTCCACTTCTTCTTCTTCTTCCTATTGTTCTCCTTCTTCCAATTTCACTTCTTCCTTTTCTTCTCGTTCTTCCACTTCTTCTTCTTCCTCTTCTTCTCCTTCTGCCACCTCTTCTCCCTCCTCCCGTTCTCCTTCTTCCACTTCTTCTTCTTCTTCTCCTTTCATTCGACTACTTCCTCCTATTCCTCTTATTCTCTCCTTCTACCACTTCTTCTACTTCTACTTGTTGTTCCCCTTCGCTTCTTCTGGTTACACTTCTTCTTCTTCCTCTTTTTCCATTTCTTCTCCTTCCACAACTTCTTCTTTCCTTAACATCTTCTCCTTCCTCTTTTTCTCCATCCCCCACTTCTGTTGCTTCCCATTGTTGCTCTTCCTTCGCTTCTCCTTCCCCCAAATCTTATGCTTACACTTCTTCTTCTTCTTCCTCTTCTCCTCCAGCTTCCACTTCTTCTGCTTCTTCTTCCCTTCCCTTCCTCTCCTTCTTCCTTTTCCTCCTTTTCTCCTTGTTCCAATTCTTCTTCTTCATCTCACCTCCTTCCACTACTTCTTCTTCCTCCTCTTGTTCACCTTCTTCAACTTCTTCACTTTCCACATCTTCTTCTTCTTCCTTTTCTTCTCCTTCTTCCACTTCTTCTAGTTAGTCTCCTTCTTCTTCCTCTTCTTATCATTCATCCGCTTCTCCTGCCTCCTCTTGTTCTCCTTCTTCCAGTTCTTCATCATCTCCTTTCCTTTCTTTTCTTCCTCTTCATCTCCTTCTTCTTCTTCCTTTCCTTCGTGATATCCCTCTTTTTCTCCTTCTTCTGCTTCCACTTGCATTTCAACCTCTTGTTCTCCTTCCTTCACTTCTTCTCCATCATCCCCACTCCTTCAACTAATTCTTCTTCTTCCTCTTGTTCACCTTCTTCCACTTCTACTACATCCACTTGTTCTTCTTCGTCCCTCTCTTCTCCTTCTTGCCCTTCTTCTGCCTACACTACTTCTTCTTCCTCCCCTTCTTCTTCCTATTGTTCTCCTTCTTCCACTTGCACTTCTTCCCTTTCTTGTCGTTCTTCTACTTCTTCTTCTTCCTCTTCTTCTCCTTCTGCCACCTCTACTCCCTCCTCCCGTTCTCCTTCTTCCCCTTCTTCTTCTTCTCCTTTCATTCCACTAGTTCCTTCTATTCCTCTTATTCTCTATTTCTACCACTTCTTCCACTTCTACTTGTTGTTCTTCTTCATTTTCGTCTCCTTCTTCCACTTCTTCTGCTTACACTTCTTCTTGTTCCTCTTCTTCCATTTCTTCTCCTTCCACAACTTCTTCTTCTTTCCTATCCGTCTTCTCCTTCCTCTTCTTCTCCATCCCCCACTTCTGTTGCTTCCCATTGTTGCTCTTCCTCTTCTTCTCCGTCCCCCAAATCTTATGCTTACACTTCTTCTTCTTCTTCCTCTTCTCCTCCAGATTCCACTTCTTCTTCCCTTCCCATCCCTTCTCCTCCTTCTTCCTTTTCCTCCTTTTCTCCTTGTTCCAATTCTTCTTCTTCATCTCACCTCCTTGCACTACTTATTCTTCCTCCTCTTGTTCACCTTCTTCACTTTCCACATCTTCTTCATCTTCCTTTTCTTCCCCTTCTTTCACTTCTTTTAGTTACTCTACTTCTTCTTCCTCTTCTTATCTTTGATCCACTTCTCCTGCCTCCTCTTGTTCTCTTTCTTCCACTTCTTCTTCATGCTCTTCTTTCCTTTCTTTTCTTCCTCTTCATCACCTTCTTCTTCTTTCTTTCCTTTGTCATATCCCTCTTTTTCTCCTTCTTCTGCTTCCACTTGCATTTCTACCTCTTGTTCTCCTTCTTCCACTTCTTCTCCATCATCCACACTCCTTCAACTACTTCTTCTTCTTCCTCTTGTTCACCTTCTTCCACTTGTACTACATCCACTTGTTCTTCTTCTTCCCTCTCTTCTCCTTCTTCCCCTTCTTCTGCCTACACTACTTCTTCTTCGTCCCCTTCTTCTTCTCCTCGTGGTTCTACTTCCTCTTCTTTCCCCTTTCCTTCCATTGCTTCTTCTTCCTCCTCTTTTTCTCATTCTTCCACTTCTTCCTATTGTTCTCCTTCTTCCACTTGCATTTCTTCCTTCTCTTCTCGTTCTTCCACTTCTTCTTCTTCCTCTTCTTCTCCTTTTGCCACCTGTTCTTCCTCCTCCCGTTATCCTTCCTCCACTTCTTCTTCATCTTCTTTCATTCCACTACTTCCTCTTATTCCCCTTATTCTCTCCTTCTACCACTTCTTCTACTTCTACTTGTTGTTCTTCTCCATTTTGCTCTCCTTCTTCCGCTTCTTGTGCTTACACTTCTTATTCTTCCTCTTCTTCCACAACTTCTTTTCTTTCCTTTTCGTCTTCTCCTTCCCCCATATCTTATGCTTACACTTCTTCTTCTTCTTCCTCTTCTCCTCCAGATTCCACTTCTTCTACTTCTTCTTCCCTTCCCTTCCCCTCCTTCTTCCTTTTCCTCCTTTTCTCCTTGTTCCAATTCTTCTTCTTCATCTCACCTCCTTCCACTACTTCTTCTTCCTCCTCTTGTTCACCTTCTTCAACTTCTTCACTTTCCACATCTTCTTCTGCTTCCTTTTCTTCTCCTTTGTCCACTTCTTCTAGTTACTCTCCTTCTTCTTCCTCTTCTTATTTAGAACTTATCAAGGAATTTTTCCTTGTGGCGTTCTCCTAGACTTATCAAGGGTAAATCACCACCCTTGTGGCGTCATATGACTTATCTTCCATCCTTGGAAGTGGCGTCATCTATCTTTTCGTTAAACCATTTTCATCCTTTCCATTTTCTTGTTTACCCAATTCTCATTGTTTTGTTAACTTATTACCTTCCAACCTAGATAGATTCGCAAAACGAATCCAACCCCTTTGGATTTATATCAGTCTGATATAAATTCAGAGGGGTTGGATTCGTTTTGCAAATCTATCTAGGTTGGAAGGTAATAAGTTAACAAAACAATGAGAATTGGGTAAACAAGAAAATGGAAAGGATGAAAATGGTTTAACGAAGGGATAAATGACGCCACTTCCAAGGATGGAAGATAAGTCATATGACGCCACAAGGGTGGTGATTTACCCTTGATAAGTCTAAGAGAACGCCACAAGGAAAAATTCCTTGATAAGTTCTAAAGAGAAATTCATCTCTCACAAAAGGGTAAAACCCAAATATAATTTCACTAATTCAATGGTTCTCCTTAGAGTACAATTCAGCCCCTATTTATAGAATTAGGTGACAGTTCAAAATCGTAACTCCCAAAAGAAAAATTAAATACTCTATTATCACGCAATTATCACACATTATTAATTGCATGTTACATTAATTCCTAAATTAATGAAACGTTACAAAAAATGAAAAGTCATTGTCTTCGGCATTCACATCATTCCCTCCTTCTTCGAAAAGATTCGTCCCCGAATCTATGACTTTATTTTCCTACAAATTTTATTCACTTATAACGAACAAAACAACCTCCAGGATCAAATACAACTTGTAAAAAATCATGCATCAAAGAATTTCTCCTTTTTGGTGTCCAAACCCAGACTTGAAAATTTTTCTCATGAGTTTGAATTTCAACAGTAGACTCGATGTACAATAACGCTCTAGGAGTGATATCAATATTTTTCTTCCTTACCCATGACCATTTGTGGGTTGTATACTCATGATCCTGTGCATTTATAATATCAAGAGAAGAAGAAAAATCAATAGCAGTTAAAATTTTATAGTTCTTTTTCTATCTTTCTCTTTCCTTTTCTCTCTCTTCCTCTTCACTCTTTTCTTTTTCTATTTTTTCTCTTTTGTTCTCTCTCTTTTTCTATTTTCTCCTTCAACTTAAGTTGATCATCACAAACTTGGCTTGGTGCTAGAAATTTCAAATTAAGATTGCGTCCTTCATGCACCAAAGAAACTGAATTTTTCAGGATTAATCTTTTTATCCTTCAGCCAAGATCTCCCTAAAAGAAAATGACATGAGTCCATGGGATCAATATCGCATGTCACTTCATCCACGAATTTTCCAACACTGAATTTAAACTTAGTTTGTCTAGGATGAAGACTCGTCGATAAGTTGAGTTTATTCACCAATCTTTCGCTCACAACGTTGCTACAACTTCCTCCATCAACTGCAAATAAACACAAATGACCTTCGATTAAACACCTTGTATAAAAAATATCCACCATAATTCCAAACCTAGAGCCGAAGCTCTGATACCAACTGATATAAATCCAAAGGGGTTGGATTCGTTTTGCGAATCTATCTAGGTTGGAAGGTAATAAGTTAACAAAACAATGAGAATTGGGTAAACAAGAAAATGGAAAGGATGAAAATGGTTTAACGAAAAGATAGATGACGCCACTTCCAAGGATGGAAGATAAGTCATATGACGCCACAAGGGTGGTGATTTACCCTTGATAAGTCTAGGAGAACGCCACAAGGAAAAATTCCTTGATAAGTTCTAAAGAGAAATTCATCTCTCACAAAAGGGTAAAACCCAAATATAATTTCACTAATTCAATGGTTCTCCTTTGAGTACAATTCAACCCCTATTTATAGAACTAGGTGACTGTTCAAAATCATAACTCTCAAAAGAAAAATTAAATACTCCATTATCACGCAATTATCACATATGATTAATTGCATGTTACATTAATTCCTAAATTAATGAAACGTTCCAAAAAATGAAAAGTCATTGTCTTCGGCATTCACATCATCTTGTCTTCCTTGTTCCACTTCTTCTTCATTCCCCTTTCCTTCCATTGCTTCTTCTTCGTCCTCTTTTTATCATTCTTCCACTTCTTCTTCTTCTTCCTAATGTTCTCCTTCTTCCACTTGCACTTCTTCCTGTTCTTCTCGTTCTTCCACTTCTTCTTCTTCCTCTTCTTCTCCTTCTGCTACCTCTTCTTGGTCCTCCCGTTCTCCTTCTTCCACTTCTTCTTCTTCATCTCCTTTCATTCCACTACCTCCTGCTATTCCTCTTATTCTCTCCTTCTACCACTTCTTCTACTTGTACTTGTTGTTCTTCATTTTCGTCTCCTTCTTCCGTTTCTTCTGCTTACACTTCTTCTTCTTCCTCTTCTTCCATTTCTTCTCCTTCCACAACTTCTTCTTTCCTTTTCGTCTTCTCCTTCCTCTTTTTCTCCATCCCCCACTTCTGTTGCTTCCCGTTGTTCCTCTTCCTCTTCTTCTCCGTCCCCCAAATCTTATGCTTACACTTCTTCTTCTTCTTCCTCTTCTCCTCTAGATTCCACTTCTTCTGCTTCTTCTTCCCTTCCTTTCCCCTCCTTCTTCCTTTTCCTCCTTTTCTCCTTGTTCCAATTCTTCTTCTTCATCTCACCTCCTACCACTACTTCTTCTTCCTCCTCTTGTTCACCTTCTTCAAGTTCTTCACTTTCCACATCTTCTTCTTCTTCCTTTTCTTCTCCTTCTTCCTCTTCTTCTAGTTACTCGCCTTCTTCTTCCTCTTCTTATCTTTCATCCACTTCTCCTGCCTCCTCTTGTTCTCTTTCTTCCACTTCTTCTTCATCCTCTCTTTTCCTTTCTTTTCTTCCTCTTCTTCTTCCTTTCCTTCATCATATCCCTCTTTTTCTCCTTCTTCTGCTTCCACTTGCATTTCTACCTCTTGTTCTCCTTCGTCCACTTCTATTCCATCATCCCCACTCCTTCAACTACTTCTTCTTCTTCCTCTTGTTCACCTTCTTCCACTTCTATTACATCCACTTGTTCTTCTTCTTCCCTCTCTTCTCCTTCTTCCCCTTCTTCTGCCTACACTACTTCTTCTTCCACCCCTTCTTCTTCTCCTCCTTATTTTACTTCTTCTTCTTTCCCCTTTCTTTCCATTGTTTCTTCTTCCTTCTCTTTTTCTCATTCTTCGACTTCTTCTTCTTCTTCTTATTGTTCTCCTTCTTCCACTTGCACTTCTTCCTTTTCTTCTCGTTCTTCCACTTCTTCTTCTTCCTCTTCTTCTCCTTCTACCACCTCTTCTTCCTCTTCCCTTTCTCCTTCATCCACTTCTTCTTCTTCATCTCCTTTCATTCCACTACTTCCGCCTATTCCTCTTATTCTCTCCTTCTACCACTTCTTCTACTTCTACTTCTATTTGTTCTTCTTCATTTTCGTCTGCTTCTTCCCCTTCTTCTGCTTACACTTCTTCTTCTTCCTCTTCTTCCATTTCTTCTGCTTCCACAACTTCTTCTTCTATCCTTTCTGTCTTCTCCTTCCTCTTTTTCTCCATCCCCCACTTCTGTTGCTTCCTATTGTTACTCTTCCTCTTCTTCTCCTTCCCCCAAATCTTATGCTTACACTTCTTCATCTTCTTCCTCTTCTCGTCCAGCTTCCACTTCTTAACTTCTTCTTCCTTTCCCTTCCCCTCCTTCTTCCTTTTCCTCCTTTTCTCCTTGTTCCAATTCTTCTTCTTCATCTCACCTCCTACCACTACTTCTTCTTCCTCCTCTTGTTCACCTTCTTCAAGTTCTTCACTTTCCACATCTTCTTCTTCTTCCTTTTCTTCTCCTTCTTCCTCTTCTTCTAGTTACTCGCCTTCTTCTTCCTCTTCTTATCTTTCACCCACTTCTCCTGCCTCCTCTTGTTCTCTTTCTTCCACTTCTTCTTCATCCTCTCTTTTCCTTTCTTTTCTTCCTCTTCTTCTTCCTTTCCTTCATCATATCCCTCTTTTTCTCCTTCTTCTGCTTCCACTTGCATTTCTACCTCTTGTTCTCCTTCGTCCACTTCTATTCCATCATCCCCACTCCTTCAACTACTTCTTCTTCTTCCTCTTGTTCACCTTCTTCCACTTCTATTACATCCACTTGTTCTTCTTCTTCCCTCTCTTCTCCTTCTTCCCCTTCTTCTGCCTACACTACTTCTTCTTCCACCCCTTCTTCTTCTCCTCCTTATTTTACTTCTTCTTCTTTCCCCTTTCTTTCCATTGTTTCTTCTTCCTTCTCTTTTTCTCATTCTTCGACTTCTTCTTCTTCTTCTTATTGTTCTCCTTCTTCCACTTGCACTTCTTCCTTTTCTTCTCGTTCTTCCACTTCTTCTTCTTCCTCTTCTTCTCATTCTACCACCTCTTCTTCCTCTTCCCTTTCTCCTTCATCCACTTCTTCTTCTTCATCTCCTTTCATTCCACTACTTCCGCCTATTCCTCTTATTCTCTCCTTCTACCACTTCTTCTACTTCTACTTCTATTTGTTCTTCTTCATTTTCGTCTGCTTCTTCCCCTTCTTCTGCTTACACTTCTTCTTCTTCCTCTTCTTCCATTTCTTCTGCTTCCACAACTTCTTCTTCTATCCTTTCTGTCTTCTCCTTCCTCTTTTTCTCCATCCCCCACTTCTGTTGCTTCCTATTGTTACTCTTCCTCTTCTTCTCCTTCCCCCAAATCTTATGCTTACACTTCTTCATCTTCTTCCTCTTCTCCTCCAGCTTCCACTTCTTAACTTCTTCTTCCT
The DNA here is from genome assembly GCA_037954015.1 of Psophocarpus tetragonolobus. Lineage (NCBI taxonomy): Eukaryota > Viridiplantae > Streptophyta > Magnoliopsida > Fabales > Fabaceae > Psophocarpus > Psophocarpus tetragonolobus. Next base: position 22,629,873 of record CM075694.1, read on the forward strand.
TTCCCTTCCCCTCCTTCTTCCTTTTCCTCCTTTTTTCCTTGTTCCAAGTCTTCTTCTTCATCTAACCTCCTTCCACTACTTCTTCTTCCTCCTCTTGTTCACCTTCTTCAACTTCTTCACTTTCCACATCTTCTTCTTCTTCCTCTTCTTCTCCTTCTTCCACTTCTTCTAGTTACTGGCCTTCTTCTTCCTCTTCTTATCTTTCATCCACTTCTCCTGCCTCCTCTTGTTCTCTTTCTTCCACTTCTTCTTCATCCTCTCTTTTCCTTTCTTTTCTTCCTCTTCTTCTTCCTTTCCTTCATCATATCCCTCTTTTTCTCCTTCTTCTGCTTCCACTTGCATTTCTACCTCTTGTTCTCCTTCGTCCACTTCTATTCCATCATCCCCACTCCTTCAACTACTTCTTCTTCTTCCTCTTGTTCACCTTCTTCCACTTCTATTACATCCACTTGTTCTTCTTCTTCCCTCTCTTCTCCTTCTTCCCCTTCTTCTGCCTACACTACTTCTTCTTCCACCCCTTCTTCTTCTCCTCCTTATTTTACTTCTTCTTCTTTCCCCTTTCTTTCCATTGTTTCTTCTTCCTTCTCTTTTTCTCATTCTTCGACTTCTTCTTCTTCTTCTTATTGTTCTCCTTCTTCCACTTGCACTTCTTCCTTTTCTTCTCGTTCTTCCACTTCTTCTTCTTCCTCTTCTTCTCCTTCTACCACCTCTTCTTCCTCTTCCCTTTCTCCTTCATCCACTTCTTCTTCTTCATCTCCTTTCATTCCACTACTTCCGCCTATTCCTCTTATTCTCTCCTTCTACCACTTCTTCTACTTCTACTTCTATTTGTTCTTCTTCATTTTCGTCTGCTTCTTCCCCTTCTTCTGCTTACACTTCTTCTTCTTCCTCTTCTTCCATTTCTTCTGCTTCCACAACTTCTTCTTCTATCCTTTCTGTCTTCTCCTTCCTCTTTTTCTCCATCCCCCACTTCTGTTGCTTCCTATTGTTACTCTTCCTCTTCTTCTCCTTCCCCCAAATCTTATGCTTACACTTCTTCATCTTCTTCCTCTTCTCCTCCAGCTTCCACTTCTTAACTTCTTCTTCCTTTCCCTTCCCCTCCTTCTTCCTTTTCCTCCTTTTTTCCTTGTTCCAAGTCTTCTTCTTCATCTAACCTCCTTCCACTACTTCTTCTTCCTCCTCTTGTTCACCTTCTTCAACTTCTTCACTTTCCACATCTTCTTCTTCTTCCTCTTCTTCTCCTTCTTCCACTTCTTCTAGTTACTCGCCTTCTTCTTCCTCTTCTTATCTTTCATCCACTTCTCCTGCCTCCTCTTGTTCTCTTTCTTCCACTTCTTCTTCATCCTCTCCATTACTTTCTTTTCTTCCTCGTCATCTCATTCTTCTTCTTCCTTTCCTTCGTCATATCGCTCTTTTTCTCCTTCTTCTGCTTCCACTTGCATTTCTACCTCTTGTTCTCCTTCTTCCACTTCTTCTCCATCATCCCCACTCCTTCAACTACTTCTTCTTCTTCCTCTTGTTCACCTTCTTTCACTTCTACTACATCCACTTGTTCTTCTTCTTCCCTCTCTTCTCCTTCTTCCCCTTCTTTTACCTACACTACTTCTTCTTCTCCTCCTTGTTCCACTTCTTCTTCATCCCCTTTCCTTCCATTGCTTATTCTTCCTCCTCTTTTTCTCATTCTTCCACTTCTTCTTCTTCTTCCTATTGTTCTCCCTCTTCCACTTGCACTTCTTCCTTTTCTTCTCGTTCTTCCACTTCTTCTTCTTCCTCTTCTTCTCCTTCTACCCCTTCCTCTCACTACTATTTGTTCTTCTTCATTTTCGTCTGCTTCTTCCGCTTCTTCTGCTTACACTTCTTCTTCTTACTCTTCTTCCATTTCTTCTGCTTCGACAACTTCTTCTTCTTTCGTTTCTGTCTTCTCCTTCCTCTTTTTCTCCATCCCCTACTTCTGTTGCTTCCTATTGTTACTCTTCCTCTTCTTCTCCTTCCCCCAAATCTTATGCTTACACTTCTTCATCTTCTTCCTCTTCTCCTCCAGCTTCCACTTCTTAACTTCTTCTTCCTTTCCCTTCCCCTCCTTCTTCCTTTTCCTCCTTTTTTCCTTGTTCCAAGTCTTCTTCTTCATCTAACCTCCTTCCACTACTTCTTCTTCCTCCTCTTGTTCACCTTCTTCAACTTCTTCACTTTCCACATCTTCTTCTTCTTTCTTTTCTTCTCCTTCTTCCACTTCTTCTAGTTACTCTCCTTCTTCTTCCTCTTCTTATCTTTCTTCCAGTTCTCGTGCCTCCTCTTGTTCTCTTTCTTCCACTTCTTCTTCATCCTCTCCTTTCCTTTGTGTTCTTCTTCTTCATCTCTTTCTTCTTCTTCCTTTCCTTCGTCATATCCCTCTTTTTCTCCTTCTTCTATTTCCACTTGAATTTCTACCTCTTGTTCTCCTTCTTCCACTTCTTCTCCATCATCCCTACTCCTTCAACTACTTCTTCTTCTTCCTCTTGTTCACCTCCTTCCACTTCTACTACATCCACTTGTTCTTCTTCTTCCCTCTCTTCTACTTCTTGCCCTTCTTCTGCCTACACCACTTCGTCAACCTCCCCTTCTTCTTCTCCTCCTTGTTCCACTTTTTCTTCATCCCCTTTCGTTCCATTGCTTCTTCTACCTCCTCTTTTTCTCATTCTTCCACTTCTTTTTCTTCTTCCTATTGTTCTCCTTCTTCCACTTGCACTTCTTCCTTTTCTTCTCGTTCTTCCACTTCTTCTTCTTCCTCTTCTTCTCTTTCTGCCACCTCTTCTCCCTGCTCCCGTTCTCCTTCTTCCACTTCTCCTGCCTCCTCTTGTTCTCTTTCTTCCACTTCTTCTTAATCCTCTCCTTTTCTTTCTTTTCTTCCTCTTCATCTCCTTCTTCTTCTTCCTTTGCTTTGTCATATCCCTCTTTTTCTCCTTCTTCTGCTTCCACTTGCACTGCTACCTCTTGTTCTCCTTCTTCCACTTCTTCTCCATCATCCCCACTCCTTCAACTACTTCTTCTTCTTCGTCTTGTTCACCTTCTTCCACGTCTACTACATCCACTTGTTCTTCTTCTTGCCCTTCTACTGCCTACTACCTCTTCTTCCTCCCCTTCTTCTTCTCCTCCTTGTTCCACTTCTTCTTCATCCCCTTTCCTTCGATTGCTTCTTCTTCCTCCTCTTTTTGTCATTCTTCCACTTCTTCTTGTTCTTCCTATTGTTCTCCTTCTTCCACTTGCACTTCTTCCCTTTCTTCTTGTTCTTCCACTTCTTCTTCTTCCTCTTCTTCTCCTTCTGCCACCTCTTCTCACTCCTCCCGTTCTCCTTCTTCCACCTTCTTCATCTCCTTTCATTCCACTACTTCCTCCTGTTCCTCTGATTCTCTCCTTCTACCACTTCTTCTACTTCTACTTGTTGTTCTTCTTCATTTTCGTCTCCTTCTTCTGCTTACACTTCTTCATGTTCCTCTTCTTCCATTTCTTTTCCTTCCACAACTTCTTCTTCTTTCCTTTCCGTCTTCTCCTTCCTCTTTTTCTCCATCCCCTACTTCTGTTGCTTCCCATTGATGCTCTTCCTCTTCTTCTCCTTCCCCCAAATCTTATGCTTACACTTCTTTTTCTTTTTCCTCGTCTCCTCCAGATTCCACCTCTTCTGCTTCTTCTTCCCTTCCCTTCCCTTCTCCTCCTTCTTCCTTTTCCTCCTTTTCTCCTTGTTCTAATTCTTCTTCTTCATCTCACCTCCTTCCACAACTTCTTCCTCATCTTGTTCACCGTCTTCACCTTCTTCACTTCCCACATCTTCTTCTTCTTCCTTTACTTCTCCTTCTTCCAATTCTTCTAGTTACTCTTCTTCTTCTTCCTCTTCTTATCTTTCTTCCACTTCTCCTGCCTCCTCTTGTTCTCTTTCTTCCTTTATCCTCTCCTTTCCTTTCTTTTCTTCCTCTTCATCTCCTTCTTCTTCTTCCTTTCCTTCGTCATATACCTCTTTTTCTCCTTCTTCTGCTTCCACTTGCATGTCTACCTCTTGTCCTCCTTCTTCCACTGCTTCTCCACCATCCCCACTCCTTCAACTACTTCTTCTTCTTCCTCTTGTTCACCTTCTTCCACTTCTACTACATCCACTTGTTCTTCTTCCTCCCTCTCTTCTCCTTGTTGCCCTTCTTCTACCTACACTACTTCTTCTTCCTCCGCTTCTTCTTCGCCTCCTTGTTCCACTTCTTCTTCATCCCCTTTCCTTCCATTGCTTCTTCTTCCTCCTCTTTTTCTCATTCCTCCACTTCTTCTTCTTCTTCCTATTGTTCTCCCTCTTCCACTTGCACTTCTTCCTTTTCTTCTCGTTCTTCCACTTCTTCTTCTTCCTCTTCTTCTCCTTCTACCCCTTCCTCTCACTTCTATTTGTTCTTCTTCATTTTCGTCTGCTTCTTCCGCTTCTTCTGCTTACACTTCTTCTTCTTACTCTTCTTCCATTTCTTCTGCTTCGACAACTTCTTCTTCTTTCCTTTCTGTCTTCTCCTTCCTCTTTTTCTCCATCCCCCACTTCTATTGCTTCCCATTGTTGCTCTTCCTCTTGTTCTCCTTCCCCCAAATCTTACGCTTACACTTCTTCTTCTTCTTCCTCTTCTCCTCCAGATTGCCCTTCTTCTGATTCTTCTTCCCTTCCCTTCCGCTTCCGCTTCTTCTTCCTTTTCTCCTTGTTTCAATTCTTCTTCTTCATCTCACCTCCTTCCACTACTTCTTCTTCCTTCTCTTGTTCACCTTCTTCAACTTCTTCACTTTCCACATCTTCTTCTTCTTCCTTTTCTTCTCCTTCTTCCACTTCTTCTAGTTACTCTCCTTCTTCTTCCTCTTCTTATCTTTCTTCCAGTTCTCGTGCCTCCTCTTGTTCTCTTTCTTCCACTTCTTCTTCATCCTCTCCTTTCCTTTGTGTTCTTCTTCTTCATCTCTTTCTTCTTCTTCCTTTCCTTCGTCATATCCCTTTTTTTCTCCTTCTTCTATTTCCACTTGAATTTCTACCTCTTGTTCTCCTTCTTCCACTTCTTCTCCATCATCCCTACTCCTTCAGCTACTTCTTCTTCTTCCTCTTGTTCACCTCCTTCCACTTCTACTACATCCACTTGTTCTTCTTCTTCCCTCTCTTCTACTTCTTGCCCTTCTTCTGCCTACACCACTTCGTCAACCTCCCCTTCTTCTTCTCCTCCTTGTTCCACTTTTTCTTCATCCCCTTTCGTTCCATTGCTTCTTCTACCTCCTCTTTTTCTCATTCTTCCACTTCTTTTTCTTCTTCCTATTGTTCTCCTTCTTCCACTTGCACTTCTTCCTTTTCTTCTCGTTCTTCCACTTCTTCTTCTTCCTCTTCTTCTCTTTCTGCCACCTCTTCTCCCTGCTCCCGTTCTCCTTCTTCCACTTCTCCTGCCTCCTCTTGTTCTCTTTCTTCCACTTCTTCTTAATCCTCTCCTTTTCTTTCTTTTCTTCCTCTTCATCTCCTTCTTCTTCTTCCTTTGCTTTGTCATATCCCTCTTTTTCTCCTTCTTCTGCTTCCACTTGCACTGCTACCTCTTGTTCTCCTTCTTCCACTTCTTCTCCATCATCCCCACTCCTTCAACTACTTCTTCTTCTTCGTCTTGTTCACCTTCTTCCACGTCTACTACATCCACTTGTTCTTCTTCTTGCCCTTCTACTGCCTACTACCTCTTCTTCCTCCCCTTCTTCTTCTCCTCCTTGTTCCACTTCTTCTTCATCCCCTTTCCTTCGATTGCTTCTTCTTCCTCCTCTTTTTGTCATTCTTCCACTTCTTCTTATTCTTCCTATTGTTCTCCTTCTTCCACTTGCACTTCTTCCCTTTCTTCTTGTTCTTCCACTTCTTCTTCTTCCTCTTCTTCTCCTTCTGCCACCTCTTCTCACTCCTCCCGTTCTCCTTCTTCCACCTTCTTCATCTCCTTTCATTCCACTACTTCCTCCTGTTCCTCTGATTCTCTCCTTCTACCACTTCTTCTACTTCTACTTGTTGTTCTTCTTCATTTTCGTCTCCTTCTTCTGCTTACACTTCTTCATGTTCCTCTTCTTCCATTTCTTTTCCTTCCACAACTTCTTCTTCTTTCCTTTCCGTCTTCTCCTTCCTCTTTTTCTCCATCCCCTACTTCTGTTGCTTCCCATTGATGCTCTTCCTCTTCTTCTCCTTCCCCCAAATCTTATGCTTACACTTCTTTTTCTTTTTCCTCGTCTCCTCCAGATTCCACCTCTTCTGCTTCTTCTTCCCTTCCCTTCCCTTCTCCTCCTTCTTCCTTTTCCTCCTTTTCTCCTTGTTCTAATTCTTCTTCTTCATCTCACCTCCTTCCACAACTTCTTCCTCATCTTGTTCACCGTCTTCACCTTCTTCACTTCCCACATCTTCTTCTTCTTCCTTTACTTCTCCTTCTTCCAATTCTTCTAGTTACTCTTCTTCTTCTTCCTCTTCTTATCTTTCTTCCACTTCTCCTGCCTCCTCTTGTTCTCTTTCTTCCTTTATCCTCTCCTTTCCTTTCTTTTCTTCCTCTTCATCTCCTTCTTCTTCTTCCTTTCCTTCGTCATATCCCTCTTTTTCTCCTTCTTCTGCTTCCACTTGCATGTCTACCTCTTGTCCTCCTTCTTCCACTGCTTCTCCACCATCCCCACTCCTTCAACTACTTCTTCTTCTTCCTCTTGTTCACCTTCTTCCACTTCTACTACATCCACTTGTTCTTCTTCCTCCCTCTCTTCTCCTTGTTGCCCTTCTTCTACCTACACTACTTCTTCTTCCTCCGCTTCTTCTTCGCCTCCTTGTTCCACTTCTTCTTCATCCCCTTTCCTTCCATTGCTTCTTCTTCCTCCTCTTTTTCTCATTCTTCCACTTCTTCTTCTTATTGTTCTCCTTCTTCGACATGCACTTGTTCCTTTTCTTCTGATTCTTCCACTTCTTCTTCTTCCTCTTCTTCTCCTTCTGCCACCACTTCTCCCTCCTCCCGTTCTCCTTCTTCCACTTCTTCTTCTTCATCTCCTTTGATTCCACTACTTCTACCACTTCTTCTACTTCTACTTGTTGTTCTTCTTCATTTTCGTCTCCTTCTTCCGCTTCCTCTGCTTACGCCTCTTTTTCCTCCATTTCTTCTCCTTCCACTTTTTCTTTCCTTTTCGTCTTCTCTTCCTCTTTTTCTCCATCCCCCACTTCTGTTGCTTCCCATTGTTGCTCTTCCTCTTCTTCTCCTTCCCCCAAATCTTATGCTTACACTTCTTCCTCTTCTTCCTCCTCTCCCCCAGATTCCACTTCTTCTAGTTCTTCTTCCCTTCCCTTCCCCTCCTTCTTCCTCTTCCTCCTTTTCTCCTTGTTCCAATTCTTCTTCTTCATCTCACCTCATTCCACTACTTCTTCTTCCTCCTCTTGTTCACCTTCTTCACTTTCCACATCTTCTTCTTCTTCCTTTTCTTCTCCTTCTTCCACTTCTTCTCATTACTCTCCTTCTTCTTCCTCTTCTTATCTTTCTTCCACTTCTCCTGCCTCCTCTTGTTCTCTTTCTTCCACTTCTTCTTCATCCTCTCCTTTCCTTTCTTTTCTTCTGATTAATCTCCTTCTTCTTCTTCCTTTCCTTCCTCATATCCCTTTTTTTCTCCTTCTTCTGCTTCCACTTGCATGTCTACCTGTTGTCCTCCTTCTTCCACTCCTTCTCCATCATCCCCACTCCTTCAACTACTTCTTTTTCTTCCTCTTGTTCACCTTCTTCCACTTCTACTACATCCACTTGTTCTTCTTCTTCCCTCTCTTCTCCTTCTTGCCCTTCTTCTGCCTACACTACTTCTTCTTCCTACCCTTCTTCTTCTCCTCCTTGTTCCACTTCTTCTTCATCCCCTTTCCTTCCATTGCTTCTTCTTCCTCCTCTTTTTCTCATTCTTGCACTTCTTCTTCTTCTTCCTATTGTTCTCCTTCTTCCACTTGCAGTTCTTCCTTTTCTCCTCGTTCTTCCACTTCTTCTTCCTCCTCCTGTTCTCCTTCTGCCACCTCTTCTTCCTCCTCCCGTTCTCCTTCTTCCACTTCTTCTTGTTCATCTCCTTTCATTCCACTACTTTCTCCTATTCCTCTTATTCTCTCCTTCTACCACTTCTTCTACTTCTACTTGTTGTTCTTCTTCATTTTCGTCTGGTTCTTCCGCTTCTTCTGCGTACATTTCTTCCTCTTCCTATTCTTCCATTTCTTCTCCTTCCACAACTTCTTCTTCTTTCCTTTCTGTCTTCTTCTTCCTCTTTTTCTCCATCGCCCACTTTTGTTGCTTTCCATTGTTGCTCTTCCTCTTCTTCTCCTTCCCCCACATCTTATGCTTCCACTCCTTCTTCATCCCCTTTCCTTCCATTGCTTCTTCTTCGTCCTCTTTTTCTCATTCTTCCGCTTCTTCTTCTTCTTCTTCTTCCTCTTCTTCTCCTTCTGCCACCTCTTTCCCTCCTTCCGTTCTCCTTCGTCCACTTCTTCTTCTTCGTCTCCTTTTATTCCACTACTTCCTCCTATTCCTCTTAGTCTCTCCTTCTACCACTTCTTCTACTTCTACATGTTGTTCTTCTTCATTTTCGCCTCCTTCTTCCTTTTCTTCCTCTTCTTCCTCTTCTTCCATTTCTTCTCCTTCCACAACTTCTTATTCTTTCCTTTCCGTCTTCTCCATCCTCTTTTTCTCCATCCCCCACTTCTGTTGCTTCCCATTGTTGCTTTTCCTCTTCTTCTCCTTCCCCCAAATCTTATGCTTACACTTCTTCTTTTTCTTCCTCTTCTCCTCCAGCTTCCACTTCTTCTGCTTCTTCTTCCCTTTCCTTCCCCTCCTTCTTCCTTTTCCTCCTTTTCTCCTTGTACCAATTCTTCTTCTTCATCTCACCTCCTTCCACTACTTCTTATTCCTCCTCTTGTTCACCTTCTTCAACATCTTCACTTTCCACATCGTCTTCTTCTTCCTTTTCTTCTCCTTCTTCCACTTCTTCTAGTTACTCTCCTTCTTCTACCTCTACTTTTCTTTCTTCCACTTCTCCTGCCTCCTTTTGTTCTCTTTCTTCCATTTCTTCTTCATCCTCTCCTTTCCTTTCTTTTCTTCCTCTTCATCTCGTTCTTCTTCTTTCTTTCCTTCGTCATATCCCTCTCTTTCTCCTTCTTCGGCTTTCACTTGCATTTCTACCTCTTGTTCTCCTTCTTCCACTTCTTCTCCATCATCCCCACTCCTTCAACTACTTCTTCTTCTTCCTCTTATTCACCTTCTTCCACCTCTACTACATCCACTTCTTCTTCTTCTTCCCACTCTTCTCCTTCTTGCCTTTCTTCTTTCTACACTACTTCTTCTTCCTCCCGTTCTTCTTCTCCTCCTTGTTCCCCTTCTTCTTGATTCCCCTTTCCTTCCATTGCTTCTTCTTCCTCCTCTTTTTCTCATTCTTCCACTTCTTCTTCTTCTTCCTATTGTTCTCCTTCTTCAACTTGCACTTCTTCCTTTTGTTCTCGTTCTTCCACTTCTTCTTCTTCCTCTTCTTCTCCTTCTGCCACCTCTTCTTCCTCCTCCTGTTCTCCTTCTTCCACTTCTTCTTCTTCATCTCCTTTCATTCCATTACTTCCTCTTATTCTCTCCCTCTACCACTTCTTCTACTTCTACTTGTTGTTCTTCTTCAATTTCGTCTCCTTCTTCCGCTTCTTGTGCTTACACTTCTTCTTCTTCCTCTTCTTCCATATCTTCTACTTCCACAACTTCTTCTTCTGTCCTTTCCGTCTTCTCCTTCCTTTTTTCTCCATCCCTCACTTCTGTTGCTTCCCATTGTTGCTCTTCCTCTTCTTCTCCTTCCCCCAAATCTTATGCTTACACTTCTTCTTCTTCTTCCTCTTCTCCTCCAGATTCCACTTCTTCTGCTTCTTCTTCCCTTCCCTTCCCCTCCTTCTTCCTTTTCCGCTTTTTCTCCTTGTTCCAATTCTTCTTCTTCATCTCACCTCCTTCCACTACTTCTTCTTCCTCCTCTTGTTCACCTTCTTCAATTTCTTCACTTTCCACATCTTCTTCTTCCTTTTCTTCTCCTTCTTCCACTTCTTCTATTTACTCTCCTTCTTCTTCCTCTTCTTATGTTTCGTCCACTTCTCCTGCCTCCTCTTGTTCTCTTTCTTCCACTTCTTCTTCATCCTCTCCTTTCCTTTCTTTTCTTCCTCTTCATCTCCTACTTCCTCTTCCTTTCCTTCGTCATATCCCTCTCTTTCTTCCACTTCTTCTCCATCATCCGCTCTCCTTGAACTACTTCTTCTTCTTCCTCTTGTTCACCTTCTTCCACCTCTACTACATCCTCTTGTTCTTCTTCTTCCCTCACTTCTCCTTCTTGCCCTTCTTCTGCCTACACTACTTCTTCTTCCTCCCCTTCTTCTTCTCCTCCTTGTTCCACTTCTTCTTCATTCCCCTTTCCTTCCATTGCTTCTTCCTCCTCTTTTTCTCATTCTTCCACTTCTTCTTCTTCTTCCTCTTGTTCTCCTTCTTCCACTTGCACTTCTTCCTTTTCTTCTCGTTCTTCCACTTCTTCCTGTTCTTCTCCTTCTACCACCTCTTCTCCCTCCTTCCGTTCTCCTTCTTCCACTTTTTTTTCTTCATCTCCTTTCATTCCACTACTACCTCCTATTCCTCTTATTCTCTCCTTCTACCACTTCTTCTACTTCTACTTGTTGTTCTTCTTCATTTTCGTCTCCTTCTTTCGCTTCTTCTGCTTGCACTTCTTCTTCTTCCTCTTCTTCCATTTCTTCTCCTTCCACAACTTCTTCTTCTTTCCTTTTCGTCTTCTCCTTCCTCTTTTTCTCCATCCCCCACTTATGTTGCTTCCCATTGTTCCCCCAAATCTTATGCTTACACTGCTTCTTCTTCTTCCTCTTCTCCTCCAGATTCCACTTCTTTTCCTTCTTCTTCCCTTCCCTTCCCCTCCTTCTTCCTTTTCCTCCTTTTCTCCTTGTTCCAATTCTTCTTCTTCATCTCACCTCCTTCCACTACTTCTTCTTCCTCCTCTTGTTCACCTTCTTCAACTTCTTCACTTTCCACATCTTCTTCTTCTTTCTTTTCTTCTCCTTCTTCCACTTCTTCTAGTTACTCTCCTTCTTCTTCCTTTTCTTCCTCTTCTTATTCTTCTTCCACTTCTCCTGCCTCCTTTTGTTTTCTTTCTTCCACATCTTCTTCATCCTCTCCTTTCCTTTCTTTTCTTCCTCTTGATCTTCTTCTTCTTCTTCCTTTCCTTCGTGATATCCCTCTTTTTCTCCGTCTTCTTCTCCATCAGCCCCACTCCTTCAACTACTTCTTCTTCTTCCTCTTGTTCACCTTCTTCAACTTCTACTACATCCACTTGTTCTTCTTCTTCCCTCTCTTCTCCTTCTTGCCCTTCTTCTGCCTACACTACTTCTTCTTCTTCCCCTTCTTCTTCTCTTCCTTGTTCCACTTCTTCTTCATTCCCCTTTCCTTCCATTGCTTCTTCTTCCTCCTCTTTTTCTCATTCTTCCACTTCTTCTTCTTCCTATTGTTCTCCTTCTTCCACTTGCACTTCTTCCGTCTCTTCTCATTCTTCCACTTCTTCTTCTTCCTCTTCTTCTCCTTCTACCACCTCTTCTGCCTCCTCCCGTTCTCCTTCTTCCACTTCTTCTTCTCCATCTCCTATCATTCCACTACTTACTCCTGTTCCTCTTATTCTCTCCTACTACCACTTCTTCTACTTCTACTTGTTGTTCTTCTTCATTTTCGTCTCCTTCTTCCGCTTCTTCTGCTTACACTTCTTCTTCTTCCATTTCTTCTCCTTTCACAACTTCTTCTTCTTTCTTTTCCGTCTTCTCCGTCCTCTTTTTCTCCATCCCCCACTTCTGTTGCTTCCCATTGTTACTCTTCCTCTTCTTCTCCTTCCCCCAAATCTTATGCTTACACTTCTTCTTCTTCTTCCTCTTCTCCTCTAGATTCCTTCCATTGCTTATTCTTCCTCCTTTTTCTCTCATTCTTACACTTGTTCTTCTTCTTCCTATTGTTCTCCTTCTTACACTTGAACTTCTTCCTTTTCTTCTCGTTCTTCCACTTCTTCTTCTTCCTATTCTTCTCCTTCTGCCACCTCTTCTCCCTCCTCCCGTTCTCCTTCTTCCACTTCTTCTTCTCCATCTGCTATCATTCCGCTACTTACTCCTGTTCCTCTTAATCTCTCCTACTACCACTTCTTCTACTTCTACTTGTTGTTCTTCTTCATTTTCGTCTCCTTCTTCCGCTTCTTCTGCTTACACTTCTTCTTCTTCTTCTTCTTCCATTTCTTCTCCTTCCACAACTTCTTCTTCTTTCCTTTCCGTCTTCTCCTTCCTCTTTTTCTCCATCCCCCACTTCTATTGCTTCCCATTGTTACTCTTCCTCTTCTTCTCCTTCCCCCAAATCTTATGCTTACACTTCTTCTTCTTCTTCCTCTTCTCCTCTAGATTACTTCCATTGCTTATTCTTCCTCCTTTTTTTCTCATTCTTCCACTTGCTCTTCTTCTTCCTATTGTTCTCCTTCTTACACTTGAACTTCTTCCTTTTCTTCTCGTTCTTCCACTTCTTCTTCTTCCTGTTCTTCTCCTTCTGCCACCTCTTCTCCCTCCTCCCGTTCTCCTTCTTCCACTTCTTCTTCTTCATGTCCTTTCATTCCACTACTTCCTCCTATTGCTCTTATTCTCTCCTTCTACCACTTCTTCTACTTCTACTTGTTGTTCTTCTTCATTTTCATCTCCTTCTTCCGCTTCTTCTGCTTACACTTCTTCTTCTTCCTCTTCTTCCATTTCTTCTCCTTCCACAACTTCTTCTTTCCTTTCTGTCTTCTCCTTCCTCTTTTTCTCCATCCCCTACTTCTGTTGCTTCCCATTGTTGCTCTTCCTCGTCTTCTCCTTCCCCCAAACCTTATGCTTACTGTTCTTCTTCTTCTTCTTCCTCTTCTCCTCCAGATTCCACTTCTTTTGCTTCTTCTTCCTTCCCTTCCCCTTCTTCTTCCTTTTCCTCCTTTTCTCCTTGTTCCAATTCTTCGTCTTCATCTCACCTCCTTCCACTACTTCTTCTTCCTCCTCTTGTTCACCTTCTTCAACTTCTTCACTTTCCACATCTTCTTCTTCTTCCTTTTCTTCTCCTTCTTCCACTTCTTCTAGTTACTCTCTTTCTTCTTCCTCTTCTTATCTTTCTTCCACTTCTCCTGCCCCCTCTTGTTCTCTTTCTTCCACTTCTTCTTCATCTTTTCCTTGCCTTTCTTTTCTTCCTCTTCATCTCCTTCTTCTTCTTCGTTTCCTTTGTCCTATCCCTCTTTTTCTCCTTCTTCTGATTCCACTTGCATTTCTACCTCTTGTTCTCCTTCTTCCACTTCTTCTCCATCATCCCCACTCCTTCAACTACTTCTACTTCTTCCTCTTGTTCACCTTCTTCAACTTCTACTACATCCACTTGTTCTTCTTCTTCCCTCTCTTCTCCTTCTTGCCCTTCTTCTGCCTACACTACTTCTTCTTCTTCCCCTTCTTCTTGTCCTGCTTGTTCCATTTCGTCTTCATCCCTTGTCCTTCCATTGCTTCTTCTTCCTCCTCTTTTTCTCATTCTTCCACTTCTTCTTCTTCGTATTGTTCTCCTTCTCCCACGTGCACTTCTTCCTTTTCTTCTCGTCTTCCGCTTCTTCTTCTTCCTCTTTTTCTCCTTCTGCCACCTCTCCTCCCTCCTCCTGTTCTCCTTCTTCCACTTCTTCTTCTTCATCTCCTTTCATTCCACTACTTCCTCCTATTCCTCTTATTCTCTCCTTCTACCACTTCTTCTACTTCTACTTGTTGTTCTTCTTCATTTTCGTCTCTTTTTTCCGCTTCTTCTGCTTACACTTCTTCTTCTTCTTCCTCTTTGTTCCACTCCTTCTTCATCCCCTTTCCTTCCATTGCTTCTTCTTCCTCCTCTTTTTCTCATTCTTACACTTCTTCTTCTTCTTCCTCTTCTTCTCCGTCTGCCACCTCTTCTCCTCCTCCCGTTCTCCTTCTTCCACTTCTTCTTTTTCATCTCGTTTCATTCCACTACTTCCTCCTATTCCTCTTATTCTCTCCTTCTACCACTTTTTCTACTTCTACTTGTTGTTCTTCTTCATTTTCGTCTCCTTCTTTCGCTTCTTCTGCTTACACTTCTTCTTCTTCTTCCTCTTCTCCTCCAGCTTCCACTTCTTCTGCTCTTCTTCCCTTCCCTTCCCCTCCTTCTTCCTTTTCCTCCTTTTCTCCTTGTTCCAATTCTTCTTCTTCATCTCACCTCCTTCCACTACTTCTTATTCCTCCTCTTGTTCACCTTCTTCAACTTCTTCACTTTCCACATCTTCTTCTTCTTCCTTTTCTTCTCCTTGTTCCACTTCTTCTAGTTACTCTCCTTCTTCTTCCTCTTCTTATCTTTCTTCCACTTCTCCTGTCTCCTCTTGTTCTCTTTCTTCCACTTCTTCTTCATCCTCTCCTTTCCTTTCTTTTCTTCCTCTTCATCTCCTTCTTCTTTTCCTTCATCATATCCCTCTTTTTCTCCTTCTTTTGCTTCCACTTGCATTTCTACCTCTTGTTCTCCTTCTTCCACTTCTTCTCCACCATCCCCACTCCTTCAACTACTTCTTCCTCTTCCTCTTGTTCACCTTCTTCCACTTCTACTACATCCACTTGTTCTTCTTCTCTTTCTTGCCCTTCTTCTGCCTACACTACTTCTTCTTCCTCCCCTTCTTCTTCTCCTCCTTCTTCAACTACCACTTGTTCTACTTCTACTTGTTGTTCTTCTTCATTTTCGTCTCCTTCTTTCGCTTCTTCTGCTTACACTTCTTCTTCTTCCTGTTCTTCCATTTCTTCTCTTTCCACAACTTCTTCTTCTTTCTTTTCCGTCTTCTCCTTCCTCTTTTTCTCCATCCCCCACTTCTGTTGCTTCTCGTTGTTGCTCTTCCTCTTCGTCTCCTTCCCCCAAATCTTATGCTTACACTTCTTCTTCTTCTTCCTCTTCTCCTCCAGATTTGACTTCTTCTGCTTCTTCTTCCCTTCCGTTCCCCTCCTTCTTCCTTTTCCTCCTTTTCTCCTTGTTCCAATTCTTCTTCTTCATCTCTCCTCCTTCCACTACTTTTTCTTCCTCCTCTTGTTCACCTTCTTCAACTTCTCCACTTTCCACATCTTCTTCTTCTTCCTTTTCTTCTCCTTCTTCCACTTCTTCTAGTTACTCTCCTTCTTCTTCCTCTTCTTATCTTTCTTCCACTTCTCCTGCCTCCTCTTGTTCTCTTTCTTTTCTTCTTCTTCATCTCCTTCTTCTTCTTTCTTTCCTTCGTCATATCCCTCATTTTCTCCTTCTTCTGCTTCCACTTGCATTTCTACCTCTTATTCTCCTTCATCCACTTCTTGTCCATAAGCCCCACTCTTTCAACTACTTCTTCTTCTTCCTCTTATTCTCATTCTTCCACCTCTACTACATCCACTTGTTCTTCTTCTCCTTCTTGGCCTTCTTGTGCCTGCACTACTTCTTCTTCCTCCCCTTCTTCTTCTCCTCCTTGTTCCACATCTTCTTCATTCCCCTTTCTTTCCATTGCTTCTTCTTCCTCCTCTTTTTCTCATTCTTCCACTTCTTCTTCTTCTTCCTATTCTGCTCCTTCTTCCACTTGCACTTCCTTCTTTTCTTCTTATTCTTACACTTCTTCTCCTTCTGCCACCTCTTCTTCCTCCTCCCGTTCTCCTTCTTCCACTTCTTCTTCTTCATCTCCTTTTATTCCATTACTTGCTCCTATTCCTCTTATTCTCTCCTTCTACCACTTCTTCTACTACTTGTTATTCTTCTTCATTTTCGTCTCCTCCTTCCGCTTCTTCTGCTTACACTTCTTCTTCTTGCATTTCTTCTCCTTCCACAACTTCTTCTTCTTTCCTTTCCGTCTTCTCCTTCCTCTTTTTCTCCATCTCCTACTTCTGTTGCTTCCCATTGTTCCTCTTCCTCTTATTCTCCTTCCCCCAAATCTTATGCTTATTCTTCTTCTTTTTCCTCTTCTCCTCCAGCTTCCACTTCTTCTGCTTCTTCTTTCGTTCCCTTCCCCTCCTTCTTCCTTTTCCTCCTTTTCTCCTTGTTCCAATTCTTCTTCTTCATCTCACCTCCTTCTACCACTTCTTCTTCCTCCTCTTGTTCACCTTCTTCAACTTCTTCACTTTCCACATCTTCTTCTTCTTCCTTTTCTTCTCCTACTTCCACTTCTTCTAGTTACTCTCCTTCTTCTTCCTCTTCTTATCTTTCTTCCACTTCTCCTACCTCCGCTTGTTCTCTTTCTTCCACTTCTTCTTCATCCTCTCCTTTCCTTTCTTTTCTTCCTCTTCATCTCCTTCTTCTACTTCCACTTGCATTTCTACCTCTTGTTCTCCTTCTTCCACTTCTTCTCCATCATCCCCACTCCTTCAACTACTTCTTCTTCTTCCTTTTGTTCACCTTCTTCCACTTCTACTACATCTACTCATTCTTCTTCTTCCCTCTCTTCTCCTTCTTGGCCGTCTTCTGCCTGCACTACTTCTTCTTCCTCCCCTTCTTCTTCTCCTCCTTGTTCCACTTCTTCTTCATCCCCTTCCCTTCCATTGCTTCTTCTTCCTCCTCTTTTTCTCATTCTTCCACTTCTTCTTCTTCTTCCTATTGTTCTCCTTCTCCACTTGCAGTTCTTCCTTTTCTTCTCGTTCTTCCACTTCTTCTTCTTCCTCTTCTTCTCCTTCTGCCCCTTCCTCTCACTCCTCCCGTTCTCCTTCTTCCACTTCTTCTTCTTCATCTCCTTTCATTCCTTTCCTTCTTCTTCTACTTCTACTTGTTGTTCTTCATTTTCGTCTCCTTCTTCCGCTTCTTCTGCTTACACTTCTTCTTCTTCCTCTTCATCCATTTCTTCTCCTTCCACAACTTCTTCTTTCTTTTTCGTCTTCTCCTTCCTCTTTTTCTCCATCCCCCACTTCTGTTGCTTCCCGTGGTTCCTCTTCCTCTTCTTCTCCATCCCCCAAATCTTATGCTTACACTTCTTCTTCTTCTTCCTCTTCTCCTCCAGATTCCACTTCTTCTGCTTCTTCTTCCCTTCCTTTCCCCTCCTTCTTCCTTTTCCTCCTTTTCTCCTTGTTCCAATTCTTCTTCTTCATCTCACCTCCTACCACTACTTCTTCTTCCTTCTCTTGTTCACCTTCTTCAACTTCTTCACTTTCCACATCTTCTTCTTCTTCCTTTTCTTCTAGTTACTCGCCTTCTTCTTCCTCTTCTTATCTTTCATCCACTTCTCCTGCCTCCTCTTGTTCTCTTTCTTCCACTTCTTCTTCATCCTCTCTTTTCCTTTCTTTTCTTCCTCTTCTTCTTCCTTTCCTTCATCATATCCCTCTTTTTCTCCTTCTTCTGCTTCCACTTGCATTTCTACCTCTTGTTCTCCTTCTTCCACGTCTATTCCATCATCCCCACTCCTTCAACTACTTGTTCTTCTTCCTCTTGTTCACCTTCTTCCACTTCTATTACATCCACTTGTTCTTCTTCTTCCCTCTCTTCTCTTTCTTCCCCTTCTTCTGCCTACACTACTTCTTCTTCCTCCCCTTCTTCTTCTCCTCCTTGTTCTACTTCTTCTTCTTTCCCCTTTCTTTCCATTGTTTCTTCTTCCTTCTCTTTTTCTCATTCTTCCACTTCTTCTTCTTCTTCTTCTTATTGTTCTCCTTCTTCCACTTGCACTTCTTCCTTTTCTTCTCGTTCTTCCACTTCTTCTTCTTCCTCTTCTTCTCCTTCTACCACCTCTTCTTCCTCTTCCCTTTCTCCTTCATCCACTTCTTCTTCTTCATCTCCTTTCATTCCACTACTTCCGCCTATTCCTCTTATTCTCTCCTTCTACCACTTCTTCTACTTCTACTTGTTCTTCTTCTTCATTTTCGTCTCCTTCTTCTGCTTCCACTTCTTCTTCTTCATCTCCTTTCATTCCACTACTTCTACCACTTCTTCTACCTCTACTTGTTGTTCTTCTTCATTTTCATCTGCTTCTTCCACTTCTTCTGCTTACACTTCTTCTTCTTCCTCTTCTTCCATTTCTTCTGCTTCCACAACTTCTTCTTCTTTCCTTTCTGTCTTCTCCTTCCTCTTTTTCTCCATCCCCCACTTCTGTTGCTTCCCATTGTTACTCTTCCTCTTCTTCTCCTTCCCCCAAATCTTATGCTTACACTTCTTCATCTTCTTCCTCTTCTCCTCCAGCTTCCACTTCTTAACTTCTTCTTCCTTTCCCTTCCCCTCCTTCTTCCTTTTCCTCCTTCTTTCCTTGTTCCAAGTCTTCTTCTTCATCTAACCTCCTTTCACTACTTCTTCTTCCTCCTCTTGTTCACCTTCTTCAACTTCTTCATTTTCCACATCTTCTTCTTCTTCCTCTTCTTCTCCTTCTTCCACTTCTTCTAGTTACTCGCCTTCTTCTTCCTCTTCTTATCTTTCATCCACTTCTCCTACCTCCTCTTGTTCTCTTTCTTCCACTTCTTCTTCATCCTCTCTTTTCCTTTCTTTTCTTCCTCTTCATCTCATTCTTCTTCTTCCTTTCCTTCGTCATATCGCTCTTTTTCTCCTTCTTCTGCTTCGACTTGCATTTCTACCTCTTGTTCTCCTTCTTCCACTTCTTCTCCATCATCCCCACTCCTTCAACTACTTCTTCTTCTTCCTCTTGTTCACCTTCTTCCACTTCTACTACATCCACTTGTTCTTCTTCTTCCCTCTCTTCTCCTTCTTCCCCTTCTTTTACTTACACTACTTCTTCTTCTCCTCCTTGTTCCACTTCTTCTTCATCCCCTTTCCTTCCATTGCTTCTTCTTCCTCCTCTTTTTCTCATTCTTCCACTTCTTCTTCTTCTTCCTATTGTTCTCCCTCTTCCACTTGCACTTCTTCCGTTTCTTCTCGCTCTTCCACTTCTTCTTCTTCCTCTTCTTCTCCTTCTGCCCCTTCCTCTCACTCCTCCCGTTCTCCTTCTTCCACTTCTTCTTCTTCATCTCCTTTCATTCCACTACTTCCTCCTATTTCTCTTATTCTCTTCTTCTACCACTTCTTCTACTTCTACTTGTTGTTCTTCTTCATTTTCGTTTCCTTCTTCTGCTTCTTCTGCTTACACTTCTTCTTATTCCTCTTCTTCCATTCCTTCTCCTTCCACTACTTCTTCTTCTTTCCTTTCCGTCTTCTCCTTCTTCTTTTTCTCCATCCCCCACTTCTATTGCTTCCCATTGTTGCTCTTCCTCTTCTTCTCCTTCCCCCATATCTTATGCTTACACTTCTTCTTCTTTTTTTTCTTCTTCTCCTCCAGATTCCACTCTTCTGCTTCTTCTTCCCTTCCCTTCCCATCCTTCTTCGTTTTCCTCCTTTTCTCCTTGTTCCAATTCTTCTTCTTCATCTCACCTCCTTCCACTACTTCTTCTTCCTCCTCTTGTTCACCTTCTTCAACTTCTTCACTTTCCACATCTTCTTCTTCTTCCTTTTCTTCTCCTTCTTCCACTTCTTCTAGTTACTCTCCTTCTTCTTCCTCTTCTTATCTTTCTTCCAGTTCTCGTGCCTCCTCTTGTTCTCTTTCTTCCACTTCTTCTTCATCCTCTCCTTTCCTTTCTTTTCTTTTTCTTCATCTCTTTCTTCTTCTTCCTTTCCTTCGTCATATCCCTCTTTTTCTCCTTCTTCTACTTCCACTTGAATTTCTACCTCTTGTTCTCCTTCTTCCACTTCTTCTCCATCATGCCTACTCCTTCAACTACTTCTTCTTCTTCCTCTTGTTCACCTTCTTCCACTTCTACTACATCCACTTGTTCTTCTTCTTCCCTCTCTTCTACTTCTTGCCCTTCTTCTGCCTACACCACTTCGTCAACCTCCCCTTCTTCTTCTCCTCCTTGTTCCACTTTTTCTTCATCCCCTTTCATTCCATTGCTTCTTCTACCTCCTATTTTTCTCATTCTTCCACTTCTTCTTCTTCTTCCTATTGTTCTCCTTCTTCCACTTGCACTTCTTCCTTTTCTTCTCGTTCTTCCACTTCTTCTTCTTCCTCTTCTTCTCTTTCTGCCACCTCTGCTCCCTCCTCCCGTTCTCCTTCTTCCACTTCTTCTTCTTCATATCCTTTCTGATGTGAATGTCGAAGACAATGACTTTTCATTTTTTGTAACGTTTCATTAATTTAGGAATTAATGTAACATGCAATTAATCATATGTGATAATTGCGTGATAATGAAGTATTTAATTTTTCTTTTAGGAGTTATGATTTTGAACAGCCACCTAGTTCTATAAATAGGGGTTGAATTGTACTCAAAGGACAACCATTGAATTAATGAAATTATATTTGGGTTTTACCCTTTTGTGAGAGATGAATTTCTCTTTAGAACTTATCAAGGAATTTTTCCTTGTGGCGTTCTGCTAGACTTATCAAGGGTAAAGCACTACCCTTGTGGCGTCATATGACTTATCTTCCATCATTGGAAGTGGTGTCATTTATCCCTTCGTTAAACCATTTTCATCCTTTCCATTTTCTTGTTTACCCAATTCTCATTGTTTTGTTAACTTATTACCTTCCAACCTAGATAGATCTGCAAAACGAATTCAACCCCTCTGGATTTTTATCAGTTGGTATCAGAGCTTCGGCTCTAGGTTTGGAACTATGGTGGATATTTTTTATACAAGATGTTTAATCGAAGGTCATTTGTGTTTATTTGCAGTTGATGAAGAAAGTTATAGCAACGTGGTGAGCGAAAGATTGGTGAACAAACTTAACTTACCAACGAGTCTTCATCCTAGGCAAACTAAGTTTAGATTCACTATTGGAAAATATATGGAGGAAGTGACATGCGATATTGCTCCCATGGACTCATGTCATTTTCTTTTAGGGAAACCTTGGTTGCAGGGTAAAAGGATAAATTCTGAATTTAATGCATGAATTTTTACAAGTTACATTTGATACTGGAGGTTGATTTTGTTTATTTTAAATTATAAGTGAATAAAATTGATAGGAAAATAAAGTCATAGATTCGAGGATGAATCTTTTCGAAGAAGGAGGGAATGATGTGAATGCCGAAGACAATGACTTTTCATTTTTTGTAACATTTCATTAATTTAGGAATTAATGTAACATGCAATTAATCATATGTGATAATTGCGTGATAATGAAGTATTTAATTTTTCTTTTAGGAGTTATCATTTTGAACAGCCACCTAGTTCTATAAATAGGGGTTGAATTGTACTCAAAGGACTACCATTGAATTAATGAAATTATATTTGGGTTTTACCCTTTTGTGAGACATGAATTTCTCTTTAGAACTTATCAAGGAATTTTTCCTTGTGGCGTTCTCCTAGACTTATCAAGGGTAAATCACCACCCTTGTGGCGTCATATGACTTATCTTCCATCCTTGGAAGTGGCGTCATCTATCTTTTCGTTAAACCATTTTCATCCTTTCCATTTTCTTGTTTATCCAATTTTCATTGTTTTGTTAACTTATTACCTTCCAACCTAGATAGATCCGCAAAACGAATCCAACCCCTCTGGATTTCTATCACTTTCATTCCACTACTTCCTCCTATTCCTCTTATTCTCTCCTTCTACCACCTCTTCTACTTCTACTTGTTCTTCTTCTTCATTTTCGTCTCCTTCTTCCGCTTCTTCTGCTTCCACTTCTTCTTCTTCATCTCCTTTCATTCCACTACTTCTACCACTTCTTCTACCTCTACTTGTTGTTCTTCTTCATTTTCGTCTCCTTTTTTCGCTTCTTCTGCTTACACTTCTTCTTCTTCCTCTTCTTCCATTTCTTCTCCTTCCACAACTTCTTCTTCTTTCCTTTCCGTCTTCTCCTTCTTCTTTTTCTCCATCCCCCACTTCTGTTGCTTCCCATTGTTGTTCTTCCTCTTCTTCTCCTTCCCCCAAATCTTATGCTTACACTTCTTCTTCTTCTTCCTCTTCTCCTCTAGATTCCACTTCTTCTGCTTCTTCTTCCCTTCCCTACCCCTCCTTCTTCCTTTTCTTCCTTTTCTCCTTGTTCCAATTTTTCTTCTTCATCTCACCTCCTTCCACTACTTCTTTTGCCTCCTCTTGTTCACCTTCTTCACATTCCACATCTTCTTCTTCTTCCTTTTTTTCTCCTTCTTCCACTTCTTCTAGTTACTCTCCTTCTTCTTCGTCTTCTTATCTTTCTTCCACTTCTCCTGCCTCCTCTTGTTCTCTTTCTTCCATGTCTTCTTCATCCTCTCCTTTCCTTTCTTTTCTTCCTCTTCATCTCCTTCTTCTTCTTCCTTTCCTTCATCATATCCCTCTTTTTCTCCTTCTTCTGCTTCCACTTGCATTTCTACCTCTTTTTCTCATTCTTCCACATCTTCTCCATCATCCCCACTCCTGCAACTACTTCTTCTTCTTCCTCTTGTTCACCTTCTTCCACCTCTACTATATCCACTTGTTCTTCTTCTTCCCTCTCTTCTCCTTCTTGCCCTTCTTCTGCCTACACGACTTCTTCTTCCTCCCGTTCTTCTTTTCCTCCTTGTTCCACTTCTCCTGCCTCCTCTTGTTCTCTTTCTTCCACTTCTTTTTCATCCTCTCCTTTCCTTTCTTTTCTTCCTCTTCATCTCATTCTTCTTCTTCCTTTCCTTCGTCATATCGCTCTTTTTCTCCTTCTTCTGCTTCCACTTACATTTCTACCTCTTGTTCTCCTACTTCCACTTCTTCTCCATCTCCCCACTCCTTCAACTACTTCTTCTTCTTCCTCTTGTTCACCTTCTTCCACTTCTACTACATCCACTGCAATGAAAGGAAAGGGGATGAAGAAGAAGTGGAACAAGGAGGAGAAGAAGAAGGGGAGGAAGAAGAAGTAGTGTAGGCAGAAGAAAGGCAACAATGAGAAGAGAGGGAAGAAGAAGAACAAGTGGATGTAATAGATGTGGAAGAAGGTGAAGAAGAGGAAGAAGAAAAAGCAATTGAAGGAGTGGGGATGATGGAGAAGAAGTGGAAGAAAGAGAACAAGAGGTAGAAATGCAAGTGGAAGAAGAAGAAGGAGAAAAAGAGGGATATGACGAAGGAAAGGAAGAAGAAGAAGGAGATCAAGAGGAAGAAAATAAAGGAAAGGAAAGGATGAAGAAGAAGTGGAAGAAAGAGAACAAGAGAAGGCAGGAGAAGTGGAAGAAAGGTAAGAAGGGGAAGAAGAAGGAGGGTAACTAGAAGAAGGAGAAGAAAAGGAAGAAGAAGAAGATGTGGAAAGTGAAGAAAGTGAACAAGAGGAGGAAGAAGAAGTAGTGGAAGGAGGTGAGATGAAGAAGAAGAATTGGAACAAGGAGAAAAGGAGGAAAAGGAAGAAGGAGGGGAAGAGAAGGGAAGAGAAGGGAAGAAGAAGCAAAAGAAGTGGAATCTGGAGGAGAAGAGGAAGAAGAAGAAGAAGTGTAAGCATAAGATATGGTAGAAGGAAAAGAAGAGGAAAAGCAACAATGGGAAGCAACAGAAGTCGGGGATGGAGAAAAAAAGGAAGGAGAAGACGGAAAGGAAAGAAGAAGAAGTTGTGGAAGGATAAGAAATGGAAGAAGAAGAAGTGTAAGGAGAAGAAGCAAAAGAAGGAGACGAAAATGAAGAAGAACAACAAGTAGAAGTAGAAGAAGTGGTAGAAGGAGAGAATAAGAGGAATAGGAGGAAGTAGTGGAATGAAAGGAGATGAAGAAGAAGAAGTGGAAGAAGGAGAACAGGAGGAGGAAGAAGAGGTGGCAGAAGGAGAAGAAGAGGAAGAAGAAGAAGTGGAAGAACGAGAAGAAAAGGAAGAAGTGCAAGTGGAAGAAGGAGACCAATAGGAAGAAGAAGAAGAAGTGGAAGAATGAGAAAAAGAAGAGGAAGAAGAAGCAATGGAAGGAAAGGGTAATGAGGAAGAAGTGGAACAAGGAGGAGAAGAAGAAGGGGAGGAAGAAGAAGTAGTGTAGGCAGAAGAAGGGGAACAAGGAGAAGAGAGGGAAGAAGAAGAACAAGTGGACATAGTAGAAGTGGAAGAAGGTAAACAAGAGGAAGAAGAAGAAGTAGTTGAAGAGGTGGGGATGATGGAAAAATGGAGGAAGGAGAACAGGAGGTAGAAATGCAAGTGGAAGCAGAAGAAGGGGAAAAAGAGGGATATCACGAAGGAAAGGAAGAAGAAGAAGGAGATGAAGAGGAAGAAAAGAAAGGAAAGGAGATGATGAAGAAGAAGTGGAAGAAGGAGAACAAGAGGAGGCAGGAGAAGTGGATGAATGATAAGAAGAGGAAGAAGAAGAAGATGTGGAAAGTGAAGAAGTTGAAGAAGGTGAACAAGAGGAGGAAGAAGAAGTAGTGCAAGGAGGTGATATGAAGAAGAAGAATTGGAACAAGGAGAAAAGGAGGAAAAGGAAGAAGGAGAGGAAGGGAAGGGAAGAACAAGCAGAAGAAGTGGAAGCTGGAGGAAAAGAGGAAGAAGAAGAAGAAGTGTAAGCATAAGATTTTGGGGACGGAGAAGCGGAGGAAGAGCAACAATGGGAAGCAACAGAAGTGGGGGATGGAGAAAAAGAGGAAGGAGAAGACGCTAAGGAAACAAGAAGTTGTGGAAGGAGAAGAAATGGAAAAAGAGGAAGAAGAAGAAGTGTAAGCAGAAGAAGCGAAGGGGAACAACAAGTAGAAGTAGAAGAAGTGGTAGAAGGAGAGAATAAGAGGAATAGGAGGAAGTAGTGGAATGAAAGGAGACGAAGAAGAAGAAGTGGAAGAAGGAGAACGGGAGGAGGAAGAAGAGGTGGCAGAAGGAGAAGAAGAGGAAGAAGAAGAAGTGGAAGAACGAGAAGAAAAAGAAGAAGTGCAGGTGGAAGAAGGAGAACAATAGGAAGAAGAAGAAGAAGTGGAAGAATGAGAAAAAGAGGAGGAAGAAGAAGAAATGGAAAGGAAGGGTATGAAGAAGAAGTGGAAAGAGGAAGAGTAGAAGAAGGGGAGGAAGAAGAAGTAGTGTAGGCAGAAGAAGGGCAAGAAGGAGAAGAGAGGGAAGAAGAAGAACAAGTGGATGTAGTAGAAGTGGAAGAAGGTGAACAAGAGGAAGAATAAGAAGTAGTTGAAGGAGTGGGGATGATGGAGAAGAAGTGGAAGAAGGAGAACAAGAGGTAGAAATGCAAGTGGAAGCTGAAGAAGGAGAAAAAGATGGATATGAAGAAGGAAAGGAGGTAGAAGAAGGAGATGAAGAGGAAGAAAAGAAAGGAAAGGAGAGGATGAAGAAGAAGTGGAAGAAAGAGAACAAGAGGAGGCACGAGAACTGGAAGAAAGATAAGAAGAGGAAGAAGAAGGACAAGTGGATGTAGTAGAAGTGGAAGAAGGTGAACAAGAGGAAGAAGAAGTAGTTGAAGGAGTGGGGATGATGGAGAAGAAGTTGAAGAAGGAGAACAAGAGGTAGAAATGCAAGTGGAAGCAGAAGAAGGAGAAAAGGAGGGATATGACGAAGGAAAGGATGAAGAAGAAGGAGATAAAGAGGAAGAAAGGAAAGGAAAGGATAGGATGAAGAAGAAGTGGAACAAAGATAAGAAGAGGAAGAAGAAGGAGAGTAACTAGAAGAAGTGGTAGAAGGAGAAGAAAATGAAGATGAAGAAGATATGGAAAGTGAAGAAGGTGAAGGAGAGGAGGAAGAAGAAGTAGTGGAAGGAGGTGAGATGAAGAAGAAGAATTGGAACAAGGAGAAAAGGAGGAAAAGGAAGAAGGAGGGGAATGGAAGGGAAGAAGAAGCAGAAGAAGTGGAATCTGGAAAAGAAGAGGAAGAAGAAGAGTAAGTGTAAGCAGAAGATTTGGGGGAAGGAGAAGAAGAGGAAGAGCAGCAATCGGAAGCAACAGACGTGGGGGATGGAGAAAAACAGGAAGGAGAAGACAGAAAGGAAAGAAGAAGAAGTTGTAGAAGGAGAAGAAATGGAAGAAAAGGAAGAAGGAGGAGAGTGACTAGAAGAAGTGGCAGAAGGAGAAGAAAAGGAAGAAGAAGAAGATGTGGAAAGTGAAGAAGTTGAAGAAGGTGAACAAGAGAAGGGAGAAGAAGTAGTGGAAGGAGGTGAGATGAAGAAGAAGAATTGGAAAAGGAGGAAAAGGAAGAAAGAGGGGAAGGGAAGGGAAGAAGAAGCAGAAGAACTGGAATCTAGAGGAGAAGAGGAAGAAGAAGAAGAAGTGTAAGCATAAGATTTGGGGGAAGGAGAAGAAGAGGAAGAGCAACAATGGGAAGCAACAGAAGTCGGGGTTGGAGAAAAATAGGAAGAAGAAGACGGAAAGGATAGAAGAAGAAGTTGTGGAAGGAGAAGAAATAGAAGAAGAGGAAGAAGAAGAAGTGTAAGCAGAAGAAGCCGAAGAAGGAGACGAAAATGAAGAAGAACAACAAGTAGAAGTAGAAGAAGTGGCAGAAGGAGAGAATAAGAGGAATAGGAGGAAGTAGTGGAATGAAAGGAGATGAAGAAGAAGAATGGAAGAAGGAGAACGAGATGAGTGAGAAGAGGTGGCAGAAGGAGAAGGAGAGGAAGAAGAAGAAGTGCAAGAACGAGAAGAAAAGGAAGAAGTGCAAGTGGAAGAGGGAGAACAATAGGAAGAAGAAGAAGAAGTGGAAGAATGAGAAAAATAGGAGGAAGAAGAAGCAAAGGAAGGAAAGGGGATGAAGAAGAAGTGGAACAAGGAGGAGAAGAAGAAGGGGACGAAGAAGAAGTAGTGTAGGGAGAAGAAGGGCAAGAAGGAGAAGAGAGGGAAGAAGAAGAACGAGTGGATATAGTAGAAGTACAAGAAGGTGAACAACAGGAAGAAGACGAAGTAGTTGAATTAGTGGGGATGATGGAGAAGAAGTGGAAGAAGGAGAACCAAAGGTAGAAATGCAACTGGAAGCAGAAGAAGGAGAAAAAGAGGGATATGACGAAGGAAAGGAAGAAAAGAAGGAGATGAAGAGGAAGAAAAGAAAGGAAAGGAGAGGATGAAGAAGAAGTTGAAGAAAGAGAACAAGAGGAGGCAGGAGATGTGGAAGAAAGATAAGAAGTGGAAGAAGAAGGAGAGTAGCTAGAAGAAGTGGCAGAAGGAGAAGAAAAGGAAGAAGAAGAAGATGTGGAAAGTGAAGAACTTGAAGAAGGTGAACAAGAGGAGGAAAAAGAAGTAATGGAAGAAGGTGAGATGAAGAAGAAGAATTAGAACAAGGAGAAAAGGAAGAAAAGGAAGAAGGAGGGGAAGGGAAGGGAAGAAGAGCAGAAGAAGTGGAATCCAGAGGAGAAGAGGAAGAAGAAGAAGAAGTGTAAGCATAAGATTTGGGGGAAGGAGAAGAAGAGGAAGAGCAACAATGGGAAGCAACAGAAGTGGGGTTTGGAGAAAAAGAGGAAGGAGAAGACGGAAAGGAAAGAAGAAGAAGTTGTGGAAGGAGAAGAAATGGAAGAAGAGGAAGAAGAAGAAGTGTAAGCAGAAGAAGCGGAAGAAGGAGACGAAAATGAAGAAGAAGTGGTAGAAGGAGAGAATAAGAGGGATAGGAGGCAGTAATGGAAGGAAAGGAGATGAAGAAGAAGAATGGAAGAAGGATAACGGGAGGAGTGAGAAGAGGTGGCAGAAGGAGAAGAAGAGGAAGAAGAAGAAGTGGAAGAATGAGAAGAAAAGGAAGAAGTGGAAGTGGAAGAGGGAGAACAATAGGAAGAAGAAGAAGAAGAAGTGGAAGAATGAGAAAAATAGGAGGAAGAAGAAGCAATGGAAGGAAAGGGGATGAAGAAGAAGTGGAACAAGGAGGAGAAGAAGAAGGGGACGAAGAAGAAGTAGTGTAGGGAGAAGAAGGGCAAGAAGGAGAAGAGAGGGAAGAAGAAGAACAAGTGGATGTAGTAGAAGTAGAAGAAGGTGAACAAGAAGAAGAAGAAGAAGTAGTTGAATTAGTGGGGATGATGGAGAAGGAGTGGAAGAAGGAGAACAAGAGGTAGAAATGCAAGTGGAAGCAGAAGAAGGAGAAAAAGAGGGATATGACGAAGGAAAGGAAGAAGAAGAAGGAGATGAAGAGGAAGAAAAGAAAGGAAAGGAGAGGATGAAGAAGAAGTGGAAGAAAGAGAACAAGAGGAGGCAGGAGAAGTGGAAGAAAGATAAGAAGAGGAAGAACAAGGAGAGTAAGTAGAAGAAGTGGAAGAAGGAGAAGAAAAGGAAGAAGTAGAACATGTGGAAAGTTAAGAAGATCAACAAGAGGAGGAAGAAGAAGTAGTGGAAGAAGGTGAGATGAAGAAGAAGAATTGGAACAAGGAGAAAAGGAGGAAATGGAAGAAGGAGGGGAAGGGAAGGGAAGAAGAAGCAGAAGAAGTGGAATCTAGAGGAGAAGAGGAAGAAGAAGAAGAAGTGTAAGCATAAGATTTGGGGGAAGGAGAAGAAGAGCAAGAGCAATAATGGGAAGCAACAGAAGTAGGGGTTGGAGAAAAAAACGAAGGAGAAGACGGAAAGGAAAGAAGAGGAAGAAGAAGAAGTGTAAGCAGAAGAAGCGGAAGAAGGAGACGAAAATGAAGAAGAACAACAAGTAGAAGTAGAAGAAGTGGTAGAAGGAGAGAATAAGAGGAATAGGGGGAAGTAGTGGAATGAAAGGAGATGAAGAAGAAGAAGTGGAAGACGGAGAACTGGAGGAGGGAGAAAAGGTGGCAGAAGGAGAAGAGGAGGAAGAAGAAGAAGTGGAAAAATGAGAAGAAAAGGAAGAAGTGCAAGTGGAAGAAGGAGAACAACAAGAACAAGAAGAAGAAGTGGAAGAATGAGAAAAGGAGGAGGAAGAAGAAGCAATGGAAGGAAAGGGGATGAACAAGAAGTGGAACAAGGAGGAGAAGAAGAAGGGGAGGAAGAAGAAGTAGTGTAGGTAGAAGAAGGGCAAGAAGGAGAAGAGAGAGAAGAGGAAAAAAAAGTGGATGTAGTAGAAGTGGAAGAAGGTGAGCAAGAGGAAGCAGAAGAAGTAGTTGAAGGAGTGGGGATGATGGAGAAGAAGTGGAAGAAGGAGAACAAGAGGTAGAAGTGCAAGTGGAAGCAGAAGAAGGAGAAAAAGAGGGATATGACGAAGGAAAGGAAGAAGAAGAAGGAGATGAAGAGGATGAAAAGGAAGAAAAGGAGAGGATGAAGAAGAAGTGGAACAAAGAGAACAAGAGGAGATAGGAGAAGTGGAAGAAAGATAAGAAGAGGAAGAAGAAGGAGAGTAACTAGAAGAAGTGGAAGAAGGAGAAGAAAAGGAAGAAGAAGAAGATGTGGAAAGTGAAGAAGGTGACGAAGAGGAGGAAGAAGAAGTAGTGGAAGGAGGTGAGATGAAGAAGAAGAATTGGAACAAGGAGAAAAGGAGGAAAATAAAGAAGGAGGGGAAGGGAAGGGAAGAAGAAGCAGAAGAAGTGGAATCTAGAGGAGAAGAGGAAGAAGAAGAAGAACTGTAAGCATAAGATTTGGGGGAAGGAGAAGAAAAGGAAGAGCAACAATAGGAACCAACAAAAGTGGGGGATGGAGAAAAAGAGGAAGGAGAAGACGGAAAGCAAAGAAGAAGAAGTTGTGAAAGGAGGAGAAATGGAAGAAGAGGAAGAAGAAGAAGTGTAAGTAGAAAAAGCGGAAGAAGGAGATGAAAATTAAGAAGAACAACAAGTAGAAGTAGAAGAAGTGGTAGAAGGAGAGAATAAGAGGAATAGGAGGAAGTAGTGGAGTGAAAGGAGATGAAGAAGAAGAAGTGGAAGAAGGAGAACGGGAGGAGGGAGAAGAGGTGGCAGAAGGACAAGAACAGGAAGAAGTGGAAGAACGAGAAGAAAAGGAAGAAGTGCAAGTGGAAGAAGGAGAACAATACGAAGAAGAAGAAGAAGTGAAAGAATGAGAAAAAGAGGAGGAAGAAGAAGCAATGGAAGGAAAAGGGATGAAGAAGAAGTGGAACATGGAGGAGAAGAAGAAGGGGAGGAAGAAGAAGTAGTGTAGGCAGAAAAAGGGCAAGAAGGAGAAGAGAGCGAAGAAGAAGAAGAATTGGATGTAGTAGAGGTGGAAGAAGGTGAACAAGAGGAAGAAGAAAAAGTAGTTTAAGGAGTGGGGATGATGGAGAAGAATTGGAACAAGGAGAAAAGGAGGAAAAGGAAGAGGGAGGGGAAGGGAGCGGAAAAAGAAGCAGAAGAAATGGAATCTAGAGGAGAAGAGGAAGAAGAAGAAGAACTGTAAGCATAAGATTTGGGGGAAGGAGAAGAATAGGAAGAGCAACAATGGGAACCAACAAAAGAGGAAGGAGAAGAGGGAAAGCAAAGCAGAAGAAGTTGTGGAAGGAAGAGAAATGGAAGAAGAGGAAGAAGAAGAAGTGTAAGCAGAAGAAGCGGAAGAAAGAGACGAAAATGAAGAAGAACAACAAGTAGAAGTAGAAGAAGTGGTAGAAGGAGAGAATAAGAGGAATAGGAGGAAGAAGTGGAATGAAAGGAGATGAAGAAGAAGAAGTGGAATGAAAGGAGATGAAGAAGAAGAAGTGGAAGAAGGAGATGAAGAAGAAGAAGTGGAAGAAGCAGAAGGGGAGGAGGGAGAAGAGGTGGCAGAAGGAGAAGAAGAGGAACAAGAAGAAGTTGAAGAACAAGAAGAAAAGGAAGAAGTGCAAGTGGAAGAAGGAGAACAATAGGAAGAAGAAGAAGAAGTGGAAGAATGAGAAAAAGAGGAGGAAGAAGAAGCAATGGAAGGAAAGGGGATGAAGCAGAAGTGCAACAAGGAGGAGAAGAAAGGGAGGAAGACGAAGATGTGGAAAGTTAAGAAGTTAAAGAAGGTGAACAAGAGGAGGAAGAAGAAGTAGTGGAAGGAGGTGAGATGAAGAAGAAGAATTGGAACAAGGAGAAAAGGAGCAAAAGGAAGAAGGAAGGGAAAGGAAGGGAAGAAGAAGCAGAAGAAGTGGAATCTGGAAAAGAAGAGCAAGAAGAAGAAGAAATGTAAGCATAAGATTTGGGGGAAGGAGAACAAGAGTAAGAGCAACAATGGGAAGCAACAAAAGTGGCGGATGGAGAAAAAGAGGAAGGAGAAGACGGAAAGGAAAGAAGAAGAAGTTGTGGAAGGAGAAGACATGGAAGAAGAGGAAGAAGAAGAAGTGTAAGCAAAAGAAGCGGAAGAAGAAGACAAAAATTAAGAAAAACAAAGAGTAGAAGTAGAAGAAGTGGTAGAAGGAGAGAATAAAAGGAATAGGAGGAAGTAGTGGAGTGAAAGGAGATGAAGAAGAAGAAGTGGAAGAAGGAGAACGGGAGGAGGGAGAAGAGGTGGCAGAACGAGAAGAACAGGAAGAAGGGGAAGAACGAGAAGAAAAGGAAGAAGTGCAAGTGGAAGAAGGAGAACAATAGGAAGAAGAAGAAGAAGTGGAAGAATGAGAAAAAGAGGAGGAAGAAGAAGCAATGGAAGGAAAAGGGATGAAGAAGAAGTGGAACATGGAGGAGAAGAAGAAGGGGAGGAAGAAGAAGTAGTGTAGGCAGAAGAAGGGCAAGAAGGAGAAGAGAGGGACGAAGAAGAAGAAGTGGATGTAGTAGAGGTGGAAGAAGGTGAACAAGAGGAAGAAGAAGAAGTAGTTGAAGGAGTGGGGATGATGGAGAAGAAGTGGAAGAAGGAGAACAAGAGGTAGAAATGCAAGTGGAAGCAGAAGAAGGAGAAAAAGAGGGATATGACGAAGGAAAGGAAGAAGAAGAAGGAGATGAAGAGGAAGAAAAGAAAGGAAAGGAGAGGATGAAGAAGAAGTGGAAGAAAGAGAACAAGAGGAGGCAGGAGAAGTGGAAGAAAGATAAGAAGAGGAAGAAGAAGGAGAGTAACTAGAAGAAGTGGAAGAAGGAGAAGAAAAGGAAGACGAGGAAGATGTGGAAACTGAAGAAGGTGAAGGAGAGGAGGAAGAAGAAGTAGTGGAAGGAGGTGAGATGAAGCAGAAGAATTGGAACAAGGAGAAAAGGAGGAAAAGGAAGAAGGAGGGGAAGGGAACGGAAAAAGAAGCAGAAGAAGTGGAAGCTGGAGGAGAAGACAAAGAAGAAGAAGAAGAAGTGTAAGCATAAGATTTGGGGGAAGGAGAAGAAAAGGAAGAGCAACAATGGGAAACAACAGAAGTGGGGTTGGAGAAAAAGAGGAAGGAGAAGACAAAAATGAAAGAAGAAGTTGTGGACGGAGAAGAAATCGAAGAAGAGGAAGAAGAAGAAGTGTAAGCAGAAGAAGGAGACGAAAATGAAGAAGAACAAAAAGTAGAATTAGAAGAAGTGGTAGAAGGAGAGAATAAGAGGAATAGGAGGAAGTAGTGGAAGGAAAGGAGATGAAGAAGAAGAAGTGGAAGAAGGAGAACGGGAGGAGGAAGAAGAGGTGGCAGAAGTAGAAGAAGTGGTAGAAGGAGAGAATAAGAGGAATAGGCGGAAGTAGTGGAATGAAAGGAGATGAAGAAGAAGAAGTGGATGAAGGAGAAAGGGAAGAGGAAGAAGAGGTGGTAGAAGGAGAAGAAGAGGAAGAAGAAGAAGTGGAAGAACGAGAAGAAAAGGAAGAAGTGCAAGTGGAAGAAGGAGAACAATAGGAAGAAGAAGAAGAAATGGAAGAATGAGAAAAAGAGGAGAAAGAAGAAGCAATGGAAGGAAAGGGGATGAAGAAGAAGTGGAACAAGGAGGAGAAGAAGAAGGGGAGGAACTAGAAGCAGTGTACGCAGAAGAAGGGTAAGAAGGAGAAGAGAGGGTAGAAGAAGTGGAAGAAAGAGAACAAGAGGACGCAGGAGAAGTGGAAGAAGGAGAATAAGAGGTAGAAATGCAAGTGGAAGAAGAAGAAGGAGAAAAAGAGGGATATGACGAAGGAAAGGAAGAAAAGAAGGAGACGAAGAGGAAGAAAAGAAAGGAAAGGAGAAGATGAAGAAGAAGTGGAACAAAGAGAACAAGAGGACGTAGGAGAAGTGGAAGAAAGATAAGAAGAGGAAGACGAAGGAGAGTAACTAGTAGAAGTGGAAGAAGGAGAAGAAAAGCAATAAGTAGAAGATGTGGAAAGTGAAGAAGGTGAACAAGAGGAGGAAGAAGAAGTAGTGGAAGGAGGTGACATGAAGAAGAAGAATTGGAACAAGGAGAAAAGGAGGAAAAGGAAGAACGAGGGGAAGGGAAGGGAAGAAGAAGCAGAAGAAGTGGAATTTGGAGGAGAAGAGGAAGAAAAAGAAGAAGTGTAAGCATAAGATTTGGCGGATGGACGAGAAGAGGAAGAGCAACAACGGGAAGCAACAGAAGTGGGGGATGGAGAAAAAGAGGAAGGAGAAGACGGAAAGGAAAGAAGAAGAAGTTGTGGAAGGAGAAGAAGTGTCAGCAGACGAAGGAGACGAAAATGAAGAAGAACAAAAAGTAGAATTAGAAGAATAAGAGGAATAGGAGGAAGTAGTGGAATGAAAGGAGATGAAGAAGAAGTGGAAGAAGGAGAACGGGAGGAGGGAGAAGAGGTGGCAGAAGGAGAAGAAGAGGAAGAAGAAGAAGATGTGGAAGAATGAGAAAAAGAGGAGGAAGAAGAAGCAATGTAAGGAAAGGGGATGAAGCAGAAGTGCAACAAGGAGGAGAAGAAGGGGAGGAAGACGAAGATGTGGAAAGTTAAGAAGTTGAAGAAGGTGAACAAGAGGAGGAAGAAGAAGTAGTGGAAGGAGGTGAGATGAAGAAGAAGAATTGGAACAAGGAGAAAAGGAGGAAAAGGAAGAAGTTGGGGAAGGGAAGGGAAGAAGAAGTAGAAGAAGTGGAATCTAGAGGAGAAGAGGAAGAAGAAGAAGTAGTGGAAGGAGGTGAGATGAAGAAGAAGAGTTGGAACAAGGAGAAAAGGAGGGGAAGGGAAGGGAAGAAGAAGCAGAAGAAGTGGAATCTAGAGGAGAAGGGGAAGAAGAAGAAGAAGTATAAGCATAAGATTTGGGGGAAGGAGAAGAAGAGGAAGAGCAACAATGGGAAGCAACAGAAGTGGGGTTGGAGAAAAAGAGGAAGGAGAAGACGAAAATGAAAGAAGAAGAAGTTGTGGACGGAGAAGAAATCGAAGAAGAGGAAGAAGAAGAAGTGTAAGCAGAAGAAGCAGAAGAAGGAGACGAAAATGAAGAAGAACAACAAGTAGTAGAAGGAGAGGATAAGTGGAATAAGAGGAAGTAGTGGAATGAAAGGAGATGAAGAAGAAGAAGTGGAAGACGGAGAACGGGAGGAGGGAGAAGAGGTGGCAGAAGGAGAAGAAGAGGAAGAAGAAGAAGTGGAAAAATGAGAAGAAAAGGAAGAAGTGCAAGTGGAAGAGGGAGAACAACAGGAAGACGAAGAAGAAGTGGAAGAAAGAGAACAAGAGGAGGCAGGAGAAGTGGAAGAAAGATAAGAAGAGGAAGAAGAAGGAGAGTAACTAGAAGAAGTGGAAGAAGGAGAAGAAAAGCAAGAAGAAGAAGATGTGGAATGTGAAGAATGTGAACAAGAGGAGGAAGAAGAAGTAGTGGACGGAGGTGAGATGAAGAAGAAGAATTGGAACAAGGAGAAAAGGAGGAAAAGGAAGAAAGAGGGGAAGGGAAGGGAAGAAGAAGTAGAAGAAGTGGAATCTGGAGGAGAAGAGGAAGAAGAAGAAGAAGTGTAAGCATAAGATTTGGGGTAAGGAGAAGAAGAGGAAGAGCAACAATGGGAAGCAACAGAAGTGGGGAATGTATAAAAAGAGGAAGGAAAAGACAGAAAGGAAAGAAGAAGAAGTTGTGGAAGGAGAACAAATGGAAGAAGAGGAAGAAGAAGAAGTGTAAGCAGAAGAAGCAGAGGAAGGAGACGGAAATGAAGAAGAACAACAAGTAGTAGAAGGAGAGGATAAGTGGAATAAGAGGAAGTAGTGGAATGAAAGGAGATGAAGAAGAAGAAGTGGAAGACGGAGAACGGGAGGAGGGAGAAGAGGTGGCAGAAAGAGAAGAAGAGGAAGAAGAAGAAGTGGAAAAATGAGAAGAAAAGGAAGAAGTGCAAGTGGAAGAGGGAGAACAACAGGAAGACGAAGAAGAAGTGGAAGAAAGAGAACAAGAGGAGGCAGGAGAAGTGGAAGAAAGATAAGAAGAGGAAGAAGAAGGAGAGTAACTAGAAGAAGTGGAAGAAGGAGAAGAAAAGCAAGAAGAAGAAGATGTGGAATGTGAAGAATGTGAACAAGAGGAGGAAGAAGAAGTAGTGGACGGAGGTGAGATGAAGAAGAAGAATTGGAACAAGGAGAAAAGGAAGAAAAGGAAGAAGGAGGGGAAGGGAAGGGAAGAAGAAGCAGAAGAAGTGGAATCTGGAGGAGAAGAGGAAGAAGAAGAAGAAGTGTAAGCACAAGATTTGGGGGAAGGAGAAGAAGAGGAAGAGCAACAATTGGAAGCAACAGAGTGGGGGATGGAGAAAAAGAGGAAGGAGAAGGCGGAAAGGAAATAAGAAGAAGTTGTGGAAGGAGAAGAAATGGAAGAAGAGGAAGAAGAAGAAGTATAAGCAGAAGTAGCGGAAGAACGAGACGAAAATGAAGAAGACGAAGGCAAGGAAGAAGAAGAAGGAGATGAAGAGGAATAAAAGAAAGGAAAGGAGAGGATGAAGAAGAAGTGGAAGAAAGAGAACAAGAGGAGGCAGGAGAAGTGGAAGAAAGATAAGAAGAGGAAGAAGAAGGAGAGTAACTAGAAGAAGTGGAAGAAGGAGAAGAAAAGGAAGAAGAAGAAGATGTAGAAAGTGAAGAACTTGAAGAAGGTGAACAAGAGGAGGAAGAAGAATTAATGGAAGGAGGTGAGATGAAGAAGAAGAATTTGAACAAGGAGAAAAGGAGGAATATGATGAAGGAAAGGAAGCAGAAGAAGGAGATGAAGAGGAAGAAAAGAAAGGAAAGGAGAGGATGAAGAAGAAGCGGAAGAAAGAGAACAAGTGGAGGCAGGAGAAGTGGAAGAAAGATAAGAAGAGGAAGAAGAAGGAGAGTAAGTAGAAGAAGTGGAAGAAGAAGAAGAAAAGGAAGAAGAAGAATATGTGGAAAGTGAAGAAGTTGAAGAAGGTGGACAAGAGAAGGAACCAGAAGTAGTGAAGTAGGTGAGATGAAGAAGAAGAATTGGAACAAGGAGAAAAGGAGGAAAAGGAAGAAGGAGGGGAAGGGAAGGGAAGAAGAAGCAGAAGAAGTGGAAGATGGAGGAGAAGAGGAAGAAGAAGAAGAAGTGTAAGCATAAGATTTTGGGGAAGGAGAAGAACAGGAAGAGCAACAATGGGAAGCAACAGAAGTGGGGGATGGAGAAAAAGAGGGAGGAGAAGACGGAAAGGAAAGAAGAAGGAGTTGTGGAAGGAGAAGAAATGGAAGAAGAGGAAGAAGAAGAAGTGTAAGCACAAGAAGCGAAAGAAGAAGACGAAAATGAAGAAGAACAACAAGTAGAAGTAGAAGAAGTGGTAGAAGGAGAGAATAAGAGGAATAGGAGGAAGTGGAAGAAGGAGAACGGGAGGAGGAAGAAGAAGTGGCAGAAGGAGAAGAAGAGGAAGAAGAAGTGGTGGAAGAACGAGAAGAAAAGGAAGAAGTGCAAGTGGAAGAAGGAGAACAATAGGAAGAAGAAGAAGTGGAAGAATGAGAAAAAGAGGAGGAAGAAGAAGCAATGGAAGGAAAGGGGATGAAGGACGAGTGGAACAAGGAGAAGAAGAAGAAGGGGAGGAAGAAGAAGTAGTGTAGGCAGAAGAATGGCAAGAAGGAGAAGAGAGGGAAGAAGAAGAAGAAGTGGATGTAGTAAAAGTGGAAGAAGGTGAACAAGAGGAAGAAGAAGTAGTAGTTGACGGAGTGGGGATAATGGAGAAGAATTTGAAGAAGGAGAACAAGAGGTAGAAATGCAAGTGGAAGCAGAAGAAGGAGAAAAAGAGGGATATGACGAAGGAAAGGAAGAAGAAGAAGGAGATGAAGAGGAAGAAAAGAAAGGAAAGGAGAGGATGAAGAAGAAGTGGAAGAAAGAGAACAAGAGGAGGCAGGAGAAGTGGAAGAAAGGTAACAAGAGGAAGAAGAAGGAGAGTAACTAGAAGAAGTGGAAGAAGGAGAAGAAAAGGAAGAAAAAGAAGATGTGGAAAGTCAAGAACTTGAAGAAGGTGAACAAGAGGAGGAAGAAGAAGTAATGGAAGGAGGTGAGATGAAGAAGAAGAATTGGAACAAGGAGAAAAGGAGGAAAAGGAAAAAGGAGGGGAAGGGAAGGCAAGAAGAAGCAGAAGAAGTGGAAGCTGGAGGAGAAGACAAAGAAGAAGAAGAAGTGTAAGCATAAGATTTGGGGGAAGGAGAAGAAGAGGAAGAGCAACAATGGGAAGCAACAGAAGTGGAGGATGGAGAAAAAGAGGAAGGAGAAGACAAAAAGGAAAGAAGAAGAAGTTGTGGAAGGAGAAGAAATTGAAGAAGAGGAAGAAGAAGAAGTGTAAGCAGAAGAAGCGGAAGAAGGAGACGAAAATGAAATAGAACAACAAGTAGAAGTAGAAGAAGTGGTAGAAGGAGAGAATAAGACGAATAGGAGGAAGTATTGGAATGAAAGGAGATCAAGAAAAAGAAATTGTGGAAGGAGAACGGGAGGAGGAAGAAGAGGTGGCAGAAGGAGAAGAAGAGGAAGAAGAAGTGGTGGAAGAACGAGAAGAAAAGGAAGAAGTGCAAGTGGAAGAAGGAGAACAATAGGAAGAAGTAGAGGTGGAAGAATGAGAAAAAGAGGAGGAAGAAGAAGCAATGGAAGGAAAGGGGATGAAGAAGGAGTGGAACAAGGAGGAGAAGAAGAAGGGGAGGACGAGGAAGTAGTGTAGGCAGAAGAAGGGCAAGAAGGAGAAGAGAGGGAAGAAGAAAAAGAAGTGGATGTAGTAAAAGTGGAAGAAGGTGAACAAGAGGAAGAAGAAGAAGTAGTTGACGGAGTGGGGATAATGGAGAAGAATTTGAAGAAGGAGAACAAGTGGATGTAGTAGAAGTGGAAGAAGGTGAGTAAGAGGAAGAAGAAGAAGTAGTTGAAGGAGTGGGGATGATGGAGAAGAAGTGGAAGAAGGAGAACAAGAGGTAGAAATGCAAGTGGAAGCAGAAGAAGGAGAAAAAGAGGGATATCACGAAGGAAAGGAAGAAGAAGGAGTAGATGAAGCAGAAGAAAAGAAAGGAAAGGAGATGATGAAGAAGAAGAAGTGGAAGAAAGAGAACAAGAGGAGGCAGGAGAAGTGGAAGAAAGATAAGAAGAGGAAGAGGAAGGAGAGTAACTAGAAGAAGTGGAAGAAGCGGAACGAAAGGAAGAAGAAGAAGATGTGGAAAGTGGAGAAGTTGAAGAAGGTGAACATTAGGAGGAAGAAAAAGTGGTGGAAGGAGGTGAGATAAAGAAGAAGAATTGGAACAAGGAGAAAAGGAGGAAAAGGAAGAAGGAGGGGAAGGGAAGGGAAGAAGAAGCAGAAGAAGTGGAATCTGGAGGAGAAGAGGAAGAAGAAGAAGAAGTGTAAGCATAAGATTTGGGGGAAGGAAAAGAAAACGAAGAGCAACAATAGGAAGAACAGAAGTGGGGGATTGAGAAAAAGAGGAAGGAGAAGACGGAAAGCAGAGAAGAAGAAGTTGTGGAAGGAGAAGAAATGGAAGAAGACGAAGAAGAAGAAGCTTAGGCAGAAGAAGCGGAAGAAGGAGACGAAAATGAAGAAGAACAACATGTAGAAGTAGAAGAAGTGGTAGAAGGAGAGAATAAGAGGAATAGGAGGAAGTAATGGAATGAAAGGAGATGAAGAACAAAAAGTGTACGAAGGAGAACGGGAGGAGGAAGAAGAGCTGGCAGAAAGAGAAGAAGTGGAAGAAAGAGAAGAAAAGGAAGAAGTGCAAGTGGAAGAAGGAGAACAATACGAAGAAGAAGAAGAAGTGGAAGAATGAGAAAAAGAGGAGGAAGAAGAAGCAATGGAAGGAAAGGGGATGAAGAAGAAGTGTAACAAGGAGGAGAAGAAGAAGAGGAGGAAGAAGAAGTAGTGTAGGCAGAAGAAGGGCAAGAACGAGAAAAGAGGGAAGAAGAAGAACAAGTGGATGTATTAGAGGTGGAAGAAGGTGAACAAGAGGAAGAAGAAGAGGTAGTTGAAGGAGTGGGGATGATGGTGAAAAGTGCAAGAAGGAGAACAAGAGGTAGAAATGCAAGTGGAAGCATAAGAAGGAGAAAAAAGAGGGATATGACGAAGGAAGGGAAGAAGAAGAAGGAGATGAAGAGGAAGAAAAGAAAGGAAAGGGGAGGATGAAGAAGAAGTGGAAGAAAGAGAACAAGAGGAGGCAGGAGGAGTGGAAGAAAGATAAGAAGAGGAAGAATAAGGAGAGTAACTAGAAGAAGTGGAAGAAGGAGAAGAAGTGGAAGAAGGAGTAGAAAAGGAAGAAGAAGAAGATGTGGAAAGTGAAGAAGGTGAAGAAGAGGAGGAAGAAGAAGTAGTGGAAGCAGGTGAGATGAAGAAGAAGAATTGGAACAATGATAGAAGGAGGAAAAGGAAGAAGGAGGGGAAGGGAAGGGAAGAAGAAGCAGAAGAAGTGGAATCTGGAGGAGAAGAGGAAGAAGAAGAAGAAGTGTAACTAGAAGAAGGAGAGTAACTAGAAGAAGGAGAAGAAATGGACGAAGAAGAAGATGTGGAAACTGAAGAAGTTGAAGAAGGTGAAAAAGAGGAGGTGAGATGAAGAAGAAGAATTGGAACAAGGAGAAAAGGAGGAAAATGAAGAAGGAGGGGAAGGGAAGGGAAGAAGAAGCATAAGAAGTGGAATCTGGAGGAGAAGAGGAAAAAGAAGAAGGAGTGTAAGCATAAGATTTGGGGGAAGGAGAAGAAGAGGAAGAGCAATAATGGGAAGCAACAGAAATGGGGGATGGAGAAAAAGAGGAAGGAGAAGACGGAAAGGAAAGATGAAGAAGTTGTGGAAGGAGAAGAATTGGAAGAAGAGGAAGAAGAACCAGTGTAAGCAGAAGAAGCGGAAGAAGGAGGCGAAAATGAAGAAGAACAACAAGTAGAAGTACAAGAAGTGGTAGAAGGAGAGAATAAGAGGAATATGAGGAAGTAGTGGAATGAAAGGAGATGAAGAAGAAGAAGTGGAAGAAGGAGAACGGGAGGAGGGAGAAGAGGTGGCAGAAGGAGAAGAAGAGGAAGTGGAAGAAGAAGAAGAGGAAGAAGAAGAAGTGGTTGAACGAGAAGAAAAGGAAGAAGTGCAAGTGGAAGAAGGAGAACAATAGGAAGAAGAAGAAGAAGTGGAAGAATGACAAAAAGAGGAGGAAGATGAAGCAATGGAGGGAAAGGGGATGAAGAAGAAGTGGAACAAGGAGGAGAAGAAGAAGCGGAGGACGGGAAGGGAAGGGAAGAAGAAGCAGAAGAAGTGGAATCTGGAGGAGAAGAGGAAGAAGAAGAAGAAGTGTAAGCATAAGATTTAGGGGAAGGAGAAGAAGAGGAAGAGCAACAATGGGAAGCAACAGAAATTGGGGATGGAGAAAAAGAGGAAAGAGAAGATGGAAAGGAAAAAGAAGAAGTTGTGGAAGGAGAAGAAATGGAAGAAGTGGAAGAAGAAGAAGTCTAAGCAGAAGAAGCGGAAGAAGGAGACGAAAATGAAGAAGAACAACAAGTAGAAGTACAAGAAGTGGTAGAAGGAGAGAATAAGAGGAATAGGAGGAAGTAGTGGAATGAAAGGAGATGAAGAAGAAGAAGTGGAAGAAGGAGAACGGGAGGAGGAAGAGGAGGTGGCAGAAGGAGAAGAAGAGGAAGAAGAACAAGTGGAAGAACGAGAAGAAAAGGAAGAAGTGCAAGTGGAAGAAGGAGAACAATAGGAAGAAGAAGAAGAAGTGGAAGAATGAGAAAAAGAGGAGGAAGAAAAAGCAATGGAAGGAAAGGGGAATGAAGAAGGAGTGGAACAAGGAGGAGAAGAAGAATGGGAGGAAGAAGAAGAGGAGGAAGAAGAAGTAGTGTAGGCAGAAGAAGGGCAAGAAGGAGAAGAAAGGGAAGAAGAGGAACAAGTGGGTGTAGTAGAAGTGGAAGAAGATGAACAAGAGGCAGAAGAAGAAGTAGTTGAAGGAGTTGGCATGATGGAGAAGAAGTGGAAGAAGGAGAACAAGAGGTAGAAATGCAAGTGGAAGCAGAAGAAGCAGAAAAAAAGGGATCTGACGAAGGAAAGGAAGAAGAAGAAGGAGATGAAGATGAAGAAAAGAAAGGAAAGGAGAGGATGAAGAAGAACTGGAAGAAAGAGAACAAGAGGAGGCAGGAGAAGTGGAAGAAAGATAAGAAGAGGAAGAAGAAGGAGAGTAACTAGAAGAAGTGGAAGAAGGAGAAGAAAAGGAAGATGAACAACAAGTAGAAGTAGAAGAAGTGGTAGAAGGAGAGAATAAGAGGAATAGGAGGAAGTAGTGGAATGAAACGAGATGAAGAAGAAGAAGTGGAAGAAGGAGAACGTGGGAGGAAGAAGAGGTGGCAGAAGGAGAAGAAGAGGAAGAAGAAGAAGTGGAAGAACGAGAAGAAAAGGAAGAAGTGCCAGTGGAAGAAGGAGACCAATAGGAAGAAGAAGAAGAAGTGGAAGAATGAGAAAAAGAGGAGGAAGAAGAAGCAATGGAAGGAAAGGGGAATGAGGAAGAAGTGGAACAAGGAGGAGAAGAAGAAGGGGAGGAAGAAGAAGTAGTGTAGGCAGAAGAAGGGGAAGAAGGAGAAGAGAGGGAAGAACAAGAACAAGTGGATGTAGTAGAAGTGGAAGAAGGTGAACAAGAGGAAGAAAAATAAGTAGTTGAAGGAGTGGGGATGATGGAGAAGAAGTGGAAGAAGAAGAACTAGAGGTAGAAATGATAGTGGAAGCATAAGAAGGAGAAAAAGAGGGATGTGACGAAGGAAAGGAAAAAGAAGAAGGAGATGAAGAGGAAGAAAAGAAAGGAAAGGAGAGGATGAAGAAGAAGTGGAAGAAAGAAAACAAGATGAGGCAGGAGAAGTGGAAGAAAGATAAGAAGAGGAAGACGAAGGAGAGTAACTAGAAGAAGTGAAAGAAGGGGAAGAAAAGGAAGATGAAGAAGATGTGGAAAGTGAAAAAGGTGAACAAGAGGAGGAAGAAGAAGTAGTGCAAGGAGGTGAGATGAAGAAGAAGAATTGGAACAAGGAGAAAAGTAGGAAAAGGAAGAGGGAGGGGAAGGGATGGGAAGGGAAGAAGAAGTGGAATCTAGAGGAGAAGAGGAAGAAGAAGAAGAAGTGTAAGCATAAGATTTGGGCGACGGAGAAGAAGAGGAAGAGCAAGAATGGGAAGCAACAAAAGTGGGGGATGGAGAAAAAGAGGAAGGAGAAGACGAAAAGGAAAGAAGAAGAAGTTGTGGAAGGAGAAGAAATGGAAGAAGAGGAAGAAGAAGAAGTGGAAGAAGGAGACCAAAATGAAGAAGAACAACAAGTAGAAGTAGAAGAAGTGGTAGAAGGAGAGAATAAGAGGAATAGGAGGAAGTAGTGGAATGAAAGGAGATGAAGAAGAAGAAGAGGAAGAAGGAGAACAGGGGGAGGGAGAAGAGGTGGCAGAAGGAGAAGAAGAGGAACAAGAAGAAGTGGAAGAACGACCAGAAAAGGAAGAAGTGCAAGTGGAAGAAGGAGAACAATAGGAAGAAGAAGAAGAAGTGGAAGAATGAGAAAAAGAGGAGGAAGAAGAAGCAATGGAATGAAAGGGGATGAAGAAGAAGTGGAACAAGGAGGAGAAGAAGAAGGGGAGGGAAAAGAGGAAGTGTAGGCAGAAGAAGGGCAAGAAGGAGAAGAGAGGGAAGAAGAATAACAAGTGGATGTAGCAGAAGTGGAAGAAGGTGAACAAGAGGAAGAAGAAGAAGTAGTTGAAGGAGTGGGGATGATGGAGAAGAAGTGGAAGAAGGAGAACAAGAGGTAGAAATGCAAGTGGAAGCAGAAGAAGGAGAAAAAGAGGGATATGACGAAGGAGGAAGAAAAAGAAGTAGTTGAAGGACTGGGGATGATGGAGAAGAAGTTGAAGAAAGAGAACAAGAGGTAGAAATACAAGTGGAAGCAGAAGAAGGAGAAAGAGAGGATTATGACGAAGGAAAGGAAGAAGAAGAAGGAGATGAAGAGGAAGACAAGAAAGGAAAGGAGAGGATGAAGAAGAAGTGGAAGAAAGAGAACAAGAGGAGGCAGGAGAAGTGGAAGAAAGATAAGAAGAGGAAGAAGAAGGAGAGTAAGTAGAAGAAGTGGAAGAAGGAGAAGCAAAGGAAGAAGAAGAAGATGTGGAAAGTGAAGAAGTTGAAGAAGCTGAACAAGAGGAGGAAGAAATAGTGGAAAGAGGTGAGATGAAGAAGAAGAATTGGAACAAGGACAAAAGGAGTAAAAGGAAGAAGGAGGGGAAGGGAAGGGAAGAAGAAGCAGAAGAAGTGGAATCTGGAGGAGAAGAGGAAGAAGAAGAAGAAGTGTAAGCATAAGATTTTGGGGAAGGAGAAGAGGAGGAAGAGCAAGAATGGGAAGCAACAGAAGTGGGGGATGGAGAAAAAGAGGAAGGAGAAGACGGAAAGGAAAGAAGAAGAAGTTGTGGACAGAGAAGAAATGGAAGAAGAGGAAGAAGAAGAAGTGTAAGCAGAAGAAGCGGAAGAAGGAGACGAAAATGAAGAAGAAGTGGTAGAAGGAGAGAATTAGAGGAATAGGAGGAAGTAGTGGAATGAAAGGAGATGAAGAAGAAGAAGTGGAAGAAGGAGAACGGGAGGAGGGA
Organism: Psophocarpus tetragonolobus; assembly: GCA_037954015.1. Taxonomy (NCBI): domain Eukaryota; kingdom Viridiplantae; phylum Streptophyta; class Magnoliopsida; order Fabales; family Fabaceae; genus Psophocarpus; species Psophocarpus tetragonolobus. The sequence continues at coordinate 22,673,360 of CM075694.1, forward strand.
GAAGAGGTGGCAGAAAGAGAAGAAGAGGAAGAAGAAGAAGTAGAAGAACAAGAAGAAAAGGAAGAAGTGCTAGTGGAAGAAGGAGAATAGTAGGAAGAAGAAGAAGAATGGAAGAATGAGAAAAGAGGAGGAAGAAGAAGCAATGGAAGCAAACGGGAATGAAAAAGAAATAGAACAAGGAGGAGAAAAAGAAGAGGAGGAAGAAGAAGTAGTGTAGGCAGAAGAAGGGCAAGAAGGAGAAGAGAGGGAAGAAGAAGAACAAGTGGATGTAGTAGAGGTGGAAGAAGGTGAACAAGACGAATAAGAAGAAGTAGTTGAAGGAGTGGGGATGATGGAGAAGAAGTGGAAGAAGGAGAACAAGAGATAGAAATGCAAGTGGAAGCAGAAGAAGGAGAAAAAGAGGGATATGACGAAGGAAAGAAAGAAGAAGAAGGAGATGAAGAGGATGAAAAGAAAGGAAAGGAGAGGATGAAGAAGAAGTGGAAGAAAGAGAACAAGAGGAGGCAGGAGAAGTGGAAGAAAGATAAGAAGAGGAAGAAGAAGGAGAGTAACTAGAAGAAGTGAAAGAAGGAGAAGCAAAGGAAGAAGATGTGGAAAGTGAAAAAGTTGAAGAAGGTGAACAAGAGGAGGAAGAAGAAGAATTGGAAGAAGCAGACAAGGAGGAAAAGGAAGAATGAGGGGAAGGGAAGGGAAGAAGAAGCAGAAGAAGTGGAATCTGGAGGAGAAGAGGAAGAAGAAGAAGAAGTGTAAGCATAAGATTTGGGGGAAGGAGAAGAAGAGGAAGAGCAACAATGGGAAGCAACATAAGTGGGGAATGTAGAAAAAGAGGAAGGAGAAGACAGAAAGGAAAGAAGAAGAAGTTGTGGAAGGAGAACAAATGAAAGAAGAGGAAGAAGAAGAAGTGTACACAGAAGAAGCAGAAGAAGGAGACGGAAATGAAGAAGAACAACAAGTAGAAGTAGAAGAAGTGGTAGAAGGAGAGAATAAGAGGAATAGGAGGAAGTAGTGGAATGAAAGGAGATGAAGAAGAAGAAGTGGAAGAAGGAGAACGTGAGGAGTGAGAAGAGGTGGCAGAAGGAGAAGAAGAGGAAGAAGAAGAAGTGGAAGAACGAGAAGAAAAGGAAGAAGTGCAGGTGGAAGAAGGAGAACAATAGGAAGAAGAAGAAGAAGTGGAAGAATGAGAAAAAGAGGAGGAAGAAGAAGCAATGGAAGGAAAGGGGATGAAGAAGAAGTGGAATAAGGAGGAGAAGAAGAAAGGGAGGAAGAAGAAGTAGTGTAGGCAGAAGAAGGGCAAAAAGGAGAAGAGAGGGAAGAAGAAGAAGAAGTGGATGTAGTAGAAGTGGAAGAAGGTGAACAAGAGGAAGAAGAAGAAGTAGTTGAAGGAGTTGGGATGATGGAGAAGAAGTGGAAGAAGGAGAACAAAAGGTAGAAACGCAAGTGGAAGCAGAAGAAGGAGAAAAAGAGGGATATGGCGAAGGAAAGGAAGAAGAAGAAGGAGATGAAGGGGAAGAAAAGAAAGGAAAGGAGACGGTGAAGAAGAAGTGGAAGAAAGATAAGAAGAGGAAGAAGAAGGAGAGTAACTAGAAGAAGTGGAAGAAGGAGAAGAAAAGGAAGAAGAAAAAGATGTGGAAAGTGAAGAAGGTGAACAAGAGGAGGAAGAAGAAGTAGTGGAAGGAGGTGAGATGAAGAAGAAGAATTGGAACAAGCAGAAAAGGAGGAAAAGGAAGAAGGAGGGGAACGGAAGGGAAGAAGAAGCAGAAGAAGTGGAATATGGAGGAGAAGAGGAAGAAGAAGAAGAAGTGTAAGCATAAGATTTGGGGGAAGGAGAAGAAGAGGAAGAGCAACAGTGGGAAGCAACAGAAGTGGGGAATGTAGAAAAAGAGGAAGGAGAAAACAGAAAGGAAAGAAGAAGAAATTGTGGAAGGAGAACAAATGGAAGAAGAGGAAGAAGAAGAAGTGTAAGCAGAAGAAGCAGAAGAAGGAGACGGAAATGAAGAAGAACAACAAGTAGAAGTAGAAGAAGTGGTAGAAGGAGAGAATAAGAGGAATAGGAGGAAGTAGTGGCATGAAAGGAAATGAAGAAGAAGAAGTGGAAGAAGGAGAACGTGAGGAGTGAGAAGAGGTGGCAGAAGGAGAAGAAGAGGAAGAAGAAGGAGTGGAAGAACGAGAAGAAAAGGAAGAAGTGCAGGTGGAAGAAGGAGAACAATAGGAAGAAGAAGAAGAAGTGGAAGAATGAGAAAAAGAGGAGGAAGAAGAAGCAATGGCAGGAAAGGGGATGAAGAAGAAGTGGAATAAGAAGGAGAAGAAGAAAGGGAGGAAGAAGAAGTAGTGTAGGCAGAAGAAGGGCAAAAAGGAGAAGAGAGGGAAGAAGAAGAACAAGTGGATGTAGTAGAAGTGGAAGAAGGTGAACAAGAGGAAGAAGAAGTAGTTAAAGGAGTGGGGATGATGGAGAAGAAGTGGAAGAAGGAGAACAAGAGGTAGAAATGCAAATGGAAGCAGAAGAAGGAGAAAAAGAGTGATGCATTCTCCCCAAGCAAGGGCCCTATTACTAGGGCCATAGCTAGAAGAATAGAAGAAGATATGGCTAGAGTAGAGGGAGGAAGATCTCACCTCTATATGACCATCAAGTTATGCAAGCCATGACTTATTTACTTGTAATTTTTATTTTAGGAACCTAGGATTTTATTTTGGACATGTATTAGTCCATTTAATTTTCTAGGAGGTGTCTTAGTAATAAGAAGGGGTAAGATTAGCTTTTGGGCCTTTATTTAGGAAATAAGGGGGTAGTTTGATAACTACACCATCTTTTGCTAAATAAAACCCAAAACTAATCAAGGAGTAATCTTGGCCCTTGGATGAGGTAGCTTGGGCACCAATTCTCATCTAAAGGAGGGTATTGATTGGACTTTGGGCTTCAATCCTCCTCCCTTGGATGACTCCTTTTAATCCTAGCCCTTCATTTCCTTCATGACTTGTTCAAGAGGTTAGCTCCCTCTATAAAAAGGTGCTCCTTCACACTCTTGTATTTTTTACACTTGATTGAATGGAAAAACCTTGAGTTGGCCGAAATTCTCTTAGTGTCCACCCTTCTCTCTTTGAGAATTCCTTAGGTTTTTATCAAGGGTTCCATCCCTTGTGGCAAACTTTCCCTCTTAGGCTTATCTTACCTTAAGTGGCGCCTAAAACCACCTCACTTCTTACCTCTCCACAAACCATTTCACCAAAGAAGAAAACCTCTAGAAAAAGATCAAGGGAGGCATGCATCATTTGGTATCTAGAGCATTGGTTCTAGAGGTCTAAACTCTCTTCCTATCTCATTTATTTTTTCTTTCCGTTTTCCTATTTTATTTTATCTTTAATTTCCGCAATTTTTTCTAGCTTTCCATTATTGTTTATCATTTCCATTTATGTCTTGAGTTTATTGTTTTGAGTTATAGTTTATTTGCACCATTTATTTTTTGCTTGATGCAATTTATATTGTTCTTTTCTTTGCATCTACATCTCTCCCATATTCATTAATTTCCGCTTAAGCTTTGAGTTGGGTGCTTTCTTGCTTGAATTTTGGTTTTGAGAATTTCTTGCTAAAAATCCATGCCGTTGTGGTGAATTCCACAACCTTGTGGTCAAGAAATTTAGACCAAATTCTTGTGTTTCCTTGCACCTAGTTGCCTTGTTTTTGCTTTATTTTTAGCTTTTATTTTTCACTTTTATACTCTTGTGTAGTTGTCTATAAGTCATGTTTATAGTTTCCCATTTTTTCTATTAATTCCTTTTAAGTTTAGGCTCTTTTGTTTTTACAAAAAAAAATTTGAAACTTCTTAAATTGAGCAACATAGAGGGTTATACCTCATGTCTAAGTCTCTTTAGAAGTTCATGTGCTTTTAGTTTCAAGCATATTCTTAAAAAAAAAATTCAAAAATAGTTGCTCAATTTCCTTTGTCTTTATTTTCCTTATACGTATAATTTGTAGCTCATTTGTGTGGTAAAGGTAGTTCTTGTTTGTGGGTGCTTTCACTTAAGCTATAAGTTTGGTATTTGTGTTCAACAAATTACTAAAATCTTAACAAAGCTTGAGTCCAGTGGCACACCAAACTACTAAACCATTAACACATCTATAGCTACTTTGCATTTTGAAGTCATTTCTAGTAGTACCTAAATTGTTGCTTTTAATTTTCTTTATTGTTCCAAGCACATAACTCTTTTTTATCAAGCACTAAATTCACAATCAATTTAGGTGCATCTAGTAAATATTCAAAAAAAAAAAAACAAGAAAACAAAGTCTAAAATAAAATACAAAAAAAAACAATGAAGGATTCAAAAAAAAAAAAAAGAGAACAAACAAAAGAAAAGAAAGTTTGAAAAAAATTCATTTGATGTACCTAACCTAAAATTAGCAAGTGCTTCAACTTTGAACTTGGAACCTTAAAAGAAATTTTATTACTTTTGGTACACTAGAACTTGATATTTGTGTTCTTCTACTCTTTAATCTAGTGCCATTCTTAGGTATTCCATTGTGTGCTCTCTTTCTTTTGTTTACCTTTTAGTTGTTGCTTGTCTTTTAAATCATCTTTCTAGTTTGTCTTATATACTCTTACCATTTGGTTAAGTGTCCTTTTGATTGTGTTATCTTTTATTGTTTTTTGAGTTTCTATTCGCACCTCCAGTTGCTACTTTTGGTTTCTTTGGTTTGTGTGTTAGTGTCACTTTTGGGAGAAAGCTTGAAAAAGGAGCTTACCACAAGGGTAGCATATTTTGGAAGGTTGGACTAAGAGCCTAAGGGATCACCTCAAAAGGAAATACACCTAGCCGTGAAGACTTTGATTTGAGGGAGCATTTGGAGAATCATTTTTTGAAGACTTTACTTTTTCTTTAATTTGGGTGTATTAATTTCTTAGTTGGGAGTTTGAGTGCCCTTAAGGCCCTCCCTTTGGTTGTAATAAAATTTAATCAATTTTTTAGTTTCTCGAAAATTAGGTGAAGAAGGAAGAAGTGGTACACTTCCTTCAACACCTTAGGAGCTCGCTTTAGATCCCTTCTCTTTTGAATTTTTGCTTTAAAATTCTTGCTTTATTTTTCTTATTCAAAGCGCTTAGAAGGCTAAAGAGTTCCAAAGACTCATCAAGCCATTTTAGGCAAGAAAACACAAAAAGAGAGGAGTGTTTGTTTGTGAAAATTTTTTAGCCACCTTTTTCCTCTTAGAAATTCAAGCACAATGACATCACACACCCACTCTAGTGCTCATAGTTATTCATCAAACAAGAGTGTAAACCAAAGAAATATTTCTAAAGATTACACTCTAGAAAACTTAAACATGGACTTTAGGGAGTGGATGACAAAAGAACAAGAGAGAAGAGAAGAAAAAAGGAGAGAAAAAGAGTCCAAGGAGAAAAGAAAAATAAAAGAAAGAGAGGAAGAAAAGAGAGAAAAAAGAGAGAAGGAAGAGAGAAGAATAAGAGAAAGGAGAGAAGATGAAGAAAGGAGAGAAAGAAAAGAAAGAGAAAGAAGAAAAGAGAAAGAAGAAGAAAAAAGAAAGCATGGGAATGGTGAGAATTACAAAATGAAAGGAATAGTCTTAGGTTCCCCATCTAGACATACCCATAGGAGTGAAAGTGAGGAAGAATACTACAATCATCCTAGGAGAAACTCCCATTCATCCATGCATAATAATGGGGGCCCTCCAAGGGAGCCCAAAATTGATCTCCCCCCATTTCATGGGAGGGAAGATGTGGAAGCCTACCTTGATTGGGAAATCAAGGTAGAACAACTCTTCACTTGCCATGAGGTAAGAGAAGAAAGAAAGGTTCCAATGGCAACCCTTAGCTTCCAAGGGCATGCCATGCATTGGTGGGTTGGGTTAACCAATGAGAGAATCCGCACCAATATGCCTTCCATAAGATATTGGAATGATCTTAGAAGTGCTCTAAGAAGAAGGCATATTCCCTCTTGGTATGAAAGAGATCTTTTGGATAGACTCCAAAGGCTAAGGCAAACCAACCTTAGTATAGAAGAGTATAGACAAAAGATGGAACTTCTTATCTTGAGGGCGGGTATCATTGAGGAACCCAAGGCCACTATGGCAAGGTTTTTGTGTGGGTTGAGCCCCGAAATTCGTGATAAGGTGGAGCTCTTCTCATACAATTCCCTTGATGAGTTAGTTCAACTTTGCATCAAGGTGGAAAATCAACTTAGAAGGAAAACTTTTAAAAAGGATAACCCACCTTATGTAAAGAGGGACCAACCTACGGGGAACTCTTTCAAGAGTTACCCCAAAGAGGAACATCCCAAGCACTTTAAAGAGCATAAAACATCACATATAGAGAGAAAAACCCCTACTACTAACTCTCACGAGAAAGTTAGTAGTATCAAATGCTTTAAATGTCTTGGGAGAGGCCATATTGCCTCTCAATGCCCTACTAAGAGAAACATCATCATGAGGGCCCAAGATGTTTATAGTAGTGAGTCTAGCTCACACTCCTCTAGTGAGAGCGAAAGAGAAGGGGTTCATGCATACCAATCTGATTGTGATGAAACCGCTTATGCATGTGAGGGAGACCTCTTAATGATAAGAAGACTTCTTGGAAGCCAACCTTTGAAAGTGTCCTCATCTCAAAGGGAGAACATATTCCACACTCGCTGTAAGGTGAATGACAAAATATGTTCTCTCATTGTGGATAGTGGGTCATGCTGCAATTGTTGTAGCTCAAGGTTGGTGGAAAAGCTAGCCTTGACCCCACTTCCCCACCCTAAGCCTTACAAGCTTCAATGGCTCAATGAGCAAGGGGAAATGGAGGTCAATGAGCAAGTCAAGGTTCCAATTTCCATTGGGTCTTATAAAGATGGGATCCTGTGTGACATAGTCCCAATGGAAGCTGGCCATATCTTGCTAGGAAGACCATGGCAATTTGATAAGAAAGCCATACACCATGGTCATTCCAATAACATCATCCTCACTCATAAGGATAAGCGTATTAAGTTGTGTCCTCTAACACCTTCACAAGTGGCGGAGGACCAACTCATCATGAAACATAAGAGAGATGAGGAGAAAAAAAAAGCAAAGCTTTACCCCTAAAGCTTGAAAGGGGTAAAGAGGTTGAGTTGGAAGTTGGTGCCCCTTCCAAGAAAGTCATTAGTAAAGGGAGTTTATTTGCGACAAAATTGGAATTAAAGGAAGCCCCCTTAACTAACAGACCTTTCTATCTCCTCCTTTGCAAAGAGGCATCCCCCATTTCTTCCCCCTCCACTTTTTTCCCTTCTAGTTCTAGCACTACCATAGAATTTGGACCTGAGAACCTACCTCAAGAGTTTCAAGAGCTTTTAAAGGAGTTTGGTGATATATTCCCTAATGAAGTTCCCAAAGGACTTCCTCCAATTAGGGGTATAGAACACCAAATAGACTTGGTACCTGGGGCTGGCCTGCCTAATAGGCCTGCTTATAGGACTAATCCCATGGAGACCAAGGAGATTGAATCTCAAGTCCAAGAACTATTGGAGAAGGGTTGGGTTCAAGAGAGCCTAAGCCCTTGTGCTGTGCCAGTTTTGTTGGTGCCTAAGAAGAATGGCCAATGGAGGATGTGCATTGATTGTCGAGCAATCAATAACATCACCATCAAATATAGGCACCCTATCCCTAGGCTTGATGACATGCTTGATGAATTGCATGGGGCCCAATTATTTTCAAAAATTGATCTTAAGAGTGGTTATCACCAAATCCGCATCAAGGAAGGTGATGAGTGGAAAACCGCTTTTAAGACCAAGTTTGGGCTGTATGAGTGGTTGGTAATGCCCTTTGGGCTTACCAATGCCCCAAGCACCTTCATGAGGCTTATGAATCATGTCCTTAGGGATTGTTTAGGAAAATTTTGTGTTGTTTATTTTGATGACATCTTAGTGTATAGCAAGAGCCTAGATGAACATGTAGGCCATCTTAGGCGCGTCTTTTGCATTCTTAGGTCACACCAACTCTATGGAAATCTTGAAAAATGTAATTTTTGTGTGGAAAGTGTGGTGTTCTTAGGTTTTATAGTTAATAAAAATGGGGTTCAAGTAGACCCCGACAAAATCAAAGTCATCCAAGAATGGCCCACCCCAAAAAGTCTGACTGAGATCAAGAGTTTTCATGGTCTCGCGAGCTTTTACAGGCGCTTTGTGCCTAACTTCTCCACACTTTTCTCACCAATCAATGATTTGGTGAAGAAGGATACTCCTTTCCTTTGGGGTGAAAAACAACAAAAAGCCTTTGAACTTATCAAAGAGAAACTGACCCATGCACCAGTTTTAGCTCTTCCTGACTTTTCTAAAACTTTTTAGCTAGAGTGTGATGCATCGGGAGTGGGTGTGGGAGCTGTGTTGTTACAAGGTGGTCATCCCGTGGCTTATTTTAGTGAAAAACTAAATGGAGCCGCCTTAAACTACCCCACCTATGATAAAGAGTTTTACTCTTTGATAAGGGCCCTTCAAACTTGGGAACATTATCTTGTACCCAAGGAGTTCATCATTCATAGTGACCATGAGTCACTTAAGTATTTGAAGGGTCAAGGCAAGCTTAATAAAAGGCATGCTAAATGGGTAGAATTTCTTGAGGCTTTCCCTTATATCATCAAATACAAGAAAGGAAAACATAATGTGGTGGCTGATGCTTTGTCTCGTAGACATACCCTTTACACCACCTTAAGTGCAAAGATTCTTGGATTTGATAATATTAGAGAAATGTATCTTTCTGATAAGGATTTTGGATCCATTTATGCTGCCTCTACATTTTCATGTAAAACCCAAAATGGGTTCTTTGTGAGTGAGGGGTACCTTTTCAAAGGTAGCAGACTTTGTGTACCCCAAGGATCTATGAGAAATCTGTTGACAAAAGAGAGCCATGAGGGTGGGCTCATGGGGCATTTTGGAATTAACAAAACTCTTCTGCTTTTACAAGAAAAATTCTTTTGGCCCCATATGAAGAAAGACGTCTATAGACATTGTCGTAGATGCATTGCTTGCTTGCAAGCTAAGTCTAAGACAATGGCTCATGGATTGTACACACCCTTACCTGCTCCTTCTGCACCTTGGCTAGATATTAGTATGGATTTCATCCTTGGCCTGCCTCGAACCCAACGAGGTGCAGACTCTATCTTTGTAGTGGTAGATAGATTTTCAAAAATGGCTCACTTTATACCATGCCACAAGATAGATGATGCGAGCAACATTGCGAGACTTTTCTTTAAAGAAGTTTTCCGTTTACATGGAATTCCCCAATCCATAGTCTCTGATAGAGATGTGAAGTTCCTTAGCCACTTTTGGAAAACATTGTGGGCAAGGCTAGGAACTAAACTCTTATTTTCTACCACATGTCACCCCCAAACTGATGGGCAGACTGAGGTAGTAAATAGATCTCTATCTACTATGCTTAGGACACTTCTTCGAGGAAATCACAAGTCTTGGGATGAATACCTACCCCATATTGAGTTTGCATACAACCGGGTGGTTCAAAGGACCACCAAGCATTCTCCCTTTGAAGTTGTTTATGGCTTCAACCTCCTTACTCCTCTTGATATCTTGCCCTTACCCTTCCCTTCTTCTGTTCACAAAGAAGGAATAGTAAGAGCGGATTTTGTTAAAAAATTACATGAAAGGGTAAAGGCCAACATTGAACATCATTCAAAGGAGTATGCTAGTAAAGCCAATAGGGGCAGGAAAGAAATTATCTTCAATGAAGGGGATTGGGTATGGCTTCATTTGAGGAAGGATCGCTTCCCTACTCAAAGGAAGTCCAAGCTTAGCCCCCGAGGAGATGGTCCCTTTCAAGTCCTCAAGAGAGTGAACAACAATGCATACATATTAGATCTCCCTGAGGACTATGGTGTCAGTACTACCTTTAATGTTTGTGATTTGATCCCTTTTGTAGGTACTGATGAAGAAGAGGAAGACCTATCAGATTTGAGGTCAAATCCTTCCCAAGGGGGAGGGGATGATGCATTCTCCCCAAGCAAGGGCCCTATTACTAGGGCCATGGCTAGAAGAATAGAAGAAGACATGGCTAGAGTAGAGGGAGGAAGATCTCACCTCCATATGACCATCAAGTTATGCAAGCCATGACTTATTTACTTGTAATTTTTATTTTAGGAACCTAGGATTTTATTTTGGACATGCATTAGTCCATTTAATTTTCTAGGAGGTGTCTTAGTAATAAGAAGGGGTAAGATTAGCTTTTGGGCCTTTATTTAGGAAATAAGGGGGTAGTTTGATAACTACACCCTCTTTTGCTAAATAAAACCCAAAACTAATAAAGGAGTAATCTTGGCCCTTGGATGAGGTAGCTTGGGCACCAATTCTCATCTAAAGGAGGGTATTGATTGGACTTTGGGCTTCAATCCTCCTCCCTTGGATGACTCCTTTTAATCCTAGCCCTTCATTTCCTTCATGACTTGTCCAAGAGGTTAGCTCCCTCTATAAAAAGGTGCTTCTTCACACTCTTGTATTTTTTACACTTTGATTGAATGGAAAAACCTTGAGTTGGCCAAAATTCTCTTAGTGTCCACCCTTCTCTCTTTGAGAATTCCTTAGGTTTTTATCAAGGGTTCCATCCCTTGTGGCAAACTTTCCCTCTTAGGCTTATCTTACCTTAAGTGGCGCCTAAAACCACCTCACTTCTTACCTCTCCACAAACCATTTCACCAAAGAAGAAAACCTCTAGAAAAAGATCAAGGGAGGCATGCATCAAAGAGGGATATGACAAAGGAAAGGAAGAAGAAGAAGGAGATGAAGAGGAAGAAAAGAAAGGAAAGGAGACGATGAAGAAGAAGTGGAAGAAAGAGAACAAGAGGAGGCAGGAGAAGTGGAAGAAAGATAAGAAGAGGAAGAAGAAGGAGAGTAACTAGAAGAAGTGGAAGAAGGAGAAGAAAAGGAAGAAGAAGAAGATGTGGAAAGTGAAGAAGGTGAACAAGAGGAGGAAGAAGAAGTAGTGGACGGAGGTGAGATGAAGAAGAAGAATTGGAACAAGGAGAAAAGGAGGAAAAGGAAGAAGGAGGGGAAGGGAAGGGAAGAAGAAGTAGAAGAAGTGGAATCTGGAGGAGAAGAGGAAGAAGAAGAAGAAGTGTAAGCATAAGATTTGGGGTAAGGAGAAGAAGAGGAAGAGCAACAATGGGAAGCAACAGAAGTGGGGAATGTATAAAAAGAGGAAGGAAAAGACAGAAAGGAAAGAAGAAGAAGTTATGGAAGGAGAACAAATGGAAGAAGAGGAAGAAGAAGAAGTGTAAGCAGAAGAAGCAGAGGAAGGAGACGGAAATGAAGAAGAACAACAAGTAGAAGTAGAAGAACTGGTAGAAGGAGAGAATAAGAGGAATAGGAGGAAGTAGTGGAATGAAAGGAGATGAAGAAGAAGAAGTGGAAGAAGGAGAACGTGAGGAGTGAGAAGAGGTGGCAGAAGGAGAAAAAGAGGAAGAAGAAGAAGTGGAAGAACGAGAAGAAAAAGAAGAAGTGCAGGTGGAAGAAGGAGAACAATAAGAAGAAGAAGAAGAAGTGGAAGAATGAGAAAAAGAGGAGGAAGAAGAAGCAATGGAAGAAGAAGCAGAAGAAGTGGAATCTAGAGGAGAAGAGGAAGAAGAAGAAGAAGTGTAAGCATAAGATTTGGGGGAAGGAGAAGAAGAGGAAGAGCAACAATGGGAAGCAACAGAAGTGGGGGATGGAGAAAAAGTGGAAGGAGAAGACGGAATGGAAAGAAGAAGAAGTTGTGGAAGGAGAAGAAATGGAAGAAGAGGAAGAAGAAGATGTGTAAGCAGAAGAAGGAGAAGAAGGAGACGAAAATGAAGAAGAACAACAAGTAAAAGTAGAAGAAGTGGTAGAAGTAATGGAAGAAAAAGGGAGAAGAGGTGGCAGAAGGAGAAGAAGAGGAAGAAAAAGAAGTGGAAGAACGAGAAGAAAAGGGAGAAGTGCAAGTGGAAGAAGGAGAAAAATAGGAAGAAGGAGAACAGGAGGAGGGAGAAGAGGTGGCAGAAGGAGAAGAAAAGGAAGAAGTGCAAGTGAAAGAAGGAGAACAATAGGAAGAGGAAGAATAAGTGGAAGAATGAGAAAAAGAGGAGGAAGCAGAAGCAATGGAAGAAAAGGGGATAAAGAAGAAGTGGAACAAGGAGGAGAAGAAAAAGGGGAGGAAGAAGAAGTAGTCTAGGCAGAAGAAGGGCAAGAAGGAGAAGAGATAGAAGAAGAAGAAGAAGTGGATGTAGTAGAAGTGGAAGAAGGTGAAGAAGAGGAAGAAGAAGAAGTAGTTGAAGGAGTGGGGATGATGGAGAAGAAGTGGAAGAAGGAGAACAAGAGGTAGAAATGCAAGTGGAAACAGAAGAAGGAGAAAAAGAGGGATATGACGAAGGAAAGGAAGAAGAAGAAGGAGATGAAGAGGAAGAACAGAAAGGAAAGGAGAGGATGAAGAAGAAGTGGAAGAAGGAGAACAAGAGGAGGCAGGAGAAGTGGAAGCAAGATAAGAAGGGGAGGAAGAAGGAGAGTAACTAGAAGAACTGAAGAAGGAGAAGAAAAGGAAGAAGAAGAAGATGTGGAAAGTGAAGAAGTTGAAGAAGGTGAACAAGAGGAGGAAGAAGCAGTAGTGGAAGGAGGTGAGATGAACAAGAAGAATTGGAACAAGGAGAAAAGGAGGAAAGGGAACAAGGAGGGGAGCTGAAGGGACGGGAAGAAGAAGCAGAAGAAGTGGAAGCTGGAGGAGAAGAGGAAGAAAAAGAAGAAGTGTAAGCATAAGATTTGGGGGAAGGAGAAGAAGAGGAAGTGCAACAATGGGAAGCAACAGAAGTGGGGGATGGAGAAAAAGAGGAAGGAGAAGACGGAAAGGAAAGAAGAAGACGTTGTGGAAGGAGAAGAAATGGAAGAAGAGGAAGAAGAAAAAGTGTAAGCAGAAGAAGCGGAAGAAGGAGACGAAAATGAAGAAGAACAACAAGTAAAACTAGAAGAAGTGGTAGAAGTGGTGGAATGAAAGGAGATGAAGAACAAGAAGTGTAAGCAGGAGAACGGGAGAAGAGGTGGCAAAAGGAGAAGAAGAGGAAGAAAAAGAAGTGGAAGAATGAGAAGAAAAGGGAGAAGTGCAGGTGGAAGAAGGAGAAGAATAGGAACAAGAAGAAGAAGTGGAAGAATGAGAAAAAGAGGAGAAAGAAGAAGCAATGGAAGGAAAGGGAATGAAGAAGAAGTGGAACAAGGAGGAGAAGAAGAAGGGGAGGAAGAAGAAGTAGTGTAGGCAGAAGAAGGGCAAGAAGGAGAAGAGAGGGAAGAAGAAGAACAAGTGGATGTAGTAGAGGTGGAAGAAGGTGAACAAGAGGAAGAAGAAGAAGTAGTTGAAGGAGTGGGGATGATGGAGAAGAAGTGGAAGAAGGAGAACAAGAGGTAGAAATGCAGGTGGAAGCAGAAGAAGGAGAATAAAAGGGATATGATGAAGGAAAGGAAGAAGAAGAAGGAGATGAAGACGATGAAAAGAAAGGAAAGGAGAGGACGAAGAAGAAGTGGAAGAAACAGAACAAGAGGAGGCACGAGAAGTGGAAGAAAGATACGAAGAGGAAGAAGAAGGATAGTAACTAGAAGAAGTGGTAAAGGAGAAGAAAAGGAAGAAGAAGAAGCTGTGGAAAGTGAAGAAGACGAACAAGAGGAGGAAGAAGAAGTAGTTGAAGGAGTGGGGATGATGGAGAAGAAGTGGAAGAAGGAGAACAAGAGGTAGAAATGCAAGTGGAAGCAGAAGAAGGAGAAAAAGAGGGATATGACGAAGGAAAGGAAGAAGAAGAAGGAGATGAAGAGGAAGAACAGAAAGGAAAGGAGAGGATGAAGAAGAAGTGGAAGTAGGAGAACAGGAGGAGGCAGGAGAAGTGGAAGCAAGATAAGAAGGGGAGGAAGAAGGAGAGTAACTAGAAGAACTGAAGAAGGAGAAGAAAAGGAAGAAGAAGAAGATGTGGAAAGTGAAGAAGTTGAAGAAGGTGAACAAGAGGAGGAAGAAGCAGTAGTGGAAGGAGGTGAGATGAACAAGAAGAATTGGAACAAGGAGAAAAGGAGGAAAGGGAACAAGGAGGGGAGCTGAAGGGAAGGGAAGAAGAAGCAGAAGAAGTGGAATCTGGAGGAGAAGAGGAAGAAGAAGAAGAAGTGTAAGCATAAGATTTGGGGGAAGGAGAAGAAGAGGAAGAACAACAATGGGAAGCAAACGAAGTGGGGGATGAAGAAAAAGGGGAAGGAGAAGACAGAAAGGAAAGTAGAAGTTGTGGAAGGAGAAGAAATGGAAGAAGAGGAAGCAAAAGAAGTGTAAGCAGAACAAGCGAAAGAAGGAGACGAAAATGAAGAAGACCAACAAGTAGAAGTAGAAGAAGTGGTAGAAGGAGAGAATAAGAGGAATAGGAGGAAGTAGTGGAATGAAAGGAGATGAAGAAGAAGAAGTGGAAGAAGGAGAACGGGAGGAGGGAGAAGAGGAACGAGAAGAAGAGGAAGAACGAGAAGAAAGGGAAGAAGTGCAAGTGGAAGAAGGAGAACAGTAGGAAGAAGAAGAAGAAGAAGTTGAAGCAGGAGAACAAGAGGTAGAAATGCAAGTGGAACAAGGAGGAAGTAGTGGAATGAAAGGAGATGAAGAAGAAGAAGTGGAAGAAGGAGAACGGGAGGAGGGAGGAGAGGTGGCAGAAGGAGAAAAAGAGGAAGAAGAAGAAGTGGAAGAACGAGAAGAAAAGGAAGAAGTTCAAGTGGGAGAAGGAGAACAATAGGAAGAAGAAGAAGTTGAAGAATGAGAAAAAGAGGAGGAAGAAGAAGAAGTGGAAGAATGAGAAAAATAGGAGGAAGAAGAAGCAATGGAAGGAAAAGGGATGAAGACGAAATGGAACAAGCAGGAGTATAAGAAGGGGAGGAAGAAGTAGTGATATAAATCCAAAGGGGTTGGATTCGTTTTGCGAATCTATCTAGGTTGGAAGGTAATAAGTTAACAAAACAATGAGAATTGGGTAAACAAGAAAATGGAAAGGATGAAAATGGTTTAACGAAAAGATAGATGACGCCACTTCCAAGGATGGAAGATAAGTCATATGACGCCACAAGGGTGGTGATTTACCCTTGATAAGTCTAGGAGAACGCCACAAGGAAAAATTCCTTGATAAGTTCTAAAGAGAAATTCATCTCTCACAAAAGGGTAAAACCCAAATATAATTTCACTAATTCAATGGTTCTCCTTTGAGTACAATTCAACCCCTATTTATAGAACTAGGTGACTGTTCAAAATCATAACTCTCAAAAGAAAAATTAAATACTCCATTATCACGCAATTATCACATATGATTATTGCATGTCACAAATTAATGAAACGTTACAAAAAATGAAAAGTCATTGTCTTCGGCATTCACATCAAGTAGTGTAGCAGAAGAAGGGCAAGAAGGAGAAGAGAGGGAACAAGAAGAACAAGTGGATGTAGTAGAAGTGGAAGAAGGTGAACAAGAGGAAGAAGAAGAAGTAGTTGAAGGAGTGGGGATGATGGAGAAGAAGTGGAAGACTGAGAACAAGAGGTAGAAATGCAAGTGGAAGCAGAAGAAGGAGAAAAAGAGGGATATGAAGAAGGAAAGAAAGAAGAAGAAGGAGATGAAGAGGACGAAAAGAAAGGAAAGGAGAGAATGAAGAAGAAGTGGAAGAAAGAGAACAAGAGGAGGCAGGAGAAGTGGAAGAAAGATAAGAAGACGAAGAAGAAGGAGAGTAACTAGAAGAAGTGGAAGAAGGAGAACAAAAGGAAGAAGAAGAAGATGTGGAAAGTGAAGAAGGTGAACAAGAGGAGGAAGAAGAAGTAGTGGAAGGAGGTGAGATGAAGAAGAAGAATTGGAACAAGGAGAAAAGGAGGAAAAGGAAGAAGGAGGGGAAGGGAAGGGAAGAAGAAGCAGAAGAAGTGGAATCTGGAGGAGAAGAGGAAGAAGAAGAAGAAGTGTAAGCATAAGATTTGGGGGAAGGAGAAGAAGAGGAAGAGCAACAATGGGAAGCAACAGAAGTGGGGGATGGAGAAAAAGAGGAAGGAGAAGACGGAGAGGAAAGAAGAAGAAGTTATGGAAGGAGAAGAAATGGAAGAAGAGGAAGAAGAAAAAGTGTAAGCAGAAGAAGCGGAAGAAAGAGACGAAAATGAAGAAGAACAACAAGTAGAAGTAGAAGAAGTGGTAGAAGGAGAGAATAAGAGGAAGTAGTGGAATGAAAGGAGATGAAGAAGAAGAAGTGGAAGAAGGAGAACGGGAGGAGGGAAAAGAGGTGGCAGAAAGAGAAGAAGAGCAAGAAGAAGAAGTGGAAGAACGAGAAGAAAAGGAAGAAGTGCAAGTGGAAGAGGGAGAACAATAGGAAGAAGAAGAAGTGGAAGAATGAGAAAAAGAGGAGGAAGAAAAAGCAATGGAAGGAAAGGGGAATCAAGAAGAAGTGGAACAAGGAGGAGAAGAAGAAAGGGAGGAAGAAGAAGGAGTGTAGGCAGAAGAGGGGCAAGAAGGAGAAGAGAGGGAAGAAGACGAACAAGTGGATGTAGTAGAAGTGGAAGAAGGTGAACAAGAGGAAGAAGAAGTAGTTGAAGGAGTGGGGATGATGGAGAAGAAGTGGAAGAAGGAGAACAAGAGGTAGAAATGCAGGTGGAAGCAGAAGAAGGAGAAAAAGAAGGATATCACGAAGGAAAGGAAGAAGAGGAAAGAGATGAAGAGGAAGAAAAGAAACGAAAGGAGAGGATGAAGAAGAAGTGGAAGAAAGAGAACAAGAGGAGGCAGGAGAAGTGCATGAAAGATAAGAAGAGGAAGAAGTCGTAGAAGGAAAAGAAAAGGAAGAAGAAGAAGGAGACGAAGTGGAAGAAAAGAAAAGAAAGGAGAGGATGAAGACGAAGTGGAAGAAAGAGAAAAAGAGGAGGCAATAGAAGTGGAAGAAAGATAAGAAGAGGAAGAAGAAGGAGAGTAACTAGAAGAAGTGGATGAAGGAGAAGAAAAGGAAGAAGAAGAAGATATGGAAAGTGAATAAGTTGAAGAAGGTGAACAAGAGGAGGAAGAAGAAGTAGTGGAAGGACGTGAGATGAAGAAGAAGAACTGGAACAAGGAGAAAAGGAGGAAAAGGAAGAAGGAGGGGAAGGGAAGGGAAGAAGAAGCAGAAGAAGTGGGTTCTGGAGGAGATGAGGAAGAAGAAGAAAAAGTGTAAGCATAAGATTTGGGGGAAGGAGAAGAAGAGGAAGAGCAACAATGGGAAGCAACAGAAGTGGGGGATGGAGAAAAAGAGGAAGGAGAAGATGGAAAGGAAAGAAGAATAAGTTGTGGAAGGACAAGAAATGGAAGAAGAGGAAGAATAAGAAGTGTAAGCAAAAGAAGTGGAAGAAGTAGACGAAAATGAAGAAGAACAACAAGTAGAAGTAGAAGAAGTGGTAGAAGGAGAGAATAAAAGGAATAGGAGGAAGTAGTGGAAAGAAAGGAGATTACGAAGAAGAAGTGGAAGAAGAATAACGGGAGGAAGTAGAAGAAGTGGCAGAAGGAGAAGAAGAGGAAGAAGAAGAAGATGTGGAAAGTGAAGAAGTTGAAGAAGTGGAAGAAACAGAACAAGAGGAGGCAGGAGAAGTGGAAGAAAAATAAGAAGAGGAAGAACATGGAGAGTAACTAGAAGAAGTGGAAGAAGGAGAAGAAAAGGAAGAAGAAGAAGATGTGGAAAGTGAAGAAGTTGAAGAAGGTGAACAAGAGGAGGAAGAAGATGTAATGGAAAGAGGTGAGATGAAGAAAAACAATTGGAACAAGCAGAAAAGGAGGAAAAGGAAGAAGGAGGGGAAGGGAAGGGAAGAAGAAGCAGAAGAAGTGGAATCTGGAGGAGAATAGGAAGAAGAAGAAGAAGTGTAACCATAAGATTTGGGGGAAGGAGAACAAGAGGAAGAGCAACAATGGGAAGCAGAAGAAGCGGAAGAAGGAGACGAAAATGAATAAGAACAACAAGTACTACAAGAAGTGGTAGAAGGAGAGAATAAGAGGAATAGGAGGAAGTAATGGAATGAAAGGAGATGAAGAAGAAGAAGTGGAAGAAGGAGAACGGGAGGACGAAGAAGAGGTGGCAGAAGGAGAAGAAGTGGAAGAACGAGAAGAAATGCAAGAAGTGCAAGTGGAAGAAGGAGAACAATAGGAAGAAGAAGAAGAAGTGGAAGAATGAGAAAAAGAGGAGGAAGAAGAAGCAATGGAAGGAAAGGGGATGAAGAAGAAGTGGAACAAGGAGGAGAAGAAGAAGGGGAGGAAGAAGAAGTAGTGTAGGCAGAAGAAGGGCAAGAAGGAGAAGAGAGGGAAGAAAAAGAACAAGTGGATGTAGTAGAGGAGGAAAAACGTGAAGAAGACGAAGAAGAAAAAATAGTTGAAGGAGTGGGGATGATGGAGAAGATATGAATGAAGTAAAATAAGAGGTAGAAATGCAAGTGGAAGCAAAAGAAGGAGAAAAAGAGGGATATGACGAAGGAAAGGAAGAAGAAGAAGGAGATGAAGAGGAAGAAAAGAAAGGAGAGGAGAGGATGAAGAAGAAGTGGAAGAAAGAGAACAAGAGGAGGCAGGAGAAGTGGAAGAAAGATAAGAAGAGGAAGAAGAAGGAGAGTAACTAGAAGAAGTGGAAGAAGGAGAAGAAAAGGAAGAAGAAGAAGTTGTGGAAAGTGAAGAAGTTGAAGAAGGTGAACAAGAGGAGGAGGAAGAAGTAGTGGAAGGAGGTGAGATGAAGAAGAAGAATTGGAACAAGGAGAAAAGGAGGAAAAGGAAGAAGGAGGGGAAGGGAAGGGAAGAAGAAGCAAAAGAAGTGGAATCTGGAGGAGAAGAGCAAGAAGAAGAAGAAGTGTAAGCATAGGATTTGGGGGAAGGAGAAGAAGAGGAAGAGAAAAAATGGGAAGCAACAGAAGTGGGGGATGGAGAAAAAGAGGAAGCAGAAGACGGAAAGGAAAGAAGAAGAAGTTGTGGAAGGAGAAGAAATGGAAGAAGAGGAAGAAGAAGTGTAAGCAGAAGAAGCAGAAGATTGAGACGAAAATGAAGAAGAACAACAAGTAGAAGTAGGAAAAGTGGTAGAAGGAGAGAATAAGAGGAATAGGAGGAAGTAGTGGAATGAAAGGAGATGAAGAAGAAGAAGTGGAAGAATGAGAACGGGAGGAGGGAGAAGAGGTAGAAGAAGGAGAAGAAGATGAAGAAGAAGAAGTGGAAGAACGAGAAGAAAAGGAAGAAATTCAAGTGGAAGAAGGAGAACAATAGGAAGAAGAAGAAGAAGAAGTGGAAGAATGGGAAAAAAAGGAGGAAGAAGAAGCAATGGAAGGAAAGGGGATGAAGAAGAAGTGGAACAAGGAGGAGAAAAAGAAGGGGAGGAAGAAGAAGTAGTGTAGGCAGAAGAACGGCAAGAAGGAGAAGAGAGGGAACAAGAAGAGCAAATGGATGTAGTAGAGGTGGAAGAAGGTGAACAAGAGGAAGAAGAAGAAGTGGAAGAAGGAGAACAAGAGGTAGAAATGCAAGTGGAAGCAGAAGAAGGAGAAAAAGAGGGATTTGACGAAGGAAAGGAGGAAGAAGAAGCAGATGAAGAGGAAAAAAAGAAAGGAAAGCAGAGGATGAAGAAGAAGTGGAAGAAGGAGAAGAAGAGGAGGCAGGAGAAGTGGAAGAAAGATAAGAAGAGGAAGAAGAAAGAGAGTAACTAGAAGAAGTGGAAGAAGGAGAAGAAAAGGAAGAAGAAGAAGATGTGGAAAAAGAAGTAGTGGAAGAAGGTGAGATGAAGAAGAAGAATTGGAACAAGGAGAAAAGGAGGAAAAGGAAGAACGAGGGGAAGGGAAGGGAAGAAGAAGCAGAAGAAGTGGAAGCTGGAGGAGAAGAGGAGGAAGAAGAAGAAGTGTAAGCATAAGATTTGGGGGAAGGAGAAGAAGAGGAAGAGCAATAATAGGAAGCAATAGATGTGGGGGATGGAGAAAAAGAGGAAGGAAGAAGAAGCATTGGAAGGAAAGGGGATGAAGAAGAATTGGAACAAGGAGGAGAAGAAGAAGGGGAGGAAGAAGAAGAAGTGTGGGCAGAAGAAGGGCAAGAAGGAGAAGAAAGGCAAGAAGAAGAAGAAGTGGATGTAGTAGAAGTTCAAGAAGGTCAACAAGAGGAAGAAGAAGAAGTGGTTAAAAGATTGGGGATGATGGAGAAGAAGTTGAAGAAGGAGAACAAGAGGTAGAAATGCAAGTGGAAGCAGAAGAAGGAGAAAAAGAAGGATATGACGAAGGAAAGGAAGAAGAAGAAGAAGTGTAAGCACAAGATTTGGGGGAAGGAGAAGAAGAGGAAGAGGAGGCAGGAGAAGTGGAAGAAAGATAAGAAGAGGAAGAAGATGGAGAGTAACTAGAAGAAATGGAAGAAGGAGAAGAAAAGGAAGAAGAAGAAGATGTAGAAAGTGAAGAACTTGAAGAAGGTGAACAAGAAGAGGAAGAAGAATTAATGGAAGGAGGTGAGATGAAGAAGAAGAATTTGAACAAGGAGAAAAGGAGGAATATGATGAAGGAAAGGAAGAAGAAGAATGAGATGAAGAGGAAGAAAAGAAAGGAAAGGAGAGGATGAAGAAGAAGTTGAAGAAAGAGAACAAGAAGAGGCAGGAGAAGTGGAAGAAAGATAAGACGAGGAAGAAGAAGGAGAGTAACTAGAACAAGTGCAAGAAGGAGAAGAAAAGGAAGAAGAAGAAGATGTGGAAAGTGAAGAAGGTTAAGAAGAGGAGGAAGAAGAAGTAGTGGAAGGAGGTGAGATGAAGAAGAAGAATTGGAACAAGGAGAAAAGGAGGAAAAGGAAGAAATAGGGGAAGGGACGGGAAGAAGAAGCAGAAGAAGTGGAATCTGGAGGAGAAGAGGAAGAAGAAGAAGAAAAGCAAGAATAGGAAGCAATAGAAGTGGGGGATGGAGAAAAAAAGGAAGGAGAAGACGAAAAGGAAAGAAGAAGAAGTTGCGGAAGGAGAAGAAATGGAAGAAGAGGAAGTTTAAGCAGAAGAAGCGGAAGAAGGAAACGAAAATGAAGAAGAACAGCAAGTAGAAGTAGAAGAAGTGGTAGAAGGAGAGAATAAGAGGAATAGGAGGAAGTAGTGGAATGAAAGGAGATGAAGAAGAAGAAGTGGAAGAAAGAGAATGGGAGGAGGGAGGAGGGAGAAGAGGTGGCAGAAGGAGAAAAAGAGGAAGAAGAACGAGAAGAAAAGGAAGGAGAAGAAATGGAAGAAGAGGAAGTGTAAGCAGAAGAAGCGGAAGAAGGAGACGAAAATGAAGAAGAACAACAAGTAGAAGTAGAATAAAGTGGTAGAAGGAAAGAATAAGAGGAATAGGAGGAAGTAATGGAATGAAAGGAGATGAGGAAGAAGTGGAAGAAGGAGAACGAGAGGAGGAAGAAGAGGTGGCAGAAGGAGAAGAAGAGGAAGAAGAAGAAGTGGAAGAACGAGAAGAAAAGGAAGAAGTGCAAGTGGAAGAAGGAGAACAATAGGAAGAAGAAGACGAAGTGGAAGAATGAGAAAACGAGGAGGAAGAAGAAGCAATGGAAGGAAAGGAGAATGAAGAAGAAGTGGAACAAGGAGGAGAAGAAGAAGGGGAGGAAGAAGAAGTAGTGTAGGCAGAAGAAGGGGAGGAAGGAGAAGAGAGGGAAGAAGAAGAACAAGTGAATGTAGTAGAAGTGGAAGGAGAAGAAATGGAAGAAGAGGAAGTTTAAGCAGAAGAAGCGGAAGAAGGAAACGAAAATGAAGAAGAACAGCAAGTAGAAGTAGAAGAAGTGGTAGAAGGAGAGAATAAGAGGAATAGGAGGAAGTAATGGAATGAAAGGAGATGAAGAAGAAGAAGTGGAAGAAGGAGAACGGGAGGAGGAAGAAGAGGTGGCAGAAGGAGAAGAAGAGGAAGAAGAAGAAGTGGAAGAACGAGACGAAAAGAAAGAAGTGCAAGTGGAAGAAGGAGAAAAATAGGAAGAAGAAGAAGAAGTGGAAGTATGAGAAAAAAAGGAGGAGCAGGGAAGGGAAGAAGAAGTAGTTGAAGGAGTGGGGATGATAGAGAAGAAGTGGAGGAAGAGGAAGAAAAGAATGGTAAGGAGAGGATGAAGAAGAAGTGGAAGAAAGAGAACAAGAGGAGGCAGGAGAAGTGGATGAATGATAAGAAGAGGAAGAAGAAAGAGAGTAACTAGAAGAAGTGGAAAAAGGAGAAGAAAAGGAAGAAGAAGAAGTGGAAGAACGAGAAGAAAAGGAAGAAGTGCAAGTGGAAGAAGGAGAACTATAGGAAGAAGAAGAAGTTGAAGAATGAGAAAAAGAGGAGGAAGAAGAGGCAATGGAAGGAAAGGGGATGAAGAAGAAGTGGAACAAGTCAGAGAAGAAGAATGGGAGGAAGAAGAAGTAGTGTAGGCAGAAGAAGGGCAAGAAGGAGAACAGGGGGAAGAAGAAGAACAAGTGGATGTAGTAGAAGTGGAAGAAGGTGAAGAAATGAAAGAAGAGGAAGAAAAAGAAGTGTAAGCAGAAGTAGTGAAAGAAGCAGACGAAAATGAAGAAGACCAATAAGTAGAAGTAGAAGAAGTGGTAGAAGGAGAGAATAAGAGGAATAGGAGGAAGTAGTGGAATGAAAGGAGATGAAGAAGAAGAAGTGGAAGAAGGAGAACGGGAGGAGGAAGAAGAGGTGGTAGAAGGAGAAGAAGAGGAAGAAGAAGAAGTGGAAGAATGAGAAGAAAAGGAAGAAGTGCAAGTGGAAGAAGGAGAACAACAGGAAGAAGAAGAAGAAGTGGAAGAATGAGAAAAGGATGAGGAAGAAGAAACAATGGGAGGAAAGGGGATGAAGAACAAGTGGAACAAGGAGGAGAAGAAGAAGGAAGAAGAAGAACAAGTGGATGTAGTAGAGGTGGAAGAAGGTGAACAAGAGGAAGAAGAAGAAGTAGTTAAAGGAGTGGGGATGATGGAGAAGAAGGAGAACAAGAGGTAGAAATGCAAGTGGAAGCAGAAGAAGGAGAAAAAGGGGGATATGATGAAGGAGGAAGAAGAAGAAGTAGTTGAAGGAGTGGGGATGATGGAGAACAAGTGGAAGAAGGAGAACAAGTGTAGAAATGCAAGTGGAAGCAGAAGAAGGACAAAAAGAGGGATATGACGATGGAAAGGAAGAAGAAGAAGGAGATGAAGTAGTTGAAGGAGTGGGGATGATGGAGAAGAAGTGGAAGAAGGAAAACAAGAGGCAGAAATGCAAGTAGAAGCAGAAGAAGGAGAAAAAGAGGGATATGACGAAGGAAAGGAAGAAGAAGAAGGAGATGAAGAGGAAGAAAAGAAAGGAAAGGAGAGGATGAAGAAGAAGTGGAAGAAAGAGAACAAGAGGACGCAGGAGAAGTGGAAGAAAGATAAGAAGAGGAAGAAGAAAGAGAGTAACTAGAAGAAGTGGAAAAAGGAGAAGAAAAGGAAGAAGAGGAAGATGTGGAAAGTGAAGAAGGTGAACAAGAGGAGGAAGAAGAAGTAGTGGAAGGAGGTGAGATGAAGAAGAAGAATTGGAACAAGGAAAAAACGCAGAAAAGGAAGAAGGTGGGGAAGGGAAGGGAAGAAGAGACAGAAGAAATGGAATCTAGAGGAGAAGAGGAAGAAGAAGAAGAAGTGTAAGCATAAGATTTGGGGGAAGGATAAGAAGAGGAAGAGCAACAATGGGAAGCAACAGAAGTGGGGGATGGAGAAAAAGAGGAAGGAAAAGACGAAAAGGAAAGAAGAAGAAATTGTGGAAGGAGAAGAAATGGAAGAAGAAGAAGTGTAAGCAGAAGAAGCGGAAGAAGGAGACGAAAATGAAGAAGAACAACAAGTAGAAGTAGAATAAAGTGGTAGAAGGAGAGAATAAGAGGAATAAGAGGAAGTAATGGAATGAAAGGAGATGAGGAAGAAGTGGAAGAAGGAGAACGGGAGGAGGAATAAGAGGTGGCAGAAGGAGAAGAAGAGGAAGAACAAGAAGTGGAAGAACGAGAAAAAAAGGAAGAAGTGCAAGTGAAAGAAGCAGAACAATAGGAAGAAGAAGAATAAGTGGAAGAATGAGAAAAAGACGAGGAAGAAGAAGCAATGGAAGGAAAGGGGATGAAGAAGAAGTGGAAGAAGGAGGAGAAGAAGAAGGGGAGGAAGAAGACGTAGTGTACGTAGAAGAAGGGCATGAAGGTGAAGAGAGGGAAGAAGACGACCAAGTGGATGTAGTAGAGGTGGAAGAAGGTGAACAAGAGGAAGAAGAAGAAGTAGTTGAAGGAGAGGGGATGATGGAGAAGAATTGGAAGAAGGAGAACAAGAGGTAGAAATGCAAGTGGAAGCAGAAGAAGGAGAAAAAGAGGGATATGACGAAGGAAAGGAAGAAGAAGAAGGAGATGAAGAGGAAGAAGAGAAAGGAAAGGAGAGGATGAAGAAGAAGTGGAAGAAAGAGAACAAGAGGAGGCAGGAGTAGTGGAAGAAAGATAAGGAGAGGAAGAAGAAGGAGAGTAACTAGAAGAAGTGGAAGAAGGAGAAGACAAGGAAGAAGAAGAAGATGTGGAAAGTGAAGAAGGTGAACAAGAGGAGGAAGAAAAAGTAATGGAAGGATGTGAGATGAAGAAGAAGAATTGGAACAAGGAGAAAAGAAGGAAAAGGAAGAAGGAGGGGAAGGGAAGGGAAGGGAAGAAGAAGCAGAAGAAGTGGAATCTGGAAGAGAAGAGGAAGAAGAAGAAGAAGTGTAAGCATAAGATTTGGAGGAAGGAGAAGAAGAGGAAGAGCAACAATGGGAACCAACAGGAGTGGGGAATCGAGAAAAAGAGGAAGGAGAAGACGAAAAGGAAAGAAGAAGACGTTGTGGAAGGAGAAGAAATGGAAGAAGAGGAAGAAGAAGAACTGTAAGCAGAAGAAGTGGAAGAAGGAGATGAAAATGAAGAAGAACAACAAGTAGAAGTAGCAGAAGTGGTAGAAGGAGAGAATAAGAGGAATAGGAGGAAGTAATGGAATGAAAGGAGATGAAGAAGAAGAAGTGGAAGAAGGAGAACGGAAGGAGGAAGAAGAGGTGGCAGAAGGAGAAGAAGAGGAAGAAGAAGAGTGGAAGAACGAGAAGAAAAGGAAGAAGTGCAAGTGGAAGAAGCAGAACATTAGGAAGAAGAAGAAGAAGTGGAAGAATGAGAAAAGGAGGAGGAAGAAGAAGCAAAGGAGGGAAAGGGGATGAAGAAGAAGTGGAACAAGGAGGAGAATAAGAAGGGGAGGAAGAAGAAGTAGTGGAGGTAGAAGAAGGGCAAGAAGGAGAAGAGAGGGAAGAAGAAGAACAAGTGGATGTAGTAGAAGTGGAAGAAGGTGAACAAAAGGAAGAAGAAGAAGTAGTTGAAAGAGTGGGGATGATGGAGAAGAAGTGGAAGAAGGAGAACAAGAGGTAGAAATGCAAGTGGAAGCAGAAGAAGGAGAAAAAGAGGGATATGACGAAGGAAAGGAAGAAGAAGAAGGAGATGAAGAGGAAGAAAAGAAAGGAAAGGAGAGGATGAAGAAGAAGTGGAAGAAAGAGAACAAGAGGAGGCAGGAGTAGTGGAAGAGAGATAAGAAGAGGAAGAGATATAAGAAGAGGAAGAAGAAGGAGAGTAACTAGAAGAAGTGGAAGAAGGCAAAGCAAAGGAAGAAGAAGAAGATGTGGAAAGTGAAGAAGTTGAAGAAGGTGAACAAGAGTAGGAAGAAGAAGTAGTGGAAGGAGGTGAGATGAAGAAGAGGAATGGGAACAAGGAGAAAAGGAGGAAAAGGAAGAAGGTGGGGAAGGAAAGGGAAGAAGAAGCAGAAGAAGTGGAATCTGGAGGAGAAGAGTAAGAAGAAGAAGAAGAAGTGTAAGCATAAGATTTGGGGGCAGGAGAAGAAGAGGAAGAGCAACAATGGGAAGCAACAGAAGTGGGGGATAGAGAAAAAGAGGAAGGAGAAGACGAAAAGGAAAGAAGAAGAAGTTGTGGAAGGAGAAGAAATGGAAGAAGAGGAAGAAGAAGAAGTGTAAGCAGAAGAAGCGGAAGAATGAGACGAAAATGAAGAAGAACAACAAGTAGAAGTAGAAGAAGTGGTAGACGTAGTGGAATGAAAGGAGATGAAGAAGAAGTAGTGGAAGAAGGAGAACGGGAGTGATGTGACCATGCCTAGCCAAGGACCTATCACTAGGGCCATGACTAGAAGGATTAAAGAAGACCTAGGCCTTGCATACAAAGGAAGACTTCACCTCCTATGGAGAGTGAAGATATTAGGCTAGGGACTTTAGTTAATAAAATGTAATTTTCCTTTATTTTAATTTTGAGGAGCATTAAGAATTTAATTTGGGACATGTATTTAGTCCATTTTTTATTTTTAGGAGGTGTCTTAGGAATTTAGAGGGTGAATTTAGCTTTTTGGGTCTTTATGAAGGAAATAAGGGGTAGCCTTGATATCTACACCCCTCTTTTCCTACATAAACCCCCTAAGCTAATAAGAAGGAATCTTGGCCCTTGGTTTGAGAACCTTGGGCACCAAGTTTGATGATCTAAGGAGGGAATTGTTTCTCAATTCTCCTCCCTTAGATCTCTCCTTTTAATCCTAGCCCTTCTTTTTTAGGTTATCTTGTTCAAGAGGTTAGCTACCTTTATAAATAAGAGTTCCTCCCTCACTTGTATTTTATACACTTGAATTTAATCCTAGAGACCATATTGGTTGAGGTTCTTACCTTTGAGTGTCCCCCTTTCTCCTTTGTGAGAGCTTCTAAGAGTTATCAAGGGACCCCTCCCTTGTGGCCTCTCCCCTTTGGCTTATCAAACCTAGTATTTGTGGCGCCTCACCCCATTCCTTTCCTCTCCATAAATCCATTTCCCTTCCAAGTGATCTTAGAAAGGATCCTTTGGGCACGTGATCATCAAAGATCACATCAAGTGGTATCAGAGTCACTTTCTAAAGGTCACGTTCTTTCTCAATTTTTTTTTTTTTGTTGTTCATCTCTTTGATCTCTTTATTTTAAAGTCCTTCATTTTTTGTCATCTCTATTTCCTTTATGGTCTAGTAGTATAGCTTTTTATTCTTGCTATTATATGCGCTTTTGTTTTCTATCTACGCGCCTATGTTCCATTTAATTTGATGCGATTTTATTTGTCCCTTTCTTTGCATCTTATTTTCGTGTTCAAGTTGCTTAATTTTCCCTTGGTTTTTTATGTTAAAGTGTGCCTAAGAAGTTGTGACCATTAAACCCACATGCTTGAGGATTTTTCCACACCATTGTGGTGATCAACTTTGGCCACTTTGTTGTGCCTTTTGTTTTGAGTCTCTTGCTGAAATTTTTGCTCTATTTTTAGGTGTGTTATTTTTTCTTAATCTTGTGTTTTGTCAAATACTAGTCATGTTAGTTTCCTATTTTGTCTCATTTAAATTCCATAGGTTTTAGCCTCTTAAAATTTTTACAAAAAAGCCTTCAAAAACATTTTGAATTGAGCTCCTAAGAGGTGAACCTCTTATTGAGTCTCTTAAGTCTTTTATGCTTTTAGTTCAAGCATATTAATCTCTTTGTTGTTCTTAAATATTTGCTCAATTCAATCTTTATATGTTTCTTGTTTTATGTTGAATTATTAGTAGCTTTCCACTTGGTTTACCTTCACTATTGGTGCCTCTTTATGGAATTTTAGCTTGGGTGAATTGTGTTAGTAATTTGAGCAATCAATTTACTTCAAAATCAGCCCTAAATCATTCCTTAAGCACCATTAGTTCAGTGGTATTTGGAACTACTAAGTTGTTTTGCCTTTAGTTGCATGCATTGCTTGAAAATTATGTGACCTTACTTTGTGCTTATTCACTCAAGCGTTATTATTTCAAGCATCATCATTAAAATTTCAATTCAACAAGCTATTAGGTGCAGCAAAAAGATTAGAAAAAGTTAAAAAAAAATAGAAAAAGTTCAAGTTAAAAAAAAAAAGAAGATAAAGAACTCAAAAGAAAGACAAATTTGAAGTTGTGTACCTAATAGTAGAAACATTTGATATGAGGAACCAATTGTGATTAAAAAAAAATTACTTGAGTAAGCTTTTTAGTTTTGGTCACTTAAATTTTATTAAGTGTGCAACTATTGGTTTCATTTTTTTTGTTTGAGTCTTTTTTCATCTCTACTCTTAGAGCTAATCTAGGAAAGTTATTTGTGTGCTACCTTCCTTTGTGAGCCTTATGTTTTCTTGCTTGTCTTTTTTACTTCTTTGAGTTTTCATTGTTTAATCTATCCACTTGGATTTGTGAACCTTGTTTTGTTATTCACCTTTGTTTGTTGTCTTGTGTTGTATTCGGCCTTGGTAAGGAAAGGTTGGGAAAGGTTCCATATATAAAATTTTGGCAAGTCCAAACAAGAGGAAACAAGGGTAGCATTCTTGGGGTGAGTTGATGCAACTCAAAGGGGCTTGATCAAAAGGAGACAAACACCAAAAAACTTGGAGTGAAGACTTTGTTTTATTTTTTTTTTATTCTTTGTATTGTGTATACTTAATTTTAGATTGGGAGTTTGAGTGCCCTTAAGGCCCTCCCTTGGTTTGTAATAATTTGGGTCAATTTTAGCGTAGTTCCTCGTTAATTAGGTGAAGAAGGGAGAAGTGGTACACTTCCTTCAACACCTTAGGAGCACGATTAGAGCCCTTTCTCTTTTACATTCTTGCACTTTTATTTTATTTTATGTTATTTTGAAAAAACGTGTAGAGGCTAAGAGTTCCAAAGACTCATCAAGCCACCTTAAGTGAGAAAACAAAAAAAAAAAAAAAGTTTTTGGCCTAGCCTTTAGTTTTTAGCATCCAAGCACCATGACTTCCCACACACATTCTAGTGCACATAGTTGTTCATCAAGTAAGAGTGTCAACCAAAGAAAACCTTCTAAGGGAGACACTCTTGAAAACCTTAACTTAGAATTTAGGGAATGGATGGCTAAAGAACAAGAAAGGAGAGAAGAAAAAGAGAGAAAAAAAGAAATAAAAGAAAAGGAAAAACAAAAAGAGAAGGAAGAGTTAAAAAAAGAGATGTTGGAAATGAGAAAAGAGAAAAAAGAGCGAGAAGAGAGAAGGAAAAAAGAGAGAAGAGAGGATGAAGAAAGGAGAAGAAGGAAAGAACTAGAAAGAAAAAGAGAAAAAGAGGAAGAAGAGAGAAGGAGAGGAGAAGAGAGTAAGAGGAGAGATGGGAGGGAGAGTGATAGAAAAAATAAAGGAATTCTCATAAGATCCCCATCTAGGCATTTTAGCTCTAGTGAAGAAGAATACTATAGAAATCAACATAAGCATCACTCTCATTCATCATACAATCATCATTCTCCTCAAGAGAACATAAATCATGCTAGGGAACCAAAGGTAGACCTACCCCATTTTCATGGTAGGGAAGATGTTGAGACTTACCTAGATTGGGAAGTCAAAGTGGAACAACTCTTTCGATGCTATGAAATTAGGGAAGAAAGGAAAGTACCTTTGGCCTCCCTTAGTTTTCAAGGTTCTGCTTTGCATTGGTGGGATGAGTTAGTCAAGGATAGGGCCCGTAAACAAATGCCTGACATTTGCTACTGGAATGATTTAAAAACTTGTTTGCGAAGAAGGCACATTCCTTCATATTATGAAAGGGATATTTTGGATAGGCTCCAAAGACTTAGGCAACATAACTTAAGTATTGAGGAGTATAGACAAAAGATGGAGCTTCTCATACTAAGGGCCAATATCATTGAGGAACCCAATGCCACCCTTGCTAGGTTTTTGTGTGGATTAAGCTCTGACATTGGAGATAAGGTAGAGCTTCTTTCATACTCAAACCTTGATGAGTTGGTAGAACTTTGTGTAAGAGCTGATAATCAACTCAAGAGAAAAAGCTTTAAAAAAGATTTTCCCTCTTACTCAAAGAGAGACCAACTTAAGGGAAACTCTTTCAAGGGTTTTCCCAAAGAGGAACCGAAGCATTTTCAAGATACAAAAGCACCTAATGTAGAGAGAAAACCCCCTACTACTAAGCCTACTGAGAGGCAAAGTAGTATCAAATGCTTCAAATGTCTTGGGAGAGGCCATATTGCCTCTCAATGCCCTAACAAAAAAACCATGATCATAAGGGGACAAGACATTTGTAGTGAGAATAGCTCATCTTCCTCCTCTAGTGAGGAAGAAGGGGGACATACTTTTGAACAAGAGTGTGAGGAAGCTTTTCCTTATGAGGGGGACCTCCTTATGGTTCAAAGGCTTCTTGGAAGCCAACCTCTAGAGCTTGGCCAGTCACAAAGAGAGAACATCTTCCATACAAGATGTAAAGTAAATGACAAAGTATGTTCTCTCCTTGTTGATAGTGGCTCCTGTTGTAACTGTTGTAGCTCTAGGTTGGTTGAAAAGCTAGCCTTGACTACCATGCCCCATCCCAAACCTTACAAATTGCAATGGCTCAATGAGCAAGGGGAGATGGTAGTCAATGAACAAGTTATGGTTCCAATTTCCATAGGATCTTATAATGATGAGATTCTTTGTGACATAGTTCCTATGGAGGCTGGTCATATCCTGTTGGGAAGACCATCGCAATTTGATAAAAAAGCTATTCACCATGGTCACTCCAACCAAATAATTCTCAACCATAATGAAAAGCACTTCAAATTGTATCCTTTGTCACCTTCTCAAGTAGCTGAAGATCAATTTGTGATGAAAAAGAAAAGAGTTGAGGAAAAACAAAAATACAACAAGCTTTACCCTTAAAGCTTGAAAAGGGTAAAGAGAGAGGGTCGGAAGGTGATGCCCCTTCGAAAGGGAATATTAGTAAAAGGAGTCTATTTGCTACTAAACGTGATTTAAAAGAAGGTCCTTTGACTAACAAGCCCTTTTATCTCCTCTTTTACAAAGAAGCTTCAAATCCTTCTCCCATTTTGCATTCTTCTGCTGGGAGCACTGCCACAGCCCATGCACATGAGCACCTTCCTCAAGGGGTTCAAGATATTTTAAAAGAATTTGATGACATATTCCCTAATGAGGTTCCGAAAGGACTTCCTCCCATTAGGGGTATAGAACATCAAATTGATTTGGTACCTGGCGCAAGTCTACCTAATAGACCTGCCTGTAGGACCAACCCTATGGAGACCCAAGAGATTGAGTCTCAAGTGAATGAGCTGTTGGAGAAGGGTTGGGTTCAAAAGAGCCTAAGCCCTTGTGCTATGCCAGTCTTGTTGGTACCCAAGAAGAATGGCCAATGGAGGATGTGTGTTGATGGTCGTGCAATCAACAACATCACCATCAAATATAGGCACCCAATCCCACGTCTTGATGACATGTTGGATGAATTGCATGGGGCAAAAATATTTTCAAAAATAGATCTTAGAAGTGGTTACCACCAAATAAGGATCAAAGAGGGTGATGAGTGGAAAACTGCTTTTAAGACTAAATTTGGTCTTTATGAGTGGTTGGTTATGCCTTTTGGGCTAACTAATGCCTCAAGCACATTCATGCGCTTAATGAATCATGTACTGAGGGATTGCCTTGGTAAATTTTGTGTAGTTTACTTTGATGACATTTTAGTTTACTCTAGGAACCTAGATGATCATTTAGGACATCTAAGGCATGTTTTTTCTCTTCTTAGGAGTAATCATCTTTTTGGTAACTTTGAAAAATGCACCTTTTGTGTAGATAGTGTAGTTTTCCAAGGTTTTGTAGTTAGCACAAAAGGGGTTCATGTTGACCCCGAAAAGATAAAAGCTATTCAAGAATGGCCCACCCCAAAGAGTGTGACAAAGATCAAAAGCTGTCATGGTCTCGCTGGATTTTATAGGCGCTTTGTGCCTAATTTCTCCACGCTCTTCGCACCAATTTGGTGAAAAAGGAAGTTCCTTTCCTTTGGGGTGAGAAACAAGAGAAAGCCTTCCAACTAATTAAGCATAAACTGACCCATGCACCAGTCTTGGCATTCCCTGACTTTTCTAAAACATTTGAACTTGAATGTGATGCCTCTGGTGTAGGTGTGGGGGCTGTCTTGTTGCAAGGAGGGCACCCCATTGCGTATTTCAGTGAAAAACTCAATGGTGCCCCCCTCAACTACCCCACCTATGATAAGGAGTTTTATGCTCTAATTAGGGCCCTTCAAACTTGGGAGCATTACCTTGCTCCCAAGGAGTTTGTCATTCATAGTGACCATGAGTCACTAAAATATTTGAGGGGTCAAGGTAAATTGAACAAAAGGCATGCAACGTGGGTGGAATATCTTGAATCCTTCCCTTATGTCATCAAGTACAAGAAAGGAAAACAAAATGTGGTGGCTGATGCTCTTTCTAGGCGTCATACCCTTTATTCATCATTGAGTTCAAAAATCTTAGGATTTGATGACATTCGGTCTATGTATCCATCTGATAAGGATTTCGGCCCCATTTTTGCTACCTCTGCATCTGCATTTGCATTAAAGGCCCATGATGGGTATCTTTACAAAGGGAGTAAGCTTTGTATACCCCAAGGATCAATTAGGAACTTACTTACAAAAGAGAGTCATAAAGGTGGGCTCATGGGGCATTTTGGGATTTCAAAAACCCTTATGCTTTTACAAGAGAAATTCTTTTGGCCCCATATGCGTAGAGATGTCCATAGACATTGCTCTAAATGTATAGCTTGCTTGCAAGCAAAGTCTAAAGCAATGCCTCATGGACTATACACACCTTTACCTGCTCCTTCTGCACCTTGGGAGGATATTAGCATGGATTTCATCCTTGGGCTCCCAAGAACCCAACGAGGTGCAGACTCCATATTTGTGGTGGTGGACCGATTTTCAAAAATGGCCCATTTTATTCCCTGCCACAAAGTGGATGATGGGAGCAACATCGCAAGACTTTTCTTTAAAGAGGTTGTCCGATTGCATGGTATACCCTTTTCAATAGTGTCAGATAGGGATGTGAAGTTCCTTAGCCATTTTTGGAAAACTCTTTGGGCTAAGCTGGGAACTAAACTTCTTTTTTCCACTACCTGTCACCCTCAAACTGATGGGAAAACAGAAGTGGTGAATAGATCTTTATCCACTATGTTGAGGGCTCTCCTTAAAGGCAACCATAAGTCTTGGGATGAGTACCTTCCCCACATTGAATTTGCTTATAACCGGGTGGTTCATAGAACCACCAAGCATTCTCCTTTTGAGGTGGTCTATGGCTTTAATCCTCGTACTCCTTTAGATCTTTTACCTCTTCCTCTTTCTGTTGCTGTGCATAAAGAAGGAGAGGCAAAAGCCATTTTTGTAAAACAATTACATGAGAGGGTTAAAGTTAACATAGAGCGCCAATCCTTGAGAGATGCTACTTTCGCCAATAGGGGAGGAAAGAAGTCATCTTTGAAAAGGGCGACTGGGTATGGCTTCACTTGAGAAAGGATAGATTTCCTTCTCAAAGGAAGTCCAAACTTAGCCCTAGAGGAGATGGACCTTTCCAAATACTTGAGCGGATCGGTAATAATGCCTATCTTTTAGATCTTCCTGAGGATTATGGGGTAAGCACCAGTTTTAATGTTTCTGATTTGTCTCCATTTGTAGGTGCTGAAAATGACGAAGACCCCATGGATTTGAGGTCAAATCCTCTTCAAGGGGGAGGAGATGATGTGACCATGCCTAGCCAAGGACCTATCACTAGGGCCATGGCTAGAAGCCCTTGCAGACAAAGAAAGACTTCACCTCCTATGGAGAGTGAAGATATTAGGCTAGGGACTTTAGTTAATAAAATGTAATTTTCCTTTATTTTAATTTTGAGGAGCATTAAGAATTTAATTTGGGACATGTATTTAGTCCATTTTTTATTTTTAGGAGGTGTCTTAGGAATTTAGAGGGTGGATTTAGCTTTTTGGGTCTTTATAAAGGAAATAAGGGGTAGCCTTGATATCTACACCCCTCTTTTCTACATAAACCCCCTAAGCTAATAAGAAGGAATCTTGGCCCTTGGTTTGAGAAACTTGGGCACCAAGTTTGATGATCTAAGGAGGGAATTATTTCTCAATTCTCCTCCCTTAGATCTCTCCTTTTAATCCTAGCCCTTCTTTTTTAGGTTATCTTGTTCAAGAGGTTAGCTACCTCTATAAATAAGAGCTCCTCCCTCACTTGTATTTTTTACACTTGAATTTAATCCTAGAGACCATATTGGTTGAGGTTCTTACCTTTGAGTGTCCCCCTTTCTCCTTTGTGAGAGCTTCTAAGAGTTATCAAGGCACCCCTCCCTTGTAGCTTCTCCCCTTTGTCTTATCAAACCTAGTATTTGTGGCACCTCACCCCATTCCTTTCCTCTCCATAAATCCATTTCCCTTCCAAGTGACCTTAGAAAGGATCCTTTGGTCATGTGATCATCAAAGATCACATCAGGGAGGAGCGAGAAGAGGTGGCAGAAGGAGAAAAAGAGGAAGAAGAAGAAGTGGAAGAACGAGAAGAAAAGGAAAAAGTGCAAGTGGAAGAAGGAGAACAATAGGACGAAGAAGAAGAAGTGGAAGAATGAGAAAAACAGGAGGAAGAAGAAGCAATGGAAGGAAAGGGGATGAAGAAGAAGTGGAACAAGGAGGAGAAGAAGAAGGGGAGGAAGAAGAAGAAGTGTAGGCAGAAGAAGGGCAAGAAGGAGATGAGAGGGAAGAAGAAGAACAAGTGGATGTAGTAGAAGTGGAAGAAGGTGAACAAGAGGAAGAACAAGAAGTAGTTGAAGGAGTGGGGATGATGGAGAAGAAGTGGAAGAAGGAGAACAAGAGGTAAAAATGCAAGTGGAAGCAGAAGAAGGAGAAAAAGAGGGATATGACGAAGGAAAGGAAGACCCTTCCCCTCCTTCTTGCTTTTCCTCCTTTTCTCCTTCTTCCAGTTCTTCTTCTTCATCCCACCTCCTTCCACTATTTCTTCTTCCCCCTCTTGTTCACCTTTTTCTCTTTCCACATCCTCTTCTTCTTCCTTTTCTTCTCCTTCTTCTGCTTACTCTCCTTCTTCTTTCGCTTCCTCTCTTTCTTCCACTTCTCCTGCCTCCTCTTGTTATCTTTCTTCCACTTCTTCTTTATCCTCTCCTCTCCTTCTTTTTCTTCCTCTTCATCTCCTTCTTCTTCTTCTGTGTCCTTCGTCTACTCCCTCTTTTTCTCCTCTTCTGCTTCCACTTGCATTTCTACCTCTTGTTCTCCTTCTTCCACTTCTTCTTAATCATCCTCACTCCTTCAACTACCTCTTCTTCTTCTTGTTGTTCACCTTCTGCCACGTCTACTGCTTCCACCTATTCTTCTTCTTCCTTCCCTTATCCTTCTTGCACTTCTTCTGCCTACACTACCTCTTCTTCCTCCCCTTCTTCTCCTCCTTCTTCCACTTCTTCTTCTTCCTCCTCCCTTGCCTTGCTTTCTTTCTTCTTACTATTCTCCCTCTTCAACTACTTCTCCTTCCACTTCTTCTTCTTCTTCTTCCCCGTTCCTTCCAGTGGTTCTTCTTCTTCCACTTTTTCTCATTCTTCAACTTCTTCTTCTTTTTCCTATTGTTCTCCTTCTTCCACTTGCACTTCTTCCTCTTCTTCTCCTTCTTCCGCTTGCACATCTTCCTCTTTTTCTCGTTCTTTTACTTCTTCTTCTTCCTCTTCTCTTCCTTCCTCCACTTCTTCTTCCTCCTCCATTCTCCTTTTTCCATTTCTTCTTCATCCCCTCTCATTCAACTACTTCCTCCTATTCCTCTTCTTCTGCTTCCACTTGTTGTTCTTCTTCTTTTTCGTCTCCTTCTTCCACTTTTTCTTCTTCCTGTTCTTCCATTTCTTCTCCTTCCACTACCTTTTCTTCTTCCCTTTCCTTCTTCTCCTTCCTCTTTTTCTCCATCCCCTACTTATTTTACTTCCAATTGTTGCTCTTCCTCTTCTTCTCCTTCCCCCAAATCTTTTGCTTAGACTTCTTCTTCTTCTTCCTGTTCTCCTCCATATTCCACTTCTTCTACTTACTCTCCTTCTTCTTCCTCTTCTTCTCTTTCTTCCACTTCTCCTACCTCCTCTTGGTCTCTTTCTTCCACTTCTTCTTCATCCTTTCCTCTCCTTCTTTTTCCTCTTCTTCATCTCCTGCTTCTTCTTCTTCTTATTCTCTTTCTTCCTCTTCATCTCCTTCTTATTCTTCCCCCTCCTTCTTCCACTTTCCCTTCTTCCATTTCTTCTCGTACCACTACTTCTTCTTCTTCCCTTTCCTTTTTGCCTTCCTCTTTTTCTCCATCCCCCACTTCTTTTACTTCCAATTGTTGCTCTTCCTCTTCTTCTCCTACCCCCAAATCTTCTGCTGACACTTCTTCTTCTTCTTCCTCTTCTCCTCCATATTCGACTTCTTTTGCTTCTTCTTCCCTTCCCTTCCTATCCTTCTTCCTTTTCCTCCATTTCTCCTTCTTCCAGTTCTTCTTCTTCATTCCACATCTTCTTCTTCTTCCTTTTCTTTTCCTTCTTCCACTTCTTCTACTTACTCTCCTTCTTCTTTGTCTTCTTCTCTTTCTTCTAGTTCTCCTGCCTCCTTTTGTTCTCTTTCTTCCACTTCTTCTTCATCCTCTCCTCTCCTTCTTTTTCTTCCTCTTCACCTCCTTCTTCTTCTTTCCTTTCCATCGTCTTCTCCCTCTTTTTCTCCTTCTTCCTTTTCTTCTCCTTCTTCCTTTTCTTCTCCTTCTTCGGCTTACTCTCCTTCTTCTTCCTCTTCTTCTCTTTCTTCCACTACTCCTCCCTCCTCTTGTTGTCCTTCTTCCACTTCTTCTTCATCCTCTTGATAGAAATCCAGAGGGGTTGGATTCGTTTTGCAAATCTATCTAGGTTGGAATTGAATAAGTTAACAAAACAATGAGAATTGGGTAAACAAGAAAATGGAAATGATGAAAATGGTTTAACGAAGGGATAAATGACGCCACTTCCAAGGATGGAAGATAAGTCCTATGATGCCACAAGGGTAGTGATTTACCCTTGATAAGTCTAGCAGAACGCCACAAGGAAAAATTCCTTGATAAGTTCTAAAGAGAAATTCATCTCTCACAAAAGGGTAAAAACCCAAATATAATTTCACTAATTCAATGGTTGTCCTTTAAGTACAATTCAGCCCCTATTTATAGAACTAGGTGGTTGTTCAAAATCATAACTTCTAAAAGAAAAATTAAATACTTCATTATCACGCAATTATTACATATGATTAATTGCATGTTACATTAATTCCTAAATTAATGAAACGTTACAAAAACCGAAAAGTCATTGTTTTTTGCATTCATATTATTCCCTCCTTCTTCGAAAAGATTCGTCCTCGAATCTATGACTTTATTTTCCTACAAATTTTATTCACTTATAATGAACAAAACAACCTCCAGGATCAAATACAACTTGTAAAAAATCATGCATCAAAGAAGTTCTCTTTTTTTGTGCCCAAACCCAGACTTGAAAATTTTTCTCATGAGTTTGAATTTCAACAGTGGACTCGATGTACAATGACGCTCTAGGAGTGATATCAATATTTTTCTTCCTTACCCATGACCATTTGTGGGTTGTATACTCATGATCCTGTGCATTTATAATATCAAGAGAAGAAGAAAAATCAATAGCAGTTAAAATTTTATAGTTCTTTTTTTGTCTTTCTCTTTCCTTTTCTCTCTCTTCCTTTTCACTCTTTTCTTTTTCTATTTTTCTCTTTTCTTCTCTCTCTTTTTCTATTTTCTCCTTCAACTTAAGTTGATCATCACAAACTTGGCTTGGTGCCAGAAATTTCAAATTAAGCTTGCGTCCTTCATGCACCAAAGAAATTGAAAATTTTTCAGGATTAATCTTTTTATCCTTCAGCCAAGATCTCCCTAAAAGAAAATGACATGAGTCCATGGGAGCAATATCGCATGTCACTTCATCCACGAATTTTCCAATAGTGAATTTAAACTTGGTTTGTCTAGGATGAAGACTCGTCGATAAGTTGAGTTTATTCACCAATCTTTCGTTCACGACGTTGCTACAACTTCCTCCATCAACTGCAAATAAACATAAATGACCTTCTATTAAACACCTTGTATAAAAAATATCCACCATAGTTTCAAACCTAGAGCCGAAGCTCTGATACCAATCGATAGAAATCCAGAGGGGTTGGATTCGTTTTGCAGATCTATCTAGGTTGGAAGGTAATAAGTTAACAAAACAATGAGAATTGGGTAAACAAGAAAATGGAAATGATGAAAATGGTTTAACGAAGGGATAAATGACGCCACTTCCAAGGATGGAAGATAAGTCATATGACGCCACAAGGGTAGTCATTTACCCTTGATAAGTCTAGCAGAACGCCACAAGGAAAAATTCCTTGATAAGTTCTAAAGAGAAATTCATCTCTCACAAAAGGGTAAAAACCCAAATATAATTTTACTAATTCAATGGTTCTCCTTTAAGTAAATTTAGCCCCTATTTATAGAACTAGGTGGCTGTTCAAAATCATAACTTCTAAAAAAAAATTAAATACTTCATTATCACGCAATTATTACATATGATTAATTGCATGTTACATTAATTCCTAAATTAATGAAACGTTACAAAAAACGAAAAGTCATTATTTTTTGCATTCATATCACCTCTCCTCTCCTTCTTTTTCTTCCTCTTCATCTCCTTCTTCTTCTTCCCTTCCTTCATCGCCTCCCTCTTTTTGTACTTCTTCCACTCGTTCTCCATCTTCCACTTCTTCTGCTTACTCTCCTTCTTCAACCTCTTCTGCTCTTTCTTCCACTTCTTCGTGTTCTTCCACTTGTTGTTTTTCTTCTTCCTCTTTTTCTCTGTCCCCCACTTCTTTTGCTTTCAATTGTTGCTCTTCCTCTTCTCCTCCATACTCCAGTTCTTCTGCTTCTTCTTCCCTTCCCTTCCCCTCCTTCTTCCTTTTCCTCCTTTTCTCCTTCTTCCAGTTCTTCTTCTTTTACCCACCTCCTTCCACTAATTCTTCTTTCTCTTGTTGTTCACCTTCTTCCACTTCTTCTCTTTCCACATCTTCTTCTTATTCTTTTTCGTCTCCTTCTTCCACTTCTTCTACTTACTCTCCTTCTTCTTCCTCTTCTTCTCTTTCTTCCACTTCTCTTGCCTCTTCTTGTTCTCTTTCTTCCACTTCCTCTTCATCCTCTCCTCTCCTTCTTTTTCTTCCTCTTCATCTCCTTCTTCTTCTTCCCTTTCCTTCATCTTCTCCCTCTCTTTCTTCTTCTTCTCCTTCCACTTGCATTTCTACCTCTATTTCCCCTTCTTTCACTTCTTCTTCATCATCCCTAGTCCTTCAACTACTTCTTCTTCTTCCTCTTGTTCTTCTTCTTCCTTCTCTTCTCCTTCTTGTACTTCTTCTGCCTACACTACCTTTTCTTCCTCCCCTTTTTCTTTTCCTCCTTCTCTTCTTCCTCCTCCCTTTCCTAGATTTCCTTCTTCTTACTCTTCTCCCTTATCCACTTCTTCTCCTTCCACTTCTTCTTCTTCCTCTTGTTCTCCTTCTTCCACTTCTTCTTCTTCTTCATCCCTTTCCATCCACCACTTCTTCTTCTTCCTCTTTTTCCCATTGTTCCACTTCTTCTTCTTCTTCGTGTTGTTCTCGTTCTTCCACTTGTTCTTCTTCATCCCCTCTCATTCCACTACTCACTCTTATTCGTCTTATTCTCCTTCCACCACTTGTTCTTCTTCCACGTGTTGTTCTTCTTCTTTTTCGTCTCCTTTTTCCACTTCTTCTTCTTCCTCTTCTTCCCTTTATTCTCCTTCCACTACTTCTTGTTCCCTTTCCTTCTTCTCCTTCCTCTTTTTCTCCGCCCCCCACTTCTTTTGCTTCCAATTTTTGCTCTTCCTCTTCTCCTCCTCCCCCCCCAAATCTTCTGCTTACACTTCTTCTTCTTCTTCCCCTTCTCCTCCATATTCCACTTCTTCTGCTTCTTCTTCCCTTCCCTTCCCCTGCGTCTTCCTTTTCCTACTTTTCTCCTTCTTCCAGTTCCTCTTCTTCATCCCACCTCCTTCCACTACTTCTTCTTCCTCCTCTTGTTCAGCTTCTTCCACTTGTTCTCTTTCAACATCTTCTTCTTTTTCCTTTTCTTCTCCTTCTTCAACTTCTGTTGCTTACTCTCCTTCTTCTTCCTCTTCCCTTTCTTCCACTTCTCCTGCCTCCTCTTGTTCTCCTTTTCCCATTTCTTGTGGATCCTCTCCTCTCCTTCTTTTTCTTCCTTTTCATCTCCTTCTTCTTCTTCCCTTTCCTTCGTGTTCTCCCTTTTTTTCTCCTTCTTCTCTTTCCACTTGCATTTCTACCTCTTGTTCTCCTTCTCCCACTTCTTCATCATCATCCCCACTCCTTGAACTACTTCTTCTTCTTCCTCACGTTCACTTTCTTCCACTTCTGCTTCTTCCACTTGTTCTTCTTGTTCCTTTTCCTGTCCTTCTTGAACTTCTTCTGCCTACACTACCGCTTCTTCCTCTCCTTCTTCTTCTCCTCCTTCTTCCACTTCTTCTTCTTCTTCCCTTTCCTTGGTTTCCTTCTTCTTACTCTTCTCCCTCTTCCATTCCTTCTCCTTCCACTTCTTCTTCTTCCTCTGGTTCTCCTTCTTCCATTTCTTCTTCTTCATCCCCTTTCCTTCCACTACTTCTTCTTCTTGTTCCTATTGTTCTCCTTCTTCCACATGCACTTCTTCCTCTTGTTCTCGTTCTTCCACTTCTTCTTCCTCTTCTTCTCCTTCTTCCACTAATTCTTCCTCCTCCCATTCTCGTTCTACCACTTATTCTTCCTCCTGCCATTCTCCTTCCTCCACTTATTCTTCCTGCTCCCATTCTCCTTCTTCCACTTCTTCTTCTTCATCCCTGTCATTCCACTACTTCCTCCTATTCCTCTTGTTCTCCTTCTACCACTTCTTCTTCTTCCTCTTCTTCCATTTCTTCCCCTTTCACTACTTCTTCCTCTTCTTGCATTTCTTCCACTTTTCATGCCTCCTCTTGTTTTCTTTCTTCCACTTCTTCTTCATCCTCTCCTCTCCTTCTTTTTCTTCCTCTTCATCTCCTTCTTCTTCTTCCCTTCCCTTCGTCATCTCCATCTTTTCTCCTTCTTCTGCTTCCCGTTGCATTTTTACCTCTTGTTCACCTTCTTCAACTTCTTCTTCATCAAGCTCACTCCTTCAACTACTTGCATTTCTACCTCTTGTTCCCTTCGTCTTCTTCTTACTCTTCTCCCTCTTCCACTACTTCTCCTTCCACTTCTTCTTCCTCTTCTTCTCCTTCTTCCACTTCTTCTTCTTCATCCCCTTTCCTTCCACTGCTTCTTCTTCTCCCTCTTACACTTCTTCTTCTTCCATTTCTTTTCCCTC
Organism: Psophocarpus tetragonolobus; assembly: GCA_037954015.1. Lineage (NCBI taxonomy): Eukaryota > Viridiplantae > Streptophyta > Magnoliopsida > Fabales > Fabaceae > Psophocarpus > Psophocarpus tetragonolobus. The sequence continues at coordinate 22,714,493 of CM075694.1, forward strand.
CACTACTTCTTCTTCTTCCCTTTCCTTCTTCTCCTTTCTCCATCCCCCACTTGTTTTGGTTCCAATTATTGTCCTTCCTCTTCTTGTCCTTCCCCAAAATATTCTGCTTACACTTGTTCTTCCTCTTCCTCTTCTCCTCCATATTCCACTTCTTTTACTTCTTCTTCCCATCCCTTCTCCTCATTCTTCCTTTTCCTCCTTTTCTCCTTCTTCGACTTCCTCTTCTTTATCCCACCTCCTTCCACTACTTCTTCTTCCTCCTCTTGTTTACCTTTTTCAACTTCTTCTGTTTCTACATCTTCTTCTTCTTCCCTTTCTACTCCTTCCTCCACTTCTTCTGCTTATGCTCCTTCTTCTTCCTTTTCCTCTCTTTCTTCCACTTCTCCTGCCTCATCTTGTTCTCCTTCTTCCACTTCTTCTTCATCCTCTCCACTCCTTCTTTTTCTTCCTCTTCATCTCCTTCTTCATCTTCCCTTTCCTTCGTGTTCTCCCTCTTTTTCTCTTACTTCTTCTTCCACTTGCATTTCAACTTCTTGTTCTCCTTCTTCCACTTCTTCTTCATCAACCCCACTCCTTCAACTACTTCTTCTTCCTCTTTCTGTTCACCTTCTTCCACTTCTGCTCCTTCCACTTGTTCTTCTTCTTCCTTCCCTTCTCCTTCTTGGATTTCTTTTGCCTATACTACCTCTTCTTCCTCCCCTTCTTCTTCTCCTCCTTCTTCAACTTCTTTTTCCTCCTCCCTTGCCTTGTTTTCCTTCTTCTTACTCTGCTCCCTCTTCCACTACTTCTCCCTCCACTTCTTCTTTTTCCTCTTCTTCTCCTTGTTCCTCTTCTTCTTCTTCATCCCCTTTCCTTCCACTGCTTATTCTTCTTCCTCTTTTTCTAATTCTTCCACTTCTTCTTCTTCTTCCTATTGTTCTCCTTCTTCAACTCGCACTTCTTCCTGTTCTTCTCGTTCTTCCACTTCTTCTTTCTCCTCCCGTTATCCTTCTTCCACTTCTTCTTCTTCTTCCTCTTCTCCTCCATATACCACTTCTTCTTCTTCCCTTCCCTTCCCCTCCTTCTTTCTTTTCCTCCTTTTCTCCTTATTCCACTTGTTGTCCTTCTTCCGGTTCTTCTTCTTCATCCCACCTCCTTCCACTACTTCTTCGTCCTGCTTTTGTTCACCTTCTTCCACTTGCTCTCTTTCCACATGGTCTTCTTCTTCCTTTTCTTCTCCTTCTTCCACTTCTTCTGCTTACTCTCTTTCTTTTGCCTCCTCTTGTTCTCTTTCTTCCACTTCTTCTTCATCCTCTCCTCTCCTTCTTTTTCTTCATCTTCATCTCCTTCTTCTTCTTTCCTTTCCTTTGTCTTCTCCATCTTTTTCTCCTTCTTTTGCTTCCACTTGCATTTCTACCTCTTGTTCTCTTTCTTCCACTTCTTCTTCATCTTCCCCACTCCTTCAACTACTTCTTCCTCTTCCTCTTGTTCACCTTCTTCCACTTCTACTACATCCACTTGTTCTTCTTCTTCCCTCTCTTCTCCTTCTTGCCCTTCTTCTGCCTACACTACTTCTTCTTCTCCTCCTTGTTCCACTTCTTCTTCATCCTCTTTCCTTCTATTGCTTCTTCTTCCTCCTCTTTTTCTCATTCTTCCACTCTTTCTTCTTCTTCCTCTTGTTCACTTTCTCCCACTTTTGCTGCTTCGACTTGTTCTTATTCTTCCTTCTCTTCTCCTTTTTACACTTCTTCTGCCTACACTACCTCTTCTTCTTCTCCTCCTTCTTCCACTTCTTCTTCCTGCTCCCTCTCCTTCCTTTCCTTCTTCTTACTCTTCTCCCTCTTCCACTATTTCTCGTTCCACTTCTTCTTCCTCCTCTTGGTCAACTTCTTCCACTTCTTCTCTTTCTACATCTTCTTCTTTTTCCTTTTCTTCTCCTTCTTCCACTTCTTCTACTTCTTCTACCTACACTATGTCTTCTTCCTCCCCTTCATCTTCTCCTCCTTCTTCCACTTCTTCTTCCTCCTCCTTTTCCTTGCTTTCCTTCCTCTTACTTTTCTCCCTCTTCCACTTCTTCTCCTTCCACTTCTTCTTCTTCCTCTTGTTCTCCTTCTTCCACTTCTTCTTCTTCCTCTTGTTCTTCTTCTTCCGCTTCTTCTTCTTCCTCTTGTTCTCCTTCTTCCACTTCTTCTTCTTCATCCCCTTTCCTTCCACTCATACTTCTTCTTCCTCTTTTTCTCATCCTTCCACTGCTTCTTCTTCTTCTTCCCCTTTTTCTTATTCTTTCACTTCCTCTTCTTTCTATTATTCTCCTTCTTCCACTTGCACTTCTTCCTCTTCTTCTCGTTCTTCCACTTCTTTTTCATCCTCCCGTTCTCCTTCTTCCATTTCTTCTTCTTCATTCCCTCTCATTCCACTACTTCTTCCTATTCCTCTTGTTCTCCTTCTACCTACCACTTCTTCTGCTCCCACTTGTTGTTCTTCTTCTTTTTCGTCTCCTTCTTCCACTTCCTCTGCTTACACTTCTTCTTCTTACTCTTCTTCCATTTCTTCTCCTTCCACTACTTCTTCTTCTTCCCTTTACTTTTTCTCTTTCCCCTTTTTCTCCATCACCCACTTCTTTTGCTTCCAATTGTTGCTCTTCCGCTTCTTTTCCTTCCCCCAAATCTTTTGTTTACAGTTTTCTTCCTCTTCTCCTCCATGTTCCACTTCGTCTGCTTCTTTTTCCATTCCTTTCCTCTCCTTCTTCCCTTTCCTCGTTTTCTCCTTATTGCTCTCGTTCTCCTTCTTCTAGTTCTTGTTCTTCATGCCACCTCCTTTTGCTACATCTTCTTGCTCATCTTGTTCACCTTCTTCCACTTCTTCTCTTTCCACATGTTCTTCTTCTTCCCTTTACTCTTCTTTTTCCACTTCTTCTGCTTACTCTCCTTCTTCTTCCTTTTCTTTTCTTTCTTCCACTTCTTCTGCCTCCTCTTGTTCTCTTTCTTCCACGTCTTCTTCATCCTCTCCTCTCCTTCTTTTTCTTCCTCTTCATCTCCTTCTTCTTCTTCCCTTTCCCTTGTCTTCTCCCTCTTTTTCTCCTTCTTCTGTTCCACTTGCATTTCTACCTCTTGTTCTCCTTCTTCCACTTCTTCTTCACCATCCCCACACCTTTAACTACTTCTTCTTCTTCCTCTTGTTCACCTTCTTCGACTTCTGCTGCTTCCACTTGTTCTTTTTCTTCCTTCTCTTCTCCTTCTTGCACTTGTTGCCTACACCGCCTCTTCTTCCTCCTTTTCTTCTTCTCTTCCTTCTTCCACTTTTTCTTCCTCCTCCCTTGCCTTGCTTTCCTCCTTCTTACTCTTCTCCCTCTTCCACTACTTCTCCTTCCACTTTTTCTTCTTCCTCTTCTTCTCCTTCTCCCACTTCTTTTTCTTTATCCCCTTTCCTTCCACTGCTGCTTCTTCTTCCTCTTTTTATCATTCTTCCACTTCTTCTTCTTCTTCCTATTGTTCTCCGTCTTCCACTTGCACTTCTTCCTCTTCTTCTCATTCTTCGACTTCTTCTTCTCCTTCTTCCACTTTTTCCTTCCCCGGTTCTCCTTCTTCCACTTCTTCTTCTTCCTCTTCTTCTCCTTCTTCCACTTCTTCTTCCTCCTCCCGTTCTTCTTCTTCCACTTCTTCTTCTTCATCCCCTCTCATTCCACTACTTCCTCCTATTCCTCTTGTTCTCCTTCTACCACTTTTTCTGCCTCCACTTGCTGTTCTTCTTCTTTTTTGTCTCCTTCTTCCACTTATTCTGCTTACACTTCTTCTTCTTCCATTTCTTCTCCTTCTACTACTTCTTCTTCTTCCATTTCCTTCTTCTCCTTCCACTTTTTCTGCATCCCCCACTTGTTTTGCTTCCAATCTTGCTTTTCCTCTTCTTCTCCTTCCCCAAAATCTTCTGCTTAAATTTCTTCTTCCTCTTCTCCTCCATATTCCACTTCTTCTGCTTTTTCTTCCTTTCCCTTCCCCTCCTTCTTGCATATCCTCCTTTTCTCCTTCTTCCAATTCTTCTTTTTCATCCCACCTCCTTCCACTACTTCTTCTTCCTCCTCTTGTTCACCTTCTTCGAGTTCTTCTCTTTCCACATCTTCTTCTTCTTCCTTTTCTTCTCCATCTTCCACTTCTTCTGCTTACCCTCCTTCTTCTTCTCTTTCTTCCACTTTTTCTACGTACTCTTTTTCTCTTTCTTCCACTTCATCTTCATCCTCTCCTCTCCTTCTTTTTCTTCCTTTACATCTCCTTCTTTAACTTCTTCTTCACCATCCCCACTCCTTCAACTACTTCTTCTTCTTATTGTTCACTTTCTTCCACTTGTTCTCTTCTTCTTCCTTCTCTTCTCCTTCTTGCACTTCTTCTGCCTACACTACCTCTTCTTCATCCCCTTTCCTTCCACTGCTTCTTCTTCTTCTTCCTATTGTTCTCCTTCTTCCACTTACACTTCTTCCTCTTCTTCTCGTTCTTGCACTTCTTCTTCATCTTTTTCTCCTTCTTCCACTTATTCTTCCTCCTCCCGTTCTTCTTCTTCTACTTTTTCTGCATCCCCTCTCATTCTACTACTTCCTCGTATTCCTCTTGTTCTCCTTCTTCCATTTCTTCTTCTTCATCCCCTTTCCTTCCACTGCTTCTTCTTTTCCTTCCTATTGTTCTCCTTCGTCCACTTGCACTTGTTCCTCTTCTTCTCCTTCTTCCAATTCTTCTTCTCCTTCTTCCACTTATTCTTCCACCTCCCGTTCTCCTTCTTCCACTTATTCTTCCTCCTCCTGTTCTCCTTCTTCCACTTATTCTTCCACCTCTCGTTCTCCTTCTTCCACTTATTCTTCCACCTTTCGTTCTCCTTCTTCCACTTATTGTTCCTCCTCCTGTTCTCCTTCTTCCACTTCTTCTTCTTCTTCATCCCCTTTCATTCCACTACTTCTTCCTATTCCTCTTGTTCTCCTTCTACCACTTCTTCTGCTTCCACCTGTTGTTCTTCTTCTTTTTCATCTCCTTCTTCCACTTCTTCTGCTTCCTCTTCTTCCATTTCTTCTCACTCCACTACTTCTTCTTCTTCACTTTCCTTCTTCTCCTTCCTCTTTTTCTCCATCCCCCACTTCTTTTGCTTCCAATTGTTGCTCTTCCTCTTCTTCTCCTTCCCCCAAAATCTACTGCTTACACTTCTTCTTCTTCTTCCTCTTCTCCTACATATTCCACTTATTCTGCTTGTTCTTCCCTTCCCTTCCCCTCCATCTTTCTTTTCCTCTTTTTCTCCTTATTCCACTCATTGTCCTTCTTCCAGTTCTTCTTCTTCATCCCGCCTCCTTCCACTACTTCCTCTTCCTGCTCTTGTTCACCTTCTTCCACTTATTCTCTTTCCACATGTTCTTCTTCTTCCTTTTCTTCTCCTTCTTCCACTTCTTCTACTTACTCTCCTTCTTCTGCCTCCTCTTGTTCTCTTTCTTCCATTTCTTCTTCATCCTCTCCTCTCCTTCTTTTTCTTCCTCTTCATCTCCTTCTTCTTCTTCCCTTTCCTTCATCTTCTCCTTATTTTTCTCCTTCTTCTGCTTCCAAATGCATTTCTACCTCTTGTTCTCCTTCTTCCACTTCTTCTTCATCATCCCTTCTTATTCCACTACTTCCTCCTATTCCTCTTGTTCTCCTTCTACCACTTCTTCTGCTTCCACTTGTTGTTCTTCTTCTTTTTCGTCTCCGTCTTCCACTTCCTATGCTTCACTTCTTTTTCTTCCTCTTCTTCTATTTCTTCTCCTTCCACTACTTGTTCTTCTTTCCTTTACTTTTTCTCCTTCCTCTCTTTCTCCATCGCCCACTTCTTTTGCTTCCAATTGTTGCTCTTCCTCTTCTTCTGCTTCCCCCAAATCTTCTGCTTACACTTCTTCTTCTTCCTCTTCTCCTCCATATTCCACTTTTTTTGCTTCTTTTTCCCTTCCCTTCCCTTCGCCTCCTTCTTCCTTTTCCTCATTTTTCTCCTTCTTCTAGTTCCTCTTCTTCATCCCACCTCCTTCCACTACTTCTTCTTCCCCCAATCGTTCACCTTCTTTCGCTTCCTCTCTTTCCACATCTTCTTCTTCTTCTTTTCCTTCTCCTTCTTCCTCTTCTTCTCTTTCTTCCACTGCCCCTCCTTCTTTTTCTTCTTCTTCATCTCCTTCTTCTTATTCCCTTTCCTTCTTCTTCTCCCGCTTTTTCTCCTTCATCTGCTTCCACTTGCATTCCTACCTCTTGTTCTCCTTCTTCCACTTCTTCTTCATCATCCCCACTCCTTCAACTACTTCTTCTTCTTTCTCTTGTTCACCTGCTTCCACTTCTGCTGCTTCCACTTGTTGCTCTTCTTCCTTTTCTTCTCCTTCTTGCACTTCTTCCACGTACACTACCTCTTCTTCCTCCCCCTCCTAATTCCACTTCTTCTTCCTCTTCCCTTTCCGTGCTTTCCTTCTTCTTACTCTTCTCCCTCTTCCACTACTCTCCTTGCACTTCTTCTTCTTCCTCTTCTTCTCCTTCTTCCACTTCTTGATGTGATCTTTGATGATCACGTGCCCAAAGGATCCTTTCTAAGGTCACTTAGAAGGGAAATGGATTTATGGAAAGGAAAGGAATGGGGTGAGGCGCCACAAATACTAGGTTTGATAAGCCAAAGGGGAGAGGCCACAAGGGAGGGGTCCCTTGATAACTCTTAGAAGCTCTCACAAAGGAGAAAAGGGGACACTCAAAGGTAAGAACCTCACAACTAATATGGTCTCTATGATTAAATTCAAGAGTAAAAAATACAAGTGAGGGAGGAGCTCCTATTTATAGAGGTAGCTAACCTCTTGAACAAGATAACCTAAAAAAGAAGGGCTAGGATTAAAAGGAGAGATCTAAGGGAGGAGGATTGAGAAACAATTCCCTCCTTAGATCATCAAACTTGGTGCCCAAGTTTCTCAAACCAAGGGCCAAGATTCCTTCTTATTAGCTTAGGGGGTTTATGTAGGAAAAGAGGGTGTAGATATCAAGGCTACCCCTTATTTCCTTCATAAAGACCCAAGAAGATAAATTCACCCTCTAAATTCCTAAGACACCTGCTAAAAATAAAAAAATGGACTAAATACATGTCCCAAATTACTCCCTTTGTAAAGATACCCCTCACTCATGAAGTACCCATCATGGGCCTTTAATGCGAATGCAGATGTAGAGGTAGCAAATATGGGGCCGAAATCCTTGTCAGACAGATACATAGCCCAAATGTCATCAAATCCCAAGATTTTTGCACTCAAGGATGAATAAAAGGCATGACGCCTAGAAAGAGCATCAGCCACCACATTTTGTTTTCCTTTCTTGTACTTGATGACATAAGGGAATGATTCAAGATATTCCACCCACGTTGCATGCCTTTTGTTCAATTTACCTTGACCCCTCAAATATTTTAGTGACTCATGGTCACTATGAATGACAAACTCCTTGGGAGAAAGGTAATGCTCCCAAGTTTGAAGGGCCCTAATTAGAGCATAAAACTCCTTATCATAGGTGGGGTAGTTGAAGGGGGCACCATTGAGTTTTTCACTGAAATACACAATGGGGTGCCCTCCTTGCAACAAGACAGCCCCCACACCTACACCAGAGGCATCACGTTCAAGTTCAAATGTTTTAGAAAATTCAGGTAATGCCAAGACTAGTGCATGGACCATTTTATGCTTAATTAGCTGGAAGGCTTTCTCTTGTTTCTCACCCCAAAGGAAAGGAACTTCCTTTTTCACCAAATCATTTATTGGTGCGAAGAGCGTGGAGAAATTAGGCACAAAGCGCCTATAAAATCCAGTGAGACCATGAAAGCTTTTGATCTCTGTCACACTCTTTGGGGTGGGCCATTCTTTAATAGCTTTTATCTTTTCGGGGTCAACATGGACCCCTTTTGTGCTAACTACAAAACCTAGGAAAACTACAGTATCTACACAAAAGGTGCATTTTTCTAAGTTACCAAAAAGATGATTACTCCTAAGAAGAGAAAAAACATACCTTAGATGTCCTAAATGATCATCTAGGTTCCTAGAGTAAACTAAAATGTCATCAAAGTAAACTACACAAATTTTACCAAGGCAATCCCTCAGTACATGATTCATTAAGCGCATGAATGTGCTTGGGGCATTAGTTAGCCCAAAAGGCATAACGAACCACTCATAAAGACCAAATTTAGTCTTAAAAGCAGTTTTCCACTCATCACCCTCTTTGATCCTTATTTGGTGGTAACCACTTCTAAGATCTATTTTTGAAAATATTTTTGCCCCATGCAATTCATCCAACATGTCATCAAGACGGGGGATTGGGTGCCTATATTTGATGGTGATGTTGTTGATTGCACGACAATCAACACACATCCTTCATTGGCCATTCTTCTTGGGCACCAACAAGACTGGCATAGCACAAGGGCTTAGGCTCTTTTGAACCCAACCCTTCTCCAACAGCTCATTCACTTGAGACTTAATCTCTTGGGTCTCCATGGGGTTGGTCCTATAGGCAAGTCTATTAGGTAGACTTGCGCCAGGCACCAAATCAATTTGATGTTCTATACCCCTAATGGGAGGAAGTCCTTTCGGAACCTCATTAGGGAATATGTCATCAAATTATTTTAAAATATCTTGAACCCCTTGAGGAACGTGCTCATGTGCATGGGTTGTGGCAGTGCTCTTAGCAGAAGAATGCAAAATGGGAGAAGGATTTGATGCTTCTTTGCAAAAGAGGAGATAAAAGGGCTTGTTAGTCAAAGGAGCTTCTTTTAAATCACGTTTAGTAGCAAATAGGCTCCTTTTACTAATATTCCCTTTCGAAGGGGCATCACCTTCTGACTCTCTCTCTTTACCCTTTTCAATCTTTAAGGGTAAAGCTTGTTGTGCTTTTTTTTTGTTTTTGTTTTTCCTCAACTCTTTTCTTTTTCATCGCAAATTGATCCTCAGCCACTTGAGAAGGTGACAAAGGATACAATTTGAAGCGTTTTTCATTATGGGTGAGAATTATTTGGTTGGAGTGACCATGGTGAATAGCTTTTTTGTCAAATTGCCATGGTCTCCCCAACAGGATATGACCAGCCTCCATAGGAACTATGTCACAAAGAATCTCATCATTATAAGATCCTATGGAAATTGGAACCATAACTTGTTCATTGACTACTATCTCCCCTTGCTCATTGAGCCATTGCAATTTGTAAGGTTTAGGATGGGGCATGGTAGTCAAGGCTAGTTTTTCAACCAACCTAGAGCTACAACAGTTACAACAGGAGCCATTGTCAACAAGGAGAGATCATACTTTGTCATTTACTTTACATCTTGTATGCAAGATGCTCTCTCTTTGTGAGTGGCCAAGCTCTAGAGGTTGGCTTCCAAGAAACCTTTGAACCATAAGGAGGTCCCTCTCATAAGGAAAAGCTTCCTCACACTCTTGTTCAAAAGTGTGTCCCCCTTCTTCCTCACTCTCACTAGAGGAGGAAGATGAGCTATTCTCACCACAAATGTCTTGTCCCCTCATGATCATGGTTTTCTTGTTAGGGCATTGAGGGGCAATATGGCATCTCCCAAGACATTTGAAGCATTTGATACTACTTTGCCTCTCAGTAGGCTTAGTAGTAGGGGGTTTTCTCTCTACATGAGGTGCTTTTGTATCTTGAAAATGCTTGGGTTCCTCTTTGGGAAAACCCTTGAAAGAGTTTCCCTTAAGTTGGTCTCTCTTTGAGTAAGAGGGAGAATCTTTTTTAAAGCTTTTTCTCTTGAGTTGATTCTCAGCTCTTACACAAAGTTCTACCAACTCATCAAGGTTTGAGTATGAAAGAAGCTCTACCTTATCTCTAATGTCAGAGCTTAATCCACACAAAAACCTAGCAAGGGTGGCATTGGGTTCCTCAATGATATTGGCCCTTAGTATGAGAAGCTCCATCTTTTGTCTATACTCCTCAATACTTAGGTTATGTTGCCTAAGTCTTTGGAGCCTATCCAAAAGATCCCTCTCATAATATGAAGGAATGTGCCTTGTTCGCAAACAAGTTTTTAAATCATTCCAGTAGTGAATGTCAGGCATTTGTTTATGGGCCTATCCTTGACTAACCCATCCCACCAATGCAAAGCAGAACCTTGAAAACTAAGGGAGGCCAAAGGTACTTTCCTTTCTTCCCTAATCTAGGTAAGTCTCAACATCTTCCCTACCATGAAAATGGGGTAGGTCTACCTTTGGTTCCCTAGCATGATTTATGTTCTCTTGAGGAGAATGATGATTGTATGATGAATGAGAGTGATGCTTATGTTGATTTCTATAGTATTCTTCTTCACTAGAGCTAAAATGCCTAGATGGGGATCTTATGAGAATTCCTTTATTTTTTCTATCACTCTCCCTCCCATCTCTCCTCTTACTCTCTTCTCCTCTCCTTCTCTCTTCTTCCTCTTTTTCTCTTTTTCTTTCTAGTTCATTCTTTCTTCTCGTTTCTTCATCCTTTCTTCTCTCTCTATGCCTTCTCTTTTCTTGCTCTTTTTTCTCTTTTCTCATTTTCAACATCTCTTTTTTTAACTTTTCCTTCTCTTTTTGTTTTTCCTTTTCTTTTATTTCTTTTTTTCTCTCTTTTTCTTCTCTTCTTTCTTGTTCTTTAGCCATCCATTCCCTAAATTCTAAGTTAAGGTTTTCAAGAGTGTCTCCCTTAGAAGGTTTTCTTTGGTTGACACTCTTACTTGATGAACAACTATGTGCACTAGAATGTGTGTGGGAAGTCATGGTGCTTGGATGCTAAAAACTAAAGGGTAGGCCAAAAACTTTTTTTTTTTCAAGCAACACTCCTCTCTTTTTTTTTTGTTTTCTCACCTAAGGTGGCTTGATGAGTCTTTGGAACTCTTAGCCTCTACATGTTTTTTCAAAATAACATAAAATAAAATAAAAGTGCAAGAATGTAAAAGAGAAAGGGCTTTAATCATGCTCCTAAGGTGTTGAAGGAAGTGTACCACTTCTCCCTTCTTCACCTAATTAACGAGGAACTACGCTAAAATTAACCAAAATTATTACAAACCAAGGGAGGGCCTTAAGGGCACTCAAACTCCCAATCTAAAATTAAGTATACACAATACAAAGAATAAAAATAAAATAAAACAAAGTCTTCACTCCAAGCTTTTTTGTGTTTGTCTCCTTTTGATCAAGCCCCTTTGAGTTGCCTCAACCCACCCCAAGAATGCTACCCTTGTTTCCTCTTGTTTGGACTTGCCAAAATTTTATATATGGAACCTTTCCCAACCTTTCCTTACCAAGGCCGAATACAACGCAAGACAACAAACAAAGGTGAATAACAAAACAAGGTTCACAAATCGAAGTGGATAGATTAAACAATGACAAACTCAAAGAAGTAAAGAAGACAAGCAAGAAAACATAAGGCTCACAAAGGAAGGTAGCACACAAATAACTTTCCTAGATTAGCTCTAAGAGTAGAGATGAAAAAGACTCAAACAAAAAAAAATGAAACCAATAGTTGCACACTTAATAAAATTTAAGTGACCAAAAACTAAAAAGCTTACTCAAGTAATTTTTTTTTTGAATCACAATTGGTTCCTCATATCAAATGTTTCTACTATTAGGTACACAACTTCAAATTTGTCTTTCTTTTGAGTTCTTTATCTTCTTTTTTTTTTTAACTTGAACTTTTCTATTTTTTTAAACTTTTTCTAATCATTTTGCTGCACCTAATAGCTTGTTGAATTGAAATTTTAATGAGGATGCTTGAAATAATAACACTTGAGTGAATAGCACAAAGTAAGTGATGCATTCTCCCCAAGCAAGGGCCCTATCACTAGGGCCATGGCTAGGAGAATAGAAGAAGACATGGCTAGAGTAGAGGGAGGAAGATCTCACCTCCATATGACCATCAAGTTATGCAAGCCATGACTTATTTACTTGTAATTTTTATTTTAGGAACCTAGGATTTTATTTTGGACATGTATTAGTCCATTTAATTTTCTAGGAGGTGTCTTAGTAATAAGAAGGGGTAAGATTAGCTTTTGGGCCTTTATTTAGGAAATAAGGGGGTAGTTTGATAAATACACCCTCTTTTGCTAAATAAAACCCAAAACTAATAAAGGAGTAATCTTGGCCCTTGGATGAGGTAGCTTGGGCACCAATTCTCATCTAAAGGAGGGTATTGATTGGACTTTGGGCTTCAATCCTCCTCCCTTGGATGACTCCTTTTAATCCTAGCCCTTCATTTCCTTCATGACTTGTCCAAGAGGTTAGCTCCCTCTATAAAACGGTGCTCCTTCACACTCTTGTTTTTTTTACACTTGATTGAATAGAAAAACCTTGAGTTGGCCAAAATTCTCTTAGTGTCCACCCTTCTCTCTTTGAGAATTCCTTAGGTTTTTATCAAGGGTTCCATCCCTTGTGGCAAACTTTCCCTCTTAGGCTTATCTTACCTTAAGTGGCGCCTAAAACCACCTCACTTCTTACCTCTCCACAAACCATTTCACCAAAGAAGAAAACCTCTAGAAAAAGATCAAGGGAGGCATGCATCATTTGGTATCAGAGCATTGGTTCTAGAGGTCTAAACTCTCTTCCTATCTCATTTATTTTTTCTTTCCGTTTTCCTATTTTATTTTATCTTTAATTTCCGCAATTTTTTCTAGCTTTCCATTGTTGTTTATCATTTCCATTTATGTCTTGAGTTTACTGTTTTGAGTTATAGTTTATTTACACCATTTATTTTTTGCTTGATGCAATTTATATTGTTCTTTTCTTTGCATCTACATCTCTCCCATATTCATTAATTTCCGCTTAAGCTTTGAGTTGGGTGCTTTCTTGCTTGAATTTTGGTTTTGAGAATTTCTTGCTAAAAATCCATGCCGTTGTGGTGAATTCCACAACCTTGTGGTCAAGAAATTTAGACCAAATTCTTGTGTTTCCTTGCACCTAGTTGCCTTGTTTTGCTTTATTTTTAGCTTTTATTTTTCACTTTTATACTCTTGTGTAGTTGTCTATAAGTCATGTTTATAGTTTCCCATTTTGTCTATTAATTCCTTTTAAGTTTAGCCTCTTTTGTTTTTACAAAAAAAAATTTGAAACTTCTTAAATTGAGCAACATAGAGGGTCATACCTCATGTCTAAGTCTCTTTAGAAGTTCATGTGCTTTTAGTTTCAAGCATATTCTTAAAAAAAATTCAAAAATAGTTGCTCAATTTCCTTTGTCTTTATTTTCCTTATACGTATAATTTGTAGCTCATTTGTGTGGTAAAGGTAGTTCTTGTTTGTGGGTGCTTTCACTTAAGCTATAAGTTTGGTATTTGTGTTCAACAAATTACTAAAAACTTAACAAAGCTTGAGTCCAGTGGCAACCAAACTACTAAACCATTAACACATCTATAGCTACTTTGCATTTTGAAGTCATTTCTAGTAGTACCTAAATTGTTGCTTTTAATTTTCTTTATTGTTCCAAGCGCATAACTCTTTTTTATCAAGCACTAAATTCACAATCAATTTAGGTGCATCTAGTAAATATTAAAAAAAAAACCAGAAAACAAAGTCTAAAATAAAATACAAAAAAAACAACGAAGGATTCAAAAAAAAAAAAAAAGAGAACAAACAAAAGAAAAGAAAGTTTGAAAAAAATTCATTTGATGTACCTAACCTAAAATTAGCAAGTGCTTCAACTTTGAACTTGGAACCTTAAAAGAAATTTTATTACTTTTGGTACACTAGAACTTGATATTTGTGTTCTTCTACTCTTTAATCTAGTGTCATTCTTAGGTATTCCATTGTGTGCTCTCTTTCTTTTGTTTACCTTTTAGTTGTTGCTTGTCTTTTAAATCATCTTTCTAGTTTGTCTTATATACTCTTACCATTTGGTTAAGTGTCCTTTTGATTGTGTTATCTTTTATTGCTTTTTGAGTTTCTATTCGCACCTCCTCTTGCTACTTTTGGTTTTCTTTGGTTTGTGTGTTAGTGTCACTTTTGGGAGAAAGCTTGAAAAAGGAGCTTACCACAAGGGTAGCATATTTTGGAAGGTTGGACTAAGAGCCTAAGGGATCACCTCAAAAGGAAATACACCTAGCCGTGAGGACTTTGATTTGAGGGAGCATTTGGAGAATCATTTTTTGAAGACTTTACTTTTTCTTTAATTTGGGTGTATTAATTTTGTAGTTGGGAGTTTGAGTGCCCTTAAGGCCCTCCCTTTGGTTGTAATAAAATTTAATCAATTTTTTAGTTTCTCGAAAATTAGGTGAAGAAGGAAGAAGTGGTACACTTCCTTCAACACCTTAGGAGCTCGCTTTAGATCCCTTCTCTTTTGAATTTTTGCTTTAAAATTCTTGCTTTATTTTTCTTATTCAAAGCGCTTAGAAGGCTAAAGAGTTCCAAAGACTCATCAAGCCATTTTAGGCAAGAAAACACAAAAAGAGAGGAGTGTTTGTTTGTGAAAATTTTTTAGCCACCTTTTTCCTCTTAGAAATTCAAGCACAATGACATCACACACCCACTCTAGTGCTCATAGTTATTCATCATACAAGAGTGTAAACCAAAGAAATATTTCTAAAGATTACACTCTAGAAAACTTAAACATGGACTTTAGGGAATGGATGGCAAAAGAACAAGAGAGAAGAGAAGAAAAAAGGAGAGAAAAAGAGTCCAAGGAGAAAAGAAAAATAAAAGAAAGAGAGGAAGAAAAGAGAGAAAAAAGAGAGAAAGAAGAGAGAAGAATAAGAGAAAGGAGAGAAGATGAAGAAAGGAGAGAAAGAAAAGAAAGAGAAAGAAGAAGAAAAAAGAAAGCATGGGAATGGTGAGAATTACAAAATGAAAGGGATAGTCTTAGGTTCCCCATCTAGACATACCCATAGGAGTGAAAGTGAGGAAGAATACTACAATCTTCCTAGGAGAAACTCCCATTCATCCATGCATAATAATGGGGCCCCTCCAAGGGAGCCCAAAATTGATCTCCCCCCATTTCATGGGAGCGAAGATGTGGAAGCATACCTTGATTGGGAAATCAAGGTAGAACAACTCTTCACTTGCCATGAGGTAAGAGAAGAAAGAAAGGTTCCAATAGCAACCCTTAGCTTCCAAGGGCATGCCATGCATTGGTGGGTTGGGTTAACCAATGAGAGAATCCGCACCAATATGCCTTCCATAAGATATTGGAATGATCTTAGAAGTGCTCTAAGAAGAAGGCATATTCCCTCTTGGTATGAAAGAGATCTTTTGGATAGACTCCAAAGGCTAAGGCAAACCAACCTTAGTATAGAAGAGTATAGACAAAAGATGGAACTTCTTATCTTGAGGGCGAGTATCATTGAGGAGCCCAAGGCCACTATGGCAAGGTTTTTGTGTGGGTTGAGCCCCAAAATTCGTGATAAGGTGGAGCTCTTCTCATACAATTCCCTTGATGAGTTAGTTCAACTTTGCATCAAAGTGGAAAATCAACTTAGAAGAAAAAATTTTAAAAAGGATAACCCACCTTATGTAAAGAGGGACCAACCTATGGGGAACTCTTTCAAGAGTTACCCCAAAGAGGAACATCCCAAGCACTTCAAAGAGCATAAAACATCACATATAGAGAGAAAAACCCCTACTACTAACTCTCACGAGAAAGTTAGTAGTATCAAATGCTTTAAATGTATTGGGAGAGGCCACATTGCATCTCAATGCCCTACTAAGAGAAACATCATCTGAGGGCCCAAGATGTTTATAGTAGTGAGTCTAGCTCACACTCCTCTAGTGAGAGCGAAGGAGAAGGGGTTCATGCATACCAATCTGATTGTGATGAAACCGCTTATGCATGTGAGGGAGACCTCTTAATGATAAGAAGACTTCTTGGAAGCCAACCTTTGAAAGTGTCCTCATCTCAAAGGGAGAACATATTCCACACTCGCTGTAAGGTGAATGACAAAATATGTTCTCTCATTGTGGATAGTGGGTCATGCTGCAATTGTTGTAGCTCAAGGTTGGCGGAAAAGCTAGCCTTGACCCCACTTCCCCACCCTAAGCCTTACAAGCTTCAATGGCTCAATGAGCAAGTGGAAATAGAGGTCAATGAGCAAGTCAAGGTTCCAATTTCCATTGGGTCTTATAAAGATGAGATCCTGTGTGACATAGTCCCAATGGAAGCTGGTCATATGTTGCTAGGAAGACCATGGCAATTTGATAAGAAAGCCATACACCATGGTCATTCCAATAACATCATCCTCACTCATAAGGATAAGCGCATTAAGTTGTGTCCTCTAACACCTTCACAAGTGGCGGAGGACCAACTCATCATGAAACATAAGAGAGATGAGGAGAAAAAAAAAAGCAAAGCTTTACCCCTAAAGCTTGAAAGGGGTAAAGAGGTTGAGTTGGAAGTTGGTGCCCCTTCCAAGAAAGTCATTAGTAAAGGGAGTTTATTTGCGACAAAATTGGATTTAAAGGAAGCCCCCTTAACTAACAGACCTTTCTATCTCCTCCTTTGCAAAGAGGCATCCCCCATTTCTTCCCCCTCCACTTTTTTCCCTTCTAGTTCTAGCACTGCCATAGAACTTGGACCTGAGAACCTACCTCAAGAGGTTCAAGAGCTTTTAAAGGAGTTTGGTGATATATTCCCTAATGAAGTTCCCAAAAGACTTCCTCCAATTAGGGGTATAGAACACCAAATAGACTTGGTACCTGGGGCTAGCCTGCCTAATAGGCCTGCTTATAGGACTAATCCCATGGAGACCAAGGAGATTGAATCTCAAGTCCAAGAACTATTGGAGAAAGGTTGGGTTCAAGAGAGCCTAAGCCCTTGTGCTGTGCCAGTTTTGTTGGTGCCTAAGAAGAATGGCCAATGGAGGATGTGCATTGATTGTCGAGCAATCAATAACATCACCATCAAATATAGGCACCCTATCCCTAGGCTTGATGACATGCTTGATGAATTGCATAGGGCCCAATTATTTTCAAAAATTGATCTTAAGAGTGGTTATCACCAAATCCGCATCAAGGAAGGTGATGAGTGGAAAACAACTTTTAAGACCAAGTTTGGGTTGTATGAGTGGTTGGTAATGCCCTTTGGGCTTACCAATGCCCCAAGCACCTTCATGAGGCTTATGAATCATGTCCTTAGGGATTGCTTAGGAAAATTTTGTGTTGTTTATTTTGATGACATCTTAGTGTATAGCAAGAGCCTAGATGAACATGTAGGCCATCTTAGGCGCGTCTTTTGCATTCTTAGGTCACACCAACTCTATGGAAATCTTGAAAAATGTAATTTTTGTGTGGAGAGTGTGGTGTTCTTAGGTTTTATAGTTAATAAAAATGGGTTTCAAGTAGACCCCGACAAAATCAAAGCCATCCAAGAATGGCCCACCCCAAAGAGTGTGACTGAGATAAAGAGTTTTCATGGTCTCGCGAGCTTTTACAGGCGCTTTGTGCCTAACTTCTCCACACTTTTCTCACCAATCAATGATTTGGTGAAGAAGGATACTCCTTTCCTTTGGGGTGAAAAACAACAAAAAGCCTTTGAACTTATCAAAGAGAAACTGACCCATGCACCAGTTTTAGCTCTTCCTGACTTTTCTAAAACTTTTGAGCTAGAGTGTGATGCATCAGGAGTGGGTGTGAGAGCTGTGTTGTTACAAGGTGGTCATCCTGTGGCTTATTTTAGTGAAAAACTAAATGGAGCCGCCTTAAACTACCCCACCTATGATAAAGAGTTTTACTCTTTGATAAGGGCCCTTCAAACTTGGGAACATTATCTTGTACCCAAGGAGTTCATCATTCATAGTGACCATGAGTCACTTAAGTATTTGAAGGGTCAAGGCAAGCTTAATAAAAGGCATGCTAAATGGGTAGAATTTCTTGAGACTTTCCCTTATATCATCAAATACAAGAAAGGAAAACATAATGTGGTGGCTGATGCTTTGTCTCGTAGACATACCCTTTACACCACCTTAAGTGCAAAGATTCTTGGATTTGATAATATTAGAGAAATGTATCTTTCTGATAAGGATTTTGGATCCATTTATGCTGCCTCTACATTTGCATGTAAAACCCAAAATGGGTTCTTTGTGAGTGAGGGGTACCTTTTCAAAGGTAGCAGACTTTGTGTACCCCAAGGATCTATGAGAAATCTGTTGACAAAAGAGAGCCATAAGGGTGGGCTCATGGGGCATTTTGGAATTAACAAAACTCTTCTGCTTTTACAAGAAAAATTCTTTTGGCCCTATATGAAGAAAGATGTCTATAGACATTGTCGTAGATGCATTGCTTGCTTGCAAGCTAAGTCTAAGACAATGGCTCATGGATTGTACACACCCTTACCTACTCCTTCTACACCTTGGCTGGATATTAGTATGGATTTCATCCTTGGCCTGCCTCGAACCCAACGAGGTGCAGACTCTATCTTTGTAGTGGTAGATAGATTTTCAAAAATGGCTCACTTTATACCATGCCACAAGATAGATGATGCGAGCAACATTGCGAGACTTTTCTTTAAAGAAGTTGTCCGTTTACATGGAATTCCCCAATCCATAGTCTCTGATAGAGATGTGAAGTTCCTTAGCCACTTTTGGAAAACATTGTGGGCAAGGCTAGGAACTAAACTCTTATTTTCTACCACATGTCACCCCCAAACTGATGGGCAGACTGAGGTAGTAAATAGATCTCTATCTACTATGCTTAGGACACTTCTTCGAGGAAATCACAAGTCTTGGGATGAATACCTACCCCATATTGAGTTTGCATACAACCGGGTGGTTCAAAGGACCACCAAGCATTCTCCCTTTGAAGTTGTTTATGGCTTCAACCCCCTTACTCCTCTTGATATCTTGCCCTTACCCTTCCCTTCTTCTGTTCACAATGAAGGAATAGTAAGAGCGGATTTTGTTAAAAAATTACATGAAAGGGTAAAGGCCAACATTGAACATCATTCAAAGGAGTATGCTAGTAAAGCCAATAGGGGCAGGAAAGAAATTATCTTCAATGAAGGGGATTGGGTATGGCTTCATTTGAGGAAGGATCGCTTCCCTACTCAAAGGAAGTCCAAGCTTAGCCCCCGAGGAGATGGTCCCTTTCAAGTCCTTAAGAGAGTGAACAACAATGCATACATATTAGATCTCCCTGAGGACTATGGTGTCAGTACTACCTCTACCTTTAATGTTTGTGATTTGATCCCTTTTGTAGGTACTGATGAAGAAGATGAGGACCTATCAGATTTGAGGTCAAATGCTTCCCAAGGGGGAGGGGATGATGCATTCTCCCCAAGCAAGGGCCCTATCACTAGGGTCATGGCTAGGAGAATAGAAGAAGACATGGCTAGAGTAGAGGGAGGAAGATCTCACCTCCATATGACCATCAAGTTATGCAAGCCATGACTTATTTACTTGTAATTTTTATTTTAGGAACCTAGGATTTTATTTTGGACATGTGTTAGTCCATTTAATTTTCTAGGAGGTGTCTTAGTAATAAGAAGGGGTAAGATTAGCTTTTGGGCCTCTATTTAGGAAATAAGGGGGTAGTTTGATAAATACACCCTCTTTTGCTAAATAAAACCCAAAACTAATAAAGGAGTAATCTTGGCCCTTGGATGAGGTAGCTTGGGCACCAATTCTCATCTAAAGGAGGGTATTGATTGGACTTTGGGCTTCAATCCTCCTCCCTTGGATGACTCCTTTTAATCCTAGCCCTTCATTTCCTTCATGACTTGTCCAAGAGGTTAGCTCCCTCTATAAAACGGTGCTCCTTCACACTCTTGTTTTTTTTACACTTGATTGAATAGAAAAACCTTGAGTTGGCCAAAATTCTCTTAGTGTCCACCCTTCTCTCTTTGAGAATTCCTTAGGTTTTTATCAAGGGTTCCATCCCTTGTGGCAAACTTTCCCTCTTAGGCTTATCTTACCTTAAGTGGCGCCTAAAACCACCTCACTTCTTACCTCTCCACAAACCATTTCACCAAAGAAGAAAACCTCTAGAAAAAGATCAAGGGAGGCATGCATCAGTAAGGTCACACAATTTTCAAGCAATGCATGCAACTAAAGGCAAAACAACTTAGTAGTTCCAAATACCACTGAACTAATGGTGCTTAAGGAATGATTTAGGGCTGATTTTGAAGTAAATTGATTGCTCAAATTACTAACACAATTCACCCAAGCTAAAATTCCATAAAGAGATACCAATAGTGAAGGTAAACTAAGTGGATAGCTACTAATAATTCAACATAAAACAAGAAACATATAAAGATTGAATTGAGCAAATATTTAAGAACAACAAAGAGATTAATATGCTTGAACTAAAAGCATAAAAGACTTAAGAGACTCAACAAGAGGTTCACCTCTTAGGAGCTCAATTCAAAATGTTTTTGAAGGCTTTTTTGTAAAAATTTTAAGAGGCTAAAACCTATGGAATTTAAGTGAGACAAAATAGGAAACTAACATGACTAGTATTTGACAAAACACAAGATTAAGAAAAAATAACACTCCTAAAAATAGAGCAAAAATTTCAGCAAGAGACTCAAAACAAAAGGCACAACAAAGTGGCCAAAGTTGACCACCACAATGGTGTGGAAAAATCCTCAACCATGTGGGTTTAATGGTCACAACTTCTTAGGCACACTTTAACATAAAAAACCAAGGGAAAATTAAGCAACTTGAACACGAAAATAAGATGCAAAGAAAGGGACAAATAAAATCGCATAAAATTAAATGGAACATAGGCGCGTAGATAGAAAACAAAAGCGCATATAATAGCAAGAATAAAAATCTATACTACTAGACAATAAAGGAAATAGAGATGACAAAAAATGAAGGACTTTAAAATAAAGAGATCAAAGAGATAAACAACAAAGCAAAAAAAATTGAGAAAGAACGTGACCTTTAGAAAGTGGCTCTGATACCACTTGATGTGAGCTTTGATGATCACGTGCCCAAAGGATACTTTCTAAGGTCACTTGGAAGGGAAATGGATTTATGGAGAGGAAAGGAATGGGGTGAGGCGCCACAAATACTAGGTTTGATAAGCCAAAGGGGAGAGGCCACAAGGGAGGGGTCCCTTGATAACTCTTAGAAGCTCTCACAAAGGAGAAAAGGGGACACTCAAAGGTAAGAACCTCACAACCAATATGGTCTCCATGATTAAATTCAAGTGTAAAAAATACAAGTGAGGGAGGAGCTCCTATTTATAGAGGTAGCTAACCTCTTGAACAAGATAACCTAAAAAAGAAGGGCTAGGATTAAAAGGAGAGATCTAAAGGAGGAGGATTGAGAAACAATTCCCTCCTTAGATCATCAAACTTGGTGCCCAAGTTTCTCAAACCAAGGGCCAAGATTCCTTCTTATTAGCTTAGGGGGTTTATGATGCAATCTCACCTAGCATGCATCATGGCTAGGAGGACTCAAGGAAGGCATGGCATGGACAAAAGCTCATTGAAGATTCGAAGCCATAGTCTTCGTTATTTTTAGCTTGTAAATATTTTATTTTAATTAGATAAATAGGAAAGTATTTTTAATTCCCTTAAGGCCATGTATTTCCGGCCATCTTCTTAGTTTATAAGGTATTGGTGTCTTTAGTTAAAAAGGAGGAGTAAGCTTATAATGGGTGCATAAGTTAAGACATGATTTTGGGCTAGCCCATTCACATTAAGATATGCTAATTGCACCCATAGGGGGTGAACTTAGGTGCCTCACTTAAGGCCTAAGACTTGGGTTAATTAGTTTTAATCCTAATTAAGCCCAAGTCCCACATTGCCTAGAAAAGTGTGCCCAAGCTCTCCCATTGGGCTATATATACTCATTCCCCCTCATTGTAAAATTTCACCTTTGAAGTTGAATGAAAATAGTCTCTTTGTGAGCACATTCTTAGTAAAAGGTCTTGAGGATCCTCTCTCTTGAGGAACCTCTTCCTAGTTGGTTTTTATCAAGGGTTCCTTCCCTTGTGGCAAACCTAAACACTTTGGCTTATCTCTCTTTGAGAGTGGCGCCCCACCTCCATTTTCTTTCCCCTCCATCATCCATTTCATGGTGTTTGGAACCTCAAGGAAAAAGATCAAGGGAGGCATGCATCAATTTATGTAGGAAAATAGGGTGTAGATATCAAGGCTACCCCTTATTTCCTTCATAAAGACCCAAGAAGATAAATCCACCCTCTAAATTGCTAAGACACCTCCTAAAAGTAAAAAATGAACTAAATACATGTCCCAAATTAAATTCTTAATGCTCCTCAAAATTAAAATAAAGGAAAATTACATTTTATTAACTAAAGTCCCTAGCCTAATATCTTCACTCTCCATAGGAGGTGAAGTCTTCGTTTGTCTGCAAGGGCTAGGTCTTCTTCAATCCTTCTAGCCATGGCCCTAGTGATAGGTCCTTGGCTAGGCATGGTCACATCATTCCACTTCTCCTGTCTCCTCCTGTTCCCTTTCTTCCAATTCTTGTCCATCGTAGCCTCTCCTTCTTTTTCTTCCTCTTGATCTCCTTCTTCTTCTTCCCTTTCCTTCGTCTTCTACCTCTTTTTCTCCTTCTTCTGCATACACTTGCATTTCTACCTGTTGTTCTCCTTCTTCCACTTATTCTTCATCATCCCCACTCCTTCAACTACTTCTTCTTCTTCCTCTTGTTCACCTTCTTCCACTTTTGCTATTTCCACTTGTTCTTCTTCTTCCTTCCCTTCTCCTTCTTGCACTTCTTCTGCCTACACTACCTCTTCTTCCTCCCCTTCTTCTTCTTGTCGTTCTTCCACTTGTTCTTCCTCCTCCCTTCCGTTGCTTTCCTTCTTCTCACTTTTCTCCCTCTTTCACCACTTCTTCTTCTCCCACTTCTTCCATTTCTTGTCCTTCCACCACTTCTTCTTCTTCCCTTTCCTTTTTCTCCATCCCCCACTTCTTTTGCTTCCAATTATTGCTATTCCTATTCTTCTCCTTCCCCCAAATCTTCTGCTTACACTTCTACTTCTTCTTCCTCTTCTACTCCATATTCCACTTCTTCATCTTCTTCTTCCCTTCCCTACCCCTCGTTCTTCCTTTTCCTCCTTTTCTCCTTCTTCCAGTTCTTCGTCTTCATCCCACCTCCTTCCACTACTTCTTCTTCCTCCTTTGGTTCACCTTCTTCCACTTCTTCTCTTTCCACTTCTTCTTCTTCTTCCTATTGTTCTCCTTCTTCCACTTGCTCTTCATCTCTTTCTTCCACTTCTTCTTCCTCCTCCCATTCTCCTTCTTCCACTTCGTCTTCATCCCTTCTCATTCCACTACTTCCTCCTATTCCTCTTGTTCTCCTTCTACCACTTCTTCTGCTTCCACTTGTTGTTCTTCTTCTTTTTTGCCTCCTTCTTCCATTTCTTCTGCTTACACTTCTTCTTCTTCCTCTTCTTCCATTTCTTCTCCTTCCACTACTTCTTCTTTTTCCCTTTCCTTCTTCTCCTTCCTCTTTTTATCCATCCGTCACTTCTTTTGCTTCCAATTGTTGCTCTTCCTCTTCTCCTTCCCTGAAATCTTCTGCTTACACTTCTTCTTCTTCTACCTCATCTCCTCCATATTCCACTCCTTCCGCTTCTTCTTCCCTTCCCTTCCCTCCTTCTTCCTTTTCCTCCTTTCCTGCTTCTTCCAGTGCTTCTACTTTATCCTACCTCCTTCCACTACTTCTTCCTCCTCTTGTTCACCTTCTTCCACTACTTCTCCTTCCACATCTTCTTCTTGTTCCTTTTCTTCTCCTTTTACAACTTATTCTGCTTACTCTCCTTTTTCTTCCTTTTCTTCTCTTTCTTTCACTTCTTCTGCCTCCTCTTGTTGTCTTTTTTCGACTTCTTATTCATCCTCTCCTCTCCTTTTTTTTCTTCCTCTTCATCTGTTTCTTCTTCTTCCCTTTCCTTCATCTTTGCCCTCTTTTTCTCGTTCTTTCACTTCTTCTTCATCATCCCCACTCCTTCAACTACTTCTTCATCTTCCTCTTGTTCACCTTCTTCTACTTTTGTTGCTTTTACTTGTTCTTCTTCTTCCTTCCCTTCTCATACTTGCACTTCTTCTGCTTACACTACCTCTTCTTCCTCCCCTTCTTCTTCTCCTCCTTCTTCCACTTGTTCTTCCTCCTCCCTTGCCTTCCTTCTTCTTACTTTTCTCCCTCTTCCACTACTTCTCCATCCACTTCTTCTTCTTCCTGTTCTTCTCCTTCTTCCACTTCTTCTTCTTCATCCGCTTTCCTTCCACTATTTCTCCTTCTTCCCCTTTTTCTTACTCTTCCACTTCTTCTTTTTTTTCCTGTTGTTCTCCTCCTTTCACTTGCACTTCTTCCTCTTCTTCTCGTTCTTTTACTTCTTCTTTTTCCTTTTTGTTTCCTTCCTCCACTTCTTCTTCCTCCTCCGTTCTCCTTCTTCCACTTCTTCTTCTTCATCCCCTCTCATTCCACAACTTCCTCCTATTCCTCTTCTTCTCCTTCAACCACTTCTTCTACTTCCATTTGTTGTTCTTCTTTTTTTCGTCTCCTTCTTCAACTTTTTATTCTTCCTCTTCTTCCACTTATTCTCCTTTCACTACTTTTTCGTCTTCCCTTTCCTTCTTCTCTGACCTCTTTTTCTCCATCCCCCACTTCTTTTGCTTCCAATTGTTGCTCTTCCTCTTCTTCTCCTCCCCCCAAATTTCTGCTTAGACTTCTTCTTCTTCCTCCTCTTCTCCTCCATATTCCACTTCTTCGGCTTCTTCCTCCCATCCCTTCCCCCCTTCTTCCTTTTCCTCCTTTTCTTCTCCTTCCACTTCTTCTTCTTCTTCCTATTGTTCTCCCTCTTCCAGTACTTCTCCTTTCACTTCTTCTTCTTCCACTTCTTCTCCTTCTTCTACTTCTTCTTCTTCGTCCCAGGTCCTTCCAATGCTTTTTCTTCTTCCCCTTTTTCTCATTCTTCCACTTCTTCTTTTTTTTTCTATTGTTCTCCTTCTTCCACTTACATTTCTTCCTCTTCTTCTCGTTCTTCCACTTCTTCTTCCTCCTCTCGTTTTCCTTCTTCCACTTCTTCTTTTTTATCCCCTCTCATTCCACTAGTTCCTCCTATTTCTCTTGTTCTCCTTCTACCACTTCTTCTGCTTTCAGTTGTTGTTCTTCTTCTTTTTCGTCTCCTTCTTCCTCTTCTTCAATTTCATCTACTTCTTCCACTTCTTCCGCTTACACTTCTTGTTCTTCGATTTCTTCTCCTTCCATTACTTCTACTTCTTCCCTTTCCTTCTTCTCCTTCCTCTTCTCCTCCATCCCCCACTTCTTTTGCTTCCAATTGTTGCTTTTCCTCTTCTTCTCCTTTCCCCAAATCTTCTGCTTACACTTCTTCTTCTTCTCCTCCATATTCCACTTCTTCTGCTTCTTCTTCCCTTCCCTTCCCCTCCTTCTTCCTTTTCCTCCTTTTCTCCTTCTTTCAGTTCTTCTTCCTCCTCTTGTTCACCTTCTTCTACATCTCTCTTTCCACATCTTCTTCTTCTTCCTTTTCTTCTCCTTCTTACATTTCTTCTGCTTACTCTCCTTCTTCTTCGTCTTCTTCTCCTTCTTCAACTTCTGCTGCCTCCTCTTGTTCTCTTTCTTCCACTTCTTCTTCATCCTCTCGTTTCCTTCTTTTTCTTCCTCTTTGTCTGCTTCTTGTTCTTCTTCTTCCTGTTGTTCTCCTTCTTCCACTTCTACTTCTTCCTCTTCTTCTCGTTCTTCCACTTCTTCTTCTTCTTCTTCTTCTTCTTCTTCCTCTTCTTCTCCTTCTTCCACTTCTTATTCCTCCTCCCGTTCTACTACTTCCACTTCTTCTTCTTCATCGCCTCTTATTCCACTACTTTGTCCTATTACTCTTGCTCTCCTTCTACAACTTCTTCTGCTTCCAGTTGCTATTCTTCTTATTTTTCGTTTCCTTCTTCTACTTCTTCTTCATCATCCTCACTTCTTCAACTACTTCTACTTCTTCCTCTTGTTCACCTTGTTCCAGTTCTGCTGCTTCCACTTATTCGTCTTCTTCCTTCCCTTCTCGTTGTTTCACTTCTTCTGCCTACACTACCTCTTCTTCCTGCCCTCCTTCGTCTCCTCCTTCTTCCACTTCTTTCTCCTCCTCCCTTGGCTTGGTTTCCTTCTTCTTACTCTTTTCCGTCTTCCACTACTTCTCCTTCATCATCATCTTCTTCCTCTTCTTCTTCTTCCTCTTCTTCTTCTTCTTCTTCTTCTTCTTCTTCCTCTTCTTCAATTTCATC